>CM035624.1:30025141-31275141 GCA_020496765.1 Gossypium stocksii
GGTTTTGGTTGTAATAAGGCCTTTTAAACTTTCTGGTTTTTACATTTGGGATTTTATTTTTTTATAATTGCTAGAAGTCAGACACAGTTTTTCCAAAACAACAACTATATTTCAAAATATCATGTTTTCGCAATTGTTTTAAATTAGGCTTCCGTAACAATTAAGTTTTTAAAGGTAATAACATTTTACAAGAGAACGTCTTTTAACAAACCATGTTTTAAAAATATGCATACGAAATTTGAGGTTTTACACAAGTTTTAAATGGCAACAAGTTTTAATAAGAAGGGTTTTCAACAGAAACAAGGTTTTCAAAAAAGACCTCAATGTGACACGCTAGATTCGGGCCTAACTTCTAGGCCGGGTTTGGGGTGTTACATATTTTAAATCATGTATATAGGCCATGAGAATATGGCTTCCTTAATATGTTTTGTATGGTTTTAAGCTTTGATCTAAGGTTGTGTTTGGTATGCATATACATGTCTTGGTATTTTGGCTAGGTTGACAATTATACTTGAATGGTTTGTTTTAATATCGATGAATGTGGTGGACAAGTTACTTTAGTCTTATAATGAGTCTTGAATTAGAGTAAATATTTATCCATATTCGGTATTAATCTAAGAAAAATGATGTGTAAATTGAATATGCAAAATTTTGGTGCTTGTGTTATAAAATAAAGTTCAGGGTACATTCGGCTACTAGTATAAAAATTAAGTTTTGAGATATGTGACTTGTGACATTTGATCTATTATAATTATGTGAGTTGTATATTTGGTATTATACTTGTAACACCCCTAGACCCGTACCCGTCATCGGAGAGTAAAGAGGCATTACCCGAAGTTCTATTAAGCTAACCTATCATCACTCGACCAAACATGTCATGGTTCCATATGGCTTAACTTGTGCCTATGGTTCTATAATACTAAATCAAAACAAATTAATTTCATTTAAACTTTGATTCTTACTAGGCATACATCTCAAACATTTATTCATATATGTAAATCATTCCATTTACTACCTAACCATATCAAAACTAAAACAACCACCAGTAAGTATATACAACATCTTAGGGAGCCATTTTCGCATGGCTAAACACGCTTACAAGATCAGATGTATCAACAAAAAATCTATCCTATACATGCCATCCTGAAAGAGTACTACAAAATACCAATTTAAAGTTGGATAGTGCGAACGACTTTGACTTGAGATCACCGAGTCCATAGTAGACGTACCGAACCTACAAAACAGAGTATTTAAAACAAAATCGAGTAAGCATATTAATGCTTAGTAAGTTACAATCAACGGAATCGTTAAAAGAAATTGTATCAGAATGAAAGGTAAACTTTTCCCTTGTCCGAAAAGCAACCTAACAATTACTCAACTACAATCATCCTAAGACCGAATATATGTTCTAATTAGAATTCCGTGTTAAAATCATAGTTATACGCACAATCCACGTATACATAATGTTGATCTCTTATAGCCAGAACTTATACAGCATGATCGGGTCGTAAGCATTCAAATACATATCAATAACAGTCAAAGTGTCCTCATAATTTATTGAAATTTGCAAATCTAATTAGGGACACTTTCTCGAATAGGAATAGATGCCATACCTGAATGACGTACGACATGCGGATTCATTGGTTGGATTACATTACATAAATTTGAGAATTTTATACACAAATACTTGTGAAATTCCAACCTTTAAAATGAAATAAACACAGACGCTCTTCGGAACTAAATTAGAGTTTAACTCTGGCTCAAAGCCCATCAAAACTAGGTCTGGTTTTCACACTGGCTCGAAAGCCCTTCGAGACTAAGCTCGGATCATCACATCGGTTCGAGAACCCTTCGAGACTAAGCTCAGATCATTCTCTGGCTCGAAAGCCCTTCGAGACTAAGCTCGGATCATTATCCCACTTGATGTTCACACACATTTATATGTATATGTATTATATCACCTTTGAATCCCTAGTCCTAGACAAAGGACACTATTTTATTTCAAAGCTTAACATGATTCAAAGTTCACATGCCACTTCCAACAATTTCGTAAATTATCTTTGCCACCACGACATTCAAATATAGCTCTTAAGTCTAGGATTACATAGTATCCACATGTATTAAGATTTCCTCATGCTATGAGCAAAATTTTGTTACCAAAGACTTACCTCGTATCTTTCTGAGTAGTGCACGGGTTGGCTATTCCACGACCTTTGCTTTTCCCTTGTCCGAGAGTGTCCCTCTTTGTTCTTGATCTTAATTTAAACAAGTTTAATTAGGTTAAACTTTATTCATTCCTCTCACTTATTCACTTTACTAACATTCCAACAAAACATATACATACTTCATATACTAAGCACATTCGGCCAAATCACAATTAAGCTACATGTCATATAGAGATTATTGATTTAGAGTAAGTATACATAGATCTTTTAACCAACTCACTACATAATACATAGCAATCATTATTGGCCGAATATGTCATATTCAAAATGATGAAATCACGAGTCATTGTCCATCACTTTTAGCATATACAAAAATCACACATTTGATCAATTCCACATTCGGTTAAGTTCAAACACATGAGACAATTTTTGAAGTTTCATGACAACAATTAATATGCGCACCCTCATGTGAAATTAAGTATCACCGTGTCTATGAATATTCTCTCACTAACTTATATTTTTAACTCAATATCATAGCTTCCATTCGGCGCATCAAGACCATCTTATTACATTTATCACATTGGTAACCTAAACATGGCATAACTAATTTCCCTTCAATTTAATCATTTCTTAAAGGCAAAACCCAAAACTCACCCATCAAAATAAGACACAAAAGCATGACCCCCTTACAACATCTAGCTAATAGCCGGATATAAATTACCTTGTACCATACTCTCAATTACGCAAATTCTAGGCTCAATTCTTAAATTAAACAAATAGTACTCAAGTTGAGTATCATTCAGCACCTTTTCAAGAATGGATAACTAAATTCATGTTCCAAATTTACGAATTCAAGTATTTAAATTCACAAATCACACAAATTATGCATAATACCTCAATTTAACAAATTCGGTAACAGAACCACATAACACAAGATCCTTAATCATTTTTATACAAAATCTCCTAGCTTCAAATCAGAATTTACAATCATAAAACCCCATTAACACCATCAACGTTTCTCATTTAAGCCTTCTATGCCAATGCCGTATGTTTATTTTAAGAAAACATGACACACACACGGTTTACTTCAAGATTTCAACTCAAGGTTTTAAAGATTCATGGTTTCTACCATCATTGAGCCTAATTAACCATCGTTCAAGCTTCTAGCAAGAACTTCAACCATTTCTTACATTACTTAGCTTAGACCGAATGCTCATAAACACGTCAAAATCAAAAATTCACATATGGGTTGTGTTATGGACCTATTAATCAACTACATTTCACAATTTCTAAAAGAATAATCAAGAAACATACCTTAATTTACAAATGCATCAGCCGAATGTTCAAACCTCTCTTCCCTTCACCCTTCTTTGAGTTTCGGCAATGGAAGAGAAATGAGCATTCACTTGGTATTTTTATTTTCTTTCTATTATTCTATTTTTTTCTTCTTTATTTAAAGCATTATAATTTATTTTCTCATAAAACAATGCATAAAATACTATTAAGACATCATCATTATCGTCCATTAAAGTGGAAATGGGTAATTTGACATGCAAAGACATTTCTTTGCAATTTACATTATTTAGCCACTATGATTTTTGCCTATTATAATTCTAAAGTTCAACAATTAAGCCCTCTTTAAGCAATTAATCACTTTGAAGATCAAATTTCCACACAAATTTTTAACACATACCAAATCTCATATCAAACACACAATTCATATTATCCAATAAATTTTCTGACTCGGTTTAGCGATCCCGAAACCACTTCCCAACGAGGGTCGAACTAGGTCTGTCACAACTCTCCCCCTGAGGATTTTTGTCCCCGAAAATCTTACCCGAAAATAGATTTGGATATCTTTCTTTCATAGCACTCTTGAGCTCCCAAGTTGCTTCCTCGATCCCGTGCTTGAGCCATAATATTTTTACTAACGGAACTCTTTTGTTTCACAATTCTTTAACCTCTCGAGCTAAAATACGGATAGGTTCTTCTTCGTAACTCAAGTTAGGTTGAATTTCAACTTCTGACGGATTTATCACATGCGACGGATCGGATCTATACCGACGGAGCATCGATACATGGAAAACATTATGGATCTTTTCAAGTTCAGGAGGCAAAGTCAATCTATAAGCAACCGGCCCAATCCGTTCTGATATCTCATACGGTCCGATGAACCTCGGACTTAGCTTGCCTTTGCAACCGAATCTGAGTATCCTTTTCCACGGTGACACTTTTAAAAACACTTTGTCACCAATCTGATACTCGATATCCTTACGTTTCAGGTCCGCGTACGATTTCTGTCGATCAGATGCCATTTTCAAGCTGTCACGGATCGTTTTCACCTTCCGCTCTGCTTCTTTTACTAACTCAATCCCGAGAACCTTATCCTCACTTAGCTCGGACCAAAATAGAGGTGTAAGACATCTTCGACCGTAAAGAGCTTTGTAGGGTGCCATCTGAATATTCGATTAGAAACTGTTATTATACGCGAATTCGACTAGGGGCAAGTATTTTTCCCACGAACCATTAAACTCGAGAATGCAACATCTCAACATATCCTCGAGTATTTGAATAACCCGTTCAGATTGACCGTCAGTCTGGGGATGGAAAGCGGTGCTAAAATGGAGTTTAGTATCCAATGCTTCGTGTAGCTTCTTCCAAAATCTCGAAGTAAAACGGGGGTCTCGATCAGAGACAATAGAAGTCAGCACTCCGTGCAATCGTACAATCTGAGAAATGTATAATTCCGCTAACTTATCAAGTGAAAAGTCGTTACGAACCGGGAGGAAATGGGCTGATTTCGTTAATCTATTAACAATAACCCAAATGGAGTCTTTCTTACTCGGTGTCAACGGTAAGCCCGACACAAAGTCCATTGTAACTCGGTCCCACTTCCACTCGGGTATCAAAATCGGCTGAAGCCCGAAGGCACTTGATGTTTCACTTTTACTTGTTGGCATACCAAACATTTAGATACAAATTCTGAGATGTCCCGTTTCATACCGTGCCACCAGTATTGTCATTTCAAATTGTTAAACATTTTCGTGCTACCCGGATGGACTGTCATTCGGCTATTATGGGCTTCATTCAAAATCGTCGAAACTAGCTCAGAATTTCTCGGAACACACAATCGGTCTTTAAATCTCAAACAATCTTTTTTATCAATTTCAAAATCTGTATCCTCTC
The DNA here is from genome assembly GCA_020496765.1 of Gossypium stocksii. Taxonomy (NCBI): domain Eukaryota; kingdom Viridiplantae; phylum Streptophyta; class Magnoliopsida; order Malvales; family Malvaceae; genus Gossypium; species Gossypium stocksii. The sequence continues at coordinate 30,030,493 of CM035624.1, forward strand.
GTCATCAACTTTTTGAGCCTCACAAATTTGTCTTATAAACACCAGCTTTGCTTTTAATTAGGCTACCAACACAGCATCTACCGACATCTTTAATTTCAAGTTCATAGCTCGCAAGAAAAATAGAGATTTTCGGCTAAGAGCATTTGCAACTACTTTCGCTTTACCGGGGTGATAATCAATAGTAAGCTCGTAGTCTTTAAGCAATTCTAGCCACCGCCTTTGTCTCAAATTCAAATCCCTTTGAGTCATCAGATACTTAAGACTTTTGTGATCGGAGAAGATGTGACATTTCTCACCGAACAGATAGTGTCGCCAGATCTTCAAGGCAAAAACAATAGCGGCTAATTCAAGATCATGAGTCGGATAATTTAGCTCGTGAGGCTTCAACTGTCTCGAAGCATAAGCAATAACCCGGCCTACTTGCATCAAAACGCAGCCTAAACCGTTTAGAGATGCATCACTATAGACTACAAACTCTTTGCCTGTTTCTGGCTGAACTAACACTGGAGCTTCTGTCAAAAGGGTTTTCAGCTGGTCGAAACTTTGCTGACACTTATCCGACCACTCGAACTTGATATCTTTTTGCAGCAGTCTCATCAATGGAGTCGCAATCATCGAAAAACCTTTGACGAATCATCGGTAATAACCGGCGAGTCCTAAGAAGCTTCGGACCTCAGAAACATTTTTAGGGGGTTTTCAATCGAGGATAGCTAAAATTTTATTCGGATCAACTCGAATACCCGTAGCAGATACTATATGCCCCAAGAAGCCGACCTCACACAACCAGAATTCGTACTTGCTGAATTTAGCATACAATTGATTTTCACATAAGGTCTGAAGTACAAGTCTCAAATGCTCGGCATGTTCGGCTTCATCGCGAGAGTAAATCAAAATATCATCGATGAACACTACTACAAAATGGTCCAAAAACGGCCTGAATACTCGATTCATCAAATCCATGAATACTGCAGGGGCATTTGTGAGACTAAACAGCATTTCTAAGAACTCGTAGTGTCTGTACCTCGTTCTGAATGCTATTTTCGGCACGTCAGAATCTCTAACTCTCAACTGGTAATAGCCAGATCGCAGGTCAATTTTTGAAAATATCGAAGCTCCTTTCAACTGGTCAAACAAGTCGTCAATTCGGGGCAACGGATACTTGTTCTTTACGGTGGCTTTATTTAGCTGTCTGTAGTCGATACACATTCTCATAGTCTCGTCTTTCTTTTTCACGAACAAAACTGGCGCACCCCAGGGTGAGAAACTCGGTCGCGCAAAGCCTCTATCAGTCAGTTCTTGCAGCTGAGATTTCAGTTCCTTTAACTCCGTAGGTGCCATACGATACGGGGCAATTAAAATCGGCGTCGTACCTGGAACCAACTCTATACCAAACTCAACCTCTCTAATAAGCGGCAATCCCGGCAATTCCTCAGGAAACACGTTCGGATACTCTCTAACTACAGATATAGTCTCGAGTTCTCGTTCTGACACTTTGTCGTCTAACACATAAGCCAGATACGCTTCATAGCCCTTTCTCACGTATTTTTGAGCTGACATGGTCGTAATTACGGTAGGTGGTCCGTTTAGATCAATGGACTCAATTCAGATTATTTCATTATTCGAACATCGCAAATCAATAGTTTTTCGCTTGCAATTCACTATCGCGTCATGAACGGTCAACCAATCCATTCCAAGAATAATGCCAAATTCATCGAATGGTAGAAACATCAAGTCAGCCGGAAAACAAAAATCTCGAACCATTAGGGGACATTTCTTGCATACTTTATCAACCAGAACACAACGACCCAAAGGGTTCGACACTCGAATTACGAACTCAGTGGACTCAACAGGAAGAGTCTTATTGGAGGCTAAAGTTTCACACACATATGAATGGGTCGAACCAGGATCAATCAGGGAAATAACATCAGTGTTAAAGAGTGTGAAAGTACCAGTAATAACATTTGGAGAAGAAGCTTCCTCACGGGCACGAATAGTATACGCTCTGGCAGGTGCTCGAGCCTCGGATCTGACTGTAGTGTCTCTAGTCCCTCTCTGACTACCACCAGTATTACCTCCTCGCCGCGGTGGTCTACCCCGTGCAGCTGTGCTACTAGGTCTCTGACTCGGATCGGGAGTGCGTTCATTATTTCTCGGACAATCTTTAATAAAGTGATCGGCAGATCCACATCTGAAGCAAGAGCGATCACGATGCCTATAACTCCCCGGGTGCCATTTACCGCAGTATTTGCAATCTGATCTATCCCAACGTTCATTTCCGACACTAGCGATGGAAGTAGCTCGCGAACTCGCGGGAGGTCGATGATACTCATGTCTAGGAAAACCCAATGTATATTTAGATCGGCCCAAGTCATCTCTAATCTTTTTGGTCGATTGCTGAATAGATTTTCCCGCAGATCTCTTGCAGAACTCTCTAGCTCCCTCCTCGACTTTTCTTTTCTCATTTCCGAGCTCTTCAGCTTTACAAGCTCGCTCGACTAGCACGACAAATTCTTTAATTTCTAGAATTCCCACTAGTAGTCTAATTTCTTCGTTTAACCCGTCCTCGAAACGCTTACACATAATGGCCTCGGAGGATACACATTCGCGAGCATAACGGCTGAGACGCACGAATTCTCTCTCGTATTCGGTTACTGACATCTGACCTTGTTTGAGTTCTAGAAATTCCTTCCGTTTTTGATCGATGAATCTCTGACTGATATATTTCTTACAAAACTCGGTTTGGAAAAACTCCTAGGTGACCCGTTCTTTCGGAACAACAGAAACCAAAGTATTCCACCAGTAGTAGGCAGCGTCACGTAACAGAGACACCATGCATTTCAGACACTCCTCGGGTGTGCAGGACAGTTCATCGAACACTCGAATGGTATTGTCGAGCCAAAACTCGGCCCGCTCGACATCGTCGCTGGGGGTAGCCCGGAACTCTTCAGCCCCATATTTTCTAATTTTGTCAACTGGGGGCCTACTCGATCTCATTGGATCAGTCACAGGAGGGGCCATATAAGTCGGAAGTGGAGTATTCAGGGGCAGAGGTTGCGGACCAGCCGGATTTGATCTAATGAATTGAGCGAACAAGTCACTCATCATCGCATAAAAAGCTTGTCTAGTGTCATCATCTCGATGACTAATATTCGGCTGTGAGTCAGGCAGCGCTGTCCCTTGCGCGGGAGAAGGCGCTACACTCTCGACATCGTCTGATACGACTCGATCGGGTTCGGGATCCATTCTATACCAAAAATCACATTTTTAGAAGTCAGAAGTCATCACACTATCGTATTCACATAAAATGGCATGTATAGCTAGACTCGTACTTACTACGGTAATCCAAGAATCGACTAAACCGTAGCTCTGATACCAATAAAATGTAACACCCCTAGACCTGTACCCGTCATCGGAGGGTAAAGAGGCATTACCCGAAGTTCTATTAAGCTAACCTATCATCAATCGACCAACCATGTCATGGTTCCATACGGCTTAACTTGCGCCTATGGTTTTATAATACTAAATCAAAACAAATTAATTTCATTTAAACTTTGATTCTTACTAGGCATACATCTCAAACATTTATTCATATATGTAAATCATTCCATTTACTACCTAACCATATCGAAACTAAAACAACCACCAGTAAGTATATACAACATTTTAGGGAGCCATTTTCGCATGGCTAAACACGCTTACAAGATCAGATGTATCAACAAAAAATCTATCCTATACATGCCATCCTGAAAGAGTACTACAAAATACCAATTTAAAGCTGGATAGTGCGAATGACTTTGACTTGAGATCACCGAGTCCGTAGTAGATGTACCGAAACTACAAAACAGAGTATTTAAAACAAAATCGAGTAAGCATATTAATGCTTAGTAAGTTACTATCAACGGAATCGTTAAAAGAAATTGTATCGGAATGAAAGGTAAACTTTTCCCTTGTCCGAAAAGCAACCTAACAATTACTCAACTACAATCATCCCAAGACCGAATATATGTTCTAATTAGAATTTCGTGTTAAAATCATAGTTATACGCACAATCCACGTATACATAATGTTGATCTCTTATAGCCAGAACTTATACAACATGATCGGGTCGTAAGCATTCAAATACATATCAATAACAGTCAAAGTGTCCTCATAATTTATTGAAATTTGCAAATCTAATTAGGGCCACTTTCTCGAATAGGAATAGATTCCATACCTGAATGACATATGACATGCGGATTCATTGGTTGGATTACATTACATAAATTTCAGAATTTTATACACAAATACTTGCGAAATTCCTACCTTTAAAATGAAATAAACACAGATGCTCTTCGAAACTAAATCAGAGTTTAACTCTGGCTCAAAGCCCATCGGAACTAGGTCCAGTTTTCACACTGGCTCGAAAGCCCTTCGAGACTAAGCTCAGATCATCACATCGGTTCGAAAACCCTTCGAGACTAAGCTCGGATCATTCTCTGGCTCGAAAGCCCTTTGAGACTAAGCTCGGATCATTATCCCACTCGATGTTCACACACGTTTATATGTATATGTATTATATCACTTTGAATCCCTAATCCTAGACAAAGGACACTATTTTATTTCAAAGCTTAACATGATTCAAAGTTCACATGCCACTTCCAACAATTTCATAAATTATCTTTGCCACCACGACATTCAAATATAGCTCTTAAGTCTAGGTTTACATAGTATCCACATGTATTAAGATTTCCTCATGCTATGAGCAAAATTTTGTTACCCAAGACTTACCTCGTATCTTTCTGAGTAGTGCACGGGTTGGCTATTCCACGACCTTCGCTTTTCCCTTGTCCGAGAGTGTCCCTCTTTGTTCTTGATCTTAATTTAAACAAGTTTAATTAGGTTAAACTTTATTCATTCCTCTCACTTATTCACTTTACTAACATTCCAACAAAACATATACATACTTCATATACTAAGCACATTCGGCCAAAACACAATTAAACTACATGTCACATAGAGATTATTGATTTAGAGCAAGTATACATAGATCTTTTAACCAACTCACTACATAATACATAGCAATCATTATTGGCCGAATATGTCATATTCAAAATGATGAAATCACGAGTCATTGTCCATCACTTTTAGCATATACAAAAATCACACATTTGATCAATTCCACATTCGGTTAAGTTCAAACACATGAGACAATCTTTGAAGTTTCATGGCAACACTTAATATGCGCACCCTCATGTGAACTTAAGTATCACCGTGTCTATGAATATTCTCTCACTAACTTCTATTTTTAACTCAATATCATAGCTCACATTCGGCACATCAAGACCATCTTATTACATTTATCACATTGGTAACCTAAACATGGCATAACTAATTTCCTTTCAATTTAATCATTTCTTAAAGGCAAAACCAAAAACTCACCTATCAAAATAAGACACAAAAGCATGACCCCCTTACAACATCTAGCTAATAGCCGGATATAAATTACCTTGTACCATACTCTCAATTACACAAATTCTAGGCTCAATTCTTAAATTAAACAAATAGTACTCAAGTTGAGTATCATTCAACACCTTTTCAAGAATGGATAACTAAATTCATGTTCCAAATTTACGAATTCAAGTATTTAAATTCACAAATCACACAAATTATGCATAATACCTCAATTTAACAAATTCGGTAACACAACCACATAACACAAGACCCTTAATCATTTTTATACAAAATCTCCTAGCTTCAAATTAGAATTTACAATCATAAAACCCCATTAACACCATCAACGTTTCTCATTTAAGCCTTCTATGCCAATGCCGTATGTTCATTTTAAGAAAACATGACACACACACGGTTCACTTCAAGATTTCAACTCAAGGTTTTAAAGATTCATGGTTTCTACCATCATTGAGCCTAATTAACCATCGTTCAAGCTTCTAGCAAGAACTTCAACCATTTCTTACATTCCTTAGCTTAGATCAAATGCTCATAAACACCTCAAAATCAAAAATTCACATATGGGTTGTGTTATGGACCTATTAATCAACTACATTTCACAATTTCTAAAAGAATAATCAAGAAACATACCTTAATTTACAAATGCATCAGCCGAATGTTCAAACCTCTCTTCCCTTCACCCTTCTTTGAGTTTCGGCAATGGAAGAGAAATGAGCATTCACTTGGTATTTTTATTTTCTTTCTATTATTCTATTTTTTTCTTCTTTATTTAAAGCATTATAATTTATTTTCTCATAAAACAATGCATAAAATACTATTAAGACATCATCATTACCGTCCACTAAAGTGGAAATGGGTAATTTGACATGCAAAGACATTTCTTTGCAATTTACACTATTTAGCCACTATGATTTTTGCCTATTATAATTCTAAAGTTCAACAATTAAGCCCTCTTTAAGCAATTAATCACTTTGAAGATCAAATTTCCACACAAATTTTTAACACATACCAAATCTCATATCAAACACACAATTCATATTATCCAATAAATTTTCTGACTCGGTTTAGCGGTCCTGAAACCACTTCTCGGCTACGGTCAAACTAGGGCTGTCACAATACTATTTATAAAGTTAGCCTTTCAGCTATAATTTAATATGCAAGAAATGATTGGGTAAATGAAATGGAATTTGTGTTAATGCTTATGAAATAAGTAAGTGCAAGGTTTGGCTTTGGCTTACAAACATACCAAATGAATAGTAATTTACGCCATGTGATATCAAAATGTATATATGTGAATATGCATGTTTATGAGATTGATGCATTGGTATGAAAGGCGAATGGTGTTATATTTTAGGGTACTTCTATGTGTAATTTCTTATTAGCTTAGTAGTGTAGTAAAGTTAAAACTAATGTGATAGAAGCTATTGTATTTTCGGATACATCACTTTAAAATGACCTTTTGAATAGTAGTTTTGCTTGTGTTTAAACGGTTGTTTACTTTCCACAAGTAGCAAGTAACATGCTGATTTGAGTTAACTATAATTCCATATATATAAAATAGTATGTTGAACAGGCATTATGAATGAACTCTTTGATTGTGTTATTTGTATTAAATCTTGGTCAAGTTGGGATAAATTTATTGTAAATGCATAAGGTGCTAATTATTGCTTATGAATTATGTTATTACCAATATATTCGTTTATGATATTAAATGACTTGTAAATAGATTATGTTTGTCGTATGATTTTTTTAAACTTGATTGATTTAAGAGACTCGTTTATATGTATGTGAATTATTCTTATGTCATGTTTGGTCTAGTAATGCCTTGTAACCCACTCCAACGACGGATAAGAAGGTGTTGCAGAAGAGCTAAATAAAGAGAAGAGAAAAGCTATGATTGAGGCCCGAGATGCAAGAAAAAGGCCAGTAAGTAAGTCATTCCAAACCCAATCAAAGAGGTCCAAAGAACTAAATCCTCGAAAGATGACTTCAGCTGAGCATTCACATCGACATCATAGTAAAACACAACCAGGTTCTAGAGTTCAGGCCACTTCTATGGCAAGTGTGGGTAATGTGAGGTCAAATAAACCAGAGTGCCAGAATTATGGAAGACAACAAATCAGGGAGTGTTGGAGAAATAGCTGAGGTTGTTTCAAGTGTGGTTCTCGAGAACATTTTATTAGAGATTGTCCTGAGAAAGTTGAAGAAGAGAAACTTTATGGTGTTAGACCGGGTAATATTGCTAGTAGAGCTAGACCACCGTGAAATGCTAAAAGTGGAGCTAGTAGTAAAAGTATAGTGAAAGAACCAGTTGTGAGGTCAGAAACGAGGACACCTACTAGAGCTTATGCCATACAAGCTCGTGAAGATGCATCGTCTCCCGATGTAATCACTGGTACATTTTCTCTCTATGATACTAACGTTATTGCATTGATTGACCCCGAGTCTACTTATTCTTATGTTTGTGTGAATTTGGTAAATAGTAAGAAATTACCTATAGAATTGACTGAATTTGTGATGAAAGTATCAAACCCTTTAGGCAAATATGTGCTCGTATATAAGGTTTGCAAGAATTGTCCCCTGATGAGTCAAGCTCACTATTTTCTGGCTAATCTAATGCTGTTGCCATTTGACGAGTTTGATGTTATTTTGGGCATGGATAGGTTGACAGTACACAATTCCAATGTAAATTATAGATAGAAAATCCTTGAATTGAAATGTGAAAAAGGTGAAATTCTCAGGATGGAAACAGATGAAACAAACAAGTTGCCTATGGTAATTTCATATTTATCTACTCAGAAGTGTATGAGAAACGGATGCAAAGCATGCCTTGCATATGTGTTTAATACTAAGATATCTGAGTTGAAGCTCGAATTTGTGCCAGTAATTTGTGAATTTTCGGATGTGTTCCTGGAAGAATCACATGGGTTGCCTCCAATTAGAGAAATTGAGTTTGCCATCGATTTGTTACCTGGGACTGCACCTATCTCCATTTCTCCTTATAGAATGGCTCTGACTGAATTGAAAGAGTTAAAGGCTTAGTTACAAGAGTTGATAGATAAGGGATTTATGAGACCGAGTTTTTCTTCCTGGGTGCTCCTTTATTATTTGTGAAGAAGAAAGACGGAACCATGAGACTTTGCATTGACTACCGTCAACTTAACAAGGTGGCAATAAAAAAAAATATCCATTGCTGAAAATCGATGATTTGTTTGACCAAGTGAAAGAAACCACTGTATTTTCTAAGATAGACTTGAGATCCGGATATTATTAGTTAAGAGTTAAGGATTCTGATGTGCCAAAGACTACCTTTCGAATGAGGTATGGGCATTATGATTTTCTTGTGATGCCTTTTGGGTTAACTAATGCACCAACTATGTTTATGGACTTGATGAATAGAATTTATCAGCCATATTTGGAGAAGTTTGTGGTAGTATTTATTGATGATATCTTGATTTATTCTTGTGATGAGGATGAGCATGCCGAACACTTGAGAATGGTATTGCAAATTCTGAGAAAAGAGAAATTGTTTGCTAAATTTAGTAAAAGCGAGTTTTGGCTTCGTGAAGTTGGATTTCTGGGACATATAGTTTCAGGTGATGGTATTCGGGTTGACCCGAGAAAAATTTTGTCGATTGTTGATTGGAATCCACCAAAGAATGTATCCAAGGTTAGGAGCTTTTTGGGCCTAAACGGGTATTATTAATGCTTTGTTGAGGGATTTTCTCTAATTGCTTCACTTATGACTAAGTTTCTTAAAATGAATGTTAAGTTCGAGTGGACTGAAAAGTGCCAGCAAAGCTTTGAGAAGTTGAAAGCGTAATTGACTGAAGCATCAGTGTTAGTGCAACCCGAGTCAGGGAAAGCGTTTCTGATCTACAGTGATACGTCATTGCATGGTCTTGGATGTGTATTGATGCAAGAGGGTAAGGACTAAAAAATACTGTATCTTTACCGACCATAAGAACTTGAAGTACTTAATGTCCCAAAAGGAAGTTAATTTATGACAATGGAGATGGCTCGGGTTGTTGAAAGACTATGAGTTGGTAATTGATTATCATCTGGGAAAGGCAAATATAGTCGTCGATGCTCTAAGAAGAAAATCTATGTTCTCTTTGAAAGCTATGAATACAAGTTTGATGTTCTCGGATGATGGTTCTATATTAGCCGAATTGAGGGCTAAACCATTGTTTCTTCAAAAGATTTGTGAAGCTCAAAAGAATGATAGTGAGTTGCAAGCTAAGAGAGCTCAATGTGAATCAAGTAATAACTCCAATTTTCAGATTGGTTCAGATGATTGTTTGATGTTTAGTGATAGAGTTTGTGTACTGAGAGATGATGAGTTGATTCAAAAAATTTTATACGAGGCACACAGTTGTTGTTTGTCAGTGCATCCAAGCAGTATAAAAATGTATAATGATTTGAAGAAGTTGTATTGGTGGCCGGGTATGAAAAGAGACATCTCTAAGTTTGTGACAAAGTGTTTGATTTGCCAACAAGTGAAAGCCGAGCATCAGGTTCCTTTGGGTTTACTTCAATCAGTGATGGTTCCCAAGTGGAAGTGGGACAAAATCACGATGGACTTCATGACAGGTTTGCCTTTGACTCTGAAAAAAGAGAGATGTTGTGTGGGTTATTGTAGATAGATTGACGAAATGGGCTCACTTTTTACTGGTACATGTTGATTACTCACTTGATAAATTGGCTGAATTGTATATTACTGAAATTGTAAGATTGCACAGAGTGCCTATGTCTACTATTTATGATAGAGACCGGAGGTTTACCTCGAGGTTTTGGAAAAAGTTGCAAGAAGCATTGGGCACGAAGTTGAATTTTAGTACCGCATTTCATTTGAAAACAGATGGTCAATCCGAAAGAGTGAATCAAGTTCTTGAAGACATGTTCTGGTGTTGTGTTTTAGAGTTAGAAGGTAGTTGGGAGTAATATCTACCTTTGGTTGAATTTGCATACAACAACAGTTATCAATCGAGTATTCAGATGGCACCGTACGAGGCATTGTATGGTCGCAAGTGTCGGACTCCCTTGTATTGGACTAAATTAAGTGAGAAGCAGATTCATGGTGGCAATTTAGTTAAAGAAATTGAAGAAAAAGTAAAGACCATTCGTGATTGTTTGAAAGCTACTTCTGACCAACAAAAGTCGTATGCAGATTTGAAAAGAAAAGAGATTGAATTCCAAGTGGCTAATAAAGTGTTTCTGAAAGTATCACCATGGAAGAAAATATTAAGATTTGGTCGAAAGGGCAAATGGAGTCCATGTTTTATTGGGCTGTATGAGGTTATTGAGAGGATTGGACCAGTGGCACACCGGTTAGCTTTACCAACTGAGTTGGAAAAGATACACAATGTGTTTCATGTGTCAATGTTAAGGCGATATCATTTAGATTCCTCACATGTGATTTCTCCAACAGAAATTGAGATACAGCTAGACATGACATACGATGAGGAACTACTTAAGATTTTGGCCTGAGAGATTAAACAGTTGAGAAATAAGAGTATAGCCTTAGTGAAGGTGTTGTGGCAAAAGCATGGATTGGAAGAGGTTACATGGGAAACAGAAGAAGCCATGAAGAAATAGTACCCAAAATTTTTTACCGGTAAGATTTTCAAGGACGAAAATCCCTAAAGGGGGGAGAGTTGTGATAGCCCGAAAATAGGGCCTAAATGGAATAGTGGATTTGAAAACATGAATCCAAGGTTAGAATATTTATTCCGATGGATTTTAAATGTTTATTGGGTGATTAAATGTTTGTGTGAAATTTTGATTAAGAAATTTTATTGTTTGAATGTCCAATTTGATAAGTTGGACTAAATTGCAACAAGTGAAAAATATGTGTTCTAATCCATATAGGTACTTGATTGAAGTGGGTTTCTAAATTAGATATCTTTATGTGGTAATTAGACCAATTTAACTTAGTTTGGACAAAAATGCCCAAGAAAGGATAATGTAACACCCCTTACCCGTATTCAACGCCGGAACAGTGTACAAGGCATTACCGGGACACAATCACATAAAATCATACCATACTAAACATGAATTTTGCATACTATTTAAAGCTTTTCAATTTTCTTCTTCAAGTCCCTTATATGGGCCTAAAGGGCCCAAAACATACTGTGGAAGAGATTTGGGACCAAACCGTGAACTGTAGAAAATTTCATGCAAAACAGGACACTCGCCCGTGTGCTATAGGGACACGCCCATGTGGGCAAGCCGTGTGGTCACACAAGCCCATGTCCCTATCCCGTGTGGATTTATTTTTCATTTCGAACCTACAGGGGTTTTGACATGGCCGAGCACACACTCGTGTCCTAGGCCGTGTCCTTCACATGATTGAGACACACACTTGTGTCTCTGCTTGTGTGTGAAAACCTAGACATTCTGTTTATGACATCATCATGCATTTTAGGTCACACGGCCAAGGCAAATGCTCGTGTGTTAGCCCGTGTAACGTACTAAATTTTTTACAAAATGCATGCAGGGGACACATGGCCGAACTACACTCCCATAGGGTATACCGTGGGTCGCACACGGCCTATACACACACCCGTTTGCCTACCCGTGTGGACAATTATAAGGCTATTTACCAAGCCTTTTTGCCACCCTTAAAACCACCACATTCATACCTTTTTGCCCCGGTCAAGGTTGATTCCGCGTTCCTCTCGATCTATAATGACACATTCAACTTGTTTAATGCACACATTACTCAATTTTGTCCACAATCATCCTACGGAAATTTTGTAATTTAGCCTCGAGCTTTCTTAATTTTTACACTTTAGTCCCTATTTTAGACACCCAAGCCTAGCTGAGTTATATTCTCTTCTAAAGCAGCCCACAATTTCAAGTATTTTCTATTTTACACCCACATTAACTTCATCTTTAAGAAATAAGTCATTTTTATCAATTTCACCAAAAATCATCTATTAAAACATGTCCACACTTCAAACTTTCACATTCTACCACTAGACATGTAACACCCCTATCCCATAACCGTTGCCAGAATAAGACGAGGCGTTACCAGAAAATTTGGAAGAAAATCAATACAGTAAGATTTTGAACATTTCCTTGGATAAAAGATTATTTCTTTTCAAATGATGCTGTTAAGCACAATCTAAAGATCAATTTAAGAACTTAAAAGAGAATGAACTTCCATAAGATGCCATATTCACATGGCTATAATATTTACATGATTCGAAATATTATTCACTTTAGTCTACTCTATACATACCATACATTTCTAAAATATAACAATACCAAAATGTTAGATAGTGATAGTGTGACGAGTTGCTGACGATCCCCGAGCAATTGGCCAGAATCAACAATCTATAAAACATAAGACATAACAATGGAGTAAGCTTTCCTAAGCTTAGTAAGCCTTAAGTAATATAATTAACTTTACTAAATTTTAAAAACATAATTTCCTATTCAAGTTGGTATATGTAAAAATCATTTGCTGAATGAACCTAACCACAACTGCACATACTTTACTCATCGTTTCATTTACTTAGAAATTGATATCACATAACCACTTCCTTAATAAATTGCCACAGTGGCCAATTGTAGAGGTTCTCAACCACAATCAAATTTCTCAGGGCTATATCCACTTCCATGATAATTTCATAAATGACCAATTATATAAATAAGCACACAATGCACCATTTATAAATATAAGTCACTTAACTTCAAACTCAAACGATAGAGTAATTCAATAACTTCACATGACTTCTCACATCAGTCGAACATGGCTTAATCGCATAGTAGTCTTAATACTTATTCCCATAGATATATATAAATCATTTCATACTTGTAATTCAATCTAGAGCAGATTTAATTATGAGTGTAGGACACATACCTGGCCAACTTAAGGTATTCCATCATCATTTAATCCCAGTGACTGAAAATCACATATACCTAAATCTTATACTTTCAAATACAAAATTTCGCAATTGAATATAATCAAATCGAGTCCGAGTCATTCTTACATCAAAAGGTAAGTATCACATACCTGAGTCATTTAATGTATAGTACAAGCTCCATTTGTCATCTTAATGTGGGATTTCGTATTCATATATATATATTTGTTGTTTATTTATATTTACCGGCACTTGGCCGGCCAGGTATAAAACCCAATTCCAATTACCAGCTTCGAAGCTTATTAGGTCAATGTCCCGAATGATTTCGTACGATGGACCATTCGGAAACTTTATCACACTTTATGTTTTACGCTTGTAGTATTCACATATCACAACATTTTAACAAGACAATGCTTTTAGTCAGACCAACTCATAAAACACATGATTTACTTTCAGTTTTATAATAGCCATTCGGCCACGCCACACATCCCATAAGTTATTCGTTCTCATTTTATAAGCATATAACGATACACAACTTACACCTATCTCAAATTGGCCATTCGGCCTTATCATATATATATACTTACACACTCATCACATTGGCCATTCGGCCTTATCACATGTACACACTTTCACATTCCTCACATATATAAGAATTACTCACATTTTATTCTATCTCATACTTGTCCTCAACACATATAAATAAATGTATTTCCCATTCATTTCAAAATCATAATACAATCCTTACTTAAAGCTTCTATGTGTCTTTCGATCTTAACCTAGATATCACACCTTGTCATTTTATTTCATCTTAGGTACAAAATCAGATTAGTAAATTAATTCATATACTTAAAATTTTCCATTCGGTCTTAGAACATATCATGGCCACATCATATTTTACAATTTAGCCATTTGGCTTTAGCACATATAATAAACTCCTATCTTAAATCTTATCCTTACGAATAGACCATAGAACATTTTTAATTATAATTTTTTCATCTTAACTTTCATATAATATAAGTAGATGGGATATTTTTACACTAGTGCTCACTTTGACCGTATGCCTTAAGCTCAAATACATAAATCCATATGATCAAGGCATCACATATCTTGTTCAATACCAATCAGGCTTACGGATAGGCACAAAATATATACCTGAATATTTCATGATATTAAGATATTTCACTTACCATTTACCTTGAGGTTTGAGTATTTATCAACTAAATTCGGCAATGACTCATTTCCTACTATACTTCCACATTGATCACTGTCACCGGCTTTATAGCCTGCTAGGCTCTAGGCCTGTTAAAGTTACGTCATAATTTATTTCATAAATTGGTATCATGAAATTTATTTCCACTTAACTACATAGAGACCTTTCGATCTTACCTCACACACATAGCTCAAAGATTTCATCTAAACACATCTACTCTTTTTCACCTAAACACATCTACTCTTTTTCACCATTCTCATGATCCATAAATTGTGCAAAGATTCTTAGACCACTCACTTTGTACGAAACCATAAGCATCATTTCACATTTGCCCATTTGGCCTTATTACAACAACATGCATAATTATATGCCCAAATCGGCCATATTGCATTTAATCTCACATAGTTAAGCACATATATATATATTTCATATGAATTGTCCATCTTCACATCACCTACATTTCCAAATTAAATACCAAATTTCTCTAGTTCTTTATATGCCAAAATTCATAAGTTTAATACCACAACCTAACCTTTATATCATTATAGAGATATACCACATACGGCCTATTAGACAATGTGTCTAAATTACCTAAAACTTACCTCAAAGCTTTCAAACGATTGTACCCAGCTATTCGTTTACTTTCGCTTTTCCTTATCCGAGATTTATGCCCTTTGTTCTTGACCTTAATAATAAAACAAAGATTCAGCTTATTATCAATTATAAGACCGAATATCTTTAAAGTATTATAGCATATTCATTCTCACACTTATAGACACATGAGTATTACACATAATCCATAATACATTTTATTAACCATCACTACAAGTATATTAAAATTCAACTCTTCTCAACACATACACATTTAGGCCATTCATGTGTCGAAGCATGGACCATTATTCATGTCCATCTTCCATACTTAAACTAACATTTTACCACATTCATATAATTTATTCCTTTTTAAACAACCAACATCCAAAATCCCATTAGCATAGCTTAGGCCAAAACCCCTTGTTTCTTTAACTTACCAACATCTAGTGCCCATTTGGCTATAAAAACCTAACTCTCACACATTGTAAATATTTTACAAGTTTTCATGAAGCTAGCAAGAATTTTATGCTTCCTTATGGTGACCGAATGCTACTAATTCATCTTGAATCTGACCTCATCAAAATTCAAACTTAATATATATATCATTATTCATCAAAATTAACTTGTCTTCAACACATTTAACCTCAAACCTTAGCTTAACTTTATAAGGACCTCAATCAAACATCAAACATAAATTCTTATCTCACAAAGGACATGACCGAATGCCCAAATTTTGTTCAAGTAGCACACATAGCATTATTTAACATATTAAGACACATTAACACGGATTTAACCTCATATCCACCCCCAATCATTTTAAAATGCAACTTAACATCAAAACTCACAAGCTTGAATTTTTCTCCCATAATTCAACAATGGCCGAATGTAACTATCAGCATCAAAACGAGAATTGCTCTATGGGTTATGCTAGGAGCTTAACTATCAACGAAAATCCACAACATTCAAAGGGAATTAACAAAATTCTTACCTTAAGTTCGAAAACCACAATGACCGAAGATGGTTTTTCTCCTTAGCTTATTTTTCTTTTACAATCGGCAATGGAGAACAAAACATGGAAAACTTTATTTTTTTTTTCACGCTTCCTTTTTGTTATAAAATTACTTTATTAATATTAAAGCACCACCCACCATTATTTTATCTAAATAAATTTCACACATAATATATATTATACATCACATGACCGGCCACTATTGAAGAATTTGCATAATTAACATGCAAGTCCTTCCATCTGCAAAACCATGTTACAATCGGTCCTAAGTCACTAAGATTCCTTCTCCCGTATTTTTTTTTCAAAAGTTTTCTTAGTATAAAACTTTTATATTAAAACATATTTTATAATTTATATTATAAAACACTTGTTTATTATTTTATCAATAAAACAAGATGTATTCAAAGTCATTCTATCATCATTATGCCGTCAACTACTAAAAATAATGGGGAATTTGACATGCAAATCCCCATGTTTCAAGCCATGCAATACTTGGCCCCTGTTTAATTAACCTCACCTATTTTCACTATTTCACACATAAGCCCTTATGAATTAAATTCACCTCCAAATGTCACAAATCAATAAATTAAAATTTCACACATACAATTGCACATATAATAGGCACAAGTTATAACATTTAATAAATTTTTCGACTCGGTTTAGTGGTCCCGAAACCACTTCCAGACTAGGGTCAGCATAGGGATGTTACAACTCTCCCCACCTTTAGGGATTTTTGTCCCCGAAAATCTTACTAATGAATAGGTTAGGATAATGTCCTCTTATTGAATTATACCCATATAAACATTAGCTCATCGATAACAATTTTAATTCATTACTGATTCCACATCGATCTATAACATCACCTTCTTATCTTAAAACAATACATAACATCAACTCACATATTCATAACCCACATTTTCATTCATATAAAAGCTGTAACCTGACCGAAAGTACACATGTTCTTAAACACCCCAATGAATATCCTTTATAACTCCATCACATCTTAATATTCAACTTAACCTATTTCCAACAGAAAATCAACTTCCACATACCTGAACATTTAGTTCATTTAGAATATTCAATCACAGTTAACGCTACCCATATATAGTCGAATAGGCAATAAAGCCTAATATAATACACTGGCATGAGATTTATTTTAGCACATAACCCATATATCCAAAATTATCAGCATTCATCAAAAAGTCTTACAGACCTTCAAATGTTGAAACTTAATCGAAATAGTTTCTTGATCATGATTAACAAAATAGGGGTCATTCAGCAATAGTACATATGACTTCCTATACCGATGATCTCATAGACTAAATCCATAACTCATTTATAACACAAATCCATTCCTTAACGATATACAATGTTAAGCAATCATACAAGGTAAAATACCTAAACCAAATGTCATAGGTATCCAAAACCTCATATATCACATATAATTTAACTCAACCTTGTAACATATTAACAATTCGTATATTCCAATAATTTTAATATAACCACAAACAAGATAATCTTGTCCAATAAGCATTAAAGCTTAAAGCATCTTTAACAAAGCTGAAAATGCACATTCGAATTAATTCATTTAAGAGTTGACTACACAAGTGTAATATAGGGCAATAGGTACTCACCTTGGTAGCCAAATTATACTACTTCATACAAGTCAAATTCCATCATTCAATATCTGAAATGACTGGAAACTTTTAATCACTAGCTTTAAGCTTGCTAGGCTCGATTTGCTGACATTAAGCCGTATAGGCATGAAGGTCTGAATATATATATCACCGGCACGAAGCCTGTTAGGCACGAAGGCCTGAATACACATCACCGGCACGAAGCCTGCTAGGCACGAAGGCCTAAATACACATCACCGGCACGAAGCCTGCTAGGCACGAAGGCCTGAATACACATCACCGGCACAAAGCCTGCTAGGCACGAAGGCCTGAATACACATCAACGGCACGAAGCCTGCTAGGCACGAAGGCCTGAATACACATCACTAGCACGAAGCCTGCTAAGCACGAAGGCCTGAATACACATTACCGGCACGAATACCCTTCGGGACTTAGCCTGGATATAACACCAGCACAAATGCTCTTCGAGACTTAGCCCGGATATAACACCAGCACGAATGCTCTTCGGGACTTAGCCCGAATATAACACCAGCACGAATGCTCTTCGGGACTTAGCCCGGATATAACACCAACACGAATGCTTTTCGGGACTTACCCTAGATATAACTCTCAATTTTCATGCACACATATATATATAACATAACACATTAGTATATCATTTACATTACTCGAATACAAGCACCACATGCTTATCAACCATTCAACTTTCAGTTCAATAGCCACATACAAAGATCACATTTTCATTTCACTATCCATCTTAATTTTAATGATCGAATCACATAGGTGTCACATACACTTCTATGAATATAAATTTCTATAGAAACCGAACACATAGATATACCACCATTTCCTATATGCATTTCATAAAAAACATTCACATACCAGAACAACTTAATTTAGTGGACGGATTCGGATACCGTATAGCATAAGCTTCATAGTTTTAGTCTCTTTAATAATTTTCCAACATTCAGCCCACTAGGTATAACCTGAACTCGTCACTGGCACAATCCTGTTGGACTTTGAGTCTGAAACACATTACCCACCATCATGCTTGTTACAGCTCGATAGGGATAGAGATTCATTACAATACAAAAAACACATTTTATCTGTCAGAAATCATCACACTATCATTTTATCACTATACAGCATGTATAACAAGACTCACACGTGCTACGTTAGTCCTAGAATTGACTAAATCGTAGCTCTGATACCAATAAAATGTAACACACCTATCCCATAACTGTTACCGGAATAAGACGAGGCGTTACCAGAAAATTTGGAAGCAAATCAATACAGTAAGATTTTGAACATTTCCTTGGATAAAAGATTATTTCTTTTCAAATGATGCTGCTAAGCACAATCTAAAGATCAATTTAAGAACTCAAAAGAGAACGACTTCCATAAGATGCCATATTCACATGGCTGTAATATTTACATGATTCGAAATATTATTCACTTTAGTCTACTCGATACATACCATACATTTCTAAAATACAACATTACCGAAATGTTAGATAGTGATAGTGTGACGAGTTATTGACGATCCCCGAGCAATTGGCCAGAATCAACAATCTATAAAACAAAAGACATAACAATGGAGTAAGATTTCCTAAGCTTAGTAAGCCTTAAGTAATACAATTAACTTTACTAAATTTTAAAAACATAATTTCCTATTCAAGTTGGTATATGTAAAAATCATTTGCTGAATGAACCTAATCACAACTGCATATACTTTACTCATCGTTTCATTTACTTAGAAATTGATACATAGCCACTTCCTTAATAAATTGCCACAGTGGCCAATTGTAGAGGTACTCAACCACAATCAAATTTCTCAGGGCTATATCCACTTCCATGATAATTTCATAAATGACCAATTATATAAATAAGCACACAATGCACCATTTATAAATATAAGTCACTTAACTTCAAACTCAAACGATAGAGTAATTCAATAACTTCACATGACTTCTCACATCAGTCGAACATGGCTTAATCACATAGTAGTCTTAATACTTATTCCCATAGATATATATAAATCATTTCATACTTGTAATTCAATCCAAAGCAGATTATGAGTGTAGGACACATACCTGGCCAACTTAAGGTATTCTATCATCATTTAATCCCAGTGACTGAAAATAACATATACCTAAATCTTATACTTTCAAATACAAAATTTCGCAATTTAATATAATCAAATGGAGTCTGAGTCACTCTTACATCAAAAGGTAAGTATCACATACCTGAGTCATTTAATGTATAGTACGAGCTCCATTTGTCATCTTAATGTGGGATTTCGTATTCATATATATATTTGTTGTTTATTTATATTTACCGGCACTTGGCCGGCCAAGTATAAAACCCAATTCCAATTACCAGCTTCGAAGCTTATTAGGTCAATGTCCCGAATGATTTCGTACGATGGACCATTCAGAAACTTTATCACACTTTATGTTATACGCTTGTAGTATTCACATATCACAACATTTTAACAAGACAATGCTTTTAGTCAGACCAACTCATAAAACACATGATTTACTTTCATTTTTATAATAGCCATTCGGCCACGCCACACATCCCATAAGTTATTCGTTCTCATTTTATAAGCATATAACGATACTCAACTTACACCTATCTCAAATTGGCCATTCGGCCTTATCACATGTACACACTTTCACATTCCTCACATATATAAGAATTACTCACATTTTATTCTATCTCATACTTGTCCTCAACACATATAAATAAATGTATTTCCCATTCATTTCAAAATCATAATACAATCCTTACTTAAAGCTTCTATGTGTCATTCGATCTTAACCTAGATATCACACTTTGTCATTTTATTTCATCTTAGGTACAAAATTAGATTAGTAAATTAATTCATATACCTAAAATTTTCCATTCGGTCTTAGAACATATCATGGCCACATCATATTTTACAATTTAGCCATTTGGCTTTAGCACATATAATAAACTCCTATCTTAAATCTTATCCTTACGAATAGACCATAGAACATTTTTAATTATAATTCTTTCATCTTAACTTTCATATAATATAAGTAGATGGGATATTTTTACACTAGTGCTCACTTTGACCGTATGCCTTAAGCTCAAATACATAAATCCATATGATCAAGGCATCACATATCTTGTTCAATACCAATCAGGCTTACGGATAGGCACAAAATATATACCTGAATATTTCATGGTATTAAGATATTTCACTTACCATTTACCTTGAGGTTTGAGTATTTATCAACTAAATTCGGCAATGACTCATTTCCTACTATACTTCCACATTGATCACTGTCACCGGCTTTATAGCCTGCTAGGCTCTAGGCCTGACAAAGTTACGTCATAATTTATTTCATAAATTGGTATCATGAAATTTATTTCCACTTTACTAGATAGAGACCTTTCGGTCTTACCTCACACATATAGCTCAAAGATTTCATCTAAACACATCTACTCTTTTTCACCTAAACACATCTACTCTTTTTCACCTTTACTCTTTTTCACCATTCTCATGATCCATAAATTGCGCAAAGATTCTTAGACCACTCACTTTGTACGAAACCATAAGCATCATTTCACATTTGCCCATTTGGCCTTATTACAACAACATGCATAATTATATGCCCAAATCGGCCATATTGCATTTAATCACACATAGTTAAGCACATATATATATATATTTCATATGGATTGTCCATCTTCACATCACCTACATTTCCAAAATTAAATACCAAATTGCTCTAGTTCTTTATATGCCAAAATTCATAAGTTTAATACCACAACCTAACCTTTATATCATTATAGAGATATACCACATACGGCCTATTAGACAATGTGTCTAAATTACCTAAAACTTACCTCAAAGCTTTCAAACGATTGTACCCGGCTATCCGTTTACTTTCACTTTTCCTTATCCGAGATTGATGCCCTTTGTTCTTGAGCTTAATAATAAAACAAAGATTCAGCTTATTATCAATTATAAGACCGAATATCTTTAAAGTATTATAGCATATTCATTCTCACACTTATAGACACCTGAGTATTACACATAATCCATAATACATTTTACTAACCATCACTACAAGTACATTAAAATTCAACTCTTCTCAACACATACACATTTAGGCCATTCGGCCATGTGTCCAAGCATGGACTATTATTCAAGTCCATCTTCCATACTTAAACTAACATTTTACCACATTTATATAACTTATTCCTTTTTAACCGGCCAACATCCAAATTCCCATTAGCATAGTTTAGGCCGAAACCCCTTGTTTCTTTAACTTACCAACACCAAGTGTCCATTCGGCTATAAAAACATAACTCTCACACATTGTAAATATTTTACAAGTCTTCATGAAGCTAGCAAGAATTTTATGTTTCCTTATGGTGACCGAATGCTATTAATTCATCTTAAATCTGACCTCATCAAAATTTAAACTTAATATTTATATCATTATTCATAAAAATTAACTTGTCTTCAACACATTTAACCTCAAACCTTAGCTTAACTTTATAAAGACCTCAATCAAACATCAAACATAAATTATTATCTCACAAAAGACATAACCGAATGCCCAAATTTTGTTCAAGTAGCACACATAGCATAATTTAACATATCAAGACACATTAACACGTATTTAACCTCATATCCACCCCCAATCATTTTAAAATGCAACTTAACATCAAAACTCACAAGCTTGAATTTTTCTCCCATAATTCAACAATGGCCGAATGTAACTATCAGCATCAAAACGAAAATTGCTCTATGGGTTATGCTAGGAGCTTAACTATCAACTAAAATCCACAACATTCAAAGGGAATTAACAAAATTCTTACCCTAAATTGGAAAACCACAATGACCGAAGATGGTTTTTCTCCTTAGCTTATTTTTCTTTTACAATCGGCAATGGAGAACAAAACATGGAAAACTTTAATTTTTTTTCCACCCTTCCTTTTTATTATAAAACTACTTTATTAATATTAAAGCACCACCCACCATTATTTTATCTAAATAAATTTAACACATAATATATATTATACATCACATGACCGGCCACTATTGAAGAATTTGCATAATTAACATGCAAGTCCTTCCATTAGCAAAACCATGTTACAATCGGTCCTAAGTCACTGTGATTCCTTCTCCCATTTTTTTTTTTTTCAAAAGTTTTCTTAATATAAAACTTTTATATTAAAACATATTTTATAATTTATATTATAAAACACTTATTTATTATTTTATCAATAAAACAAGATGTATTCAAAGTCATTCTATCATCATTATGCCATCCACTACTAAAAATAATGAGGAATTTGACATGCAAATCCCCATGTTTCAAGCTATGCAATACTTGGCCCCTTTTTAATTAACCTCACCTATTTTCACTATTTCACACATAAGCCCTTATTAATTAAATTCACATCCAAATGTCACAAATCAATAAATCAAAATTTCACACATACAATTGCACATATAATAGGCACAAGTTATAACATTTAATAAAATTTTTGACTCGATTTAGTGGTCCCGAAACCACTTCCCGACTAGGGCCAGCATAAGGATGTTACAAGACATCAAAATACATGTACGTTATTCATGGTTAAAATTTTAAATATAAACCCTAGCATAAATTAGTGGTAGAAATAGCTAAATCAAGTTACGAGGATTTCAAAAATACGAAGAACATTGAAAACAACGCTTGAAGTCACTTGCTTTGAGCTTGAAAAGATGACAAAACCCTAGCTATGGAGTCCCCCAAAAATTTGGCCAAGCATGGAGAAGATGGACACCAATTTTGACTTATTTTCCCTTTTTATTTCTTTAATTATTCAAATGACCAAAATGCCCCTCACTCATAACTTGAATATTTGTCCCTTCCATGGGCTTTTTTGGCCAAAATAAAAGAAAATGGTTTATTTCCCAAATAAAGAAATCTAATTTAAAAACCCATTTCAATCAAGTACATTTATGGATTTAAAACACATATTTTCCACCTATTGCAATTTAATCCAACTTATCAAATTGGACACCCGAACAATAAAATTTCTCAACCGAAATTTCGCACAAGCATTCAATCACTAATAAATCTTAAAACTCAATTGAAATAAATATTTTAACCTAAGATTTATGGTCTCCCAACCACTATTCTAACTAATTTGAGCCGTTACAACTCTCCCCCTATAGGATTTTCGTCCCCGAAAGTCTTACCAGTGAAATGGTTTGGGTACAGTTTCCTCATGGCTTCTTCCAATTCCCATGTAGCCTCTTCCACTCCATGTTTTTGCCACATCACTTTCACTAAGGCTATAATTTTGTGTCTCAACTGTTTAACGTCTCGGGACAAATCTTAAGTGGTTTCTCATCGTATGTCATATTCGGCCGTATCTCAATTTCGACTGGAGAATTTAGATGTGAGGGATTTGAACGGTACCGTCACAACATCGACACATGAAATACATTGTGTATCCTTTCTAACTATGCCGGTAAAGCTAACTGGTATGCCACTAGTCCAATCCTCTGAATGACCTCATACGGCCTAATAAGACGTGGACTTAACTTGCCCTTTCGGCGAAACCTCAATATTTTCTTCCATGGAGATACTTTCAAAAATACTTTATCACCCACTTGGAATTCAATCACCTTTCTCTTCAAATACAAATAAGACTTTTGTCAATCAGGGGTAGCTTTTAAACAATTACGAATGATCTTCACTTTCTCTTCTGTTTCTTCAACGAAATCATCACAATGAATCTGCTTCTCATTCAATTCGATCCAATACAAAGGTGTTCGACACCTATGACCATACAATGCCTCATACGGGGCCATTTGAATACTCGACTGATAACTGTTCTTGTAGGCAAATTCAACCAAAGGTAGATATTTTTCCCAACTACCTTTAAACTCTAGAACACAGCATCGGGGCATGTCTTCTTTAATTACTCTTTCGGATTGTCCATCAGTTTGCAGATAGAATGCAGTACTAAAATTTAATTTCATACCTAAAGCCTCTTGCAACTTTTTCCAAAATCTCGAGGTGAACCTCGGATCCCTATCTAAAATTATAGATATAGGTACTCCGTGTAATCTCACAATTTCAGCAGTATACAATTCAGCTAATCTATCAAGTGAGTAATCAACACGCACCGGTATAAAGCGAGCCAATTTCGTCAATCTATCAACAATAACCCACACAGCATTTCTCTTTTTGGGAGTCAAGGGCAACCCCATCATGAAGGCCATCGTGATTCTATCCCACTTCCACTCGGGAAGCATCACTGGTTGAAGTAAACCTGAAGGTACATGATGCTCGGCTTTCACTTGTTGGCAAATTAGACATTTTACCACAAATCAGAGATGTCTCTTTTCATACCCGTCCACCAATACAACTTTTTCAAATCATTATACATCTTTGTACTATCAGGATGTACTAATAAACAGCCATTGTGTGCTTCATGTAAAATTTTTCGAATCAACTCATCATCTTTCGGTACACATATTCTATCACCAAACATCAAAAAACTGTCTGAATTAATTCGAAAATTAGAATTATTACCTACTTTATATTGAGCTCTCCTAGCTTGCATTTTGCTTTCATTCTTTTGAGCTTCACAAATCTACTAAATAAACAACGGTCTAGCCTTCAATTCGGCTAATATAGTACCATCATCAAATAATGTCAAACTCATGCTCATAGCTCTCAAAGCGAACAAAGATTTTCTGCTTAGAGGATTGGCAACTACATTCGCTTTTCCCGAATGATAATCAATTACCAACTCATAGTCTTTCAACAACTCAAGCCATCTTCGTTGTTGTAAATTCAGCTCCTTTTGAGACATTAAGTACTTTAAGCTCTTATGGTCGGTAAAGATATGACATTTTTCACCAAACAAATAATGACGCCAAATCTTCAAGGCAAACGCGATGGCAGCCAATTCTAAGTCATGTGTCGGGTAATTCTTCTCATGCAGCTTTAATTATCTCGAAGCATAAGCCACCACCTTGCCCTCTTATAGAAGTACACACCCCAATCCATTTAAGGACACATTGCTATAGATTACAAACTCTTTCCCTAACTCAGGTTGTACTAGCACTAGTACTTCAGTCAATCACGCTTTCAGCTTCTCAAAGCTTTGTTATCACTTTTCAGTCCACTCGAACTTAACATCCTTAAAGCAACTTAGTCATAGGGGAGGCAATTATGGAGAATCCTTCAACAAAGTGCCTATAATAACCAGCTAGGCCAAAAAATCTCTTAACCTTGGATACATTTTTCGGTAATTTCCAATCAACAATCACCAAAATTTTGCTAGGATCAACCCGAATACCATCACCTGAAATTATATGTCCCATAAATCCAACCTCACAAAGCCAAAACTCGCTTTTACTGAATTTTGCAAACAATTTCTCCTCTCCTGAAGTTTGCAATACTGTTTGTAGGTGCTCAGCATGCTCATTCTCATCACAGGATTAAATCAAGATGTCATCTATAAACACCACCACAAACTTATCCAAATATGACCAAAAAATTTGGTTCATCAAGACCATAAACGTAGCTACTGCATTAGTTAAATCGAAAGGTATCACGACAAATTCCTAATGTCCATACCTCATTTGAAAGGCAGTCTTTGAGAATTCAAACTCCTTGACCCTTAATTGGTAATATCTGGATCTCAAGTCTATCTTAGAGAACACCGTGGGGCTTTTTAATTGATCAAACAAATCATCAATTCTCGAAAATGGGTACTTGTTCTGTATTATCACTTTGTTAAGCAGATGGTAATCAATGCAAAGCCTCATTGATTCGTCTTTCTTCTTTACAAATAATATGGGAGCACCCTATGGAGAGAAACTTGGCCTCACAAAACCCTTATCTGTCAACTCTTGTAACTGAGCCTTTAACTCTTTCAATTCGGTCGGAGCCATTCTATACGGAGCAATAGAGATCAGTGCAGTCCCAAATAATAAATTAATGGCAAATTCAATCTCTCTATCCAGAGGCAACCCAGGTAACTCTTTCGGAAACACATCCAAAAATTCACAGACTACGAGCACTAATTCAAGCCTCAATTTGGATATGTCAGTATTCAATACATATGCAAGGTATCTTCACACCATTTTCTCATGCACTTTTGAGCAGATAAGTAGGAAATCACCATAGGTAACTTGTTTGTTTCATCTGCTTCCACCCAAGAATTTCACCATTTTCACATTTCGTCTCAAAAGTTTTCTGTCTATAATTTACCTTGGCATTATGCAATGTCAACCAATCCATGCCCAAAATAGCATCAAACTCGTCAAATGGCAACAACATTAAATTAGCCAGAAAACAGTGACCTTGAATCATCAAAGGACAATTCTTGCAAACCTTATCTACGAACACATGCTTGCCCAAAGGGTTTGACACTTTAGTCACAAATTCAGTCAATTCAATAGGTAATTTCTTACTATTTACCAATTTTACACAAACATAAGAATGAGTGGATCCAGGGTCAATCAATGCAATAACATTAGTATTGTAAAGAGAAAATGTACCAGTGATCACATTGGGAGATGAGCATCCTCTTGAGCACGTATAGCATAGGCCCTAGCAGGTGCTCTTGGATCTGACCTCACAGCTAAATCTTTCACCATACTTTTGCTACTAGCTCCACTCTCGGCATTTCGCGATGGTCTACCCCTGCTAGAAGTATTATTCGGTGTGACACTCTGAGGTCTCTCTTCTTCAACTTCCTCATGATAGTCTTTAATAAAATGTTAACGAGAACCACACTTGTAACAAGCTCGACTATTTCCCCGACACTCACCAAAATGTTGTCTGCCGCAATTTTGACATTCGAGTTTATTAGGTCTCGTATTACCCACACTTGCCATCAAAGTGGCTTGAACTTTAGAACACAAATACGTTTTACCATGATCTTGGTGTGAATTCCCTGCTGAAGCAGTCATTCGAGGAT
Organism: Gossypium stocksii; assembly: GCA_020496765.1. Taxonomy (NCBI): domain Eukaryota; kingdom Viridiplantae; phylum Streptophyta; class Magnoliopsida; order Malvales; family Malvaceae; genus Gossypium; species Gossypium stocksii. The sequence goes on from CM035624.1 coordinate 30,058,240, forward strand.
TCATTTCTTCAGATTTCTTTGATTGGCATTGAAACGACTTAGTCATCAGTCTTTTTCTAGCATCTCTGGCCTCACTCTCGGCCTTACTAACAATTTGATGTTCTCATTCAATCCGTCTTCAAAATTTCTACACATAATAGCCTCGAAGGACATACACTCTCGAGCATACTTACTTAGCCTAAGGAATTTACACTCATACTCAACCACCGACATCTTGCCTTGCTTTAATTCAAGGAACTCTTTTAGTTTTTGGTCAATAAACCGTTGGCTTAAATATTTCTTTCGAAATTCCTCTTGAAAGAAATCCCCTGTCACTCTCTCCTTTGGAGCCACCGATATTAACTTCTTCCACCAATGATATGCTGAGTCCCTCTGCAATGACACAACACATTTTAAACAATCCTCGGGTGTGCATGATAGCTCATCAAATACTCTAATAGAACTCTTGAGCAAAAATTCTACCTTTTTTGGATCATCATCTATGTTGGCCCTAAATTCCTTGGCCCATTGCTTTCAACTCTTATCAACTGGGGGCTTAGTTTTTCTTACCATATCAATACCTTGAAGAGTTACGGGAACCGGTTGTAGTATAGGAGGGGGCGGAGGATATTGAGCATTAAGATTTGCTTGAACAAATTCAGTATCCCAGATACTTATCACATGGAGAAAGGCTTCACGAGCCTCATCTCCCTGACTTAGGGTCTCATGTCTACTTTCTACTGGCATAGTCCCTTGCACGAGAGCCGGCGCATTACTCAAAGCATCATCAATCATAACTCGATCAGGATCCATTTACTATACAAAAGCAAAACACAATTTAAAATCGTCAGGAGTCACCAAACTATCACAGTATATTTATGGCATGTATAGCTAGACTCTCACTCACGCTACGGTAGTCGGAGACCGACTAAACCATAGCTTTGATACCACTAAATGTAACACCCCTTAACCATATTCAATGCCATAACAGGGTACAAGGCATTACCAAAACACAATCACATAAAATCATGCCATACGAGACATGATATTGCATACTATTTAAAACTTTCCAATTTTCCTCTTCAAGTCCCTTATGTGGGCTTACGGAGCCCAAAACATACTTTGGAAATAATTTGGGACTAAATTGTGAACTTTAGAAAATTTTAGAAAATTTCATGCAAAACAGGGCACAAGCCCGTGTGCTACAGGGACACGCCCGTGTGGGCAGGCCGTGTGGTCATACACGCCAATGTCCCTAGCCCGTGTGGATTTATTTTTTATTTCAAACCTACAGGGATTTTCACATGGCTAAGCACACACCTGTGTCCTAGGTCATGTCCTTCACACGGTTGAGACACACGCCCGTGTCTCTGCCCTTGTGTAAAAACTGGACATTCTATTTATGACGTCATCATGCATTTTAAGTCACACGGCCAAGGCACACGACCATGTGTTAGCCCATGTGACGTGCTCAAATATTCACAATTTACATTCAAGGGACCCACGGCCAGACTACACGCCTATAGGGCGAACCGTATGTCACACGTGGCCTAGACACACACCCGTGTGTCTACCCATGTGGACAATTATAAGGCTATTTACCAAGCCTTTTTGCCACCCATAAAACAACCACATTCATACCATTATCAACAACACTTCACAAGCCATAAACCCGTATCAAAATAATTTAGTTTCCACACATTCACAGCTCAACTTGTCTCACACATATTACCCAAACATCATGCATGTATACAACCATTTACTCATCACATTTCCACACGCAACTTTGTACTATCAATCATTCCACATAAGGAAGCAACTCATTCATGAAATACCTCATCATATGCTTATAAAAAATCAATGTTAGCCATATCTCATGGCCTTATACAAAATGAAATACCAAATAGCATAGGCTTATACATTTTAGCCCAATAATTATGACACTAACAAAATGATCAAGTCCTACATATGCCATAACTCAATGTAACGTTCAATATACCAAAAAGTGTTGATAGTGTGAAAGATTCTCTGATGTCGTCTGTATCCTGAGTAGACATGGCTACTCTATAAACAAGGGAAGAGAAAGGGGAGTAAGCTTTAAGCTTAGTAAGTCTATATGCAAACAATAAACATCAAAACCACACACTGATCAATCAAAACATAATTCAACTGTCTAAATGATTCAAATCTTATGATTTCACTTACTTGTCTCACATCTTACCCAACATTCTCAACACTTAGCAGGCACAAAGCATCATACATTCTCACATTTATTCCCTGCACTTACTAATCACAACAATGCTCATAATTTCACTTAAATAATTTCTCAACATACACTTCGGTATAATAATCCATGCAAAATGAATTGCACATAGCCACTTATATTAACAATAATAAGGTGGTTTCGTACTTAGCCCACTGATATCAATAATTCACGATGGCTCACACTTCACCCATCGATATTAATAATCAACAAGGCAATTTGCACTTAGGTAATCAATTTCAACAATTACACGGTGGTTCGCACATAGCCCACCATTATCAATATTTCACAAAACTTATCCGTACCCTCACTTTTTGTAATTTCATCCAATAACAATAATATTCATTCACATTTTATATAAGGCATCCAAGAGTACATACATCAAATAAAGGATGTATCATTTACATATAAACTTACCTTGGTAGAAAATGTGTCAATTTGTAATTTAGTCTGAAACCTTGCCTTTGCCCCGGTCAAGGTCGATTCCATGTTCCTCTCGATCTATAATGACACATTCAACTTGTTTAATGCACACACTACTTAATTTAGTCCGAATTCATCCTACGAAAACTTTTGCAATTTAGCCATTAACTTTCTCAATTTTTACACTTTAGTCCCTAGGCTAAGAAATTGAAATGTATTCATTTTTCACACACCCAAGCCTAGTCGAGTCAGATTCTCTTCTAAAGCAGCCCACAATTTCCACTATTCTGCATTTTACACCCATATTATTTCATCTTTTACAAATTAGCCCTTTTTATCAATTTCACCAAAAATCATCTAGTAAAAGATGTTCACCACACTTCAAACTTTCATATTCTACCACTAGACATCAAAATACATGTATGTCATTCATGGGTAAAATTTTAAATATAAACCCTAGCTTAAATTAGTGGTAGAAATAACAAAATCAAGTTACAAGGATTTCAAAAATGCGAAGAACATAAAAAATGAGGCTTGGAGTCACTTACTTTGAGCTTGAAAAGATGACAAAACCCTAGCTATGGAGTCCCCAAAATTTTGGCCAAGCATGGACAAGATGGACATCAATTTTGACTTATTTTTATTTCTTTAATTATCCAAATGACCAAAATGCCGCTCACTCATAACTTGAATAATTTGTCCCTTCCATGGACATTTTTGTCCAAAATAAAATAAAATTATCTATTTACCAAATAAAGACCTCTAATTTAAAAACCCATTTCAATCAAGTACCTTTATGGATTTAAAACACATATTTTCCACCTACGGCAATTTAGTCTAACTTATCAAATTGGACACCCAAATAATAAAATTTCTCAATTGAAATTTCACACAAGCATCCAATCGCTGATAAATTTTAAAACTCAATTGAAATAAATATTTTAAACTCAAATTTATGGTCTCGTAACCACTATTCTGACTAGGCACTGATTCGGACTGTTACAGATAAAATACCAAAAGGGTTAATGAAGGGCATTTCGATCATTTGGTTAATACAAGAAATAAAAAAGGAAAATAAGCCAAAATTTAGTCCATCTTTCATCCTCCTTGGATAAAACTTTGAAGGACTCCATAGCTAGGGTTTCTTTCTTTTTCGAGCTTAATTGTAAATATCTCCTAGCCTTGTTTTTTATGCTCTTCATATTTTTTAAATCTTTGTAACTTAATCTAGCTATTTCTACCAATATTTCAAGCTAGGGTTCATGTTTAAAATTTTACCCATATTTGACATCCAAGTAGTTTGATGTCTAATGGTAGAATATGGAAGGTTGAGGTGTGGTGAACAACTTTTACTAGATAATATTTAGTGAAATTGATAAAAAGGACTTGTATATAAAAGATGAAATAATGTGTGAGTAAAATGAAAAATAGTGGAAATTGTGGGCTACTATAGAAGAGAATATGAATCGGCTAGGCTTGGGTGTGTGAAAAATGAACACATTTCAATTTTCGATCCTAGGGACTGAAGCGTAAAAATTTAGAAAGTTAGGGGCTAAATTGAAAAAATTACCATATGATGATTTTGGACTAAATTGAGTAAAGTGTGTATTAAATGAGCTAAATGTGTCATTATAGATCAAGAAGAACGTGGTAAGTTTATATTTTGTACCAAGGTAAGTTTATAGATCAAGAAGGACTAATTTGCAAATTGACATATTTCGTACCGAGGTAAGTTTATATGTAAATGATACATCATTTTTAATTATATCCTTACGTGATGGTGTCTTATGTGAATTATGGGTGAACATTATCGATATATGTTTACATGATGAAAAGCGAGTAAATTGGAATCCTGTAAAATTATTTTTAATGGTGGGTTGTGTACGATACCACTGATAATTTATTATTAATGGTGGGCTGTGTGTGATACCACCGGTCAATTATTATTAATGGTGGGTTGTGTGCGATACCACCAGTCATTTGTTATAAATGATGGGTTGTGTGCGATACCACCGAGCAATTGATATTAATGATGGGTTGTGTGTGAAACTATCGCGCATCCATTATCAAATCTAAAGTGTTCATCAGGAACGTTAATTTAGTGACATTTTACGACATGATGTGGTGAAAAGTGCAGGGTTATAAGTGCATGTATTCGTGAGCAATGTTTTTAGTATGAGTACGAAATTGGTAAGGTGTGAAATGAGTAAGTGCATTTGTAAGGGCTTGAAATGTTCATGCTTAGCATATTATGTTCTTGATTGATGAGTTATAATATGATGTTTATTGTTTGCATATAGACGTACTAAGCTTAAAGGTTACCCTATTTTTCTTTTTCCCTTATTTTATAGTGTTGCCAAGCCAGCTCGAGATACAGAGATCGTCAAATGATCACCTACACTACCAATACTCTTTCGTATATTGAAATGAATCTTTTGAATTATGGCATGTATAGGATTTGGTCATTTTGTAAGTGTCATAATTGGTTGGCTAAATGTGTAAGCCTAAATTATTTGGTACTACATTTTGTATAAGGCCATGAGATGAGGCTAATATTGATTGTTTTATAAGTCTATGATGAAGCTTTTTATGAATGAGTTGTTTGCCTATGCGAGGATGTATGATAGTATGAAATTGGTGTGTGGAAAATGTGATGAGTAAATGCTTGTGTCTATGCATGATGATTGGGCAATGTGCTTGAGGTGAGAATGAGTTGTGAATGTGTGTATTTTTGGGATATTTTGATGTGGGTTTATGCCTTGTGAAGTGTTGTTGAAATTGGAAAAAATGTGGTTGATTGTTAGGGTTGCAAAAGGCTTGGTAAATAGCCTTACAATTGTCCACACGGGTAGATACACGACCGTGTCTCTAGGCTGTGTGTGAGACACGATCCGCCCCTGGGCGTCTAGTCTAGCCGTGTGTCCCCTACATGCAAGCTGCGAAAAATTTAGTACGTCACACGGGCTAAAACACAAGCATATGGCTTGGCTGTGTGACCAAATTTTGCATGGTGATGTCATAAACAGAATGTCTAGGTTTTTGCACACGGACAGAGACACAAGTGTGTGTCTCGGCCATGTGAAGGACATGACCTAGGACACGGGCGTGTGCTCGATCATTTGAAAACCCCTGTAGGTTCAAAATGAAAAATAAATTCACACAAGTTGGGGACATGGGCGTGTGTGACTACACGGCCTGCCCACACGGGTGTTTCCCTGAACTATACGGGCGTGTGCCCTGTTTTGCTTGAAATATTCTAAAGTTTTCTAAAGCTCTTAGTTTGGTCCCGGATTGCCTCCAATGTATGTTTTGGGCCTCGTAGGCCCATAATAAGGACAATTTATTTTTGAATTCAAGGTTTTAATTTAAATAAAAATTTGTGACTCGAAAATGGTCGGTTATGTGCGATATTGTCTGGTAACGCCTCGTACCCTATCCTGGCATTGGTTACTGGTAAGGGGTGTTACACAACAGTTAATTCGGTAGTTTTTAAGCATTTTTGGCTAAGGGCTATAATGGCATATATAGGACTTATAATGATGTTTAGTTGAATGTTTGTTTGATATTTTGATTTGTATAAGTTACTTGGTTTGGTACTTTTGATGCCTTATTAGTATGTGTTCATATGATTAAGTTTTGATGCATGTTTGAGTGACTAAAATGATCTGTGATGAATTGGTTTCAATATGGTTAGGATATGGTATGTTTTGAGATGGTATAGAACTAGAAGTGTCTGGTTGAAATATGGTAAAGTATACATGTTTAGGTAAGTTTGAATGTTTACAATTGAGGTGTCTTGAATGGCATATTGGTTGATTGGTTTAGGACTATTGAATTGGTCATTATATGTATGTTTTGGCATGGTCTTAATGCTTTGATTATGTGCTCAAAATGCTTCTAGGTACATGCTTGATTTGGTGATGGAAATGGCTTGATTTTGGCCAATTTCATATCCACACGGCCTGAGACACGATCATGTAACTCAGCCGTGTGTGACACACGGCCAGGTGACACGATTGTGTGTCCCCTGTTGGTTTTAATGCATGCAAGTTAGGTTGTTACACGGCCTGGGACACATGTGTGTGGAGCCATTTCGAGAGTTACATGATTTAATGTTCAAATGGTACGGTTGGAACGACGGAAATGTGCAAGTGTACACAATCGCAACAAGTAATAAAGTGAAAAGTAAATGTCGAGTTATCATACCAACAGGGATTGTGAAAAGCATTATTTATGAATACTATTTAAAACACTTTGGTGAAGGAAAATAATTTGATTTAAGAAGATAATTAAAAACTAGGATTTTAAAAGTAAGTAAAATAAATAAAATAGGAAATAAAAATTCTAAAGCATGATTTCAAAATCAAGAGGACAAAATTATGTTAGGTTAATTACATTTCTTTAACTTAGAATTATTAAACTCGTGTTTATGTTGTTACAAATAAATTCACAATAACTCGGTAATTTGCTAACATATGAACATACTCACCTACAAAAATCCATTCATCTCTTGACATATCTCTATGTCAATTCAATCGATTAAACATATTTCATTAAGCAAACATGCTATTGCACATACATACTTATTAAACTGAAATAATCTCTTGCATTTTTCTATGCCAATTCAAACAATTAATTAAATCAAATAAGCACATAAAGGACTACATGAGGTAACAAGGTATCATTACCTTGAAATAGTTTAACCACAATAATCTTGCAAGTTATGCAAGGCAAATGTATCGCCAGATACAATGCTAATTTAACCTTCAGCTGCCTTAGATGATTAAACATGCTCTGATTAAGCATTGTGTACATTAATTAAAATTTCAATTAGTTTATATAATTAATTCATTAGTTACTTAACAATTTTAATGCAAGAATAACTTAGTCATGATTTTACTTAATCAAGAATCTTACCGAGGCCTATAACAACCTAAACACAATTTTAATAATTTAAGAGGACGAAATGAATCAGCCTAACATGAATTAAATTCAAGCTAAATCGATTAAATTAAACATTCCAACAACATAAATATTCATAGACATGCTCATCGCAACAACAACAAAAACTAAAGAGATAGGGAATAAGAATCAAATCCGGTGGTTTTCCATGGCTTGACTAGTGTGCTCCGTTCTTCCTTCTTTGTTCTCTTCACCGACCAAGGCTGCTATGAAAACTTAATTGCTGCTTTAAAATGGCTGATGGATGCCCCTTTTCCAAGAGGAGAAATTGGCTAGAGAGCAAGGGAATTTGGAATGGAAAAATGAGAAGAGAAAGTGAAAGAAGAGAGAATAGTTGTAAGTGAGTGATATGTGTTGAATGATTAGCCAAGGGTGGTTTTATAGCCAAAGATGGCAGCTAAAATTAACTAAAAATAGCAGCCAAAGAGCCACCCCTTGGCCAGCCACCCATATGGCAAGGTTGATGGCTTCAACTTTCCTAAATTTGGCTTGGGGCAAATCTATAAAGCCACATATTTTGGAGGGATTTGTTTGCAACTTGAACAAGTCTTCAAGCGCTTCTTTGCAAGCTTAAATAATCAACTAATAAGCTAAATCAGGTCAGCACTTGGACAGTTTTGGGCTGTCCTTTTCTTGGCCAGTTCAGTTCACTCGGTTCGGTTCAACTAGATAACTTTTTCATAATTAATTAATAATAATTTATTTAGCCCAAATTAAATTGGATATAAATTAAAATTAATTATATTATGAATTAATACACATAAGTTTGGACCGTCTTAGGCTAAAAATTAGTTTGCCTCGATACTTCAAACTGCTTCTCGATTTTTTGCTTCTAGCAATGTTTACCGGGCCATTTTTCACCCTTTGTGCAATTCTATCAAAAATAACCAAAATTAATCAAAATTAATTATAAAATTAACTAAAATTCAACATGTTCATATTTTAAGTAAAATTTATTTATTTTATAAAAATGAATTATTATTCGACAAGAATTTTATCGAAATTGCACGATTTTAAGTTGAAAATGGCATGTAAAAGTGTGTAAATATTCGTGTTTCCACACCCCCAAACTTAATTCATTACTCGTCCCGAGTAATGCACAAACTTGAAAAGAATTTCTTGGAAACACCTTTGAAAACTCGTGTAGAACAGCATTCTTCCCAAAATTATGAATTCAGTATACTTTGGCTCAGAAACAAGAAATCTAATAATTATGCTACTTAAGTATACATATCGTTCAAATTAATCTCAACAACTATTATAAGATAGAAATCAGACTAAATGCCTCCTTAATAAAGAAATGTTAACCCTGAATTTTATTCCCTTTTTTCAAGATTAAACTGTAATCATTAAGTTTAAGTCATGCCTTCATATGTTGATCGTAGCAATTTCTCTCCACTAATGTAAGTAGCATTGGAAATTGAATCAATAGGTGTTTAATAAGGTTGTAATGTGGCTGGGTGTAACAACCCGGTTTGGACCCTAGTCAGAAAAGTGGTTTCGAAACCACATATCCGAGTCTTAAAAATGTTCTGATATTATTTTCTGTGTCTGTAGTATATGAATCTGCATCAGTGAAATTTCTGTGAATTAATTTGTCTATCTCTGTGCTTAATTATGAAAAAGGATTGAATTGTATACGTGATAAAATTAGTATGCTAAATGTTCAAGTGTTCTATTGAAATGGCTTTTTAATAATGGTGGCCTTATGAGGTAATTAGACCTTATTAAATGGTAGTAGACATTTATGGCCTTATAAAATATGTTTTCTATGTTTATGAATAAAGGTTAAAATGGGAATTGAATTATTAATAATGCTTTAATGAATTAAAAGCATGAAATTAAGCATTTTGTAACACCCCTAGACCCGTACCCTTCATAGGAGAGTCAAGAGGCATCACTAAATAATCAATTAATTAATCGTAAACTCACTCGCACAATTCATACCATAATTCAAACATAATTTTGACACTCCAAATTGGATCAATGATCACACATGACCAATTAATAAGACCACTTTTGCATACAATATGACCATAACTATTCATATGGTAAAAAAAGTGTCAAAATTTAGCAAAAGGTTAAACCCAAAATCAACTAAGCTAGCTTACCATGCTCAAAATAATGTACAACATAACATACCCCCTGTTAAGCCTCAGACAATTGGTACCAAATTTTATTGTTTACTTTTCGTAAAAAAAAATTCCATGAACATTTGATCCCTTATGCAATTTAAAACATTAAACAACTTTATTCCTAGTTCTAAGTTTATACTACTGAACCATTTTAATGAATCTCATATAAACTCCATTCACATGCATCATAACCAAGTTTAACACCATTGACATTGAAGTAAGGTATTGAGAAAGCCATTTTCGCATAGCTATACTTGATTACAACTTCAAAATATATTTGTTTGGCAACAAAATGTCAAGCCTATACATGCCATGATCAGGGTTTAAATTAAGAAATACCGAAAGAAGTTTGTGATAGTGTGGATGACTTCAACCCTGGAACTCCCGAGACCGTAGCTACTGAAATCTATAAAATAGACAAACCAATGTAACGAAGTAAGTATTTATATGCTTAGTAAGTTTAAGAATTTAATGCATCTAAATTTTAAGCATTCATTCATTTAAGCTAAAAACTTTTCTAAATGACCGAACATTTATATGGTCAAATGGGGCTATCATCTTACATACATAACCAATTCATTTCTCAAAATCGAAATTCATATTATATATATATATCATCCTTCCTTTGGCCGAAGCATGCACTATTACTCAAGGCTAAGTATGTATTTACACATGTACTCTTATAGCTTATATCTTCATCCCAAAATCTAATATGCGCAAAACCCATGGTTCACTTTAGTACAACCCATTAAAATGTGAGGTTCACACCTCCTATGTATGTCATTCATTCACATATAACTTCAAACAATAATTAGAGCATCTCAACTCAAATTTGTGGCAAAAATCTAAACGAATTCCATTTCATAATGAGTATGGATACGTACCTGATTACTTAAGGAAATAATTACCTTCATTTGAGATGATTACAACATAGCTCATATTTTAACATTATTACCTTTTTTTTCTTAAACCAATTATACTTTAGCCTTAAGGCTCTTTGGGCTTGACCCGGATATAACTCTGGCATAAATGCCCTTCGGGACACACCCCGGATATAACACTGGCTCAGAGGCTCTTCGGGACTAAGCCCGGATATTTCTCTGGCACAAAGGCCCTTCGAGACTCGGCCTGGATATATCGTTGGCGCAAAGGCCCTTCAGAACTTATCCTGGATATTCCACTATATCTTTATATAATGGATCTATCAAACATACATTTCAAACCTTTTTTTTCAATTTAACATTCACTTGCCTATTACTTCCATTAACACATAGCATAACATGTCCACTAAATGTTTTGCTTAATAGCACATAAGCATTTTCCATATCAAATTGATGTACATAAAGCTTTATTTCTAATGAACTATCGGCTCTATTGCGATTTTCCTCACATAATTTACAATAACCAATACCAATATAATTAAACTAGACATAGTCAGTACGCTTAATCGGATAATAGGCTAAGTTTCGTTACTTAAATCTTACCTCGTGCCTTTCTGAGTATGTATGGGTCGACTATTCCGTAACCTTAGCTTTTCCCTTGTCCGATGCTGTCCCTTTAGGCTCTTGAGATAAATTAAACAATTTAATTTAAATTAAACCTTATTTATCAACTCATTTGATCAATTCTCTTTCATTTAACACAAGAAGCACATACTTAACATTTTCCACACACATTCGGCCCAATTTATATACACTATTAGTCACAATTAAAACATCCTTAAACCCCATGTACATAAACTTCAACCACCCATCAATAAACATTTTCAATAACACATCATACCCCATTGCCGGATGCTAAAATGAATCAAATCAAAACATCTCAATTATCTAATTAACAAGGGTGACTAAAGACTTTACTTCCTTTTGGTATTTAAACAATTATAACACCATTTAAAGCATATAAACCTTATAGCTGAATGCTTCAAGCTTTATTAAGATTATCCATCAATCAATCATAATTAAGCAAAGAACTTACTCTTGCATTATCTAAGCACATTCGGTCATTCAAATAAAACAACCAATCCAACATTCGATTATCTTTACTCATGCCTCTATGACTTATCCAAAAATTCATTTTCTAAATATCATAAACGAATTTATGAGTTAATAAACATAGTTCACTATTTTCTATTTTCAATTTCCAATTAACACACAATTGGTTCATTCGGCAATTATTAATAGTATGTATTAAACTCTACAGTACCTTAAGTTCATTGCACAATTCGGTACCCCACATAATAATCATATAAAAACATGCTAATATACATTCTTTAATAGCCGTGCATCCTCCTAGCACACACCCACATTTTCCCCAAGTTCCTCCTATTTCTCTATTCGGCCAACACCAAAATGTTAACCAATATACTCCCATTCATTTAAACCTCCATTATAACTCGTTTTAACATGTTTAAAATCTTCCCTATCCATAATCCCAAAGAAAATAACAAGTAAAGCCACAACCATTTCCACAAATTTTCTACATTACCGAATGCTCAAAACACTCTCAAATTCACAAAAAATCAAAATGTGGCTAGCTAAATGATGTTCTAACCATTCCAATTTCTCAAAAACATGAAAAACTAACATGAATTTCATACCTTATTGTGGTTTAAAAGTGACCGAATGCTCAAGCTTCAAAAGCCTCTATTTCTTCCTCATTCACGGCAAAAGAAAGAAGAAAATGGTTTCACCTTGATTTTTTTCTCCCAATATCTCTTAATTTTAATATTAAATTCATTTTATGCATTATATATTATTTTCTAATAAAACAAAAATGCATATAATAGATTTAAACATCATCATTACTTTCCACTAAAGTGGAATTGGGTAAATTGACATGCAAAGACATTTCTTTGTAATTTATACTGTTTAGCCACTATGATTTTTGTCTATTAGATTGTTAAAGTTTGGCAATTAAGCCCTCTTTAAGCAATTAGTCATTTTGAGGATCAAATTTCCACACAAATTTTTAGCACATACTAATTCTCATAACAAACACATAAATCATGACATCAAATAAATTTTATGACTCGGTTTAGTGGTTCCGAAACCACTTCCCGACTAGGGTCGAAATAGGGCTGTCACACATTTCATGCATGTTCTTCAACCGAAATAAAAGAAATAGAGAAGGAAATAAGCTTCCTAGGTTTCGGTAAGTTAAATCCTTGATCAAGGTACGAGTTTTCGTCCATTTTTGATAATTTCTACGTTTCTGTAATCGTTGCTTCGTATTCTTCGATGCCCATGTCTCAATTTCTATTTTTGGTAAAGTTTATAAATAGTGCCATTGTTGATATTTGAAGCTTTGTAGTGAAATTAAATGAATTATGATGAATATGAGTTGAATAAACATGTTTTGCCATGAGATTTTGATGAATTTGAGCCATGTGGGCTAATTTGTGAAAATGACATTTTGGGAGGATTAAATTGTGAAATCAATGTGTATATGGGCATATATGAGAGCCATGAAGATTCGACTTGGCCATTTTGTAATGAAATTGTGCATATTTGATGTTTTTGTGAATTAGGGACCAAAGTGTCAAAATGGGAAAATGTGATGGCTAAAATGTAAAATACCCTAAATGAGTGTTTATGGATTGAATTGAATGAAATGGAATATTGAATGGCTGAATTTTGATTTATTTAGATCCAAAACCAAGGAAATCGGACTTAGATCGAGGAAAGTCCAAAATCGTTGAATAGTCGGCTCAAATCTGTCTAAACTAGTACGAGGTAAGTCAATATACAAATATGTGTTATATTAATGTTCGATATAAATGCTTGAATTATAAACTAAATTGGATGGCCATGAAAGCCTGATATAGAAATTCTGAATCAACTTTGATTAAGTAATGGTAAAATGATATCATGTAAGACCTCGTCCGGGATGTAGGCATTGATTAAAGAATTACATGTAAGACCGTGTCTGGGACACTGGCTTCGTAAATGTTTCGTGTAAGACCCTATCTGGGACAGTGGCATTGATATTGAATGATATGTAAGACCACGTCAGGGACGTTGGCATTGTATAAGGCCTACCTGAATTCTATAACATTTCTAAATGAATTAAGGAGAGACTCTGGTAAACGAATGCATGCATACCTCATGTGCCTGACTCAGGAACGTCTATTTTGTACTGAATTTTTAGGTATGAAAGGTATGCAAACTGTGTGAACTAGAAGTCTAAGTAAAATGAATGAATCTGAATGGTGATATATATGTGGAAAATGGTTATCGTATTATGATTTTGGATTGCATAATTTTGTATTTGACTTACTAAGCTCTTTATAGCTTACACAGTTTATTCTTTCAACTGTTTACAAATATAGTAGCTACTGCGGGCTCAGGAAGAGTCAAGGATCGTCATCACACTATCAAGCTTAATTTTGGTACCTTTTGAATGTACAAAGTTTAAGTATGGCATGAATAGGCTAGAGTGTCTATGTATTTAAGCTTGGATATGTTCATTTGATATGCCATGAGAATTGGCTAGCACATGGTATGTTTGTGCTTGTTTTTGGTTTATGATTTGTGGTGCCAAGTTGTGTAAGTTATAATGAATATTTAGTCTTATATGTTTTGGTTATCTTGAATCATGACCATGTGAAGAAATGGTAAGAAATGGATGTGGTATGAATGAGTTAGGTACTATGTGTTTGGTTATGAACTTGTTTATGATATGGACATGCTTGGTGTGTGATTTGAATATGAAGGTGTATATGAATGGTTTAATCATGTTGAGGTATGTTTTAAGGCATTGAATTAAGTTGAAACTGTGACATGAAATAGCTTGTAGAGATGACCCTTTAATGGGTGGAAAGTATGACTTAAACCAAGTCTGCTTAGTGCCACACAATTACGGCACATGGGCATGCCTTAAGGCTTTGTTGATTTTCTAGTATTGGGCATAAGACCCAAACGGCCAAGACCCATGGGCGTGTCTTGTGGCCATGGTGAAAAGTCAGTATCCCTACTTTGTTTTGGCACGGCTTGGGTGCACGGGCGTGCCTGAGTCTCATGTGAGGTATACGGCCTAGTCACACGAGCATGTGACCTCCTTAAGTTAGAAAATTTTATATGTGCTCTAAAGTTTATGAATGTGTTTGTTTTAGTCTCGATCCTATCTAAATACATGTTTGAGGTCTTATAAATCTCCAATGGGGATTGATTATCTAAATCTTATTAACTGTGAATGTTCTATTCTGATCTGTTCTAAAACTCTGGTAATGCCCCTTACCTGTTCCGGTGACGGTCTCGGGATAGGGGTGTTACACTGGGCTTAGGGGTAGATAAAAGATAGATAAATTTAGGATAAAAACCCTTGACTAAGCTTGCATCGGACCATCAAAATAATCACCTTCAATACATCAACTTTCTTTGCTTAAACATGCTCTTTTGTACATCTAATTTCTTTCAAGTACGTATGCTTTCTCTCTTTTTTTTCTTTTTTTACGAGCATTTTACTGTATGTACTACAATCTTTAGAGCATTTGATACTTCTTCTCAACTCCCCTAAACTTATTTTCAAAGATTACTCTGAATAGTACCGAGCTTAGGGTAACACCCCTAACCCGTATCAATCGTCGGACTAGGGTTAGGAGCATTACCTGCATTTCACATTCATTAAAACCATAACATATTCACACATCATCAAAGAGTCCCTTATGAAGGTCTTCGAAACATTAAACATCACTAGAAGAAGATTGAGACTAAACCGAACACTTAAAAAATTTTCCAAAACTTGAACCTTTTCAAAGCTGTTGAGATCACACGCCCGTGTAGTCAGTCCGTGTGCCTCACATGGCCACCAGGCATGTGTCCAGGCCATGGCAAAATAGGGCATACATACTAACTTGTTCACATGGCCACGAGACATGCCCGTGTACTCAACCCTGTGAAAATTAGGGAGGCTACTGACTTGCACCCACGGCCACAAGACACGCCCATGTGCCTAGGCCGTGTCATTCCTTTAGGGTATACTGACTTAATACAATGGGTACCCCAAGGGACACACGGCCGTGTAGTATAATCGTGTGTCACACACGGCTGAGACACACGCTCGTGTCTCTGCCCGTGTAGACAAAAATAGGCCTTTTGAAAAGCCAACTTTGCCACCCAACTTTGGTCATCCCTACAAGCCGAAATCAATACATTTATACCAACAATTCACAGCTAAAACATGCCCAAAATATTCATCAATGTAAATAAGAATGTCACCAACCAATTCATGCACATTAACTAAACTAAATCATTCACTACTCAAGCCAAAAACCATTACATAATACTTCTTATAATACCACATCATGAAGTATTTCAATTTATAACTAAAACTTACCAAATTCATCATTTACTCATACCAACATGACCATATTAACTTAGGCCATTCATGTATTATAAGGCATACTAAAAATTGCATCTCATATCACATATCAAAACCACCATTTTAAGAATTTAGCTAGCCAAATCACATGGCATAGCCTATTTATGAGTCAGAATATACATAAATGTGACAGCCCTAATTTGACCCTAGTCAGGAAGTGGTTTCGGGACCACTAAACCGCGTCGTAAAAATAATTGAATGTTATGTTCTATGCCTATTAATTGTGAAAATGCATGAGTGAAAATTTCATGTGTTAATTTTTTCATTTGAATGTCAAATTAATTAAGAAGGACTTGGTGAGAACTTTGAAAATATGTTAGGTTATTTTGTAATGGCCTAATATTGTATGGTTTAAAAGCTTGAGGACTTGCATGTCAAATTATCATCTTTCTATAATAGTGGCCGGCCATGTGATAAGTGATTTGAAATGTATGAATTATATATATATGCATCATAATAGGTAATAATAATTGTTTTATAATTAAATTTATTATATGACATAAAATATGTATTTGGTGATAAAAACAAAGTGTCTTTCATTTTCTTTCTTTTCCTTTGTTTTTCTTCATCTTACCGAAACCATAAGAAAAAAAACTTAGAAAAGGTTGTGTTATTCGGCCATTTGAAGCTGATGAATTAAGGTACATTCTTGATAATTTGACTTTAATTTTGGTGTTTTTGAGCTCCATGACCGATTATACCTTAAACCCATGTTCTATTCTTTGAAATTTTTTTATTTATTTGATGTTCAACAATGGTGTTTTAAAGCTATGAAATTCACAAATTTGATGCTTGAAATAGGTGAATGAGTGTTAGATAGAAATTTGATGTTAAATTCATGATATTTTAAGTTTCTAAGTTGAAATATTGAATATGAGCTTTGTGTGGCTCAATCCCTTGTGATGAACATTCGGCTTTGTCATTTAGTTGTTAATTTAGCAATTGAATCATGTTTTGCTTCAAGGAATGAATGTATGTGAATTTAGGCTAATTGAAGTTTACTATGAGTGACCAAAATAAGTAGAGTACATTCGGCTATTAAGAGGAAAAGTAGGAATTTTGCTTAACTTTGGAAAATTGATAAGGAATTTGTAAGTATGTGATTATGTATTTATCGAATTTGAAATAAACTGTGAAAAGAAATAAAGGATGGGTTGAGTTTGAAATTTGATATATGTGGCTTTGATATGTGATATTCGGCCAAAGTGATTAAGGTTTATTTATATATGTTTTGTTAATGGCCGAATGGAGACTTGTTAAGTATGAGTTTTGATTCATAGCACTGTATTATAGGCATGATACATATTGTTTGTGACATGGAATAATCGAATAAGAACAATTATACCTTGATGTAGTGAATGAAAAAAAAATTGTGGCATTAAATTATGCATAAGTAGTTAATCTTTGAATGGTAAGTGTTCTTGATTGTCATATGCGCTTCATATCTTTTTAAAATGGGCAAGGCATTTGGCTATTTGTAATACACCAAGATTACATTTCTTTGTGGATATTATTTTGCTTTACAAGCTATCGAGTGATATTAATGAGTTAATCAAATAATTAAACTAGTTTAAGTTCTGTCAAATTTTAGCTCAAGAGCCAAACTCGGATTGGGGAAAAACAAAGGTAGTCGAGTAGTCGATATAGCCGTACGATAGTAGTGAGGTAAGTTATTAGGTGTTTGAACTTTATTAACTTTGTATGCTTAACAGTTGAATAATTGTAATTAAGAACATGTTTGATTAAATATTTGTAATCAAAGTACCGAATCCATATTGAAATGAGGCTAGAAGCCGTATATGACTAGCGTACCTAGTCGAATTTGGTATGATGCAATTGATGTGCCAAGATATGTGTTATGTAATGTTGATAACCTTTGAACAAAGATATGGGTTTCAATTATATGTGGTTGTATTATAAGTCATGAAAGTATGAGATAACATGTAAATTTGTATAAGGTATTAAGTGATTCAGGTACGTGTTAATTATTTAGGCTTATAAAGATAATGTTGGATCGAATTATGGATGTGAAGTGAAAAGCATATGAGAAATGGTTATATATTTATGTATTCGGCCAAATTTGTAATGATGTATATGAGTAAATGTTATACTTATGTAATTGTATACTTATCATAAGAACCAAGACTTCATTATGTTTGTGTTATAGCCGAATGTAGTTAAGTGGCATATATATATATATAGATATATTTGATACAGTCGAATGATCAATGTGATTCGAATGAAAGTTGTATATTTGGTAAAGTCGAATGGCTAATGTGAAATATGTACAAGATATGTATACGTGGTGAGGCCGAAATGGCTAATGTTAAATGTGTGCAAGTTATATATATATATACATAGTGAGGTCGTATAGCTAATGAGAATGTTGAATGGCCTATTGGTTAACATAGAATGAAAGCAAATTATGTGATTTATGAATAGGTTCAAATAAAGGCATCACCTTGTTAATGTGTTTGTGTTATGTGAATACTAAAAGTATATGAAGTGATCGGTAATATATCCAGGCTTAAAGTCCCGCAGGCTTCGTGCTGGTGATATATCCAGGCTTAAAGTCCCGCAGGCTTCGTGCTGGTGATATATCCGGGCTTAAAGTCCCGCAGGCTTCGTGCTGGTGATATGTCCGGGCTTAAAGTCCCGCAAGCTTCGTGCTGGTGATATGTTCGGGCTAAAAGTCCCGCAGGCTTCATGCCAGTGATTGAATTTGGGTTTTATACCTAGCAGGCCATGTGCCGGTGAATTTACTAAAAGTATATGACTACGAGATCCTACGCTAAGAGGACAAATTGAATTCGTATTACACAATAAGTGACTCAGGTATGTGATACTTACCTTTTGATGTGAGAATGACTCGAAATGGATTTTGATTATATTCAATTGTGAACATCGAGTCTTGTGAAACTATTCTTAGAAGTATACCAATTAGGTATGTGGTTACGACCAATTAGGTATGTGGTTACAAAATGAGAAGGTATGATTTAAGGATAGAAATGGTATTTTATCACAGATCAATTTGAGCAAATAATTATTGACATTGAGATCTTGAAGTGTTCATGTTTATATAAATTTGGAAGTAATTAAATGACCTACTATTAGTGCACATGAGTGAATATATATATCTAGCCCTTGCGAAATTATATGCTAGAAGGCATAAGTTCTATGCATATGTGTTTTCAGTCATTGAAATTAAATGATGATATAGTACCTTAAATTAACTCTATTGAGTTGAATTAATGAATGGTTTTGTGGTATATGATGATGCGATTGTATGACACCAAATCTTAAGTAAATGATTTGTCAATATATATATATATAAGTGAAAAAGTATTAAGATCTTCTATTTGATTATGACACATTTGGCCAATGTGTGAAATTATGTGCTGATATTGATTTTCCTATGAAATATGAATTTGAGGTTAATTGAAATTGTATGCTAAGTGTGCATTGTGTGCTTGTGAATATTCGGCCATTTTAGACATTATCATGAAAGTATATGTGGTAGCTATGTGATGTGATTATTGAGATTATAGTTCGTTATGGAGCTCTAGATTGACTTCATCGAATAGAAGGAATGACTGGTAATTGGTATTGGATAAAAAGATTTTGTGATATCAAACTCAAGGCCAAAGAAATATCAATTAAACTATGTGTAATTTATGGGTAGGCTTATTCGACCAAATGAGATTTCACTTAGATATTGTATATGAGATAAATGTGCTTAATTCAGCATAGTTATTTGTTTTACTTAAGACTTACTAAGCTTATGAAAGCTTACTTTGAATGTTATGTTTCTCTGTTTTATAGATCTTTGATCCTTACTACCAGCTCGGGGATCATCAGTATTTCGTCACACTATCTACTATTGTGGTAACCATATGATTTGGACTTAGCTTATGGCATGTATAGGATAGACTATAAGTAGGATGATATTTTGACTATTGTATATAAGCCATGCGAATATGGCATCTTTTGGAAGTTTACTTTTATAAGTTTTAAATTCGACCTTTGTTTGTGTATAGCATTTTCATAAATAAATGATCTTTTATTCAAGAAAATGTTCAAAATTTTATTGTTCTGATCTGTTTTCCTAATTTCCGGTAATGCCTCATCCTATTCCAGCGATGGTTACAGGATAGGGGTGTTACAATAAAGCCCTCCCTAGCTTATACATGCCATACTTAGCTATTCAAAAACACTAAAAGTAACAAAATGAGTTCAGATAGTACGATGATGATCCTCAATGATTCCCGAGCCTTCAGTAGCTTCGATGATCTATAAAATAGAAATAAACAAACCAAGTAAGCTTTTAAAGCTTAGTAAGTCATAAGCAAGTATTATAACATATGTTTGTAACAATAAAACTACCATTCCATCAAATTAAACCATGAACAAACATTACAAACCTTTATCCATGTGTTACAACATGGTTACTTATTTAAATGAGATTCACACCTCTTTGATTCAATTCATATCATTTCACTTGTGAACTTTATCTCATTAATTAACAACATTGAACATACCTGTTCTATTTCATACCACTACTCCCTGAAACATTTCCTCAATTCATTCGTAGAACCATCCGGCTTTAGAGTTGAACATTCGAACATAACATCCAATAAGTACCTATACCGTGGCTGGTAGCCAACTCAAGGTAACTTATCTCAGAGCACTTATGGCTCGTAGCCAAATCAAGGTTACTCCCGAAACATCTATACCTTGGCCTGAAGCAAATCAAGATGTTTCTTGCACCCGAAGTCCCGATATCATGGTCCGAAGCCAAACAGCTTATCCTAGTGATATGTTAGTACCTCTCAAAACTAATCCTATAGTTCAACCGAGCTTTCTCAATCTCGTCTTCTATTACTAACTCAACCACATCAACAATATCTTTAATTCCACCTCTTTCGAGGTTCCATTCATTTCATGTAACGCCCTAAATTTTGGGCCTAGAAGTATTGGGCCCTGAGCTTGAAATCAGTTAGAAGGCGGCTTAAATAATTTAAATATGCTCACAAATTCCCCAATTACATGTTTAGTTTTGTGGCTAAGTGATTTAGGAAGAGTTGGGAGTGTTGGAGAAGTCATGGGCTCGAACCAGGGCTTTCGCAAAATTTTACATTTTTCTTTTAGAAGACCCTGGGCGTTAGGTTGAAGGCTTATTAATAAAGCCTGGTAAAACTTGACACAAGGGACGCACTTGGCCTTGTGGCAAGAGGGCGTTAGGAGCAAGCAGGGGTGCTATGTTCAAGTCGCGGCATGTTCAAGAATTTTGGTAATTTTTAAAACAACCTAGATGTCGGCAGGAAGGCTTAATAAACATTGCGATAAAAAGGTGACACAAGTTGAGGTGTAGTCCAATTGCAGAGTTGTGTTGTAAGGATGCAAGGGAGCCTGGGTTCGAGACTTTGCTCTCGTAATTTTATTTTGGATAAACCTGGAATCCGACCTAAAGACTTTATAACTAATTAGGGAAGAAAAGTGACATAAATAAAGCAGGCAACTTAGTGGCATGGGGCGTGTAACATAGCCAAGAGGTCGGAGGTTCGAAACTGGGTGATGGCGAATATTTTTAGATTACTTTGGATAACTCGGTCGCTAGGTAGTAGGCCTTAAAAGTAATTGAGAATAGAATATGTCACAAGGAGAGTTGCGGTGCAGTGGCAAGTAGCGTGTTGTGTATTGTGAGGTCGGGGGTTTAAGGAACGGTACTGCAGGTGTGGAGGATTATTTTTGCGATTTGTGTGGGCAGGTGGTTGGCTTGGACCAAAACTCTTTAGGGATAAGAGTAGAGAATTTCGGATGGAGATATGGATGAGGGTCAATATGGATATGAAGGAGATGGAGTTGGAGAAATTGAAGGGAGTTCAAATTGGTGAGGAATTGGAACCGATTGTGGAAGTGGGAAATACAAATTCGGTCACTTTTGCTTAGTACTGAAATAGTGTGGGAATTTTGAATGTATGTTTTCGGCTTTGAGGTGAATGCTTTCTTTCTTTTCGATTTGTCAAATTTTGCACTTTATTTATCTCCTTTTCATCCCATAGCCGTATATCTTCTATTTTCCTCTTCCAAATTTCTTCTATGGCAATTATCGATTTTTCCCTTCTTCTCTTAAAACCAAAATCGAATCTTGCTTCTTCTCCATCGTAAAATAGATTCTCGTCTCCAACCTTTCTCTCCCAATTACTTAAAGTTGAATCCCTCCTTTTAGGCTATCTAGTTCGTGGGGTCAAAGATTACGTCTTGGTAAGCACTTATTCATTTCTTTCCTTCTTGGGTTTTGGTAAAGGCCGAATGGCTCATCTAATCCATTTCTTTTTGTCAACTATTTCTCTAAACGGGAAGTTTCTAGGAAACGCAATAGTGGTAATCTACATATCTTTTAATCAACTAGTCAAAGGTAAGCGAAATTAGGGATTGTAGTGTTGGCCGAATGTTCTTATGAGATGTTGAGGGTGACTTAAGTTGGATGTAAGTCACTCATTTATTCAATCTTTGATGGTTAAGGTTTTGATGCAGATCTTGGAAGCAATCGTGGCTAGCGATTAGTGAAGGGTTAATAAGGCTTGTTGTTCAAGGTGAGAGGATTACTATGATTTTTGCTTTTGGTAAAGGAGGAAGAGTATAGTAAGCGTGTGGTTAATGGTTAGTTTTGAATGTTTGTAGGTTCGTGGCTAAGGAATCATAGCACGTTTCATAATAAGGTGTGTACCCACACTGCACACACAATTGATTGGCAAATCCCAAAATGCTGAAACACCAAAAAGTTGAAAGATTGGCGACGGCAACCACACGAGAGTGCAAACACTCGTGTGGAAAGATCGATACGATGACAAAGGCCCCATGAGCGATCTCATGGACTCAGGCCACTTTTTGGCCAACTGGGCCGAAATGGCCCAAATGGGCCCGATAGGCCCGTGGGCCCATCGTAAGTAAAACTGATGGTTTGGTAAGAAATGACGAGCGGGTCATCTGGACTACATGGTCTATGGTAGATTTGGGCCTATTGGGCCGTATGAGAGTGTGGGCCCTATTTGGGCAGGTAATGGGCTTTTGGGCCCTATAGTGTTGTAATTGTTGAAAATCTCATTTTACGTACTAAATGATAGTGGGCTTGTTAATGGGCCGAGTTGTGTACTTAAGCATTAATAATAGTAAATGACCGTAATGCCCCTAAAGGAGAAAAGACTAAAATAGCCCTACATGAGATATGTATGATTTATATGCCATGTATGTGTTATGTTGCATTCATTCGATATTATGCTGCATGGGGATGGGTTTGTATTGGAAGAAGTGTTATGTGAGGATCGTATAGTCGCTTGACGATCGTGGATCCACCGACGGCTTTTAAGCCAGTATATGATTGGTAGCTTTGTTACAATATTGAGTAGTGCCGCAACCGGTGCTACAACGGGAGTGTAGGGATGGGTGGGCCGATTTATATCCCCACAGGAGTGTAGGGCTGGACAGGAGATGGAGTGCAGGGTTGGTATGGGTATTTATGCATTGCATTTATTGATTTGATAATGAAATGGGCTTAGGCCTAGATAAATGTGACATGTGCTATGTGATATAGGCTCAGGCCCAACTGAGGCCATAGGCCACTGTATATTGTGAGATAAGCTCTGGCCCAACTAAGGCCACTATGGGCTAAGGCCCAAAGGCCACCATTATCAAATTCGGCTTAGGTCCAAATTGTTTATCACATGTTATGTGTTTGACGAGGGTCGTACGCACTGAGTTTTTGTAAACTCACCCCCTCCTTTTAATCTTTCAGGTAATCCTCAGTAGGCGGTTCGACGTATGGGAGGACTTAAAGGTGGCCACACTACGAGCAGCTTAATTCCGAAATTTAATTACGTTTTATTGGGTTTGTGTAATAAGACATTTCCTCTAGTTTAATTTGGTTATTGGTTTTATTTTTTGTTTATTTTGATAACTGCTTAATTCCAGAATTTAAAACCTATATTTATTAAAATAGTTGGGAATCTAATAATGGATATTGTAACTGAGGTTTTCAATTTACAAATGCATGTTTGCTTTAATGGCTTTTTGCTTTAAACTAAACTACACCTTCAACGGGGCTTGAATGGAAAATGAGAAACCTATTTTGAAAACACTGTTTTAAACTACGAACGATCAAATGTTTCGAGGTTTTTCAACCAACTCAATTTGTACGAGTCACCCCTTAATGTGACACCGCCAGATTCGGCCATAACGTTTAGGCCAGGTTTAGAGTGTTACATTTCAATTCATTAAAAAGCAATGCAATTAACAACATTATAATGAAATTACTACTTATGAACTTACCTCGAGTGTGTTTCGTCGGTTTAGTCGATTATTCGACAACTTTTGATTTTTCGCGATCCAAGTCCGAGTTTCACTTTTCTTGATCTATACGTATTAAAAATAACTCATTCAATCCCACACTCAATCAATTCAATGCAAGGATACACAATTAGGGCATTTTACAAAATAGCCCTCACATTTTCACATTTTGACACTTAAGTCACTATTTCATAAAATCATCAAATAGACCCAATTTCTTTAAATAAGGCCTAGCCAAATTTTCTATCTAGTCCATTCAAGCCCATATATTTCATAAATTTCCTATTTTAGTCCCTCTATTTAATCATTTTCACAAATTAGCCCAAATTAGCTAATTTCTTCAAAAATTCAATAAAATATATCAACCCAATTCATATCTTTCATTTAACACCAAAAATCATCACAAAGCTCACCATTTCATCAATGGCACTGTAACACCCCAAACCCAGCCTAGACGTTACGACCAGATCTGATGTGTCACACGATCCTAAAACTAAGTTTACGACCCTTTTTGTCTTGTTGTGTCTTAAGTGAGGTTCGAATCAAAAGAGTAAGTTTGTTAAAACCAGGTTATTAATTCTTCAAGTTATCCATATTATTCACTCGTTGAGTTTTGAAAACGTTCTTAGATTTTGAAACCAGCGCAGCCTAAACTAGCGATTCTATAAAATGTAATTTAATCATCAACGAAAGATTAAACCAAATAAAAACTTAGATAGCGGCCTTATTACAAAATAAAACCCAAAAATAACATAATAATAAAATACTTAATCAAAATGAAAACCAGTTTTATTGCAGTTGCTGTGGCCACTCCGAATCTCTCGCAGCTCCAAGCCCACTATGGTTGAGGGTTACCTGCAAAGATTAAATAAAAGGGGGTGAGTTTGACAACTCAGTGTGCAACATTATCTCAACCATAGGCCAAAACAGATCAAGCCTCAGAATCAGATTAGTTGGGCCTTGGCCCATTACAGAACTCAGGTTAAGCCCATAGGCCCATAGCAGATACAGATCAGATATAATATGCAAACAGAAACCCAACCCAGATCCATCCATAACACCCCCGTACCAGCCTTACACCATGTGGGGAGACTACTCGACCCACCCAACCGCTACACACCACAGATATTTGCAGCGAGGCTGCCAGATATAGTTTGCAGCGAGGCTGCCAGATATTGTGACGAGGTCACCAGATCAAATATTGTGGCGAGGCCACCAGATTTGCAGCGAGGCTGCCAGATAATATTGTAACAAAGTCACTAGATTGCAGCGAGGCTGCCAGATAATAATGTGACAAAGTCACCAGATTGCAGCGAGGCTGCCAGAACGCTTCCTCCGTCATAAACCCATACCCCATGCAACAGATGTAATCATACTAGCATGCAACATATAGCATCTCATGCATCAGATATATTCATAATAAAGATTACTCATGCATATACATAAAGTAATACATTTCATACAGAATTGACCCTAGGGGTATAATAGTCTTTTTACACCTAGGGGTATTTTGGTAATTTTCCATATTTAAGGGTATTTTAGTCTTTTTTCATATTTTCAGAGATTTTGTGCAAATCCAATAATTTATCAGCCCTCATATAACCATGGAAGTCCATTTAAGCCAAATTTCCAGTTTTGCCCTTTTAAGCCTAAAACCCCTAATGGGCCTTACTAAGTCCATTTTGTCTCCAGTCCATTACGTCTAATTTTTAGGTTTAGTTTACCAACTTAACCATCTTTTTATTGTTCATGTTACCAGAAAGTCTTTAACGGTCAATTTCCAACTTGGGCTCAGAAGCCCATTGGGCCCACCTCGGCCCAGAGAAGCCCAACTTACCAAAACGCTCGAAATTGCACCTTCTGCAATTTTGCCGTCGTCAACCCCTAGTTTGACCACAATAGAGTATTCAGCTACTCTTAGATCCCTCCAAGACTGCTTTTCGGTCACTTTCGATCGGTCACTTTAGCACAGTTTCCGGTTATTACGGCCTTTAGCCATCCTAGTCTATGATGGAGATACGTTACACACCTGTTAATGGATGAAACAACGACGGAGTCCACGTACGAGGAGCCTACAATCGAACGCTAATTATTAGTCTAATAATCGATAACCAAAGAGCTATAAACCCCTTACCATAATCGGCCTAAATAGCCTAAGTCATTAGAATCTTACCCTTTTCGGTTATAGACTAGATCGAAATGTCCAACCGCGTTAACCTACAATAGCCTCCTTTGCTGCACGTCTCCTGTCCATACTAACGTATATAAACCAAAGAGAAAAGCCATAAGGCCCTTAGTCACTAACGCTAACCTACCCCAAAGGGTTTCGGCTTCTTATGCCTTGAATATGAATGATTAACGAAAAAGGGTACTTACCACAATGATATCGGCCCAAGAAAGGTCTTAGATACGAGTATAATCTTGATTCACCACTACTCCTTCCACGAACCCCGCAAGAGAAAAGAGTGGGTTTGTGATTCGACCCCTACTGAAGGTTTTCGGCTTAACAAGGACAATTGAGATTCGGCCACAACAAGTATCTATTCGGTTGGTTTCTGAAGAGAAGAGGGGAGGGGATACAAGTAAAGTGCGTTCGGCTATGGAAGATAGCAATAGAAGAAGAAGAAAGGTATGATACTAACGAAAACCGATAAAGTGCATAGGGGTTTCGGTCAATAGGAGAATCGGTAATGGAGGGCAGTCTTTTGGTTTACAATGGTGAAGAAATAAGTGTGAGTGAAAGGAAGAGATACGGTTGTCGAAAGAAAATAGAATGAGGGAAGAAAGATAAAAGATGAAGGTTAGAGAAGAGTGACAATCGGCTTTGCAAGGTTGAACTTCGGTCAAATAAGTGTGCGGCACTAGGGGTTTAGAAGTAATAGAATTCGGCTCCTAAGGCAGTAACAAAAATAAAAACAAGGTGATCAAATGAGAAGCCTATTGTTAAGTACAAATCGACAAAAGAAGGGTGCCTTACCACCTAAAAGAAATCGGCAAAAGTCACTCTAAAAGAGCCTTAAGAAGAATCGGCATACTAAGCCCCTAATTGCCGAAATCTCCAACACTAACTCCCTAGCCGAATGGCACTTGCAAGGTCCCAAAATCAGCTACTCCTTTTCAAAATTCGAAGTTCCTTGATTTGCTTCTCAACCTCCTCCACAATTTGCTCCCTTGACCAATTCAAATCTCCTTCAAGCAGAGTTCAATTCTGCTTCAAACTCTTACCTGCTCAAGCTCAAAAATAAAACACCACCTTGCAACCTCTGCAGCTTGAACCTTGGATCTCCAAGCACACTTAGGCGCCACCTTTTAAGGAGCCTAGTGGCGTCTCCCTTGCCACTTTACCATTGACCCATTTGTGCTATATTTCGCACACAATTTCTTAAGACCCTTACTTTCAATGGTCCCCTATCTCCTAATTCAAAACACAAAATTTTGCCGAGCCTTTAACCAACACATGGGCCTTCCATAGGCCCATTATCATACTCCAAACATGCATTACACACCCAAATACTAACATTTAAACATTTTATCAGATAAGGATCAATCTAAGAAAAACCCGAAAATTAGGGCGTTACAACTCTACCCTCCTTAAAGAAATTTTGTCCTCGAAATTTACCTTATCCAAACAAATGAGGATATTGCTGACGCATTGCCTCCTCTGGTTCCCAAGTAGCTTCCTCTCTACCCTGATTACGCCAAAGTACCTTTACCAATGGAACTGATTTTCTTCTTAGAACCTTCACATCTCGATCCAGAATCTGCGCAGGCTCTTCTTCGAAGGTCAAGTCAGGCTGTACCTCCACTTCTGCAACTAGTAGAATATGAGTAGGGTCAGAACGATATCGTCTTAACATGGATACGTGAAACACATCATGGATTCTGTGTAACTCTGGCGGTAATTCCAACTGATACGCCACCGGACCTACTCGCTTAAGAACCCGATAAGGCCCAATAAACCGCGGACTTAGCTTGCCTTTCTTACCAAATCTTAGTATCTTCTTCCAAGGCGAAACCTTCAGAAAGACCATGTCACCCACTGAATACTCAATCTCCTTACGCTTCAAATCCGCGTAAGATTTCTGTCGATCAGATGCCTCTTTTAAACGGTCCCTTATCACCTTGACCTTCTCTTCAGTCTCTGCTACCAACTCAGGTCCAAGAACTTGCCGCTTGCCCAATTCGGTCCAACAACTAGGTGAACGACACTTACGCCCATATAGTGCCTCATAAGGTGCCATACGGATACTAGCCTGATAACTGTTATTATACGCAAACTCTGCCAACGGTAGATAATCCTCCCAACTGCCTCGAAAGTCAATAACACAACCCCTTAACATATCTTCCAGAATCTAAATAACCCTTTCTGACTGACCATCAGTCTGAGGATGGAAAGCCGTGCTAAAGTTTAGTTGCATTCCCAATGCCTCATGCAACTTTTGCTAGAACCGAGATGTGAATCTAGGATCTCGATCAGAAATGATAGACACTGGCACCCCATGCAGTCGCACAATCTCTGCCACATACAACTTGGCTAGCTTCTGCAGCGAATAATCAGTACGTACAGGGATGAAATGAGCAGATTTAGTCAACCTATCCACAATCACCCAAATCGAGTCCTTCTTTAACGGCGTTAAGGGCAATCCACTTACGAAATCCATGGTCACCTTTTCCCACTTCCAGAGTGGTACCTTCACTGGTTGTAGAAGTCCAGAAGGTAACTGATGTTCAGCTTTCACTTGCTGACAAGTCAAACATTTTCCCACAAATTCTGTTACCTCTTGCTTCAGTCCAGGCCACCAATACAACTCCTTTAAGTCATGATACATCTTATTACCTCCAGGGTGCATAGCGCACAGTCCTTTATGAGCTTCATTCAGAATTGCTTGCCTCAAATTGGAATCCTTAGACATACAGATTCTACCGTGGAAACATAGAACACCTTCACTGTTAAATCCAAACTCAGAAGTACTCCCATTCTTAACCTGCTGAAATCGAGAAACTAGCGACTCATCCTTCGACTGCTTCTCCTCAATCTCGTCCACCCAGGTCGGTCTTACTTGCAATTCTGCTAACAGACTACCATCATCAAACAGACTCAAATGAGCAAGCATAGCTCTCAGATCAGATACAGTTCTACGACTTAAGGCATCAGCCACCACATTAGCTTTGCCTGGATGATACTCAATCGCACAATCATAATCCTTAAGCAACTCAATCCATCTCCGTTGCCTAAGATTCAGCTCTTTCTGAGTCAACAAGTACTTAAGACTCTTATGGTCTGTATATATAATACACCTTTCTCCATACAGATAATGTCGCCAGATCTTAAATGCGAAGATTACTACTGCCAACTCCAGATCATGGGTAGGATAGTTCACTTCATGAGGTTTAAGCTGTCGCGATGCATAAGCAACCACTTTACCCTCTTGCATCAACACGCAGCCCAACCCAACATGTGATGCATCACTGTACACGATAAAATCTTTTCCAGACTCTGGTTGAATCAGTACAGGTGCCTCAGTCAGAACCTTCTTTAGTTTCTCAAAAGCTTCTTGCTGCTGCTCGGTCCAAATATATGGTACTCCCTTCCTTACGAGTTTTGTCAATGGCGCTGCCATCACAGAAAATCCTTCTACAAACCTTCTATAGTATCCAGCTAAACCTAGAAAACTTTGAATTTCTGCCACTGACCTCGGTGGTCTCCACTCCAGAATTGCTTCAATCTTTCGAGGGTCTACCTTAATCCCCTCAGCAGATACAACATGACCCAGGAAGGTTACTTCTCTTAACCAGAACTCACACTTACTGAATTTCGCATAAAGCTCCCTTTCCCTTAACACTTGCAGCACAGTACGGAGATGCTCATCATGTTTCTCCTCGGATTCAGAATAAACCAGAATATCGTCGATAAAGACGACCACAAATCGATCCAAGTATGGTTGGAACACTCGATTCATCAGATCCATAAATACTGCAGGTGCATTGGTCAGCCCAAATGGCATAACTAAGAATTCATAGTGACCATAGCGAGTTCTGAATGCCGTCTTGTGAATATCCACCTCTTTCACCCTTAATTGATGGTACCCAGATCGAAGGTCAATCTTGGAAAATACTGAAGCTCCTCTAAGCTGGTCGAACAGATCATCGATTCTTGGCAATGGGTACTTATTCTTAATCGTCAACTTGTTTAATTGCCGATAGTCGATGCACATTCGCATAGACCCATCTTTTTTCTTAACGAACAGCACTGGTGCTCCCCACGGAGACACACTTGGCCTAATGAAGCCTCTATCCAACAGTTCCTGAATCTGTGCTTTCAACTCCACCAACTCCTTTAGTGCCATCCTATAAGGTGCAATAGACACTGGTGCCGTACCAGGCAACAAATCAATCCCAAACTCGACCTCTCGATTTGGAGGTAAACCTGGAAGCTCCTCTGGAAAAACATCTTGAAAATCTTTAACAGTTCTAACTTGATCCACAGTTAGTTCCTCAGTTCCTACTTGACCCACGAATGCCAAATAAGCCGCACATCCTTTACGAATCCACTTCTCAGCTCTTAATGCTGACACCACATTGGACAAATAATCTCTACGTTCACCTATCACCAAAACTTCCTCATCCTCTGCAGTCTTTAGCCTCATTTGTTTCGCAGCACAATCCAAAGTAGCCCTATGCTTTACAAGCCAATCCATTCACAAGATGAGATCAAATTCTCCGAAAGGTAGCTCCATCAAGTCGCCAGAAAAGATTTTTCCTTAGGTCTCTATAGGCACATCTTTATACAGTTTGTCTACCCTAACCGAGTGACCCAAGGGACTTAATACAGATACCCCACTCACTGTCTCCTCAGAACGCACTCCCAGCGACCCAGACATGGCACATGCAACATAAGAATGGGTAGATCCAACATCTATCAACGCAGTGTATGGCATACTAGAAATCAAAAACGTACCAGTTATGACGTCAGGAGCATCACCCTCCTCTCGGCGACGAGCTGCATAAACTAGCGCTGGTTGACGAGCCTCAGCGAAACCAGCACCCCTACCAGGTGCTCCTCGTCCTCGACCATTACCATTTCCGCCTCTACCTTGTCCACGACCCCTCGGAGCTGGTGGTCCACCCCTCACTGGTTGAGTAACCTTTTGAGCCATGACCTGTCCTTGATCCGGTTCTTCGGGACAGTCCTTAATCCTATGCTCCATCGACCCACATCGAAAACAGGCTCCAGAACGTTTCCGACACTCGCCCATATGTATCTTACCACAACTCCTACAACCCTGCAGTCTGACAGCATTCATTGGCACCGCTTGCACTGGTTCTGCCACTCTTGCCCTCTTAACATTCCTATTAGCCCCACCTGATGGTCCAGAATCCCTCCGAAAGTGGTTTCTATCCTTTTCGCGATTCTGCCTCTCGGTACGCTTCACTTCCTCAGCTATCTTAGCTTTCTCAACCAAAGCAGCAAAGTTACGCTCCCTCTGCGGAGCAATCAGTACCCTTAGTTCATCTCTCAGACCATCCTCGAAACGTACGCTACGCTCATATTCGGTAGCAACTATCCCAGAAGCATATCGGCTCAGCCTCAGAAATTCAGCCTCGTACTCAGATACTGTCCTACTTCCCTGAACCAAATTTAAGAACTCTTTCCTACGGGCGTCCACATAGCTAGCCCCAACATATTTTCCTTTAAAGGCTTTCTTAAACAGCTCCCATGTTACCTCACCATCTGAAGTTCCATCTCTTACTGTGAGCCACCACTGATAAGCTTCATCTCTCAGCAACGACACGGCTCCTTTCAGCTTTTGCTTCATAGAGCAATCCAGATCATCCATAATCCGCTCTGTAGCCTCCAACCAGTACTCGGCCACATTCGGGGCTACACCAGACACGCCCCTAAAGAATTTCGCCCCATTAGCTCGGAGTCGCTCAGAAATGGATCCCTGAAATCCATTACCGGTACTTGCCCCAGCAACCCTTTCCAGAACTCGTAGCATCGCTTGTGATAGGGCATCGTCCCCTACACCCCTATCATGAGATTCCACCTCTGTTGCCGGTGGTATCGGCATATCAGCTGCTGGTGCATGACCCGAAGATGAAGTCTCAGCTCGTGCACTACCTCGGCCACGTCCACGGCCCCTACCACGAGCTACTCGCGTACTCATTTCATACTTTCTGTTTTAGAAATTTTATGAGTCAGATTAATATTTCAGTGTTTATTACAGATGTCTTATGAATAGTAGAGTTTCAGAGTTTATCTTCTTTCGCGGTAGCCTAGCTACAGTCTCAGTCTACCTATCAGAGTCTTTATAGTTTCAGTACTACCCTAGCTAAAGTATCATAATATAGTCTTTAGTCGGGCATACAATCAGAATTTTCAGAAACAATCAGAAAAGTTCAGAAAACTTATAGGCTTGGGCCGGAGATTCGGTGTGCCACTCTTTCAAAAGATTTTATAGGAGAACTTAATAGATTTTTGTTGTCTTTGAAAATTTATTGTTCGAAAAGAAGTTTATCAAGACTAATTCCAAGTAATTTTGAAAACTATGTTAAAACATGATCTTTCGAAAATCTTTGTTTTGACGATTCAAAAATTTCCATTTTTGGACCCGTTCAACAGCCGAGTTGTTGCAACTTAGCTCTGATACCACTAAATGTAACACCCCAAACCCAGCCTAGACGTTACGACCAGATCTGATGTGTCACACGATCCTAAAACTAAGTTTACGACCCTTTTTGTCTTGTTGTGTCTTAAGTGAGGTTCGAATCAAAAGAGTAAGTTTGTTAAAACCAGGTTATTAATTCTTCAAGTTATCCATATTATTCACTCGTTGAGTTTTGAAAACGTTCTTAGATTTTGAAACCAGCGCAGCCTAAACTAGCGATTCTATAAAATGTAATTTAATCATCAACGAAAGATTAAACCAAATAAAAACTTAGATAGCGGCCTTATTACAAAATAAAACCCAAAAATAACATAATAATAAAATACTTAATCAAAATGAAAACTAGTTTTATTGCAGTTGCTGTGGCCACTCCGAATCTCTCGCAGCTCCAAGCCCACTATGGTTGAGGGTTACCTGCAAAGATTAAATAAAAGGGGGTGAGTTTGACAACTCAGTGTGCAACATTATCTCAACCATAGGCCAAAACAGATCAAGCCTCAGAATCAGATTAGTTGGGCCTTGGCCCATTACAGAACTCAGGTTAAGCCCACAGGCCCATAGCAGATACAGATCAGATATAATATGCAAACAGAAACCCAACCCAGATCCATCCATAACACCCCCGTACCAGCCTTACACCATGTGGGAAGACTACTCGACCCACCCAACCGCTTCACACCACAGATATTTGCAGCGAGGCTGCCAGATATAGTTTGCAGCGAGGCTGCCAGATATTGTGACGAGGTCACCAGATCAAATATTGTGGCGAGGCCACCAGATTTGCAGTGAGGCTGCCAGATAATAATGTGACAAAGTCACCAGATTGCAGCGAGGCTGCCAGATAATAATGTGACAAAGTCACCAGATTGCAGCGAGGCTGCCAGAACACTTCCTCCGTCATAAACCCATACCCCATGCAACAGATATAATCATACTAGCATGCAACATATAGCATCTCATGCATCAGATATATTCATAATAAAGATTACTCATGCATATACATAAAGTAATACATTTCATACAGAATTGACCCTAGGGGTATAATAGTCTTTTTACACCTAGGGGTATTTTGGTAATTTTCCATATTTAAGGGTATTTTAGTCTTTTTTCATATTTTCAGAGATTTTGTGCAAATCCAATAATTTATCAGCCCTCATATAACCACGGAAGTCCATTTAAGCCAAATTTCCAGTTTTGCCCTTTTAAGCCTAAAACCCCTAATGGGCCTTACTAAGTCCATTTTGTCTCCAGTCCATTACGTCTAATTTTTAGGTTTAGTTTACCAACTTAACCATCTTTTTATTGTTCATGTTACCAGAAAGTCTTTAACGGTCAATTTCCAACTTGGGCTCGGAAGCCCATTGGGCCCACCTCGGCCCATCGAAGCCCAACTTACCAAAACGCTCGAAATTGCACCTTCTGCAATTTCGCCGTCGTCAACCCCTAGTTTGACCACAACAGAGTATTCGGCTACTCTTAGATCCCTCCAAGACTGATTTTCGGTCACTTTCGATTGGTCACTTTAGCACAGTTTCCGGTTATTACGGCCTTTAGCCATCTTAGTCTATGATGGAGATACGTTACACACCTGTTAATGGATGAAACAACGACGGAGTCCACGTATGAGGAGCCTACAATCGAACGCTAATTATTAGTCTAATAATCGATAACCAAAGAGCTATAAACCCCTTACCATAATCGGCCTAAATAGCCTAAGTCATTAGAATCTTACCCTTTTCGGTTATAGACTAGATCGAAATGTCCAACCACATTAACCTACAATAGCCTCATTTTCTGCACGTCTCCTGTCCATACTAACGTATATAAACCAAAGAGAAAAGCCATAAGGCCCTTAGTCACTAACGCTAACCTACCCCAAAGGGTTTCGGCTTCTTATGCCTTGAATATGAATGATTAACGAAAAAGGGTACTTACCACAATGATATCGGCCCAAGAAAGGTCTTAGATACGAGTATAATCTTGATTCACCACTACTCCTTCCACGAACCCCGCAAGAGAAAAGAGTGGGTTTGAGATTCGACCCCTACTGAAGGTTTTCGGCTTAACAAGGACAACTGAGATTCGGCCACAACAAGTATCTATTTGGTTGGTTTCTGAAGAGAAGAGGGGAGGGGATACAAGTAAAGTGCGTTCGGCTATGGAAGATAGCAATAGAAGAAGAAGAAAGGTATGATACTAACGAAAACCGAGAAAGTGCATAGGGGTTTCGGTCAATAGGAGAATCGGCAATGGAGGGCAGTCTTTTGGTTTACAATGGTGAAGAAATAAGTGTGAGTGAAAGGAAGAGATACGGTTGTCGAAAGAAAATAGAATGAGGGAAGGAAGATAAAAGATGAAGGTTAGAGAAGAGTGACAATCGGCTTTGCAAGGTTGAACTTCGGTCAAATAAGTGTGCGGCACTAGAGGTTTAGAAGTAATGGAATTCGGCTCCTAAGGCAGTAACAAAAATAAAAACAAGGTGATCAAATGAGAAGCCTATTGTTAAGTACAAATCGACAAAAGAAGGGTGCCTTACCACCTAAAAGAAATCGGCAAAAGTCACTCTAAAAGAGCCTTAAGAAGAATCGGCATACTAAGCCCCTAATTGCCGAAATCTCCAACACCAACTCCCTAGCCGAATGGCACTTGCAAGGTCCCAAAATCGGCTACTCCTTTTCAAAATTCGAAGTTCCTTGATTTGCTCCTCAACCTCCTCCACAATTTGCTCCCTTGACCAATTCAAATCTCCTTCAAGCAGAGTTCAATTCTGCTTCAAACTCTTACCTGCTCAAGCTCAAAAATAAAACACCACCTTGCAACCTCTGCAGCTTGAACCTTGGATCTCCAAGCACACTTAGGCGCCACCTTTTAAGGAGCCTAGTGGCGTCTCCCTTGCCACTTTACCATTGACCCATTTGTGCTATATTTCGCACACAATTTCTTAAGACCCTTACTTTCAATGGTCCCCTATCTCCTAATTCAAAACACAAAATTTTGCCGAGCCTTTAACCAACACATGGGCCTTCCATAGGCCCATTATCATACTCCAAACATGCATTACACACCCAAATACTAACATTTAAACATTTTATCAGATAAGGATCAATCTAAGAAAAACCTGAAAATTAGGGCGTTACAGGCACATCTTATAAACATTAACAATTTCTCGAATTACAGCATGGGTTTGATAGTAGACAAAACAACAATCTCAAAAACATAAAAATCATCAAAAAGCAAAGTCAAAACATACTTGAATTGGCCAAAATGGGTGCCGAATGTTCAAAGGTTATAAACCCTAGCTCTTTCTTTTAATTTTAACAAAGACAAGCATAAAAATGGCCACTTTCATGTTTCTTTGTTTTATTATAAACTAGTTACTAATAATTTCCACTTATAATCCTAATTAAATTAATAATCAAAACATATCATTAAGGTCATTAATGACCACCAATATTTCAAATGGTGTAATAACCATTTAAGGCCTTAACAATTAATAGCCATATTCAAATCAACACATAATCACATAATTAATCGCTTTTACTTTTTGTACAATTTAGTCCTTTTTGCTAATTAAGCACACAAACGACCAAATTTTTATACAAGACTTTCCCACCTGCTAATTCACATATAATAAGCATAGAAAATAATGATAAAATATTTTTCTGACTCAGATATGTGGTCCCGAAACCACTAATCTGTCTAGGTTCTAAATTGGGCTGTTACAACTCTCCCCTTAAGGGGTTTTTGTCCTCGAAAATCTTACCGTTAAATAGATTCGGATACTGTCGTCTCATGATATCGTCGGGCTCCCATGTAGCCTCTTTCACCCCGTGTTTTGCCACGACACTTTGACTAAAGAAATTTTCTTATTTCTCTATTCTTTAACCTCACAGGTTAGAATTCAAATCAGTTCTTCACTATACTACAAATCAGGCTGACTCTCAACCTCCGTAAGAGAAATCACATGCATAGGATCCAATTGGTACCTCCGTAACATCGAGATATGAAATACATTATGAATTCTTTCTAGCCCAGGTGGCAACATTAATTTATAAGCAACCGGCCCGATACGTTCTATAATCTCATATGGTCCGATGAATCTCGGACTCAATTTGCCTTTCCTACCAAACCGTAACACTTTATTCCATGGAAACACTTTCAGAAGCACTTTGTCACCAATCTCAAACTCGATGTCTTTCCGTTCCAAATCCGCATATAATTTTTGACGGTCTGATGCTGCTTTCAAACTTTCTCAAATAACTTCCACTTTCTGCTCTGTTTCTCGGATTAAATCAACCCCATGTATCTTATTCTCACTAAGCTCAATCCATTATAACGACATTCTGCATTTTCAACAGCAAAGAGTCATGTATGGTGCCATTTTCAAACTTGATTGAAAACCGTTATTATAAGCAAATTCAACCAATGGTAGGTATCATTCCCACGTACCTTCAAACTCGAGAATACAACATCTCAACATATCCTCAAGAATCTAAATAATCTGCTTAGACTAGCAATCTGTCTGTGGATGAAAAGCTGTACTAAAATGAAGTTTCACACCTAAAGCATCCTGTAGTTTCTTCCAAAACCATGATGTGTGTAACATCCTGAAATAGGACCTAAACGGAACAGTGGTTTCGTGACCACAAATCTGAGATAGAAATAATTATTTTATAATTATTTTGATGTTTATGATATGATTTCATGATGGTGTGAAGATTTCGTGAAGAAATTCTATGCATAAAATGCTTAATTTGAAATTAGGGACTAAATTGAATAAGTTGCAAAACTTGCATTCTAGAAGCTTTTAGTATGAAATTACTTTGGAATATTAATTAGGAGGTCGTAAATAGCAATTTGACCAATTTCTAAAATTTTGGACAAAAATGGGCTTGTACATGAAAAATTTTCAAAGAAAGGCATGAAGGGTATTTTAGTCATTTGGTAATTAAAAGATTAAAAAAGGGAAAAAGATGGCAAAATATGTCCATCTTCTTTATTAGCACGAAATTTCAAGGGTTCTCCATAGCTAGGGTTTGTTTCAAGCTTCCAAGCTCTATAGTAAGTGATTCCAAGCCCCGTTTTTAATGTTCTTTACGTTTTTGGAATCCCGGTAGCTTAATAAAGCTTATGATAGCTATAATTTAAGCTAGGGTTCATATTTGGAAAAATACCCACAGGTGAAAAGTGTTTATTTTGATGTTTTATGATAGAATATGATGTTTTAAATTATGCTAGACAACTTGGGCTACTCGGTTTTAGGTAAAAATGAGTAAAAGGGCTTAATCGGTAAAAATACCTATTGTTCATAAGTACATGTTATAGTAGGAATTTGAGGTTGTTGTTGGTAAGTAAATGATCAGCATGTCTTAAAACATAAGAATTTGTGATAAAGTTTGATTTCCGAGCCTTAGGGTAAAAGTGTAAATATGTAAAAGTTTAGGGGCAAAAATGTAATTGTGCCAAAGTTGGAGTCAGGGACTGTATTGATAAATGTGAGTATTAAATAAGCTAAATTTTCTATTATAGATCAAGAAGAACGAAATTCGGGAGTAGATCAGGGAAAAGAGAAAGTAAAGGACTAAATTGTTAAGTTTAGTCACATTTTGTATTGAGGTAAGTTTACGGTAAATAAATGCAATATTTCATTATTTTACATTAATGTTGTTAATTTCCAGCATTTATACATTTATTTTACGAAAATATTCAAAGTCGAATCATAGACGAGATGACAGAGAAAGAGTATCGAAAGGTCTCGTTGAACTTTAGAAATATAGGGATACAAATGTCATGACATTTGGGGTTGATAGGACAGGACAGGAATGAGCCATGTAAGCCCATATCAGATATATGGCTTTGGAGACAGGAATAATCCATGTAAGTTCATATCAAATATATGGCTTTGGAAAGACAGGAATATTTCATGTAAGTCCATGTCAAGGACATGGCATTGGCAGATTATTATCAGACAGGAAAACCCGAATATTCCTAGTATTTTGAGCGGTTCAACAGGCTATTGTACAAGTTAAATCATGGAAAATTTATCAGCAAGGGAAAGGTAAGTTATATTCATGAGAACTGAAAAGATCAGGTAAGAAAGAAGACAAGTGAATAAGGAAGAAGGTAGGAAATGAGGTGTAAAGAAAGCTTATGATGCTAGGTGATATATTGAATAATTATCGTTTATGATGAATGTTGTAATTTATTTGCTTGTAAACTTACTAAGCCTTGTGCTTACTCTCTTTATTTTCATTCTTTTTATAGTTATTGCCAAGCTCACTCGGGAATCGAAAGGAACGTCGGAGATCCGGTCACACTATCAAAAGAATCATTTTGGTACAGTTAGATGTCCCATTTCGTGTATGGCATGTATAGGGACTTGGCTTCTTTTGATATGATAAGTTCAATGAATGGTGTATAAATACTTGCTAGTGAATAGCTAATGGAATTAAAAGGTGAAAGAGGCATGAAATTAAAGCTTAATGAGTCTATTTTCATGTAGAAGAAGCAGAGTAAGCAAAAGAGTAGTATATTATGAGTTATTTGCACTTGAGTGAGACTGCTCTAGACTGACTCTGTGATCCCCTATTTTTAATTTAAAAATTCACCATAAATTGTACATAAATAATTAGGTGTTATAATTTATATGACTAGATTTCCTATTGAGTCTAGTTTTTAATGAAACAAACGCCATGCCTATTTGAGTTTTTTACTGAGAGAAACTTTATTTGAAGTGAACAGAGGTCAGAGTAGTTAGACTGTGCAACAGGGGAGATTTTAACTAATAAAATTTACTAATTGGCTAAACCAAAAATTCTAGAAAACAATTAGTAAATAGATACATGAGTCTAGATTCAGGGAAAATTTACAGATCTTGATTTCAAGTTTCTAACTCGATATATGAGTTTTTTTGTAACTGTGATACAGTTGGACAGTTTTATAAGGAATAGAGAAATAATTTATTTTGGCTCGTTTAAGTAACCGATAATATTTGATTGATCCCGGTTTAGTCCCGAACTATTTCAATACCATGATTTAGGGTTTTGATGACCCCTTTTTAGGGACGTATTGAACGAATGAAGCAAATTAATTTTAAAAAGCAAATTTTTATGCCCGTTTGAGTAAGAAAAGTCCAGTAGCGCCTCGTGCTCGACTCCGGCGACGGTCTCGGGTAAGAGGTGTTACAATGTGAGTATTAAATCTCTATCAGAAATGATATAAATAGGTACCCCATACAATCTTACACTTTGTGAAATTTACAACTCCGCAAGTTTATCAAGTGAGTAATTAGTACGAATTGGAATGAAATGAGTTGATTTAGTTAACCTATCTACAACGACCCATATTGCATCTTTCTTACTCGGTGTCAACGGTAAACCCGACACAAAATCCATCGTAACTCGGTCCCATTTTCCACACAGGAATCATAATCAGCTAAAGTAACCCAGATGGAAATTGATGCTCAGCTTTAACTTGCTGACATACTAAAAACTTTGAAACATAATTAGAAATGTCCCTTTCATACCGTGCCACCAATAGTGCTGTCACAGGACATGATACATTTTCGTACTACCCAGATGAACAGAAATTCAGCTATTATGAGCTTCACTCAAAATCATTTAAATCAACTAGGAATTCCTTGGTATACATATTCGATCTCTAAATCTCAAACAACCCTTGGCATCAACTCAAAACTCTGAATCCTCACTCAAATCACATTGCGCCCATTTTCCTATCAATTTATTATCAACTTTTTGAGCTCCGTAAATCTATTTAAGGAATAATGGTTTCACTTTCAGCTCAGCTACTATCAAGCCGTCATTAGACAATTTCATATGTGCATTTATCGCACAGAGAGCAAACAATGATTTTTGACTTAAATCATCAGCAACTACGTTAGCCTTTCCCGGATGGTAATCAATCACCAGCTCATAATCATTTAATAAATCTAATCATCCCCTCTATCTCAAATTTAAATCTTTCTGAGTCATTAAATATTTTAAGCTTTTATGATCGGAATAAACATGGCATTTCTCACCAAAAAATTAGTGATGCCAAATATTTAATGCAAATACAATAGCTGCCAATTCTAAATCATGAGTCGGATAATTCTTGTTGTGTGGCTTTAACTGTCTCGAAGCATAAGCTATGACTTTGCCTTCATGCATTAAAACACAACCAAAGTCGTTTAATGAAGCATCACCATTTATCACATATTCTTTACCCGATTCAAGCTGTACGAGTGCCAAAGCTTTGGTTAACATAGCTTTCAACTGATCAAAATTATTTTGACATTTATCGGACCACTCAAACTTCACATCTTTTTGTAATAATCTTGTTAACGATGTTGCAATCATAGAGAAACCTTTCACAAATGACGATAATACCCAGCGAGTTCCAGAAAACTACAAACTTCAGAAATATTTCTTGGGGTTTTCAGATCAAGTATAGCAGAAATCTTGCCACGATCAACCCAAATGCTCGATGCCTGTAATAGCCCGATACAGGGCCTAAACGGAATAGTGGTTACGAAACCACAAATCCGAGGTCAAAATATTTATTTCGATTGAGTTTTATAATTTATCTTGTGTTTACAATATTTTGTGAAATTTTCGTTACAAAATTTTATTGTTTGTTTGTTCAATTTGATAAATTGCACTAAATTGCAAAAGTAGTAAAATGTGCATTCTAGAAGGTAAAGGTGTTTAATTGAAATGGGTTCTATTTGTATTTTTATGGTTCACATTTTTATGAAATTAGTTTTTTAAAAATTTCGTACAAAAATTTCGACGTTTGGGCACTCAATTTAGTCAAAATGACTAAATTGTAAAAAGTGCAAAAGTTGAGTTCTACATGTTGAGGTGTCCAATTGTTATGAAATTTTAAATTGAAGGTCCTTAAATTGTAATTAGACAATTGGTTAATTTATTG
This sequence comes from Gossypium stocksii, assembly GCA_020496765.1. Classification (NCBI taxonomy): domain Eukaryota; kingdom Viridiplantae; phylum Streptophyta; class Magnoliopsida; order Malvales; family Malvaceae; genus Gossypium; species Gossypium stocksii. The sequence goes on from CM035624.1 coordinate 30,100,329, forward strand.
GGCAAAAATGAATATGAAATGGGTGAAAAAGAATTTTTTAAAGTTAGGGGCATTTTGATGATTAAATGAATTAAAAAATCAAATTAAAAGCCAATTTTTGCTCATCTTCTTCCTCAAGGCCGAAAATAGCATGGAGAAACCATGGCTAGGGTTTTTCAAGCTTCCAAGCTCAATTGTAAGTCCGTTCTAGCCCCGTTTTTAATGATTTTTATGTTTTTGCAATCCCGATAACATGATTTCTCCATTTCTACCGTTTATTTGAGCTAGGGTTTGATTTCAAAAAATGACCCATGTTTAATAATTGTGTTTTTTGATGTTTTATAATAGATTATGAGGTTTTAAATTATGTTGAATAACTTGTGCTACTCGGTTTTAAGTGAAAACGAGTAAAACGACATAATTGGTAAAAATACCTAATGTTCATAAGTATATGTTAGAGTGAGAATTTGATGTTTCTGTTAGTACATAAATGATCAGAATGTTCAAAAACATAAGAATTAGGGAAAAATTTTAATTTCCGAGCTTTGGGGCAAAAGTGTAAATATGCAAAAGTTTAGGACAAATTTGTAATTTTAACAAAGTTAGAGTTAAGGACTGTTTTGATAAATGTGAGTGTTAAATAAGCTAAATGTGTTATTTTAGATCAAGAAAGATGTGGAATCGACCTTGATTGGGAAAAGGAAAAGATTGTGGACTAAATTGCAAAATTTCTATATTTTGCACCTAGGTAAGTTTATATGTAAATAATGTATCGTTTTTATCTATATTATAATATTTTGATATTATATGAGTTATGGTTGCATATTAAATGCTCAAATGAGGTAAATTATGAATTAAAAATGAGTATGAATAAATTGGTAAAATGTTGAAAAGTGAAGAATTTCCCTATTGAACCTTCGTAATAGAAATATAAGAATGATCTGCTGTGATAACACATGTGTAGTACTACGTGCAGGCTACTATGTGTCCAAGATGGTTTAGGTCACGTGTTTAGTACTAAGTGCAGGTTACTACGTGTACCAGATGGATGGCTCGCATGTGTAGTACTATGTGCAGGCTACTATGCGTACTCGATTATTTCGATCACGTGTGTAGTACTATGTGCAGGCTACTACATGTATCAGATGATATTGGTCACATTTGTAGTACTAAGTGCAAGCTACTATGTGCACCAATTAGCTTCGGCAACAAGGGTGGTACTATGCGCAAGCTACCGAATATCTGTTACTATTCCGATGAGTTTAACAGGAAAATCTATTAATTTTGAATTTATATGAAAATGTGGTGATAAGTATAAGGACATGAATATATGGGTTGTAAGCAATGTGCTAGATAAATGATCAAACTTTGGTACGTTTGATATGGTTAAGTGTTACTATAAAAAATTTGATACAAGGGAATATATGAAAAAGGTGAAATTGGAAATATAGCAGTTTTGGACAGCAGTAGGGGAGTGACTTTGAAAAATCACTAAATATGGTAGAAATTGAGTTGGAAGTGGAATGAGATATGAAATTAAAGCTTATTGAATCTATTTTCATATAAAAGAAATAGAGCAACTAAAGAAATTCTGTATTTTGAGATATTTTTATTTTTGTAAGACTTGTTCAGATTGATTTCGTGATCCCCTTTTCTGAATTGTAAAAATCATTAAAATTGCACAAAAATAGTTAAGGAACATAATTTATATGGTCAGAGCTATTTTCAGAAGAAAGAAACGAGAACCTCATTTGAATTCGGTAGCAAAAGATAATTAAATTTTGGTGAAGAGTGGTCAGAGCTGCTGAATCGCAAAACTGAGGAGACTACAATGAATAAACTGTATTAATTGGCCCACCCAAAAATTTTGAAATATTTATGGTAAGAAGACATACAAGTCTAGTTTCTGGGAAAATTTACAGATCTTAATTTGGAGTTCCGTAGCTCCAGATAAAAATAATTTAGTTACTGGGACTCGAATAGACAGCTTACACTGATTTTAAGTAAATGATAATTTCATGTGAGATTAAGATTGTATAATTGTGGAGACATATTTTGAGATTTATAAATTTCATTAATAATGTATTATTATTATTTACATATTTACTTACTAAACTATAATGTTTACTCCCTTCCCTTCCTTTTTCTTATAGATTTCCAGATGCTAGCTCGAGTTGGAGGTCGTCGGAGATACTATCACACTATCAGGCTGAGGTTAGTATTAAAAGATTCTGAAATATTTTTAAGTTTATGAAATGTATAAGGACTTGAATATATGTATATATGTTACTGAGTTGGCCTAGAATGTTGGCCTAAATTAATGGAAATTTTATTGTTGTATAAGACTATGTGATATAACTAATAGTAGCTATGTTATGAGTCATAGTGATATAATATATGAACGAGTATGCTTGCATGTTAGTAAATGAATTAATGTATATATGATAAGAATGTGATTAGATTCTAAATTCAAAGAAAATTTTATAGCCGATTTGTGTATTTGTAAGTGTAAAAATCAAGTGATGCCTCGTACCATGTTTCGGCATTGAACACGGGTAAAAAGTGTTACATTTAGTGGTATCAGAGCTATGGTTTAGTCAATTCTCAGATTACCGTAGCATCTGTGAGAGAGTCTAGCTATACATGCCATATGTGGACGTGATAGTGTGATATCTCCCGACCCCAATGAAATTGTTTTGTTAAGTAGAGATGCTTTCCAACAGAGCTACCATCGATAATGCAAAAAGGGAATAAGTAAGTATGTATAACTTAGTGAATATATTGATTTATTGAGATGGACCTTTATGGTTCGAGTTAATATACATTTGTGTTAATGGTGTGTAATGGATTAATTATTGGTGATGGAATATGGATAAAATGCTACTGTTCCAATTGAATATTATAAATCGATCAATAAGATTGAATCTTTGTAGTGGCTTATTATGAATGATAGATACTTATACATGATAATTATGAATGTCTTACCAAAAAAAAAAAACTTGAAAATGTGTTCATGATGAGTTGAAAATTTGAGATGTATAAATCAAATGTCTAATATTGATATTATGTTGATATGAAATGCTATATTATATATGTGTATGTATGAAAGTCAAAATTTTTAAAAGCTTTACAATATTCACTACCCCTTGTCTGTATAGTGTCATATGACGAAGTTCATCAGATTTACATTGAATAAGCTCGTAAGTGAGAAATAAAGAGTTTAGTGGTGGAGTAGTTAATAATGTGATTAGAGAGGGGAAATGACTTAGTAAGTAAAGATGATTATGACTAAAATATTAGATGATTTTTTTGAAGATTATTCAGAATACGCAATGTTACTGTTAAAAAAAGAAGAAGAAGTAGAAGAAGAAGAAGAAAAAAGCTATTTATGGGTAATCGCTTTATTCAGGTATGATATCTACAAAAATAATTTACTGGATATTTCTTCTAAATTAGTTCTTTTAGTGAGCTGAATAATGTGAAATTATTGGTGACTTTAGTAGTTAGTTGCACAGTGGTAAAATAGAAAAGATATATGACTGCAACTTTCTTGATATAAAATAACATATGCAACTTTCTTGATATAAAATAACATATCAGACTAGTCATTCATTATCAAACATGCAAAAATAATATAATATCCTTTACTAAACTTTTTAATTAAGCCATTCCTAATTATTTTACAAATATCTAATCCAAAAAGGAACCATCTAAAAAATCATCAAGAATCATATTGCATGTAATTCACGAATATAAAACTTGTCCATGTGACTTACTTATACCATAATTGAATTATAAAACAAAGTCACTTTACAATTGACATCTTTTCTTGATCATACCCGAAAGCATATATGCATATTTCAAATGAGCATTTCATCTAACCAAATTCCAAATTTCTATACTAACAAAGTAAAGCCAAATCAATAAACTATGTACTTACACATAATTGAACAAATATGTTATAGGCCGATTATACAACATGCAAAATTAATACTATTCATTTGGTAATTTCTTAAAGCTATAACCGAATATAAGTCTATCCTAAGCTTATGATCCATTCGCTATTTCATATAATCAAAACGAAATTTATATCAACGAATATTTACATAATGATCAGCCACATAATTCCATCAAACCATACATTCGTACTTAGTAAATGAGCAAGCCATTTTCGCATGGCTTGAATATATACATATTTAAAATTAAACTTGTTTTCAAAAGAGAGTTAAGCCTATACAAGCCATCTTTCAAAATATAGACTTTTAAAAGTACCAAAACAGTGACGATAATGTGGATGACTTCAGAATTGATCCCCGAGCTCGTAACTTACAATCGTGATCTACAAAATAGAATAATAGAAGCACTCGAAGTAATCTAATTAGCTTAGTAAGTTTTAAGTAATTAAATAACTCCATTAAAATAGTCAAATCATTTCATATAAATCAAATAGTACCATTAATACTTTAACTCAAATAATTTATCTAGGCCAAATATTTAAGGTCAATTATCTCATCACATGTATCCTAATGTTCATGTTAAACAAAACATCTCATATGGCCGAATATACACATTCAATACAATCTCACATATAACATCACATTTAACCATATATATACCAAATCAATATAAGCTTACATTCAACCGAATATACAAGTTCCATTTAACATGTATATTTACTTATGCCATAAATGGCCGAACATTATACCATATATTCATTTATTCATAACTTAATTTCATGAGGCACAAACTTGTTCGATCATATTCGGATACATAACCATCATTTAATTACATTTTACATGCCTTAAATCTCATGATAAAACACATATGTACCTTATTACGAACTAACAATTTTGTAGCTCATATTTGGCTTTTCCATTCGTTTTAACTTATGTAATAACACATCAATCCAGAGCCTCAAAATAACACCCCGGCATGTTGCTTGCTAAGTATCAAATTGATTTGAATACAACGGCACAATGCCTGCTAAGCTTATAGCCCGAAATTCATCACCGGCACAAGGCCTGCTAGGCTTATAGCTCGAAAATTCATCACAGGCACAAGGCCTGCTGGGCTTATAGCCCGAAAATTCATCACCGGCACAAGGCCTGCTGGACATTAAGTCCGATACCAATTCACCGGCATTACGCCTGCTAAGCTCGAAGCCCGAAATGATCACCAGCTTTGAAGCTTGCTAGGCCAAAGGCCTGAACACAATATATAAATCTCAAATCAAGCTTTCGCTCACATTTAAATGTCTACTTTCAAATTCCCATATAGTACAAACAAGTAGTAAGAGCTTAATACTATTCGACATAACACTTATCAAATACTTTAATTTATTTCCTAAATTGCCATTTAGCCTTAACACATATTAACATCTCACTTCAAATTTTATACATACCATTTGACTATATAACATATCATTTATATTTTATTCACCATCACATTCGGCCTTGTACACATATATACAATAAAGGTTAATTTTCCATAATGTACCATGTTAATAAACAAATATAACATATGTTTAATCACCTAAAACTTAACTCGGATTTCGTCGAACAACTATGGATCGGTTATTCAATTATTTTTGTTTCCCCCTATCCGGAATCGGCTCCCTTTGTTCTTGAGCTAAATTAAACCAACAAACAAGGTTCACTACTTCAATTCATCTCATGACCGAATGCCATTTAATTTAACATTCAAATTCCTTTAATAAATTAATACTTGACTACAAATTTAGGTATATCCACTATATATATATATATAAAACTGAAAGCATTACCTAATAATAAGCCATAATCGAAATTAAAGCATATTCATGGTCAAACATAGCATCTTCAACGATTCCATTTCTTACTATTTTCCATTAAAGCCGAATACTATAAAAAATTACCAAGGGCATATCATTGTCATACTCTCACATACACATTTCAAACCTCCCATTCATCATCTATTTTCATTTAATCAAAGCTCAATTTAAAAAAATGATGTGATTAATTCAAACAAAAACAAATTCTTTTCCTAATAACACACTTACAACAAATTTTCACTCTTTATCAACTTAATACACAACGATTACTCCAATCCTAATTTAGGTTCACATTCGGCAAACATACATACAAACAATTAAATAATCATTTCTAATATCAAGCATTAATCTCACATTTCACCAAAATAGCCGATTGTCAATAATCTTTTAAAACACAAATATCAAATTTTCTAACATAAAAACTCAACTTCATAGATTTCTAAACCATAGTCGATTATCCCATTAGTCCATAATAACCATAGCCGAATGCTATTTAGTCCATAAAGCCCTATTTACCAAAATTTAACAAGCTCATACTCAACCTACAATCATTCCTCAATACAAAACATCAAAACATCAACAATGTAACACAAAGCATCCATGGCCGAATGCATCATTTGCCACCAACACCAAAATTAATACATAAGCTATGTTAAGAGCTTAACAACCAACTTAAATACTCAAAATTTGAAAGAAATAACATGAAATCATACCTTAATTAAATGGCCAAATACCCTTGTTTTTTCCTATTTCTTTTTCCTTTGATGGTTTCGGCAAAAGCAAGGTAAAATGAAGCAAAGTTTTATGTTTTACTATTTCATGCATGTGTTTAATTATTATATTACCAATTTAGCCTTGATAAAATCATGGCTTTTCCACTATCTCATGGCCGAATATGTCCATGCAATATATGCTTGGTCTAATTGCATCTTAAACCCTTTATACTAAAAGAACATATACAATTCGGCACTCATACATTATCCATCAAATTTTTCTTTTTTGCAATTGCGTCCTTAATTAATAATTTAGCATCCAAATGACAAAATTAAAACATGAAACTTTCACATATGACAATTCGCATAATATAAACACAGAAAATAATATTTTAAAAATTTTCTGACTCAGTTTCGTGGTCTCAAAACCACTTTTTCGATTAGGGCCACAATAGGGCTGTCACACTTTTAGCCGAATCTCACAACTTCCATAGCATTGTCGACACCTTCTCTTTTCTATTGCAACTTCTACTTTCTCTTTTTCATTATACCAAAAGCCGAAACCTTCGTAATCTTAGTGATTCGGGAATTAATTTCTAGATCTATTCTCTACTCGCGTTTAAGTTAGATTCACAGCGGATTTGAGATTGGAAAAGTGTTGGAAACGCTTCTGACAAGTACATCTTTGGTGGTAAGTATTCGGATCTTATCTTCCATTATTTAGTGATTCGAGAAAAGCCAAAAATCCCTAAATACTTTAAGGAGGCTATGGACTATGGTGTTAGGTAATGCTAGTTTTTCTAATTGATTTATGTGTTCTAGTTTGCAAGGAAAAGTGATTTAAGCAAGGAGGAATAAAGGCTTGGGATGTGGAAGTTATCTAGATCTAGATCTAGACCTAATAGATCAAAATCGACAAAGGTAAGTAGTTTGAGGCCTTAAGGGAGGTTGGCCGAATATGGTAAGCATGATTACATTAAGTTATCGTGGTTTATGGTCTATTAAATTTAGTGATCGATTGTAGGAGGAATCGCGTAGGGGATCTCATCGGTATAATTGCAAATCAGGTGTGTATCGAACACCCTTCTGTAGTCTAAATCGGCAAAAGCCGAAATGCTAAAATTCTGGCATTTCATGGGCTTGTGAGCGTGCGAGCGCCTGTAAGTCAGTTGGAAATAGTGAGATCTATAATCGCAAATGGTAAGATGGATACGTGCGCGCGATTTTGTGCACCTCGGTAATTTGGGGCCTCGATGGGCTGAATCTAGGCCCAATGGGCTTACAGGCCCATATGGGTAAAATCGAGTGGTAAGCGTATTCTGGCAATTCGTATGTTAAATTTGTAAAATCGGATATGGAATTTGGGCTAGACGGGCCAAAATAGCTAAAGGACACTGTAGGGCCCATTAGGGGTTTTAGGGCCTAATAATTTTAAACTGCTAAAATGGGCTAAATAAGCTATTGTGATGAAACTGGGATTGCTGATAATTGAAATATGCTTAAAACTCTAAAACTGGTATAATTACTAAAATACCCCTTAAGGGTAAGAAATTACTATTTTACCCCTAGGTGCAAAATGACCGATATACCCCTAGGGCTAAATTTGACTAAAATGCATGCTTTACTATTCTGTTCACTGTATGCCATGACATGATTATCTGTTGCATGGGACTGGGATTTTTGATTGGAGGAAGTGTATATGAGCGTCGCAAGGTCGCTTGATGACTGTGGATCCAACGAAGGCTTTTGAGCCACGAGCAGCTCTGCTACAACGATAAGTAGTATCGCAACCAGTGCTACAACGAAGGCTTTTGTGCCACGAGCAGCTCTGCTACAACGATGAGTGTATGCCTGATACGGGTGGAGTGTAGCGGTTGGATTTAGGTTGGGTTTGGGCATACATGCATTAATACTGATTTGTTACTGTAATAGGGCTATGGGCCGCACTGTTTATCTAAATAGGGCTAAGGCCCAGTTACCGATTACTGAATAGGGCTTCGGCCCAGTTATTATTGTGACTGGATAGGGCCTAGGCCCAGTGGGCTTGAGCTGACTTGGGCTCTGGATGGGCTTCTTTACACGCTAAGTGTAACGCCCTCTTACCCAAGACCGTCACCGGAGTCGAGCTTGAGGTGTTACTAAACTTAATTTACCATTTAAACAACTTTAAACCATTTATTTTAACTTTCGGAATAAGCTATCTTTCTGCATCATGGTCGTTCAAAAAATCATATCTCGAGTTACAAAACTTGAAATTAAGATCCGTAAATTTTCCCTAAAACTAGACTCATATATCTATCTACTTATTATTTTTCTAGAATTTTTGGTTGGGTCAATTAGTACAGTTTATTAGTTAAAGCTTCCCCTATTTCAGTGTTTGACTGCTCTGACCTATGTTCACTTCGAACCACTTTTCTCTCTATACAGAATTAGAAAGGCTATGCCATTTATTTATATTAAACCTAGACTCAATAAGGAATCTGTACATATATAGCATGACTCCTAATTATTTTTTTACAATTTGTAGTGAATTTCCAAAGTTGGAACAGGGGATCTAGAAATCACTCTGGCCCTGTTTCACGAAAACTCAAATATCTCATAACATATAACTCCTTTACCTATTTCACTTCTTCCATATGAAATTAAACACATTAAGCTTCAATTTCATATTTAATTCATCACCTAATTCGGTTCCTACTATTTTTAATGATTTTTCAAACTCACTTTACTGCTGTTACAACATTCTGTTTTATGACAAATTTTCACTTTTCTATGGAAATTTATGAACTATTAACACTTTGAACATACATGGTCTCATACATGATCTAAATTAACCATTCCAAGGACTAATCATTTTCAGGCATTTTCTCAATCAAACCACAACCATATCACAAGATTAATTACACAAAACAAGTATATTGCTATACATGCCATACATCAAAACATACAAACCAATATACAAATTCTTCCTCGGATAGTGTGAGCGTTTCTTTGACCTTCCCGATATCCAAGTTGGCTCGCTAAAAACTACAATGAATGTAAAGGGGGGAGTAAGCATAAATGCTTAGTAAGTTCACATGCAAATAACAAGTAACATAACAAAGCAATTATATCAACAACAATAGCATGATATCACCAAGATACAAACCACATTTCTAGCTATCGTGTATCATCTTACCACCTTATTTCTGTTGTATCAAGTTTCAACCCGATGGTTAAGTACATACCTGTCCAAATTATCCATTTCACAACACTTACCAAAATATCATTTTCATCTTGAGTATTCTTCCATTCCGCTAGAATTTTACCAGTTGAACACATCGGAATATAACTCGGATACACGGATCATTTGCACATAAGTGCCACATATGTAATCAATCAATCATGTAACCCACCCATAAGTGAACTCGAACTCAACTCAACTTGCTCGGGCATTCGCATCCATAACTGAACTTGGACTCAACTCAACGAGTTCGGATGCCTAGTTACATCTCACGAACTCGGACTCAACTCAACGAGTTCGAACATTTGCATCCATAAGTGAACTCGGACTCAACTCAACGAGTTCGGATGCCCAACCATCCTAGTGACATGTCACTTGTATCCTAATCTATTCTCAAGGTTCAAACGGGATTTTCATCAATCATACATTTCCCAGTCATTCTCCTCGGAATATCGGAACCAATACGTTACTTGCATCTCATACTTATCAATTTAATCACATACTTTTCATACCAATACATAATATTTCACAAAGCATAATATTCATAATAATAAGTATCATATCGTATAAATAGCATTAAATCACTTAAAATAGCAATTATGTTACATTATTTGCACATGAACTTACCTCGGTAGAAAATATAGCAATTTTGCGATTTAGTCCAAAATCTTTTCTTTTCCTCGATCAAGGTTGATTCCACATCTTTCTTGATCTAAAATAACACATTTAGCTTATTTAATACTCACATTATCAAAATAGTCCTAAATTCAAATTTTGGCAAAATTACAATTTTGCCCCTAAACTTTTGCATATTTACACTTTTGCCCCAAAGTTCAGAAATTAAATTTTATCACAAATTCTTATGTTTTAGGACATGCTGATCATTTATTTACTAACAGCAACCTCAAATTCCCACTATAACATGTACTTATGAACAATAGGTATTTTCACCGATTAAGCCGTTTTACTCGTTTTCACTTAAAACCGAGTAGCACAAGTTGTTTTGTAACACCTCGAACTCGACCCGGACGTTATGGCAATGTCCAGTGTGCTACATCACCTAGACTATCCTACGCCGCCCTATTTACTGAGTCCGATGGTGAGTTTTGAAAAGCAATGCTCGACTTTTCTTTTTTGGAAATTCCCGTGTTAATAACTATTCAACTTAATCTCTAATTCATTTGTTAAGCGATTCACTTTAACCTTATTATCTTACTTCGTCTCTTGTAACAATAGGTTAAGAAAACATTTGTTTAATTTTCGAAAAAAATCTGTAATTGTGGATGAAATAAAATAGTTGAAAGTCCCAAATAAAAACAGATATAGTGGCCTTATTACAACCCATAACAAAATAAAACCAATAGTAAAAGTAATTAAATTAATAAACCAATTAAAATACGAGTTCAGTCTTGGTGGCCACTCTGAATCCCTCCCAGCAACCAAGTCACGATCTAGGGCTCACCTGCAAGGATGGAAAGAGAAGGGTGAGTTTGGGAAAACTCAGTGTGTGCAGAACCCATCCAAAGCCCACATCGGCTCGAGCCCACTGGGCCTGAGCCCTAACCAGTCTCAGTCAGATACTGGACCGAAGCCCTATTCAGATTACAGATACTGGGCCAAAGCCCTATAATAGATACTGGGCCGAAGCCCTATTCAGATAACAGTTTGGCCCTTAGGCCCATAACAGTATAGTACAGTATAACAGTATGAATACAACCCATTTGGGGAGACTACTCAACCCACCAACCGCTACACACCACCCGTACCAACCAACACACCATGTGGGGAATAACTCGACCCACCCAGCCCACACACCACAGTCGCAGCATGGCTGCTCAGATAAACAGTATACGAGGCAAAGCCCCTTTCAGAAACAGTACGAGGCATAGCCCCTTTCAGTAACGTGGCAGTGCCACTCACACTTCCTCCAATATAAAACCCAACCCATGCAACAGATACATATCATGGTATGCAGTAACAGTAACAGTCATATCAAGCAGTACAGTCGATTTTAGCCCTAGGGGTATAATGGTAATTTTATACTTAGGGGTAAATCAGTAATTTCTTACCCTAAGGGTATTTCAGTAATTTTGTTCTCTTATTTCAGTTTTTATTATTATTACAGCCTCTACTATTACAGTGGTTGTTACAGAAACTCATTTAATTCAGTTTATCAGTTTTAACACTTAGGCCCTAAAACCCCTAATGGGCTCTACCATGCCATTTTAGCCCATTAGGCCCATTTAACCCTTAATTTCCAATCCATTATCTTGTTTTAACGGTTTTTATGCCTGTAATCCATATTATTGCCTTTAGACCTATTTTTACCCAACTGGGCCCAAATTGCCCATTGGGCCCATATTCGGCCCACCGAGGCCCAACTTACCGTAGCGCCCAAAATTCCGCAGTCAGCCCGCCTGACAGTGCCGATTCCAATACCAACCTTCTCCTACCATCTTGAGAGCATTCGTACACTCACAAGCTCTCGAAATGCCAGAATTTCGGCATTTCAGCTTTCGATTTTTGCCGATTTGAGCATTGAAGGGTGTTCGAAACACACACCTGTTTTGCAGTTCCACTGACGAGATCTCCTATGCGACAGTTCCTACAACCCAATATCTACTCGATTAATCAATAGATCTACGAAAAACCAAAACCACAATCCCTTACCACATTCGGCCACACCCTTAATGGCCATGAAAACTTACCTCTGACGATTTAGGTGTACTAGATCTAGATCTGGTGATACCGATGCCTTCAACTCCTTGCTTGATCACCTTCCTCGCTAACTATCACTCAAAAAGAATAAAAATACCACTTTGAATTACTAAAAGTCCAAATCGACAATCCCCCTAACTTTAGGGACTTTTGGCTTTTCCAAAACATGAAATAATGTACAGATCTGAGGTATTAAGCACTTACCAACGATTTCTCTTCGATTCCTATGCAGATCTGATGCAAATCTGACCCTTAAACGTTAGTAGAACCCTTATCTCTGAGATTTGCAAATTCGGCTAGCTCCCTAAAACTATGGTGATTTTGGCTTTTCAACTAGAGAAGAATATGGTGATTTGTGCTATGAGTTTGAGTGATGGTGTCGACAATGATGTGGCTAAAGGGGATGTAGTAATCGGCCACAACAGGTGAAAGGAACAGGGGTAATTTGGCTTAGAAAGATTCGGCAAAAGAAAGTAGTTTTCGGGATTTCTGGCACTTTGAGCAATTGGCTATGGTTGATTTTGAGAGGGATGAAAGAAAAAAGAAAGAGTGGATCTGAGTAAGGAGGGTATTCGACTAGGGAAGAGATCAAAGAGGAAAAAAGAAAAGTGAAAAAATAATGGGAGAGGTGAAGAAGAAGAAATCGGCTAGAAGCTTTCTAGGGAGGCAAGTTTCGGCTTTTCTGACAGTAAAAGAGAAGATTAATTCCTAAGGTGGCTAACCCTAATTCTTATGACAGAAAATAGAAAAAGATATAACCCTCATAATCTCTCTAAAGCAATCGACCCATGTCCCTAAAAACCCTTGTCGAAATTCACTTAAGTTAGGCACATGCCCGGCACATGCTTAAAAATTAAAAAGAACACTACGCTTACCCTGTAACTCGAACCCTTGTCCTTGAATACTGACCTAGGCGCCACTTTTTTAGGAGCTTAGTGGCGCCACCTTGCTACTCTACCAAGGCTCCCTTTGTGACATATTTCCCACGGTTTTTCTTAAAGGCCCATTTAACTATGTCCCCTTTCACTTGAAAATCCAACTTAATATTTTACTGGGTTTTAACTTAAGCTTGGGCCTTCTAAAGGCCCACTAACACATGTACATACATTTTCAACCTTCAGAACACCAAAATTTTAAAATTTCACTAAAATTCACAAACCCCAAAAAATCTCAAAAATCAGGACGTTACAACTCTACCCTCTTAAAGAAATTTCAGCCTCGAAATTTACCTGATCCAAATAACTGAGGGTATTGTTGACACATAGTCTCCTCTGGCTCCCAAGTAGCTTCTTCTCTACCATGATTACGCCAAAGCACCTTTACCAATGGAACAGACTTCCTCCTTAAGACTTTGACTTCACGATCTAAGATCTCCACAGGTTTCTCCTCGAAAGTCAAATCGATTTTTACTACAATCTCCTCTACTGGTACAATATGCGAAGGGTCCGACCGATACCGTCTTAGCATAGACACGTGAAAAACGTCATGGATACGATCCAACTCTGGTGGCAACTCCAACTGATATGCTACTGGCCCAATCCGCTTGGGAATCCTATAAGGCCTAATAAACCGCAGACTTAGCTTGCCTTTTTTACCAAATCTTAAGATCTTCTTCCACGGCGACACCTTTAGGAACACCATATCCCCAACAGAGAACTCAATCTCCTTACACTTAAGGTTAGCATAAGACTTCTATCGATCAGACGCCTCCTTTAACCGATCTCGAATCAGTTTAACCTTACTTTCAGTATCTGCCACTAACTCTGGTCCAAGCACTTGGCGCTCTCCCAACTCTATCCAACAAGTAGGAGTACGACATCTTTGCCCATAAAGTGCCTCATATAGAGCCATCTGAATACTTGTTTGATAACTGTTATTGTATGCAAATTCCACCAATGGTAGATAATCTTCCCAACTACCACGAAAGTCAATCATACATCCTCTCAACATGTCCTCCAACACTTGAATAACCCTCTCAGACTGACCATCTGTCTGGGGGTGAAATGCAGTACTAAAGTCCAATCGCGTACGTAATGCCTCATGCAACTTCTTCCAGAATCGAGATGTAAATCTAGGGTCTCGATCAAAAATTATCGAAACTGGCACCCCATGCAAACGCACAATTTCTGCTACATACAATTTGGCCAACTTCTACAGTGAGTAATCTGTTCTGACCGGTACAAAATGAGCAGACTTCGTCAACCTATCCACAACTACCCAAACAGAGTCTTTCTTCGAAGGTGTCAAAGGCAACCCACTCACAAAATCCATCGTTACTCTTTCCCATTTCCACTGCGGAATCTTCACTGGCTGCAACAATCCAGACGACAGTTGGTGCTCAGCTTTAACTTGCTGACATGTCAAACATTTCCCAACGAACTCAGTCACCTCTCGCTTAAGTCCAGGCCACAAATAAACCTTTCGCAAGTCCTTGTACAACTTATTACCTCCAGGGTGCATAGCACAAGGTCCACCATGAGCCTCACCCAAAATCAACTGCCTTAAATCAGAGTTCTTAGGAATGCAAATTCTCCCACGGAAATAAAGGACCCCATCAGAATTCAGTCTAAAATCCTCACTCTCACCATTCTTGACTTGCTGAAATTGAAGAATCAACGAATCATCCTTCAACTGTAACTCTTTGATTCTCTCAGTCCAAGTCGGTCTTACTTGCAACTCTGCCAGCAAGCTGCCATCATCATACAAACTCAAACGAGCAAACATGGCCTTTAACTCAGCAACGGTCCTTCGACTCAGTGCATCAGCCACTACGTTAGCCTTGCCAGGATGGTATTCAATCAAACCGTCGTACTCCTTAAGCAACTCTATCCATCTCTGTTGCCTAATATTCAACTCCTTCTGAGTTAACAGATATTTGAGACTTTTATGGTCAGTGTATATAATACACTTTTCCCCATAAAGGTAGTGTCTCCAGATTTTCAATGCAAATACCACCGCTGCCAACTCCAAATCATGCGTAGGGTAATTCGCCTCGTGAGGCTTAAGCTGTCGCGAAGCATAAGCAACCACCTTACCCTCTTGCATCAGTACACAACCTACTCCCACATGCGAAGCATCGCTATAAACCGTAAAGTCCTTCCCCGATTCTGGCTGAATCAACACTGGCGCCTCAGTCAACACCTTTTTCAGGTTGTCAAAAGCTTCTTGCTGTCTCTCAGTCCAATTAAAGGCTACTCCCTTCCTTAACAATTTCGTTAACGGAGCCGCGATGATAGAGAACCCCTCAACAAACCTTCTATAATAGCCTGCCAAACCCAGAAAACTATGAATTTCCGACACCGTCCTAGGCGGCTTCCAATCCAGAACTGCCTCAATCTTGCGAGGATCTACCTTAATTCCCTTAGCAGAAACAACATGACCCAGAAAAGTCACTTCTCGAAGCCAGAATTCGCACTTACTAAATTTTGCATACAATTGCTTTTCCCTTAGAGTCTGCAGAACGATTCGAAGATGCTCATCATGCTTCTCCTCTGTTTCTGAATACACCAATATATCGTCAATAAAGACGACCACGAATCAGTCCAAGTACGGCTGGAAAACTCGATTCATTAAATCCACAAAAGCTGCTGGTGCATTCGTCAATCCAAAGTGCATAACCAAGAACTCGTAGTGAACATAACGAGTTCTGAATACTGTTTTATGCACATCCACCTCCTTCACCCTTAACTGATGGTATCCAGATCGAAGGTCAATCTTGGAAAACACTGAAGCTCCTTTAAGCTGGTCAAACAGATCATCGATTCTTGGTAGAGGATACTTATTCTTTATTGTCAGTTTGTTCAACTGGTGATAATCGATACACATACGCATCGTTCCATCCTTCTTTTCCACAAACAGCACCGGTGCTCCCCATGGAGACACACTCGATCTAATAAAGCCCCTATCTAACAACTCTTGAATCTAGGGTTTCAATTCCACTAGCTTCTTTGGTGCCATTCTATAAGGCGCAATGGACACTGGAGCTGTTCCAGGCAACAGATCGATCCCAAATTCCACTTATCGGTTAGGAGGTAATCCAGGTAGCTCCTCAGGAAATACATCTTGAAATTCATTAACAGTCCTCACTATCTCCACTGTCACTCCTTCGGGTTCAGTTTGACTTACGAACGCTAAGTATGCTTCACAACCTTTGCGTATCAACCTTTCAGCCCTTAAGGCAGAAACCACATTGGACAAATATTCCCTACGTTCACCAAAAACCATCACCTCCTCGCCTTCGGTTGTTCTCAATACCATTCTTTTGGCCGCGCAATCCAGCGTTGCCTTGTGCTTGGTTAACCAGTCCATGCCCAGAATCAAGTTGAATTCCCCAAAAGGTAACTCCATCAAGTCTCCCAGAAAGATCCTACTTTGAGTCTCTAAAGGCACATCTCTAAAGAGTTTATCTACCCTAACAGAGTGACCTAAAGGACTAATCACAGTTACCCCACTCACAGTTTCCTCAGAATGCACACCCAACGACCTAGAAATTTCACAAGCAACATACGAATGCGTCGAACCCACATCAATTAAAGCAGTATATGGTGTATGATATATTAAGAACGTACCAATTATAACATCTGGTGCATCACCCTCCTCGCAACGGCGAGTAGCATACACTAAGGCTGGCTGACGAGCCTCAGCATTACCAGCACCCCTGCCAGGTGCTCCACGACCACGTCCATTACCATTGCATCCTCTACCTTGACCACGGCTCCTTGGCGGTGGTAGTCCTCCTCCCGCAGGCTGAGCAACCCTCTGATCAACAGCTTGAGCCTGAGCTGGCTTCTGTGGGCAGTCCTTAACCTGATGATCCTTAGACCCACAACGAAAACAAGCTCCACTACGTTTCCAGCATTCTCCTTGATGAACTCTGCCACAGTCTTCACAAGCCTGTGGTCTAACAACATTCACTGGCACAGCTCGCACTGGTTCTTCTACTCTAGGCCTCTTAAAATCCCTGTTTGCAGCTCCTGATATTCCAAAATCTCTTTTAAAACGGTTGCGATCCCTATCGAGATTCCGCCTTTCAGCTTGCTTCACTTCCTCGGCTATCTTAGCCTTCTCCACTAGTGCAGCAAAGTTGCGCTCCCTCTGCGACGCTATCAATACTCTCAGCTCATCTCTAAGGCCATCCTCGAACCGAACACTACGCTCATACTCAGTGGAAACAATGCCACTAGCATACCGGCTTAATCACAGAAATTTTGCCTCATATTCAGCCACAATCTTACTACCCTGGGTCAGGTTCAGAAATTCCTTCCTTCATGCGTCCACATAACTAGCCCCAACATATTTCGCCTTGAAAGACTGCTTGAACAATTCCTAGGTTACCCTCTCAGCTGGGGTACCCTCTCTCATGGTGATCCACCATTGGTACGCCTCGTCCCTCAGCAACGATACTGCTCCTTTCAGCTTCTGCTCCACTGAGCAGTCCAAGTCATCCATAATTCGCTCTGTGGCTTCCGACCAGTACTCAGCCACATTCGGGGCCACTCCAGATATGCCCCTAAAAACTTCCGCTCAATTGGCCCGGAGTCACTCAGAAATGGACCCCCTATTCACAGGCCAACATTAGCTCCGGCCACCCTTTCCATAACTCTCAGCATGGCCTGGGACAAAGCATCGTCCCTTGCGGCCCGATCGTACGGCCCATTATCCTCAACCGGTGGTCGTGCCTCTCCAGTTGGCATATGCTCAAAGGACGACGATCCAGCTTGAGCACTAACTCGGCCTCGTCCACGGCCTCGTTCACGAGTAGCTCTTGTACTCATATCGATTATCTGATTTACGAATTTTGTGACATCAGTTAATGTTTCAGTTGTTTATTACAGAATATCTTATGAACAGATAAAATTTCAGAGTTGTGTTCGCGCGATCGTAGCTTAGCTACTGTCTCAGTTTCCTAGGGTTTAGTTTACCCTACAGTCTAAGTTTTATAGCCTTAATACTACCTCACCTATAGTATCACATCCAAGGCTCAGTACTATCTACAGTTTTATTTTCAGTACAGTACAGAAGTTAAGGCAGAAAATACTTACAACTTGGTGCCGCGGATTCAGTGTGCCTCTTTCCGATTTATCAGATCAAATAGTTTGAGGCCTCTTTAAAAAAAAAATCAATGTTTCAAACAACATGTTTTAAAAACTACAATTTAAAGGGAAAAAAAACCTTTTAAAACCAAAAATTTTCTGAAAATCTGACTTTCCAAAAATACCCTTCTGGACTCTACATATTTGAAAACCCTTTTTGGACCCGATCCACAGCTGAGTTGTTCCAACCGGGCTCTGATACCACTAAATGTAACACCCCGAACCCGGCCCAGACGTTATGGCCATGTCTGATGTGCTACATCACCTAGACTATCCTACGCCGCCCTATTTACTAAGTCCGATGGTGAGTTTTGAAAAGCAATGCTTGACTTTTCTTTTTTGGAAATTCCCGTTTTAATAACTATTCAACTTAATCTCAAATTCATTTGTTAAGCGATTCACTTCAACCTTATTATCTTACTTCGTCTATTGTAATAACAGGTTTGTTAAGAAAACATTTGTTTAATTTTTGAAAACAATGTGTAATTGTGGATGAAATAAAATAGTTGAAAGTCCCAAATAAAAACAGATATAGTGGCCTTATTACAACCAATAACAAAATAAAATCAATAGTAAAAGTAATTAAATTAATAAACCAATTAAAATACGAATTCAGTCTTCGTGGCCACTTTGAATCCCTCCCAACAACCAAGTCACGATCTAGGGCTCACCTGCAAGGATGGAAAGAGAAGGGTGAGTTTGGGAAAACTCAGTGTGTGCAGAACCCATCCAAAGCCCACATCGGCTCGAGCCCACTGGGCCTGAGCCCTAACCAGTCTCAGTCAGATACTGGACCGAAGCCCTATTCAGATTACAGATACTGGGCCAAAGCCCTATAACAGATACTGGGCCGAAGCCCTATTCAAATAACAGTTTGGCCCCTAGGCCCATAATAGTACAATACAGTATAACAGTATGAATGCAACCCATTTGGGGAGACTACTCAACCCACCAACCGCTACACACCACCCGTACCAGCCAACACACCATGTGGGGAATAACTCGACCCACCCAGCCCACACACCACAGTCGCAGCATGGCTGCTCAGATAAACAGTATACGAGGCAAAGCCCCTTTCAGAAACAGTACGAGGCATAGCCCCTTTCAGTAACGTGGCAGTGCCACTCACACTTCCTCCAATATAAAACCCAAGCCATGCAATAGATACATATCATGGTATGCAGTAACAGTAACAGTCATATCAAGCAGTACAGTCGATTTTAGCCCTAGGGGTATAATGGTAATTTTATACTTAAAGGTAAATCAGTAATTTCTTACCCTAAGGGTATTTCAGTAATTTTGTTCTCTTATTACAGTTTTTATTATTATTACAGCCTCTACTATTACAGTGGTTGTTACAGAAACTCATTTAATTCAGTTTATCAGTTTTAGCACTTAGGCCTTAAAACCCCTAATGGGCTCTACCATGCCATTTTAGTCCATTAGGCCCATTTAAGCCTTAATTTCCAATCCATTATCTTGTTTTAACGGTTTTTATGCCTATAATCCATATTATTGCCTTGAGGCCTATTTTTACCCAACTGGGCCCAAATTGCCCATTGGGCCCATATTCGGCCCACCGAGGCCCAACTTACCGTAGCACCCAAATTCCACGGTCAGCCCGCCTGACAGTGCCGATTCCAAAACCAACCTTTTCCTACCAACTTGAGAGCGTTCGCATGCTCACAAGCTCTCGAAATGCCAGAATTTCGGCTTTTCAGCTTTTGCCGATTTGAGCATTGAAGGGTGTTCGAAACACACACCTGTTTTACAGTTCCACTGACGAGATCTCCTATGCGACAGTTCCTACAACCCAATATCTACTCGATTAATGAATAGATCTACGAAAAACCAAAACCACAATCCCTTACCACATTCGGCCACACCCTTAATGGCCATGAAAACTTACCTCTGACGATTTAGGTACACTAGATCCAGATCTGGTGATACCGATGCCTTCAACTCCTTTCTTGATCACCTTCCTCGCTAACTATCACTCAAAAAGAATAAAAATACCACTTTGAATTACTAAAAGTCCAAATCGACAATCCCCCTAACTTTAGGGACTTTCGACTTTTCCAAAATATGAAATAATGTACCGATCTGAGGTATTAAGCACTTACCAACGATTTCTCTTCGATTCCTATGCAGATCTGATGCAAATCTGATCCTTAAACGTTAGTAGAACCCTTATCTCTGAGATTTGCAAATTCGGCTATCTCCCTAAAACTATAGTGATTTTGGCTTTTCAACTAGAGAAGAAGATGGCGATTTGGGCTATGAGTTTGAGTGATGGTGTCGAAAATGATGTGGCTCAAGGGGATGTAGTAATCGGCCACAACAGGTGAAAGGAACAGGGGTAATTTGGCTTAGAAAGATTCGGCAAAAGAAAGTAGTTTTCAGGATTTCTAGCACTTTGAGCAATCGGCTATGGTTGATTTTGAGAGGGATGAAAGCAAAAGAAAGAGTGGATCTGAGTAAGGAGGATATTCGGCTAGGGAAGAGATCAAAGAGGAAAAAAGAAAAGTGAAAAAATAATGGTAGAGGTGAAGAAGAAGAAATCGACTAGAAGCTTTCTAGGGAGGCAAGTTTCAGCTTTTCTGACAGTAAAAGAGAAGATTAATTCCTAAGGTGGCTAACCCTAATTCTTATGACAGAAAATAGAAAAAGATATAACCCTAATAATCTCTCTAAAGCAATTGGCCCAAGTCCCTAAAAACCCTTGCCGAAATTCACTTAAGTTAGGCACATGCCCGGCACATGCTTAAAAATTAAAAAGAACACTACGCTTACCCTGTAACTCGAACCCTTGTCCTTGAATACCCACCTAGGAACCACTTTTTTAGGAGCTTAGTGGCGCCACCTTGCCACTCTACCAAGGCTCCCTTTGTGACATATTTCCAACGGTTTTTCTTAAAGGCCTACTCAACCAAGTCCCCTTTCACTTGAAAATCCAACTTAATATTTTACCGGGTTTTAACTTAAGCTTGGGCCTTCTAAAGGCCCACTAACACATGTACATACATTTTCAACCTTCAGAACACCAAAATTTTAAAATTTCACTAAAATTCACAAACCCCGAAAAATCTCGAAAATTAGGGCGTTACATGTTTAGCATAATTTAAAACCTCATATCCTATCATAAAACATCAAAATACACAATTATTCAACATGGGTCAATTTTTGAAATCAAACCCTAGCTCAAATAAATGGTAGAAATAGAGAAATCATGTTACCGGGATTTCAAAAACGTAAAAATCATTAAAAACGGGGCTAGAACGGACTTACAATCGAGCTTGGAAGCTTGAAAAACCCTATTCATGGTTTCTCCATGCTATTTTCGGCCTTGAGGAAGAAGATGAGCAAAAATTGGCTTTTAATTTGATTTTTAATTCATTTAATCACTAAATAACCAAAATGCCCCTAACTTAAAAATATTTTTTTCCACCCATTTCATGTCCATTTTTGTCCAATAAATTAACCAATGGTCTAATTACCATTTAAGGACCTCCAATTTAAATTTTCATAACAATTGGACACCTCTAACATATAGAACTCAACTTTTACACTTTTTACAATTTAGTCCTTTTGACTAAATTGAGTGCCCAAACGTCAAAATTTTCGTACGAACTTTTTTTACAAAATAATTCCATAAAAATGTAAACCATAAAAATATAAATAAAACACATTTCAATTTAACACCTTTACCATTTGGCAAAAATGCCCTTAATGCCTTTCTTTGTAATTTTTCATGTACAAGCCCATTTTTGTCCAAAATTTTAGAAATTGGTCAAATTGCTATTTAAGACCTCCTAATTAATATTCCAAAGCAATTTCATACTAAAAACTTCTAGAATGCAAATTTTGCAACTTATTCAATTTAGCCCCTAATTTCAAATTAAGCACTTTACGCATAGAATTTCTTCACGAAATTTTCACACAATCATGCAATCATATCATAAACCTCAAAATACTTATAAAATAATTATTTCTATCTCGGATTTGTGGTCACGAAACCACTATTTTGATTAGGCTCTAATTCGGGATATTACAACTCTCCCCCCTTTAGGGATTTTCATCCTCGAAAATCTTACCGGTAAATAGATGTGGGTATTGTTTCCTCATAGTTTCCTCAGGCTCCCATGTAGTCTCTTCTACCCCGAAGGTACTTGGTGTTCAGCTTTCACTTGTTGACAAATTAGGCACTTCGATACAAACTCTGATATATCTCTTTTCATTCCATTCCACCAATACATTTTCTTCAAGTCATTATACATTTTCGTACTGCCTGGGTGAATCGACAAACAACCATTATGTGCTTCATGCAAGATCTTTTAAATCAACTCATCATTTTTCGGTACACAAATCTGATTTTTAAACATCAAGCAATTATCAGAATTGATTCTAAAATCTGATCCTATATCAATCTCATATTGCTTCCTTTTAGCTTGCAGTTCTTTGTCGTTTTTCTGAACTTCACAAATCTTTTGTAAAAACATTGGTCTTGCTCTCAACTCCGCTAAAATCGAACCATCATCTGACACCATTAACTGAGTATTCATAGCTCCCAAAGCAAACAACAACTTTCTGCTCAAGGCATCAGCAACTACATTTGCTTTTCTTGGATGGTAGTCAATCACAAGCTCGTAATCTTTCAACAATTCTAACCATCTCCGTTGTCTCAAATTCAAGTCTTTCTGTGACATCAAATACTTAAGACTTTTGTGATCGGCATATACTCGGCACTTTTCTCCGTACAGATAATGTTGCCAAATCTTCAAATCAAACACTATAACAGCCAGTTTCAGGTCATGAGTCGGATAATTTCTTTCGTGAAATTTTAACTGCCTTAAAGCATGAGCCACAACCTTTCCTTCTTGCATAAGTACACATCCCAAACCATTTCGAGAAGCATCACTATACACCACAAATTCTTTACCTGACTTGGGTTGTACCAACACTGGTGCTTCAGTCAATAACTTTTTTTTTTTTTTTAGTTTCTCAAAGCTCTATTGACATTCTTTTGTCCACTCAAATTTAACATCCTTTCGGAGTAGTCTGGTCATAGGAGCAATAATTATAGAAAATCCATTCATAAATCACCGATAATAGCCAGCTAACCCCAAGAAACTTCTAACTTTAATTACATTCTTCGGTGGTTTCCAATCAACAATAGCCAAAATTTTATTGGGATCAACCCGTATACCATCACCTGAAACAATATGACCCAAAAATCCAACTTCCCGAAGCCAAAATTCACTTTTACTAAACTTGGCATATAACTGCTTATCTCTCAAAGTCTGCAGAACTATTTTCAAATGCTCGGCATGTTCGGTCTCATCTTTTGAATAGATTAAAATATCATCTATGAATACCACAACAAACTTATCCAAGTATGGCCGAAATATACGGTTCATCAAATCCATAAACACAGCAGGAGCATTTGTTAACCCAAACGGCATAACTAAAAATTCATAATGACCATACCTTGTCCTAAAAGTAGTTTTAGGCACATCTGACTCTTTTACCCGCAGCTGATAGTACCCAGATCTCAAGTCAATCTTTGAAAACCATGTTGCTCCTTTCAGCTGATCAAACAAATCATCAGTTCTCGGCAACGGATACTTGTTCTTAATTGTCACTTTGTTTAATTACTGATAGTCTACACACAATCTCATCGAACCATCCTTCTTTTTCACAAACAATACCGGAGCACCCCAAGGCGAAAAACTCGGTCTCACAAAGCCTTTATCGGTCAACTCTTGCAACTGTGACTTTAATTCTTTCAACTCTGTTGGTGCCATTCTGTACGGAGCAATCAAGATCGGAGCTATTCCCGGCATCAAATAAATACCAAACTCTACTTCTCTAACTGGAGGCAAACCCGGCAATTCTTCTGGAAATACATCCGTAAACTCACATACAATCGGCACTGATTCCACTTTCTTTTCAATTTCCTTTGTATTCAACACATACGCTAAATAAGCTTCATAACCCTTTCTCAAATATCTCTGAGCCGACATTGAAGAAATCACACTAGACAATGCCTCTGATTTATCTTATTCGACCCGCAGAGTTTCACCATTTTCACACTTTAATTCAATAACTTTCTGTTTACAATTTACTATAGCATCATGCAATGTCAACCAATCCATACCCAAAATAACATCAAACTCATCAAACAGCAACAACATCAAGTCGGCCGGAAAGTAATAATCTCGAATCATTAAAGGATAGTTCTTGTATACTTTATCAACTATAACACATTGGCCTAACGGGTTTGACACTTTAATCATAAATTTTGTATTCTCAACAGGTATATTCATGCTAGATACTAATTTCATGCACACATATGAATGAGTAGAACCGGGGTCAATCAAAGCAGTAACATTAACATCATAGAGAGAAAATATACCAGTAATCACATCGGTGAGGAAGCATCTTCACGCGCTTTAATGGTATAAGTTCTAGCTGGAGCCCTTCCTTCAGATTTAACTGCTGAATCTCTGGCTACATTCTTGATGCTTGCTTCACTCCTAGCTTTTCTTGGATACCTTCCTCTCAAATCTGCACCACCAGCTTTTGTACTCTGAAATTTTTCTTTTTCAATCCTCTTTGGGCAGTCTCTAATAAAATGATCCGGAGAACCACATCGGAAACATTCATTTGCTCTACATGGGCCAAAATGATTTCTACCACACCGCTGGCACTCGGGCTTAACAAATCTCTAGTTTCCCACACTAGTCATAGAAGTAGTTTGAGACTTAGAACTCACATTTTGCTTATTAGAATTTCCATATGATTGTCCAGCTGAAACTTGGGAACGAGGACTCATATTTCTAGATTTCCCAGATTGTTGTGAGAATGAACTGCTCATCGGTTTTTTCTTCCAATTTCTAGTCTCAGCCTCTACTTTTTTCTTCTCTTTAAGTAGTTCTTCAGCCTTGCAAGCCCGATCTACAAGTACCACCATTTCTTTTAGTTCAAGAATCCCAACAAATACCTTAATGTCTTCATTGAGCCCGTCTTCAAATCGTCTACACATTTTAGCCTCTGAAGGAACACATTCTCTAGCGTACTTACTCAACCGAACGAACTCCCTTTCGTATTCGATAACTGTCATGTTGCCTTGCTTCAGCTCAAGAAACTCTTTATGCTTCTGATCAATAAATCTTTCACTGATGTACTTCTTCCGAAATTCTTCTTGAAAGAACTCCCAAGTCACTTTCTCTTTCGGTACCATAGAAACTAATGTATTCCACCAATAATAGGCTGAATCCCTCAACAAAGATATGACACATTTCAAGCATTCTTCAGGTGTGCAAGGCAATTCATCAAATACCTGAATAGAATTTTCAAGCCAGAACTCTGCTTTCTCGGCATCATCATCTACATTAGCCCTGAATTCTTCAGCCCCTAGCTTACGGATTTTATCAACTGGAGTTCTTTGAAATTTCATCATATCCACATCTTGAGGCATCGGAGGTACAGGTTGAGGAATTGGGGGAGGTGGGGGAGGTTGTACATTCGGGTTCGTACGAACGAACTCAGTATACCAAGCACTCATCATCTGGAGAAAGGCTTCTCGACCCCTTTCTCCTCCTCCTTAACTAATAGAGGGAGGTGGATTTTCAGTCGGCGCTGCCCCTTCAGCCGGAGCTGGCGCATTACTCTCTACTTCATCTGTCACAGCTGGATCGGGATCCATTTACTATAAAAAAATCATTTAAAAAGGTCAGAAGTCGTCACACTATCACAATATGTATATATGGCATGTATAGCAAAATCTGTGCATAAAATACGTTAGTCCAAGAACCGACTAAACCTACTCTGATACCACCAAATGTAACACCCCCATACCCGAGACCGTCACCGGAGTCTAGCTTGAGGTGTTACTAAACTTAATTTACCATTTAAACAACTTTAAACCATTTATTTTAACTTTCGGAATAAGCTGTCTTTCTGCGTCATGGTCGCTCAAAAAATCATATCTCGAGTTACAAAACTCAAAATTAAGATCCGTAAATTTTCCCTAAAACTAGACTCATGTATCTATCTACTAATTATTTTTCTAGAATTTTTAGTTAGGCCAATTAGTACAGTTTATTAGTTAAAATTTCCCCTATTTCAGTGTTTGACTGCTCTGACCTATGTTCACTACAAACCACTTTTCTCTCTATACTGAATTCAAAAGGCTATGCCATTTATTTATATTAAAAATAGACTCAATAAGGAATCTGTAAATATATAGCATGACTCCTAATTATATTTTTACAATTTGTAGTGAATTTCCAAAGTTAGAACAGGGGATCTAGAAATCACTCTGGCTCTGTCTCACTAAAACTCAAATATCTCATAACATATAACTCCTTTACCTATTTCACTTCTTCCATATGAAAGTAAACACATTAAGCTTCAATTTCATATTTAATTCATCACCTAATTGGGTTCCTACTATTTTTAGTGATTTTTCAAACTCACTTCACTGCTATTACAACATTCTATTTTATGACAAATTTTCACTTTTCTATGGAAATTTATGAACTATTAACACTTTGAACATACATGGTCTCATACATGATCTAAATTAACCATTCCAAGGACTAATCATTTTCAGGCATTTTCTCAACCAAACCACAACCATATCACAAGATTAATTATACAAAACAAGTATATTGCTATACATGCCATACATCAAAACATACAAACCAATATACCAATTCTTCCTCGGATAGTGTGAGCGTTTCTTCGACCTTCCCGATATCCAAGTTGGCTCGCTAAAAACTACAATGAATGTAAAGGAGGGAGTAAGCATAAATGCTTAGTAAGTTCACATGCAAATAACAAGTAACATAACAAAAAAATTATATCAACAACAATAGCATGATATCACCAAGATACAAACCACATTTCTAGCTATCGTGTATCGTCTTACCACCTTATTTCTGTTGTATCACGTTTCAACCCGAGGGTTAAGTACATACCTGTCCAAATTGTCCATTTCACAACACTTACCAAAATATCATTTTCATCTTAGAATTTTACCCGTTGAACACATCGGAATATAACTCGGATACACGGATCATTTGCACATAAGTGCCACATATGTAATCAATCAATCATGTAACCTGCCCATAAGCGAACTCGGACTCAACAGAACGAGCTCGGGCGTTTGCATCCATAAGTGAACTCGGACTCAACTCAAGGAGTTCGGATGCCTAGTTACATCTCACGAACTCAGACTCAGCTCAACGAGTTCGAACATTTGCATCCATAAGTGAACTCAGACTCAACTCAACGAGTTCGGATGCCCAACCATACTAGTGACATGTCACTTGTATCCTAATCTATTCCCAAGGTTCAAACGGGATTTTCATCAACCATACATTTCCCAGTCGTTCTCCTCGGAATATCGAAACCAATACGTTGCTTGCATCTCATACTTATCAATTTAATCACATACTTTTCATACCAATACATAATATTTCACAAAGCATAATTTTCATAATAACAAGTATCATATCGTATAAATAGCATTAAATCACTTAAAATAGCAATCATGTTACATTATTTACACATGAACTTACCTCGGTACAAAATATAGCAATTTTGCGATTTAGTCCAAAATCTTTTCATTTCCTCGATCAAGGTTGATTCCACGTCTTTCTTGATCTAAAATAACACATTTAGCTTATTTAATACTCACATTATCAAAATAGTCCTAAATTCAAATTTTGGCAAAATTACAATTTTGCCCCTAAACTTTTGCATATTTACACTTTTGCCCCAAAGTTCGGAAATTAAATTTTGTCACAAATTCTTATGTTTTAGGACATGCTGATCATTTATTTACTAACAGCAACCTCAAATTCCAACTATAACATGTACTTATGAACAATAGGTATTTTTACCGATTAAGCCGTTTTACTCGTTTTCACTTAAAACCGAGTAGCACAAGTTGTTTAGCATAATTTAAAACCTCATATCCTATCATAAAACATCAAAATACACAATTATTCAACATGGGTCAATTTTTGAAATCAAACCCTAGCTCAAATAAATGGTAGAAATAGAGAAATCATGTTACCGGGATTTCAAAAACGTAAAAATCATTAAAAACGGGGCTAGAACGGACTTACAATCAAGCTTGAAAGCTTGAAAAACCCTAGTCATGGTTTCTCCATGCTATTTTCGGCCTTGAGGAAGAAGATGAGCAAAAATTGGCTTTTAATTTGATTTTTAATTCATTTAATCACTAAATGACCAAAATGCCCCTAACTTAAAAATATTTTTTTCCACCCATTTCATGTCTATTTTTGTCCAATAAATTAACCAATGGTCTAATTACCATTTAAGGACCTCCAATTTAAATTTTCATAACAATTGGACACCTCTAACATATAGAACTCAACTTTTGCACTTTTTACAATTTAGTCCTTTTGACTAAATTGAGTGCCCAAACGTCAAAATTTTCGTACGAAATTTTTTTACAAAATAATTCCATAAAAATGTAAACCATAAAAATATAAATAAAACACATTTCAATTTAACACCTTTACCATTTGACAAAAATGCCCTTAATGCCTTTCTTTGTAATTTTTCACGTATAAGCCCATTTTTGTCCAAAACTTTAGAAATTGGTCAAATTGCTATTTAAGACCTCCTAATTAATATTCCAAAGCAATTTCATACTAAAAACTTCTAGAATGCAAAATTTGCAACTGATTCAATTTAGCCCCTAATTTTAAATTAAGCACTTTACGCATAGAATTTCTTCACGAAATTTTCACACAATCATGCAATCATATCATAAACCTCAAAATAATTATAAAATAATTATTTCTATCTCATATTTGTGGTCACGAAACCACTATTCCGATTAGGCCTTAATTCGGGATATTACACTGAGTTTCCAAACTCACCCCCTTCTCTTCCATCCATGCAGGTGAGCCCTAGACTAGTGGACTTGGAGCTGGGAGGAATTTAGAGTGGCCACTGATACTCGCGATATTAAGTAATAAAATTTATAAAAACTGATCACACCAAAAACTAACTAATATCACGATTTAAAGGCAAGCGCACCTATCGAACAGTAGTATAGTTTAGCGGTAAGACTGAGTTATTGTACCCAAGGGAACCAAAAGTACTAGTACTTACTTCCTTTCTATTATGTAGCCTAGAAATAAAAGCGGGTTGTTTGAAACTAATTCTAAAACTAAACTAAAAGTGCACAAAATGTAAAGTGGGGAAGGACTCTCAGGAAGGCTAATTGATATGGGCAATACTCAAGGGAGAATCCACCTCGACTTCACTTGTTATTAACTTCTTGAACTAGATGATTTCTTCACTTGACTTGATCCGTAGAGATCCCTAACCTATGTTAATACCTCCGTCGAGGATAAGAATAACTAATCCTAGATGGTTAACTAAAGTTTCTTTATTAATTAACACCCTTAGGTTGCATTAATTCGATCTGTGGATCCCCCTATTAGGTTTGACCCTAATCCGGCAGATTTATGTCGCCCTATGTCTAGGGTTGCATACAACTCCGCTTAATTATGGTAGATCTACTCTTAAAATAGGGACTTTTGCTCCTTTGCCTAAGCACATCAATTTCTTGAAGTAATATCTAGGATTATTAATCCAAGAATGAGGAACACATAATTAAGAACAATTCAAGTATTTATCATATAATTCAAGAATAAATAATAACAAGATCTGTCTTAGGTTTCATCCCCCTCAAGTATTTGAGAGGTTTAGTTCATAATTAATAAAGAAAACATCTCAGAAGGAATAAGATAACAAAACATAAAGAACCCAAAAACCACTGAAGGAATTTAGGGAGATCCTCTGTCTTGATGTAAAATTCTGGCTTTTGGGATGAATCAATCGGCTTCCGTTGGAGTAATCCTTGCTTTCACTCCTTGTGTTGGCAGAAATATAGCGCTCCTTCTTGGAAGAAAAGAGTTCTCTCTTAGTGGGAAATAAGACACCCTTAAAGTTGCCTCCTAGGGTCTTTATATAGATTTTTAGAATGGTTTTCTTAGCCCCTAAGTATTCTTTTTTGAGTAGAATTGAACTTCCTCACGATAGGGACACACCCGTGTGCCACGCCCTTATGGATCGTTAAGAGGCCGTGTATGGGCCTGTTGATGGTGGCACAGTCGTGTGATCTAGTCGTGCTTATCAGGGTTAGGCCGTGTTGGACTTTATGTGGCACGGTCGTGTGCCACGGCTGTGTGGTGAATCTCTGGGCCATGTCGTTTTCTCATTTTGGCCCATTTTCTCCGTTTTTGGCCCGTTTCTCGTTCTTTTCTCTTCCCTATGCTCTCTTGAGTATAAGACATGAAATAGAAGGATTAAGAGCACCAATTCTCACAAATCTAATGATAATTCATCCAAAATATAGGCTAAACATGAGGTAAAAATATGTATAATCTATCGTTTATCGAATACCCCTACACTTAAGCCTTTGCTTGTCCTCAAGCAAAATCTCAATCCCTAATTAAGAATCATTCCTCTCAACTTACAGTCTTTATCAATAATGTTTCAAGCTAATTCACAAGTAGTCATACCTCTCAACTTACAGTCTTTATCAATAATGTTTCAAGCTAATTCACAAGTAGTCATACAATGAAAATTCAATCAGAAGAACATTAAAGATTCAATCACTC
This sequence comes from Gossypium stocksii, assembly GCA_020496765.1. Taxonomy (NCBI): domain Eukaryota; kingdom Viridiplantae; phylum Streptophyta; class Magnoliopsida; order Malvales; family Malvaceae; genus Gossypium; species Gossypium stocksii. The sequence continues at coordinate 30,131,537 of CM035624.1, forward strand.
TAAGTTGAGAATTTTATCATTGAAACATAAGTTTCTTCCCTTCTTCTAAGTAATCATCTCTCAATTGAAATCAACAGGTTTTGCCATCCTCACTAAGGGTTCACTGTATCCACTCAAAGTGTTTAGGGCTCAAGAATTAAGCACTCTCTAGTCAATCTAAAAAGTTATTACCATAGGCTTGCAAGAAAATCAAATCTCCACCGCTATAGATTGATACGACACATCAATCAAAATCGATCAAAAGGTCTTTCAACGGTTGTAATGGGGCTTTGGTTAGGGGTGTTGTCACAAGCTAAAAAAGAGGGTTAGAATCGAGATTGAATTGAAAAATCATCTAGCTAGAGAAATCTCTATCACTAGAACATATTCCTAGAGTTAAGCCCTATGATGACATCGTTCTGGATTTGGAAGCTTGTAGAAATATGCAAAAGCTATTGAACTATTACAGATTACAACTGAATTAATTGTATATACACTTTTTTTTTTAGAACAATTCAAGTACAATACTTAGAATATTGACAAACTTTACAATTGAAAAAGAGAGCAAAGCTAGATAATAATTTTAATTTAAATCTCGACAAAAATAGGGATCAAAATAATTGAATGGAATTGAACAAAAATGGGTTATGGGTTATTATTAGAGGTAAGTCAAAGAATGGGTTGTTAGGCTGAATGGAGTTTACTAGGGGTTAATTTATGGAGGTAGGCTTTTTATGGAGTAAGTAGGTTAAACCTAGGTGCCTTTATCATTTTAGTGTATTAAATCAATGATGTGGTCTTGACATGTATAATCAAAGCAAGTTCTAGAAATACAAATCAGTATTGACTCACTCAAAGCAATAATTAAAGTGAGCACGAAAGAATTTATGCTCAAAAGGCTTAAAAATCTGACCAGAATTATGGCTTTTGATGTCAATCCTGTGAATTTCAAATCTCAAGATAACACTTAAAATTAGGGAAAATAACCTAGAAAAAATTTAAATTCTCAGAAATTTCAACTTATCATGTTTGATTCCCTAGTGGTTTAAAGTTTGAATAATCAAAGCATAAGCACATATGTCTTAATTCTCAACACATCAATAAAAATTATAAATCAATCAAAATTAATTCCTAACAAGGGATTTGAAGATAATGCAGAGAATTCAAAATTTGAGAGCAATTTTCAGGGATTTCAAAGATAATATAAAGAATGAAAGTGAGCTTCCCCCCACACTTAAGATGTACATTGCCCTCAATGTACAAAGATAACATTAATAGCAATAGAAGCACAAGATCATAAGTTAGGGAGAGAAGTAAAACTCCCTAAATATTGGATGGAACCTTTGAATTGTGAAAGATGTCTTGGAGAAAGGAATACTTGAAGTTCATGGTTTTGAAACTACGATAGCATTTAAGGGATTTTAGGTATTTCAGGATTACAACAATTACTCGTTAAGAAATAACCGATATAAAATAACTGAAATAATATAAACTAGTTCTGAGAATACTAAAATTCAAATAAAGAAAAAAATAAAATAAAATAAAATGGAAAAACAAAAATCCCAGGGATTTTGGGGCGCCTGGCTCGAGACACACGCCTGTGTTGCGAGGGCGTGTTGAGGGACAAGGCCGTGTCGCACGGCCATTTCCTTCGATGTCCGCTTCTCCCACGGCCGTGTATGGGGTCACACGCCCATGTCAGAATTGACAGTGTTGGCCACGGCCATATCGCACGGCCGTGGCAATTTGTCGTAGCCCGTGCCTTAGGGAAAATTTTACCCTGCTTGTACACGGCCAAGTTCCACGACTGTGCCTCTTGTCAAAGTGTACACACGGCCTGAGGCACACCCGTGGGCATGGCCGTGTGGCTCAAAAAACCTGCATTCAAGGGTTAGTTGATGTATTAGAAAGCCTAATTTTAAAAGAATTTATTAACTTAGTGCTCGGGTTGCCTCCCGAAAAGCGCTTGTTTATAGCATAAGCTTGACTTTTCTCAAGTTTGTTCTGTCACGGCGGCTTGAAGAGTTGATACTCTTCTATCGTGTTTAAAATTTTATTATTAATGTAAAATTTGAGTCGAGTGTGGTTTACCTTGAAAGTGCCGAGTGACTGATGTTTTACCTCTACTGTACCATAGGGGAAGATTTTCACTACTGTGAAGTAGGGTATGTCACTTGTATGTTCTTTAGAATTCAAGATTCGAGGGTCGTCTTCCCCTAAGATTACCTTATCCCCTACCTTGATTTGATACATTTTTTCCTGAGGGTCGTCTTGGTGATGCTTTGGGTTAGTTTGGCATACTTTGGGTTTTTCATGATAGTTCAGCCACTCATCTAATTCCTCGATCTGAAGCATTCGCCTTTCAGGTGCATCTCCTTGGGATAGATTTGTCTGTGATTGGGTTGCCTTTATGTGGAGTGTATCCTGCACAGGAGGTTGGGTGGTGAGTTCAGTGTTTTTACAAGGACTCATGACTATATTATTATCAATAGTTTTAATCGAGTTTCGAGCTTGTAAGGTAACTTGGTCATCACCTACACGTAGTGTAAGTTCACCTGTTCCTAAATCAATTATTGTTCTAGCAGTTGCTAAAAAGGGTCGCCCTAGAATTAAGGGTACATTGCTATCCTCATCAATTTCTAAAACATCAAAGTCAACTGGGAATATGAATCTATCAATTTTGACAAGCACATCTTCAATTATTCCCTTAGGAAACCTAATAGTTTTATTAGCCAGTTGAATGCTCATCTTAGTTTGCTTAGGTTTTTCAAGACCTAGTTGTTTAAACAGTTTATAAGGCATGACATTTATACTAGCCCTTAAGTCAGCTAAAGCATTTTTGGCGTCTAGGCTACCAAGTAAACAAGGAATAGTAAAACTCCCTAGAGCTTTTAGTTTGGTTGGCAGTTTATTATGGAGAATAGCTGAGTATTCCTCGTTGAGTTCCACTGTGGACAGTTCTTCCAACTTCTTTTTATTTGTGAGAAGTTCTTCTAAAAAATTTGCGTACTTTGGCATCTGCGAAATTGCTTCAACAAATGGTAAGTTGATATGTAATTTCTTTTAGAGTTTAAGAAACTTACCGAATTGCTCATCTGTGCGGTCTTTCTTTAGCGCGTTTGGGTATGAGATACGAGGTTTAAATTCTTTGATAATTTCATCTTTGTAACTTACCTCATTCTTTCCTTTACTTACCATAGGCTCCTTGGATGGCTCTGGGTTGGTTTGGTTAACCCCTCATTATCTATCGTATCTATGGCATTAAGTTACTCTTTGGGGTTAGTCTTAGTATTGCTTGATAACCCACCTTGCAGTCTTTTAGAGATTAGCTTGGCAAGCTGGCCTATTTGAGTTTCAAGTCCTTGAATAGATGCTTGCTGGTTCCTTAGTGCCGTTTTGCTATTTTGGAAACGGGTTTCTGACATGGCCATAAATTTGGTGAACATCTCTTCCAGGTTCGGCTTTTTCTCCTGTTGTGGTGGTGGCTGCTGAAATCCTAGAGGAGGCAGTTGTCTTTGATTTCCTTGTCCTTCCCATGAAAAATTGGGGTGACTCCGCCAACCATGTCCATAAGAGGAGTAATATAGATTGAACATATTTCACTAGATTGCGTCATACTGCATCACTGGATGTGCCTGCGTAGAACCAACAAAATTATCAAACTTTTTATTTAAAAGTTCTACCTGGTTAGTAAGAATGGTGACAACATCAATATTATAAACTCCTGCAGCTTTTGTCAGCTTTGTCCTCATGACTTGCCACTGATAGTTATTCAGTGACATCTCTTCTATAAACTCATAAGCTGCTTCTGGTGTTTTATTGTTAATTGTTCCTCCGGCGGCCGCATCGATCATCTGCCTTATTAATGGATTCAAACCGCTATGAAAGGTTTGAACTTGTAACCACAAAGGCAACCCATGGTGAGGGCACCTTCTCAAAAGATCTTTGTATCTCTCTCAGGCATCGTAAAGTGTCTCTAGATCCATTTGCATAAAAGAAGAGATATCGTTTCACAATTTAGCTATTTTAGTTGGAGGAAAATATTTAAGTAAAAATTTTTCAGTCATCTGTTCCCATGTAGTGATTGAGCCTAGTGGTAGAGAATTTAACCACTATTTAGCCTTGTTTCTCAAAGAAAATGGGAATAGCCTAAGACAAATGGCATCATCAGAAATGCCATTTATTTTGAATGTATCGCATATTTCCAAGAAATTGGCAAGATGCGAGTTAGGATCCTTATCCTGCAAACCATGAAACTGAACAAATTGCTGTATCATTTGAATAGTGTTAGGTTTCAGTTCAAAATTATTTGCAGCAATAGTAGGCCTAACAACGCTAGATTCAGTGCCTGCTAAATTAGGTCCAGCATAATCATAAATAGTACATGGAGCAGGATTTTGCTCAACAGGATTTGTGGCTACTACAAGAAGTAGCTGATTATCCTGATTTGCTTCCATCTCTTCAGTAGGTTCAGGTTCTTCTTCTTGTCCTTCTTCTGGATATTGCAAACTTCTTCTTATCTCTTGGTGAGTTCGACGAACTATCGCTTCTATATCGTCGTCGAAAAGTAATGGTCCTCCTGGGTTTCTTCTAGTCATAAACTAGAGATACCTAGAAAGGAAAAAGCAAATAAAATTAAAATAAATAAAAATAAAAAATAAAAGCTGAAAATAAATAAAAATAGTAATGGCTAAAGTAATAGAAATCGGGTTTTCTTAATATTTTAGTTCCCCGGCAACGGCGCCAAAAACTTGATACTCGCGATATTAAGTAATAAACTTTATAAAAACTGATCACACCAAAAACTAACTAATATCACGATTTAAAGGCAAGCGCACCTATCGAACAGTAGTATAGTTTAGCGGTAAGACTGAGTTATCGAACCCAAGGGAACCAAAAGTACTAGTACTTACTTCCTTTCTATTATCTAGCCTAGAAATAAAAGAGGGTTGTTTGAAACTAATTCTAAAACTAAACTAAAAGTACACAAAAAGTAAAATGGGGAAGGACTCTCGGGAAAGCTAATTAATATAGGCAATACTCAAGGGAGAATCCACCTAGACTTCACTTGTTATTAACTTCTTGAACTAGACGATTTCTTCACTTGACTTGATCCGTAGAGATCCCTAACCTATGTTAATACCTCCGTCGAGGATAAGAACAACTAATCCTAGGTGGTTAACTAAAGTTTCTTTATTAATTAACACCCCTAGGTTGCATTAATTTGATTTGTGGATCCCCCTATTAGGTTTGACCCTAATCTGGCAGATTTATGTCGCCCTATGTCTAGGGCTGCATGCAACTCAGCTTAATTATGGTAGATCTACTCTTAAAACAAGGACTTTTGCTCCTCTGCCTAAGCACATCAATTTCTTGAAGTAATACCTAGGATTATTAATCCAAGAATGAAGAACACATAATTAAGAACAATTTAAGTATTTATCATATAATTCAAGAATAAATAATAACAAGATCTGTCTTAAGTTTCATCCACTCAAGTATTTGAGAGGTTTAGTTCATAATTAATAAAGAAAACATCTCAAAAGGAATAAGATAACAAAACATAAAGAACCCAAAAACCACTAAAGGAATTTAGGGAGATCCTCTGTCTTGATGTAAAATTCTGGCTTCTAAGATGAATCAATCGACTTCCGTTGGAGTAATCCTTGCTTTCACTCCTTGTGTTGGCAGAAATATGGTGCTCCTTCTTGGAAGAAAAGAGTTCTCCTTTAGCGGGAAATAAGCACACCCTTGAAGTTGCCTCATAGGGTCTTTATATAGAGTTTTAGAATGGTTTTCTTAGCCTTTAGGTATCCTTTTTCGTGTAGAATTGAACTTCCTCACGATAGGGACACACCCGTGTGCCACGCCCGTGTGGATCGATAAGAGGCCGTATGTGGGCCTGTTGATGGTGGCACGGCTGTGTGGTCTAGCCATGCTTGTCGGGGTTGGGCCGTGTTGGACTTTATGTGGCACGACTGTGTGCCACGGTCGTGTGGTGAATCTCTGGGCCGTGTCGTTTTCTCATTTTAGCCCATTTTCTCCGTTTTTGGCCTGTTTCTCATTCTTTTCTCTTCCCTATGCTCTCCTGAGTATAAGACATGAAATAGAAGGATTAAGAGCACCAATTCTCATAAATCTAATGATAATTCATCCAAAATATAGGCTACACATGAGGTAAAAATATGTATAGTTTATCGTTTATCAGCCACATAGACCGCATTTCTGGTTTAATTAAGTTAATCATTTTTGTATTTATTTTAGTTGTTTTATTCTGGTTTTGGGGTGTAATAAGGCCGCTTTAGTTATTTTAATTTTTAGTTTTCCATTATTTATTTACACTATAATTTAAATGATTTGAATAAGGCTGCGCGAGTTTTCTTAAAATTTATTCAAACATTTTTCAAAATCAATCACTCATTTCAAACAAGTAACAAAGTTAAATTTTATAAGTATCTTAACGACTGGTAGTGGATAGGACATTCAGCAATAAATCGAGAATTTCTCTTAAAACTTTAACATCAGTTTTGCAAAGCTCGCCCTAATCTTAGTAACTAGGTAACATGGTTAGTGGTAGGTTATGTGACACACCAGACTTGGCCGTAACGTTTGGGCTGGGTTTGGGGTGTTACACTTCCCTTCCTTTTTCTTATAGAGTTTCAGATGCTAGCTCGAGTTGGAGGTCGTCACATATACTATCACACTATCAGGCTGAGGTTAGTATTAAAAGATTTTAAAATATTTATAAGTTTATGGCATGTATAAGGACTTGAATATATGTATATATGTTACTAAGTTGGACTAGAATGTTGGCCTAAATTAATGGAAATCTTCTTGTTGTATAAGAACATGTGATATGACTAATAGTAGCTATGTTATAAGTCATAGTGATACAATACATGAACGAGTATGATTGCATGTTAGTTAATGAATTAATGTATATATGATAAGAATGTGATTAGATTCTATATTGAAAGAAAATTTTATAGCCGGTTTGTGTATTTGTAAGTGTAAAAATCAAGTGATGCCTCGTACCATGTTCCGGTATTGAATACAGGTAAGATGTGTTACATTTAGTGGTATCAGAGCTATGGTTTAGTCAATTCTCGGACTACCGTAGCATGTGTGTGAGAGTCTAGCTATACATGTCATGTGTAGATATGATAGTGTGATGTCTCTCGACCCTGATGAAATTGTTTTGTTAACTAAAGATGCTTTCCAACCGAGCTACCATCGATAATCCAGAAAGGGAATAAGTAAGTATGTATAACTTAGTGAATATATTGATTTATTGAGATTGACCTTTATGGTTCAAGTTAATATACATGTGTTAATGGTGTGTAATGGATTAATTAATGGTGATGGAATATGGATAAGATGCTACTGTTCCAATTGAATATTATAAATCGATCAATAAGATTGAATCTTTGTAGTGGATAAATGTGATGGGCTTATTATGAATGATAGATACTTATACATGATAATTATGAATGTGTTACCAAAAAAAAAAAAAAACTTGAAAGTGTGTTCATGATGAGTTGAAAATTTGAGATGTATAAATCAAATGTCTGATATTGATATAATGTTGATATGAAATGCTATATTATATATGTGCATGTATGAAAGTCAAAATTTTTAAAGGCTTTACAATATTCACTCCCCCTTGTCGGTATAGTGTCATATGACGAAGTTCATCAGATTTACACTGAATAAGCTCGTAAGTGAGAAATAACGAGTTTAGTGGTGGAGTAGTTAATAATGTGATTAGAGAGGGGAAATGACTTAGTAAGTAAAGATGATTATGACTAAAATATCAGATGATTTTTCTGAAGATTATTTAGAATACGCAATGTTACTGTTAAGAAGAAGAAGAAGAAGAAGAAGAAGAAGAAGAAGAAAAAAGCTATTTATGGGTAATTGCTTTATTCAGGTATGATATCTACAAAAATAATTTACTGGATATTTCTTCTAAATTAGTTCTTTTAGTGAACTGAATAATGTGGAATTATTGGTGACTTTAGTAGTTAGTTGCACAGTGGTAAAATAGAAAAGATATATGACAGCAACTGTTATGATTATATATCTTACAGTAATTTTTTTTGGGTATTGTACATGATTTGTTATATACAGAAATATATGTAATTATTCATTTTCAAATGTGGTTACTATTTTATAGAAAAGTTAGCTAATCGTGATGTTAAATGGAATTGTTGAAAGTCTGATTAAAATATGAGCGGTACTGCTTTATCACTTTTCTGGTTTTCTAATCAATTAAGCTTGAGAGAAAATTTGATAAAAAGATTCATATGATGTGGTTTTCTACTTCTATTGGTTGAAGCTCTGAATTATAAATATAATATAATATATATTCGAGAAAGATATTCATTAGTTAAAGACCATTATATTTACTGTTATAACTCTTGATTCGAATATGGGAGTTTAGTAATATGAATCACAGATGGTGGGTATCATGTTATTAGACTGGTTGTTATTGGGACTATTTTCAGTCTTTTCTCTTCTGTTTGGGAAGTATTATTCATATTGAAGTATTATTTTATTTATAAGGTTGAGACGTTGATCTTAGTATGGTACTATGGGTTCAATTAGTATGATGGTTACAATTTCAAAAATTTTAAAGCTTCGGTATTGATAATTGATAGTTATACTTATGATACAGTTATTACAGAAAGATGTTTAAACATGACAGTTACAGTTGAGTAATCTATGAAAATTTTTCGAGGCATTTTATTTATCTAGACATTATCAGAAGTAAATGTGGTTGCTTGTTTTCTGATGAAAGTATCGTTGATCTGATTGATTTATGATCATTGTTCTTTAATTTTCCATTAGTATTTTATTCTGTTACATCAAAGATAAGAAGCTGACAGTGAATTCATATGAAATTATTCTTCTATTTCTTCTGGCTATTGTCCTGTTTACATCTACATGGAAAATGTATTATATCTGTTACAATTGACTATAGAATGAATGAACAGTGCATATTTTCTTCTTGTTTTTCTGAAGAGTCGTCTGGTTCCTTATTATTTCATACGAGTGGTGTTTCTGAATATACTGTATGGTTTTGTATCTTGAATTTTCTTATCTCGATTTTCTTATCATTCTTATGGGTTAATTTATCATGTATGGCATATCTTTAAGGCAAATATTGACAAAGATGAGGATTATGACAGTTCAAGTTCAGATTGTATATTGATTTCCTCTCCCCAGGTAATCTTAGCTATTATCAGTGACTTCGCACAAGATGTTATGTTTCATCAGAGTTAATACAGTTAGTAAGTATTTATGTCTGGTATGTTGAAAGAAATATGAGTAATTGTATGTTTGATCTGTTGTAACGATATGAAGAAGTGATCACTATGGAATGCTAATAAAAAGTTAGGATCAACTCAGTAATTTCAATCAGAGTGAGCTGTTCAGTTAGAAGGTAAATTAAACTATGTGTATTTATGTGCATCCTCTGGTCCGGAAATGATGTTGTGTATACATAAATTTATAGACGAACAGTCTGAAGGAAGAATTTATATTCCTGAAAGTATGACACGAAGACATATCGATTGGGTTTTTCCTTAACTGAAAAAATGTGTGTGAATACCAACAAATCTATGGGAAAGGTTAAAGTATTGCAGGTGCTTGAATGAAAGTTTTTATTTACCTTGTGAGTATTGGTTTCAATGATTTACCTTGTTGATAGACTTTCGATTCTAATTAAACTGACGTTTTTGTTATAAAATAGAGAATCTCAGAATTGGATTGATAAGTGTTGTGTTAAATGAATGCAGCATGACCTGACTTTTGATTCTGAATTTTAAATTAGATCTGATTATTGATACTATTATTCTGAGACAGAATTGGTGTATTGAAAAACACAGCGTATACAAAGAGTTTTCATTTAGAATTCACCGTAGTATTTTATCTATTCAATTAAAAAGAAATAAAAACTAGAGTGATTTGATGTAAATGTTCGGGTATACAGATATGAAATTTGATATTTCTGATTTTTAAGTTCAAATGTCATTTTCTTATCAGAGTTAAGTTGAATGACAAAATGCAATCAGGATTGTCATAGTCAATGATGAGTCAGGTGTGATATTGAAACAAAGATAATATGAGTTCCGTATTGGAATTTCTCTTATTCCTGGAAAACGACAGCTGTTATTTGGATTGTGATTGATCGATGATGAAAATCCTTATGATTATTTTAGAATTTGAGGATTATATTATTAATTATGGAAACATTGTGTATGAGACTGAATTGAATTGTGATTATGATAAAAAGAGAAAGCAATTGTGAAAATTGGAAATAGTTTTCGACTGACATAGAATTATATAGAATTAACACTTAGTTATACTGGATTTCAGTTTGATGACAGAGTGTTTCTGAAAGTATTATTTTGAAGAGGATTGGTTGTGGATGTTTAAGAAAATTTGAGAAAATAAATTGAATCTCTTTACCAATAAGATTTTCGGGGACAAAAATCTCTAAAGGAGGGGAGAATTGTAATAGCCCGATACAGGGCCTAAACGGAACAGTGGTTACGAAACCACAAATCCGAGGTCAAAATATTTATTCCGATTGAGTTTTATAATTTATTTTGTGTTTTACAATATTTTGTGAAATTTTCGTTACAAAATTTTATTGTTTGTTTGTCCAATTTGATAAATCAGCCTAAATTGCAAAAGTAGTAAAATATGCATTCTAGAATGTAAAGGTGTTTAATTGAAATGGGTTCTATTTATATTTTTATGGTTTACATTTTTATGAGATTATTTTTGAAAAATTTCGTACGAAAATTTTGACGTTTGGGCACTCAATTTAGTCAAAAGGACTAAATTATAAAAAGTGCAAAAGTTGAGTTCTACATGTTAGAGGTGTCCAATTGTTATGAAATTTTAAATTGAAGGTCCTTAAATGGTAATTGGACCATTGGTTAATTTATTGGACAAAAATGGACACGAAATGGGTGATAAAGTATTTTTTAAAATTAGGGGCATTTGGGTCATTTAATGATTAAGTGAATTAAAAAATCAAATTAAAAGCCAATTTTTGCTCATCTTCTTCCTCAAAGTCGAAAATAGCATGGAGAAACCATGGCTAGGGTTTTTCAAGCTTTCAAGCTCGATTGTAAGTCCGTTCGAGCCCCGTTTTTAATGATTTTTACGTTTTTGCAATCCCGGTAACATGATTTCTCTATTTCTAACATTCATTTGAGCTAGGGTTTGATATTAAAAATTGACCCATGTTGAATAATTATGTTTTTTGATGTTTTATGATAGATTATGAGGTTTTAAATTATGTTGAATAACTTATGCTACTCGTTTTTAAGTGAAAACGAGTAAAATGACGTAATTGGTAAAAATACCTAATGTTCATAAGTATATGTTAGAGTGAGAATTTAATGTTACCGTTTAGTAAATAAATGATCAGCATGTTCTAAAACATAAGAATTAGGGAAAAAGTTTAATTTCCGAGCTTTGGGGCAAAAGTGTAAATATGCAAAAGTTTAGGGGCAAAATTGTAATTTTTCCAAAGTTAGAGTGAAGGACTGTTTTGATAAATATGAGTATTAAATAAGCTAAATGTGTTATTTTATATCAAGAAAGATGTGGAATCGACCTTGATTGAGAAAATGAAAAGATTGTAGACTATATTACAAAATTCTTATATTTTGCACCTAGGTAAGTTTATAAGTAAATAATGTATCGTTTTTATCTATATTATAATATTTTGATATTATATGAGTTATGGTTGCATATTAAATGCTCAATTGAGGTAAATTATGAATTAAAAATGAGTATGAATAAATTGGTAAAATGTTGAAAAGTGAAGAATTTCCCGGTTGAACCTTCAGAATAGAAATATATGAATGATCTACTATGAGAACAAATGTGTAGTACTATGTGTAGGCTACTATGTGTTCAAGATGGTTTAGGACACGTGTGTAGTACTAAGTGCAGGCTACTACGTGTACCAAATGGATGGGTCGCATGTGTAGTACTATGTGTAGGCTACTATGCGTACTTGATTATTTCGATCACGTATGTAGTACTATGTGTAGGCTACTACGTGTATCAGATGATATTGATCACATGTGTAGTACTAAGTGCAAGATACTATGTGCACCAATTAGCTTTAGCTACAAGGGTGGTACTATGTGCAGGCCACCGAATATCTGTTATTATTCTGATGAGTTCAACGGGAAAATCTATTAATTGTGAATTTATATGAAAATGGGGTGATAAGTATAAGCACATAAATATATGTGTTGTAAGCAACGTGCTCGATAAATGATCGAACTTTGGTATGTTTGATATGGTTAAGTGTTACTATAAAAAAATTGATACAAGGGAATATATGAAAAAGGTGAAATTGGAAATATAGCAGTTTTGGACAGCAGTAGGGGAGTGACTTTGAAAAATCACTAAAAATGGTAAAAATTGAGTTAGAAGTGGGATGAGATATGAAATTAAATCTTATTGAATCTATTTTCATATAAAAGAAACAGAGCAAACAAAGAAAGTCTGTATTTTGAGATATTTATTTTTTTATAAGACTGGTTCAGATTGATTTTGTGATCCCCTATTTTGAATTGTAAAAATCATTAAACATTTCAAAAAAATAGTTAAGGAACATAATTGATGTGGTTCGATTCCCTATTGAGTCTATTTTCAGAAGAAATAAACAACAACCTCATTTGAATTCGGTATCAAAATATAATTAAATTTTAGTGAAGAGTGGTCAGAGCTGCTAAACGGCAAAATAGGGGAGATTACAATGAATAAACTTGATTAATTGGCCCGACCAAAAATTCCTAAATATTTATGGTAAGAAGACATATGAGTCTAGTTTTTGAGAAAATTTACAGATCTTAATTTGGAGTTCCGTAGCTCTAGATAAAAATAATTTAGTGATTGGGACTCGAATGGACAGCTTGTACTAATTTTAAGTAAATGATAATTTCATGTGAGATTAGGATTGTATAATTGTGGCAACATATTTTGGGATTTATAAATTTCATTAATAATGTATTATTATTATTTACATATTTACTTACTAAACTATAATATTTACTCCCTTCCTTTCCTTTTTTCGTATAGAGTTTCAGATGCTAGCTCGAGTTGGAGGTCGTCGGAGATACTATCACACTATCAGGCTGAGGTTAGTATTAAAAGATTCTAAAATATTTATAAGTTTATGGCATGTATAAGGACTTGAATATATGTATATATGTTACTGATTTGGCCTAGAATGTTGGCCTAAATTAATGGAAATCTTATTATTATATAAGATCATGTGATATGACTAATAGTAGCTATGTTATGAGTCATAGTGATACAATACATGAATGAGTATGCTTGCATGTTAGTAAGTGAATTAATGTACATATAATAAGAATGTGATTAGATTCTAAATTGAAAGAAAATTTTATAGCCGGTTTGTGTATTTGTAAGTGTAAAAATCAAGTGATGCCTCGTACCATGTTCCAGCATTGAACACGGGTAAGAGGTGTTACAATGCCGATGCAACATGTCCCAGAAAACTAACTTCTCATAGCCAGAACTCACATTTACTAAACTTAGCATACAACTGTTTATCTGGCAAGATTTGAAGCACTATTCTTAGATGTTCAGCATGTTCGGACTCATTATGCAAATAGATCAAAATATTATCTACAAATACAACTACAAACTGATCCAAATACTGTCTAAAAATATGGTTAATCAAGTCTATAAAAACAGCTGGTGCATTAGTAAGTCTGATAAACGCTAAATTATACATATTTTTACCTCATGTTTAGACTATATTTTGGATGAATTATTATCAATTTTGTGAGAGTTGGTGCTCTTAACCTTTCTTTTAAGTATCTTATACTCAGGAGAGCATAGGGAAGAGAAAAGAATAGAAAATGGACCTAAAATGAGGAAAATGGGCCAAAAATGACATAACACACAGCCCAAAGAGTCGCCACACGGCCGTGCCACACGGCCGTGCCACATGAAGATCACACGGTCCAGCCCTTGATAAGCACGGCCAGGCCACACGGCCGTGCCCCCACCGATAGTTCCACACAGCCTTTGTCAAACTCACACAGGCGTGGCACACGAGCGTGTTCTAGTCGTGAGGAATGGGAATTTCACTTGAATTTGGATGCTTAGAGGCTAAGAAAGACCCCCCAGAAGGCTCTATATAAAGACCCCATGAGGCAATAGGCGAAAGACACTTTATACACCTTTAGATACAGAATATTTAGATTTCTTCTCGTCTTTCTGCCACAAAGAGGGTAGAAGCAAGAGATTACTCCAGAGGAGAAGCCGACTGATTCATCTCAAAAGCCGGAATTCTGCAGCAACATAGAGGATCTCCCTAAATTCCTTTAGGGGTTTTTGGTTTCTTTTATGTTTTGCTATTTTATATCTTCTGAGATGTTTTCTTTCTTTATTATGAACTAAATCCCTCAAATACTTAAGGGGGATGAAACTTAAAACAGATATTGTTATTTATTCTTGATTTATTTGGTAAATACTTGGAATTGTTCTTAATTATGTGTTCTTCATTCTTGATTTAATAATCCTAGGCATTACTTCAAGAATTAGATGTGCTTAGAGCAGAAGAGCAAAAGACCCTGTGATAAGAGTAGATCTAACATAATTAAGCGGAGTTGCATGCAACCCTAGACATAGGGCGACATAAATCTGCCGGATTAGGGTCAAACCTAATATGGGGAGCCATAGATCGAATTAATGCAACCTAGGGAGTTAATTAATAAAGGAACTTTAATTAACAACTTAGACCTAGTTGCTCTATGCCTCGACGGAGGGTTTAGCATAGGTTAGGGATCTCTACAGATCAAGTCAAGTAAATAAATCATATAGTTCAAGAAAACAATAACAAGTGACGTATAGGTGGATTCTCCCTTGAGTATTGTCCATATCAATCAGCTTTTCCCCAAAAGTTTTCCCAGTTTACTCTTTGTGCTTTCTTAGTTTAGTTTAGAATTAGTTTAAACAGCCCTCTTTTATTCTTAGGCTAGATAATAGAAAGGAAGTAAGTAATAGTACTTTTGGTTCCCTTGGGTACGATAACTCGGTCTTGCCACTAAACTATACTACTGTTCGACAGGTGCGCTTACCTTTAAGGACGTGATATTAGTTAGTTTTGGTGTGATCAGTCTTATAAATTTTATTACTTAATATCGCGAGTCGTTATCAAGTTTTTGGCGCTGTTGCCGGGGAATTAAAATATTACGAAAACTCTATTTCTATTACTTTAGCCATTACTATATTTATATATTTTTTATTTTTCTTTTATTTTTATTTTCAGTTTTTATTTATTTATTTTTATTATTTTCTTTTAAATCTTTGAATTTTCTTTGCTTTTTCTTTTTAGGTAGTTTTAGTTTTTGACTAGAAACAACCCAATAGGACCACTATTTTTTGACGAAGATCTAGAAGCGACAGTTCACAGAAATCGCAGAGAAATTAGACGTAGTTTACATTATCCAGAATAAGAACCTGAGCAAGAGCCAGAACCTACAGAAGAGATGGACGCAAATCAAAACGTTCCACCACCTCCAGCACTACCAGCAGAACCAGTGAACCAGGATGCAGCTCCTCGCACTATGTATGATTATGCTAAACCTAGTTTGATTGGTACCCAAACTAGCATTATTCGACCTGCTATTGCTGCTAATAATTTTGAATTAAAACCTAACACTATTCAGATGATTCAGCAGTTTCTGCAGTTTGATGGTTTGCAGGACGAAGATCCAAATTCACATTTAGCGAATTTCTTGGAATTTTGTGATACTTTTAAAATAAATGGTATTTCTAACGATGCCATTCGCTTGAGGCTATTTCCATTTCTTTGAGAAATAAAGCCAAACAGTGGTTAAATTCCTTACCACGAGGCTCAATCACTATGTGGGAACAAATGACCGATTACTTAAATATTTTCCTCCAGCTAACACAGCCAAATTACGAAACGATATTTCTTCTTTTGTGCAGATGGATTTAGAAATACTTTACGATGCATGGGAGAGATACAAAGATCTTTTGAGAAGGTGTCCTCATCATGGTCTACCTTTGTGGCTACAAGTTCAAACCTTCCACAACGGTTTAAATCCGTCAACCAGACAAATGATTGATGCAGCCGCAGGAGGGACGATCAATAATAAAACACCTGAAGCAGCTCATGAATTTATTGAAGAGATGTCATTGAATAATTATCAATGGCAAGTCATGAGGACAAAGCCGACGAAAGCTGCAGGAGTCTATAATATTGATGTTGTTACTATGCTTACTAACCAAGTAGAACTTCTAAATAAAAAGTTTGATAATTTTGTTAGTTCTACGCAGGCACAACCAGTGATGCAAGGTGACACGACTCAAGGAAACACATTCAATCCAGATTTTGCATCCTATGGACATAGCATGGAAATTGAACAAGCCAACTATATGGGTAACAATTCTAGATCTCAAAATAACCCTTATAGTAATACTTACAATGCAAGTTGGAGAAATCACCCAACTTTTTCATGGGGAGGACAAGGAAATCAAAGACAACAGCCTCCTCTAGGATTTTAGCAGCCACCACTGCAACAAGAAAAGAAGCCGAATCTTGAAGAGATGTTTACCAAATTTATGGCCGCATCAGAAACTCGTTTCCAAAATACTGAAATAGCATTAAAGAATCAACAAGCATCGATTCAAGGGCTTGAGAACCAACTTGGTCAACTTGCGAAATTAATTTCCGAAAGACCACAAGGTGGGCTACCAAGCAACATTGAGCCAAATCCCAGAAAACAGGTTAAAGGAATTACCTTACGAAATGGGAAGGTGCTAGTAGAACCAGAAAAGGAAAATACTCGAGAACCTCTAAGAAACAAAGCAGAAGAACCCAAGGAAAACACTCCTCCAACACTCAAAGAATACAAGCCACGTATTCCATATTCGGCAAGGTTGAAGAAAGACCAAACAGATGCTCAATTCGGTAAGTTTCTTGAACTCTTCAAATAATTACACATTAACTTACCTTTTGTTGAAGCAATTTCGCAGATGCCGAAGTACGCAAAGTTCCTTAAAGAACTTTTGACAAACAAAAGGAAGTTGGAAGAATTGGCCACAGTGGAACTCAATGAGGAATGCTTAGCTATTCTCCAAAATAAACTGCCGGTAAAAGTGAAAGATCTAGGGAGTTTTACTATTCCTTGTTTGATTGGTAGTTTACTTATTAATAAAGCATTGGCTGATTTAGGTGCTAGCATTAATCTCATGCCTGACAAAATGTTCAAACAACTAGGTCTAGGGGAACTTAAGCCCACTAGGATGAGTATTCAATTAGCTGACAAATTTGTTAAATATCCTAGGGGAATCATTAAAGATGTGCTAGTAAAGGTAGATAAATTTATATTCCTTGTTGATTTTGTTGTGCTTGACATGGATGAGGACGTTAAAGAACCTTTGATTTTAGGACGCCCGTTCTTAGCCATCGCTAGAGCTGTTATTGATGTGGGGGATGGTAAATTAGTTCTTAGAGTTGGTGAGGAATAAGTCATTTTTAAAATCTATGATGCCATGAAATTTTCTAAAGAACAAGATGATTCTTGTTATTTTGTTGATACAATTGATCACTTTGTTCAAGACAATTTTCAAGAACTTTCTCTCACAGACACGTTGGAACTGTGTCTTGTTCAAGGTGAGGGGGAAGATGAGGCCACCACTGAAATTGAAGAAGTAAGAAAAGAATTAGATTCTAGTGAAATCATCACTAGACACATAAGTTATGAGAGTATAAAGATGAATGATGAGCTGAGACAGAAACCTTCCATTGATGAACCCCCTAAATTAGAATTAAAACAACTACCAGATCACTTAGAATATGCCTTTTTAGGGAAAGATTCAACTTTACCGGTTATTATCGCATCGGATTTGAGCACTAAAGAAAAAGAAGAACTTCTCCAAGTATTAAGAAAGCACAAGCAGGCCATAACATGGAAAATTTTAGATATCAAAGGAATAAACCCTTCCTTTTGCACCCACAAAATTTTGATGGAAGATGGGTATAAACCAGCGGTCCAAGCCCAGAGACGGTTGAATCCCAACATGAAAGAAGTTGTAAAAGTCGAGGTAATTAAACTTCTAGATACAGGTATTATTTATCCTATTTCTGACAATTCTTGGGTAAGCCCTGTGCAGGTTGTTCCTACGAAAGGTGGATTGACCGTGGTAACTAATGACAAAAAAGAATTGATACCTACAAGAACAGTCACAGGATGAAGAGTTTGCATTGATTACAGGAAACGGAATGACGCCACTCGAAAAGATCATTTCCCTTTGCCCTTTATTGATCAGATGTTAGAAAGATTATCAGGTCACATGTATTATTGTTTCCTAGATAGCCTCTCTGGTTAGTTCCAAATCCCAATAGCTCCACAAGATCAAGAGAAAACGACATTCACATGCCCATACGGTACATTTGCTTATCGTAGAATGCCTGTTGGTTTATGTAACGCTCCTGCTACTTTTCAGCGATGCATGATAGCTATCTTCAATGAATTTGTGGAAGACATCATGGAGGTATTTATGGATGATTTCTCAGTTTTCCGTAATTCTTTCCAACATTGTCTAAACAATTTAAAGCATGTTTTGGTAAGATGTGAAGAGACAAATCTAGTGCTTAATTGGGAAAAATGTCACTTTATGGTTCAAGAGGCTATTGTTTTAGGACATAAAATTTATAGTAAAGGGATAGAGGTAGATAAAGCAAAGATTGAAACTATTGAAAAATTACCTACCCCTAACTCAGGTAAGGCTATAAGAAGCTTTTTAGGTCATGCCGATTTTTATCGTAGATTCATTAAAGACTTTTCTAAAATAGCTAAGCCTTTAACTAAATTACTAGAAAAAGACGTACCCTTCAACTTTGACCAAGAATGTCTAGAATCTTTCAAGACCCTTCAGGAAAAGTTAGTCAACGCCCTGATTATGATCTCACCTGATTGGAATCTACCTTTTGAACTAATGTGTTTTGCAACTGATTTTGCAGTAGGTGCAGTTTTAGGATAGCGAAGGGACAAGCACTTCCAACCGATCTATTATGCTAGCAGGACCTTGACAGCCGCTCAAGCAAATTACACTACCACAGAGAAAGAATTGCTAGCTATTATTTTTGCATATGACAAAATTAGATCTTACTTAATTGTTTCAAAAGTCATTGTTTATACTGATCATTCGGCTCTTTGCTACCTCTTAACTAAAACTGATGCAAAACCTCAATTAATAAGATAGATTCTATTGTTACAGGAATTCGACTTGGAAATAAAGGACAAGAAAGGAGCTGAAAACTTGGCAGCAGATCACCTTTCAAGACTAGAAAACACACAACCCAAGTACCTCGACAAGATAAACGATCTATTCCCTGAGGAACAACTCCTAGCCTTAGCAGGTACGATAGTTCCTTGGTTTTCTGATTTTCCAAATTATTTAGTAGCTCACATAACCCCAAAAGGGCTAACCCATCAGCAAAAGAAGGGGTTCTTTGCTAATGTGAAGAACTACTTTTGGGAAGATCCTTTTCTTTTTCGAATTTGTGCAGATCAGGTTATCCGAAGATACGTTAATGACACAGAAGCATATCAAATTTTGAATCACTGCCACTCAGGACCCACAGGAGGACATCACAGCGGAACTAGAACTGCTCATAAGGTACTCGAATCAGGCTTTTACTGGCCTACACTTTTCAGAGATGCCAACAGGTATGTGACCTCTTGTGATAAATGCCAACAAACAGGTAATATCTCTCGGCATAATGAAATGCCTCAGAACTATATACTTTCATGTGAAATATTTGATGTATGGGGTATCGATTTCATGGGTCCATTTCCTAATTTATTTGGGAATAAATACATATTAGTAGCAGTAGATTACATGTCAAAATGGGTAGAAGCCCAAGCCTTACCTACGAATGATGCTAGAGTGGTAGTACGCTTTTTGAAAAAACTTTTCTCTTGATTTGGAACACCTAGGATAATCATTAGTGATAGGCGCATACATTTTTGCAATACCCAATTTGAAAAAGTCTTGAAAAGGTATGGAGTACATCATAGAACAGCCACCCCTTATCATCCACAAACCGGATGTCAAGTCGAAGTAACCAATAGAGAGCTAAAATGCATTCTAGAGAAAACAATAGAAACAAATAGGAAAGACTGGTCAAGAAAGTTAGATGATGCATTATGGGCTTATAGAACTACTTTTAAAACACCCATAGGAACATCTCCCTATAGACTTGTTTATAGAAAAAACTGCCATCTACCATTTGAACCTTAACATAAAGCATTCTGGGCTATAAAATTTATAAACCTTGATTTTAAGAGTGCAGGTGAGAAGAGATTAATGCAGTTGAATGAACTAGATGAATGGTGCTACAATGCTTACGAGAACACACAACTATATAAGGAAGCCATGATGCGACGTCATAACAAAAGGCTGAAACAACCTAAGCAGTTCAAAACAGGTGATCTCGTCTTACTCTACAACTCAAGGCTGAAATTATTCCCTGGAAAACTCAAGTCAAGGTGGTCAGTCCATTCACTGTTATAAATGTCTTTCCATAGGGCACCATTGAGGTAACTCACCCTAACCACGGTACTTTCAAGGTAAATGGCCATAGGCTTAAATATTACAGAGGTGAGAAGTTTGCAGAAAATAGGGAGGAGCTTCGACTCCACCACATCCCTTCTTGACACATTCAGGTAGAGTCGAGCTTAGACTCTAAATAAGCGCTTCTCGGGAGGCAACCCGAGCACTAACTTAATAACTTTTCTTTTCTTTATGATTTTAGTGTTTTTCATGCATAAACTAACTTTTTGAATGCAGAAATTTAGGACCACACGGCCAGGCACATGGGCGTGCCTAAGGCCGTGTGCACACTTAAAACAGGGACACGGTCGTGCACCCTGACCGTGTACAAACAGAGCATACTTTCCCCAAAACACGGATGGTCGACAAGACCTAACGGCCGTGTCCCAAGACCGTGGCGACCTTATGAATTCCACACGGGCTACCAACACATGCCCACGGCTGTATGATATGGCCGTGGCAACCCTGTAGCATCAACACGGGCACACACAAGGACACACGCCCGTGTCTTCAGCCCGTGGAAGACACTGTGAATTGGAACACGCCCGTGGCCCAGAAACACACGACTGTGTGACGAACGAACGCGATCTCCCATGCCCGTGTCTACCATCACACGACCGTGTGATTGATGAAGAACCGATCTCCCACGGGCGTGCGTACTATTCCCACGGGCATGCTCATCGACACCAGGTGCACTATAATGACCAATTCTCGAAAAGCATGGGCTAAACACGACTCACATGAGCGTGCACATGCCCGTGTGACCCAAAATGTATAAATAGGGGGCCATTTTTAACTTTCCCTTTCACTCAAACCCTAAAATTTCTCACCCAAAATCTCCCCAACCCCCGTGAGCACTGTCACCACCCTCAAAACCACCATCAAACTTGAAAATAACCACAACACGCCGGTGTAATAGCATCCCACGACTGTGCAAGCCCACAATTTGTTCTATTTTCTCATTTTTCTCATTTATTTTTGTCTTATTTCATTTCTTTAAATATTTATTTATTTTTACTTTAGTCTAATTGTTGATTCAAGCATGAAACTAGGAAATATAGGATGAATATTCTAGAATAATATAGAATCAAGTAGGATTGCATGCCACTTAATTTTATTTTTGCTTGCCATTTAGATTTCATTTTATTTTGCCACTTGGACACATATTTGCATGCCATCTTTATCATAATTTCACTATATTTACACCAATAGTTCTTAGTTTTCTTACAAGGTTTTAACATGATTAGATTCTACTATTTAGGTTAGTCCGCATTTGTTATTTTAGGAACATTGTCATTTTATATTATTACCTATCTAGTTGGAATCCACTTTCACCCAAGACTCCCAGGAGGAACGCTATCAGCTACTCCGGGCATGCACTATCTCTATGGGCCGGTGTATTGACTGAGAGGCCCTCGCGCAAGTAAACCTGGTGGACAATGTCCAAGCCCTGTTAGCGACTAACCCATGGGACCAGTTCTTTAGGATTGTGGAGCCCACTTACCTAGTGCTCACCCTCGAATTCTACTCCACATTCCACCTCCAGACCGTAATGACCAGATTTGACGATCCAGGGACGGTCCAATTCCGTTTCGGTGGGCTCGTACGACGACTCAGCATACTAGAGTTTAGAGTTGCACTTGGGCTTTACACTGAGTAGTTCATGGCAGAGGAGGACTTCCCCACCCTCTCTCGTCGCATCCACATCTGATCCCTCTACTGCTGGAACGAGATCGCTCCGGGGCGGCAAGTTTATAACCCCAGCATCAGTAAGGCGACCGCCTTCGCTCCTTCCTTGAGGTACATTCATGCTCTTCTCACTCACACTCTAACAGGTAGGCGAGAGAGTATAGGCGTCGTCAATACTCACGACGTCTACTTCCTCTGGTGCATGGCTAATGGCCACACTATCGACCTCGCATACTTCATTGCGCTTGCCATGCAGCACTAGACTGAGCGGCACCAGAACAGCGTCATATCCATGGGCCCTTACATCACGAGACTAGGCCACTACTTCAGCCTATTCAACACTACGGCCCAAACATCCTCCTATACTTTCCTCGGCCAGATGTCCTCACAGGGCATCCAGAGCATGTTACACATGAGGATGATAGAGCGACGACCAGGTGGCAGACACTTCCACTTCCACCTTATCCAAAAAGGTGAGGAGCCAGAGGACATTCCTGACGATGTCCCAGCCAGCAGAGGATGAACCCGCCGAGCCACCACTCCCCAGATGACCCACCCAGATAGCAGCCCCACATGCTGACATACACGAGTGCCTGGACCGATTTGAGCAACACCTCGATTACATCGACGCCACTTTAGCGCACATATGTCAGCACCTCGGCATTAACCCACCGCCACGAGATCCATCAGAGGACTAGATCCTCTTTTATTTTTATTTTTGTTTTTACCTTTATTTTGTTTTTCTTTTATTTTATCTTTTCTTTTTTTTTATTATTACTTTATTCTAACTCCTAAACACTGATCTTTATTTTCACTTTTTCTTCTGACTTTATTTTCCTTTTTAGGTTTATTTTTAATTTTTACATTTCAACTTTTTCTTTATTTGAATTTTCTTTTTTTTATATTCTGTTTATTTTATTTTCTTCGGCCATCTCCTAACGAAGTAACCCCTTTTCATTTTAACATCCCATGACTAATAAATCCCTTCGCAGTTTCAAAGGAGCTCTACAGCTCCAACTTCTATGCAAATGGGAGCACCCTGCTACAATTGCCAACTCTTCCTCACAAAATTCATCCAAAATTCAGGGAGTTTCGATTCTCTCCCTATCTTATGATATTATACTTATATTGCTATTTTTATATCATTGTACATTGAGGGCAATGTACATCTTAAGTGTGGGGGGGGGGAACATACTTTAATTCAATATATCTTTCATGAAACTCCCTGAATTTGTACTTCATGCATTGTTCTCTGCATTTTCTTCAGTTTCCTATTAGGAATTAATTCTGATTGATTTTTGATTTTTATTAATATGTTGAGAATTAAGAGATAGGCAATTGTACTTTGATTATTCAAACTTTAAAAACATTAGGGAATCAAGCATGATAAGTTGAAATTTTTGAGAACCCCATTTTTTTTGCATAAGTTATCTTCCCTAATTTTAAGTATTATCTTGAGATTTGAAATTCACAGGATTGACATCAAAAGCCATAATTCTGGTGAGATTTTGAGCCTTTTGAGCATACATTCTTTCGTGCTCACTGTTATTATTACTTTGAGTGAGTCAATACTGATTTTTTATTCTAGAACTTGCTTCAATTATACGCGTCAAGACCACATTATTGATTTGATATGCCGAAATGATAAAGGCACCTAGGACTTACCCCACTTACTCCACAAAGGCCTACCTCCTTGAATTAACCCCTAGTGAACCCCGTTGAGCTTAACAACCTATTCTTTGACTTACCTTCTAATTAATAACCATTAACTCATTTTTTTTTTGAATTTCCATTCAATTATTTTGATCCCTATTTTTGTCGAGATTTGAGTTGAAATTATTATCTAGCTTTATTCTCTTTTCCAGCATGTAAAGTTGTAAATATTCAAGTTATTATGAGTTGTTCTTAAAAAAAAAACGTATATATATACAGTAAAATTCAGTTGTAATTTGTAATAGTTCAAATAGTTTTTGCATACTTCTATTTCAAGGCTACCAAGGAAGAAACGATGTTATTAAGCTTTAGAAATATGTTCCAGTGATAGAGATTTTTTTAGCTAGATAATTTTTTCAGTTCAATCTCGATTCTAGCCCTCATTTGCAGCCTGTGACAACACCCCTAACCAAGCCCCATTACAACCATTAAAAGACCTTTTGATCGATCTATCATATCAAGTTATAGTGGTGGAGATTTGATTTTCTTGCAAGCTTATGGTAAAAACTTTTCAGGTTGACTAGAGAGTGCTTAAATTTGAACCCTAAACACTTCGAGTGAATAGAGTGAATCTTTAGTGAGGATGTCAACCCTGTTAATTAAGATGGAGAGATAACTACTTAGAAGAAAGGAAGAGACTTGTGTTTTCAATGATAAAATTCTCAACTTAGAATAATTGAATCTTTAATGTTCTTCTGATTGAATATTTCATTGTGTGATTACCTATGGATTAGTTTGAAACATTATTGATAGAGATTGTAGGTTGAGAAGAATGATTCTTATTTAGGGATTGAGATTTTGCTTGAGGACAAGCAAAGGCTTAAGTGTGGGGGTATTTGATAAACGCTAAATTATACATATTTTTACCTCATGTTTAGCCTATATTTTGGATGAATTATTATCAATTTTGTGAGAATTGGTGCTCTTAACCTTTCTTTTAAGTATCTTATACTCAGGAGAGCATAGGAAAGAGAAAAGAATAGAAAATGGACCTGAAATGAGGAAAATGGGCCAAAAATGACATAACACATGGCCCAAAGAGTCGCCACACGGCCGTGCCACATGAAGATCACACGGTCCAGCCCTCGACAAGCATGGCCAGGCCACACGGCCGTACCCCCACCAATAGTTCCACACAGCCTTTGTCGAACTCACACGGGCGCGGCACACGGGCATGTTCTAGTCGTGAGGAATGGGAATTTCACTTGAATTGGGATGCTTAGAGGCTAAGAAAGACCCCCCAGAAGGCTCTATATAAAGACCCCATGAGGCAATAGGCGAAAGACACTTTATACACCTTTAGATACAAAATATTCAGATTTCTTCTTGTCTTTCTGCCGCATAGAGGGTAGAAGCAAGGGATTACTCTAGAGGAGAAGCCGACTGATTCATCTCAGAAGCCGAAATTCTGCAACAACATAGAGGATCTCCCTAAATTCCTTCAGGGTTTTTGGTTTCTTTTATGTTTTGCTATTTTATATCTTCTAAGATGTTTTCTTTCTTTATTATGAATTAAACCCCTCAAATACTTGAGGGGGATGAAACCTAAGACAGATCTTGTTATTTATTCTTCATTCATTTGATAAATACTTGGAATTGTTCTTAATTATGTGTTCTTCGTTCTTGATTTAATAATCCTAGGCATTACTTCAAGAATTAGATGTGCTTAGAGCAGAGGAGTAAAAGTCCCTGTGATAAGAGTAGATCTACCATAATTAAGCGGAGTTACATGCAACCCTAGACATAGGGCAACATAAATCTGCCGGATTAGGGTCAAACCTAATATGGGGAGCCATAGATCGAATTAATGCAACCTAGGGAGTCAATTAATAAAGGAACTTTAATTAACAACTTAGGCCTAGTTGCTCTACGCCTCGACGGAGGGTTTAGCATAGGTTAGGGATCTCTACGGATCAAGTCAAGTAAATAAATCATATAGTTCAAGGAAACAATAACAAGTGACGTCTAGGTGGATTCTCCCTTGAGTATTGTCCATATCAATCAGGTTTTCCCCAAAAGTTTTCCCAGTTTACTCTTTGTGCTTTCTTAGTTTAGTTTAGAATTAGTTTAAACAAACCCTCTTTTATTCTTAGGCTAGATAATAGAAAGGAAGTAAGTAATAGTACTTTTGGTTCCCTTGGGTACGATAACTCGGTCTTGCCACTAAACTATACTACTGTTCGACAGGTGCGCTTGCCTTTAAGGACGTGATATTAGTTAGTTTTGGTATGATCAGTCTTATAAATTTTATTACTTAATATCGCGAGTCGTTATCAAAGTCCAAAAGGCATGACTAGAAATTCATAATGTCCGTACGTTGTCTAGAAAGCAGTCTTTGGCACATCGGAGTCTTTAACTTGAGCTAATAATATCTCGATCTCAAATCTATCTTTGAAAATACAGTAGCCCCTTTCAATTGGTCAAACAAATCATCGATTTTGGGCAGATGATATTTGTTCTTTACAATGACTTTGTTCAACTAACGGTAATCTATACACATTCTCATCGTGCCATCTTTCTTTTTCACGAACAAAATAGGTGCACCCCAAGGTGAGGAACTTGGTCTCACCAAACCTCTATTTGTCAACTCTTGCAACTGTGCTTTCAGCTTTTTTAATTCTGCCAGTGCCATTTTATATAGTGCTATCAAAATTAGAGTAGTCCTAGGCATCAATTCAATGCCAAACTTGACTTCTTGAACAGGTCGTAATCCTGGAAGTTCTTCAGGAAATACATCAGGAAATTCACAAACAATAGGTACTAATTCGATTCTCTTATCAAACACTTTAGAATCTATCACATAAGCTAAATAAACTTCACAACCTTTATTCACATATTTTTCGAGCTTTCATTGCAGATATAGCAGTAGGCAACGCAATCAAATAACTATATCCAATTCATCATTCTTGCATCTCAAGTCTATAACTTTCCGTTTACAATTCACAATAGCATCGTGCAAAGTCAGCCAATCCATACCCAAAATTATATCAAATTCATCGAAAGACAATAACATCAAATTAGTCTAAAAATAGATATCTCGAATTATTAACAACAATTCTTGCATACTTTATCAACGAGGACACTTTTGCCTAAGGGGTTCGATACTCTAATTACGAATTTAGTAGACTCTACAGGCAAAGTCTTACTATATACTAAATTCAAACATATATCAGAATGCATTGATCCGGGATCTATCAATACAATCACGGAAGTGTCGTACAGAGTAAATGTACCCGTAATAACATCAGGACATGTAGCTTCCTCTCTAACCCGGATAGCATATGCTCTGGCAGGTGCTCTGGCCTCTAACCTCACTACCGTATCTTTCATAGCCCCACGACTACCACTCACATTTCCAGTACTTCTGGGTGTTCTTCCTCTAGCCACAGTGTTACTTGGCTTTACGTTATGTACTGCCTCTTGTTCAATCATCTTAGGACAATCTTGTATAAAATGATATAGCGATCCACACTTATAACAAGCTTTGTTACTTTTATATTCACCAAAATGTCATCTTCTGTACTGCTAACACTCGGGTTTATTATCCCAAACACTACCAACACTCGATATTGAAATAGCTCGAGCCTTAGAACCAGAATATTGTTTTGCACGATCTCTTCCCATCTACGCATTCAAACGAGGATAAGAATCTCTGAATTTCTTTGAAGAAGATTGATGTTGTTTATTCATCGATCACTTTCTCGTCTTAAGAGCTTCAGAATCAGCTTTCTTTTTCTCTTTGGTGAGATCCTCCGCTTTACAAGCCCTATTGACTAATATGACGAACTCTTTTAACTCAAGAACTCTAACCAGAAGTTTTATATCTTCGTTTAATCCATCAACAAACTATTTACACATGATTTCTTCGGTAGCAATATATTCTCGAGCATACTAGCTCAATCTTACAAATTCTCGCTCATATTATGTTACCAACATTTGACCCTGTTTCATTTCCAAAATTTCTTTATGCTTCAGATCAAGAAATTTTTGGCTGATGTACTTTTTCCAAAATTTTGTTTGAAAGAATTCCTAGGTAATCTGTTCTCTCGGCACCACTGATGTCAAAGTATTCCACCAATGATATGCATTATCTCAGAGTAAAGACACTACACACTTTATACATTCTTCAGGTGTACAAGATAGTTCATCAAACATTCTCATCATATTTTTTAGCCAAAACTCGCCTCTCTGAGAATCATCATCAACTGTAGCCCTAAATTCTTCAGCCTCGAATTTTTGTATCTTATCAACTGGTGGCTTACCCGATCTCAATGGATCAATGGCTTGTGGAATCATTAGAATTTATTGAGTAATAGATGGGGGTGGAGGGTGTTGTGCAGCTAGATTCATGCAAACAAATTCCAAGAACCATTCATTCATCATCTAGAAGAAGGCTTGCTTAGCCTCTCCCTCATGGCTACTCATAGCAATTCTAGATTCATTTGGCACCACCCCTTGAGTAGGAGCCGGCGCATTACTTTCTAGATCATCAGCTACGGCTATTTTGGGATCCATAAACTATAAAAAAATAGGTTTCAATCATCAGGATTCATCACACTATCACACTTCATAAATATAGAATGTATAGCTAGACTCAAGCACAATACGTTAGTTCGAGAATTGACTAAACCGTAATTCTTATACCAACAAAATGAAACACCCCTAACCCGTATCCGTCGTCAGACTAGGGTTAAGAGCTTTACCAGACAAATCAGAAGCTTACCAGTGTTTTACATTCATTAACATCATAACATATTCACACATCATCAAAGAGTCCCTTATGAAGGTCTTCGAGACCTTAAACATGCACTAGAAGAAGATCGGGACTAAACAGAACACTTAGAAAATTTTCCTAAACTTGAATCTTTTCAAAACTATTGAGATCACATACCCGTGTAGTCAGTTCATGTGCCTCACACGACTACCAGACACGTCTATGTGTCTAGGCCGTGGCAAAATAGGGCATACATACCAACTTGTTCACATGACCAGGAGACACGCCCATGTACTCGACCGTGTGAAAATTAGGGAGGCTACTGACTTGCACCCATGGTTACTAGACACGCCCGTGTTCCTAGGCCGTGTCATTCTTGTAAGGTATATTGACTTAATCCAACGGGTACCCCATGGGACACACAGCCGTGTACTATAATCATGTGTCGCACATGGCTGAAACACACGCCCGTGTCTCTGCCCCTTTGGACAAAAATAAGCCATTTGGAAAGCCAACGTTGCAACCCAACTTTGGGTCATCTCTACAAGCCAAAATCAATACATTTATACCAAAAATTCACAGCTAAAACATGCCCAAAATATTCATCAATGTAAACAAGAATGTCACCAATCAATTCATGCACACTAACTAAACTAAATCATTCACTACTCAAGCCAAAAACCATTACATAATACTTCTTATAATACCACATCATGAACCATTTCAATTTATAACTAAAACTTACCAAATTCATCATTTACTCATACCAAAATGACCATATTAAGTTAGGCTATTCATGTATTATAAGGCATACTAAAAATTGCATCTCATATCACATACCAAAACCACCATTTTCAGAATTTAGCTAGCCAAATCACATGGCATAGCCTATTTACGAGTCAAAATATACATAAAGCCCTCCCTAGCTTATACATGCCATAATTAGCTATTAAAAAACACTAAAAGTAACAAAATGAGTTCAGATAGTGCGATGATGATCCTCAATGATTTCTGAGCCTTCAATAGCTTCGATGATCTATAAAATAGAAATAAACAAGCCAAGTAAGCTTTGAAAGCTTAGTAAGTCATAAGCAAGTAATATAACATATGATTGTAACAATAAAACTACCATTCCATCAATTTGAACCAAGAACAAACATTACAAACCTTTATCCATGTCTTACCACAGGTTACTCATTTAAATGAGATTCAAACCTCTTTGATTCAATTCATATCATTTCACTTATGAACGTTATCTCATTAATTAACAACATTGAACATACCTGTTCTATTTCATACCACTACTCCCTTAAGCATTTCCTCAATTCATTCGTAGAACCATTCGGCTTAAGAGTCAAACATTTGAACATAACATCCAATAAGTACCTATACCATGGCCAACAGCCAACTCAAGGTAACTTATCTCGGAGCACCTATACCATGGCTCGTAACAAAATCAAGATTACTCCCAAAACATTTATACCATGGCCCGAAGCCAAATCAAGATGTTTCTCACACCCGAAGTGCCAATATCATGGCTCGAAGCCAAACACCTTATCCTAGTGACATATCACTACCTTCCGAAACTAATTCAATGGTTCAACCAAGCTTTCTCAATCTCGTCTTCTATTACTAACTCAACCACATCAATAGTATCTTTAATTCCACCTCTTCCAAGGTTCCTTTCATTTAAATTAATTCAAAAGCAATGCAATTAACAATATATTATAATGAAATTACTACTTATGAACTTACCTCGAGTATGTTTTGTCGATTTAGTCGATTATTCGATGACTTTTTATTTTTCGCGATCCAAGTCTGAGTTTCACTTTTCTGGATCTATTCATATTAACAATAACTCATTCCATCACCCACTCAATCAATTCAATACAAGGACACACAATTAGGGCATTTTACAAAATAGCCATCACATTTTCACATTTTGTCATTTAAGTCCTTATTTCATAAAATCATCAAATATACCCAATTTCTTTAAATAAGGCGTAGCCAAATTTTCTATCTAGTCCATTCAAGCCCAGATATTTCATAAAATTCCTATTTTAGTCCCTTTATTTAATCATTTTCACAAATTAGCTCAAATAAGCTAATTTATTCAAAAATTCAATAAAATATATCAACCCAATTCATATCTTTCATTTAACACCAAAAATCATCACAAAGCTCACCATTTCATCAATGGCACATCTTATAAACATCAACAATTTCTCAAATTACAACATGGGCTTGATAGTAGACTAACAATAATCTCAAAAACATAAAAATTATCAAAAATCAAAGTCAAAACATACATCAATTGGCCAAAATGGGTGCCGAATGCTCAAAGGTTATAAACCCTAACTCTTTCTTTTAATTTCGGCAAAGACAAGCATAAAAATGGCCACTTTCATGTTTCTTTGTTTTATTATAAACTAGTTAATAATAATTTCCACTTATAACCCTAATCAAATTAACAATCAAAACATATCATTAGGGCCATTAATTAGCACCGATATTTCAAATGGTGTAATAAACATTTAAGGCCTTAACAATTAAAGGCCAAATTCAAATCAACAAATAATCACATAATTAACCACTTTTACTTTTTATACAATTTTGTCCTTTTTGCTAATTAAGCACACAAACACTAAATTTTTATACAAGACTTTACCACCTTCTAATTCACCTATAATAAGCAGAGAAAATAATGATAAAATATTTTTCTGACTCGAATATGTGGTCCTGAAACTACTATTTTGACTAGGGTCTAAAATGGGCTATTACTGTAACACCCCAAACTCGGCCTGGACGTTATGGCCGAATCCAGTGTGTCATATTGAAGTGTTTTATCAAAAAACTTGTTCTCATTGAAAAACCCTTCTAAAGAAATTTCAAGTAAAAACCTAGTTTGTACGTTCTGTTATAACAAGGTATATTCAGAAGTCATTTTTAACTTTTTACTTCATGTTAGAAGCTACTTTGAAAACAATTTACTTTAACTATGGAAGCTTATTGAAAAAAAAAAACAAGTGGTTTTAGAAAAGAAAAGAAAAACTTAAAATGTGTTTAAAATGAATAAATCCATGTTCCAGTCTTAATGCATCATAATGAATAGTAATAACCAGAGAAATGACCTTATTACAATTTGGACTTAAACAATTAAAATACAAGAACTTTTAATAAAGAAAAAGAATTAAGTCTAAGTTGTCTTGCTAGTTGGCCACCTCCGAGTCCCTCCATCCGTCGAACCACCTGCTCAGGTTCACATGAGAAAAATAAAAGAGGGAGTGAGTTTCGAAACTCAGTGTGTATGACCCTCGTCAAACAAATAACATGCAACACAAGTCATTTTGGGCCTGAGCCCAATACAATAACAACA
The DNA here is from genome assembly GCA_020496765.1 of Gossypium stocksii. Lineage (NCBI taxonomy): Eukaryota > Viridiplantae > Streptophyta > Magnoliopsida > Malvales > Malvaceae > Gossypium > Gossypium stocksii. Next base: position 30,163,666 of record CM035624.1, read on the forward strand.
TTTAGAGAAATCATGTATGCAATAATGCAATTATACACTTCCCGCCCCATCCAAACGATACACAATATCTCCTGTAACGCCCTGATTTTTGGGATTTTTTTGGATTTTTGTGATTTTAGTGAAATCTTGATATTTTGGTGTTTTGGTTATTAAAATTATGTTTAAGTATGTTAGTGGGTCTTTAGAAGGCCCAAGCCTAAGATAAAACCGGTAGAAATATCAAAATTTGAATTTAAAGTGAATGGGACTTGGTTAAGTGGGCCTTTACAAAAAAGTTAGTGAAATAGGACACAAAGAGGCCCTTGGCAAAGTGGCAATGTGGCACCACTAAGGTCCTAAAAAAATGGCGTGTGGGCAAGTGTTCAAGGGCCAGAGTTCAAGTTGCATGGTAAGCAGTGGTGTTTTATTTTTGTGCATGTGCTGGACATGTGATGGAACTCAAGTGGAACTGTGCTGAAGAGAGTTTAAGTGGTCCATGGAATTAAATTAGATAGATTCGGGAGAGAAATAATAGGAATTTTGAAGGGTAGCTTGTGGTGGCCGAACAAGGGATTTTTGTGGGAACATATCGGTTTTGGCTTAGGGTTTTGGGATACAATCGGGTAGAGAGTGTTTAGGGTGTCACTCAAATAGCTTTGGGGTCTCTTAAGGTTTGTTTTGGCTCTTCTTTTCTTGGTTGCCGATTAGGTATAGTGATAGGCTCTCTTCTCTTCTCCTCCCTCTTTTTCACAAAAAGCCAAAAGTGTGGCAAGAACCCCCTTATGCCATTTTTACCAAAAGAAAACCCTTTGCTCCCTTCTTTCATTCTTTTCTTTTCTTCTTTTCTTGTTAAGCTGAAACAACCTATTCTCTCTACTCATCTCTTCTCTTCTTTTTCTTCAAAATCGAATCTACCATTCTTTTCTTCTCAAGCCAATTGACTACTCATAAAATCTGAAATCCCGAAAGGTTCTAGGTGTGCCGATTTCTTCTTCTTTGTAAACCCTTACTTTTTTTTCTCTTTAGCTGAATTGCATATCCTTGTCGACATCGCTTTCTTTTTATTGCAAAGTTTCCATTTTTCCTTCTCTTTTGTTGTGCCCAAAAATCAAAATCACCATATTTATAGGGACTTGGTAGCCGAATCCTTAGACCTCTAAGATTCATTCTCTGCTAGCGTTTAGTGGCTAGATTTGCATTAGATCTGAGTAGAAACGGAACTGAAATCATTTTGATTAAGAGAACCTGTAGCTAAACAGGCTTAAGTAGCTAAACTAGACTTTGAATTTGGGCTAAACAGGCTTAAGTAGCTAAACAACACTGTAGGGCCCATTAGAGGTTTTAGGGCCCAATGATTGTAATATGCTAAAATGTGCTAAATAAGCTACTGAGATAAAAGTTAGACTATTACTGATTAAAATGTGCATGAAACCCTAGAAACTGGCATAATTACTAAAATGCATGTTTTTCTATTTCTGTTCACTACATGATTATCTGTTGCATGGGACTGGGTTATTGATGGCGGAAGTACTGATAGTAGCTTGACTACGTACTGAAGGGGCTTGCCTCGTTACACTGTTATCTGAGCAGCTATGCTACAACTGTGGAGTGTAGGGCTGGGTGGGTTGAGTTATTCCCCACATGGAGTGCAGGGCTGATACGGGTGGAGTGTAGTGGTTGGATTTAGGTTGGGTTTGGGTTTGCATTCATAATGATATTTGTTCTATTTCTGTAATGGGCCTATGGGTTGTACTGTTATCTGAAGAGGGCTAAGGCCCAGTTGTACTGTTTACTAAATAGGGCTAAGGCCGAGTTAACTGAATAATGAATAGGGCTTCAGCCCAGTAGTTACTGAGACGGTAGGGCTTGGGCCCAATGGGCCTAAGCTGGTTTGGGCTCTGGATGGGCTTTCTTTACACACTGAGTTTCCAAACTCACCCCCTTTCCCTTCCATCCATGCAGGTGAGCCCTAGACTGACGGACTTGGAGCTGGGAGGGATTCAGAGTGGCCACATGGACTGTAGTGAATCAATTAAGTTTTTATGTTATTTTATTCTACTTTATTTCCGTATTTATTTTAAATTATTTTCATTATGGTTTTAGGTTATAATAAGGCCGCTCTAATTATTTTGGTTTTTTTTTCAACTTTTTATTTATACTATACTGATAATGCTATGTACAAAGCTGTACGAGTTTTCTTAAAAATTATTCAAACGTTTTCAAAATTAAACACGCGTATCAAACGAGTAACAAAGTTAAACTTTATAATAAATCTCTTAATAACTGGTAATGGATGGGGCGTTCACCAATAAACTGGGAATTTCTCTTAAGACTTTAAATAGCAGTTTTACAAAGCTCACCCCAATCTTAGTAACTAGGTCACAAGGTTAGTTGTAGGTGATGTGACACACCAGACTTGGTCGTAACGTCTGGACATGGTTTGGGGTGTTACATTTAGTGGTATTAGAGCATAGTTGCAACAACTCAGCTGTGGATCGGGTCCAAAAGGTTTTCAAAAATTTTTAAAATCAGGGCCCAAGAATGGTACTTTAAAATCGGTTTTGGAAAAATTCTTACGAAAACCCTTTTTAAACTCGTTTTCTTTTTTACATACTTTCTTGGGGTTTTCTTAAAAAGGCTTAAGTTTTAAATGGGCTTTTTGAAATCGGGTATCTGAAGAAGTGGCACACTGAATCCCTGGCACCAAGTCTGTAAGTATTCTTTTCTTATACTATACTGTACTGAGATATCACTGTAGATAGAACTGAGACCCTATTATGATACTATAGATAGGGTAGTACTGAAAACTATAGAGACTGAGACTGTAAGGAAACTAAACCCTAGAAGATTGAGACTGTAGCTAGGCTACGAAATCGCAAGACAAACTCTAAAGCTCTATTTGTACATAAGACATTCTGTAATGAACAATTGAAACATTAAACTAATGTCATAAAATTTGTAATCAGATAAGACGTTATGAGTACGAGGGCTGCTCGTGGATGAGACCGTGGACGTGGCTGAGGCAGTGTTCAAGCTGGGTCTTCATCTTCGAAACACGTGCCAGCTGAGGAGGCACGACCGCCATCGGTAGCTGAAAATGGGCCGTATGATCAGGTCGCAGGGGATGATGCCTTGTCCCAGGCCATGCTAAGGGTTCTAGAAAAGGTTGTTGGAGCTAATGTTGGGTCAGTGAATAGGGGAACTATTTCTGAGTGATCCAGGCTAACAGAGCAGAGGTTTTCAGGGGCATATCTCGACTAGCCCCAAATGTAGCTGAGTACTGGCTGGAAGCTATGGAACGGATTATGGACGACCTAGATTTCTCGGAGGAGGAAAAGCTGAAGGGAACGGTGTCGCTGCTACGAGATGAGGCATATCAATGGTGGATCACTGTGAGGGAGAGTACCCCAGCTGAATGGGTAACCTGGGAACTGTTTAAGACGGCTTTCAAGGGAAAGTACTTCAGAGCAAGTTATGAGGATGCACGTAGGAAAGAATTTTTGAACTGGACTCAGGGTAATAAGTCTGTTACTGAGTACGAGTCGAAATTTCTGAGGTTGAGTCGATATTCCAGCGGTATAATTTTTACTGAGTACGAGCGTAGTATTCGTTTTGAGGATGGCCTCAGGGATGAGCTAAGGGTGCTAATAGCTCCGCAGAGGGAGCGTGATTTTGCTGCGTTGGTGGAGAAGGCTAAGATAGCCAAAGAGGTGAAGTGTACTGAATGATAGAACCGTGATAAGGACTGAAACTGATTTAGGAGGATTCTGGATCATCTGGTGCTGCAAACCAGAATGTCAAGAGAGCTAGAGTGGAGGAACCGATCCGAGCAGTTCTAGTAAATACAGTTAGACCACAGGCTTGCGGAGATTATGGAAGAGTGCATCTGGGAGAGTGCTGGAAGCGTACTGGGGCATGTCTTTGATACAGGTGCAAGGAACATAGAATTAAAGATTATCCTCGGAGGCCAGCTCAAACTCAGGTTGCTGAACAGTGGGTGGCTCAACCAGTGCGAGGTGGACCACTACCACCGAGAGGCCGTGGTCAAGGTAGAGGCGGCAATGGTAATGGTCGTAGAGGTGGAGCACTTGGCAGGGGTGCTGGAAATGCTGAGGCTCGCCAGTCAGCATTCGTTTATGCTACTCATCGCTGAGAGGAGGGTGATGCACCTGACGTCATAACTGGTACGTTTTTTATCTCTAGCATGACATACACTGCTCTGATAGATGTGGGAGCAACTCATTCGTATGTTACGTGTAACATTTCTGGGTCGTTGGGTGTGCACTTTGAGGAAATGGTGAGTGAAGTAACTGTGATAAGTCCACTGGGTCACTCGGTTAGAGTAGATGAACTCTATATGGAGGTGCGTTTAGAGACTCAAGGTAGGATCTTTATTGGAGACTTAATGGAGCTACCATTCGGAGAGTTCGATCTGATTTTAGGAATAGACTAGTTGACTAAGCACAAGGCAACTCTGGATTGTGCGACTAAGAGAATGGTGTTAAGGACTACTGAGGATGAGGAGGTAATGGTTACTGGAGAGCGAAGGGACTACTTGTCCAATGTTGTTTCGGCCTTAAGGGCTGAAAAACTGATTCGCAAGGGTTGCAAGGCGTACTTGGCTTTTATGAGTCAGACCGAGACTGAGGACTTGACTGTAGAGACATTTAAAAATGTTAAGGAGTTCAAGATATTTTTTCAGAGGAGCTTCCTGGATTATCTCTGAATCGAGAAGTCGATTTTAAAATCGACTTGCTGCCTAGAACGGCTCCAGTGTCTATCGCACCCTATAGGATGGCACCGAAGGAGTTAGTGGAACTGAAAGCACAAATCCAAGAGTTTTAGATAGAGGTTTAATTGGATCGAGTGTGTCTCCGTGGTAAGCACCGGTACTATTCGTGAAGAAGAAGGATGGGACGATACGTATGTGCATCGATTATCGTCAGTTAAACAAACTAACGATAAAGAACAAGTATCCTCTACCAAGAATCGATAATTTATTTAACCAGCTCAGAGGAGCTTCGGTGTTTTCCAAGATCAATCTTCGATCTAGATACCATCAGTTAAGGGTAAAGGAAGTGGACACTCATAAGATAGCATTCAGAACTCGGTATGGTCATTACGAGTTTTTGGTTATGCCATTTAGACTGATGAATGCACCTGCAGCTTTGATAGATCTGATGAATCGAGTGTTTTAACCTTACTTGGACTGATTCGTAATCGTCTTTATCGACGATATCTTGGAGTATTCAAAAACTGAGGAGAAACATGATGAGCATCACCGTATTGTTCTGCAATTACTGAGGGAGAAGCAGCTCTATGCAAAATTTACTAAATGTGAATTTTGGCTTCGAGAAGTGACTTTTCTGGGTTACGTTGTTTCTGCTGAGGGGATTAGGGTAGATCCTCGAAAGATTGAGGCAGTTCTGGAGTGGAAGCCACCGAGGTCAGTATCAGAAACTCGGTGTTTTCTGGGTCTGGCAGGGTATTCTAGAAGATTTGTAGAGGGATTCTCTCTGATTGCTACACCGTTGACGAAATTGTTGAGAAAGGGAGTAGCATTTGTATGGACTGAGAAACAGCAAGAAGCCTTTGATAAGTTGAAAAAGGTATTGACCGAGGCGCCAGTTTTGGTATAGCCGGAGTCTGGGAAGGATTTTACTGTGTACAGTGATGTGTCACAAGTGGGACTAGGTTGTGTACCGATGCAAGAGGGTAAGGTGGTCGCTTATGCTTCGTGACAGCTTAAGCCTCACGAGGCAAATTACCCGATGCATGATCTAGAGTTGGCAGCGGTGATCTTCACATTAAAAATCTGGAGACATTATCTGTATAGAGAAAGGTGTATTTTATACACAGACCATAAGAGTCTCAAGTATTTGTTGACTCAGAAGGAGTTAAATCTTAGGCAATGAAGATGGATAGAGTGGCTTAAGGATTACGACTATTCGATTGAGTACCACCCAGGCAAGGGTAATGCGGTGGCTGATGCATTGAGTCGAAGGACTGTTGCTGACTTGAGAGCGATGTTTGCTCGTTTTAGTCTATATGACGATGGAAGTCTGTTAGCAAAATTGCAAGTGAGACCAACTTGGATTGAGCAGATTAAGAAGAATCAGTTAAAGGATGATTCGTTCGTTCCCCGATTTCAGCAAGCTGAGAATGATGAGAATTCAAATTTTGGACTAAATACTGATGGAGTTCTCTGCTTTCGTGGAAGAGTTTGTATTCTAAAGGACTCTGACTTGAGACAGGTAATTCTAAAAGAGGCTCATGGTGGACCTTGTGCCATGCATCCTTGAGGGAATAAGTTGTACCGAGAATTGCGAGAGGTATATTGGTGGCCTGGACTTAAGCGAGAGGTGACTGAATTTGTGAGAAAATTCTGACATGCCAGCAAGTAAAGGTTGAGCATCAACTGCCTTCTAGACTGTTGCAGCTAGTAAAGATTCCACTCTGGAAGTGGGAGAGAGTTACCTTGGATTTTGTGAGTGGGCTACCTTTGACACCCTCTAAGAAGGATTCTGTATGGGTGATTGTGGATAAGTTAACGAAATCTGGCCATTTCATACTTGTCCGAACTAATTACTCAGTTCAAAAGTTGGCCAAACTGTATGTAGCAGAGATAGTGCGACTGCATGGGGTGCCAGTATCGATTATTTCTGATCGAGACCCTAGGTTTACATCTCGATTCTGGCAAAAGTTGCATGAGGCATTAGGTACGTGATTGGACTTCAGCACTACTTTTCACCCCCAATTGGATGGACAGTCAGAAAGGGTTATTCAGGTTCTGGAAGACATGTTAAGAGGTTATATTATCGACTTTCGAGATAGTTGGGAGGACTACTTGCTATTGGCGGAATTTGCTTACAACAATAGCTATCAGGCATGTATTCAGATGGCTCCATATGAGGCACTTTATGGGCAAAGGTGTTGTACTCCTAGGTGTTGGACGGAATTGGGAGAACGATAGGTTCTTGGACCAGAGTTAGTGGCAGATATTGAGAATAAGGTTAATTTGATCAGAGATCGGTTAAAAGAGGCATCTGATAGGCAATAATCGTATGCTAATCTAAAGCGAAAGGAAATTGAGTTCTTTGTAGAGGATATGGTATTTTTGAAGGTCTCGCCTTGGAAAAAGATCTTGAGGTTTGGCAAGAAGGGCAAGTTGAGTCTGCGATTTATTGGGCCTTATCGGGTTTTTAAACGGGTAGGACCAGTAGCTTATCAGCTAGAGTTGCCGCCGGAGTTGGATCGTATACATGATGTCTTTCATGTGTCCATGCTAAGACAGTATTGATCGGATCCTTCGCATGTCGTACCAGTGGAGGAGATTGAGGTAAAGACTGATCTAACTTTTGAAGAGGAGCCTGTGCAAATACTGGATCGCGAGGTCAAAGTGTTGAGAAGGAAGTCAGTTCCGTTAGTAAAAGTGCTTTGGCGCAACCCTAGTAGAGAAGAAGCTACTTGGGAGCTAGAAGAGACGATGTGTCAACAATACCCTCACCTATTTGGATCAGGTAAATTTCGAGGCCGAAATTTTTTTAAGGGGGTAGAGTTGTAACACCTTGATTTTTGGGATTTTTTGGGATTTTTGTGATTTTGGTGAAATCTTGAAATTTTGGTGTTTTGGTTATTGAAATTGTGTTTAGGTATGTTAGTGGGTCTTTAGAAGGCCCAAGCCTAAGATTAAACCCAGTAGAAATATCAAAATTTGAATTTAAAGTGAAGGAGACTTGGTTAAGTGGGCCTTTAAGAAAATGTTAGTGAAATAGGACACAAAGGGGCCCTTGGTAAGGTGGCAATGTAGCGCCACTAAGCTATTAAAAAAGTGGAGTGTGGGCAGGTGTTCAAGGGCTAGAGTTCAAGTTGTATGGCAAGCGGTGGTGTTTTATTTTTGTGCATGTGCTGGACATGTGATAGAACTCAAGTGAAACTGTGCTGAAGAGAGTTTGAGTGGTCCATGGAATTAGATTAGATAGATTAGGGAGAAAAATAATAGGAATTTTCAATGGGAGCTTATGGTGGCCGAACAAGGGATTTTTGTGGGAACATATCGGTTTTGGCTTAGGGTTTTGGGACACAATCGGCTAGGGAGTGTTTAGGGTGTTACCCGAATAGCTTTGGGGTCTCTTAGGGTTTGTTTTTGCTCTTCTTTTCTTGGTTACCGATTAGGTATAGTGATAGGCTCTCTTCTCTTCTCCTCCCTCTTTTTCACAAAAGCCGAAAGTGTGGCAAGAACCCCATTGTGCCGTTTTTACCAAAAGGAAACCCTCTCCTCCCTTCTTTCATTCTTTTCTTTTCTTCTTTTCTTGTTAAGCTGAAACAACCTCTTCTCTCTACTGATCTATTCTCTTCTTTTTCTTCAAAACCAAATCTCCCATTCTTATCTTCTCAAGCCAATCGACTACTTATAAAAGTTGAAATCTCGAAAGGTTCTAGGTGTGCCGATTTCTTCTTGTTTGTAAACCCTTACTTTCTTTTCTCTTTAGCCGAATTGCATAGCCTTGTCGACATCCCTTTCTTTTTATTGCAAAGCTTCCATTTTTCCTTCTCTTTTGTTATGTCCAAAAATTGAAATCACCATATTTATAGGGACTTGGTAGCTGAATCCTTAGATCTCTAAGATTCATTCTCTGCTAGCGTTTAGGGGCTAGATCTGCATCAGATCTGAGGAGAAATGGAAGTGAAATCATTTTGATTAAGAGAACCTGTGGTAAGTGCTCGAAATCTCTGATTCTATTCTTTATTTCGGGATTTAGAAAAGCCAAAACCCCTATGTGCATAGGGAGGCTGTCGATTTAGGGGCTTACAGCTCTATGGGTATTAACAATAGATTTATTTTGTGTTATTGTGATTTAGAGGCTACTGATTGAGGGCTTTGACAAGTGGAACAACTAGATCCAGATCTAGTGGCTAAATTCGACAAAGAATAGATCTCAAGGGCTTTAGTTGATGATGGTCGAATATGGTAAGAGGTGTTTAGGTTGGTTGTTTTCGGATTTGAAACCTAATATTGTAGTCACCAATTGTAGGGTAATCGTGTGGGAGATCTCGCTGTAGTAATCGCAAATCAGGTGTGTACCGAACACCCTCTTGTAGTTTAAATCGGCAAAAGCTAAAAGGTCAAAATGCCAAAATTTTGGCATTTCGTGGACTTGCGAGCGTGCGAGTGCTCGTGGGTTGGTTGGAAGCAGTAGATCTATAACTAAAATTAGTAAAGTTGGTGAGTGCGTGATTTCGTGCACTTCGGTAAGGTTGGGCCTCGATAGGCTGAAATTCGGGCCCAATGGGCTTACGAGCCCATATGGGTAAGAATAGGCGATAAGCATGTTTTGGTAGACTGTAGATCAAAAACTGTTAAAACTAGTGAACGGATCATAAAATTTGGACTAATGGGCTAAAGTAGCTATTAGACACTGTAGGGTCCATTAGGGGTTTTAGTGCCCAATAAATAAGAACTGTTAAAATGGGCTAGATAAGTTACTGAAATGAAAATGAGACTGTTAATAACTGAAAAATGCATAAAACCCTAAAAACTGGCATAATTACTAAAATACCCCTTATGGTTGGAAAATTACTATTTTACCCCTATGTGCAAAATGACCGTTATACCCCTAGGGCTACATCTAGCTGAAATGCATGTTTTTTTTCTATCTCTGTTAACTACATGATTATCTGTTGCATGGGACTGGGTTATTGCTGGAGGAAGTATTGATAGTGGCTTGACCACGTATTGAAGGGGCTTTGCCTCGTTACACTGTTATCTGAGCAGCTATGCTGCAAATGTGGAGTGTAGGGCTTGGTGGGTTGAGTTATTCCCCACATGGAGTGTAGGGTTGGTACGGGTGGAGTGTAGCGGTTGGATTTAGGTTGGGTTTGGGTTTGCATTCATAATGATATCTGTTCTATTTCTGTAATAGGCCTATGGGCCGTACTGTTATCTGAAAAGGGCTAGGGCCCAGTTGTACTGTTTACTGAATAGGGCTAAGGCCCAGTTAACTGAATAGTGAATAGGGCGTCGGCCCAGTAGTTACTGAGACTGGTAGGGCTTAGGCCCAATGGGCCTGAGCTGGTTTGGGCTCTGGATGGGCTTTCTTTACACACTGAGTTTCCAAACCCACCCCCTTTTCCTTCCATCCATGCAAGTGAGCCCTAGACTGACGGACTTGGAGTTGGGAAGGATTCAGAGTGGCCATATGGACAGCAGTTAATCAATTAAGTTTTTAGTTTATTTTATTCTACTTTATTTCTGTATTTATTTTAAATTATTTTCATTATGGTTTTGGGTTGTAATAAGGCCGCTCTAATTATTTTGGTCTTTTTTTCAACTTTTTATTTATACTATACTAATAATGCTATGTACAAAGCTGCGCGAGTTTTCTTAAAAATTATTCAAACGTTTTCAAAATCAAACACTGGTATCAAACGAGTAACAAAGTTAAACTTTATAATAAATCTCTTAATAACTGGTAATGGATGGGGTGTTCACCAATAAACCGGGAATTTCTCTTAAGACTTTAAATAGCAGTTTTGCAAAGCTCACCCCAATCTTAGTAACTAGGTCACAAGGTTAGTTGTAGGTGATGTGACACACCAGACTTGGCCGTAACGTCTGGGCCAGGTTTGGGGTGTTACATCTCCGTTCAACTGAATCTCATTCTGTGGGGATGACTATATCGACCCACCCATCCGATACACATCAAGGGTAGCGCCGTTGCGGTACTACCTAACATTGCAGCAAAGCTGCTAATCATATATTGGGCTTAACAGCCTTCGTTTGATCCACGATTGTCAAGCGACTATGCGATCCTCATATAACACTTCCTCTAAATAATCCCCCCACATGCAACATCATAACACATGAGTGCAACATATAGCATATAGTCACACTTATAACACACAAGGGTAATTTAGTAATTCTACCTTACAGTGGTATTTCGGTAATTCTACCCTACAGGGGTATTTCAGTAATTCTACCCTACAAGGGTATTTCAGTAATTTACTAACGTATGGGTCTTAATTACGAACTCTGGCCCGTCAACAAGTCCTCCTTGGCTAGAGTGACCAGACACTATGCACCAGGTAGGATTCCAGAGAAGAGGAGGTGGGTCATTAAGACCGCGTAAGTACCAAGCTCTCTCTAGATCCAATCCTAGACATGCATATGCCCATTGCCACACTCTAACCTTAAGACTTGTCCACAGACATGCTTGATAAATTAATTAAGTTTTATGCGCTTGAGTATTCATTAGAATCTAGGCCTAAAAGTCTATTATAAAACCTTAGTATGTCTGCATGCTTTCACTCATTCATATAGCCCATCGGGCCTAATCGCATTTATATGGCCCTTTAGGCCCAATCACAATCATACGGCCTATCAAGCCCAATCCATTCCAATTAATTCAACAAACTTTATCAACTCATCACTTATAATCAACATATCAATTTTTGCTAGATTGGGCCCATAAGCCCATCGACCCATTGTGCCCATTCTAGCCCGATTAGCCAAAATGTGACCCAAGTCCATGAGATCGTTCATGGGGCCTCTACTGTCATATCGGTTACCCTCATACGAGTGTTCGCGCACTCGCGAGACTGCATAGCCAAACTTTTGGCTTTTTGGTATTTTGACTTTTTGGCATTTCAGGATTTGCCGATCTATCGTCTGTGTGCAGTGCATGTACGCACCTGATATCGAAACATGTTACGATCTCCTTAGCCCCGAGCCTACAATCGATATCACCCTTCAATTGATCGCATGCTTAATACATATCTTTACCGAAACTGAAACCTCACCTTTCAACTTATCTTGCGCGACAAGTTATAACAGCCTCTTCTTTAATCACTAACCACGATCAACTCCTAGATCTGCACCAATCTTAACTATTAAAACCAGAATAACAGGTGACTTGCATCCAACACAAGTCCCCCTTCCTTTAACTATGACCATTCGATCAACTAAGATTAAGAACACTTACCCAAGAAGCAATTGGCCCAAAAGAGGAGTAGTGCGGCATAGAGAAGGTTTGGCCAACAAAGCATTCAGTTTAGAAAAGGTGAACCAGGAGCAAGAAAGAGAAGAGTTTAACGAGAAAGGAAGGGAAGAAGTCGGCACAAACTTAAAGGGAAATAATAAGGGTTTTTCGGCTTTTGGGTACTTGGAGAGAAAAGTAGTTTTCGGCAAAATAAGAAGAAATAATTTGGCATTAGCCTAGAATCGGCACCTATATATATACTACCTGAAATTGCCTTCCCTTAATTGCCAATTCGGCTCCACCACTTCTTCTATCCCTATCTCCTAACTTTTCTCCACGAAAAGCTGGTTAATCCTTTCCAAAAATTTTTCTTCTCATCACTTCTATTAGAGTCCAGTTCCATGCCACTACCAACCATCTAGAAGGCAAAAATAAAATTCCTAAAAATACCAAGCCAGCACTCGAACCTAGGATCCCCTTGCTTGCCATTAACACCACCTTCGTGCACCCTAAATGGCGTCACATATCCACTACACCACAGCCCTACTTGTGTCCTATTTTATCTCCATTTATTTAAAAGCCAAGGTACTTGCCATTAATGTTCCTTTAATTATTAAACTAAAACTCCTTCACCTCAAAGTTCGAACCCAGAACTTTTCCATCACCCCTAGACACGCCAAATTTATTAAACCCTTAAAGCCAACATGTCATTTGTCATTTTCTTGCTTACTAAAAAATATTTATGAGACCCAAAGCCCAAAACCCAATTCATCTAGGACCAAAATTTGGGGCGTTATAGTTACAACTATCCCCTTAAGGGATTTTTGTCCCCGAAAATCTTATCGTTAAATAGATTCGAATACTGTTGTCTTATGATATCATCGGGCTCCCATGTAGCCTCTTCGACCACGTGTTTGTGTCACAACACTTTGACTAAAGAAATTTTCTTATTTCTCAATTCTTTGATCTCGCAGGCTAGATTTTGAACCGGTTCTTCACTATATGACAAATCAGGCTGAATCTCAACCTCCGTAGGAGAAATCACATGCGTAGGATCTGATCGGTACCTCCGTAACATCGAGACATCAAATAAATTATGAATTATTTCTAGCTCAGGTGGAAACATTAATTTATAACCAACCAGCCCAATACGTTCTATAATCCCATATGGTCCGATGAATCAGACTCAATTTGCTTTTCCGACCAAATCGTAACACTTTCTTCCACAGCGATAGTTTCAGAAACACTTTATCTCCAATCTCAAACTCGATGTCTTTCCATTCCGAATCCACATACGTTATTTGACGATCTGATTCTACTTTCAAACTTTCTTGAACAACTTCCACTTTTTGCTCTGTTTCTCAGATTAAATCGACCCCGTGTATCCTATTCTCAATGAGCTCAGTCCAGTATAACGGTATTCTGCATTTTCGATAGTAAAGAGCCTGGTATGGTGCCATTTTCAAACTTGATTGAAAATTGTTACTATAAGCAAATTCAACCAATGGTAGGTATCGTTCCCACCTACCTTCAAACTTGAGAATATAACATCTCAACATATCCTTAAGAATCTGAATAATCCGCTCAGACTGGCCATCAGTCAGTGGATGAAAAGTTGTACAAAAATGAAGTTTCGTACCTAAAGCATCCTACAGTTTCTTCCAGAATTGTGATGTGAATCTCAAATCTCTATTCGAAATGATAGAAATAGGTACCCCATGCAATCTCACAATCTATGAAACGTGCAACTCCGTAAGTTTATCAAGTGAGTAATCAATACGAATCGGAATGAAATAAGCTGATTTAGTTAATCTATCTATAATGACCCATATAGCATCTTTCTTACTTGATGTCAACGGTACACCGGATATAAAATCCATCGTAGCTCGGTCCCATTTCCACAGAGGAATCATAATTAGCCGAAGTAACCTAGATGGAAATTGATGCTCAGCTTTAACTTGTTGACATACTAAACACTTTAAAACATAATTAGAAATGTCCCGTTGCATACCGTGCCACCAATATTGCTGTCTTAGGTCATGATACTTTTTTGTACTCCTTGGGTGAATAGAAAATTGGCTATTATGAGCTTCACTCAAAATCAATTGAATCAACTCGAAATTCCTCGGTACATATATTCAATCTCTAAATCTCAAACAACCCTCAGCATCAACTTGAAACTCTGAATCCTTACTCAAATCATATTGAACCCGTTTTGCTATCAATTCATTATCAACTTTTTGAGCTCCATAAATCTGTTTAAGGAATAACGATTTCTCTTTCAAATCGGCTACTATCAAGCTGTCATCAAACAATTTCATATGTGCATTTATTACACGGAGAGCAAACAATGATTTTCGACTCAAAGCATTAGGAACTAGGTTAGCATTTCCCAGATGGTAATCAATCACCAGCTTGTAATCTTTTAATAACTCTAACCATCGTCTCTGTCTCGAATTTAAATCTTTCTGAGTCATTAAATATATTAGGCTTTTCTGATCTGAATAAACATGGCATTTCTCACCAAACAAGTAGTGACGCCAAATCTTTAATGCAAATATAATAGCTGCCAATTCTAAATCATGAGTCGGATAATTCTTTTCATGTGGCATTAACTATCTCGAAGCATAAGCTATGACTTTGCCTTCCTACATTAAAACACACTATATATCACATATTCTTTACCCGATTTAGGCTGTATGAGTACCGGAGCTTCAGTTAACATAGCTTTCAACTGATCAAAACTATTTTGACATTTATCGGACCATTCAAACTTCACATTTTTTTAATAATCTTGGTAACGGTGTTGCCATCACAGAGAAACCTTTCACAATTCGACGATAATACCCGAACCACGAACTTCAGAAATATTTCTTGGGGGTTTCAAATCAAGTATAGCTGAAATCTTGCAAGGATCAACCCGAATGCCTGATGCTGATACAACATGTCCTAGAAAACTAACTTCTTGTAGCCAGAACTCACATTTACTAAACTTTGCATACAACTATTTATCTCGCAAGATTGGAAGCACTATTCTTAGATGTTCAGCATGTTCGGACTCATTATGCGAGGAGATCAAAATATTATCTATAAATACAACCACAAACTGATCCAAATACTGTCTAAAAAAATAGTTCATCAAGTCCATAAAAACAACAGGTGCGTTAGTAAGTCCAAAAGGCATAATTAGAAATTCATAATGTCTGTACCTCGTTTGGAAAGCAGTCTTTGGCACATCAGAGTCTTTAACTCGTACCTGATAATATCCCGATCTCAAATCCATCTTTGAAAATACAGCAGCCCCTTTCAATTGGTCAACCAAATCATCGATTCTGGGCAGAGGATATTTGTTCTTTACAGTGACTTTGTTCAACTGATGGTAATCTATACACATTCTCATCGTGCCATCTTTCTTTTTCACAAACAAAACAGGAGCACCCCAAGGTGAGAAACTCTGTCTCGCGAAACCTCTATCTGTCAACTCTTGCAACTGTACTTTTAGCTCTTTTAATGCAGCCAGTTCCATTCTATACAGTGCTATTGAAATTGGAGTAGTCCTAGGCATCAATTCAATGCCGAACTTGACTTCTTGAGCAGGTGGTAATCTTGGAAGTTCTTCAGGAAATACATCAGGGAATTCACAAACAATAGGCACTGATTCGATTCTATTATCAGACACTTTAAAATCTATCACATAAGCTAAATAAACTTCACAGCCTTTATTCACATATTTTTGAGCTTTCATTGCAGATATAACAGTAGGCAACCCACTCAAATCATTGGATGCAATCCGAGTTATTTCATTATTCTTGCATCTCAAGTCTATAACTTTCCGTTTATAGTTCACAACAGCATCGTGCAAAGTCAGCCAATCCATACCCAAAACTATATCAAATTCATCGAAAGGCAATAACATCAAATCAGTCGAAAAATAGATATCTCGAATTATTAACGGACAATTCTTGCATACTTTATCAACCAGGACACTTTTGCCTAAGGGGTTTGATACTCTAATTACGAGTTCAGTAGACTTTACAAGCAAAGTCTTACTATATACTAAATTCATACATATATAAGAATGCATTGATCCAGGATCTATCAATGCAATCACAGAAGTGTCGTAAAGAGTAAATGTACTCGTAAGAACATCAGGACATGTAGCTTCCTCTCTAGCCCGGATAGCATATGCTCCGGCAGGTGGTTTGACCTCTGACGTCACTGTCGTATCTTTTGTAGCCCCACGACTACCACTCATATTTCTAGTACTTCTGGGTGTTCTTCCTCTAGCCACAATGTTACTCGGCTTTACGTTTTGTAGTGTCTCTTGTTCAATCATCTCAAGACAATATCATTTAAAATAATCTAGCGATCCACACTTATACCAAGCTTTGTTACTTTTGTTCCAGCATTCACCAAAATGTCATCTTTCGCACTGCTGACAGTCAGGTTTATTATCCTGAACACTACCAACACCCGATACTAAAATGGCTCGAACCTTAGAACTGGAATATTATTTTGCACGATCTCTTCCTGTCTAAGCATTCGAACGAGCATAAGAATCTCTAAATTTCTTTGACGAAGATTGATGTTGTTTACTCATCGATCGCTTTCTCGTCTCAAGAGCCATAGAATTAGCTTTCTTTTTCTTTTTGGTGAGATCCTCGGCTTTACAAGCCCTCTCGACTAACACGAAGAACTCTTTTAACTCAAGAATTCCAACCAGAAGTTTTATATCTTCTTTTAATCCATCAACAAAATGTTTACACATGATTTCTTTGGTAGCAACATATTCTCGAGTATACTTGCTAAATCTTATGGATTCTTGCTCATATTCTGTTACTGACATTCGACCCTGTTTCAGTTCTAAAAATTCTTTATGCTTCAAATCAAGAAATCACTGGCTGATCTACTTTTTCCAAAATTCTGTTTGAAAGAGTTCCCAGGTGATCCTTTCTCTCGGCACCACTGATGTCAAAGTCTTCCACCAATGATATGCATTATCTCAGAGTAAATACACCACACACTTTATACATTCGTCATGTGTACAGGATAGTTCATCAAACACTCTCATAGTATTTTCAAGCCATAACTTGGCTCTCTCAACATCATCATCAACTGTAGCCCTGAATTCTTCAGCCCCGAATTTTTGTATCTTATCAATTGGTGGCTTACCTGATCTCAACGGATCAATGACTTGTAGAATAACTGGAATTTGTTAATTAACAGGTGGGGGTGGAGGGTGTTGTACAGCTAGATTCGTACAAATGAATTTCGAGAACCATTTATTCATCATCTAGAAGAAGGCTCACTTAGCCTCTCCCTCATGGCTACCTGTACTCAATTCTAGATTCATTTGGCACCTCCCCTTGAGTTGGAGCCGGCGCATTACTTCTACATCATCAGCTACGGCTATTTCGAGATCCATAAACTATACAAAAATAGGTTTCAATCATCAAGGTTCATACACTATCACAATTCATAAATATGGCATGTATAGCTAGACTCAACGCTACGTTAGTCCTGGAATCGACTAAACCATAGCTCTGATACCAACGAAATCTAACACCCCTAACCTGTATCCGTCGTCGGACTAGGGTTATGAGCATTACTGGACAAATCAGAACCTTACCAGCATTTCACATTCATTAACATCATAACATATTCACATATTATCAAAGAGTCCCATATAAAGGTCTTCGAGACCTTAAAAATGCACTAGAGGAAGATCGAGACTAAACTGAACACTTAGAAAATTTTCCTAAACTTGAACCTCTTTAAAATTGTTGAGATCACACACTTATGTAGTTAGTCCATATGCCTCACATGGCCACTAGATACGTCCATGTGTCCGGGCCGTGGCAAAATAGGGCATACAAACTGAGATGTTCACACAGCCACGAGACATGCCTGTGTCCTCGACCATGTGAAAATTAAGGAGGCTACTGACTTGCAGCCACGGTTACTAGACACGCTCGTGTGCCTAGGCTGCGTCATTCCTATAGGGTAATTTGACTTAATCCAATGGGTACCCCAGGGGACACACAGCTATGTACTATAACCGTGTGTCGCACATGGCTGAGACACACGCTCGTGTCTCTGCCCGTTTGGACAAAAATAGGCCATTCAAAAAGCCAACTTTGCCACCCAACTTTGGGTCATCCCTACAAGCCAAAATCAATACATGTATACCTACAATTCACGGCCAAAACATGCTCAAAATATTCATCAATGTAAATAAGAATGTCACCAACCAATTCATGCACATTAACTAAACTAAATCATTCACTAATCAAGCCAAAAACTATTACATAATACTTGTTATAAAACCACATCATGAACCATTTCAATTTATAACTAAAACTTACCAAATTCATCGTTTACTCATACTAAAATGACCATATTAAGTTAGGCCATTCATGTATTATAAGGCACACTAAAAATTGCATCTCATATCACATACCAAAACCACCATTTTCACAATTTAGCTAGCAAAATCACATGGCATAACCTATTTACAAGTCAAAATATACATAAAACCCTCCCTAGCTTATACATGCCATACTTAGCTCTTCAAAAACACTAAAAGTGCCAAAATGAGTTTAGATAGTGCGATGATGATCCTCAATGATTCTCGAGCCTTCAGGACCTTCAATGATCTATAAAATAGAAATAAACAAACCAAGTAAGCTTTTAAAGCTTAGTAAGTCATAAGCAAGTAATATAACATATGATTTTAATAATAAAACTACCATTCCATTAATTTGAGCCATGAACAAACATTACAAACCTTCATCCACATCTTACCATATGGTTTCTCATTTAAATGAGATTCACACCTCTTTGATTCAATTCATATCATTTCACTTGTGAACTTTATCTCATTAATTAACAACATTGAACATACCTGTTCTATTTCGTACCACTACACCCTTGAGCATTTCCTTAATTCATTCGCAGAACCAACTAGCTTAAGAGTCAAACATTTGAACATAACATCCGATAAGTACCTATACCATGGCCCGTAGCCAAATCAAGGTTACTCCCGAAACATTTATAACATGGCCCGAAGCCAAACACCTTATCCCAGTGACATGCCACTACCTTCCGAAACTAATCCTACGGTTCAACCGAGCTTTCTCAATCTCGTTTTCTATTACTAGCTCAACCACATCAACAGTATCTTTAATTCCACCTCTTCCGAGGTTCCAATCATTCCAGTTCATTTAAGAACAATGCAGTTAACAACATTATAATGAAATTACTACTTATGAACTTACCTCGAGTGTGTTTTGTCGATTTAGTTGATTATTTGACAACTTTTGATTTTCTGCGATCCAAGTTTGAGTTTCACTTTTCTTGATCTATACGTATTAAAAATAACTCATTCAATCACACACTCAATCAATTCAATACAAGGACACACGGTTAGGGCATTTTACAAAATAGCCCTCCCATTTTCACATTTTGACATTTAAGTCCCTATTTCATAAAATCATCAAATATACCCAATTTCTTTAACTAAGGCCTAGCAAAACTTTCTATGTAGTCCATTGAAGCCCACGTATTTCATAAATTTCCTATTTTAGTCCCTCTATTTAATCATTTTCACAAATTAGCCCAAATTAGCTAATTTCTTCAAAAATTCAATAAAATATATCAACCCAATTCATATCTTTCATTTAACACCAAAAACCATCACAAAGCTCACCATTTCATCAATGACACATCTTATAAACATCAACAATTTCTCAAATTACAACATGGGCTTGATAGTAGACTAAACAACAATCTCAAAAACATAAAAATCATCAAAAATCAAAGTCAAAACATACCTCAATTGGCCAAAATGGATGTCGAATGCTCAAAGGTTTTAAACCATAACTCTTTCTTTTAATTTTGACAAAGACAAGCATAAAAATGGCCACTTTCATGTTTCTTTGTTTTTATTGTAAACTAGTTAATAATAATTTCCATTATAACCCTAATTAAATTAACAATCAAAACATATTATTAAGGTAATTAATGACCACCAATATTTCAAATGGTGTAATAACCATTTAAGGCCTTAACAATTAAAAGCCATGTTCAAATCAACACATAATCACATAATTAACCACTTTTACTTTTTATACAATTTAGTCCTTTTTGCTAATTAAGCACACAAACGACCAAATTTTCATACAAGACTTTCCCACCTGCTAATTCACATATAATAAGCATAGAAAATAATGATAAAATATTTTTCTAACTCGGATATGTGGTCCCAAAACTACTCTTCTGACTAGGGTCTAAACGGGACTGTTACAATCTAGTGTTTGGAATAATTTGTAGAATAATAGAGAAGTGATGGCTAAATTTTGCAAGGGTCCAAATAAAATTAGGCCATATAGTCTCAACGTTGGGTTTTAAAGGATAAAAATTTCATCATGGTTGGCATGGAAGGCACAAGCTGTCCAAATAAAGTTGCCTAAATCATTTCCAACATTCCATACTACCTAGGATTTTGCCTTGAGAAATGACTAAGTCAATTCTAAAGACTTAAACTTTCATGCATGCCTAACTTTCCTAAGGAACTAAAAATTTATGGTACAATTTACATGTTTTATTAAGAATACATTTATATCATTATTAAGCTAACATAACAACTTATTGAAATAATAGAACTTTATTTTTACTGAAGTTTAGCATACTTAACAAATTTCAAATTATTGAACAAAAAGATATCCTAATCATAACTGAAAGAAAAAATTTATTCTGAGTGGAAATAATTTCAATTTTTTAGCCCCTCTACTTAAAATGAACAATGTCCTCATTGTTTAAAGTGAATAGATACTATAGACACCAGGTAGGATTTTAGAAAATAGGAGGTGAGTCAAATTGACTGCTTAAGTATAAAGCTCTCTCTAGATCTAATCCAAGACATGTATATATCTATTGCCACACTTTATACTTTGTGACTTTCTCATATTTTATTAATGATTTCCTTCTCTTATTTTATTATGCAAGAATAAAAATTCCTAATTAACTTAATCCTAAAATAACCCAAGAACAGAAATAAATAAAGTTGAGATCCTCCCTTTTTATTTATTTGCAGATCCTTCCGAATTCGACTCATCTTTTACTCCATCATTATTGTCTCTGCATGAATCGCTTTGCTCCTTCTTTGATAATGGACTCCATTGTTCAAATATGAAATCTGGAAACTCAGGCACAATAATAATTAGGTCATTGTAAATTTTCTTAAGAGCACTTCTCGGAAACACAAAAATTTATACACTTTTTCATACCTTTTTTAACTTAAAGTCATGCAAAATTGGCGAAATTCTTGTCGAAAAATAATTAATTATAATAAAATAATTAAATTGTACCTAAATTACCAACATGCTTAATTTTAATTAACTTTATAATTAATTTTGATTAATTTTAAATATTTTCGACAAAATTACACAAAAGGCAAAAAATGGCTTGACAGGCACTACTAGAAGCACAAAATCGAGAAGCAATTTGAAGTGTCAAGACGAATTAATTTCTAGCCTAAGACGATCCAAATATGTGTATTAATTCATAATATAATTAAATTTAATTTATACTCAATTCAAATTGGGTTAAATAAATTATTATTCATTAATTATGAAAAAGTGGTCTAGTTGAATCGAACTGAGTGGACCAAACCAGCCAAGAAAATGACAGCCCAAAACCGTCCAAGTGCTGACCCAATTTAGCTCATTAGCTTATTTTTTAAGCTTGCAGAGAGGCCCTTGAAGACTTGTTCAAATTGCAATTAAACCCCTCCACCATTGGTGGCTTTGAAGATTTGCCCTAAGCCATATTTAGCAAAGTTGAAGCCATGAACTTTGCCATATGGGTAGCCGGCCAAGGCGTGGCTTTTTGCTGCTATTTTTAGAAAATTTCAACTGTCACATTCAGCTATAAAATCCCCCTTGGCTGATCATTCAACGCATCCCTCATTCACATCTCTTCTCTTACAACTCTTTTCTCTTCTCTCACTTTCTTTTCTCATTTTCCTATTCAAAGTTCCTTGCTCTTTTACCGATTTCTCTTCTTGGGAAAGGAGTTTTCTTCAACCATTTTGGAGTAGCAATTGAGTGTTTATAGCAGCCTTGATCAGTGAATACAACTAAGAAGGAAGAATGGAGGACACTAGTCAAGCCACGGAAAACCCCAGAATTTGATTCTTATTCCCTATCTCTTTAATTTTAATTGTTGTTATGATGAACATGTTAATGAATATTTATGTTGTTGGAATGGTTAATTTAATTGATTTAGCTTGAATTTAATTCATGTTAGGTTGATTGCTTTTCATCCTCTTAAATTATTAAAATTGTGTTTATGCTGTTATAGGCCTCGGTAAGATGCTTGATTAAGTAAAATCATGACTAAGTTATTCTTGCATTACAATTGTTAGGTAACTAATGAATTAATTATTTAAACAAATTAAAATTATAATTAATGGACACAATACTTAATCAGTGCATATTTATTCTTCTAAGGTAGCTGAAGGTTAAATTAGCATTGTATCTGGCGATAAATTTGCCTTGCATAACTTGCAAGATTATTGTGATTAAACTATTTCAAGGTAAGGATACCTTGTTACCTCACATAGTCTTTTATGTGCTTATTAGATTTAATTAATCATTTGAACTAACATATGAATATGCAAGAGATTATTTCAATTTAATAAGTATGTATGTGTAATAACATGTTTCCTTATTAAAATCTGATTAATCGATTGAATTGACATAGGGATATGTCAAGAGATGAATGGATTTTTGTAGGTAAGTATGTTCATAATTTAGCAAATTACCGAGTTACTGTGAATTTATTCGTAATAACTTAAACATGAGTTTAATAATTCTAAGTTAAAAAAATGTAATTAATCTTACACAGTTATGTCATCTTGGTGAAATCATATATTGAAATCGTGCTTTACAATTTTTATTTTTCATTTTATTTCTTTTACTTAGTTTAAAACTTTAGCTTTTAATCACCCTCTTCAAACAAAATATTTGTCTTCACCAAAGTGTTTAAATAGCATTCAGAAATAATTCTTTTAACAATCCCTGTGGATACGATAACTCGACATTTACTTGTAACTTTATTACTTGTTGCAATTGTGTACACTTGCACATTTTTTTTGTTCCAAGTTTTTGGCGCCTTTGTCGGGAACTGTTTTAAAAAAATTCATTATTTGTGAATTTGTTTCTGCATTTTGGTTTATTTTTCTTTCCAATTCTAACTCATTTAACTTTTCTGTGATTATTTTAGGTGTTTATGAGTATTGACCGAATTATAGAATTGCTCCCTGTAGACCCTGAGATAGAAAGAATTTTTAGACAGTGAAGAAGACAAGCAAATTAGAGAAGGACTGAAGAGATGAATTTAAAAAATATGAATCAAGGGAATAGAGCAAACCTTGCTCAAAATCCTACCATTATTGTTGATGATAGGGATAGAGCCTTAAGACAATATGCCATGCCAATTTTTCATGACCTTAATTCGGGTATTAGGAGACCCGAAATTGAGGAACAACAATTCGAGCTGAAGCCAGTCACGTTCGAGATGCTTCCGACAGTGGGCCAATTTAGTGGAATGCCTACCGAAGACCCTCACCTGCACTTGAGACTATTCATGGAGGTGAGTGACTCTTTCAAGTTAGCTGGAGTACCCGAAGATGCATTACGATTGAAGCTATTCCCATGTTTGCTAAGGGACAGAGCTCGAGCTTTGTAACACCCCGGACCTGGCCCAGATGTTATGGCCAAACCTGGCGACATCATATTGAAGGGAGAAACATAAAATTTGATGTTGTTGAAAAACCTTGAAAACATTTGATCAGCTCGCTAAACATTATCTTCAAATGGGTTTCTATTTTGAAAACAAGCATCATTTGATGAGTTCTTAGTTTGGAAAACAATAGCCTGTGAAAACTTAACGCTAGGTTCGACTTCTTTTAGTAAATTAAGAATTGATTAAAACTCTATTTTGCTATTGAAAATCTCAGTCTTTATAATCGTCATTAAACTTTCATGATTCAAACACAACAGAAACTTTTCTTTAAAATCATTTGTGTACTTACGCTCGAATTGTAAAACGTTGTTTACTATTTGAAACTCGAGACCTAGAACTAGAAGTTAAAAATTAAAAAGGAGATAAAACTTAAAATGAAAATAAATCCAGAAAAGGCTTTATTACAACGAAAACCCAAATAGAATAAAAATGTAATCAAAATAAATTAAAGTGCTAAAATGTTTAGTTGTCTGTAGTGGGGCCACCTCTCAGTCCTCCTATGCGTCGAACTGTCTATCACTAGGGATTACTTGTACAACTAAAAAGATGGGTGAGTTTACGAAAACTCAGTGTGTACTACCCCTAACACTAAACAACATGCAACACTTTAGTCTAAGCCTAAGCCCATTACAGTAACAGTGGCCATTGAGCCTTAGCCCGTATCAGTCTCGGTTGGGCCCTAGCCCATAATAGTATCAGCTGTTAAAACATATGATGCACATATCCCTAACCAACCCTGCACACCGTCCCCTATCCAACCCTGCACTCCCGTGGGGATTAAATCGACCCACCCATCCCTACACTCCCAATGTAGCACTGGTTGTGGCACCAACCAATATCGCAGCAAAGCTGCCAATCACATAATCGACTTTAAGCCATCGGTGGGTCCACAGTGGTATCGTACGACCCATGCGACCCTAACAAATCAATTACTTCCTCTAATCACAAAATCCCCATGCCCATGCAGTATAATGTCACACATGAATGCAAAACATAGTATAATGTCACAGTGGTCCACAGTCATCTCGCATGACTCGTGTAACTTTTAGCAATTGAAATGTACAATTGGGCCTAAAGCCCATTATGCGGCTCAAGTGGGGCCCACACGCTCATATGGCCCACTAAGCCCAGAATTGACCTTAGCCATGTGAACGCAATAGCCAGGTCCGCTAATTTTTTCATGTCGTGATAAAAACTCGAGTGGGTCCCACGAGCCTATTGGGCCCACACAGCCCATTTCGGCCCACAAACGGCCTAAGCTCTTGAAGCCGCTCATAGTGGCCTCTACCATTGTATCAAATTTTCCACACGTGTGTTCGTGCGCCCATGTGGCAACCGTTACCATACTTTGGGCTTTTCGACTTTTCGACATTTTGACTTTTTACCGTTCTACGATTTGAGTAGTGTGTGTACACACCTTGATGGAGAAAAGACACAGTATCCTACGAGCGTAAAACCTATATTTGATCAAGGTACTCAATTAGTCATCCCATTAATAGGATTTGACATCCTTTTCTAATGCTAAAATCGAAACTAAAATTGATACATGCCTTGACAGAACATACGAGTTCAACTCGTTTAAACTATTGAGGAAGGTTGATTCCTCTCTCCTTGTTGAACCACTGCATTACCCACAAAGACTATTAGCAATGGACTATTAGCAATGGTTGCCAATATGCAAAGTTAGAACCCAAACATAGAGAATTATTGACAACCCAAGGTAAGGAAAAAAATGTCACACATAACAATCGATTAATCATTACCTTGGTAAAAAAAATCCTATATGAATAATCAAACTAAATGATCACTTACCGAATAATTAACTAAGAGCGCATAGAAGCAGTACTTGGCCCACAAAGCTCACCACCAAAATCGAATAAAAAGAGAAGAAGGAAATGTAGTGTTTGGCCGATTGCTAGATACGAAATCAAATCAAGTGCAAAAGAAGAATGTGAGAAATGAAGAAGAAGAAAACGATAAACCTAGCGCTAGAAACAAAAGATTTAGAGTGGGGGGAAGAGCTAGTATTGGTCTATGACTTGGAAAAGGATCAAGAAGGGAAGAGAATAATTGGAAGAGAAGAAGAGAGGGGAAAAATGACACAAGTAAAAATTGTTTAAGAGAAGAAAGGGAGAGCAAAGGTTTGGTCAATCGAGTGTAAAGAGACTGAGGGGAAAGAAATTATGACCAAAGGATCAAAAGGCCAAAACAAGACCCAAAAGGTAAAAAAAAAAAAAGAATTCGGCTTACCAAAGTTAACCAAAGAAGAAAGAGCATAACACCCGAAAGGCAAAAATGCAAAACTTGCTAGGAACAAAATGAACAAAACTTCTTACTTCCCTTACCCGAATTCTTTGTGTACCTAGAGACCTTACATGGCACCAACAGTCCCACTATTCAAAATCCTTGATTTTCTCATAACAACACCAATTACCTCATCAAATCCCTCCTTGAATCTCTCTAAGACTCATTCAAACTTCCATCTTGTAGAATTTTGAGCAACTTCAACTACTCACATGGCACAAGAGCAAAATAAAACCTCTTATTGCGTCATCCAAGCCTCGAACTCCTGTCCTCTAACACTGATGAGGTGCCACTTATCCCTTGAGCCAGCACGCTCTTTTCTGTCATGCTTCACTCACCAAAATTTAAAAAGAATACAACCTAGAGTCAGGGTTCCTTAAGTGCTAAAAAACAAAAATTTTCCAAAAGCTCAGGCTTGCACCAAGGACTTCTCAGAGACCCTAAACACTCCAAAATCACTAACCCAGTAGTGCTAACATCCACTGTAAGCCACAACATACAAAAATTAAAGGTTTAGATTTTTGGGGTATTACAACTCTACCCCCTTAAAAGAAATTTTGACCTTAAAATTTACCTGGTTAAAACAGATGAGGGTAGTGTTGTTGATCGCCTCCTTGTGCTCCCATGCGGCCTCCTCAGAACTGTGGTTACGCCAAAGCACTTTAACCAATGGAATAGATTTCTTTCTCAACACCTTTACCTGACGATCCAATATCTGCACTGGTTCCTCCTCAAAAGTAAGATTTGGCCTAACCTCGATCTCATCGGTCAAGACCACATGCGTGGGATCAGAGCGATAATGCCTTAGCATGGAAACATGGAACACATCATGAATCTAGTCCAACTCTGGAGGCAACTCAAGTTGATAGGCAACCATTCCCACACGCTTCCATACCCGGTAAGGCCCAATAAATCTATGGCTTAGCTTGCCCTTCAGTCCAAACCTCAGTATTTTCTTCCACGGTAAGACTTTAAGAAAAACATAGTCTCTCATAGAATAGTCAATCTATCTTATACTGCCTTTAACCGATCCTAAATTAACTTAACCTTGTCTTCAGTATCAAAAACTAACTCTAGCCCTAGAACGTGTCGCTCACCCAGTTCAGTCCAACATGAAGGAGTACAACACCTACGGCCATATAATGCCTCATACGGTGCTATCTAAATGCTTGATTGGTAGCTATTTTTATATGCAATCTCAGTTAATGGCTAATAGTCTTCCCAACTACCTCAAAACTCAATTACACATACGCTTAACATGTCTTCCAATATCTAAATCACCCTCTCTAACTGACCATCCATTTGAGGGTGGAAAGCAGTATTGAAATCCAACCTTGTACCTAGTGCCTCGTTAATTTCTTCCAAAATCTAGACGTGAAATGAGGATCTCTTTCAGATATTATAAAGGCCGGTACCCCAAGTAGTCTTACAATTTTAGCCACATACAACTTAGCCAACTTTTGTAATGAGTAATTAGTACGGACTGGTATAAAATGGGTAGACTTGGTCAATCTATTGACGATGACCCATATCGAATCCTACTTAGTAAGCATCAAGGGTAGCCCATTAACAAAATCCATGGTTACCCTCTCCCACTTCCAAAGTGGAATCTTAACTGGCTGAAGTAACCCTGAAGGTAACTGATGTTCCACCTTGACTTGCTGGCATGTCCAGCACTTACTTACAAATTCGGTCACTTTGCGCTTAAGTCCTGGCCATCAGTAAAGTTCACGAAGGTCTCGATACATCTTGTTCCCACCAGGATGCATAGTATAAAGAGTATTATGCGCCTCTTGCAATATAGACTGCTTCAAATCAGTATCCCTTGGTACACAAACTCTCCCATGGAAACACAGTTCCCCTTCATTATTCAACCTAAAATCTAAGTTTTGCCCCTTCTCAACCTGTCAGAAACGAGGACCCAATGGCTTGTCTAAAAACTGTTTGCCCTTTATCTATTCAATCCATGATGGTTTAACTTGAAGCTCGACCAGCAAATTACCATCATCAAATAAACTTAGGCGAGCAAACATTGCCCTCAAATCAGACATAGCCCTACGGCTCAATGCGTTGGCTACCACATTTGCTTTACCGAGGTGGTATTCAATCGTGCAATCATAATCTTTAAGCAGCTCAATCCACCTATGCTGCCTAAGGTTTAGCTCCTTCTTAGTAAGGAGGTATTTGAGACTTTTGTGATCCGTGTAAATTATACACTTCTAACCATACAAGTAATGTCTCCAAATTTTTAGTGCAAATACCATCGGAACTAACTCCAAGTCATAGGTTGGGTAATTCTCCTCGTGGGTTTTAAGCTAACAAGACACATATGCGACCACCTTACCCTCCTACATCAACACACAGCCCAAACTGACGTGTGATGCATCACTGTAAATAGTAAACTCTTTCCCAGGCTCTGGCTGAATCAAGACAGAGGCCTCAGTCAGAACTTTCTTAAGTTTCTCAAAACTCTCCTGCTACTTATTAGTCCAATTAAACGGTACCCCTTTACGCAGTAACTTAGTCAGATGAGCAGCAATTAATGAAAAACCCTCAACAAATCGTCTATAATACCTTGCCAGGCCCAGAAAACTTCGAATGTCGTACACTGTCTTAGATGGCTTCCAATCCAAACTTCAATTTTTTGAGGATCAACTCTAACCCCCTCAGCTGAAACCACATGACATAGAAAAGTAACTTCCCTCCACTCGAACTCGCACTTGCTGAATTTGGCATACAATTGCTTCTCCTTCAAAATCTGTAAAACAACTCGAAGGTGTGCATCGTGTTCATCTTCGGTACTCGAATACACCAAGATATCATCTATAAACGCTACCACGAATTGGTCGAGATAGGATTGGAACACTCGGTTCATGAGATCTATGAAGGCTGCTGGTGCATTTGTTAGCCCAAACGGCATCATAAAAAACTCGTAGTGACCATAACGATTCTTAAATGTTGTCTTGTAGACATCCGCCTCCTTAACCCTCAATTGATGGTACCCTGAACGAAGGTCAATTTTGGAGAAGACCGAAGCTCCTCATAACTAATTGAAAAGATCGTCTATCCTTGGCAATGGGTACTTATTTTTTATGGTAGCTTGTTCAACTGTCGATAGTCGATACACATTCACATAGACCCATCCTTCTTTTTCACAAATAAAACTGGTGCTCCCTAAGAAGACACACTAGGTCGAATGAATCCTTGATCCAATAATTCCTGAATTTGAGCTTTAAGTTCCACCAGCTCTTTCGGTGCCATTCTGTAAGGGGCGATGGACACTGGAGCTTTACCAGGTAGAAGCTCGTTTCCAAATTCAACTTCTCGTTTGAGAGGTAACCTAGGTAGCTCATCAGGAAAAATATCAGGAAATTCCTTAACTGTTCTTAAATCCTTGACAGTAGGACCCTCAGAATTCGCATTACTAATGTGGGCTTAATAAGCCTCACAGCCTTTACGAACCAATTTCTTGGCCCTTAATGCAGAAAGTACATTTGACAAAAAATCCTAACACTCCTCAATCACCACCACCTCCTCATCCTCTGCAGTTCTCAGTACCATGCGTTTTGCAACACAATACAAAGTTGCCCAGTGTTTTACTAGCCAATCCATTCCCAAGATTAGGTCAAATTTACCAAAAGGCAGTTCCATCAATTTCACTTCAAAAGTAACCCTTTGAACCACTAAAGGCACATCCCTAAATAACTTGTTCACTTTCACAGACTTCCTTAAAGGACTCAACACAGTAACCTCACTTACAGTAATTTCAAACATATCACCCAAAGTCCTAGTCATAGTGCATGCAATATACAAATGTGTAAACCCAATGTCAATCAATGTAGTAAAAGGTACCTCATGGATAAAGAACGTACCGATAATCACATCTAGGGTGTCTCGATCCTCTATGAGATGAACAGCATAAACCAAGGCTAGTTGTCTCGCCTTAACATGTCCAGCACCTCTACCCGGTGCTCCACGACCACGTCCCAAATTGTTTCCACCCCTGGCCAAACCACGGCCTCTCGGTGGCTATACATTACCTCTACTTGTAGCTTGCATCTAATCCGGCCTTCTTGGACATTCCCTGATACGGTGCTCCATCAATCCACAACTCAGATAGGCTCTTGTCCTCCTCCAGCAGTCACCTACATTGCCTTCTCCATAAATAGTACAAGGTGGTAACCTAGTAGCAACAACAGGAACTCGGACTAGCCCATCCACTCTAGCCCTTTTCTTAGGCTTCTAAACGGAACCGGAAGGCTCTGAATCTCTCTTATTTCAACATCTTTCTTTTTCTCGATTTTGGTGCTCAATGCGCTTCACATTGTAACACACCTTACCCATGTTAACACCAGAACATGATACGAGGAATTACCAGAATATCACACATGTAATCATAATAAACCGAGACATAAAATGATCATCTAAATTAAAACCCTTCAACTATTCATTCATCCTTTAAACAATGAAATCATATATATATATATATCACAAACTTGTAACTTAACTAATATGAAAACCACATCGATAGCATAATACAAGTAATATATCAAATAGTAAAGACCAATATTTCAAGTAATATGACTATAATATACAACAAAATACTCAAGTCTTCTATACATGCCATGGTTCCAAAATATGGTTACAAAATACCAAAAGGAATGATGGATACTATTGGTGAGCCTCCGACAACTTTCCCGAGTCATAAACTAAACTTGATTACACTATAAAATAAGACAAAAAAAAAACCAAAGTAAGCTTATAACTTAGTAATTAATATGTAAATAATAAAAATAAAAAACTATTTATGGCATTTATAAATACCAAAATATGTTTCCACAATTATACAATCTTAATCTCAGATGAATTTACTATTTACGTAAATTCAGTACAAGCTCTTCATTTGAGTCCCAGTCACTAAATTATTTTTTTCTGAAGCTACGGAGCTCCAAATTAAGATCCGATAATTTTCCTAGAATCTAGACTCATATGTCTTCTTATCATAAAAATTTTAGAATTTTCGGTTAGGCCAGTTAGTACAGTTTATTCATTAAAGCCTCCCCTGTTTTGCTGCTTGACAGTCCTAACCACTCTTCACTAAAATTTCAATTTCTCTTAATACCGAATTCAAAAGATGTTCACGTTTATTTCTTCTAAAAATAGACTCAATAAAGAATCTAACCACATAATTTATGTTCCATAATTATTTTTTTTACAAATTTTAATGATTTTTCCAAATCATAACAGTGGATCACGAAATCATTCTAAACCAGTCTCACAAAAATTTAAATAACTAAGAATATAGAATTCTTTTACTTGTCATGTTTCTTTTATATGAAAATAGAATCAATAAGCTTTAATTATATATCTCATTCAACTTCTAATTCAATTTCTACCATTTTTGGTTATTTTTCAAAGTCACTCCTCTACTGTTATTTTAAACTATTTATCCCAGATTTCCCTTCTTCCACTAAAATTCCTTATTATCAATTTGTAAAATAACACTTATCGATATTTATTTTATCAAAATTCAATCACTTAGCTAACTCATGGTTCAAAACCCATAAATTCATATCCCGGTACTTATTTTCACATGTTTCACATCAAAATTCCATTTAGCAAACTTGTTTCTCCCGATGAACACTTTGGAATGTAACAATATCCGATGGTTTTAGCACATAGCTCCACCTTCTGTAATTGATACCCAACTTCGTGGTATATGCACATAACACCACACTATTGGGCTAACAAATGTATTTGTGGCATATGCACTTAGCGCCACTTTTCAATTCAATATGTATAACTGTGGTATATCCACATAGCACCACATTACATGTATAACCGTGGCATATCCACTTAGCACAACATTAATAAACCAACATGTGTAACTGTGGCATATCCACTTAGTACCACATTACAGGTATAATCATGGCATATCCACTTAGCGCCACATTTTTCCGTTCCGAAGGTTCAACCAAGACTTCCCCATTTAATCTCAATTCATCAATCACAATTCACAATTTTTATCAAATAGTTGTAGAATACTAAAACTTATTTCACATATCACAATAAAATATCATAACATAATAAAACAATACATTAGTTACATATAAACTTATACATTAATTACATATAAACTTACCTCGATGCAAAATAAGACCAGTTTATACTCTAATCCACCACTTTTTCTTTTCCCCGATCCAAGTCGATTCCATGTCTTTCTTGATTATAATAACACATTTAGCTCATTTAATACTAATACTATTCAACTTGATCCAAAAATCACATTATGGCAAAAATTACATTTTTTCTCATAAATACGATTTTGCCTTTAGGCTCGTAAAATTATTTTTATTCAATTTTCATGCATTTTGAGCCTAGTTGAACCTTTTCCCTCTAATAGCAACCCATAATTCTCACTAAATCATATACTTACACATATTTCACAACTTGTTACAAACTAGTCCTTTTACGCAATTTCGTCGAAAATCACTTGGTAAAAGACGATTATCACACTCCAAACATTCATATTCATTCATAAAACATCAAAATACATGCATATCATTCATGGGTAAATTTTTAAACATAAACCCTACCTCAAAATAATGACAAAAATGGGTAAACTGAGCTACGAGGATTTCAAAAAATACGAAAAACATTAAAAACAGGGCTAGGATGCACTTTCAATCAAGCCTGAAA
This sequence comes from Gossypium stocksii, assembly GCA_020496765.1. Taxonomy (NCBI): domain Eukaryota; kingdom Viridiplantae; phylum Streptophyta; class Magnoliopsida; order Malvales; family Malvaceae; genus Gossypium; species Gossypium stocksii. The sequence continues at coordinate 30,196,434 of CM035624.1, forward strand.
GATGGCAAAACCCTAGCTATGGTGTCTTCCTTCTATATTCCACCAAAGAAGATGATTATGACCAAATTTTGGCCTTACTTCCCTTTTTAATTCTTTTATTTACAAAATGACCAAAATACCCTTACAAAAAAATATCTTATCTCAACTACTCTATGTCCATTTTTGTCCAACAATTTAACAATTGGGCTATTTACTATTTAAGGACCTCTACTATTCCAATCAAGTACATTTATGAATTAGAACATGCATTTTCCACCTATTTCAATTTAGTCCTAAACACCAAATTAGGCACCCAAACAATAAAATTTCGTAACGAAAATTTCACACAGACTTTCAATGACACAGTAAATATTAAGAATTAACTACAATAAATTTTTCTATTTCGAATTTGTGGTTTCAAAACCACTATTCCATTTAAGCCCTAAATCGGGTTGTCACAACTCTCCACCCCTTTAGAGATTTTCGTCCCCGAAAATCTTACTGTTAAAAAGGTTTCGGTATTGTTTTCTCATAGCTTCCTCCGGTTCCCACGTTGCCTCTTCTACTCCATATTTTTGCCACAATAATTTTACTAACTTTATCTTTTTATCTCTGAGTTCCTTAGTCTCTTACGTCAAAATCTTAACTGGTTCTTCATTGTAACTCATATTTGGCTGAATCTCCACTTCTATAGGAGAAATAGCATGTGAAGGATCCAATCGATACTGTCATAGCATAGATACATGAACAACATTATGAATTATCAAGTTTCGGTTGTAATGTCAGTTGATAAGCAACCGGTCCAACCCTTTTTATGATTTCATATGGCCCGATGAATATTGGACTTAATTTACCTTTACGACCAAATTGGAGAACTTTCTTCCAAGGTGATACTTCTAAGAATACTTTATCCTTGGCCTGAAATTCAATCTCTTTTCGTTTAAGATCAGCGTACGATTTTTTATGGTCAAAAGCTATTTTCAAACTTTCCCGAATCACCTTTACTTTTTTTTCTGTTTGACGGTTTCCCACATTTTCTACCATACAAAGCTTAATATAGAGCCATTTTGATACTGGACTGATAACTATTATTGTAAGCAAATTGAATTAAAGGTAGACACCTCTCCCAATTAACTTCAAACTCTAGTATACAACATCGAAGCATATCTTCCAATACCTGAATTACACCATCAATTTGACCATCAGTTTGAGGATGAAATGCAGTGCTAAAATAAAATTGAGCACCCAAGGCTTCTTGCAATTTGTTCTAGAAAGGAGACATAAATCGTGGATCTTTATCTGTGTAACACCCTAAACCCGGCCTGGACGTTACGGTCGAATCCAGCGTGTCACATTGAAGTGTTTTATTGAAAACCTTGTTTTCATTGAAAATCCTTCTAAAAGAAATTTCAAGTAAAATCCCAGTTTGTATTTGTTTCAAGAAGGAGGTGCATTCAAAAGCTATTTCTTGGTTACGTGTTAATAGTTACTTTGGAAAAATTCTCTTTAACTACGGAAGCTTAATTCAAAAAAATAATAATAATTGATTTCAAAAAAACTTGAAAGGTGTTTGAAATAACTAAATCCATGTTTCGTGTCAAATATATATAAAGCTTAACAACTAATAATGACATAATAACCAGAGGGAAGGCCTTATTACAATCTAGACTAAGATAATCAAAATACTAGATATTTAAAAAAACAAGTCTAAATCGTCTTGCTAGTTGGCCACCTCTGAGTCCCTCCATCCGTCGAACAACTTACCGAGGTTCACCTGTAACACCCCAAACCCGGCCTAGAAGTTAGGCTCAAATCTGGCATGTCACATTGAAGTGTTTTTTGAAAACCTTGTTTCCATTGAAAACCCTTCTTGTTAGAAAATTTTGCCATTTAAAACATGTGTAAAATCTTGATTTTTGTATGCATATTTTTAAAACGTGGTTTATTAAAAACTATTCTCTTGTAAAATGTTATTACCCTTTTAAACCCTATTTGTTATGAAAGCTTTATCTAAAAGAAATAGATTTACGAAAATGAGATGTTTTAAGAAAAACAATTAACATTTTGGAAAATCGTGATTTACCTCTAACATATATAAATCAAAGTAAATAAAAGAAAACCCAAAGTTAAAATTTAGAAATTATAAAGGCCTTATTACAACTCAAAACAAAATTAAAGTGCTCATGAATAATTTAATAGAAATACAGAAGTAGATGTGTAGCCTTCTTCGAGTCCCTCGCAGCTCCGATCCATCTACGGTTGGGAATTTCTTGAAAGGTCAATAAACAGGGTGAGTTTGCGAAAACTCAGTGTGTAATCACCTATTATAAAAAAGAATAGTCAGTCATACAAATGAATTAAAAGTCTGGGCCCTAGCCCTACTACAGTTCCAGTATCAATTGAGCCTTAGCCCACTATAACAGACCGTACCTGATGGGCCTTAACCCATTACAAAATTAGAAACGTTCTCAGAATTAGGATAAGAATCAGAATCAGTATCAGTATCAGTATAATACAGATATGCAGAATAGACTGGGCCGAAGCCCTATACAGAACAGTATGGGCCAAGCCCATAGCAGAATCAGAACAATATGCAAATGCAATCCCAACTCGGTCCAGCCATCACACTACCCATACCAACCCTACATACCATGTGTGGAATAACTCGACCCACCCATCCCTACACACAACAGACGCAACAGAGCTGCTAAACACAGAGATCGTGGCAGAGCCACCAGAATAGAAATACGAGGCAGGGCCGCTAAGCAAATCACGTGGCATTGCCACTTTTAGCAGTTCCTCCATATCCATAACCCAACCCCATATGTCGTGTATGCTACGCTCAATTATCACACATGTATGCAGAACGGTCATATTCAGTATCAGTCATTTAAACACATATCAAAACATATCAATCACAAAACCACGGTCACGTCAGTCAAATCATTGACATACGAACATAGTCAAATCCGTCAAACACAGAGTCCAATCAGTCACTTGCCTACAAGGGTAAAACAGTCATTTAACACCTAGGGGCAAAATGGTAATTTTACCCCACAGGGGTATTTCGATAATTCTACCCTACAGGGGCATTTCGGTAATTCTACCCTAAAGGGGTATTACGATAATTCTACCCTATAGGGGTATTTCGGTAATTTTACCCGATAGGGGTATTTCACTAATTCTACCCTACAGGGGTATTTCGGTAATTTTCCAACCCAGGGGTGTTTTAGTAATTTTCAAATCTGGGGTATTTTCGTAATTTGTAAATTGGGATATTTTTGTAATTTTGTAAACTGAGTGTAAAATAGTAATTTTACAATTCAGGGGTAAAACGGTAAATTTACAAATCAGGGGTAAAATAGTACTTTTACAAATCAGTTGTATTTCTGTAATTTTACAAATTGAGGGTATTTCTGTAATTGTACAAATCAAGGGTAATTCGATAATTTTGCAAATCGGGCGTATTACAGTAATTCTACCCTATAAGGGTATTATGATAATTTGATCAATCCCTCAAAAAGTCTACAGTCGCCTCGTGCGACTCAAGTATTCTAAAAAGAGATAACGCCGTGAATGGGCCTAAGACCGTTCTCGGCCCAGGTGGGTCCACACGATCGTGTGGCCCTTTTGCCCAAAACTAGCCACAGATATGAGATTCACCTAGTCTAGTCCAATATTTACTACACAATAATACAATTTGCTCGATTGGGCCTACGGGCCCATTGGGCTTACATGGCCCATTTCGGTATTCTGGCATTTGCCATTCTACAGCTAGAGTAGGGTGAAGTACACACCTGATAGGCATATGAAGTTAATCCACGCTCCGAACACTGTTATGCCTAGAAGTCGACTATAATCGCACCCTTGACTCCCCAGGGGTGTCGATCAATTATAGTCACCACACCGTGACCCAATGGCATACAGATCAATGAATGATCCAACGCCTAACGCAAATGAACACACCACAACGTGAAAGGGATAAGCCAAGAAAGGCATGCCTACTCTCCTCATGGTTTGCTCTATTTAAAGCTAGCTCCTCACCTATTCTCATGATAGCTTCCCGACGTGGGATTCTCCATCAATCCCCAAAATTAAAGCATTAGCAAAATAATTAACCTTTGCATGCAAAAAGATTCGAACCATAGTCCTCTCGATAGTCATGTCAAGGCACCACCACTAGGACACAAGCTCCTTTGTGTCCTAAGTCCAACACATTTATCTTTAAAGCCCGCCTACTCACTTCCAGATTTATTTAAAAGAAAAGCCAAAATAAATTGCAAGAGCCAAAACTTGAACCTTGGATCCCCTTGCTTCCTTTATGGCATCACTTCCTTGTCCTTTAAGTGGTGTTACTTTGCCACTACACCACACTCCTTTTTGTGTCATGCTTTCACCAAAATTATTCTTAAAGCCTACCCACTAACGTCAAGGCTCCCATAAGAGAAAAACATAAATTTTTGCTAAGGCCCAGGTTTGAACACAGGACTTCTCCAACACTCCCAAACCTCTTAGCCATCACACCAACATGTCATTCAGTGAATATGGGCCCGGGGCCAATTATGCAACCCAAGTAGGGCCCACGTGCTTACATGGCCCGCTAAGCCAGATTTTCCCATAGCCACGTGTACAACACAGTCGATCCACTAATTCCTGTAAGTCTAAAGACAACGGCCTGTGTGGGCTCACAAGCCCATTGGGCCAACACGGCCCATTCTTTCAGGCCCAATTTCGAGGCATTACAATTCACCCCTCCTTAAGGAAATTTCAGCAACTATCAAGCAGTCACATAGCCTAGACTACACTACTATGCTCCCGCTGCGCACTCTAATCCTAATAATAGTAACACAATCCAAAAATATCTATGCAGCAAAGTGGATATATATCACATGCATACAATTTCTATGTTCAAAACATTATATCCAAACAATTCAAAACACGCAGAATAGACACCAAATCTCAATATAGTCTAATATCTAAAGAATCCACAGTATTTCAATTCCAAATAGACAAAAGTACTTAGAAAACTTACAGATTTGGCATCGGAGACTCGGTGAACAACACTTTCAAGAAAACAGTTAGTAAAACATTTTAAATACTTTAAATCTTTTGAAAGCCTAAATGTAACACCCCAAACCCATCCAAGAAGTTAGGCCCGAATCCATAGTCGAGTTTTGCAACCCAGGCTCTGATACCACTAAATGTAACACCCCAAACCCGACCTAGAAGTTAGGCCCGAATCTAGCATGTCACATTGAAGTGTTTTTCAAAAATCTTGTTTCCACTGAAAACCCTTCTTATTAAAACTTGTTGCCATTTAAAACATGTGTAAAATCTCGAATTTCATATGCATATTTTTAAAACGTGGTTTATTAAAAACTATACTCTTGTAAAACGTTATTACCCTTTTAAACCCTATTTGTTATGAAAGCTTTATCTATCCAAAAGAAACTGATTTACGAAAATGAGATGTTTTAAGAAAAATAATTAACATTTTGGAAAATCGTGATTTACATCTAAGAGATATAAATCAAAGTAAATAAAAGAAAACCCAAAGTTAAAATTCAGAAATTAGAAAGGCCTTATTACAACTCAAAACCAAATTAAAGCACTCATGAATAATTTAATAGAAATACAGAAGTAGATGTGTAGCCTTCTTCGAGTCCCTCACAGCTCCGATCCGTCTAAGGTTGGGAATTTCCTGAAAGGTTAATAAACGGGGTGAGTTTGCAAAAAATTAGTGTGTAATCCCCTACTATAAAAAAGATTAGTCAATCATACAAATGAATTAAAAGTATGGGCCCCAGCCCTACTATAGTTCCAATGTCAATTGGGCCTTAGCCCACTATAACAGACAGTACCTGACGGGCCTTAGCCCATTACAGAATCAGAAACATTTTTAGAATTAGGATTAGAATTAGTTAACAGAATCAGAATCAATATCAATATCAGTATAATACAAATATGCAGAATATACTGGGCCGAAGCCCTATACAGAATAGTGTGGGCCAAGCCTATAGCAGAATCAGAATAATATGCAAATGCAATCCCAACCCAGTCCAGTCATCACAACACCCGTACCAACCCTACACACCATGTAGGGAATAACTCGACCCACCCATCCTTACACACCACAAACACAACAGAGTTGCTAAATACAAAGATCGTGGCAGAGCCACCAGAATAGAAATATGAGGCAGGGCCTCTAAGCAGATCACGTGGCATTGCCACTTTTAGCACTTCCTCCATATCCATAACCCAACCCCATATGTCGTGTATGCTATACTCAATTATCATACATGTATGTAGAACGATCATATTCAGTATCAGTCATTTAAACATATATTAAAACATATCAATCACAAAACCACGGTCACATCAATCAAATCACTGTCATACGAACACAGTCAAATCTGTCAAACACACAGTCCAAGTCAGTCACTTGCCCACAAGGGCAAAATAGTCATTTAACACCTAGGGGCAAAATGGTAATTTTACCCCATAGGGTATTTTGGTAATTCTATCCTCAAGGGGTATTTTAATAATTCTGCCCGACAGGGGTATTTCGATAATTCTACCCTACAGGGTTATTTCGGTAATTTTGCAATCCAGGGGTATTTCGATAATTTTGAAATTTGAGGTATTTTCGTAATTTGTAAACTAGGATACTTCTATAATTTTGTAAATCGAGGGTAAAATAGTAATTTTACAATTCAGGGGTAAAACGGCAATTTTACAAATCAGGGGTAAAATAGTACTTTTACAAATCAGGGGTATTTCTATAATTTTACAAATTGAGGGTATTTCTGTAATTGTACAAATCGAGGGTAATTCAGTAATTTTGCAAATCGGGGGTATTACAGTAACTTTACCCTATAAGGGTATTTCGGTAATTTGATCAATCCCTCAAAAAGTCTACAGTTGCCTTGGGTGACTCAAGTATACTAAACAGAGATAACACTGCGAATGGGCCTAGGGACCGTTCTCGGCCCAAGTGGGCCCACACACTCGTATGGCCCTTTAGCCCAAAACTAGCCACAGATATGAGATTCACCTAGTCTAGTCCAATATTTACTACACAATCATACAATTTGCTCGATTGGGCCATGGGCCCATTGAGCCTACATGGCCCATTTCGGTATTCTAGCATTTGCCGTTCTACAGCTAGAGTAAGGTGAAGTACACACCTGATAGGTATATGAAGTTAATCCATGCTCTGAACGTTGCTATGCCTAGAAGCCAACAATAATCGCACCCTTGACTCCCCGGGGGGTGTCGATCAATTATAGTCACCATACCATATCCCAACGGCATATAGATCAACGAATGATGCAACGCCTAATCCAAACGAACACGCCACAACGTGAAAGGGATAAGCCAAGAAAGGCATGCCTACTCTCCTCACGGTTTGCTCTATTTAAAGCTAGCTCCTCACCTATTTTCAAGATAGCTTCCAGATGTGGGATTCTCCATCAATTCCCAAAATTAAAGCATTAGCAAAATAATCAACCTTTGCGTGCAAAGGGATTCAAACCATAGTCCTCTCGATAGTCATGTCAAAGCACCACCACTCGGACACAAGCTCCTTTGTGTCCTAAGTCCAACATATTTATCTTTAAAGCCCGCCTACTCGCTTCCAAATTTATTTAAAAGAAAAACCAAAATAAATTGCAGGAGCCAAGACTTGAACCTTAGACTCTCTTGCTTCCTTTATGGCATCACTTCCTTGTCCATTAAGTGGTGCTACTTTGCCACTACACCACACTCCTTTTTGTGTCATGCTTTCACCAAAATTATTTTTAAAGCCTACCCACTAATGTCAAGGCTCCCATAAGAGAAAAACATAAATTTTTGCTAAGGCCCAGGTTTGAACCCAGGATTTCTCCAACACTCCCAAACCTCTTAGCCATCACACCAATATGTCATTCAATGAATATGGGCCCAAGGCCCATTACGCAACCCAAGTGGGGCCCACGTGCTTGAATGGCCTGCTAAGCCAGATTTGCCCGTAGCCACGTGTACGACACAGTCGGTCCACTAATTCCCGTAAGTCCGAAGACAACGGCCTGTGTAGGCCCACAAGCCCATTGGGCCCACACGGCCCATTCTTCCAGGCTTAATTTCGGGGCATTACATCACCTACGAAAAATAAATTAAAAGAGTGAGTGAGTTTTTGAAAACTTAGTGTGTACAACCCTCGGCAACAATATATATCATGCAACAGAAGTCATCTTGGGCCTGAGCCCAATACAATAATTGCACAAAATTAAAGCAATCAGATATGCAAAAATCCTACCTATCCATCCTCTACACAACATCTCCGTCCAATCGAAACACACCATGTGGGGATAACCATATCGACCCACCCATCTAATACACTCTAGGGTAGCGCCGGTTGCGGTACTGCCTAACGTTGCAGCAAAGCTGCTAATTATATATTGGGCTTAAAAAGCCATCGGTGGATCCACGATCGTCAAGCAACCATGCGATCCTCTATTCTTCCTCTGTTCCATTATTCCTACCCACATGCAACATAAAATTATATGACTGCAGTAGATATCCACGTGTCATGCTTAAATCTTTCATGTTTCATATAGGGGTAGTTTAGTCATTTTATCCTACAAGGGTGTTTTGGGTAATTCTTGCCCTACAGGGGTATTTTGGTAATTTCTTAATAGTACGGGTTTTAATTACGAACTTTGGCCCGTCAACAAGTCCTCATTGGTTAAAGTGAATAGACACTATGCACCAGGTAGGATTCCAGAGAAGAGGAGGTGGATCATTAATACTACTTAAGTACCAAGCTCTCCCTAGATCAAATCCTAGACATGCATATGCCCATTGCCACACTCTAACCTCATGACTTGTCCACAGACACACTTGATAAATTAATTAAGTTTTATGACCACTTATGGATTCATTAGAAACTAGGCCTAAAAGTCAATTATAAAACCCTAGCAAGTCCACATGCTTTCATACATTCATATAGCCCATCAGGCCCAATCTATTCCAAACCATTCAACAAACTTTATCAGCTCGTCACTTATTATCAACTTATCAATTTTTGCTGATTTCGGCCCGTGAGCCCGTCGGGCCCATTTGGCCCATTCTAGCCCGGTTGGCCAAAACGTGACCCAAGTCCATGAGATCACTCATGGGGCCTCTGATAACGTATTGATTACCCTCATACGAGTGTTCGTACACTCGCACGACTACCATAGCCAAAATTTTGACTTTTTGGCATTTCGAGATTTGTCGATATACTGTGTGTGTATAGTGTATGTACACACCTGGTAATAAAACGTGCTGTGATCTCCTTTGCCACGAACCTTGGACGACAAGCCTCAACAACCCTTCCTTGATCACTAATCATGAGTATTTCTTAAATCTGCATCAATCTTAATAATTAAGAACTAAACAACAAGTGACTTGTTGTAACAGCCCAATTTAGACCCTATTCGGAACTGTCATTTTGGGACCATGAATTTGAGTCAAAAAATATTTAAAAATTATTTTCTATGTTTATTATATGTAAATTTATATGTGTTAAATTTTTGTGTTTAAATTTTAGCATTTGTGTGCTCAATTTGATAAAAGGACCTGATCGCGTAAAAGGTGAAACTGCTACTTGTAAAAGTGCCTATTTGTTTTGATTAATTAAAGGTGAGGTCCTTGTGATGAAATAAATCCAAATATATGATAGTGGAAGACATGGTTTGGGAATTTGATAATTATAAATAATTTTAATGGATGGTTAGGTAATTTATGTATTAAATAAATATTAAAAAAAGCATAAAATAAAGCCATTGTTCATCCATACTTGCTGAAATGGAAAGAAAAGAAAAGAAAAATTCTAAGCTAGTGTTTGGCTATTGTTTCCTTTGACTAAGGTATGGTTTTGACTCAGTTTTTAATAATTTCTACGTTTTTCAGATTGTTCCAGTGAAATCTATAAAGCCCATATTGTAATTTTTGGATTTAATGATGATTTTGTATTTTACCATTGATGATAGCTTGATGAATTTGTTGTTTGATGATGAAAAATAAATCCTTGTTGTTATATTGTCATGATTTACTAAGTGAATTTTGGTAAAAATGTCGAATTAGGACTAAATTGTGAAATTTGTAATTTGAGGGAATTTAATGTGAAATTGATGAAATATGTGGGCTTATTTGAGCACTAGTAAAATTCGGCCAAGCTTGGGTAATGTGAAATTTTAAGTATTTTGTGTTGATTTGAATTAAGGACTAAATTGCAAAGATGTGAAATGCTAGGGGCTAAAATGCAAATTTCCCAATTATATGTTTTTGGATGAAATTTAATAGAAATGTTGAATAAGTAAGTTAATTTTGATATTAATTAGATTGACAAAAAGTGGAATTTGGATTTGGATCGGGGAAAGTCGAAAATTGTCGAATAATCGTTTCGGTTCACTCATGTCCGTACAAGATAAACATCATAAATTTTGAATGTAAATTAGTTTAATATGCTGTTTTGAAATTTATAAACTTATATTTGAGATAGCCGAATGTGAGTATGCATGGAAATAGTGTATTTGAGACTAATTCGACTGAGTTATGATATTTGAAAGTCCGTATGAACTTTATGGAATAGTGAGAATTTTCTATATATGAATATGGTATAAGATGACTTTATAACAGTGATGTTCGAGCTTTAAGCCTAGCAAGCCTTGTGCTGGTGAGATAAATCAGCCTTTCTGCCTAGCAGGCTTTATGCCGGTGTATTAAATCAGGCTTTGTGCCTAGCTGGCTTTATGCCAGTGTATTAAATCATGCTTTGAGCCTAGCAGGCCTTGTGCCAGTGTGAGATACAAGCTTGTGCTTAGCAGGCTTATTGCCTGTGAATTATTATAAGCTTTATGCCTAGCAAACTTTATACCAATATGGCATTGATATGTGATTATATGTAAGACCACATTTGGGACGTTGGCATTATACGAGCTTTCTGAGTTATTCGAGTATCCTTATTGATTCTGAACAGTTTAACTAGCATTTCGAGAAATAAATGAGTATATAAATGTGCATCTGATTCAGGTATGTTACAATGTTTGTGAAATTGAATAGTGAAAGTGAGTATGATTATGATCTATGTGAAAATGAGATGTGGTTAATAGTGAATAAACTATGATTAAATGAATTATAAGATGAAATGTGAAATATATGACATCAAACGATATGAATGTATACAAATGAATGATGTGTTATATATGTTCATTATATAAATTGTGGTCCTATGTTTTGAGTATGAGAATTATGAAATGAAAAAAATAGTATAGAGAAATGGAAAGTAGTATATGGGTAAATATGATATGTAATTTATAAGTAAATGAAATGTGAATATGTGCTATATATATGAACTTGAAATGTAGCCAAATGATTAAAATATAAGTGAAGTGGTTAGTGAACCATGACATGTTCCGGTTAGTCATGTAATAATTATGTGCAAACTTGAATTATATAATTAAGTTAACGGATGTGATTCAAATTTGAAAATATGGGTTATATATATTTATTAATATATAAGATAAGAGAAGCTATTTAATGTGGTATATGAATTTACAAGTGTAATGAATTTATATGTGATGAGATTAGTTAAGTTCAGCTTAGTGATATTAATTTATAAATATTATTGAAATGATTTATTCGCTTATGGCTTACTAAGATTTTAAAGCTTACTCTGTGTGTTTTTCCTATGTTTATAGAGTTTCGGAGACTTGCTCAGGTTGGAAGTCATGGGAGACCTCATCACACTATCCAATTTTCGCTTCGGTAAATAAATGTTTTTAAATTTGGTTATGTGGCATGTATAGGCTTGTTTTATATATATTTGGTTTTGAAATTTGTATATATATTTAAAGCCATGTGAAATGGCTTGCTTATTATGCTTAAGGTTGGTTTTATATGTTCTTAATTAAAATGTTTGATAAGCTTGGTTTTGGGTAATTCGGTATTGGTAATTTGAGGATGTATATGTGGATGGTTTGGCTATGGTTATGCATAGATAAAAGTATATGTGAATTGGCATTAAATGATATTTTCTTATGTTTGAACATGGTAGAAGTTTATTGATATGTTGATTACATGGTATATAAATTTGTGTTTTGGATATATGTATATGTTTGGTTAATGACTTATTCTTTTGAAGTATAAACCTGTCACATGAGATGGTTATAATCAACATTGTGATTCGGCACTGGCACATATATAAATATTTTTGTACATGTTGTATTGATATGAGTTAAATATTATTTCAAGGTATATATGTATATATAGATGGTGGTGTTTGGTTACGTGTTTCGGTTATGGAGTAAATGATCAATATGTATTGTGTTATATTATGTAATGTATTAGTAAAATGCATGTCATTTATATGTGGTGTATTGGTATATGTTTAGGGTTTAAAATATTGTGATGTATGCCTATATGAATTTGTTAGTTATTTGAAAATCAATGAATATGTACAAGTAAATTTTGTTAGCCAAATAATTAAGGGATGAATATGGTTTTTGTATCGGTTTCAAATGGTACTTTATTTGGATGCCTTGGTAAATTTATTTGAGTGGTTTACTTAGTTATGTTGATGATATATTTGACATATGTTAAATGGATTATTTCTTAAATGTATGAGTGATATTTAAATGTTTTATTTATACATACAAATTTTATAATGGATTATATTATTTATATGAAATGAAATTATATATGTGTGTTTGTGTTAAAGTATACATAAATGTTTGGTATGTGAAATGAAGCATACTTGGTTATGAGTTTAAAAATTGATTTCCATGATTATTTGGTTATATTGACTGATTAAAATAAATAATAAAAATATATATAAATTATAGAATTAAAGTATGCTAGTTTGGTTAAATATTTTACTAGATGATTTACTTTGAAATGAAAGTCTGTTCTAAGTTGTATTATGATTGGTAATGCCTCGTAACCCCATTCTGGCGATGGATACAGGTTAGGGGTGTTACACTTGCAATCATCATAAGTCATCTTTAAACCATTCATGACTATTCGACCAACCTTAACCAATAAAAGGGGAATACTTACCCAAAACCCCAAAACACTTAATGAGCAATTCGGCAGAGATCTGAAATCCAAGATTCGATACTAATCCCCTACCATAATCAATTTAGAAAGAGTGAGGGAGAGACAGAATCAGTACTAGAAAGACCAACTAAAAGAAAGTAAAGTATTTACACAAGAACCGATCAGCCAACGTTGAAGAAAAAGTGGCGGCACCACAAAATTTCGGCCAAAAGATATTCGGATTTAGGGAAGGTAAACTAGAAGCAAGAAAGAAAGGAGTTTGATGAGAAAGGAAAGGAAGAAATCGGCACAAAATAAAAGAGAAAGAATAACGGATTTCGGCTTGTAGATATTTGGAGAGAAAAGTGTTTTCGGCAAAATAGAAGGAAGAATTCGGCATTAGCCTAGAATCCCCAAAATCAACACCTATATATACTATAGCTGAATCTACCTATCCCCAAACTCCCAATTCGGCTCCACTTCTCTACTCCTCAATCTCTTCCTAAGCTTCCTCTATTATCACTTCCTTGAAATTCTCTTCTTATCACCCCCTTCAGAGTCCACATCCAAAGCCACTACTAGGTTTTTAATGAGCAAAAAACCCTTCTTTTGAGCTAGGAGGGATTCGAACCCCAGTCTTCCTTGCCATGCCTGTGATGCCATCCAATGCTCCCTATGTTACGCCACCTTGCCACTAGACCACAAGGTAATTTGTGTCCTATTTCTTCTTCATTTATTTAACAACCTAGTTACTCAAAATCAGGGTTCCTTTAATATTAAACTAAAATTTTCCCACTTTCAAGCTTGAACTCAGAACTTAACCAATGACCTATTAACACATTAATACTAAACTAAAAATATCAAACACATACTCCACATCAAAACAGAAAAAAGAAAAGTTCGGGATTTTTTTTAGGCGTTACAACTCTACCCCCTAAAAGAAATTTCTTCCTCGAAATTACCTGATTCAAATAGTTGAGGATATTGATGTCGCATCGCTTCCTCAAGTACCCAAGTAGCCTCCTCATTGTTGTGATTACACCAAAGCACCTTAACTAATGGGACGGATTTCCTTCTCAGCACCTTAACACCTCGGTCAATTATTTGTACGGGCTCCTCCTTAAAAGTTAGATCCAGCCTAACTTCGATGTCCTCAACTGACATGACATGTGAAGGATCCGTGCGATAATGCCTCAGCATGGAAACATGGAACACATCGTGCATCTGACTTAGTTCAAAAGGTAATTCCAGCTGATAGGCAACTGGCCCAACTCGCTTTAGAACACAATATAGCCTAATGAATCTAGGGCTTAGCTTTCCCTTCCGTCCAAACCTTAACACCTTCTTCCATTGAGAGACCTTAAGAAAGACTAAGTCTCCCATTGCATACTCAATCTCTAGACGCTTAAGGTCGACATACGACTTTTGCCTATCCGAGGCCTCCTTCAACTGATCCTGAATCAATTTCATCTTATGTTCAGTATCTGCTACTAACTCAGGGCCCCAAACTCGCCATTCGCCTAATTCTGTCCAACATGTTGGAGTACGACACCTTCACCCATACAGTGCTTCATACAATGCCATTCCAATACTTGCCTGATAACTATTATTGTATGCAAACTCAGCTAACAGCAAATAGTCTTCCCAACTACCTTGGAATTCAATTGCACATCCCCTCAACATATCCCCCAAAACTTGGATAACCCTTTCGACTGTCCATTAGTTTGGGAATGGAACGTCGTACTGAAGTTCAACCTAGTACCCAGTGCCTCGTGCAGCTTCTTCCAGATTCGCGATGTGAAATGTGGATCCCTATCAGATATTATGGAAATTGGCACTCCATGCAATCTAACAATCTCCGCCACATACAACCTAGCCAACTTTGGCAACGAGTAACCGGCGCGGATTGGTACAAAATGGGCAGACTTGGTTAACTGATCCACTATAACCCATATCGAGTCTTTCTTAGTAGGCGTCAAGTGTAGCCCACTAACAAAGTCCATAGTCACCCTTTCCCACTTCCAAAGTGGATTCTTCACTTGTTGAAGCAATCCTGAGGGCAACTGATGCTCCGCCTTCACCCACTGACATGTCAAACATTTACTTACGAAATCCATGACCTCGCGGCTAAGTCTAGGCCACAAATAAAGCTCAGGAAAATTCTGATACATCTTGTTTCCACCAGATGCATAGCATAGGGACTGCTATGCGTTTCCCACAGAATAGATTGCCTTAGTTCATCATCCTTTGGTATACACATTCTCCCATGAAAAAACAACACTCCTTCACTATTCAACCCAAAGTTTAACGTCTCCCCATTCTCCACTTGTCTAAAATGGGAACCCAAGGTCTCATCTAATAACTGCTTACCCTTTATCTGCTCAACCCACAATGGCTTTACTTGAAGCTCAGCTAACAAAATATGATCACCAAACAAGCTTAAACGAGCGAGCATAGCCCTTAAGCCCGACACAACCCTATAACTCAATGCATCGGCTACAACATTCGCTTTGCCAGGGTGGTAGTCGATCGTACAATCATAATCCTTCAATAATTCTACCCACCTGCGCTGTCTAAGGTTTAGCTCCTTTTGGGTGAGGAGGTACTTCAAACTCTTGTGATCCGAATAGATTATACACTTCTCCCCATATAAATAATTCCTCCATATTTTAAGCACAAAAACCACTACAGCTATCTCTAAGTCATGGGTTGGGTAATTCACCTCGTGAGTCTTAAGTTGACGTGATGCATATGCAACCACCTTACCATCCTGCATCAATACGCAGCCCAAGCCTACATGCGACGCGTCACTATAAATCGTAAACTCCTTTTCAGGTTCTAGCAGAATCAACACGGGGGCCTCAGTTAAAACCTTCTTGAGCTTTTCAAAACTCTCTTGCTGTTTTTCTTCCCAAACAAACGGTACCCCTTTTCGCAGCAACTTAGTTAGAGGTGTAGTAATTAATGAAAAGCCCTCAACAAACCGCCTATAGTGCCTTGTCAAGCCCAGGAAACTTCGGATTTCAGACACCATCTTAGGTGTTTTCCAATCTAACACTGCTTCAATTTTCTGAGGATCCACCCTAATCCCCTCAGTTGACACCACATGTCCTAGAAAAGTAACTTCTCTTAGCCAAAATTCGCACTTACTGAATTTGGCATATAGCTGCTTCTCCCTCAGAATCTGCAACACAATCCTTAAGTATGCATCATGCTCATCCTCATCTTTGGAGTACACTAGGATGTCATCAATAAAGACTACAGCGAACTGATCTAAATAAGGTTGGAAAACCCGGTCCATAAGGTCCATAAAAGCGGCAGGTGCGTTCGTTAGCCCAAATGGTGTCACTAAGAACTCATAGTGCCCATAGCGAGTTCTAAAAGCTGTCTTACAAACATCCCCCTCCTTAACCCTCAGTTGGTGATACCCCGAGCGTAGATCAATCTTTGAGAAAACTGAGGCTCCCTTAAACTAATCAAAAAGATCATCAATTCTTTGCAGAGGGTACTTGCTCTTAATGGTTAACTTATTAAACTGCCGATAGTCGATGCACATTTGCATAGACCCATCCTTCTTCTTTACGAATAATGCCAGTGCTCCCCACAGAGACACACTTGGTCGAATAAATCCCTGGTCCAATAATTCTTGAATCTGTGCCTTAAGTTCTACCAATTCCTTCGTTGCCATCTGATAAGGGGTGATAGACACCGAAGCCGTACTAGGTAGCAACTCAATTCTATATTCTACTTCTCTGTTGGGTGATAACCCAGGCAATTCATTGGGAAAGATAGCAGGAAATTCCCTAACTATTCTCAAATCCCTAACAGTAGGACCCTTAGCTTCTGTACCACTTATATAAGCCAAATAGGCTTTGCAAACCTTACGAACCAACTTCTCAGCCCTTAATGTTGAAATTACATTTGACAAATAATTTCGGCGTTCACCAATTACCACCACCTCCTCATCCTCCGCCGTTCTTAACACCATTCGCATTGCAGCACAATCCAAAGTTGCTTGGTGTTTCACTAGCCAATCCATACCTAAGATTAAATCAAACTCACTTAAAGGCAGTTCCATCAAATCTGCCAAAAAAGTAACCCCTTGTGTAATACCCCAAACCCGACCCAGACATTAAGGCCGTATTTGGTAGTGTCACATTGAAGTGTTTTGAAATCGTGTTTCACTATAACTAGATTTGTTGTAAAAACCCCTTGTTCTTTAAGGTTTGAAGAAAACATCATTCCGTTTACCCTTAATTACTCAAAATATGAAAGTAGTTTACTAAAACAAAACATAACGATTGCGGAAGCTTTGTTTGATTTCTCGTTTATTGTGAAAACATGGTTTTTGGAAAACAAATATCATTTTGTAAAACGTCGCCTAAAGCTAACATATTTTAAACAAGCAGATAAACCCAATATTTAGGAAAACTTAAATAGCGGCCTTATTACAAACCAAAAATAAAACCATAATTAAAGTAAATGAAAATTTAAAAGCAGTGTAAAAGCAAAGAGTGGCCGCCTCTAAGTCTATGAAGCACTGAATCGCCTATGCCTCGGAATTACCTTTACAGTAAAATAAAAGGGTGAGTATATGAATACTCAGTGTGTAACCCCGACAATAACAATGTAACAGAATCAAACTGGGCTAGAGCCTATTGCAGTAGCATATCACAATCAGTGGGACTAAGCCCATTATAGTAACAGTATAGTATGCAATTAGAGTCCTACCCAACCATTCGCTACACTCTATCTCCGTCCAACCCATCACTCCATGTGAGGATATAATCAACCCACCCAACCCTACACTCTACAGTGTGATAACGATCGGCACTATCGATAAGATGCAGCAGGGTTGCTAGTATGGTACACTTATTCCATAATCATATACCCAACCCCTATGGAGTGCAACATACTCAGTGTCATGTTATGTCATATTACAGAATATCCACCCATATAAATATATATAACATAGCATGTATAATCATTCAAATGTCATATAGGGTCAAAACAGACATTTTACCCACGTGGGGTATTTTGGTCATTTCGCCCATAGGGGCGTTTTAGTCATTTATCAGTGTGGGCTTAAGTACTCTATGGCCCTTCAAGCAAGTCCATGGTCGCCTAGCGACAGATGCAATCATATCCGTACAGAAACTCAACTATGGATCGAGGCCCATTAAGTCGGCCCATGTGGGCCCACACAGTCATGTGGCCTACTGAGCCCAGATTTGGCTTAAGCCAAGTGCGTACAATAACCAAATTGATAATACACATCTATTTACAAATTTTCACCCATGCAGGTCCACGGGCCCGTTGGGCCGACTCGGACCATCCCGACCTAACTCACGAAACTACTCGCGATAGGTGTTTTCTGATATAGGGCCACAGCCCGTGGCCTTGGTTGATCACACTGTCACTCACACACCCATGTGGCCAATGTTCGAATCATCGGCTTTTCGACATTTGTCGTTTCGGTATTTCGCCATCGAGATCTAAAACTGTGATTAACACACCTAAGTACGAGCCGTGCAATTAACTCCTTCGTACAAAACCAACAAATCCAACAATGCTTTATTAGTCAACTATCACAAGGGTTAAACACTTCCAACCCTTAATCCAAAATGCACATCACCTCACCTTATGCGCACGAATGATCTTGAATCACTTAAATAAATCGACTACAATAAATATCACTATTTGGTCGAGTACCTGAAACGACATACATTTTATTGGACCCCATCACTTATGAAAACATGCCTTACAATCCCAATATATAAACCTATGGAGCATTCGGCCAACAACACTTACCCACGGTTCGATCGATAAACCACTAACAAGATTAGGTAGGTACAAGATTGCTAGGGGTTACTCCTATATTTCACCCTTTTCCCTTTAAACAAATCGATCCCATAATCACAACCGATCATAACACGGTGTTATTACTCGGATGGAAATAATTGATCACGTATGAGAATATGAAATCTTAGCATAATTGATACAAGTGATTTAAAAATCTTACCCAAGATTAGAAGACGTCCCTGAAGAAAATGAGTGAAAGTTCGGCTCTAACCAAGGCCCCTAGATTCGGCCTACACCATTATAGGGCAAAGAAAAAGAATAAGATGAAGAACAAAGTTGCAATCGGCCATTATTGGTAGCTAAAAAGGAGTAGTGATGACAAGAAAGGATATTCGGCCCTTATATATATATAATTATGATAAGAAAAATAGATGGGAGCACATACTGAAATCTCCCCTTTCACCCTACAAAAACAAGATGATTCGGCTAGAGAGAAAACAAGAAAAGGTAGGAGAAAGAAAGTATCAGTTGGCCAACCAAGAGAATGGATGTAACTTAAAAGTGTGATCACTTGGTTTAGAGATGAATGAACAAAAGACAAGGGTCAAAGGATAAGGGCTCGGTTAAAGAAAGAGAATTGAAAAACATTCGGTTTTCAACAAGAAATAAACATTCGGCTATAAGGAGAAGTGAAAGGAGTAGAAAGAATCGATGGGGACCAACGTAAAATATGCATTTGATGTTTGCAAAGTCAAAAGAGAAGAGAAGGTGACCAAAGGTGCATTTGGTGTTACCAAATCCAAAAGAGAAGAGAAGGTGTAAGAGGGGAGAAGAACAACAAAATCGACACACAAGTCTAGTGCCTTTCGATCAATGCTAAGAAAACAAAAGGAAAGTAATCCCCTACCACCACAAATGCCAAAAAATCCTAACCTAATCTCCTTAATTTGGCAACAAAATCACAATGACCGAAGGGACAAATAAAGTCGCACATTCGGTCGAATCTTCCCACAATTAAACCTTTAATAGCAGCTTAATTTCAGCCAGCAATTAGTCCAATTCCAATCAATACCTCCCGCCACTTAACTAGATAGCTTGATCGAGTCAATACTTACCAAATTCGGCCAGCCTCAATTCTTCATTGCACGAGCAGCAAAATTAACCTCATCTGCACAAGGGGAAGCTCAAACTCCTACCTTCCCACTTCTCCCCACTCTACTGGCCACTGCACGGCAATTGCTTTTGTGTTAATATTAAGTCACAACTGATTATAAGTCTTACACACTAGCGTCACTCCCTTTAAAAAAAACAAACCGAAACTTCATATGGCATGTGATTCAAACCTGATCCCTTCCAAATGCCCAACACGTTGTTTGCCACTCTTCCATAGTCTCTTTTTGTGTCGCAAATCACTCCAAAATAACTATAAAATTTACACACCTGCTACCATGGCCATATATGTGAAAATAAAAGAATTATGCTAAGGCCGGGACTTAAACCTTGGACCACTCCTTGCTTCCCAACGCTCCTAGCCACCAGACCACCTGCTTCTATACATCAAGCTTTAACCAAAAATATTTATAAGCCTTTCCTTGTGATGCCAATTTCCACATAATAAGAAAAACTAAAATTTTTCTTAGAGTCCCTTTTTAAACCCAGGAGTTCTCAGACATCCCCAAGCACTCCAAATCACTTAACCAACAAACCAAACATGAAATTGTGAATTTTTTCTTGACCACAAAAATCTAAATTTCTCTGATACATGAAGCCCATTTCTCCTAAGCCCAAAATTCAAGGCATTACACCTTGGACTACTAAGGGTACCTCCCTAAACAACTTATTCACTACCACCGACTAGCCTAATGGACTTAACATAGTAATTTCATTTGTAGTAATTTCAAACATATCACCCAAAGGTTTAGCCATATTGCATGCAACATATGAATGCGTCGATCCAATGTCAATTAATGCAGTTTAAGGTAACTCATGTATAAAGAACATGGCCATTATCACATTTGGGGCATCCTTATCTTCTCGTCGATGAGCCACATAAACTAAGGTTGGCTACCTTGCCTCAGTATGGCCTGCACCTCTACCTGGTGCTCCACGTCCATGTCCATTGCCATTACCGCCCCTGGCCTGCCCATGGCCCCTTGGCGGCAGCTGACCACCCCTTGGTGGCTGACCATTACCCTGGCCCACTGCTAGTACCTGGTCCGGCATCTAGGGCAACTCTTGATCTTATGCTTCATAGATCCGCAAGCTACACAAGCTCTCGTCCACTTCCAACACTCGCCTGCATGACCTTTCCCACAATCAACACAAGGTGGCACCCCTGGATTAACAGCAGGGGACCCCGCTCTACCTAGCCTATTAATTCTGGCCCTAACTCTAGGCCTCTGTCCAACACCAGAAGTCTTAGCCTCCCTTTTATTGTTACCCCTTTTTTTTTCCCGGTTTAGGCTCTCAGTGCGCTTTACCTCTTCTGCTATCTTTGCCTTCTCAACCAGTTCCATGAAAACTCGTTCTCTCTGTGGAGCTATCAATACTCTAAGACTATCTCTTAGACCATCCTCAAACCTAACGCAACGCTCATAGTCTGTTGCCACCATAACCCTTGCATACCTACTAAGGCGTAGAAACTCTGCCTCATACTTCGCCGCAGATTTGTTTCCCTAGGTCAAGTTCAGGAACTCCTTCCTCCTAGCATCCACATAGCTTGCACCCACATACTTCTCTTGAAATGCAGTTTTGAAAAACTCCCAAGTGACCCACTCAAGCTGAGTGCCCTCTTTTACTATCAACCACCACTGATAGGCTTCCTCCTTAAGCAATGACACTGCCCCGTTTAACTTTCACTCAGGTGTGTAATCCAAGTCCTCCATTATCCTTTTAGTTGCCTCCATCCAGTATTCGGCCACATTAGGAGCTACACCAGCAATACCCTTAAAGACCTCGACCCCATTAGATCGTAGTCGCTCTGAAAGTAATCCCTGACTACCCATACCATTTTTGGGTCCAACGACCCTTTCCAAAATCCTCAGCATTGCTTGCGACAATGCATCATCCCCAACGGCCTGATCATACAGTCCAGTCTCAACCACGGGTGAGGCCAAAGCATCTCTTACTTCAACATTGGGCAATTGGCCTAATGTTGATGATTCAACCCTAACACTTTTGCGACCTCAGTTGCAGCCTCTTGCACCTCTTTTAGAGCTCATTGTTGATTCACGTATTATCTGGATTAAAAATTTTATGAAGTTTTAATTAGTTTTAGTAATTAAAGGGATGTTTTATGAAAGTATTAAGTAAAAAGTTATTTTTGTAGTCGTGAATCCTTCATAGTTTTAGTGTTTCTAAAGTTTCAGTCTTTCTCTAACTAAAGAGTCACAATAGTTCTCTATCTAAAGTGATCCTAGTAGTGTTCCTACAGTATATCAGTATAAGAACAATTAAATATCAAGAGTACTTACTTGGTTCGTCGTTGGAGACTCAGTGCGCCACGCAGCAAGAATTTTCAAAATATTTTGACCCAATCAAAATTAACTTTTAAAACCAAATACTATGGACCACTTCACAGCTCGAGTTTAGCAACCGAGCTCTGATACCAGTAAATATAACACCGCAAACCTAGCCCAAATGTTAGGGCCAAATCCAGCGTGTCACATTGAAGTGTTTTATCGAAAACTTATTTTCATTGAAAACCCTTCTAAAAGAAATTTCAACTAAAATCCCTGTTTGTATTTCTTTCTAGAATGAGGTGTATTAAAAAGCTATTTCTTGGTTACGTGTTAATAGTTACTTTGAAAAAATTCTCTTTAACTGTGGATGCTTAATTTAAAAAAACAATAATTGATTTTAGAAAAACCTGAAAGGTGTTTGAAATAACTAAATCCATGTTCCGTGTTAAATATATATAAAGCTTAGTAACCAATAATGACATAATAACCAGAGGGAATGTCTTATTACAATCCGGACTAAGATAATTAAAATAGTAGATACTTAAAAAAAAAAACAAGTCTAAATTGTCTTGCTAGTTGGCCACCTCTGAGTCATTCCATCCGTCGAACCGCCTACCAAGGTTCACCACAGAAAAATAAATTAACAGAAGGAGTGAGTTTTCAAAAACTCAGTGTGTACAAACCTCGGCAATAGTATATATCATCCAACACAAGTCATATTGGGCCTGAGCCCAATACAATAATAGAACAAAATTAGAGGAATCAGATATACAAAAATCCTACCCATCCATCCTCTACACAACATCTCCATCCAAACGAAACACACTATGTAGGGATAACCATATCGACCCATCCATCCGATACACTCCAAGGGTAGCGCCGGTTGCGGTACTACCTAACATTGCAACAAAGCTCCTAATCATATATTGGGCTTAAAAAGCCATCGGTGGATTCACAGTCGTCAAGCAACCATGCGATCCTCAATTCTTCCTCCGTTCCATAATTCCCCCCATATGCAACATAAAATTATATGAATGCAGCAAATGTCCACGTGTCATGCGTAAATCATTCATGTTTTATATAGGGGTAGTTTAGTCATTTTATCTTACAAGGGTGTTTTGGGTAATTTGTGCTCTACAGGGGTATTTTGGTAATTTTTTAATAATATGGGCCTTAATTACGGCTTTGGCCCGTCAACAAGTCCTTGTTGGCTAAAGTGAATAGACACTATGCACAAGGTAAGATTCTAGAGAAGAGGAGGTCGGTCATTAAGACCGTTTAAGTAACAAGCTCTCCTTAGATGCAATCCTAAACATGCATATGCCCATTGCCACATTCTGACCTCATGACTTGCCCACAGACGCACTTGATAAATTAATTAAGTTTTATGCCCGCTTAAGGATTCATTAGAAACTAGGCCTAAAAGTCCATTATAAAACCCTAGCAAGTCCACATGCTTTCATACATTCATATAGCCTATCAGGCCCAATCACATTTATATGGCCCATCAGGCCCAATTTATTCCAAACCATTCAAAAAACTTTATCAGCTCACAACGCATTATCAACTTACCAATTTTGGCTAATTTGGGCCCACGAGCCCGTCGGGCCCATTTGGCCCATTCTGGCTCGGTTGGCCAAAACATGACCCAAGTCTAGGAGATAACTCATGGGGCCTCTGATAACGTATCGATTACCCTCATATAAGTGTTCGCGCACTCGCACGACTACTGTAGCAAAACTTTCAACTTTTTGGCATTTCAGCTTTTCGGCATTTTGGTATTTACTGATCTACTGTGTGTGTGTAGTGTATGTACACACCTGGTAACAAAACGTGCTGTGATCTTTTTAGCCACGAACCTTAGACAACAAGCCTTAATAGCCCTTCCTTGATCACTAATCACGAGTATTTCTTAAATTTGCATCAATCTTAATCACTAAGAACTAAACAAAAAGTGACTTGCAATCATCTTAAGTCATCTTTAAACCATTCATGACCATTCGACAAACCTTAACGAATAAAAGGGGAATACTTACCCAAAACCCCAAAATGCTTAATGAGCAATTCGACAAAGATCTGAAATCCAAGATTTGATATGAGTCCCCTACCAAAACCAATTTAGAAAGAGTGAGGGAGAGACAGAATCAATACTAGAAAGATGAACTAAAACAAAGTAAAGTACTTACATAAGAACCCATCAGCCAACGTTAAAGAAAAAGTGGCGGCACCACAGAATTTCGGCCAAAAGATATTCGGCTTTAGGGAAAGTAAACTAGAAGCAAAGAAAGAAAGGAGTTTGATGAGAAAGGAAGGGAAAAAATCGGCACAAAATAAAAGTGAAAGAATAAGGGATTTCGACTTTTAGATATTTGGAGAGAAAAGTGTTTTCAGCAAAATAGAAAGGAATAATTTGGCATTAGCCAAGAATTCCCAAAATTGACACCTATATAAACTATAGCCAAATCTACCTGTCCCTAAACTCCTAATTTGGCTCCACTTTTCTACTCTTCAATCTATTCCTAAGTTTTCTCTATTATCACTTCCTTGAATTTATCTTCTGATCACCCCCTTTAGAGTCCACATCCAACGCCACTACTAGGTTTTTAATGAGCAAAAATAAACCCTTCTTTTGAGCAAGGAGGAATTCGAACCCTAGTCCTCATTGTTATGCCTGTAACGCCATCCCATGCGCCCTATGTGGCGCTACCATGCCACTAGACCATAAGTTAATTTGTGTCCTATTTCTTCTCCATTTATTTAACAACCTAGTTACTCAAGATCAAGGTTCCTTTAATATTAAACTAAAATTTTCCCACTTTCAAGCTCGAACTTAGAACTTAACCAATGGTCTATTGACACATTAATACTTAACTAAAAATATCAAACACATACTCTACATCAAAATCAAAAAAGAAAAGTTTGGGATTTATTTGGGGCATTAAAATATTATATGATGGAGACAGGCACTCCATGTAGCCTAACAATCTCAAATATGTACAATTCAACTAGTTTATCGAAAGAATAATCCATATGTACTGGAATAAAGTGTGTTGACTTTGTTAATCAGTCAACAATCACCCAAATGGCATCTTTCTTCCTTGGAGACAACGGTAGCCCAGATGCAAAATCCATAGTAATTCTTTCCCATTTCCATTTCAGTATAGTGATTGGCTGAAGTAACCCCGAAGGTACCTGATGTTCATCTTTAACTTGTTGGCATACCAAACACTTTGATACAAACTCGAAGATATCACGTTTCATACCTGGCCATCAGTACATCTTTTTCAGATCATTATACATTTTATTACTCCCCGGATGTAAAGACATGGTACCACTATGAGCCTCGTGTAGAATTTTCTGTATGAGCTCTGAATTTTGAGGTACACATGCCCTGCCTCTAAATAACAAACAACCATCAATCCCAACTTGAAATTCAGAATCAGTACCTGATTCAGATTGTGCCCGTTTAGCTTGTAACTTTTCATCATTTTTCTGAGGCTCACAAGTCTACTGTAGAAACACTAGTCTAGCTTTCATTTCAGCTATAACTGAACTATCATCAGACAATGATAACTGGGTATTGATAGCTCGCAAAACAAATAAAGATTTCTGGCTTAAAGCATCAGCTATAACATTAACCTTACCTAGATGGTAATCAATAATCAAATCATAATCCTTTATCAATTCAAGCCACCTGCTGTCTCAAATTCAAATCTTTCTATGTCATCAAATATTTCAGGCTTTTATGATCAGTATAAATATGACATTTCTCACTGTACAAGTAATGCCGCCATATCTTCAATGCAAATACAATAGCAGCTAATTCAAGATCATGTACCGGGTAATTCTGAAGGAGCCATCCGGTACGGAGCTATGGAAATCGGAGTAGTTCCTGGAATCAAATCTATAGAAAATTCCACTTCTCTTTCTGGTGGTAACCTTGGTAATTCTTCTGGGAACACATCAGAAAATTCACATACCACCAGCACTGCATGGATCTTCGACTCTGATACCTTAGTGTCAAGTACATAAGTCAAGTAAGCATCACACCTCTTTCTAGCGTACCTCTGTACTGCCATCACTACAATCACGTCTAATAACCCCTTTGTCTGATCAGATTTAACCCAGAGCAACTCGCTGTTCCAACATTTTAAGAAAATATATTTCTGTCTACAAATTACTACTACATCATGCTGAGTTAGCCAGTCCACACCCAAAATAACATTAAACTCATCAAATGGCAACAACATCAAATCAGCCAGAAAACAGTAACCTTGAATCATCAAAGGACGATTCCTGCAAACCATATCTATTAGTACATGTTTGCCTAAAGGGTTTGATACCTTAACCACAAATTCAGTTAATTCCACAGGAAATTTCTTACTATGTACTAAATTTTTACAGATATAAGAATGAGTAGACCCGGGATCAATCAATACAATAAAATTAGTATCATAAAGTAAGAAAGTACCAGTGATCACATTGGGAGATGATGCTTCCTCACGAGCTCGTTTTGTATAAGCTCTAGCAGGTGTTCTTGTTTCTGACCTTGCAGCTGAGTCTTTTACCATGCCTCTACTACTAGTCCCACCTCCGACATTCCATGGGGGCTACCTCTGCTAGCATTATTACTCTGTCTGACACTCTGAACTTTCTCTTCCTCTACCTTCTCAGGACAGTCTTTGACAAAATGTTCTTTGGAGCCACATTTCAAAGAAGCTTGAACCTTTTTCCAACATTCTCCAAAATGTCATTTACTATAATTTCGACACTCAAGTCTATCTGATCTTACATTGCCCACACTTGACATCGAAGTAGTTCAAGCTCTAGAACTGAGATTTGATTTCTTCTTGTCTCGATAAGAATACCCAGCTGAAGTTATCTTTCGAGGATTCGTTTCATTGAGTCTTTGTGATTAGGATTGAAATGACTTTTTCATCTACCTTTTTTCTTTGATCTCGAGCCTTAATATCAACTTTTCTCTTTTCTTTATTCAATTCCTCAACTTTACAAGCTCTGTCAACAAGTACCACCAGTTCATTTAATTCTAAAATTCCTACTAGCACCTTTATGTCTTCATTAAGCCCATCTTCAAACCTTCTGCACATCATTGCTTTGGTAGAAACACATTCTTGAGCGTATTTACTGAGCCTTACAAACTCGCATTCATATTCAGCCACTGTCATTTTACCATGTTTCAATTAAAGAAATTCCTTCCGTTTCTGATCGATAAATCATTGACTAATATATTTCTTTCGAAACTCTTCCAAGAAGAAATCCCAGGTTACTTTTTCCTTTGGAACTACAGATATCAAAGTCTTCTACCAACGATAGGCCGAATCTTTCAGTAATGATACAGTGCATTTTAAACACTCCTCAAGTGTGCAAGATAATTCATCAAATATCCGTATAGAATTCTCGAGCCAAAACTCTCTTTTTCTGCATCATCATCAATGTTTTCTCTAAATTCTTCAGCCCCTTGTTTACGAATCTTATCCACTGGAGGTTTTATCGATCATACCATATCAATACTTTATAGAGTCGTGGGGACCAGTTGTGGTACAGGTGGGGGAGGAGGAGGTTAAGCATTAGGGTTTGCTCTAATAAAATTAGTATACCAGTCACTCATCATTTGAAGAAAAGCATTCCTAGCTTCGTTTTCTTGACCCAATGTCTCACGTCTACTTTCTACAAGCACGGTTCCTTGCGCAGGAGTCAGCATATATAGAAGACTAGAGTATTTTGTTGTATATTATAGTAATATTACTTGAAATATTGATCTTTACTATTTGATATATTACTTGTATTATGCTATCGATGTGGTTTTAATATTAGTTAAGTTACAGGTTTATGATATATACATATATATGATTTCAATGTCTAAAGGATGAATGAATAGTTGAAGGGTTTTAATTTAGATGATCATTTTATGTCTTGGTTTATTATGATTGCATGTGTGCTATTATGGTAATACCTCATATCCTGTTCCGGTGTTAACACGGGTAAGGGGTGTTACACACATTCTCAGTGATTTTTGCTTTCTCCACCAATGCTATGATATCTCGCTCCCTCTACGGAGCTATCAATACTTGAAGACTATCTCTGAGGCCATCCTTGAAATAAACACAGCATTCATAATCTGTTGCTACCATCCCTCGAGCGTATCGACTAAGTCATAGGAACTCCACCTCATACTCCACCACAGATCTATCCCCTTGAGTCAGGCTCAAGAATTCTCTCCTCCGGGCATCCACATAACTTGTGCCCATATATTTCCCTTGGAATATAGATTTGAAGAACTCCCAAGTTACCCGGTTAGGCCAAGTACCCTCTTTCACGGTAGGCCACCACTGATAGGCTTCCTCTCACAGCAACGATACTGCACCTTTTATTTTTTGCTCGGGGGTGCAATCATGGTCATCTATTATCCTTTTTGTGGCCTTCAACCAATATTCAGCCACATTAGGGGCTACTTCAGCAATACCCCTAAAAATCTCAGCTCTATTCGACTGAAGCGATTCTGAAATCGGCCCACGGCTCCCAATACCAGTGTTGGGCCTAGCGACCCTTTCCAGAATCCTCAGCATTGCTTGGGACAATGCGTCGTCCCCAGCTGCTCTATTGTACGACCCTATCTCAGTTACCGGTGAAGCTGGTGCCTCTCTTGCCTCAACGTTGGGCATGTGGCCTGATGTCGAAGACCCAGCCCTGGCACATCCACGGCCTTTGTCGTGGCCTCTTGTACCCCTTCTACGAGTACCTCTAGTGCTCATTTTCACTTTGCGTCTTATCTGAATTCAAAATTTTATGCAAATTAGCTATAGTTTCAGTATCATCTAAAGCAATCCCAGTGGCTACCTATAGTACAGTAATTTAAAACAGATATCAGTATTAAGAAAACTTACTGGTTCGGTGCCGGAAACTTGGTGTGCCACACAATAAAATCTTTCAAAATACTTCAAAATTATTTAAAAGAACAACTTTTTAAACCCATTCCACTGCTGAGTTTTACAACCAAACTCTAATACCACTAAATGTAATGCCTCAGACCTGGCCGAGACGTTATGGCCGAACCTAGCGACGTCACATTGAAGGGAGAAATGTAAAATTTGATGTTGTTGAAAAACCTCAAAATCATTTGATCAGGTCGCTAAACATTATCTTCAAAATGGGTTTCTATTTTCAAAACAAGCATCGTTTGATGAGTTCTTAGTTTGTAAAACAATAGCCAGTAAAAACTTAATGCTAGGTTCGACTTCTTTTACTAAATTAAGGATTGATTAAAACTCTATGTTGCTATTGAAAATCTCAATCATTATAATCGTCATTAAACTTTCATGATTCAAACACAGCAGAAACTTCCGTTTAAAATCATTTGTGTACTTACGCTCGATCTGTAAAATGTTGTTTGCTATTTAAAACGCGAGACCTAGAACTAGAAGTTAAAAATTTAAAACGAGATAAAACCAAAATCAAAATAAATCCAGATAAAGGTCTTATTACAACAAAAAACTAAATAGAATAAAAACGTAATCACAATAAATTAAAGCACTAAAATGTTTAGTTGTCAGTAGTGGGGCCACCTCTGAGTCCTCCGATACGTCAAACTGTCTATCACTAGGGATTACCTGCATAATTAAAAAGAGGGGTGAGTTTACGAAAACTCAGTGTGTACTACACCCAACAATAAACAACATGCAACACTTCAGTTCGGGCCTAAGCCCATTACAGTAACAGTGGCCATTGAGCCTTAGCTCGTATTAGCCTCGATTAGGCCGTAGCCCATAACAGTATCAACTATCAAAACATATGATGCACATAACCCCAACCAACCTTGCACTTCATCTCCTGTCCAACCCTGCACTCCTGTGGGGATTAAATCAACCCACCCATCCCTACACTCCCAATGTAGCACCGGTTGTGGCACTAACCAATATCGCAGCAGCGCTGCTAATCACATAATCAGCTTTAAGCCATCGGTGGGTCCACAGTGGTCTCGTACGACTCGTATGACCGTAACAAATAAATTACTTTTTCCAGTCACAAGATGCCCATCCCATGCAGTATAATGTCACACATGAATGCAAAACATAATATCAGATGGCATACAAAATCAGTCACATATCATATGAGGGTATTTTAGTCATATAAGGGGCATAACGATCATTTCTCATTTTGGGGTTTAGGTACACTTACTGACCCATCAGTAGGTCTAGAGTCATCTCGTACGACTCATGCAACCTTTGACAATCGAAATGTACAATTGGGCCTAAAGCCCATTATGTTCCCAAGTGGGGCCCACACACTCATATGGCCCACTAAGCCCAGAATTGACCTTAGCCATGTGAACGACACAGCCAGGTCTGCTAATTTTTTGATGTCATGATAAAAAGTTACATGGGGCCTACAAGCCTATTGGGGTCACACAGCCTATTTCGGCCTACAAACGACCTAAGCCCATGGGGTTGGTCATAGTGGCCTCTACCATCGTATCGAATTTTTCACATGTGCGTTTGCGTGCTCGTGCAACTGTTGCTGTACTTTCAGCTTTTCGGCTTTTCGAAATTTTGACTTTTTACTATTCTATGATTTGAGTAGTGTGTGTACACACCTTGATGAAGAAATGACGTAGTATCCCAAAGCGTAAAACCCATATTCGATCAAGGCATTCAATTAGTCGTCCCATTAATAGGATTTAACATCCTCTTCTAATGTTAAAATCGAAACTAAAATTAATACCTGCCTTGACAAAACATATAGGTTCAACTCGTTTAAATCGTTGACGAAGGTTGATTCCTCTCTCTGTAACACCCCAAACCCGACCCAAACGTTATGGCTAGATCTGGTGTGTCACATGGACGATTGATTAGTTTACGATCTTCTTTTAATAAAACATTATGTTGTTTGATGTAAAACCATGTTTAATAGTTTGTAACTAATGAACATTACCAGATTTAGAAACTGTGTTAGTTACCAAGTAAAGTTTATATTTAAAGAAAAACTCGTTGTCGTGTTATCCAGTCATTATGTAATGCATGTTTAAAAACGTTTGATTAAGTTTGAAAAGCCCACATAGACTAGTCTACCGTTGTAGAAACAAGTATAAAGAAAACCCAAAACAAAATACCCGAGTGGCCTTATTACAACTTAAAGCTAAAATTTAAAATGGAATATAAATAAATTAAATTGAAGGAAAACTAAAAACAAGAAGCATGAACCATGTGGCCACCCCGAATCTCTTGCAGCTCCAAGTCCTCTATGGTTGGGGATTATCTGTATGGATGGAAATAATAGGGTGAGATTGTGAAAACTCAGTGTGTAATGTAACCCAACCAGTGTCAGACATCAGTCAAAACTCAGTCTGGGCTGAAGCCCTATTTAGATACAGATCAAACAGTCAGAAACAGAGTTGGCCTTGGGCCTATTTCAGATACAAAGCAGAATATATATGTATAAATGTATGGATACAAAGCCCAAGCCCAGTCTAGCCCAACACACCATGTGGGGAATAACTCAACCCACCTAGCCCTACACACCACAGACACAGCAGAGCTGCTATTACAGAGGTCGTGGCAGAGGCACCGGAACAGAAATACGAGGCGGATCCTCTAATCAGATTATGTGGCAGTGCCACTTTATAGAACTTCCTCCATACCCATAACCCAACCCCATGCAACCTAGAGTACTACACGACATGGGCATACAGAATATCAGATACAGTTATATGCAAATCAGTCAACTATTTCTAGGGGTAAAATAGTCATTTAGCATCTAGGAATAAAATGGTAATTTTTACCCTTCAGGGGTATTGTGGTCATTTAGCTATGTTTCTAGGTTTCATACTTAATACGACCTTCTAGCAGGTCTAACATCGCTTCGAGTGACTCAGATAGTCCATACATTCATATAGTGCAATCAGGCCCAAAAACCCCTAATGGGCCCCGAGGGAGCCCACGTGCTACTGTGGCCCACTCAGTCTAATTTTATGGATATTATCTTAGATTTAATATCCAGACTACTAGAAATCACTCATCGCATACTTTTACCCATATGGGCCCGTAAGCCCATTGGGCCCAATTTCAGCCCATCGTGGCCCAGAACAGCCCATGTGCACGAAAACGCGCACTGCAGCCCTTACAGTCTAATATTTCAAATTCATGGTTTCATACTGATCCACGAGCATTCACATGCTCATAAGTTTCGAAATGTTGGCATTTCGGCATTTCGACTTTTCGACTTTTTTCGATCTAAGCTACTAGAGGGTGTCGTTACACACCTGTTTGCGAACTATGTCGAGATCCTACGAATGATTAACCTACAACCGTTTAACCACATGTCAAACCACAATCTAATTGAACAATCAACATCAGCTTAACTTACTTATTCGGCAACCACTAAAATATCAACATCACTTACCTTTACCGAAATCTAGCTCCAACCACTAGATCTAGTCTACTTGCTAACGCTAACCACCCTAGCCTCCACGAGATCCACCTTACGAAAGGCCACAAAACTTAGTCAGTTAACAAAATAGTCTAAAATATATTCCCAATGAATGGATCTAAACTGATTTCCAAAAGAAAGTCAGGGTTTGTTTCGGCTTTTCATGAAATACTTGAGAGAAGAGTAAAATGAATTGAGTCCTTACCCAAAAGTTTGCTTAACTGTCTTGCCAAAGGAGAGAACCACCGATCACTAGCCTAAGCCCAGATCTATTGTAGACCTAGTCAGAATGCAAGAGGAGCAGGGGTCTAAGAGATTCGGCTATGAAGGCCACACAAAAGAAGTAGCCGATTAAAAGAGAAAGATAATCGGTTTAAGGTTGTGTTTAATGGACTAAGGTGATCTTTAGAGAAACAGAAGAAGAAGAAGGTATGAAAGAGGAGGAGATGGCGATAGAGAGATGGGAGGCTTAAAGGTTTCGGATTTTTAGAGTAGAGATGAGGAGGGTTTGGCCAAAGAAGAAATCGGCACAAAGAGGCTAAGTATTTCGGGATTTCGACATTTGGAGAAATCGGCCAGAAGAGGTTTTAGGAAGATCAATATCAAACAAGTGAGAAGAGTAGAAGAAGAAGAAAAAGAAGAAGATAGGTTCGGCTCTTATGTCAATCGGCCAAGGGAAGATTGAGAGTTTAGGGACTTTTGGCTTTTGGAGAAAGAAAAGAGGAGAGAAAAGAAAGAAAGGTATGAATGGCACACTTCAACCTTACCTATTTAGCACTAAAGAATAACCAAAATGCAAATCCTGAAAAAATGCTAGAAAGAAATCGGCACAAACGAAATCCCAAAAAGAGCCAAAAAGAATTCGGCACACTCCTTTAATCCTTGTTACCGAAAATGCAACCCCCACAAGTCCCCCATTCTACCAACTCTAGCCTCACACTCCAATCCCTAAATTTCCTCCTTGAAAATCTCCCCTTATCACTCCTTGATCCAATCCCTTGAGCAACTCAAACACCTTCCTTCAGAGTTTAACTTGAAGTCCACCTCTTACCATGCTCATGCAGCAAAACAAAATAAATACCTTGCTCACAAAGGGATTCGAACCTGAGCTCCTTCACAAGCTACCACACGCCACCTCCCTGAACTTTACCACAGGCTTACTTGTTCCATAAAACCTAAACATTTATTTAAAAGCCAACTTTGCCAAAGTCCATTCTCATATAAAGCTAAATTAAAATTCTGCCAGGCTTTAGACTTAAACCTGGGCCATCTAAAGGTCCACTAATCACACCTAAATCATTAACACAGCACATCAGGCCATGCAGAAACTAAATTCATGCAAAAATTGAAAACCCTAAAAATTTGGGATGTTACACTCTCTTTATTGGACCACTGTATTAGCCATGGGGACTATTAGCAATGGTCGCTAATATGTAAAGTTAGAACCCAAACATAGAGATTTATTAAAAACCCAAGGTAAAGAAAAAATGTTACATATAACAATCGATTACTCCTTACTTTGCTAAATGAAATCCTATATGAATAATCAAACCAAACGATCACTTACCGAATAATTGATTGAGAGTGCAAAGAAGCAGTAATCGGCCCACAAAGCTCACTACCAAAATCGAATGACAAGAGAAGAAGGAAATGTAGTATTTGGTCGATTGCTAAAGACGAAATCAAATCGAATGCAAAAGAATAACGTGAGAGATGAAGAAGAAGAAAATCGATAAACCTAGCACTAGAAACAAAAGATTTAGAGTGGAGGGAAGAGCTAGTATTTGGCTATAACTTGGAAAAGGATTAGGAAGGGAAGAGAAGAATTGGAAGAGAATAAGAGAAGGGAAAATGGCACAAGTAAAAATTGATTGAGAGAAGAAAATGAGAGTAAAGGTTTGGTCAATTGAGTGTAAAGAGACTGAGGGGAAAGAAATTATGACCAATGGATCAAAAGGCCAAAACAAGACCCAAAAGGTTAAAAAAAAAGGAAGAATTCGGCTTACCAAAGTTAACCAAAGAAGAAAGAGCACAATACCCGAATGGCAAAAACGCAAAACTTGGTAGGAACCGAAATGAACAAAACTCCCTATTTCCCTTAGCCGAATTCTTTGTGTACCTAGAGACCCTACACGGCACCAACACTCCCACTATTCAAAATACTTGATTTTCTCCTAACAACCCCAAATACCTCCTCAAATCCCTCCTCAAATCTCTCTAAGACTCAGTCAAACTTCCATCTTGTAGAGTATTGATCAAGTTCAACTACTCATACGACACAATAGCAAAATAAAACCTCTTATTGCGTCGTCCAAGCCTCGAACTCTAGTCCTCTAACACTTATGAGGTGCCACTCATCCCTTGAGCCAGCAGGCTCTTTGCTGTCATGCTTCACTCACCAAAATTTAAAAAGCATACAACCTAGAGTCAGGGTTCCGTTAAGTGCTAAAAAACAAAAAATTTCCAAAAGCCCAGGCTTGCACCTAAGACTTCCCAGAGACCCCAAAACACTCCAAAATTAGTAACCCAGCAGTGCTAACATGTATTTTAAGCCACAAAACACAAAAATTAATGGCTTAGATTTTTGGGGCATTACAAGCCTTGTTGAACTCATTGCCACTGAACTCAATTTCCACATGGCAAGAGTTAACAGAAATATTCTTAATGAAGTATTTCTCGCCTAGCAAGAATGCTTAGTTGATGAACGACATTATTGCCTTCCAACAAATAGATTATGAGTCCTTGTATGAGGCATGGGAAATGTACAAATAGTTATTACGGAAGTGCCCTCATCATGGAATCCCACATTGCATCCAACTTGAGACGTTGTATAATGGTATCAATGCTCACACGAGCATGGTAGTGGATGCTTCTACTGATGGTGCTCTTTTCTTTAAGTCTTATAATAAGGCTTATGAAATCATTGAGAGGATTGCCAGCAACAATTATCAATAACCGACCAATCGTGCAGCATCAGGAAGACGAGTTGCTAAAATGCATGAAGTAGATGCTCTTACATCACTCGCATCTTAGGTATCATCAATATCCCCAATGTTAAAAACTCTTACCACTAATGGGTCTAACAGTTTTACGACATAGCCACCAAATCAATTTGAAAATATAGCCTGTGTCTATTGTGGGGATAGACATTTGTTTAAAGAATTTCCATTGAACCCAAAATCCATATATTACATAGGTAACCAAAACCAAAATCGGGGAAGGCAAGAACTGCAATCCAATTTCTATAACCCACCGTGGCGAAATCTGTGACAGCCCTATTTCGACCCTAGTCAGGAAGTGGTTTCGGGACCGCTAAACCGAGTCAGAGAACCTCGAAAATATTATTATACATGAAATTCTTTGTAGTAAATAGTATGTGCAAATTTTGGTACCTTAAAATTTTTGATTTAATGGTTAAATAGTGAGTAGGACTTTAGTGATAAAATTTGGAAATGATATAGGTTAAATTAGAAGGACTGAATATTACATGGCTTTAAAATACTTGGCCTTGCATGTCAAAATCACCAATATCCTTTTAGTGGCCGGCCATGCAAGCTTTTAAAGCTTTAATTTTTACATTTCTTATATTAAGAGATATTTGATTAGTGGAATAATATGATGTCAATTTTTAATGATAAAGAAAATGGTGAAAAGAACAAGGCAAAAATTTATTTTCTTTCTTGTTCTTCAATTGCCGAAAGTGAGAAAGGAAAAAAGGGGCTAAGGCATTCGGCTATAGTTCTAGTTGAATCAAGGTAAATTCAATTTGGTTTTTGATAAATTGTTTATGAAATTTAGTTGCTCACTACATTATTGTCATGGCCCATATGATTGATTTCCTTGAAATTTGGTGAGTGTTGCATTCGGCAATGGGGAAAATGCATTGATGTTATTGATAAATTTGAAGTTTGATTTTATAAATAGTTGAATAAGTGTTTAATGTGTCAAATGAGGCTATTAACCGTGCGTTTTGAGTTGTATGTTCAAATGAAGGGAAATGATGTCTTTATGATTCAATTTGCTAAGGAGGGTTTCGGTTGAGGTCTTTCCTCTCCTTCTTGAGGAAATGTTTTTTTTTGAAAACTCTTTAGACAAATGAACGGCTAGGAAATTAGATGTAGCTTGGGGGAATTTTTGGTTAAAAGTGAAATATAGAAATCTAGGGGACTCTCGGCTAAGGAGGTTTGTGGATAAAATAATATATATATATATTTATATTTATATACTCACTCATAATCGGCCTTGGTATGAATGTATTGGTTTAGTTGAAATTTACTTGTTAAAAAAATTGTGCAAATATCGGTACTTTGCCGAATGTGGTTGTAGGAAGAAAATGGATGAATTATACTTATAGGGATGTTATTTGGTATTGAGGAATTTGGTCAACATGGGTTCGTTTGATGAATTGAATTTTGAGCTAGAAAATACATTAGACATTCGGCTACAGAGATTTTAAATTTAGATGTTTTCTGTATAATTATAAGATAGGGAGTTTAGTTGAGAATTGAGCTAAATTATATATGCTTCCATGTGATTTTTAATGTTAATTTAGAAATAGTTAATTTGTGACGAATTCTTACTTGTGAATAGCCGATTTTGAATTTAGAATTGTATTGA
This sequence comes from Gossypium stocksii, assembly GCA_020496765.1. Taxonomy (NCBI): domain Eukaryota; kingdom Viridiplantae; phylum Streptophyta; class Magnoliopsida; order Malvales; family Malvaceae; genus Gossypium; species Gossypium stocksii. Next base: position 30,233,795 of record CM035624.1, read on the forward strand.
TAGAATTTCTATGTCCTTAGTAAATTTTGTTAAGGGTGATTTTAAATGTTTTAAATATTCGGTCAGGGTAGCATTGTGCCAACTTTATGATGTTTGGTGTTTTGAATTGAAAATATATATGTGTTATGCATTTCATGTGGGCCGAATGAATTGGTAAGTAAAACTAAGTGTGAATTATGTGTATTAATTATAAAGATACGTATATTTAGTCTTATAATGGCTTTGTGACCTTGAAAGGGAATGATGACTAGGTTAAGAATATATGTGAACTATTGGCATTACGTAAGCATTATCCTATATGTTTTGAAAGAGTAATATTATGACCGATTTTGATGATTGGATCATGCACTAGTAACTAGTTAAAATTTGTTTAAATTCTTAGCTCAAGAGCCTAGAGGAGCACATCCGGATAAAGGAAAGGCTAAGGTGGTGGAACATTGAGAACCTTAATTATTCAACAACAAATCGAGGTAAGTTTTGGGTATTGAGAACCTTTTATGTGAATTAAAATTGGCAGAAATTATGTGCTAAATTGCTCGTGTGAATGATTCAATATAATCCGTCGTTCATGGCCGATATAATGAGATAGTGAAATAAAGTTAGAATCGAATGATTTTTAGACACATGAAGGTTTTAGAAATTTTATGACATTAGATTTGCCTAGATGCTCATTGACCGAATATGTAGAGGGGGTTCTATACCTTGTGATTATATGTAATGGGGTGAATGAATAGTATCTAGTGCCAAGTTGTATGATGTAATCTATATAATGGATCCGAATATACATATAAAAAGTATCTCTGATAATCCGGGTCGAAACCCGAAGGACATAAATGTCAAAGTTTGTCCGGGCCGAGTCCCAAAGGGCCTTCGTGCCAGAGATACATCCAGGATAAATCCTGAAGGGCATTTGTGCCAGTGTTTCATCCGGGTTAAATCCCGAAGAGCCTAAAGGCTAGAGTTATTTCGGGCTAAGCCTGAAGAGCATTTGTGCTAGTGTTTCACTCGGGTTAAATCCCGAAGAGCCTAAAGGCTAGAGTTATTCCGAGCTAAGCCTGAAGGCAATTATGCTGGAATTATGAATTTAGCAATGGTAAGAATATGCTTATGGCTTAAGTATCCAGGTATGTACTATGTGTTAATTAAGGACTCGATTCTGTTTAAAGTACGGTATGTAATTTGGGTACAACCGAATCTGAATTTTATTTGCATCGATATATTGGCTTGATGTTTAACTATGTGTAGGTGTTATAACTAGTTTAACGTACACATATGTCGAGTTCGGCTTATAATTAAATAAGTCTTCATGAACCTATAATTCTATATGGAGATAGCAGTATAACCGAATTTATTATATTTGATCACATACTAAAGTACATCGTCGTACATTTCTAATATAGTTTATTTCCCTCTTGCTGCTCAAGGTTCAAACCGAAATAGATAAATATCGAAAGATCTATGCTTTAGTTTTATAATGAGTTTTCAATGACTTAAAACTTACTAAGCATATGTTTGCTTACTTGGTTGCTTTAACTCTCTATTTTGTAGATTCCGTTCGTTAGCTACGGTCTCGGGAATTTCAGGGCTGAAGTCATCCACACTATCAAAAACATCCTTTGGTATTTTGTAACTAAACCTTATGAATGGCATGTATAGATTAGACGTGTGGTAGCTAAACGAGTTTGCTTTTGAAGTTGTAATTAAATCAGCCATGCGAAAATGGCTTAACTGAATGTCTTATGTCCACATCCATGGTTCTAAATTTGGTCGCGTATTATAGAATGGTAATTAAGTCATGCGTTTTGTAAATATGATTGAAGTAGTGTATAGATATGTAAATATATATATATATCAATGTCTAAGTGAATTTCTTAATACATGTGACATAGTGATAGAATGAATTTTATGTGCATGAAATGCTTGTGTGACGGTTATGATGTGATATCAGGTATATATATATATACAAGTGTAATGCCTCTTAACCCTCCGGTGACCGGAACGTGTTTAGGGGTGTTACATTTGATTGGTATCAGAGCCACAGTTTAGTCGATTCTCGGACTACCGTAGTAAGTATGAGTCTAGCTATACATGCCATTTGATATTAAGGTGATAGTGTGATGACTTCTAACATCTGAAATATGATTTTTGGTATAGAATGGATCCCGAACCTGACCGAGCTGTAGCGGATGATGTGGAGAGTGTAGCGCCTGCTCCTGTGCAAGGGACAGCGCCACCTGACTCTCAGCCGAATGTCAGTCATCAAGATGATGACACTAGGCAAGCCTTTTACGCGATGATGAGTGACTGGTTCACTCAATTCATGAGATCAAACCCGGCTGTTCCGCAACCTCTGCCCCCGAATACTCCACTCCCAACTTATATGGCCCCTCCGGTAACCGATCCAATGAGGTCGGGTAGGCCCCCAGTTGACAAAATTCAAAAATATGGGACCGAAGAATTTCAGGCTACTTCCAGTGACGATGCCGAGCGAGTCGAGTTTTGGCTCGATAACACCATCCGAGTGTTCGACAAACTATCCTGTATGCCTGAAGAATGTTTAAAATGTGACGTGTCTCTGTTGCGTGACTCTGTATATTATTGGTGGAACACTCTAGTCTCTATCGTTCAAAAAGAGCGGGTTACTTGGGAATTTTTTTCCAGATCGAGTTCCGTAAGAAATATATCAGTCAGAGATTCATCGATAAAAAACGGAAGGAATTTCTTGAACTTAAACAAGGTCAAATGTCAGTGGCCGAATACGAGAGAGAGTTCGTGCGCCTCAGCTGCTATGCTCGTGAATGTGTATCCTCCGAGGCCATTATGTGTAAGCGTTTTGAGGATGGATTAAACGAAGATATCAAACTACTGGTGGGAATTCTGGAAATTAAGGAGTTTGTCGTGTTAGTCGAGCGAGCCTGTAAAGCTGAAGAGCTCAGTGATGCGAAAAGAAAAGCCGAAGGTGGAGATAGAGAGTTCGGTAAGAGATCTGCGGGGAAATCTGTTCAACCATCATCCAAAAAGACTAGAGATGACATGGGCCGATCAAAATACATATCGAGTTTTCCTAGATATGAGCGTCCTCGACCTCCTGCGAGTTTGCGAACCACTTCTGTAGCCAGTGTTGGAAATGAACGTCAGGATAGATTGGATTGCAATTATTGCGGTAAATGGCACCCGGGGAGTTGTAGGCATCGTGACCGTTCTTGTTTCAGATGTGGATCTGTCGATCATTTTATTAAGGATTGTCTGAGAAATGATGAACGCACTCCCGATCCGACTCAGAGACCTAGTGGCACGGCTTCGCGGGGTAGACCACCGTGACATGGAGGAAATACCGGAGGTAGTCAGAGAGGGACTAGAGACATTGCGGTTAGATCCGAGGCTCGTGCACCTGCCAGAGCGTATGCTATCCGTGCCCGTGAGGAAGCTTCTTCTCCGGATGTTATTACTGGTACTTTCACACTCTTTAACACTGATGTTATTGCCCTGATTGATCCTGGCTCAACCCATTCATATGTGTGTGAAACTTTAGCCTCCAGTAAGACTCTTCCTGTTGAGTCTACTGAATTCATAATTCGAGTGTCGAACCCTTTGGGTCGTTGTGTTCTGGTTGATAAAGTATGCAAGAAATGTCCGTTAATGGTTCGAGATTTTTGTTTTCGGCTGACTTGATGCTTCTACCATTCGACGAATTTGACATTATTCTCGGAATGGACTGGTTGACTGTTCATGACGCGATAGTGAATTGTAAGCGAAAAACTATCAATTTGTGATGTTTGAATAATGAAATAATCCGAATTGGGTCCATTGATCTAAGTGGGCTGCCTGCCGTAATTACGACCATGTCAGCTCAGAAATACGTGAGAAAAGGCTATGAAGCGTATTTGGCTTATGTGTTAGATAACAAAGTTTCCGACTGAGAACTTGAGACGATGCCCGTAGTCTGCGAGTTTTCAGATGTATTTCCCGAAGAATTACCTGGATTGCCGCCTTTAAGAGAGGTCGAGTTCTGTATAGAGTTGATTCCAGGTACGACGCCGATTTCGATTGCCCCGTATCGTATGGCACCTACCGAATTAAAAGAATTAAAATCTCAGCTGCAAGAGTTGACAGACAGGGGCTTTGCATGACCTAGTTTTTCGCCTTGGGACGCGCCGGTTTTGTTTGTGAAAAAGAAAGACGGGACTATGAGAATGTGCATCGACTATCGACAGTTGAATAAAGCTACTGTAAAGAATAAATATTCGTTGCCCCGAATTGACGACTTGTTCGATCAGTTGAAAGGAGCTTCAGTGTTTTCTAAGATTGACCTACGATCCAGTTATTATCAGCTAAGGGTTAGAGATTCCGACGTGCCGAAGACAGCATTTAGAACAAGGTACGGACTCTACAAGTTCTTAGTGATGCCGTTTGGGCTCACTAATGCCCCGACAGTCTTCATGGATTTGATGAATTGTGTGTTTAGGCCGTTTTTGGACCGTTTTGTAGTAGTGTTCATCGATGATATTTTGATCTATTCTTGTGATGAGTCTGAGCATGCCGAGCATTTGAGGCTAGTACTTCAGACTTTGCGAGATAACCAATTGTATGCGAAGTTTAGCAAGTGCGAATTTTGGTTGCGTGAAGTCGACTTCTTGGGCCATATAGTATCTGCTTCCAGTATTCGAGTTGATCCGAACAAAATTTCAGCTATTCTCGACTGGAAACCCCCTAAAAACATTATTGAAGTTCGAAGCTTTTTAGGACTCGCCGGTTATTACCGATGATTTGTCAAAGGTTTTTCAATTATTGCGACTCCATTGATAAGGTTGCTGCAAAAAGATGTCAAGTTTGAGTGGTCGAATAAGTGTCAGCAAAGTTTTGATCTACTGAAAACCCTTTTAACGGAAGCTCCGGTGTTAGTTCAACCAGAAACTGGCAAAGAGTTCGTGGTTTATAGCGATGCATCTCTAAACGGTTTAGGTTGCGTTTTGATGCAAGACGGTCGGGTTATTGCTTATGCTTCAAGGCAATTGAAGCCTTACGAGCAAAATTATCCAACTCATGACCTTGAATTAGCCGCTATTATTTTTGCCTTGAAGATCTGGCGACATTATCTGTTCGATGAGAAATGTCACATCTTCTCCGATCACAAAAGTCTCAAGTATCTGATGACTCAAAAAGATTTGAATTTGAGACAAAGGCGGTGGCTAGAATTGCTAAAAGACTATGAGCTTGTTATTGATTATCACCCGGGGAAAGCTAATGTAGTTGTAGACGCTCTTAGCCAAAAATATTTATTTTCCTTACGAGCTATGAACATGAAGCTAACCATGTCAGGGGATGATGGATTGATTGCCGAATTGGTAGCAAGACCTGTGCTACTTCAGCAGATTTGTGAGGCTCAGAAAGCCGATGATGACTTAGTTGCCAAACGAGTTCCGTGCGAGTCGAATGTGAATTCAAAGTTTCGAGTCGACGGAAATGATTGTTTGAGATTTAAGGACCGATTGTGTGTTCCAAAAAAGTCTGAGCTTGTTTCGATGAATTTGAATGAAGTCCATAATAGCCGAATGTCAGTCCATCCGGGCAGTACGAAAATGTATAATGATTTGAAGCGACAATATTGGTGGCACGGCATGAAACGAGACATCTCTGATTTTGTATCTAAATGCCTAGAATGTCAGCAAGTAAAAGCGGAACATCAGGTGCCGTCGGGATTACTTCAGCCAATTTTGATACCCGAGTGGAAGTGGGATCACATTACAATGGACTTTGTGTCGGGCTTACCGTTGACACCGAGCAAGAAAGACTCCATTTGGGTTATTGTGGACAGACTAACAAAATCAGCTCATTTCATCCCGGTTCGTACAGATTTCTCACTTGATAAGTTGGCAGAACTGTACATGTCCCAAATTGTACGATTGCACGGAGTGCCAACTTCTATTATATCAGATCGTGATCCTCGTTTTACTTCGCGATTTTTGGAAGAAATTGCATGAAGCTTTAGGCACTAAACTTCATTTCAGCACAGCTTTCCATCCGCAGACGGACGGTCAATCTGAACGGGTTATTCAGATACTCGAGGACATGTTGAGATGTTGCATCCTCAAGTTTAGCGGTTCGTGGGAGAAATACTTACCCCTAGTTGAATTCGCGTATAATAACAGCTTCCAGTCGAGTATCCAGATGGCACCCTACGAGGCTCTTTACGGTCGAAAGTGCCGTACACCTCTGTTTTGAACCGAGCTTAGTGAGAATAAAATTCTCGGGGTTGATTTAGTAAAAGAAGCAGAGCGAAAGGTGAAAACGATCCGTGACAGCTTTAAAATGGCATCTGATCGACAGAAATTGTACGTAGACCTGAAACATAAAGATATTGAGTATCAGGTTGGGGACAAAGTGTTTTTAAAGGTGTCACCGTGGAAAAAGATACTTAGATTTGGCTGTAAAGGCAAGTAGAGTCCGAGATTCATCGGACCGTATGAGATTTCAGAACGGATTGGACCGGTAGCGTACAAATTAATTTTGCCCCCTGAATTAGAAAGGATTCACAATGTCTTCCATGTCTCGATGCTCTGTCGCTATAGATCCGACCCTTCGCATGTGATTAGTCCGTCAGAAGTTGAGATTCAATCTGATTTGAGCTATGATGAAGAACCGATTCGTATTTTGGCCCACAAAGTAAAAGAACTGCGAAACAAGAAGGTTTCGTTAGTAAAAGTGTTATGGCTCAAGCACGGGATTGAAGAAGCGACTTGGGAACCTGAAAACACTATGAAGGAAAGATACCCAAATCTGTTTACCGGTAAGATTTTCGAGGACGAAAATTTCCTTTAGGGGGAGAGTTGTGACAGCCCTATTTCGACCCTAGTCGGGAAGTGGTTTCGGGACCGCTAAACCGAGTCAGAGAACCTTAAAAATATTATTATACATGAAATTCTTTGTAGTAAATAGTATGTGCAAATTTTGGTGCCTTAAAATTTTTGATTTAATGGTTAATTAGTGAGTAGGACTTTAGTGATAAAATTTGGAAATGATATAGGTTAAATTAGAAGGACCGAATATTACATGGCTTTAAAATACTTGGCCTTGCATGTCAAAATCACCAATATCCTTTTAGTGGCTGGCCATGCAAGCTTTTAAAGCTTTAATTTTTACATTTTCTTATATTAAGAGATATTTGATTGGTGGAATAATATGATGTCAATTTTTAATGATAAAGAAAATGGTGAAAAGAACAAGGCAAAAATTTATTTTCTTTCTTGTTCTTCAATTGCCGAAAGTGAGAAAGGAAAAAGAGGGCTAAGGCATTCGGCTATAGTTCTAGTTGAATCAAGGTAAATTCAATTTGGTTTTTGATAAATTGTTTATGAAATTTAGTTGCTCACTACATTATTGTCATGGCCCATATGATTGATTTCCTTGAAATTTGGTGAGTGTTACATTCGGCAATGGGGAAAATGCATTGATGTTATTGATAAATTTGAAGTTTGATTTTATAAATAGTTCAATGAGTGTTTAATGTGTCAAATGAGGCTATTAACCGTGCGTTTTGAGTTGTATGTTCAAATGAAGGGAAATGATGTCTTTATGATTCAATTTGCTAAGGAGGGTTTCGGTTGAGGTCTTTCTTTTCCTTCTTGAGGAAATGTTTTTTTTTTGAAAACTCTTTGGATAAGCGAACGGCCAGGAAATTAGATGTAGCTTGGGGGAATTTTTGGTTAAAAGTGAAATATAGAAATCTAGGGGACTCTCGGCTAAGAAGGTTTGTGGATAAAATAATATATATATATATATTTATATACTCACTCATAATCGGCCTTGGTATGAATGTATTAGTTTAGTTGAAATTTACTTGTTAAAATAATTGTGCAAATATAGGTACTTTGCCGAATGTGGTTGTAGGAAGAAAATGGATGAATTATACTTATAGGGATGTTATTTGGTATTGAAGAATTTGGTCAACATGGGTTCGTTTGATGAATTGAATTTTGAGCTAGAAAATACATTAGACAGTCGGCTACGGAGATTTTAAATTTAAATGTTTTCCGTATAATTATAAGATAGGGAGTTTAGTTGAGAATTGAGCTAAATTATATATGCTTCCATGTGATTTTTAATGTTAATTTAGAAATAGTTAATTTGTGACGAATTCTTACTTGTGAATAGCCGATTTTGAATTTAGAATTGTATTGATAGAATTTCTATGTCCTTAGTAAATTTTGTTAAGGGTGATTTTAAATGTTTTAAATATTCAGTCAGGGTAGCATTGTGCCAACTTTATGATGTTTGGTGTTTTGAATTGAAAATATATATGTGTTATGCATTTCATGTGGGCCGAATGAATTGGTAAGTAAAACTAAGTGTGAATTATGTGTATTAATTATAAAGATACGTATATTTAGTCTTATAATGGCTTTGTGACCTTGAAAGGGAATGATGACTAGGTTAAGAATATATGTGAACTATTGGCATTACGTAAGCATTATCCTATATGTTTTGAAAGAGTAATATTATGACCGGTTTTGATGATTGGATGATGCACTAGTAACTAGTTAAAATTTGTTTAAATTCTTAGCTCAAGAGCCTAGAGGAGCACTTCCGGATAAAGGAAAGGCTAAGGTGGTGGAACATTGAGAACCTTAATTATTCAACAACAAATCGAGGTAAGTTTTAGGTATTGAGAACCTTTTATGTGAATTAAAATTGGCAAAAATTATGTGCTAAATTGCTCATGCGAATGATTCAATATAATCCTTCGTTCATGGCCGATATAATGAGATAGTGAAATAAAGTTAGAATCGAATGATTTTTAGACACATGAAGGTTTTAGAAATTTTATGACATTAGATTTGCCTAGATGCTCATTGACCGAATATGTAGAGAGGGTTCTATACCTTGTGATTATGTGTAATGGGATGAATGAATAGTATCTAGTGCCAAGTTGTATGATGTAATCTATATAATGGATCCGAATATACATATAATAAGTATCTGTGGTAATCCGGGTCGAAACCCGAAGGACATAAATGTCAAAGTTTGTCCGGGCCGAGTCCCGAAGGGCCTTCGTTCCGGAGATACATCCAGGATAAATCCTGAAGGGCATTTGTGCCAGTGTTTCATCCGGGTTAAATCCCGAAGAGCCTAAAGGCTAGAGTTATTTCGGGCTAAGCCTGAAGGGCATTTGTGCCAGTGTTTCATCCGGGTTGAATCCCGAAGAGCCTAAAGGCTAGAGTTATTCCGAGCTAAGCCTGAAGGCAATTATGCTGGAATTATGAATTTAGCAAGGGTAAGAATAAGCTTATGGCTTAAGTATCCAGGTACGTACTATGTGTTAATTAAGGACTCGATTCTGTTTAAAGTACGGTATGTAATTTGGGTACAACCGAATCTGAATTTTATTTGCATCGATATATTGGCTTGATGTTTAACTATGTGTAGGTGTTAAAACTAGTTTAATGTACACATATGTCGAGTTCGGCTTATAATTAAATAAGTCTTCATGAACCTATAATTCTATATGGAGATAGCAGTATAACCGAATTTATTATATTTGATCACATACTAAAGTACATCGTCATACATTTCTAATATAGTTTATTTCCCTCTTGCTGCTCAAGGTTCAAACCGAAATAGATAAATACCGAAAGATCTATGCTTTAGTTTTATAATGAGTTTTCAATGACTTAAAACTTACTAAGCATATGTTTGCTTACTTGGTTGCTTTAACTCTCTGTTTTGTAGATTCCGTTCGTTAGCTACGGTCTCGGGAATTTCAAGGCTGAAGTCATCCACACTATCAAAAACATCCTTTGGTATTTTGTAACTAAACCTTGTGAATGGCATGTATAGATTAGACGTGTGGTAGCTAAACGAGTTTGCTTTTGAAGTTATAATTAAATTAGCCATGCGAAAATGGCTTAACCGAATGTCTTATGTCCACATCCATGGTTCTAAATTTGGTCGCATATTATGGAATGGTAATTAAGTCATGCGTTTTGTAAATATGATTGAAGTAGTGTATAGATATGTAAATATATATATATATCGATGTCTAAGTGAATTTCTTAATACATGTGACATAGTGATAGAATGAATTTTATGTGCATGAAATGCTTGTGTGATGGTTATGATGTGATATCAGGTATATATATATATATACAAGTGTAATGCCTCTTAACCCTCCGGTGACCGGAACGGGTTTAGGGGTGTTACAAAATCACTCGATTTTTTCCTGGAGTAACCAAGGGACTGGAACCTTTAACATTTATGCCCAACCTAGACCGACCTAGCCACCTAGTTTCCCCCAACAACTTTAGAAACTAGCTCAAGCTGAATCATCTAATAGCTTAGAGAATTTATTAAAGGCATACATGGCAAAAAATGACACCACTCTAAGGATTTTGGAGAATCAAGTGGGTCAGCTTGCTACTTAACTCAAGAACTGACCACAAGGTACTTTACCTAGTGATACAGAGAATTTGAGGAATCCAGGGAAGGAGCATTGCAAAGCGTTGACATTAAGGAGCGGAAAGATAGTAGAACCCAACACCATCGGAGCTGAAAAAGAGAAAGCTAATGCTCAAGACTTAGAGGAAGTTCAATCGAATGTTGAAATTCCAGTTTCACCAGAACCAAAATCTATAAAATCCAATAAGGTAACTTTAGAACCAGCTAATTCTGATCAACTAACAACTCCATTAGATGCAGAATTGCCACAGAAGACGGATCAACCAGTTCTAGTAAAGAAACTACCACCACCCTACTCTCAAAGACTTTAAAAGAAAAAGCAGTAAATTAAATTCAAGAAGTTCCTAGAAGTACTCAAGCAACTTCATATCAACATTTCGTTGGTTGAAGCACTTGAGCAACTGCTGAATTATGTCAAATTCATGAAGGATATCTTGTCCGAAAAATGAAGACTTGGAGAATTTGAGACGGTGGCTCTGACTAAAGAATGTAGTGCATATCTTCAAGACAAGCTACCCCCAAAGTTGAAGGATCCTGGATGTTTTACCATACCTTGCAACATTGGAGCAACATATTATGGTAAGGCATTATGTGACTTAGGTACGAGTATTAACTTGATGCCTATGTCAATATTTAAAAAGTTGGGGATAGGTGAAGTTAGACAACTATGGTTATACTTCAATTAGCAGATTGATCCTTAGTACATCTAGAAGGAAAAATCGAGGATGTATTGGTACATGTAGACAAATTTATCTTTCCTGTTGACTTTGTAATTCTAGACTTTGAAGTAGACAAAGAAGTGCCAATTATCCTAGGAAGACCGTTCTTAGCTATAACACCCCTTACCCGAGACCGTCGCCAGAGCTAAGCACAAGGCGTTATCAGACTTATCTTACTAGTTCGAGGCATAAAAATTTACTTTTAAAATTAATCCACTCACATTCATCCAATATATCCCTAGAAAGGGCCCTCAAGGCCCTGAAACATACAATTGAAATGGTTCAAGACCAAACCGAGAACATTAAAAAAATTTCGATTACTTATACAAATCCAAACTATTTATTTCACTATTCATAATAAAACTGTCCACCTACGTAACAGTAACTAAATTAATTATAACTCGAGATACGAAACTCAAAATTTAAATCTGTAAATTTTTTCTGAAACTAGACTCATATATCTTCTTACCATAATTTTCTAGAATTTTTAGTTAGGCCAATTAATACAGTTTATTCATTAAAGTCACCCTTATTTTGTAGTCTAGTGGAACTAACCTCTCTTCACTAAAAATCAATTATCTCATTATACAGAACTCAGATAATGTTTCCATTTGTTTCTAATGAATATAGACCGACTAAGGAATCTAGACATATAAATTATGACTCATAATTATTTTTGTACAATTTTTAGTGAAATTCTAAAATTGGAACAGGGGATCATGAAGTCACCCTAAACCAATCTCGTAAAAGTTTAAATATCTCAGAATACAGACTTCCTTCGCTTTCTCTATTTCTTTCCTATGAAAATAGACTCAAAACACTTTAATTATATATCTCATTCACCATTTAATTACATTCCTACAATTTTTAATGATTTTTAAAAATCACGTAACTGCTGCTGTCCCAAAACTATTTCATAACAAACTTTTACTCTTTCATAATTTCTTTGCATTAAACCTCTTTTAGGCATACATAACACCAAAACATGTTCTTAATTAGCCATTTTAATAGCTAATCATTATCAAGTATTCAAATGCCATTCTTTAGTTATATCATAAGGACATACACACAAAATGGCCAAGTCCCTATAGATGCCATAACTTAAAACATATCAAATTAGAAAATACCAAGGTAGCCCTTTGATAATGTGATACGATCTCTGACATCCTTACGATCCTCAAGATGACTTGGCAATACTATAAAAAGAGAGAAATAAATGGTGTAAGCATAAAGCTTAGTAAGTTTGCATGTAAATAAATAACAACATTCTAAATAAATTATCAAGTAGCTTTAACCTTCAAGCTCAATATGCATAAGTCTTGAATTTTCTTACCTGAGCTTTTCGAACATGAACTTATCTTACCTTTCTTTGAGTATACTCTTTAAATTTCCCATTGAATCACTTGGAATACTAAGGATACACGGCTACCTTTCCTTTTTAAACTTACCATTGCCATGTCTTCACATGGTCTTACGTGGTATCCTTGCCTTATGAACTCACCATTGCCATGCCTTGGCATGGTCTTACATGATTTCCTTACCTTGTAAAACTTACCAATGTCATGCCTTGGCATGGTCTTACTTGGTATTCTTAAACGCTAATGTCATGACATTTGTATCTTACACATTCCTAAGGTTCAACTGGGACTTTTAAGTATCATTTCTCCGTCAATTCTTGCTTAAATCATCAAGGAGTAAGTTTACAAAACAAACATATAGATGCTGAAAAATAATATCATTAATTATAAATAATAAAACATTGTATTTATTTACCGCAAACTTACCTCGATACAAAATACGATCAAATATTTTGATCTAATCCTCAACCTTTTTCTTTCCTCGATATAACCCCGAATTTCATTCTTCTTGATCTATAATAGCAAATTTAGCTTATTTAATACTCAGATTTATGAAAACAGTCCTTAACTCTAACTTTGGCAAAATTACAATTTTACCCCTAAACTTTTTCATATTTACACTTTTGCCCCAAATCTCAGAAATTAAACTCTATCCCTTATTCTTATTTTTTAGTACATGTGGATTATTTTTTTCTACTATGGCCATCAAATTCTCACTCTAACATGTACTTACGAACATTAGGTATTTTTACCGATTATGTTGTTTTACTCGTTTTCGCTTAAAATCGCTTAGCTCAAGTCGTTTAACATAATTTCAAGCTTTTTATTCTACCATAAAACATCAAAATAAACACATTTCACCTATGGGTTTTTTTCCAAATATGAACCCTAGGTTAAATTATTGCTCAAATAAGTTAAATCAAGTTATCGGGACTCAAAAAACGTAAAGAACATTAAAAGGAGGCTTGGAATCACTTACTATGAGCTTGAGAAGTTGAAGAAACCCTAGCTATGGAGACACCTTGTAGTTTCGACCTTATGGAGAAGATGGACAAGATTTTTCCATCTTTTTCCCTTTTTAATCTTTTAATTACCAAATGACCAAAATGCCCTTCATTAAAACTTTAGTTATTTTTATTTATGTATGTCTCTTTTTGTCCATGAGAACCTAATGGTATAATTACCATCTAAGGACCTCTACTTCAATTAGCTCTTCAATTATGCTCTTCAATTTAATCCTTTCCTATCTAGAACACATATTTATCAACTTTTTCAAACAAGCCATAATAGGCAAATTAGACATGTAATTCATAAAATTTTCTATCGATACTCTAACACATGCATCTAATCACTTAGCAAATTATAAAAATTAATTGGAATAAATTTTTCTATCTTAGATTTGTGGTTTCACAACCACCATTCCGTTTAGGCCCTATTTCGGGATGCTACATTAATAACCGGATGGACCCTTATTGATGTGTAGAAGGGCGAGCTTACTATGCGTTTTCAGGATGATCAGGTAACATTTAACATTTTTAAGTCTATGCGATTTCCTGGCAAAAGTGTTGATTGTTCTACAGTATCCGATTTAAAGGACTTAATAGTGTAGAAGGAGCTCAACTATGTTGAGGATCCATTAGAACAAATTTTGACATCAGACCTTCCGAATGATGAAGAGGAGGTTGAATATTTAGCTTTGCTAAAAGCAAATCAAAGAGGATTTAATCCGCAATCTCGTTTTGAATCTTTAGAATTAGAGAATAGGGATTACGCCCAACCAAAAGCGTCAATCGAGGAGCCACCTAAATTAGAGCTTAAGGTACTTTCTTCACATTTAAAATATGTTTATTTAGGTAACGCTTCTACTCTACCTGTGATTGTTTTAGTAGAACTAACTACTGAGCAAGTAGAGAAACTTATCTTAGCTTTGAAACATTTTAAGATGACTATCGGATAGACCATAGCCGATATTCACAGTATTAGTCCGTCTGTATGCATGCATAAGATCAAATTTAAAGATAGCAAGAAAGGGACGATTGATGGACAATAAATACTAAACCCCATCATAAAGGATGTGTTAAAGAAAGAAATCATCAAGTGGTTAGATGCGGGTATAGTTTACCCCATCTCAGACAGTTCATGACTAAGTCCGATCCAGTGAGTGCAAAAAAAAAGAGGTATCGTGATCATTGAGAATGAAAATAACGAGTTGATACTAACTAAAACGGTTACACGATGGAGAATTTGTATCGATTATCGGAAGTTGAACAAGGCGACTAGGAAATATCACTTTCCTTTGTCGTTCTTGGATCAAATGTTGGATAAACTCGCAGGGTGAGATTATTATTGTTTTCTTGATGGATACTCGAGCTATAATCAGATTATAGTAGCACCGAAAGATCAACACAAGACAACATTCACCTGTTCGTACGGTACATTTGCATTTAGATGCATGCCATTTGGTTTATGTAATGCACCTGCTACATTTCAAAGGTGTATGGTGTCTATTTTTACTAACATGGTTGAAAAATATTTGGAAGTTTTTATGGATGATTTTTTAGTATTCGGAGATACATATGATGATTGTCTAGTTAATCTAGCCAAGGAATTGAGGCGATGCAAACAAACAAATCTAGTACTCAACTGGGAAAATTTCCATTTCATGGTACGAGAAGGTATTGTTCTAGGCCATCGGATAACGAGACATGGGATCGAGGTAGATAAAGCAAAGGTAGATGTTCTTGAAAAACTCCCACCTCCAACATTTGTAAAGGGTGTTAGGAGCTTTTTTGGCCATGCCGGTTTCTATCAAAGATTTATCAAGGACTTCTCCAAAATCGATAAACCCTTATGCAAATTATTGGATAAGGACACGACGTTCAAATTTGAGGAGGAATGTTTAAGAGCATTCAAAGATTTGGACAATCGATTAGTTGCGGCACCCATAATCGTAACATCAGACTAGAATTTGCCATTTGAATTCATGTGTGACGCAAGTGACTTCGTAATTGGAGCTGTCATGGGCCAGCAAAGGAAAAAAGTTTTTCATCCCATCTACTACAAGAGTCGGACTCTAACTGGAGTTCAACTGAATTATGTGGTAATAGAAAAAGAGTTACTTGCTTTGTGTTTGCTTTTGGCAAGGTTCGATCTTATCTTGTAGGTACCAAAGTGACTGTCTATATGGACCACTCGAAAGATAAGTATTTACTTGTCAAGAAAGACGCTAAGCTGAGACTGATCCGATGGGTACTTCTACTTCAAGAGTTCGATCTAGAAATTCAAGATTGAAAAGGAGTAAAAAATCAAGTAGCAGATCACTTGTCCAGATTGAAGTCGCAAGAAGGGAATTCTCCACTTGTACTGATTTAAGAGACATTTCCAGATGAACACATTCTGAAGGTAAATCATGTTCATAATACTCCTTGGTTTGTTGATATTGCTAACTATTTAGCTTGTGGTTTGATGTCAATTAATAAGACATATCATTAAAACAAAAAGTTTCTTCACGATGTGAAGTATTATTTCTGGGAAGAGCCATATTTGTTTAAAAAGTGTGCAGATGAAATGATCAGGAGATGTGTAGTTGAAGATGGAATATATAAGATTTTATACCACTGTCACTCAGCTCCGAGTGGGGGACACTTTGGAGGTACTCATACTGCGGCCAAAGTATTGCAAGCTAGATTCTTTTGGCCAACACTATTCAAGGACGTATATGCTTACATAAAGAGTTGTGATCGATGTTAGAGGGTTGGACATGTCACCAACAGAAATGAGATGCCTCGAACAAACATTATTGAGGTAAAATTGTTCGATGTATGGGGTATTGACTTTCTTGGTCCTTCCCCTCTGTCCTTTAGTCACAAGGACATATTAGTAGTAGTAGACTATGTGTCTATGTGGGTTGAGGCAGAAGCATATCCGACAAGCGATACTAAGGTTGTGATGAAGTTTTTGCAAAAGCATGTGTTCACAAGGTTTGGAACCCCAAGAGCCATTATTAGTGATGAAGGGTCCCATTTTGTGAACAAGTGGTTGAAATGGCTATTAGATAAACATGGAGTGAAACATAAGGTTGCTACAGCTTACCATCTGCAAACAAATGAGCAAGCTAAACTGGCCAATAAGGAGATTAAAGGCATACTTGAGAAGGTAGTTTGCCCAAACCGATGAGATTGGTCCAGAAGATTGGATGATGCTTTATGGGCTTACAGGACAACGTACAAGACACCTTTAGGGATGTCACCCTATAGGTTGCTCTTTGGGAAAGCCTGTATATATAAGCCGAAATAATATTCATTCAGAAACAACATTTCTAGCTACCATTTACCCAAATATACTTGCCATCCAAAGAGGTTATTACTATCAGTGCAAGTCATAACCGGAGTATTTCAACCAAGGTAACATACCAAATATATCTTAAACTTACCCATTTGTCTAGGCCAATTCATTCAAAATATATCCTGCCCACAAATCAACTTCAACGCATACAATATGTATCACCAAAAGCATTCAACCGTAACAGTTAATATTATTATCAAAATGAACATAGACCATAACTAAACATAACCGGTTTTAAGCAAGGGAGTTAAGCCATTTTCGCATGGCTAATATACATTCATTTCCAAAATAACTACCCCAAGACTCGCATATACATGCCATAATTTAAGTTTAGCTTAAAGGTACCAAAGCAGTAGACAGTGTGATGAACTTGCTGACAAATCCCTGAGTTTACAGTTGACTTCCAAAAATCTATAAAATAGAGTAACATAATGCACAGAGTAAGCTAATGCAACTTAGTAAATTATAAGCAAATAAACAACTCATTATCATAATTAACTTATATTAGATATACGAATTGCATTAACAACATTAACCACCTAAGCCGAATACATGTACAATCGTTTAATGGAATACAAATCAATTTCCAAATTTAATAATCGTAATATCCAAAAAACATTAAGCCACAAACGATTTTCATAAGATTAACCACAAAGGATTTCCAAATAATACTCCACCAAAGCTTTTCATAAGATAAGGGTTCAATTTAAAACTTCCGAGTCAAATTGAGTCTTCTCCTTTAGAACAACTTCGACTACTCTTGAAACTTGTTGAATGAATGCAATGGCGTATTTTTGAGGGGAGATAAGAGTTTTAGCTCGCTTAGTTAAATTATTTAGTTGTATCTCTAGCTTCATTTTAAATATAATAATTTAATTTAATTTAATTCATATTAACCACTTAATTAAATAAATAATTATATTCTTAGGCTCTCTTAGAGGTGATCATGGGTTGGGCCAGGCTGTAACAAATTTGATTGGCCTAGCCTCTGGCCGTCATGAAAAGTGGTCCTAATTTTTAAATTATTTAATTAAAAAAAGCTAAAACTTGAGCCTGACCCAACCCACCCATATTAAATTTTTTATATTATTTTTATATAAAAATAAATTTAAAAATATAATACATCACATATACTAAAAACATTAAAAAAATGTTTCCCAACAAATTGAAAATAAATTAAAAAATTATACTTACATAACACTAAGATAGGGCAACTTAATAAATAAATGCCTCTACAATAGTAGCAAAATTAATAATAAAACAAGAGTTATAAATATTCAAAAAATAACAACAAAATAGTAGCAATATAATAGTGAAATGACAAAAAAACAGGGAAAAAAAGAAGATTTTTTTTTTTTGCAAATTCATATATGGCCAAAAATATCTTACCCGATGCTCGACCTATTTTTTATTACCCAAGCCCATCTTTCAGGCCTATATTTTTGCCAAAGCCCTTCTACCTTTTGGGAGGGCCTTTAGGCTAAGGATCAAGTGTAATCTCTCTTAATAATTAATAATTCAATTTAAGTTATTTTAACCATAAATAACGTGAACTAACTTTTAATTATATCTTGAACTGTAAAACAAAATTTGTTGCTTCGATTGAATGGATGCTCTTGAATATGTTGAGGAATTCATAGTTTTTGCTTCTTAAGCTTCATCTTCCTATAGAAGAATACAAAAGAGTGTTGAATATACATGGAATTTGTTATATATACTTATAATAAAAATAACCCGATCCAGAATCCAACCCGATTAATCTCCCTATATAATAAAATTCTAAAAATCCTCTTAAAAAGCGACACTCTAGACCACCATTTTTGGATCTTCTTCCCCCTAATTCTTGAAACTCCCTCTCCATTCTCACTTTTGTTGATACTGTGTATCAACAATTGGTACAGTGAGCGTGGATCAAACATCTAACCTTTAGATAGTTCTATGGAAAATCAAAAGCAAAAGTCCCTTGCGCATACAAAAGCTCATATAGCCTTTGATTTGGGGGAAATAAGCAGTTGAAATTCTGAAACAAAAACCATTACTGGAGCACTCATTTCAAATCCAACAAAATCATCTAAAGACCCGATGAAAACAGTCATTTCATGTAATGCCCTAAATTTTATATTTCTATTATTGTTAAATTGTGACACGAAATTTGTCTGCTTCAATAGTTAAGTGTTCTAGGTGTGTGTGAGAGGTCTCAAGTTCAAGCCTTATCTTGGGAAAATTTATGTATTTTTCTAAATAAAGCTCTATCTGTAGTCGGTAGGCTTTTAAGTAATTATGAGTAAGTTGATATCAGAATGGGCCTACTGGTCTGGTGGTTAAGTTGAGTATTAGTCTGCTAGTGGTCTTGTGTTCAAATCTTAGTGGAAGCGGAGTTACTTATTTTTGCTCGGTAGTGGCTAAGAGTTTGAGTTGTACTAGAAATCTTAGTAATGGGGAGTTGGTAAAGTGAATTAAGGACTTATGATATTAGGAGATTATCAAAACAATTTCATTTTCCTTTTCAGGAATCCATTTTTTTGTTTTCTCTCTGACATTCCTTGCTGTTAGCTTGCTACCGAGTTTCCTTCTCACTTTTCTCTTTGATTTTGTTTCTGTTCGGCCATCGCACTTTATCCTTTTACTAATCATTTCTCTTGCTCTTTTTCGGTAAGTTCTTATAGACGAAATTCCTATTTTCTTCTACTCTTAAGTTGGTGACTAATAGGAGTTTGTTATGTCCGTAGGGAAAAGATTTAAGAACTCATAATCAATTGCTAGGGATTTAGCTTCGTAGGAATCACTGTGGTTCAGTCAAAGGTAAGTTTAAACCACTCAATGGATGAATATTTTGGGTTTCGAAATTTTTATTAATAGTAAAGTAAGACTAATTGTTGTGTTAGATTGGTCAATATTTAGGTTCTGGAATGCTCGAATTTTAGTTTAACTTCAAATGAAACTAGGTATGTACCCAAAAACACAAAAACTGAGATTCTATGAAAGCTGAAAAAGTATTCTATTGACGCCACACGGATGTGTGGTCACTCGTATGGTAGGCCATGTGGTAGGCTGGGGCCATAACATGGGCGTATGGTCAATAAGGCCAAGGCGTGCACGAAGGACACAGCCGTGTGATGGCTAGACAGGCCGCGTGCAAGACACAGGCTAGACTGAATTGGGATGTGTGGGCCACAAGGGCATATGGGTCCACACGGGTAAACCACATAGGCGTGTGGATTTTGGGCCAGGCCGTGTGATCCGTACAGCCAAGCCAATTTTGGCCATGAGGGCTGACACGAGCAGGCCACATGGGCATGTGAACCCATTTTCTGAAAAGTTCTCTAAGGTTGCATCGGTCGCCCAAGTCTATTGTGTACCTACTGTAGGGTCAATAAGTACTACTTGTACCTCTATATGTGTGATCTATTTGTCTAGTTTTTGTACTAAGCTTGAATATTGATTTGAATGTATGGACTTTTAATTCCATAATAGCATGACATTTATTGCTTGTTGCATTGCATTAGGGTGGGTTGATGGTATCTGGAGGAAGTGTACTAAAAGGCTCTTAAGCCTGCTATCTAGCAGCTTAGCTGCAATATTCTGATTATGAGTCGCATTTCGGTACAGCATGGTGTGTAGGGATAGGTGGGTGTTTTTAACCCCATATGGTCTGTAGGGATGGATGGAGATGGTGTGTAGAGGCTAGTGGGTAGGATTCTAATTTTCTGTTATTGCATATTGTATTTGAGATGGGCCAAGGCCCTAATTTATATCTAATACTGTGTTTGAAGAGGCTAAGGCCCAAACTAAATCCATAATGGGCTCAGGCCCCAGACTGTATATGACTGATTTTTTATATTAAATTGTGTGCATATTTTCTGTGGGGATTACACACTGAGTTTGCAAAAACTCACCCTTTTCTATTTAATCTGTATAGGTAGTCCCTAAACTTG
Organism: Gossypium stocksii; assembly: GCA_020496765.1. Lineage (NCBI taxonomy): Eukaryota > Viridiplantae > Streptophyta > Magnoliopsida > Malvales > Malvaceae > Gossypium > Gossypium stocksii. The sequence goes on from CM035624.1 coordinate 30,254,603, forward strand.
ACGGGTCGATGCAGCGGATGGCTCGATGGTGGCCACATGTAAATTTTAGACAAATTTCTGTTAATTTCTAGATTTTATTACTTATTTGGGGTTTTCTAATGTAACTTTTGGACGCTGGACTATTTGGCTTTAAATTTCAGCTTTTAAATTATTTTACAATTTTATTACTGCTAGGCATGATAAAACCCGGTTTTCACTAAGATTAAATGGCTTTCCTAGAATATGTGTTTTCCAAAGCTTCCGCTAAAAGGAAACTATTTTTGACATAACAAAGAACATGCATTTTACTCCGAATTAAGATAAAGGCTACTTAACTGGAACGGTTTTTCCTTGAGAAACTTGTTTTTGAACCCATTCCATGTGACATCACCAGATTCAGCCATAACATCTAGGCCGGGTTTGGGGTGTTACATTTAGTGGTATCAAAGCTAGGTTCCAAAACTCGACTGTGGATTTTGGGTTTTAAAAGTTTGATTTTAAAGAACTGATCTACAAAGGATTTTAAATGATTTGATTGAATATGTGGTACACCGAGTCTTCGGCAATAATCCTATAAGTTTTTTGTATACTTATGAAACTGATTGTTATAATAGATAGATTATATTGAAAACACTTTAGTTAATGTACTCTGAGACTGTAGGAAAATTGATAGAGACTGTGATTCGCGATAACAAATTTTGAACTTCAGATATTGTTTTGCATAAAATATCTGCTAATAAATATCGAAATTATAATTGATTCATAAAACTATTAATGTAGATAAACTTCGAATTCTTCGATGAGTGCACGAGGTATTCGTGGACGGGGTATAAGAGGCCGTGGTAGAGGCTGAAGAGGAGCTCGAGTTGGATCCTCATCATCTGGCAATATACCTAATCTAGATACTATTGAGACGTCAGTTTCACCTACAACTGAGCCTGGGTCTTAAGATTGCATGGCTGGTGACGACGCATTGTCCCAAGCTATGCTGAGGATATTAGAGAGGGTTGCTGGGCTCAACACTGGATCTGAGGGCCGAAGGTCGATTACGGAACTGCTCCAGTCCAATGGAGCTGAGCTATTTAGGGGTGTCATTAGAGTCGCCTCTAACATGGCCGAGTACTGGATGGAGGCCACTGAAAGAATCATGGATGGTTTGGATTTTACCCCTGAACAGAAACTGAAAGGTGTTGTTTCTTTACTTCACGATGAAGCATATCAGTGGTGGCTGACCGTTAAGGAGGGGACTCAGCCAGATCAATTAATTTAGGATTTCTTCAAGTCTGCTTTCTAAGGGAAGTATGTGGGGGCGAGCTACATTGATGATAGGAGATGTGAGTTTCTGAATCTCACGCGGGTGACCGATTAGTGGCCGAGTATGAAGCTGAGTTTTTAAGATTAAGCTGAGTTTCTTTAAGCCCTCGAGTTTTATGATGAGGCCTAAGAAAGAGGCTAGATTTGATGGGCCAGTTAGAGTTGGGCCTCTTGTTACACCTATTGGGATCTTACCTTGTGGGCATTGTGGTAGACGCCATCCGAGCGAATGTTGGAGGACGTCTGGGGCGTGTTTAAGAGGTGGATCTACAAAGCACCATGTTCGAGAGTGTCCGCTAAGGGCTAATCAGGTGATGCTCTGGGTTTTGGTACTGCACAGCCACCAAGGGTAGTTCAACGACCACCTAGGGGCTGTGGTCTGGTTAGGGGTGTAACGACATGGGCCGTGGATAGAGATCACCAGGCAGAGGTACTTTTTAATTTATGATGTACCTTCCCTTGCATTAGTAGATATAGGTTCCATACATTCCTATATAGCTAGCACTATGTCTAAAACTTTGGGCATTCCGGTTGAGAGTACTTTTAGTGAGATGATGGTTTTGAGTCCGTTAGGGCAATCTGTTCGAGTTAGTAAACTGTATAAAGAAGTTCTGTTAGAGGTTCGAGGGACAGATTTCTGGCTAACCTGAGGGAGCTTCCGTTTGGGGAGTTTGACCTAATTCTGGGAATGGATTGGTTGGTCAAGCACTGAATAAGTCTAGACTGTTCGACTAAGAGAGTCATTTTAAGAACTGAGGAGGACAATGAGGTAGTTGTGATTGGGGAACATCGGGATTATCTGACTAATGTGATTTCTGCGTTAGTGGCAAAAAAGTTGGTTTAGAAAGGATGTGAGGCATTCTTGGCCTATGAAGGTGTTTTTGATTCTATGGACTCTTCGGTAAAGGACATCATAACTGTAATGGATTTTTCAGATGCTTTTCCTGGGAAACTACCAAGTTTGCCTCTGAGCCGAGAAGTGGAAATTGGGATTGAGCTTATTTCGGGTATAGCTCTGGTGTCTATTGCTCTCTACTGAATGGCACTAAAGGAGCTTACGGAGCTTAAGGCTCAGATTCAAGAGTTGTTGGATCATGGGTTCATTCGTCCCAGTGTGTCTCCGTGGGGAGCACCTGTTTTGTTATGAAAAAGAAATATGGGACAATGAGGATGTGTATCGACTACCAACAACTAAATAATCTAACAATTAAGAACAAGTACCCACTTTTGAGGATTGATGATTTATTCAACTAGTTCAAAGGGGCTTTTGTGTTTTCCAAGCTTGATCTACGTTTGGGTTATCATCAGTTGAGGGTTAAGGAGACTGGTGTGCATAAGACGGCATTTAAGACTCGATATGGACAATACGAGTTCCTAGTTATGCCTTTTGGATTGACTAATGCACCGGCGGCATTTAAGGACTTGATGAATCGAGTGTTCCAACCCTATCTATATCAGTTTTTGGTGATGTTCATTGATGATATCTTGGTGTATTCTAAGACTAAAAACGAGCACGATGAGCATCTTAGAGTGGCACTTTAGACTCTTCATGAGAAACAGCTTTACTCAAAGTTCAGCAAGTGTGAGTTCTGGCTTCATGAAGTGACCTTTTTGAGACACGTAGTTTCTGCTGAAGGGATTGGGACGACAGAAGTGTGCAAGTGTACAAAATTGCAACAATTAATAAAGTGACAAATAAATTTCGAGTTATCGTACCCATAGGAATTGTAAAAAAGATTTAATCAAGATGACATAATTGTGTTGGATTCATTACACTTCTTAACTTAAAATAATTTAACTCATGGTTATGTTGTTAAAAACAAATTCACGGCAACTCAATAAATTGCTAACTACTACTCATACATACTTATTAAATTAACTAATCTCTTGAACATTTTTCAAGGTCAATTCAGACAATTAGTCAATCTTAATAAGCATATAAAAGATTAAGTGAGGTAGCAAAGTGTTCCTACGTTGAAATAGTTTAATCACAATAATCTTGCAAGTTCTGCAAGGCACTAATATTGGCAGATATAATGCTAATTTAACCATCAGCTACCTTAGATGATTAAACATGTACTGATTAAGTATTGTGTCAATTAATTATAATTTCAATATGATTAAATAATTAATTCTTTAGCAATCTCACATTTATAATGTAAGAATAACTTAGGCATGATTTTACTTAATCAAGCAACTTACCGAGGCCTATAACAACATAAACAAAATTTTAATAATTCAAGCAGACAAAATGCAATCAACCCAACATGAATTAAATTCAAGCAAAATTACTTAAATTAACCATTTCAATAACATAAATATTCATAAACATGTTCATCAAAACAGTAACGAAAAATTAAAAAGATAGGGAACTAGAATCAAATCCAGTGTTTCTCTGTGGCTTGATTGGTTGCTCCATTCTTCGCTCTTCGTTGCCCTCAGTGACCAAGGTGGCTATGAACACCTAATTGTTGCTCCAAAATGGCTGAATAAAGGCCTCTTTTCCATGATAAGAAATCGGCACAAGAACAAGGGAAATGAGTGGAAAATGGAAAGGAAAAGTGAAAGAGGAGAAGAGATTTGTGAGAGAATGAGAGAGTGTTGAGGGATGATTTGAATGGGCATCAAAGGGGGGTTTATATAGTTGAGGATGGCTGCTAAAAATAGAAAAATTCAGTGGCCAAAGAGCCCCCTCTTGGCCGGCCACACACATGGCAAAGTTGGTGGCTTTCAACTTTGTTAAAAATAGCCTGGGGCAAATCTGAAAAGTCATAATTAAAGGAGGGGTTTCAATGCAATTTGGAAGTCTTTCAAGGGCATTTTTGCAAGTTTATTTAATCAGCTAAAATGCTGATTTGTGTCAGCATTTGGACGGTTCTGGGCTGCCCAATTGGTGGCTGGTTCGGTTCACTCAATTTGGTTCAACTGGTGCGGTTCGACTGGGCCCTTTTTCCATAATTAATTAAAATTAATTTATTTAGCCCAAATTAAATTGGGAATAAATTAAATTGAATTATATTATGTATTAATACACATGTTTGGACCATCTTAGATGGAAATTATTTCACCTTGATACTTCGAATTGCTTCTCGGTTTTGTTCTTCTAACAGTGTCTACAGGGTCAATTTTCGCCTTTGTGCGAATTTGTCAAAAATAATCAAAATTCACTAAAAAATAATTGTAAAATTGACTAAAAATTAACATGTTCAAATTTTTAATACAATTTAATTATTTTATAAAAAGTAATTATTTTATGAAAAAAATTCTATCGAAAATGCACGATTTTAAGTAAAAATAAGTATGAAAAATATATAATTTTTTGTGGGTACACACCCCCAAACTTAAATCATTTATTGTCAAGAGTAATGCATAACTTTTGAAAAGAATTTCTCAGAAACACCTTTGAAAAATTCCTTCAGAACAACATTTTTCCTAGAATTATGAATTTGATGTACTCATGCTCAAAAACAAGAAATTTAATAGTTATGCTACTTAAGTATATATATCATTCCAATTAAATTCAACAACTATTGTAACAACAAAATTAGACCAAATGCTTCTTTAATAAAGACATGCTAACCCTTATCAATTTGCTTTTTATTCCCTTATTCAAGACTAAGCTGCAATCTTTAAGTTTAACTTATGTCTTCATTTGTTGATCTTAGCAATTTCTCTCCACTAATGTAGGTAGCATAGAAACTTGAATCAATAGGTTTTTATTAAGACCGTAATGTGGCTATGCTAGGGGTAGGTAAAAGATGGATACCTTTTGGCTTAAAACCCTAAACTTAGCGTCAATCAAACCTTTGAAATTTCTACCTTCGAAACACCAACTTACATAACTTTTGCATGCTCTTTTGTACATCTATTTTCAAGTACATTTGCTTTTTTTTTTTTAGTTCAAGCACTTGCTTCATGTACTGAGTCTAGTGTTTGGGAAAATTTTAAAGATAATTAAGAGAAAAGTGATGTTTAAATATTGCAAAGGTCCAAATAAAATTAGGCCATACAGTCTCAAAGTTGGGTTTCAAAGGATAAATTTATCATGGTTGGCTTGAAAGGCTCAAACGGTCCAAACAATAATTGCCTAAATCATTTTCAATATTCCATGCTTCCTAGGATTTTGCCTTAAGAAATTACTAAGTCAATTCTAAAGACTTAAACTTTCATGCACACTTAAATTTTCGTAAGGAACTCAAAATCTTATGGTACGAATTTGCATGCTTTATTAAGAATACATTTATATCATTATTAAGCTAACATAACAATTTTATTGAAATAATAGAACTTTATTTACACTGAAGTTTAGCATACGTAACAAAGTTTCAAATTTATTGAACAAAATATATCCTAATCATAATTAAAAGGAAATTTTATTCTAAGTGGAAATAATTCAATTTTTCGGTCCCCCCTGTAAGACCCCAAACCCGGCCTGGATGTTACGGCCAAGTCTGATTTGTCATATTGAAGTGTTTTTCGAAAATCGTGCTTTCATTGAAAACCCTTGAAGTTTTAAAAACTCTTACCATTAAACTTAGCTTGTCTTTTTCCAAAACGTGATTCATTGAAACAATCATCCCTTTGCAAACATCGTTAAAACCTTTGTAAAAGTTTTATGAAAGTTTATAAACCCTTGTAGTTTGCAAAAACATGTTAATTTTGAAAACGGTTTAAGTATCAAAAAAATTTGACCTTTTTCGTTAAGACTTAAAGTGAATGGAAGCTGGGCACTAGGTAGGATTCCAGAAAAGAGGGGGTGAGTCGAATAGACTGCTTAAGTACCAAGCCTTTCTTGGATCCACTCCTAGACATGCACACTACCATTGCCACACTTTAACTATTTGAAATATTTATCTACAAGATCATTTAAAATTGCGGAAGCTTTGCTTGGTTATCGTGTTATTTTGAAAACAAGTAACTTTTATAAAAACCGCGTCTTAAAATCATTTATTTTCAACTCGATTTAAATAATATCCTACGTAAGCTAAAACCAATTTAAATAAGTAAAGAATAAAAACCCAAAATAAAAGTAATTAAAGAGGCCCTTTTTACAACCCAAAACCAGAAATAAATAATTAAATCTAAATTCAAATAGGTAACTTAATTAGAAATCCAATAGTCCAGTCCATGTGGTCACTCTGAATCCCTCCCAGCTCCAAGTCCACCAATCTAAGGCTCACCTGCAAGGATGGAAGGAAAAAGGGGTGAGTTTGGAAAACTCAGTGTGTACAGAAGCCCATCCAAAGCCCAAGTCAACTCAAGCCCATTGGGCCTAAGCCCTATCCCATCACAGTCAAATACTGGGCCGAAACCCTATTCAGATATCAGTAAACTGGGCCTTAGCCCTTTTCAGATAACAGTTCGGCCCATAGGCCCATTACAGATACAGATCAGATATGATATGCAAACAGAAAACCCAACCCAGATCCATCCATAACACCCCCGTACCAGCCTTACACCATGTGGGGAGACTACTCGACCCACCCAACTGCTACACACCACAGAAATTTACAGCGAGGCTGCCAGATATTGTGACGATGTCACCAGATACAGATATTGTGGCGAGGCCACCAGAATAGATGTATATGTGGCGAGGCTACCAGAACAGATATATACGTGGCGATGCCACCAGATTGTAGCAAGGCTGCCAGAACAGATATATATGTGGCGAGGCCACCAGATTGCAGCGAGGCTGCCAGAACGCTTCCTCCATCATAAACCCAAACCCTATGCAGCAGGCATACATGCTATGACATATAACATACAGAATCACATGCATTAGATATATACATATGTTATGAGATATGACATGCAGAAACAGAAAATCATACATTTCATACAGAATTTACCCTAGGGGTATAAAGGTCATTTTACACTTAGTGGTAAAATGGTAATTTTCCATACTTAGGGGTATTTTAGCACTTGTTCCAATATTACGAGTTTTATGCATGTTACAGTCACATATAAGCTTTAGTTCCATCTTAGCAGTCAATTTAACAGATTTTAATAATTTCAGTCACTAGGCCCTAAAACTCCTAATGGGCCCTACAGTGTCTATTTAGCAAATTAAGCCCATTCAGCCCAAATTTCCTATCTAGCTACCAGTTTTAGCAGTTCCGATACTACAGTCTAATAGAACACATTTATTTCCTATTTTTACCTATATGGGCCCGAAAGCCCGTGAGCCCATGTTCGGCCCATCGAGACCCAACTTACCGAGGTGCTCGAAATTGCACACTCAACTAACTTACCACTTACAGTTACAGATCTCCGGATTTCCAATCATTTTGTGAGCATTCGCACACTCACAAGCCCACATAATACCAACTTTTCGGTTACTTGGCCTTTGCCGAATTAGACTAAAGAAGGGTTCGATACACATCTGATTACGACGAGCGATGATGATATCTGCTCCAACTCAATCCTATATTCGATTACTAAAACATTAGACCACGAATCAATGATAACTAAATTTAACATACTCTTACTGTATTCGGGCATCCATGAACAAGGCCCTAAATCCTTACCTTTGCTGAAGTTGATATCCAAATCTGGATCCGAACGCTCCACTGATCCAAGCCCTTAGTCAGCAGCCTTTAACCCTTACAAGCACAGCGTAAAATAATTGGTAATAGCCCCTTAAAGCCTTAGGCACTATTTCGACAGCCTCCCTAAACACATAGGGATTCCAACTTTTCTAAATCCCAAAAATAAGAATAGATCACAGTCAAGTCATTCATATCACCAACTTATATCCACGGTCAAACTAGCCCAATCATCACACAAGTTAGTCATTTACCCACGAAGGGTAAAACAATCATTTAACACCTAGGGGAAAAATGGTAATTTTACAAATCATGGGTAAAATGGTAATTTTACAAATCAGGGGTAAAATGGTAATTTTACAAATCAAGGGTAAAATGGTAATTTTACAAATCAAGGGTAAAATAGTAATTTTACAAATCAGAGGTAAAATGGTAATTCTACAAATCAGGGGTAAAATAGTAATTTTACAAATTAGGGGTAAAATGGTAATTTTACAAATCAGGGGTAAAATAGTAATTTTACAAATCAGGGGTAAAATAGTAATTTTACAAGTCGAAGGTATTTCAGTAATTCGGTAAACTAAAGCATTCTAAACTGAGATAACAATGCAAATTGGGCCTAGGGCCCATTTTCGGCCCAAATAGGCCCACACGCTCGTGTGGCCCTTTTAGCCCAAATTTAGCTACAGATATGCGATTCACCTAGTCTAGTCTAATATTTACTATACAATTAAACAACTTGTCCAAATGGCCCCGTAGGCCCATTGGGCCCACATGGCCCCTTCGGCCCATCGCAGCCCGAAGTAGCCGTCCTACCGCTAGAGTAGTGAGAAATACACACCTGATAGGAGACTGAAGTTAATCCGCGCTCCAAACACTCTTAGCCGATGCCCAACCCAAACGGGCACGCCATAAAGCGAAAGGGATCAGCCAAGAAGGCTGTGCCTACTCTCCTCCTGGTTTGCTCTATTTAAAGCTAGCTCCTCACCTGCTCTCATGTTAGCTTTCCGATGTGGGATTCTCCATCAATACCCCCAAAATTAAAGCATTAGCAAAATAATCAACCTTTGCGTGCAACGGGATTCGAACCAAAGTCCTCTCAGTAACCCTGTCATGCCATCACCACTCAGACACAAGCTCCTTTGTGTCATAAGTCTAACACATATAACTTTAAAGCTCACCTACTTGCTTCCAGATTTATTTAAAAGAAAAACCAAAATAAATTGCAAGAGCCAAGACTTGAACCTTGGACCCCTTGCTTCCTTGTCCCCTAAGTGGCGCTACTTTGCCACTACACCACATTCCTTTTTTGTGTCTTATTACACACATAATTCCTTACAACTCCTCTTTTCCAAGTCCTCTATTCCTTAAGTCCAAAAATCCAAGAATTCCTCGGGTTTTTAACCAACACTTGGGCCTTCCATAGGCCCAATAACACACTCCAAACACGAATTACACATCCATATATCAAAATTTCAACATTACACCAAATATTACAAAAATCTCGGAATCCCAGAAATTAGCCCAAGACTTTTCCCCACACTATGAATCCTTCGCAGTTCACTAAAATACCACATTAACCCATCAATAATAACCTTCCATAACAGAATTCAACACATCAATAATTTTATTTTGAACTATCTCACACCCGCACCCAGGCCCAAGGCCCAATACTTCTAGGCCCAAATTCAGGGTGTTACAACTCTACCCTCCTTAAAGAAATTTAGTCCTCGAAATTTTAAACTATCAACTAACCGTATTACTCAAGTCCAACCACTATTCTTCTGCTGCGCACTCTGATCTAAATAATTTTAGTACGACCAAGGACATTTAATTACTAAAGTAAATAAATATTACCACTTGCGCACACAATTCGTATCCAAACGTCACACACTCCTAACTAGAATAATCTTTGCAATCAAGAGCTCGATGTTCCAGGGACCCACATAAAAAGCACGCTCTTTTCTCCCTATCGCATTCACCCGGATGACGTCTGTTGCAGTTGTTGCAAACCGGAGGTCTTAGTCGTGCCCTAGCATGTTTCACCGAACGAGACTCTGTCCTTTGCGAACTAAGATCCTTCCTCTTCTTACACTCCAAGCACCCTGCTTGAAGCATTTCCCTAATTTCCTTAATTTTTTGTGTCCAAAACTTCTTCTACCACTTTCCTTACTAGCTCGACTAGTGCCTCAGTACCAATCTCTGAGTTAACACTACCCGAAGTTGGCAGACTTTGCTTACCCTCAAAATCCATATCAATACTCTACATTACCAGTACACATATCAAATACCTATAGAGTTCTCAAAATTTTATTATTCTTATGTCTTATGCAGAGATAGTATTTTAAAGCTTTTATTTTATTCAAGATCATATCCTAGCTACAGTCTCAATCTTTTAGTTTCTCCATAGTTTCAGTCTCTACAATTTTTCAGTATTACTCTATCTAAGTATCATAGAAAAGTCTCAAGTCTATTTACAGTACAGTTCAGTACATTACAGAATATAAAGTAGAAATACTTACAGACTTGGTGCCGGGGATTCAGTGTGCCACATCTCAATTTATCAGATTCTAGAAAAACTCGGAAAGATTCAAGCCTTTTAAAATCAACTTCTCAAAACATGTTAATTTTAGAGAAAACAAGTTTCAAAAAATTCTCTTTTAAACAGAATTTTCCAAAAATCTGATTTTTCCAAAAATACCCTTCTTTGGGCTTAAACTCAAAATTTCCCAAAATTTTTTTTAAATTATTTATTTGTAGAAAGAAAATCTTATAAACAATTTCGACAACAAATTCTTAAAGCGACTTTCGGAAATCTTTGTTTTACCCTCTAAAAACTTCTATTTTTAGACCCGCTCCACTGCCAAGTTGTTGCAACTTGGCTCTGGTACCACTAAATGTAACACCCCAAACCCGGCCTGGATGTTACGGCCAAGTCTGATTTGTCATATTGAAGTGTTTTTCGAAAATCGTGCTTTCATTGAAAACCCTTGAAGTTTTAAAAACTCTTACCATTAAACTTAGATTGTCTTTTTCCAAAACGTGATTCATTGAAACAATCATCCCTTTGCAAACATCGTTAAAACCTTTGTAAAAGTTTTATGAAAGCTTATAAACCCTTCTAGTTTGCAAAAACATGTTAATTTTGAAAACGGTTTAAGTATCAAAAAAATTTGACCTTTTTCGTTAAGACTTAAAGTGAATGGAAGCTGGGCACCTGGTAGGATTCCAGAAAAGAGGAGGTGAGTCGAATAGACTGCTTAAGTACCAAGCTCTTCTTGGATCCACTCCTAGACATGCACACTACCATTGCCACACTTTAACTATTTGAAATATTTATCTACAAGATCATTTAAAATTGCGGAAGCTTTGCTTGGTTATCGTGTTATTTTGAAAACAAGTAACTTTTATAAAAACCGCGTCTTAAAATCATTTATTTTCAACTCGATTTAAATAATATCCTACGTAAGCTAAAACCAATTTAAATAAGTAAAGAATAAAAACCCAAAATAAAAGTAATTAAAGAGGCCCTTTTTACAACCCAAAACCAGAAATAAATAATTAAATCTAAATTCAAATAGGTAACTTAATTAGAAATCCAATAGTCCAGTCCATGTGGCCACTCTGAATCCCTCCCAGCTCCAAGTCCACCAATCTAAGGCTCACCTGCAAGGATGGAAGGAAAAAGGGGTAAGTTTGGAAAACTCAATGTGTACAGAAGCCCATCCAAAGCCCAAGTCAACTCAAGCCCATTGGGCCTAAGCCCTATCCCATCACAGTCAAATACTGGGCCGAAACCCTATTCAGATATCAGTAAACTGGGCCTTAGCCCTTTTCAGATAACAGTATGGCCCATAGGCCCATTACAGATACAGATCAGATATGATATGCAAACAGAAAACCTAACCCAGATCCATTCATAACACCCCCGTACCTGCCTTACACCATGTGGGGAGACTACTCGACCCACCCAACCGCTACACACCACAGAAATTTGCAGCGAGGCTGCCAGATATTGTGACGAGGTCACCAGATACAGATATTGTGGCAAGGCCACCAGAACAGATGTATATGTGGCAAGGCCACTAGAACAGATATATACGTGGCGATGCCACCAGATTGCAGCGAGGCTGCCAGAACAGATATATATGTGGCGAGGCCACCAGATTGCAGCGAGGCTACCAGAACGCTTCCTCCATCATAAACCCAAACCCCATGCAGCAGGCACACATGCTATGACATAGAGCATACAGAATCACATGCATCAGATATATACATATGTTATGAGATATGACATGCAGAAACAGAAAATCATACATTTCATACAGAATTTACCCTAGGGGTATAAAGGTCATTTTACACTTAGGGGTAAAATGGTAATTTTCCATACTTAGGGGTATTTTAGTACTTGTTCCAATATTACGAGTTTTATGCATGTTACAGTCACATATAAGCTTTAGTTCCATCTTAGCAGTCAATTTAACAGATTTTAACAATTTCAGTCACTAGGCCCTAAAACTCCTAATGGGCCCTACAGTGTCTATTTAGCAAATTAAGCCCATTCAGCCCAAATTTCCTATCTAGCTACCAGTTTTAGCAGTTCCGATACTACAGTCTAATAGAACACATTTATTTCCTATTTTTACCTATATGGGCCCAAAAGCCCGTGAGCCCATGTTCGGTCCATTAAGACCCAACTTACAAAGGTGCGCAAAATTACACACTCAACTAACTTACCACTTACGGTTACAGATCTCAAGATTTCCAATCATCTTGTGAGCATTCGCACACTCACAAGCCCACATAATACCAACTTTTCGGTTACTTGGCCTTTGCCGAATTAGACTAAAGAAGGGTTCGATACACACCTGATTACGACGAGCGATGATGATATCTGCTCCAACTCAATCCTATATTTGATTACTAAAACATTAGACCACGAATCAATGATAACTAAATTTAACATACTCTTACCGTATTCGGGCATCCATGAACAAGGCCCTAAATCCTTACCTTTGCTGAAGTTAATATCCAAATCTGGATCCGAACGCTCCACTGATCCAAGCCCTTAGTCAACAGCCTTTAACCCTTACAAGCACAGAGTAAAATAATTGGTAACGACCCCTTCAAGCCTTAGGCACTATTTCGACAGCCTCCCTAAACACATAGGGATTCCAACTTTTCCAAATCCCAAAAATAAGAATAGATCACAGTCAAGTCATCCATATCACCAACTTATATCCACGGTCAAACTAGCCCAATCATCACACAAGTTAGTCATTTACCCACGAAGGGCAAAACAATCATTTAACACTTAGGGGAAAAATGGTAATTTTACAAATCAGGGGTAAAATGGTAATTTTACAAATCAGGGGTAAAATGGTAATTTTACAAATCAGGGGTAAAATGGTAATTTTGCAAATCAGGGGTAAAATGGTAATTTTACAAATCAGGGGTAAAATAGTAATTTTACAAATCAGGGGTAAAATAGTAATTTTACAAGTCGAAGTTATTTCAGTAATTCGGTAAACTAAAGCATTCTAAACTGAGATAACAATGCAAATTGGGCCTAGGGCCCATTCTCGGCCCAAATAGGCCCACACGCTCGTGTGGCCCTTTTAGCCCAAATTTAGCTACAGATATGCGATTCACCTAGTCTAGTCCAATATTTACTATACAATTAAACAACTTGTCCAAATGGCCCCGTAGGCCTATTGGGCCCACATGGCCCCTTCGGCCCATTGCAGCCCGAAGTAGCCGTCCTACCGCTAGGGTAGTGAGAAATACACACCTGATAGGAGACTGAAGTTAATCCGCGCTCCAAACACTCTTAGCCGATGCCTAACCCAAACGGGCACGCCATAAAGCGAAAGGGATCAGCTAAGAAGGCTGTGCCTACTCTCCTCCTGGTTTGCTCTATTTAAAGCTAGCTCCTCACCTGCTCTCATGTTAGCTTTCCGATGTGGGATTCTCCATCAATCCCCCCAAAATTAAAGCATTAGCAAAATAATCAACCTTTGCGTGCAACAGGATTCAAACCAAAGTCCTCTCAGTAACCCTGTCATGCCATCACCACTTAGACACAAGCTCCTTTGTGTCATAAGTCCAACACATTTAACTGTAAAGCTCACCTACTTGCTTCCAGATTTATTTAAAAGAAAAAGCAAAATAAATTGCAAGAGCCAAGACTTGAACCGTGGACCTCTTGCTTCCTTGTCCCCTAAGTGGCGCTACTTTGCCACTACACCACATTCCTTTTTTATGTCTTATTACACACATAATTCCTTACAACTCTTCTTTTCCAAGTCCTCTATTCCTTAAGTCCAAAAATCCAAGAATTCCCCGAGTTTTTAACCAACACTTGGGCCTTCCATAGGCCTAATAACACACTCCAAACACGAATTACACATCCATATATCAAAATTTCAACATTACACCAAATATCACAAAAATCCCGGAATCCCAGAAATTAGCCCAAGACTTTTCCCAACACTATGAATCCTTCGTAGTTCACTAAAATACCACATTAACCCATCAATAATAACCTTCCATAACAGAATTCAACACATCAATAATTTTATTTCGAACTATCTCACACCCGCACCCAGGCCCAAGGCCCAATACTTCTAGGCCCAAATTCAGGGTGTTACACCCCCGCTTAAAGTGAACAATGTCCTCATTATTTAAAGTGAATAGATACTATACACCATGTAGGATTTTAGAAAAGAGGAGGTGAGTCAAATTGACTGCTTAAGTATCAAGCTCTCTCTAAATGCAATCCTAGACATGTATATACTTATTGCCACACTTTATACTTTGTAACTTGTTCAAATTTTATTTATGATTCCTATCTCTTTGTTTTATTATGCAAAAATAAAAATTCCTAATTAACCTAATCCTAAAATAACCTAAGAATAAAAATAAAATAAAGTTGAGGTCCTCGCTTTTTTTTTATTTGCAGATCCTTCCGAATTTGATTCATCTTTTGCTCCCTCATTATTGTCTTTGCATGAATCGCTTCGCTCCCTCTTCGATAATGGACTCCATGGTTCAAATATGAAATCTAGAAACTCAGGCACAAAAATAAATGGGTCATTATAAATTTTATTAAGGGCACTTTTCATCAAGTCATCCCTTATTTTTTAGTATCTCTAGTAGGCTTGTTGCTGCCATTGCATATGTTGCATTATATCCATCAATTTTGACAGCTCATCTCGAAGATCTGGACTAGGTGGTTGAGTTCTAAACATCGAAGTTTCAGTATCAGGTTCAGGTTCTGGTTCCATTGGTTCTACCTCATCAAGGACCTCAGTTGATTGCTCTGGCTCGATCTCTGTGGGATCATCTTGTTCTTCTTCAGGATCCTTTCTTTCTTCAACTTGTTGCTATAGAATAGAATCTCCAACTACTCGATAGAGGTCCCAATCGGTAATTGTGCCCTGACTATACCCTATCTTCTTTATGTTTGCAAGTATTTTAGCTTTTAAGCACAAAATTGTTATCATAAAGGAGAAATAAGCTGGGCCAGAACGTCTAACCGCACAATTCCACATTTCTCTCAAGATGATTTTACCCATATCAATGGTCTTTCCAGTTAGAATCGAGTATAATATGACCATTCACTCTAATGAGATTGTAGTCCCATGCGAACTAGGCATAAGGCTAAAACAGATCAAAAAGAACCATACCTTCGCAAGTGGTGTCAAATATTCTCTCCGACAAGTGTGGATTCCTTGCTTTGACACAGTCCACTTAGAACCTAGAACTGTAAGTTCCTCGAGAATTTCTTGCAAATTTTCAGGCTTAATGTTGCTCAACAAAGGAGAATATTCATCGTTTTTGAAATTAGGTAATTCAAACTAGTTCCTCATCCACACTTGGTCTCTTTTCAGAAAACAATTCCCAATTGAGGGCTTCAGCAACTTGACGGATACGTGCCATAAAGTTTGTGTAGTTGCTTTCCTTCAATGTGAAGCCTTTCCCTGGATGCATCTGTTGATTTTTTAAGATACTTTCGCATCTTACTTTGGCTTCTTCACAGTGGAACTTGTTTTGCTTTACGTCAGTTTGGGCAGAGGCACGAGTTCTCTTGCGAGGCATAATTGACCTGAACATGAGATGGAAAATTTTATTATCTCAATAATCTTAATTAATAAAAATTATTAAGAATTAAATAAATTGAAAAATTAAATAACTTAACAAATTTAAAATTTAAAAGAAAATTAGGTTTTACCACCTTTTTTGAAAAAAAATATAAGAACTCTTAAAACAATAATTTAAAAGCAAAAGATATAGGTTTAAGGTAGGTTGGAGGGTTTTTGCCTCAAAGGGCTTGGTATGGAAGGGTGGTGTGCCGCTTGGGTGTTTGGACGGCAGCTAGGGCATGCGGCATTGGTGCGTGTGGAAGCAGCGTCGCGCAGCTGGGGCTGGGAGAAAGCAGCAACAAGGGCCTTCGGCAAACAACCTAGCGTGGGGAGCTAAGGCACTGGACACTAGTACGAGAGATGAAGCAGGACACGGCCAGGACAGCTGCTGGGCAGGAGCAGCAGGCACGCACGGATGAACTCGAGAGCAGGTATTCGCAAGGGCTGCTGAGGTGTGCTAGCTGTTGGGGCGTGCTGGCCGAATGTTGAGCTACTAGCCATGTGGCTGCTAGGCAAATTAGGCTAGGAGGTTTCGGTACTTGGGGGATTTGGTGCTTGAGGTTTTGGGTGATGCATGAATGGGGAAGAGCAAGGTCGTATTTATAGTATGACGAATAGGAATTAGAATAGAACTCTTAGAATAATTTAATAACTAAAATAAGAGTCTAATTCTTATTCTACTCAAAATTAACAACAATTAATAATTAAATCTATGCATATGAAATTATCAATAGTTATTAAATTATTGAGATAAACATAAAATATAATTAAAATAAAATTAATCCCAATTCTAAGCTAAGTTGATCAAAATTAATATATAAATTATAATAGATATAATTATATATTAAAGTTTATCACATTATCAATATAAATATAGAATATTAAGCAAAAATATTTGTTTCTAGACGCCTTTTAAAAATATTTACAAAGAGAGGCACCTAGTTTTTATTATTTATAAAAAGTGCAATCAAATTTTAAAAATAATTCAATTAAGTCCCTAGACTTAATGAAAATTTAAAATTGAGTTGCAAATTAAAACTTGGATCAAAATTGACCCTTTTATCTGAAAAACTAAAAATTTATTTTTTCATTTAGGGAATAATTTCTCGAGAAATTATGTAAAAATCAATTCCCAGGAGAGATTGGAGGGGTCACAAGCGGTCCTACTTAAGTTCCAATCTCCTCGACAAAATTTATTTAAACATACTAAACCTAAAAATATACCCTAAATTATTTATTTCATAAGAAAACAAAGGAAAATCAAATATCTGATAAAATGAACGAAACTTTATCACGTTCAATTTTATCTCCCCAGTAATGTTTCAAGCGTTGAGCGTTAACTCGAAAATTACCTCCCTTACCTTGGAGTTTGACAACTCCGTATGGATGAACTTGGTCAATTGTAAATGGATCAGACCAACATGATTTTAGCTTACCTAGAAAGAACCTTAATTTGGAGTTGAATAACAAAACTTGCTGACCTGCTTCAAACTCTCGAATTCAAATGTGCTTGGCATGCCATTTCTTGAGTCCCTCCTTGAGTAATTTGGCATTTTCGTATGAGAACATTTGGAATTCCTCTAGCTCAGTGAGTTGGAGCATCTGTTTCTCTTTAGCGAGCTTAAGATCAAAGTTGAGTTGTTGAAGAGCCCAATAAGCTTTGTGGTCTAACTCCAAAGGTAGATGACAGGCTTTTCCAAAGACCAACTATAACACCCCTAATCCCGTGACCGTCGCCGGAAGGATTAGGAGGCATTACTAAACAAATTCTAAGTTTTCACAAACAATTCACAAAACCAATTGTGCATGTGCATGAACAGGTATGTGTCTTTCACAAAGTATCAACTCACAATCAACTTTGCAAATACTAATCAAACATACACTTACACATCTTATATGACTTCCTTTTTAACCTATTCAGAGGTTCATTACCGAAATTCAAAGGTAACATCTCATGAATCAACTCAATTAGGCAATACATGATTCATTCATTTCTAACTTGCCAAGTACAAATTTGTTAGCCTTCTACTATGTACGGTTTAATCAATTTGCATTTACCAAATGCATATTTTCGTTCAAGTACAACATTTGACTATTAGATTCTCATTCAATTATATTCCTCTTCCAAAGAATGCTCTCAATGCACGCTCCTACTATTTTTAGTATCCGATCTCGCAAGCCTTTATCATACATTCAAGAATCTACATGATTAACTTAAAATTCATACACCAATAACAAGATAACATAGTAAGCCATTTTCGCATGGCTATACATATATACATTATCAAAATGATACTAGTTTAAAAAAAATCCAAAAGTCAAGCCTATACATGCCATTTACAAGGTTTAGCTACAAATACCGAAAATGGCTTGGATAGTGTAGATGACTTCAAATCTTGAAATTCCCGAGACTGTAACCAACGAACGAGATCTATAAAATAGAGAATTAAGAGCAACAGAGTAAGCATTCATATGCTTAGCAAGTTTTTAACAATGAATTTAAAGCATACTTATATTTAGGCTAAAACTCTCTTATTTGGCCGATCATTAGTATGACAAAAGACTACCGTTTTGTATACAAAACATATTCATTTTTCTCCAAACAACATTTCATATCAAATAAACAATTCTTATCATATCCATGTAGCATCATATTTTGAAATCAATTATGCATATATATAGCTAAGGGTTCAACTTATCACAATTCTACTTGAATTGAAATTCACACCTCATAAGTATGTCATTGACTTTCATATGACATTAGACAATAGTCAAAGCATCACAACCCCAATATGTGGCCAAAATCTGAACGAAGTAACTTCACAACGAGTAAGGGTTACGTACCTGATGGGCTTAAGGAAATGAATACCTTCGTTTGAGATGATTAAAACATAGACCATGTTTTTGTTTTAGCATAATTGCCTTCGGGCTTAACCCGTTTATAACACTAGCTGTAAGGCTCTTCGGGCTTAGCCCGGATGTAACACTAGCATGAATGCCCTTCGAGACATAGCCCGAATGTAACACTAGCTCGGAGGCCCTTCGGAACTTATCCCGGATACAACTCCGGCAAAAATGTGCTTCGGGACACAGCCCGGATGCAACACTGGCACTAAGGCCCATCGGGACTTATCTCGGATTAAACTCATTGCAACTTTGTGAATTTGGATCCTTCAAGTATACTTTCACACATTTGATTTCAATTAACATTCACTTGCCTATCTCACACATTAACACATGGCATAACATATTAAATGCTTGGCCTATAAGTACATACGTATTTCTCATATCAAATTGATGTTCACAGACTTTATTTCTAATGAACTTTCAGCTCTGTTGCCATTTTTCCCACTTACTTTGCAACTACCAATATCAACATGAATAACTAGACATGTACATCGTGTTTGATCAAATAATAGGCTAGGTTTCACTATTTAAAACTTACCTTGAACTTTTCTGAATAATTACGGGTCAGCTATTCCGTCACTTTAGCTTTCCCCTTATCCGAGGTTGTTCCTTTATGTTCTTGAGCTTAATTGAACAAATTAAGTATATTAACTTCATGTACTTCACTTAATCAAAGCAAGAAATACAATTATCCTCTCTATATCATACATATACATTCGGCCAAATACCACTATGTTACAAGTCATGCCTAGCTTAGATTAGATCAAACATACATATTTTTTTAAAACAACTTATCATTCAAGACATATTAGTTATCACAGGCCGAATATGTTTCACATAGTGAGCTCAATTCATGGCTCCCATTCGGCACATATTAGCATACAAAAAAATTTTCCACACAAGCTAGTATTTTAGCATTTAGCAAGGTACAAGTTCAAACAAATGTTTACAACAAAATTACAAGGCACGAACATAGGGTCCATATACATATGTTTACCATAAAACACCACCCTTTAAACCCTTTTACAAGTCCTTCCTTAGGATATGCATCATGGCCGAATGCCTCACTAAGGTTCTCATAAGCATTTTCAAATTCAAATTCTAAAATTTTTAAGGCCAACCTTCTAGCTCTATTTACAAAATCCTCTCATAATAAGCAAGTAACCCAATTCCACCATTTCTTCTACTAGCTACTTAAATTCACCTTCGGCAATAGCATATCCCTATTCAAAACACACCATTCTATATGTATTTCATACCAAAGCTAATAACTATACGTTCTTTAATGTAAGTCATACAAAGGCTGAATATTTCTTAACCACCAAAGCATATACTCAACAATTTATCAATTTCCCATGTACAATTCATCCAACTATTTAACCTGCATGGCCGGATAGGTCCTTTTTAATCCATTTAACTACAACAAGCTTAAAATATTTAAATCAAGTTCATGAGTTTCTAATTTCATCACTTCAACAACTCAAAGCCTATCTAATTGCTCAAATAGATTTTTAATATATGAATCAAACCAACCTAAAAATCTAAATTCCCAAGCTCGGCAAGTAACCACACACACACTCACATTAGTCGAATTTCCATACCACTTAAACCCCAATACACATATACCCCTGAATCAACTTCAATTAAGCTCCCAACTCATAAAACATAAAGAATAAAAATCACATTCTAAAATTCCTATCTTAGCCGGATGCCCAAATTACTACAAAGATCAAAATTTATACATGGGTTTAGTCAAATACCTAACCATCAACCAAAATTTCATAAAATCTCAAGGAATTAACCTAAAACTTACCTTAATCAAGCAAGATGAAGACCGAATGCCTAGTCTCTCTTCTTTTTTTTTTCTTCCTTTAGTTCACGGTAAAGAAGGACAAAACACAACCAAAAGTTTTCTTTCTTTTACTCATTTCATTATTTTATTTTTCTAATATGATATCATTTCCACTTACCTAATTTAACAAATAAAATAATAATGCAACCAATAAAACCATTTGCATGGCCGGCCACTTTCAAATAAAAGAGGAAATTGACATACAAGTCCAATTCTTTTATAGCATGCACAATTAGGCCATTCAAAGATTCACCCAACCTATTTTTAAAATTCTCACCTAAGTCCTATTGAATAATTCACATTGAACTAATAATATTATGGTAACAATTCTCCACACATGCATAATTCACATATCATAATTATATAATAAGGCATTTCTAAATTTTAATAACTCAGATTTGTGGTCCTGAAACCACTTCCCAACTAGGGTCAAAATAGGGTTGTCAAAACTCTCCCCTCTTTAGGGATTTTCGACCCCGAAAATTTTACCTGAAAATAGATTTGGGTATCGCTCTCTCATAACATTCTCGGATTCCCAAGTCGCTTCTTCGATCCTGTGCTTGAGCCATAGCACTTTTACTAACGGAACCTTTTTGTTTTGTAACCCTTTTACTTTGCGGGCTAAAATACGAATTGGTTCCTCTTCATAGCTCAAATCGGACTGAACTTCAATTTCTGACGGACTAATCACATGAGAGGGATCGGATCTATAACGACGAAGCATCGATACATGAAAAACGTTATGGATCTTTTCAAGTTCAGGGGGCAAAAACAGCCTATAAGCAACTGGCCCAATCCATTCTGATATCTCGTACGGTCTGATGAATCTCGGACTCAACTTGCCTTTACGACCGAATCTGAGCACGTTTTTCCAAGGTGAAACTTTTAAAAACACTTTATCACCAACCTGATACTCGATATTTCTACGTTTTAGATCCGCGTACGATTTCTGACGATCGGATGCTATTTTCAAACTGTCACGAATCGTCTCTACTTTTTGCTCAGCCTCTTTGATTAAATCCACCCCCAGAATCTTATTCTCACTAAGCTCGGTCCAAAACAAAGGGGTACGGCATCTTCGACCGTAGAGAGCTTCGTAAGGTGCCATTTGTATACTCGATTGAAAACTGTTGTTATACGCGAATTCAACCAAGGGCAAATATTTTTCCCACGCACCGCTAAACTCGAGAATGCAACATCTTAACATGTCCTTGAGTATTTGAATAACCTGTTCGGATTGACCGTCAGTCTGAGGATGAAAAGCGGTGCTAAAATGGAGCTTAGTACCTAATGCCTTATGTAATTTTTTCCAAAATCACGAAGTAAATCGGGGGTCTCGGTCTGAAACAATAGAAGTCGGCACTCCGTGCAATCGTACAACCTGGGAGACGTACAATTCCACTAGCTTATCAAGTGAGAAGTCTGTACGAACCGAGATGAAATGAGCTGATTTGGTTAGTCTATCAACAATAACCCAAATGTAATCTTTTCTTACGCGGTGTTAGCGGTAATCCGGACACAAAGTCCATTGTCACTCGATCCCACTTCCACTCAAGCATTAGAATCGGCTGAAGTAATCCCGAAGGCACCTGATGTTCCGCTTTTACTTGCCGACATACCAGACACTTGGATACGAAATCAGTGATATCTCGCTTCATACCGTGCCACCTATATTGACGTTTCAGGTCGTTATACATTTTAGTGCTGCCCGGGTGAATAGACATTCAGCTATTATGGGCCTCATTAAGAATTGTCGAAATAAGCTCTGAATTTCTCGAAATACACACACGATTCCTGAACCTTAAACAATAATTACTGTCAACTTGATACTCTAAATTCACACTTGAATCTCACTGAACTCGTTTAGCAACTAAATCATTGTCTTCTTTCTAAGCTTCACAAATTTGTTAAAGTATCACGAGTCTTGCTTTTAATTCGACTGTAACACCCCAAACCCAGCCTGGTCGTTACGGCCAAGTTTGATGTGTCACATTGAAGTGTTTTTTGAAAATTGTGTTTTCATTGAAAACCCTTCTAATGTTTAAAAACTCTTACCGTTTGTATAAAACCTTAACTTGTGTTTATCTTTTTCCAAAACGTGGTTTATTGAAATAATCATCCCCTTTCAAACATTGTTAAAAACTTTGTGTAATTTTATAGAAAATTTGCGAACGCTTGTAACCCCTTTGTAACCTTTATAAGACATGTTATTTTGAAAACGGTTTAAGTATCAGAAAATTTGACCTTTTTCATTATGACTTAAAGTGAATGGAAGCTGGGCACCAAGTAGGATTCCAGAAAATAGGAGGTGAGTCGAATAGACTGCTTAAGTACCAAGCTCTTCTTGGATCCACTCCTAGACATGCACACGACCATTGCCACACTTTAACTATTTGAAATATTTATTTACGAGAACATTTAAAATTGCGGAAGCTTTACTTGGTTATCATGCTATTTTGAAAACAAGTAACTTTTATAAAAATCGCGTCTTAAAATCATTTATTTTCAACTCGAATTAAATAATATCCTACGTAAGCTAAAATCAATTTAAATAAGTAAAGAATAAAACCCAACATAAAAATAATTAAAGAGGCCTTTTTATAACCCAAAACCAAAATAACTAATTAAATCTAAATTGAAATAGATAACATAATTAAAATCCAACAGTCCAGTCCATGTGGCCACTCTGAATCCCTCCCAGCTCCAAGTCCACCAACTAAGGCTCACCTAAAAGGATGGAAGGAAAATGGATGAGTTTGGAAAACTCAGTGTGCAACAAAGCCCTTTCAGAGCCCAAATCAATACAAGCATACTGGGCCGAAGCCTTTCATGTAATGGTTACTGGGCCGAAGCCTTTTCTGTAAACAGTAGGGCCCATAGCCCATTTCAATATCACATGCAATAATAATAAATGTATGCAATCCCATTTGGGGAGACTACTCAACCCACTACGCTACTCTCTACAGGTACCAACTAACACACCATGTGGGGAATAACTCAACTCACCCAACCAACACACCACTGGTAGCATAGCTGCTTTAACATATAACTGGAAGCCTAGCCTCTTTTAATAACTGGGGCAAAAGCCCTTTTTAGTAAACTGGGGCAAAAGCCCTTTTCGGTAAACTGGGGCAAAAGCGCTTTCCGGTAAACTGGGGCAAAGCCCTTTAACACTTCCTCCTTTCATAAAAACCCAACCCATGCATATAATGAGTATATCATGGCATATCATGTGCATATCATAGCATATCATGTGCATATCATGGCATATCGTATATAAAACAATATCTCAAGCATCATAGTCATAACAAAACCCTAGGGGTATAATGGTTATTTTCACCTAGGGGCAAAATAGTCATATTCATGTCATGAGGGTAATTCTGTAATTCTATCAATTATTTGAGTTTACATACTCATTATCAATTATTAACAATTCTGAGTGTTTTAAACGATAATTTTAATCCATTTTAACCAAATCAGGCTTTTGGGCCCAAGACCCCTAATGGGCCCTACGAAGCCATTTTAACCAACTAAGCCCATTTAGCCTAAATTTTACAACAGTACTAATCATATTAACATGTAACTTATCCAAATTTCGTTTTCTACTGATCCTTACCCAAATGAGCCCGAAAGCCCATTGGGCTCAATTCCGGCCCATCGAGGCCCAACTAACCATCGTGCACAAAATCATGCCCTTACCTATTCTACCGATCCAATCACCAATCTTATCATATGTATCGTGTCTTTAACCAATTGTAAAACCACAAGTTCGAAATGCCGAAGTTTAGGCATTTCAGCTTTTCAGCAAATATTAATCTAAGCTACTATGGGGGTTCATTACACACCTGATTTGTGATATTACTTGATGAGATCTCCTACGCAATTTCTCCTATAATCAACCGCTTACAGAGTAACTTACAAATCCATGAAAATCGATGTAAAAATTACCTACCACATTCGGCTATTACAAAGCATTAATAATGGCTTACCTTGTCGATCTTTAACTACTAGATCTAGATCTCGACTGCTTTGAACCCGTTGATCTTACTAGCCTCCAAATAGATCTTGATCGCTAGCCTTCGATTCACACATAGAAAACCGAATAAAAATACTTAATTTCAATCTTGACAAAAATCGATAGTCTCACTAAGGTATTTAGGGATTTTCAGCTTATTCTCGAATTACTAAATTAAGATCTGAATACTTACCACCAAAGACGTTCTTGTTAGAAGCGTTTCCAACATTTTTTTCAAATCCTAGATCCACTGTGAATCTATCTTAATTGCAAGTAGAAAATAGATCTAAAAATTAATCCCCAAACCACTAAAATATGAAGCTTTTCGACTTTAAAAGAAGAGATGAAAGAAGAAGAAATCGTGTAAAGAAAAGTGAAGATGGTCAGCAAACAATCTTGAGAAGAAAAGGTTGTTTTAATAGATTTTGGCTTGGAGAAAAGAAAAAAAAAATAGAAAAAAAAGAGAGTTGTTTGGCTTTAGGGAAAAATAGAAAAGAATATGAGCAAAAGAAAATAAAATAAAATAGAAACAAATGAAAAATCCGATTGAAAGGAAATCAAAATTGGCTAACACACACAAAAAAATACCCCAAATTTTCAAGAAGAAAAATAATTCATGAACGCTAAAATTCCAAGTGAAATTTGACACTTTAAATTGCTATAGCCGAATGGTCTATTGGCATAAATAAAAAGAATTCTTCCTATGATTAAATTCCTTACCTACTCCTTAATTTTAGCAACAATTGGATTTGGATTTCATCCAAATCCTTTCACCAACAGCAGCCCCCCTTATCCACCGCAAGTCTCCCGCACAGCACGCTGCTACGAGTCCACCAGCCCCGCACGTCTCCTTCCGCGCTTGCACAGCAAAAAGGAGCACCCTCTTGCGTATAATGCCGCTTGAACCTGGGACCTCCAGGTCGCCCTGCACATTGCTGGCCACTGGGACGCAACCTTACTCTCAATAAAATAGCGTCATATTAATTCTTATGGCTTACCTGCTGCAGTCCTGGGTTCCTTAAAAATAAATTCTAAAATTTACCTGCGCCTGGACTCGAACCCGTGCCTCCGTGGAAATCTTAGCACACTGCCGCCGCTGCACCACAAGCGTTTTTGTGGCATATTTCGGCAGCCATTCCTTTTAACCCTTATTTTAGCGCCACCCTGACCTCTTAAAAATAAAAGCACTCCGCGCGCACCGTGCCTTGAACCCAGGCACTCCTACCACCTCCTAGCTTGCTTAGCCACTAAGCCAAGCACGTTCCTCTGTGCTTAATCTTGCACAATTATTTTAAAAGCCTTATTTTCCAGTTTCCCCATAGAAGCAAAATCTAATAATTTCTTTCTAGAATTTTGGATTAAACCCAAAGTTTTTCCCACAATATAAATACTTCCAAATTAATTTAGAAACTAAATTTAAACACCAAATTAGTAATAATGTCATATACATTTTTATATTAAAAATAATAATAATAATTTTATCTCAAAATACTAATTAAAATTTCATAAAAATTTTCAAACATCACTAATAAATACAGTAATATTTTTCTAATAATAATTAATTATAATTTTCATAAGACTTTAAAATATCAATAATAATAACAAAAATATTTTATCGATAATAATAGTAATAAGAATATATAATTTTCGTAAATATCAGTAATAATAAATATAGAAAAATTTTCTAATAGTAATTTAATTCAATTTTTTTCTTTAAACAATAATATTTAAAATTTCTCAATTTATTTAGGTTTCCTTTTATTCGAACCCAGACTCAAAACCCAATTCTTCTAGGCCCAAATTCAGGGTGTTACATCGACAATCAACACATCGTCTACTGACAACGTTAATTTCACGTTCATAGCTCGTAAGAAATATAAGGATTTCTAGCTAAGAGCGTCTGCAACTACATTAGCTTTTCCCGGGTGATAATCAATAATAAGCTCGTAGTCTTTAAGTAATTCTAGCCACCGCCTTTGTCTCAAATTCAAATCTCTTTGAGTCGTCAGATACTTGAGACTTTTATGATCGGAGAAGACGTGACATTTCTCACCGAATAGGTAGTGACGCCAGATCTTTAGGGCGAAAACGATAGCAACTAATTCAAGATCATGA
The DNA here is from genome assembly GCA_020496765.1 of Gossypium stocksii. Classification (NCBI taxonomy): domain Eukaryota; kingdom Viridiplantae; phylum Streptophyta; class Magnoliopsida; order Malvales; family Malvaceae; genus Gossypium; species Gossypium stocksii. The sequence continues at coordinate 30,281,474 of CM035624.1, forward strand.
GTCGGATAATTCCGCTCGGGAGCTTCAACTGCCTCGAAGCATATGCGACAACCCAACCTTCTTGCATCAAAACGCAGCCTAAATCGTTTAGAGATGCATCACTATAAACTACAAACTCTTTACCGGATTCTGGCTGAACTAACACTGGGGCTTTCGTCAAAAGGGCTTTCAGCTGGTCGAAACTTTGCTGACATTTATCAGACCACTCGAACTTGATGTCTTTTTGTAACAATTTCGTCAAAGGCGTCGCAATCATCGAGAAACCTTTAACGAATCGTTGGTAATAACCAACAAGTCCCAAGAAGCTCTGAACTTCCGAAACGTTTCTAGGAGGTTTCCAGTCGAGAATGGCTAAAATTTTGTTCGGATCGACTCGAATACCCGAAGCAGATATTATATGACCCAAAAAGCTGACCTCGCGCAACCAAAACTCGCATTTACTAAATTTCGCATACAATTGATTATCACGTAAAGTCTGAAGTACAAGTTTCATATGCTCGGCATGCTCGATTTCATCGCGAGAGTAAATCAAGATATCATCGATGAACACCCTACAAAACGGTCCAAATATGGTCTAAACACACGATTCATCAAATCCATGAAAACCGCAGGGGCATTAGTGAGCCCGAACGGCATCACTAAAAATTTGTAGTGTCCGTACCTCGTTCGAAATGCGGTCTTTGGCACGTCAGAATCTCTAACTCTCAGCTGGTAATATCCAGACCACAGATCAATCGTCGAAAACACTGAAGCTCCTTTCAACTGATCAAACAGGTCGTCAATTCAGGGCAACGGATACTTATTCTTTATGGTGGCTTTATTCAATTGTCTGTAGTCGATACACAATCTCATAGACCCGTCTTTCTTTTTCATAAACAAAACTAGTGCATCCCAGGGTGAGAAACTCAGTCGTGCAAAGCCTCTGTCTGTCAACTCTTGCAGCTGAGATTTAAATTCTTTTAACTCGATAGGTGCCATACGGTACGGGGCAATCGAAATTGGAGTCGTACCCGAAACTAACTCTATACCGAACTCGACCTCTCTAATAGGGGGCAATCCCGACAATTCCTCGGGAAACACATCCGAAAACTCACAAACTACTAGTACAGTCTCAAGTTCTCGTTCGGATACTTTACCGTCTAGCACATAGGCCAGATACGCTTCATAGCCCTTTCTTACGTAATTCTGAGCTGACATGGAAGTTATTACAGTTGAGAATCCATTTAAATCAGTAGATTCAATCCGAATTATCTCATTATTGGAACATTGTAAGTCAATAGTCTTCCGCTTGCAATTTACTACCGCATCGTGCACAGTTAGCCAATCCATTTCGAGAATAATATCGAATTTATCGAAGGGTAAAAGCATCAAGTCAGCCGGAAAGCAAAAATCTCAAACCATTAGGGGACATTTCTTGCATACTCTATCAACCAAAACACAACGACCCAAAGGATTTGACACTCAAATTACGAACTCAGTAGACTCAACAGGAAGAGTCTTACTGGAGGCTAAAGTTTCGTACACATACGAATGGGTTGAACTGGGATGAATCAGAGCAATAACATCAGTATTAAAGAGAGTGAAAGTACCTGTAATAAAATCCGGAGAAGAGGCCTCCTCACGGGCACGAATGATATACACTCTGGCGGGTGCATGAGCCTCAGATCTGACTGCGGCATCTCTAGCCCCTCTCTGACTGCCGCTAGTATTTCCTCCACGCCTCGGTGGTCTACCTCGTGCAGTTGTACCGCTAGGTCTCTGACTCAGATCGGGAGTGCGTTCATCAATTTTCAGACAATCTTTGATAAAGTGATCGGCAGATCCACATCTAAAGCAGGAGCGATCATGATGTCTACAGCTTCCCGAGTGCCATTTACCATAATGTTTACAATCAGTTTTGTCCCGACATTCATTTCCAACACTGGCGACAGAAGTAGCTCGCGAACTCACGGGGGGTCGAGGATGATCACTTCTAGAGAAACCTGATGTATTCTTAGATCGGCCCGAATCATCTCGAATTTTCTTGGACAATTGCTGAATAGACTTTCTCGCAGATCTCTTACGGAACTCTCTAGCTCTATCTTCAGCATTTCTCTTTTCATTTTCGAGCTCTTCAGCCTTGCAAGCCTGCTCGACTAGCACGACAAACTCTTTAATTTCCAAAATTCCCACTAGCAATCTGATATCTTCATTTAATACGTCCTCGAAACATTTACACATGATAGCCTCGGATGATACACACTAGCGAGCATATTGGCTAAGCCATACGAATTCTCTCTCGTATTCAGTTACTGACATCCGATCTTGTTTAAGCTCAAGAAATTCCTTCCATTTCTGGTCGATGAATCTCTAACTAATGTATTTCTTACGGAATTCGGTTTGGAAGAACTCCCAAGTGACCCGTTCTCTTGGAACAACAGAAACGAAAGTGTTCCACCAGTAGTAGGCAGCGTCGCGCAATAGTGATACCGCACATTTCAGGCACTCCTCGGGTGTGCATGACAGTTCATCGAACACTCGGATTGTCTTATCAAGCCAAAACTCGGCCCACTCAGCATCATCACTTGGAGTAGCCCGGAACTCTTCAGCCCCATATTTTCTAATTTTGTCAACTGTGGGCCTACTCGATCTCACCGGATCGGTCACAGGAGGGGCCACGTAGGTTGGGAGCGGAGTATTCGGGGGCGGGGGTTGTGGAACAGCCAGAATTGATCGAAGAAATTGAGCGAACCAGTCACTCATCATTGTATAAAAAGCTTGTCTCGTGTCATCGTCTCGATGACTGGTATTTGGCTGAGAATCATTTGGCGCTGTCCCTTGTACGGGAGCAAGCGCTACCCTCTCAACATCATCCGCTACCAACAAATGATTGTGCATGTGCATGAACAGGTATGCATCTTTCACAAAGTATCAACTCACTATCAACTTTGCAAATACTAATCAAACATACACTTACACATCTTATACAACTTCCTTTTTAACCTATTCAGAGGTTCATTACCCAAAGTCAAAGGTAACATCTCATGAATCAACTCAATTAGGCAATACATGATTCATTCGTTTCTAACTTGCCAAGTACAAATTTGTTAGCCTTCTACTATGTACCGTTTAATCAATTTGCATTTACCAAATGCATATTTTCGTTCAAGTACAACATTTGACTATTAGATTCTCATTCAATTATATTCCTCTTCCAAAGAATGCTCTCAATGCACGCTACTACTATTTTTAGTAACCGATCTCGCAAGCCTTTATCATACATTCAAGAATCTACATGATTAACTTAAAATTCATACACCAATAACAAGATAACATAGTAAGCCATTTTCGCATGGCTATACATATATACATTATCAAAATGATACTAGTTTTAAAAAAAATCCAAAAGTCAAGCCTATACATGCCATTTACAAGGTTTAGCTACAAGTACCGAAAAGGGCTTGGATAGTGTAGATGACTTCAAATCTTGAAATTCCCGAGACCGTAACCAATGAACGAGATCTATAAAATAGAGAATTAAGAGCAACAGAGTAAGCATTCATATGCTTAGTAAGTTTTTAACAATGAATTTAAAGCATACTTCTATTTAGGCTAAAACTCTTTTATTTGGCCGAACATTAGTATGACAAAAGACTACCGTTTTGTATACAAAACATATTCATTTTTCTCCAAACAACATTTCATATCAAATAAACAATTCTTATCATATCCATGTAGCATCATATTTTGAAATCAATTATGCATATATATAGCTAAGGGTTCAACTTATCACAATTCTACTTGAATTGAAATTCACACCTCATATGTATGTCATTGACTTTCATATGACATTAGACAATAGTCAAAGCATCACAACCCCAATATGTGGCCAAAATCTGAACGAAAGAACTTCATAACGAGTAAGGGATACGTACCTGACGGGCTTAAGGAAATGAATACCTTCGTTTGAGATGATTAAAACATAAACCATGTTTTTGTTTTAGCATAATTGCCTTCGGGCTTAACCCGTTTATAACACTAGCTGTAAGGCTCTTCGGGCTAAGCCCGGATGTAACACTGGCATGAATGCCCTTTGGGACATAGCTCGGATATAACACTAGCTCGGAGGCCCTTCGGGACTTATCCCGGATACAACTCCGGCACAAATGCCCTTCGGGACACAGCCTGGATGCAACACTGGCACTAAGGCTCATCGGGACTTATCCTGGATTAAACTCATTGCAACTTTGTGAATTTGGATCCTTCAAGTATACTTTCACACATTTGATTTCAATTAACATTCACTTACCTATCTCACACATTAACACATGGCATAACATATTAAATGCTCGGCCTATAAGCACATACGTATTTCTCATATCAAATTGATGTTTACAGACTTTATTTCTAATGAACTTTCGTCTCTATTGCCATTTCCCCCACTTACTTTGCAACTACCAATATCAACATGAATAACTAGACATGTACATCGTGTTTGATCAAATAATAGGCTAGGTTTCACTATTTAAAACCTACCTTGAACTTTTCTGAATAATTACGGGTCAGCTATTCCGTCACTTTAGCTTTCCCTTTATCCGAGGTTGTTCCTCTATGTTCTTGAGCTTAATTGAACAAATAAAGTATATTAACTTCATGTACCTCACTTAATCAAAGCAAGAAATACAATTATCCTATCTATATCATACATATACATTTGGCCAAATACCACTATGTTACAAGTCATGCCTAGCTTAGATTAGATCAAACATACATATTCTTTTAAAACAACTTATCATTCAAGACATATTAGTTATCACAGGCCGAATATGTTTCACATAGTGAGCTCAATTCATGGCTCCCATTCAGCACATATTAGCATACAAAAAAATTTTCCACACAAGCTAGTATTTTAGCATTTAGCAAGGTACAAGTTCAACCAAATGTTTACAATAAAATTACAAGGCACGAACATAGGGTCCATATACATATGTTTACCATAAAACACCACCCTTTAAACCCTTTTACAAGTCCTTCCTTAGGATATGCATCATGGCCGAATGCCTCACTAAGGTTCTCATAAGCATTTTCAAATTCAAATTCTAAAATTTTTAAGGCCAACCTTCTAGCTCTATTTACAAAAGCCTCTCATAACTTAATCTATAAGCAAGTAACCCAATTCCACCATTTCTTCAACTAGCTACTTAAATTCACCTTCGACAATAGCATATCCCTATTCAAAACACACCATTCGATATGTATTTCATACCAAAGCTAATAACTATACGTTCTTTAATGTAAGTCGTGCAAAGGCCGAATATTTCTTAACAACCAAAGCATATACTCAACAATTTATCAATTTCCCATGTACAATTCATCCAACTATTTAACCTCTATGGCCGGATAGGTCCTTTTTAATCCATTTAACTACAACAAGCTTAAAATATTTAAATCAAGTTCATGAGTTTCTAATTTCATCACTTCAACAACTCAAAGCCTATCTAATTGCTCAAATAGATTTTTAATACATGAATCAAACCAACCTAAAAATCTAAATTCATAAACTCAGCAAGTAACCACACAAACACTCATATTAGCCGAATTTCCATACCACTTAAACCCCAATACACATATACCTCTTAATAAACTTCAATTAAGCTCCCAACTCATAAAACATAAAGAATAAAAATCACATTCTAAAATTCCTATCTTAGCCGAATGCCCAAATTACTACAAGGATCAAAATTTATACATGGGTTTAGTCAAATACCTAACCATCAACCAAAATTTCATAAAATCTCAAGGAATTAACCTAAAACTTACCTGAATCAAGCAAGATGATGACCGAATGCCTAGTCTCTCTTTTCTTTTCTTTTTTTATTCCTTTAGTTCACGGCAAAGAAGAACAAAACACAACCAAAAGTTTTCTTTCTTTTACTCATTTCATTATTTTATTTTTCTAATATGATATCATTTCCACTTACCTAATTTAACAAATAAAATAATAATGCAACCAATAAAACCATTTGCATGGCTGGCCACTTTCAAATAAAAGAGGAAATTGACATGCAAGTCCAATTCTTTTATTGCATGCACAATTCGGCCATTCAAAGATTCACCCAACCTATTTTTAAAATTCTCACCTAAGTCCTATTGAATAATTCACATTGAACTAATAATATTATGGTAACAATTCTCCACATATGCATAATTTACATATCATAATTATATAATAAGGCATTTCTAAATTTTAATAACTCGGTTTTGTAGTCTCGAAACCACTTCCCGACTAGGGTCAAAATAGGGCTGTCACACCAGCCTATAGGGTGACATCCCTAAAAGTGTTTTGTATGTTGTTCTGTAAGCCCATAAAGCATCATCTAGTCTTTTGGACCAATCTCGTCGATTCGGGAAAACTACCTTCACAGGTATACCTTTGATCTCCTTATTCACTAGCTCAGCTTGCCCATTCGTTTGCGGATGGTAAGCTGTAGCAACATTACGTTTCACTTTGTGCTTATCTAGTAACCATTTTAACCACTTGTTCACAAAATGGGACCCTTCATCGCTGATAATAGCTCTTGGGGTTCCAAACCCAGTCTGGAATAAGTATGGCAGGTTGACCGGTCCAAACACAAAAAATACCTAAACCGACCTCCAAACCATAAAAATCAGCACTTGGAATTCGAACCGAGATAGGTTATGAAAGGATATCCCTGGAATAGATTATTCCAAGATGGGATACGAAAGGGATATCCCTGGAATAGATTATTCCAAGATGTGATATACTGGGATTTCCATGGAATAGAATAAAGTAGTGTTTTCTCATTCCCTAAAAAAATATAAAGTTTTCACTTGTTGAAAACTAGAATAAGGAGAATAAACATCAAAATGATTTAATTTATTTTCTGTTAAGCATTTAGGGTTTTATGGTAAATACGTATTCGAAACATATCTTCACTATAAAATCTCATAAATAGGATTCAAATTATTCAAAGATTTGTAAGAAAATATCCTTAAATAAAAAGGGAAACAAACAATAGGAATATATATATATATGACAGGCAATAAACTATAAAAAAATGACGACATCGAAAGATTTAAAAGACAAATATAAGAAGTGTTTCTACAAGAACTTCATCACAACCTTAGCATCGTTTGTCAGATAAGCTTCAGCCTCGACCCACTTGGATACATAATCTACTGCTACCAATATGTACTTGTGACCAAAGGATAGAGGGAACGGACCAAGAAAGTCAATACCCTAAACATCGAATAATTCTACCTCTATGATGTTTATTTGAGGCATCTCATTTCTATTGGTGACATTTCCGACCCTTTGACATCGATCAGAACTCTTCACGTAAGCATATGCATCCTTGAATAGTGTTGGCCAAAAGAATCCAACTTGTAATACTGTGGCCGTAGTACGAGTACCTCCGAAGTGTCCCCCACTCGAAGCTGAGTGACAGTGGTATAAAATCTTCGGTATTTCATCTTTTGCCACACATCTCCTGATCTTCTGATTTGCACACTTTTTAAACACATACGGCTCTTCCCAGAAATAGTACTTCATATCGTGAAGAAACTTTTTCCTTTTTTGATACGTCTTATCAACCGGCATCAAACCACAAGCTAAGTAATTAGCAATATTAGCAACCTAAGGGGTGTTATGGACATGATTTACCTTCATTATGTGTTCATCTAGAAATGTCTCCTAAATTGGTACAAGTGGAGAATTTCCCTCTTGCGGCTCCAATCTAGACAAGTGATTTGCTACTTATTTTTCTACTCCCTTTCGATCTTGAATTTTTAAATCAAACTCTTGAAGTAAAAGTACCCACCAGATTAGTTTCAGCTTAGCGTCTTTCTTGGCAAGCAAATATTTAAATGCCGAGTGGTCCATGTAGAAAGTTACTTTGGTACCTGCAAGATAAGATTGAAACTTATCGAAAGCAAACACAATTGCAAGTAACTCTTTTTCTGTTACCGTATAATTTAGTTGAGCTCCTGTTAGAGTCTGGCTTGCATAGTAGATGGGATGAAAAACTTTGTTCCTTCGCTGGCCCATGATAGCTCCAATTGCAAACTCGCTTGTGTCACACATCAATTCGAATGGCAGATTCCAATCTGGTGTGACGATGATGGGTGTCATAACTAATCGATTCTTCAAATCTTTGAATGCTCTTAAACATTCCACATCAAACTTGAACACTATATCCTTCTCTAATAATTTGCACAAAGGTTTCGTAATTTTGGAGAAGTCTTTGATAAATCATAGATAGAAACTAGCGTGGCCCAAAAAGCTCCTAACACCCTTTACAGATGTTGGAGGTGGGAGTTTCTTAATAACATCTACCTCTACTTTGTCTACCTCAATTCCATGTGTGACACCCTCTTAACCCGTATCCGTCGCCGAAATGGGTTACGAAGTATTACTAAACTAAACAAGAATTATAAAGGTTATGCGTAAATACCAAACGAGAATTTTATATATCTATATGTATACACACATATATACATTAGAAACAGAAATAACTATTTCATTTCAACTACAACCAATTTCATTTTAACAACTCATACTTTTCCATTCAAGCGTATGTGTGTCACATAATAACATGTGTTTCTTACCACCACTTAACACAAGTACTAAATAGACAATCACATAACATAATCAAGCCATCCATTCATATTTAGAAACTAATAGGCCATATTCGCATGGTTCAAGTATTTACAATTCAAAATGAAGTTCGATTTCAAAATAGAGAGTTTAGACTATACATGCCATAGTTACGAAGGAAAATAACCCATCGAAAGTACCAAAAATATTGACAATAGTACGGATGACTTAAACTTGAATCCCCGAGCCCGTAGCTATTAAAACGAGACCTATAAGCATAGTAGCAAAACAAACGGGGTAAGCTTTCATAAGTTTAGTAAGTTTCAAGCTATTCAAACAATTAAGTCTTGTCATAAATCAAACATTCAAACTTCATAAACTTAGTTCCTATTTATATTTCAATTTAACCGAATATACATCTATACACAAGGATAGTTCAACATATGCCCTCACTTGTCATAAAACTCACACATTAGAATTAAATCTTATACTTCATAAAATAATACACATTAACTGATTGGATCACAAATATATATATATAAGTATATATATATATATACAGACATAGCACTTATCCATATATACATCATTCATCGGTAATGAAAATTTTTGTTCAATACGAATTCACTTATGAGTACGTAATACGTACCTGGCCAATCTTAATGTATTATTTGTTTCCAATTGTAGTTACCGGCATTAAGCCTGCTAGGTTTAGAAACCCAAATTCAGTCACCGGCTCAAGGCCTGCTGGGCACAGAGCCCGAACATATCACCGGCATATAGCCTGCTAGGCACGAAGGCCCGAATGTAACATCGGCATATAGCCTGCCAGGCACGAAGGCCCGAATGTAACATCGGCATAGAGCCTGCCAGGCACGAGGCCCGAATGTAACACCGCAATTCATTAAAAATTCATGCATTTTCAATCCCATAATGCTAACTTCCACATAACATAATTCATTCATATACCATTTGGCACATTCGGCTATAGGTATATACATACACTTTGACATTTCTTTATGTTATACTTACATTCTTGCCGTAACATAAATTACACATTGTACATTTCATCTTATATAATCACTTCATAGTATCACATACAAAATCATACTTTCAGTCTCACTTTTCTAATAGCCATTCGGCTAAGGCTCATAGAAATAACATATTCTTATCATTCTATTATAGGTAATATACACTAAGTCATATTTCTACCTTTACACATTTTCCATGCCGTTCCTCATTATAACTAAGTTTAAATACTCAAAACTTACCTCGATGGTTGACAATTAACTACGAACTGACTATTCCACCACCTTTGACTTTCCTTTATCCGAGTGTGGCTCTCTTAGTTCTTGAGCTAGAATTAAAATGAGTAAACTAGTTTAATCACTTGATCGATTCATTTCATTTGATACACCAATGATCTAAATCAATAGGTCATACGGCAAAAATTTTATTTCTAACTAAGTAAACACATATCAAGTTACACATTTTCTATAAATATATATATATATTACCCAAATTCGGCAATTTGACATTTAATTCACACTAATGCCGCATGTCACATCTTTCTTAATTTACTTCTATCACCAAATATACAAATACCTACACAAGCCATTATCTAAGGAATTCATTCGACAAACATATCACCAAAGATTTACAATAAGCATAAATTCTCTTATTAAACTACCATATTACTAAAATGTCATTGAAGATATTCAACCTCAATTCGCCATCTATGAACAGAATTTAACAATTCAATGTTACAAAATTTCAAAACCAAACACACTCTCTTCTTTAATCAAAATGACCGAATACCTTACTTTAATCCAAAATCCCATTAATTTAATCTATGCATGTCATTAAGCCCATTCGACCATGATGCAAAATTAAACTAAGCCTTATTTTTATAACTCCTACAATTTGTACAAGCACACAAGTACTCATCCAACCAAATTCACATTTTATACGCTACCCTTCATTCATAGAAAAATCAACATTCGGAAATCTCTCCCACACAAGCATACAAGCCGAAACTCTTTTAGCAAATGTTTCCCCACAATAGCACATTTGTTTAACTCCAATTCACCTATCCATCATCACTTCTAAATGCTTGAAAGCAACAACCATTTCTTGCAAACTAAACCAAAACTGTAAGTTCATAGCTCTACCAAATTCGAAATTCTAACATGAGTTTAGAAGAACACATAACAAGGAACTCAAATCATCAATTACATTACAAACTATCAAGCATTTATCTTGAATTTTAGCCTTCCAAATGACCGAACGTCTCAAGGCTTCTTCTCCTTTTAATTTTTCTCAACTCAAGGCAATGAAGAGCAAAAGAAGTGACCCTTGTTCTTTTCATCCCACTTTCCTTATTTTATTTTATTTAGTCATTTAGCCAATTATCTTAACTTTTCTAATATAAAGAACATATATTAGTGGAAGTAAGTTAGCATGGCCGGCCACTAAATAAAATATATGGGAAATTAACATGCAAGTCCAAATATTTAAGCCATGCATCAATTCCTTCCTCTTACAAAATATCACACACATTTTCACTTCTTTACACATAAGTTCATACTAAGAAATCACGTATTCAAACAACACAAAATCTAAATCAATTATTCACACAAATTATTTTTTTTAAATTTTAAGATGGAAATCTGCATTTATTTAATATAATGACTCAGTTTTGTGGTTACGAAACCACATCCCGACTAGGGTCGAATTAGGGCTGTCACAACTCTCCCCTTTAGAAATTTTCGTCCTCGAAAATCTTACCGATGAATAAGTTTGGGTATCATTCTTTCATAGATGTCTCGGTTTCCCAAGTTGCTTCTTCGATTCCATGCTTGAGCCAAAGCACCTTTACTAACGGAACCTTTTTATTTCGCAACTCTTTCACCTCACAAGCTAAAATTTGAATTCGTTCTTCTTCAAAACTCAAATCGGGTTGAATTTCAACCTCCGACAGTTTAATCACATGCGAAGGATCAGATCTGTAACGACGAAGCATTGATACATGAAAAACGTTGTGAATCTTCTCAAGTTCAGGGGGCAAAATTAGCTTATAAGCAACTGGTCCAATCCATTCTGATATCTCGACCGGTCCGATGAATCTAGGACTCAACTTGCCTTTACGGCCAAATCGAAGTATCTTTTTCCATGGCCGGACCTTTAAAAACACCTTATCCCTAATCTGATACTCGATATCTTTACGTTCCAAATCTGCGTACGACTTTTGACGATCTAATGCTGTTTTCAAATTGTCACGAATTGTCTTCACTTTTTGTTCAGCCTCTTTGATTAAATCAACCCCGAGAATCTTATTCTCACTAAGCTCTGTCCAAAACAAAGGTGTACGGCACTTTTGACCATAAAGAGCTTCGTAGGATGCCATTTGAATACTCGATTAAAAACTATTGTTGTACGCAAATTCAGCCAAAGGCAAATATTTTTCCCACGAACAGCTAAACTCGAGAATGCAACATCTCAACATGTCCTCGAGTATTTGAATAACCCGTTCGGATTGTCCGTCAGTTTGCGGATGGAAAGCAGTACTGAAATGTAGTTTGGTACCCAAGGCCTCATGTAACTTCTTCTAAAATCTCGAAGTAAATCTGGGATCTTTATCTGAAACAATAGAAGTAGGCACCCCATGCAACCTCACAATCTGGGAAATGTATAATTTCGCCAACTTCTCAAGCGTATAATCGGTACGAACAGGGATAAAATGTGCCGATTTGGTCAATCGGTCAACTATGACCCAAATGAAGTCTTTCTTATTCGGGGTTAGCGATAAACCAGACACGAAATCCATTGTAACTTGATCCCACTTCCACTCGGGTATTAAGATCGGCTGCAGTAATCCCGAAGGCACCTGATGCTCCGCTTTCACTTGCTGACAAATCAGACATTTAGTAACATAGTCAGAGATGTCTCGTTTCATACCGTGCCACCAGTAATGACGTTTCAGGTCGTTGTACATTTTTGTGCTACCTGGATGAACCGACATTCGGCTATCATGAGCTTCACTCAAAATCATCGAAATGATCTCTGAATTTCTCGGAATACACAATCGATTTCTGAACCTCAAACAATCATTGTCGTCAACCTGAAATTTTGAATCTACATTCAAGTTGCACTGAGCCCTTTTTGCAGTCAAATTGTCGTTGTTTTTCTGAGCTTCACAAATCTGTCGTACGATCACTGGTTTTGCCTTTAATTCCGCTATCAACAAATTATCTGTAGACACAGATAGATGGACATTCATTGCTCGCAATGAAAATAGGGATTTCCGACTGAGAACATCCGCAACCACATTAGCTTTACTCGGATGATAATAGATGATAAGCTCGTAGTCTTTCAGTAATTCTAACCACTGTCTTTGTCTCAAATTCAGATCTTTTTGAGTCATTAGGTACTTCAAACTTTTATGATCGGAAAAGACACGGCATTTTTCTCCTAACAGGTTGTGGCGCCAAATTTTTAAAGCAAAAACGATAGCAGCAAGCTCAAGATAGTGAGTTGGATAATTTCTCTCATAAGGCTTCAATTGCCTCAATGCATAAGCAGCCACTCGGCCTTCTTGCATCAAAACGCAACCTAAACCGTTCTGAGAGGCATCACTATAAACCACAAACTCCTTACTGGACTCAGGCTGAACCAACACAGGAGCTTCCGTCAAAAGAGTTTTCAACTGGTTGAAACTTTTCTGACACTTTTCTGACCACTCGAACTTGACGTCTTTTTGTAATAATCTTGTCAATGGTGTCGCGATCAACGAGAACCCTTTCACAAATCGTCGATAGTAACCAGCGAGCCCCAAAAAGCTCCGAACCTCAGAGACATTTCTCGGAGGCTTCTAATCAAGCATGGCTAAAATTTTACTCGGATCAACCCGTATATCCGATGCAGATACCACATGCCCCAAAAAGCTAACTTCTGTCAACCACAACTCACATTTACTGAACTTAGCATATAATTGCTTATCTCACAGAATCTGCAATACTAATCTCAGATGTTCAGCATGTTCGGTTTCATCTCGCGAATAGATCAAAATATTGTCAATAAACACCACTACAAACCGGTCCAAAAATTGTCTAAAGATCTGATTCATCAAATCCATAAATATTGCAGGGGCATTAGTGAGCCCAAACGGCATCACCAAGAACTCATAATGACCGTATCTCGTTCTGAATGCTGTTTTTGGCACATCTGAATCTCGAACTCGCAGCTAATAATAAGTCGACCTCAAATCTATCTTCGAGAACACTAAGGCTCCTTTCAGCTGATCAAACAAATCATCAATGAGCGGTAACGGATATTTGTTCTTTATCGTCACTTTATTTAATTGACGATAGTCGATGCACATCCTCAACGTTCTGTCTTTCTTTTTCACAAATAAAACCGGTGCACCCCAAGGTGAAAAACTTGGTCGGGCGAAACCTCTATCCGTCAATTCTTGCAGCTGAATTTTCAATTTTTTTAATTCGGTTGGTGCCATACGATATGGAGCTATCGAAATTAGAGTCGTTTCGGGTAGAAGTTCAATGCCAAACTCTACTTCATGAACAGGTGGTAATCCCGGTAATTTCTCGGGAAATACATCCGGATACTCAAAGACTACTGGCACAGACTCAAGCTTCTTTTCTGACTCTTTACTATCAATCACGTACGCGAGATAAGCCTCACATCCCCTTTTTACATATTTCTGAGCTTGCATCGTAGATATTACAGCTGGCAACCCGCTCAAATCATAGGACTCAATCCAAATCATCTTATTATTCGGGCATCTAAGATCAATAACCTTCTGCTTGCAACTCACTACCGCATCATGCACAGTCAACCAATCCATCCCGAGAATAATATCAAATTCATCGAATCGTAATAGCATCAAATCGGCCGGAAAACAAGAATTTCGAATCATTAGGGGACATCTCCTGTATACTTTATCAATCAACACATAATGACCCAGAGGGTTTGACACTCGAATTACGAACTCAGTAGACTCAACAGGTAGAGTCTTACTGGATGCTAAAGTTTCACACACGTACGAATGGGTTGAACCGGGATCAATCAGAGCTATAACATCTGTGTCAAAGAGAGTGAAAATACCAGTAATAACGTCAGGGGAAGAAGCCTCCTCACGAGCACGGATGGCATAAGCCCGAGTAGGTGCACGAGCCTCAGATCTGACCGCAGTGTCTCTAGTCCCTCTCTGGCTGCCACTAGTATTACTTCTCCGTCTCAGTGGTCGTCCTCGCACTGTCGTGCTACCCGGCCTCTCATTAGGATCAGTATTACGTTCAACTTGCCTCGGACAATCCTTTATGAAGTGATCAGTAGCTCCACATTTAAAACAGGAGCAGTCATGCAATCTGCAACTCCACGGATGCCATTTCCCACAATGCTTGCAAACTGTTCTATCCCTGCGGTCATTGCCTACACTAGCAACAGAAGTGGCTCGCATACTCACTGGAGGTTGATCACGATCTCGTCTGGAATAACCTGAATTAGCCTTAGATCTGTTCGACTCATCTCAAAATTTCTTTGAAGATTACTGAAAAGATTTTCTCGATGATCTCTTGCAGAATTCTCTGACTCCGTCCTTAGCCTTTTTCTTTTCATTACTGAGCTCTTCAGCCTTACAAGCTCGCTCGACAAGTACTACGAGCTCTTTGATTTCTAAAATGCCGACCAACAATTTAATATCTTCATTTAAACCATCATCGAAGCGTTTACACATGATAGCCTCGGATGATACACACTCGCGAGCATAACAACTGAGTCGTACGAACTCTCTTTCATATTCAATTACAGACATTTGGCCCTGTTTAAGCTCAAGAAATTCCTTCCATTTTTGATCTATGAATCTCTAACTGATATACTTTTTTCAGAATTCGGTTTGGAAGAACTCCCAGGTGACCCGTTCTTTCGGCACAACAGAGACCAATGTATTCCACCAATAGTAAGCGGTATCACGTAATAGAGATACAGCACACTTCAAACATTCTTCCGGCGAACACGATAATTCATCAAAAACTCAGATTGTATTATCAGCCAAAACTTGGCCTGTTCAGCACCATCACTGACTGTAGCCCGGAACTCTTCAGCCCCGTATTTTCTAATTTTGTCAACTGAAAGCTTACTCGATCTCAGAGGATCGGTCATAGGAGGAGCTACATATGTTGGGAGAGGAGTATTCAGGGACGGGGGTTGTGGAGCAGCCGGGGTCGTTCGGATAAATTGAGTGAACCAATCACTCATGTAATGCCCTAATTTTCGGGTTTTTCTTAGATTGGTCCTTATATGATAAAATGTTTAAATTCTAGTATTTGGGTGTGTAATGCATGTTTGGGGTGGGTTAATGGGCCTATGGAAGGCCCATGTGTTGGTTAGAGGCTCGGCAAAATTTTGGATTTTAAGCTTAGAAGATAGGGGGACCATTGAAATAAGGGTCTTAAGAAATTGTATGCGAATTATAACTCAAATGAATCAGTGGTAAAGTGGCAAGGGAGACGCCACTAGACTCCTTAAAAAGTGGCACCTAAATGAGCTTAGAGGTCAGGGGTTCAAGCGCCGGAGGTTGCAGAGATAGCGTTTATTTTTTTTCAGCCTGAGCAGGTAAGAGTTTGAAGCAGAATTGAACTCTGCTTTGAGGAGATTTGAATCGGTCAAGGAGCAAATCGTGGAGGAGGTTGAGGAGTAAAATAAGGAGCTTTCAAATTTTGAAAGAAGTGGCCGAACAAGGGATTCTCCATGGTGTGATTTCGTCAATAGCATAGGTAAGGTGCAATCGGCATTAGAGTTTCTTTTGGTGCCGATTTTCTTAGTTGAGTAGGTTTTCTCTTTTGTCATTTTTGTCTATTGAATTAAGGGTCATTCTTTCCTATCTTATCTAAACCAAATTGCCGAATTCCATACTCCAAAAGACCTCCTGCTGAAACTTTTACTTCTGTCTGGCAACACTTTGTATTCTCTTTCTTCTATTCTCATCTTTTCTCATCTTGCTTTCACGAACCAAACCTACCTTGCTACCTTCTCCCTGGCCAAATCAACTAAAGCTTTCTCCTACCTCTTTTCTTCAAAGCCCTAAACCGAATGTTCATTTGATCAAAACCCCCATGGCCGAATACCTTGTATGACCGAAACCATACCTCCTTTGTTTACCTATTGACCGAAAACTACTTCTTCTTCTTCTTTATTCCCTAGCAAGCCGAACCCTATTCTTCCACCCCTTCTAATTTTCGGTTTACCCCACCTACTTTATCGGTTGAATCGACAAGTGCACCACATCATTTCTTCAAAAGCCGTATATCCCTAGAGCCACTCTTGTGGCATTAGAGTTAGATTTGCGGTAGATCTAGAGTAGACCAGAGGTAGTGGAAGCGTGGAAGCGATACTCTTCGAGTGGTGGTACCGGTAAGTGATCTAATCACTACGTATCTTCGTTATTGAATATCTTAAAGGGAACCAAACCCTATAGGGCCTTAGAGGGCATATCGACATTTATTGTAAGATTCTAATACTATGGTTGGTTTCTTTTGCGCATTGAATAGCAAGGAGAGCTGATCAAGCGAGGGGTTTTGGAGGCTAACGTGATTAGACATCGAGAGTTATTCTCTAATCGACGGTAAGGGGTAAGATTTCAATGTTGGGCCATGTTAGCCGATTTTAGTACTAAGATTTTGGGTTAATGGTTGAAGATTATTAAGCTAACAATGAGATATTGTTCAATAGGGTTCGTTCGTGGATTTCGCCAACGTTTCAACAGTAACAGGTGTGTAACGTATCTCCATCATAGACTAGGATGGCTAAAGGCCGCATTAACCGAAAACTGTGCTAAGTGATCGATTGAAAGTGACCGAAAAGTTATCGTGGAAAGATTTAAGAGTAGCCGAATACTCTATTATGATCACACTGGGAATTGAAGGTGACGAAATTGCAAAAGGTGCAGTTTCGGGCGTTTTGGTAAGTTAGGCTTCAATGGGCCAAAGTGGGCCCAATGGGCTTTTGAGCCCAAATCGGTAAAATGACTGTTAAAACTTTCTGGAAACTTGAATAATAAAACATGGTAAAGATTGGTAAACTAAACCTAAAAATTAGACGTAATGGACTGGAGACGAAATGGACTTAGTAAGGCCCATTAGGGGTTTTAGGCTAAAAAGGGAAAAACTAGAAATTTGGCTTAAATGGACTTCCGTGGTTATATGAGGGCTGATAGATTAGTGGATTTGTGCAAAATCTCTGAAAATATGAAAAAGGACTAAAATACCCTTAAATATGGAAAATTACCAAAATACCCCTAGGTGTAAAAAGACTATTATACCCCTAGGGTCGATTCTGTATGAAATGTATTATTTTATGTATATGCATGAGTAATCTTTATTATGAATATATCTGATGCATGAGATGCTATATGTTGCATGCTAGTATGATTACATCTGTTGCATGGGGTATGGGTTTATGACGGAGGAAGCGTTCTGGCAGCCTCGCTGCAATCTGGTGACTTTGTCACATTATTATCTGGCAGTCTCGTTGCAATCTGGTGACTTTGTCACATTATTATCTGGCAGCCTCGCTGCAATCTGGTGGCCTTGCCACAATATCTGATCTGGTGACCCCGTCACAATATCTAGCAGCCTCGCTGCAAATTATATCTGGCAGCCTCGCTGCAATTATCTGTGGTGTGTAGCGGTTGGGTGGGTCGAGTAGTCTCCCCACATGGTGTAAGGCTGGTACGGGGGTGTTATGGATGGATCTGGGTTGGGTCTCTGTTTGCATATTATATCTGATCTGTATCTGTTATGGGCCTATGGGCTTAACCTGATTTCTGTAATGGGCCAAGGCCCAACTAATCTGATTCTGAGGCTTGATCTGTTTTGGCCTATGGTTGAGATAATGTTGCACACTGAGTTGTCAAACTCACCCCCCTTTTATTTAATCTCTGCAGGTAACCCTCAACCATAGTAGGCTTGGAGCTGCGAGAGATTCGGAGTGGCCACAGCATCTGCAATAAAACTGGTTTTCATTTTGATTAAGTATTTTACTATTATCTTATTTTTGGGTTTTATTTTGTAATAAGGCCGCTATCTAAGTTTTTATTTGGTTTAATTTTCTTTGATGATTATATTACGTTTTATGGAATCGCTAGTTTAGGCTGCGCTGGTTTCAAAATTTAAAGAACGTTTTCAAAACTCAACGAGTGTATAACATGGATAACTTAAAGGATTAATAAACTGGTTTCAGCAAACTTACTTCTTTGATTCAAAACTCACTTAGGACACGACAAGACTAAAAGGTTCGTAAACTTAGTTTTAGGATCGTGTGACACACCAGATCTGGTCGTAACGTCTAGGCTGGGTTTGGGGTGTTACAACTCATCATTGCGTAGAAAGCTTGTCTAGTGTCATCATTTCGATGACTGGCATTCAGTTGAGAGTCATTAGGCACAGTCCCTTGTGCGAGAGCCAGCGCTACACTCTCCACGTCATCTACTATAGCTCGTTCAGGATCGGGATTCATTTCAAAAGAAATCTATACAAAAATCACAATTTCGAAAGTTAGTAGTCACCACACTATCGTATTAACTCACAATGGCATGTATAGCTATATTCACACATGCTACGTTAGTCCGAGAATCGATTAAACCGTAGCTCTGATACCAATAAAATGTGACACCTTCTTAACCCGTATCCGTCGCCGAAATGGGTTACGAAGTATTACTAAACTAAACAAGACTTATAAAGGTTATGCGTAAATACCCAACAAGGATTTTATATATCTATATGTATACACACATATATACATTAGAAACATAAATAACTACTCCATTTCAACTACAACCAATTTCATTTTAACAACTCATACTTTTCCATTCAAGCGTATGTGTATCACATAATACCATGTGTTTCTTACCACCACTTAACACAAGTACTAAATAGACAATCACATAACATAACCAAGCCATCCATTCATATTTAGAAAATAATAGGCCATATTCACATGGCTCAAGTATTTACAATTCAAAATGAAGTTTGATTTCAAAATAGAGAGTTTAGACTATACATGCCACAGTTACGAAGGAAAATAACCCATCGAAAGTACCAAAAATATTGACGATAGTGTGGATGACTTAAACTTGAATCCCCAAGCCCATAGCTATTAAAATGAGACCTATAAGCATAGTAGCAAAACAAACGGGGTAAGCTTTCATAAGCTTAGTAAGTTTCAAGCTATTCAAACAATTAAGTCTTGTCAGAAATCAAACATTCAAACTTCATAAACTTAGTTCCTATTTATATTTCAATTTAACCGAATATACATCTATACACAAGGATAGTTCAACAGATGCCCTCACTTGTCATAAAACTCATACATTAGAATTAAATCTTATACTTCATAAAATAATACACATTAACTGAATGGATCACAAATATATATATAAGTATATATATATACAGACATAGCACTTATCCATATATACATCATTCATCGGTAATGAAAAATTTCGTTCAATACGAATTCATTTATGAGTACGTAATACGTACCTAGCCAATCTTAATGTATTATTTGTTTCCAATTGTAGTTACCAGCATTAAACCTGCTAGGTTTAGAAACCCGAATTCAGTCACCGGCTCAAGGCCTGCTGGGCACAAAGCCCGAACATATCACCGGCATATAGCCTACTAGGCATGAAAGCCCGAATACAAACACCGGTGTGAAGCCTGCTAGGCACGAAGGCCCAAATGTAACACCGGCATATAGCCTGGTAGGCACGAAGTCCCGAATGTAACACCGCAATTCATTAAAAATTCATGCATTTTGAATCCCATAATGCTAGCTTCCACATAACATAATTCATTCATATACCATTTGGCACATTCGGCTATAGGTATATACATACACTTTGACATTTCTTTATGTTATACTTACATTCTTGCCGTAACATAAATTACACATTGTACATTTCATCTTATATAATCACTTCATAGTATCACATACAAAATCATACTTTCAGTCTCACTTTTCTAATAGCCATTCGGCTAAGGCTCATAGAAATAACATATTCTTATCATTCTATTATAGGTAATATACACTAAGTCATATTTCTACCTTTACACATTTTCCATGCCGTTCCTCATTATAACTAAGTTTAAATACTCAAAACTTACCTCGATGGTTGACAATTAACTACGAACCGACTATTCCACCACCTTTGACTTTCTTTTATCCGAGTGTGCCTCTCTTAGTTCTTGAGCTAGAATTAAAATGAGTAAACTAGTTTAATCACTTGATCGATTCATTTCATTTGATACACCAATGATCTAAATCAATAGGTCATACGGCAAAATTTTATTTCTAACTAAGTAAACACATATCAAGTTACACATTTTCTATAAATATATATATATTACCCAAATTCGGCAATTTGACATTTAATTCACGCTAATGCCGCATGTCACATCTTTCTTAATTTACTTCTATCACCAAATATACAAATACCTACACAAGCCATTATCTAAAGAATTCATTCGACAAACATATCACCAAAGATTTACAATAATCATAAATTCTCTTATTAAACTACCATATTACTAAAATGTCATTGAAGATATTCAACCTCAATTCGCCATCTATGAACAGAATTTAACAATTCAATGTTACAAAATTTCAAAACCAAACACACTCTCTTCTTTAATCAAAATGACCGAATACCTTACTTTAATCCAAAATCCCATTAATTTAATCTATGCATGTCATTAAGCCCATTCGGTCATGATGCAAAATTAAACTATGCCTTATTTTTATAACTCCTACAACTTGTACAAGCACACAAGTACTCATCCAACAAAATTCACATTTTATACGCTACCCTTCATTCATAGAAAAATCAACATTCGGAAATCTCTCCCACACAAGCATACAAGCTGAAACTCTTTTAGCAAATGTTTCCCCACAATAGCACATTTGTTTAACTCCAATTCACCTATCCATCATCACTTCTAAATGCTTGAAAGCAACAACCATTTCTTGCAAACTAAACCAAAACCGTAAGTTCATAGCTCTACCAAATTCGAAATTCTAACATGAGTTTAGAAGAACACATAACAAGGAACTCAAATCATCAATTACATTACAAACTATCAAGCATTTATCTTGAATTTTAGCCTTCCAAATGACCGAACGTCTCAAGGCTTCTTCTCCTTTTAATTTTTCTCAACTCAAGGCAATGAAGAGCAAAAGAAGTGACCCTTGTTCTTTTCATCCCACTTTCCTTATTTTATTTTATTTTATTTAGTCATTTAGCCAATTATCTTAACTTTTCTAATATAAAGAACATATATTAGTGGAAGTAATTTAGCATGGCCGGCCACGAAATAAAATATATGGGAAATTAACATGCAAGTCCAAATATTTAAGCCATGCATCAATTCCTTCCTCTTACAAAATATCACACACATTTTCACTTCTTTACACATAAGTTCATACTAAGAAATCATGTATTCAAACAACACAAAATCTAAATCAATTATTCACACAAATTATTTTTTTTAAATTTTAAGATGGAAATCTGCATTTATTTAATATAATGACTCAGTTTTGTGGTTACGAAACCACATCCCGACTAGGGTCGAATTAGGGCTGTCACAACTCTCCCCCTTTAGAAATTTTCGTCCTCGAAAATCTTACCGATGAATAAGTTTGGGTATCATTCTTTCATAGATGTCTCGGTTTCCTAAGTTGCTTCTTCGATTCCATGCTTGAGCCAAAGCACCTTTACTAACGGAACCTTTTTATTTCGCAACTCTTTCACCTCACAAGCTAAAATTTGAATTGGTTCTTCTTCAAAACTCAAATCGGGTTGAATTTCAACCTCCGACAGTTTAATCACATGCGAAGGATCAGATCTGTAACGACGAAGCATTGATACATGAAAAACGTTGTGAATCTTCTCAAGTTCAGGGGGCAAAATTAGCTTATAAGCAACCGGTCCAATCCATTCTGATATCTCGAACGGTCCGATGAATCTAGGACTCAACTTGCCTTTACGGCCAAATCGAAGTATCTTTTTCCACGGCCAGACCTTTAAAAACACCTTATCCCTAATCTGATACTCGATATCTTTACGTTTCAAATCTGCGTACGACTTCTGACGATCTGATGCTGTTTTTAAATTGTCACGAATTGTCTTCACTTTTTGTTCAGCCTCTTTGATTAAATCAACCCCGAGAATCTTATTCTCACTAAGCTCGATCCAAAACAAAGGTGTACGGCACTTTTGACCATAGAGAGCTTCGTAAGATGCCATTTGAATACTCGATTAAAAACTATTGTTGTACGTAAATTCAGCCAAAGGCAAATATTTTTCCCACGAACAGCTAAACTCAAGAATGCAACATCTCAACATTTCCTCGAGTATTTGAATAACCCATTCGGATTGTCCGTCAGTTTGCGAATGGAAAGCAGTACCGAAATGTAGTTTGGTACCCAAAGCCTCATGTAACTTCTTCCAAAATCTCGAAGTAAATCTAGAATCTCTATCTTAAACAATAGAAGTAGGCACCCCATGCAACCTCACAATCTGGGAAACGTATAATTTCGCCAACTTCTCAAGCGTATAATCGGTACGAACAGGGATAAAATGTGCCGATTTGGTCAATCGATCAACTATGACCCAAATGAAGTCTTTCTTATTCGGGGTTAGCGATAAACCAGACACGAAATCCATTGTAACTTGATCCCACTTCCACTCAGGTATTAAGATCGGCTGCAGTAATCCCGAAGGCACCTGATGCTCCGCTTTCACTTGCTGACAAATCAGACATTTAGTAACATAGTCAGAGATGTCTCGTTTCATACCGTGCCACCAGTAATGACGTTTCAGGTCGTTGTACATTTTTGTGCTACCTGGATGAACCGACATTCGGCTATCATGAGCTTCACTCAAAACCATCGAAATGATCTCTGAATTTCTCGGAATACATAATCGATTTCTGAACCTCAAACAATCATTGTCGTCAACCTGAAATTTTGAATCTACATTCAAGTTGCACTGAGCCCTTTTTACAGTCAAATTGTCGTTGTTTTTCTGAGCTTCACAAATCTGTCGTACGATCACTGGTTCTGCCTTTAATTCCGCTATCAACAAATTATCTGTAGACACAGATAGATGGACATTCATTGCTCGCAATGAAAATAGGGATTTTCGACTGAGAACATCCGCAACCACATTAGCTTTACTCGGATGATAATAGATGACAAGCTCGTAGTCTTTTAGTAATCTAACCACTGTCTTTGTCTCAAATTCAGATCTTTTTGAGTCATTAGGTACTTCAAACTTTTATGATCGGAAAAGACACGGCATTTTTCTCCGAACAGGTTGTGGCGCCAAATTTTTAGAGCAAAAACAATAGCAGCAAGCTCAAGATAGTGAGTTGGATAATTTCTCTCATAAGGCTTCAATTGCCTCAATGCATAAGCAGCCACTCGGCCTTCTTGCATCAAAACGCAACCTAAACCGTTCTGAGAGGCATCACTATAAACCACAAACTCCTTACCGGACTCAGGCTGAACCAATACAGGAGCTTCCGTCAAAAGAGTTTTCAACTGGTCGAAACTTTTCTGACACTTTTCTGACCACTCGAACTTGACGTCTTTTTGTAATAATCTTGTCAATGGTGTCGCGATCAACGAGAACCCTTTCACAAATCGTCGATAGTAACCAGCGAGCCCCAAAAAGCTCCGAACCTCAGAGACATTTCTCGGAGGCTTCTAATCAAGCATGGCTAAAATTTTACTCGGATCAACCCGTATACCCGATGCAGATACCACATGCCCCAAAAAGCTAACTTCTGTCAACCACAACTCACATTTACTGAACTTAGCATATAATTGCTTATCTCGCAGAATCTGCAATACTAATCTCAGATGTTCAGCATGTTCGGTTTCATCTCGCGAATAGATCAAAATATTGTCAATAAACACCACTACAAACCAGTCCAAAAATTGTCTAAAGATCTGATTCATCAAATCCATAAATATTGCAGGGGCATTAGTGAGCCCAAACGGCATCACCAAGAACTCATAGTGACCGTATCTCGTTCTGAATGCTGTTTTTGGCACATTTGAATCTCGAACTCGCAGCTAATAATAACCCGACCTCAAATCTATCTTCGAGAACACTGAGGCTCCTTTCAGCTGATCAAACAAATCATCAATGAGCGGAAACGGATATTTGTTCTTTATCTTCACTTTATTTAATTGACGATAGTCGATGCACATCCTCAACGTTCTGTCTTTCTTTTTCACAAATAAAACCGGTGCACCCCAAGGTGAAAAACTTGGTTGGGCGAAACCTCTATCCGTCAATTCTTGCAGCTGAATTTTCAATTCTTTTAATTCGGTTGGTGCCATACGATATGGAGCTATCGAAATTAGAGTCGTTCCGGGTAGAAGTTCAATGGCAAACTCTACTTCACGAACAGGTGGTAATCCCGGTAATTCCTCGGGAAATACATCCGAATACTCACAGACTACTGGCACAGACTCAAGCTTCTTTTCTGACTCTTTACTATCAATCACGTACGCGAGATAAGCCTCACATCCCCTTTTTACATATTTTTGAGCTTGCATCGTAGATATTACAGCTGGCAACCCGCTCAAATCATAGGACTCAATCCAAATCATCTTATTATTCGGGCATCTAAGATCAATAACCTTCTGCTTGCAACTCACTACCGCATCATGCATAGTCAACCAATCCATCCCGAGAATAATATCAAATTCATCGAATGGTAATAGCATCAAATCGGCCGGAAAACAAGAATCTCGAATCATTAGGGGACATCTCTTGTATACCTTATCAATCAACACATAATGACCCAGAGGGTTTGACACTCGAATTACGAACTCAGTAGACTCAACAGGTAGAGTCTTACTGGATGCTGAAGTTTCACACACATACGAATGGGTTGAACCGGGATCAATCAGAGCTATAACATCTGTGTCAAAGAGAGTGAAAATACCAGTAATAACGTCAGGGGAAGAAGCCTCCTCACGAGCACGGATGGCATAAGCCCGAGCAGGTGCACGAGCCTCAGATCTGACTGCAGTGTCTCTAGTCCGTCTCTGGCTGCCACTAGTATTACTTCCCCGTCTCAGTGGTCGTCCTCGCACTGTCGTGCTACCCGGCCTCTCATTAGGATCAGTATTACGTTTAACCTGCCTCGGACAATCCTTTATGAAGTGATCAGTAGCTCCACATTTAAAACATGAGCAGTCATGCAATCTGCAACTCCACGGATGCCATTTCCCACAATGCTTGCAAACTGTTCTATCCCCGCGGTCATTGCCTACACTAGCAACAGAAGTGGCTCGCGTACTCACTGGAGGTTGATCACGATCTCGTCTGGAATAACCTGAATTAGCCTTAGATCTGTTCGACTCATCTCAAAATTTCTTTGAAGATTGCTGAAAAGATTTTCTCGACGATCTCTTGCAGAATTCTTTGACTCCGTCCTCAGCCTTTTTCTTTTCATTACTGAGCTCTTCAGCCTTACAAGCTCGCTCGACAAGTACTACGAACTCTTTGATTTCTAAAATGCCGACCAACAATTTAATATCTTCATTTAAACCATCCTCGAAGCGTTTACACATGATAGCCTCGGATGATAGACACTCGCGAGCATAACGACTGAGCCGTACGAACTCTCTTTCATATTCAATTACAGACATTCGGCCCTGTTTAAGCTCAAGAAATTCCTTCCATTTTTGATCTATGAATCTTTAACTGATATACTTTTTTCAGAATTCAGTTTGGAAGAACTCCCAGGTGACCCGTTCTTTCGGCACAACAGAGACCAATGTATTCCACCAATAGTAAGCAGTATCACGTAATAGAGATACAGCACACTTCAAACATTCTTCCAGCGAACACGATAATTCATCAAAAACTCAGATTGTATTATCAGCCAAAACTTGGCCTGTTCAGCACCATCACTGACTGTAGCCCGGAACTCTTCAGCCCCGTATTTTCTAATTTTGTCAACTGGAGGCTTACTCGATCTCAGAGGATCGGTCATAGGAGGAGCTACATAAGTTGGGAGAGGAGTATTCAGGGACGGGGGTTGTGGAGCAGCCGGGGTCGTTCGGATAAATTGAGTGAACCAATCACTCATCATTGCGTAGAAAGCTTGTCTAGTGTCATCATTTCGATGACTGGCATTCAGTTGAGAGTCATTAGGCACAGTCCCTTGTGCGAGAGCCAGCGCTACACTCTCCACGTCATCTACTATAGCTTGTTCAGGATCGGGATTCATTTCAAAAGAAATCTATACAAAAATCACAATTTCGAAAGTTAGTAGTCACCACACAATCGTATTAACTCACAATGGCATGTATAGCTATATTCACACATGCTACGTTAGTCCGAGAATCGATTAAACCGTAGCTCTAATACCAATAAAATGTGACACCTTCTTAACCCGTATCCGTCGCCGAAATGGGTTACGAAGTATTACTAAACTAAACAAGACTTATAAAGGTTATGCGTAAATACCCAACAAGGATTTTATATATCTATATGTATACACACATATATACATTAGAAACATAAATAACTACTCCATTTCAACTACAACCAATTTCATTTTAACAACTCATACTTTTCCATTCAAGCGTATGTGTATCACATAATACCATGTGTTTCTTACCACCACTTAACACAAGTACTAAATAGACAATCACATAACATAATCAAGCCATCCATTCATATTTAGAAAATAATAGGCCATATTCACATGGCTCAAGTATTTACAATTCAAAATGAAGTTTGATTTCAAAATAGAGAGTTTAGACTATACATGCCACAGTTACAAAGGAAAATAACCCATCGAAAGTACCAAAAATATTGACGATAGTGTGGATGACTTAAACTTGAATCCCCAAGCCCATAGCTATTAAAATGAGACCTATAAGCATAGTAGCAAAACAAACGGGGTAAGCTTTCATAAGCTTAGTAAGTTTCAAGCTATTCAAACAATTAAGTCTTGTCAGAAATCAAACATTCAAACTTCATAAACTTAGTTCCTATTTATATTTCAATTTAACCGAATATACATCTATACACAAGGATAGTTCAACATATGCCCTCACTTGTCATAAAACTCATACATTAGAATTAAATCTTATACTTCATAAAATAATACACATTAACTGAATGGATCACAAATATATATATAAGTATATATATATACAGACATAGCACTTATCCATATATACATCATTCATCGGTAATGAAAAATTTCGTTCAATACGAATTCACTTATGAGTACGTAATACGTACCTAGCCAATCTTAATGTATTATTTGTTTCCAATTGTAGTTACCAGCATTAAACCTGCTAGGTTTAGAAACCCGAATTCAGTCACCGGCTCAAGGCCTGCTGGGCACAGAGCCCGAACATATCACCGGCATATAGCCTGCTAGGCATGAAAGCCCGAATACAAACACCGGTGCGAAGCCTGCTAGGCACGAAGGCCCAAATGTAACACCGGCATATAGCCTGGTAGGCACGAAGTCCCGAATGTAACACCGCAATTCATTAAAAATTCATGCATTTTCAATCCCATAATGCTAACTTCCACATAACATAATTCATTCATATACCATTTGGCACATTCGGCTATAGGTATATACATACACTTT
This sequence comes from Gossypium stocksii, assembly GCA_020496765.1. Classification (NCBI taxonomy): domain Eukaryota; kingdom Viridiplantae; phylum Streptophyta; class Magnoliopsida; order Malvales; family Malvaceae; genus Gossypium; species Gossypium stocksii. The sequence continues at coordinate 30,309,785 of CM035624.1, forward strand.
GACATTTCTTTATGTTATACTTACATTCTTGCCGTAACATAAATTACACATTGTACATTTCATCTTATATAATCACTTCATAGTATCACATACAAAATCATACTTTCAGTCTCACTTTTCTAATAGCCATTCGGCTAAGGCTCATAGAAATAACATATTCTTCTCATTCTATTATAGGTAATATACACTAAGTCATATTTCTACCTTTACACATTTTCCATGCCGTTCCTCATTATAACTAAGTTTAAATACTCGAAACTTACCTTGATGGTCGGCAATTAACTACGAACTGACTATTCCACCACCTTTGACTTTCCTTTATCCGAGTGTGGCTCTCTTAGTTCTTGAGCTAGAATTAAAATGAGTAAACTAGTTTAATCACTTGACCGATTCATTTCATTTGATACACCAATGATCTAAATCAATAGGTCATACATCAAAATTTTATATCTAACTAAGTAAACACATATCAAGTTACACATTTTCTATAAATATATATATATTACCCAAATTCAGCAAATTGACATTTAATTCACACTAATGCCGCATATCACATCTTTCTTAATTTACTTCTATCACCAAATATACAAATACCTACACAAGCCATTATCTAAGGAATTCATTCGACAAACATATCACCAAAGATTTACAATAAGCATAAATTCTCTTATTAAACTACCATATTACTAAAATGTCATTGAAGATATTCAACCTCAATTCGCCATCTATAAACAGAATTTAATAATTCAATGTTACAAAATTTCAAATCCAAACACACTCTCTTATTTAATCAAAATGACCGAATACCTTACCTTAATCCAAAATCCCATTAATTTAATCTATGCATGCCATTAAGCCCATTCGGTCATGATGCAAAATTAAACTAAGCCTCATTTTTATAACTCCTACAATTTGTACAAGCTCACAAGTACTCATCCAACCAAATTCACATTTTATACGCTACCCTTCATTCATAGAAAAATCAACATTCAGAAATCTCTACCACATAAGCATACAAGCCAAAACTCCTTTAGCAAATGTTTCCCCACAATAGCACATTTGTTTAACTCCAATTCACCTATCCATCATCACTTCTAAATGCTTGAAAACAACAACCATTTCTTGCAAACTAAACCAAAACCGTAAGTTCATAGCTCTACCAAATTTGAAATTCTAACATGGGTTTAGAAGAACACATAACAAGGAACTCAAATCATCAATTACATTACAAACTATCAAGCATTTACCTTGAATTTTAGCCTTCCAAATGACTGAACGTCTCAAGGCTTCTTCTCCTTTTAATTTTTCTCAACTCACAGCAATGAAGAGCAAAATAAGAGACCCTTGTTCTTTTCACCCCACTTTCCTTATTTTATTTTATTTTATTTAGTCATTTAGCCAATTATCTTAACTTTTCTAATATAAAGAACATATATTAGTGGAAGTAAGTTAGCATGGCCAGCCACTAAATAAAATATATGGAAAATTGACATGCAAGTCCAAATATTTAAGCCATGCATCAATTCGGCCCTCTTACAAAATATCACACACATTTTCACTTCTTTACACATAAGTTCATACTAAGAAATCACGTATTCAAACAGCACCAAATCTAAATCAATTATTCGCACAAATTATTTTTTAAAAATTTTAAGATGGAAATCCGCATTTATTTAATATAATGACTCAGTTTTGTGGTTATGAAACTACATCCCGACTAGGGTCAAATTAGGGTTGTCACACCATGTCTCGATATTCGATGCCCTAGAACAATCCCTTCTTGTACCACAAAATGACACTTTTCCCAATTGAGTACTAGGTTTGTTTCTTCGCATCGTCTCAGTACCTTAGCTACATTGGCTAAACAATCATCATAAGTGTCTCAAAATACTAAAAAATCATCCATAAAAACTTTCAAATACTTCTCAACCATGTCAGTAAAAATAGACATCATACATCTTTGAAATGTAGTAGGTGCATTACATAAACCAAATGGCATACGTTAAAATGCAAGCGCACCGTACGGGCAGGTGAATGTTGTCTTGTGTTGATCTTCTGGTGCTACTATAATCTAATTATACCCCAACTAACCATCGAGAAAATAGTAATAGTCTTGCCCTACGAGTCTATCTAGCATCTAGTCCAAGAACGGCAAAGGAAAGTGATCCTTCCTAGTCGCCTTGTTCAGTTTTCGGTAATCGATGTAGATTCTCCATCCCGTAACAGTTCTAGTTTGTATCAACTCATTATTCTCATTCTCAATGACTGTGATACCTACTTTCTTCGGTACGCACTGGACTGGACTTACCCATGAATTGTCTGAGTGGGGTAAATGATACCCTCATCTAACCACTTGATGATTTCCCTCTTTACTACATCTTTCATGGTGGGGTTTAGTCTCCATTGTCCATCAATCATTCCTTTCTCACCATCTTCTAGTATGATCTTGTGCATGCATATAGATGGACTAATACCACGATTATCGGCTATGGTCTATCTAATAGCCTTCTTGAATTGTTTCAACACTATGATAAGTTTCTCTTCTTGCTCAGTAGTTAACTCTACTAAAATAATCACAGGCAGAGTAGAAGCGTTACCTAAATAAACATATTTTAAATGTGAAGGTAGTACCTTGAGTTCTAACTTAGGTGGCTCCTCGATTGATGCTTTCGACTGTGAATAATCCCTTTTCTTTAATTCCAAGGATTCAAAACGAGATTGTGGATTAAATCCCTTTTGATTAGCTTCTAACAAAGCTAAGTATTCATCCTCCTTTTCATCATTTGGAGGGTCTGATGTCAAAATTTGTTCCAACGGATCCTCAACATAGTTGAGTTCCTTCTCCACTATCAATTCCTCTAATCGGATACTGTAGAGCAATCATCAATTATGTCAAGAGATCACATTGATTTAAAAATGTTAAATGCTACTTGATCATCCTGAACACGCATAGTAAGCTAGCCCTTCTACATATCAATAAGGGTTCTTCCAGTTGTTAAGAATGGTCTTCCTAGGATATTTGGCACTTCTTTATCTACTTCAAAGTCTAGAATTACAAAGTCAGTAGGAAAGATAAATTTATCTACTTGTACCAATACATCCTCAATTTTTCATTCTGGATGTACTAAGGATCGATCTGCTAGTTAAAGTGTAACCGTAGTAGGTCTACCTTCACCTATCCCCAATTTTCTAAATATTGACATAGGCATCAAGTTAATACTCGCACCTAAGTTACATAATGTCTTACCACAATATGTTGCTCCAATATTGTAGGGTATGGTAAAACATCTAGGATCTTTCAACTTCGGGGTAGCTTGTTCTGAAGATATGCACCGCATTCTTTCGTCAGAGCTACCGTCTCAAATTCTCTAAGCCTTCACTTCTTAGACAGGATATCCTTCATGAACTTGACATAATTCGGCATTTGCTCAAGGGCTTCAACCAATGGGATGTTGATGTGAAGTTTCTTGAGTACTTCTAAAAACTTCCTAAATTGAATCTCCTGACTCCCCTTCTAAAGTCTTTGAAGGTAGGATGGTGATGGTTTCTTTATTGGAACTGGTAATGGTTGATTCGTCTTCTGTGGTAATTCTACATCTAACGTAGTTGTTAGTTTATCAGAATTAGCTAGTTCTGAGGTTACCTTGTCGGGTTTTACATATTCTAGTTCTGGTGAAACTGGAACTTCAACACGCACTTCCTCTAAGTCCTGAGCATCAGCTTGCTTCCTTTCAGCTTCGATAGCGCTGGGTCTGCTCCTCAATGTCAACGCTTTGCAATGCTCCTTTCTTAGATTCCTCGGATTCTTTATGTCACTAGGTAAAACACATTGTGGTCGGTTCCTAAGTTTAGTTTCAAGCTGGCGCACTTGATTCTCCAAATTCCTTAGAGTGGAATCATTTTTTGCCATGTATGCCTTCAATAAATTCTCTTAGCTATTGGATGATTCAGCTTGAGCTGGTTTTTGAACTTTTTGGGGAAAACTAGACGGCTAGGTTGGTCTAGGTTGGGTGTAAGTGTTACTGGTTTCAGCTCCTTGGTTACTCTAGGAAAAATTCAGGTGATTTCGCCATGATGGGTTATAATAATTAGATTGCAGCCCTTGCCTTCCTCGATTTTGGTTCTGATTACCCATGTAGTATACAGATTCTAGGTTTGATGGACATTCTTCAAACAAATGTCCTTCCCCACAATAGACACAGGCTATATTCTCAAATTGGTTCGGTGGTTATGCTGCAAAACTATTAGACCCATTAGTAGTAAAATTTTTAAGCATTGAGGATATTGATGACACCTGAGATGCGAGTGAAGTAAGAGCGTCTACTTTATGTATTCCAGCAACTCATCTTCCTAATGCTGCTCGATTGGTTGGCCATTATAATTATTGCTTACGATCCTCTCGATAATTTTGTAACCCTCATTATAAGACTTAGAAAGGAGAGCACCATTAGCAAAAGTGTCCACTACCATCTTTGTGTGAGCATTGAGACCATTGTAAAACATCTCAAGTTGGATGCAATGTGGGATTCCATGATGAGGGCATTTTCATAATAACTCTTTAAATCTTTCCCATGCCTCATACAAGGATTCATCATCCATTTGTTGGAAGGAAGTGATCTCCTTCCTCAACTTAGCATTCTTGCTAGGCGAGAACTACTTCATAAGAAATCTTTCTACTAACTCTTGCCATGTGGAAATTGAGTTTGGTGGCAAAAAGTTCAACCAGGCTCGAGCTCTGTCCCTTAGCGAATATGGGAACAACTTCAATCGTAATGCATCTTTAGGTACTCCGGCTAATTTGAAAGAGTTGCTCACCTCCATGAACAATCTCAATTGAATATGAGGATGTTCGGTAGGCATTCCACTGAATTGGCCCACAGGCTGAAGCATCTGGAATATAACTGGCTTCAACTCGAATTGTCATGCCTCGATTTTGGGTCTCCTAATACCCTGATTAAGATCATTGAATACTAGCACGGTATATTGTCTTAAGGCAGTATCCTTATCAACAGCAGTAAGGATAGGATTTTTAGCAGGGTTTGCTCCATTTCCTTTATTCATAATGTCAAAATTCATCTATTCGATCCTTCTATAATTCGCTTGTCTTCTTCGCTGTCGAAAGGTTCATTCAATCTCAGGGTCTATAGAAAGTAAGTCAATAATCTAGTTAATACTCATAAACACCTAAAATAATCACAGAAAAATTAAGTAAGTTAAAAATTAAACAGAAAATTAAACCAAAATGCAAAACTAACAAATTTACAAATAATGACTTTTAAAAACAGTCCCTAGCAACGACACCAAAAAACTTGGAACGACGGAAATGTGAAAGGGTACACAATCGCAACAAGTAATAAAGTGACAAATAAATGTTGAGTTATCGTACCACAAGGACTGTAAAAAGGACTATCTATGAAATTAATTGTAAAACACTTTGGTGATGAAAAAATATTTTGGTTTTAAAATGATGAATAAAAACTAAGGGTTAAAAACTAAGTAAAATAATTAAAATAAAACAAGAGTTCTAAATGCACGATTTCAAATAAAATTTAATTAAGATGACATAATTGTGTTGGATTCATTACACTTCTTAACTTAGAATTATTAAACTCATGCTTATGTTGTTACGAACAAATTGATGGCAACTCAATAAATTGCTAACTACTGCTCATACATACTTATTAAATTAACTAATCTCTTGAACATTTTTGAATGTCAATTCAGACAATTAGTCAATCTTCATAAGCATATAAAAGATTAAGTGAGGTAACAAAGTGTTCCTACCTTGAAACAGTTTAATCACAATAATCTTGCAAGTTATGCAAGGCACTAATATCGGCAGATATAATGCTAATTTAACCATCAGCTACCATAGATGATTAAACATGCATTGATTAAGTATTGAGTCAATTAATTATAATTTCAACACGATTAAATAATTAATTCTTTAGCAATCTCACATTTATAATGCGAGAATAACTGAGGCATGATTTTACTTAACCAAGCAACTTACCGAGGCCTATAACAACATAAACAAAATTTTAATAATTCAAGCAGACAAAATGCAATCAACCCAACACAAATTAAATTCAAGATAAATTAATTAAATTAACCATTTCAATAGCATAAATATTCATAAACATGTTCATCAAAACAATAATGAAAAAATAAAAAGAAAGGGAACTAGAATCAAATCCACTATTTCTCCGTGGCTTGATTAGTTGCTCTGTTCTTTGCTCTTCGTTGCCCTCGGTGACCAAGGTAGCTATGAACACCTAATTTTTGCTTGAAAATGGACGAAGAAAGGCCTCTTTTCCAAGGGAAGAAATTGGCACAAGAAGAAGGGGAAATAAGTGGAAAATGAAGAGGATAAGTGAGAGAGGATAAGAGATTTCTGATAGAATGAGAGAGTGTTGAGGGATGATTTGAATGGGCAGCAAAGGGGGATTTATATAGCTGAGGATAGCTGCTAAAAATAGCAAATTTCAGTAGTCAAAGAGCCCCCTCTATGCTGGCCACACACATGGCAAAGTTGGTGGCTTTCAACTTTGCTAAGAATAGCTTTGGGCAAATCTGAAAAGCCATAATTAAAGGAAGGCTTTGAATGCAATTTGGAAGTCTTTCAAGGGTGTTTTTGCAAGTACATTTAATTAGCTAAAGCGCTGATTTGGGTTAGCATTTGGACGGTTCTAGGCTGCCCAATTGGTGGCTGGTTCGGTTCACTCAATTTGGTTCAACTGATGCGATTCGACTCGGCCCTTTTTCCATAATTAATTAAAATTAATTTATTTAGCCCAAATTAAATTGGGAATAAATTAAAATTAATTATATTATGAATTTACACACATGTTTGGACCGTCTTAGGCTGGAAAGTATTTCGCCTTAATACTTCAAATTGCTTATCGGTTTCGTTCTTCTAATAGTATTTGCTGGGTCAATTTTCACCCTTTGTGTGAATCTATCATAAGTAATCAAAATTCACTAAAAATAATTGTAAATTTGACTAAAAATTAACATGTTCAAATTTTTAATAAAATTTAATTATTTTATAAAAATTAATTATTTTATGACAAAAATTCTATCTAAAATGCATGATTTTAAATAAAAATAGGTATAAAAAAGTTTATAAATTTTTGTGCTTCCAGGGATCTGAGTCGATCCTTATAAAATTGAGGTTTTTTTGGAGTAAATATGTAACACCCCTTACCCGAGACCGTCGTCGGAGTTGAACACGAGGCGTTACTGGACTTATCTTACTAGTTCGGGGCATAAAAATTTACTTTTAAAATTAATTCACTCACATTCTTCTAATATATCCCTAAAGAGGGCCCCCAGAGCCCTAAAACATGCAATTGAAATGGTTTGGGACCAAACCAGGAGCATTAAAAATTTTCCAATTACTTACACAAATCAAAACAATTTACTTCACTATTCATAATAAAACTGTCCACCTGCATAAAAGTCACTAAATTAATTATAACTCGAGTTACAAAACTTGAAATTTAAATTCGTAAATTTTCCCTGAATCTAGACTCATATATATTCTTATGAAAATTTTTCCAAAATTTTTGGTTTGGCCAATTAGAACAGTTTATTCATTAAATGTTCCCCTGTTTTGCAGTCCAATAGACCTAACCTCTCTTCACTAAAAATTGATTATCTCATTATACAGAATTCGGATAATGTTTCTGTTTGTTTCTATTTAAAATAGACTCACTAAGGAATCTATACATATAAATTATAATCCTAATTCTTCTTGTACAATTTCTAGTAAATTTCTAAAATTAGAACAGGGGATCACAATGTTATTCTGAACCAGTCTTACAAGATTTTAAATATCTTAGAATATAGACTTCCTTTGCTTGCTTTGTTTCTTTCCTATGAAAATAGACTCAATAAGATTTCATTCTATATCTCATCCACAATTCAATTTCATTTCTACATTTTTTAGTGATTTTTCAAAATCACGTCAGTGCTATTATCGAAAAACTATTTCATAACAAACTTTTACTCTTTCATAATTTCTTTGCATTAAACCTTATTTAGGCTTACATAACATCAACACATGTTCTTATTTAGCCATTTCAATAGCTAATCATTATCAAGTATTCGCATGTCATTCTTTAGTCATATCATAAGGACATACATACAAAATAACCAAGTCCCTATACATGCCATAACTTAAAATGTTTCAATGAAAATACCCAATTAGTAATTTGATAGTCGAAAGTGTGAAGCGATCTCCGACGACCTCTAACTCGAGCTTGTTTGATAAAACTCTGGAACAGATGAAAGGAAAGAGGTAAGCTTATAAAGCTTAATAAGTTCACATGTAAAATAATAGGCATTAGTAATGAATTTAACTTATTATTAAGCTTTCATAATTTGGATAAATAATATTAAGTTCTTACTTTCCCATCTTACTCATTGGTAACCTTACCAAAGGCTCGGAATACTAAAAAGAATACCTTACTTAATAGCTTGCTTATATACCTGCAACATCTCACTTAACACATTAATACTCTCTCATAATATATAGGCATATTGTTAATCATGTCACAAAGCGTCATAAGTATAATTGAAAACTTATCACTTATTTAATACTTGAATATACTCATTAAAATACTTTTAATATCATCAACTAACAAAATATTTATTTAACTTCTCCACTTACTCTTTAACTTTCCTGTTTATCATTCCTTTACTTGGACTTTCTTGTAACATAGCCTGTATATTAGCCCGATGAACTGTTTGGAATACTAATGGTACTTGGATTTTCCTGCCTGATAATAGCCTGCCAATGCCATGCTCTAGGCATGGTCTTACATGGGATGTTCCTCAACTATCTCAACCTGCCAATGCCATATGTCTGATATGGACTTACATGGGATCCTTGCCTTATATACACACCAATGTCATGCCTTGGCAAATCATTGTTAAAACATAATTGCTCCGAATTCTCAATGTCAGTCACATAACTTAATAATAATAGCAACAATTGCATAATAATAAAATACTACTCAACTTACATACTTACATTCTCAATCTCATCATATCCTCAATTTATCTTACTTTCCTCAAATTATGCTATTCAATACTTTCTTGATCTTATACAAAGCCACATTACCACTATGGTCTTATGTGTAAACTTATTCTAATTCTCATTTTTAATTTCAAATCATTATCGAACATTTCTCGATTATTATCATTATATTCAAAAATATATACTAAAAAATTTATAACTAATACATCAATTTAGCATTCAAACATGCTTAATTAAATGCTTATTAAACACATGAATTTACCTCGATACCAATACGGCCATTTTGATCAACTTTCTCGATTTTCGATTTTTCTCCTGTTCTAGGTCCAAATATCATTTTCGGGGATCTAAAGCATCATATTTTACTTATTTAATCAATGTAATAATCATTTTAGACATAAAACATATTTTACAAAATTTACATTTTTGCCCCTAACCTTTTGCATATTTACACTTTTTCCACAAAGCTTGGAAATAAATTTTTATTCAATTTCGTTGCATTTTAGGCCTAAATGAACCATTTCATAAATATGGCAGCCCACAATTCTAATTAAAACTCACACTTATGATCAATTTTATAACTTTTATGATTTAGTCCTTTCAGACATTTTCGTCGAAAATCACTTGGTAAAAATCGTTTCTCTAACCATAAACATGCATAATCTACCATAATTCATCGAAATGCACAATCATTCAACATGGGTCAATTTTTCAAATCAAACCCTAACTCAATTTAATGGTAGAAATAGAGAAATCATGTTACCGGGATTTTAAAAACATAAAAATCATTAAAAATAGGGCTAGAACGGGCTTACAATCGAGCTTGGAAGCTTGAAAAACCCTAGCCATGGTTTCTCCATGCTATATTCGGCCTTGAAGAAGAATATGAGCAAATTTTTGCTTCATTTTCACTATTTAATTCTTTTAAATTACTAAATGACCAAAATGCCCTTAAAGACTTTTCTACCAAATTTGTCTTATTCTTCCCAATTTTTGTCCAAAAATTTAACCAATGCTCTAATTACTATTTAAGGACCCTTAATTTAAAACTTCATAACAATTGGACACTTCTAACATATGGAACTCAACTTTTGCACTATTTACAATTTAGTCCTTTTGACTAAATTGAGTGCCGAAACATCGAAATTTTCGAACGAAATTTTCACGAAATCTTTCTTTGAAATCGTAGATCATAAAAAATAATAAAAATAATATTTTCCTTGTCAGGTTTATGGCCTTGAAACCACTGTTCCGACTTGGCCCAAAATTGGGATGTTGCATTTCTTCCCCCTTAGGGATTTTCGTCCCTGAAAATCTTACCATATGACGAATTAAGGACTGATTTCACAAGGCACTTTCAATTTCTCGTATAGTCTCGACATCCTTAGCATCTTATTGCTCAAGCTAAGATTCTAAATTATACTCTCATATCATAGACATAGGAATCACATTACTGATTTTCTCGAATTCTGACTAAAATACCTACTGATAAGTACTTGACCTTATTCTTTCTATAATATCATACTCTTAGATGAACCACAACTCACTTTTCTCTACTTACCAAAATGAAAAATTTTTTGTTAATAAAATACTTTTAGAAACACCTAACACCCATCTAAGTTTCAATATTCTTACCTTTTGATTCTATACACAATTTCTGATAATCTGTCTCTGGTCTCAACAATCAATTTTCACCTTTCTCTAATATTTTAACTCAAATTAACCCTGTGAGTTTCTCTTTCTCAATTGCTCTTAATATTTAAAACACAATACAAAACTTATCTTTTTTAGAATCTGAATCGCTTCCTCAATTTAACTATTAGTATTAGAGTGACACATAATAACATTCAGAAATCTTGTGCTCAAAACTTATTGTAACTTTCTTCTGAAGTTATAATACAAATCTCAGATGTCAACCATAACCAATGAGAACTTAGGCTTTGTATAAACTGACAACCTTAGGATAAATAACTCAGATAACCTATCAATGGAAAAACTTGGTCATGCTGAGAAAAATTTACATAAACTTCCTCGAGTAATCAACCATAGCTCACATAACCTTTACCTTTTTGTTGATAATACTAATTCTGTTGTACAATTCTTCAAATTACCATTACATTTCCACACAGATATCAATACTGACTGTAATAGCTTCTAAGATACTTTAAAAAAATCAACTATAACTCTTTGAAAGTTCAGACATCAGGTTCAAAATCTGGTACATAGCATATCATACTCTTACTAGTATAACTATTTTTGAGTATCTTCCATCTCTGTACTCCTCGAGTAGACAAATAATTATCACTATGTCCGGCTTCATAATTGTTGCATAATCTCTTTACTCAATTCAGGCTGAAGCATAACAAATACTTTGGCCGTCAATTTCTTTAGTTGTTTATAACTTTACTAGCATGGATTTAAGCCAAATTAAACTTCATATAATGAGAACTCTAGCAATCAGACAACTTGGATTGGCAAAATCATACCTCAAATGCAACCCTTTCGATGTATATATATATATAAAACTCTATATCATAACTTCTAGAATAGGTACTCTTCACTCAAGTCATTTATCCATTTATACATAAACAATCAATATTTAATTCTGGAACTATGAATAATTCTAACATACATATAACTCAATTAGACTGCTCAACTGAATCGGTTTTGACTAATAAACAGTAACTTTTCAAGAACTGCTCTTCTTTATGCTGTCATTATATCTCAGACATACCTTCTATCATGATCTCTTCAAAAAGCTAATCACAGATCATTATCACTGCATAACTCGAAAGATCATAACATCCGGTCTTTAACTTGCTGATATATGTATCAAAATCATTTAAAAAGTAAAATTATCACCTCGGTCTTATCACTCACATTTTGCCAAAGTCAAATCTAAGGAAAGATTAAACATATATTAGAATTTACCTTGATTGTTTCTCATTCAGGCACTGAACTATACTAAGGTCACCATACTTATTTAGCTTAAAAATCATGGTGCCATAATAAGTACTTATTCAGCTTAAAAATCATGGTGCCATAATAAGACTGACTTCTCCATTACTTTATTAAATGACGTTTTGTAGCACCCCAAGAATCCTGAGTTTTTCTAATTCTGTGCAATGTGATTTCTATTGCATGTGAGCGCTGCTATGTTAGTGATTTAGGGTGTTTGGGGATCTTTGGGAAGCCCTGGGTGCACATCTTGGTATCGGGAAGATTTGTGTTTTTGGCATTTAGGGAAACATTGACTCTAGGTAGTCATATTCTTAAATTTTGTTGGGTAAGATTGGATGCAAACGAATGCTTGGGTGGTAGTGGTAGTGGAGTGTTTCTTCTGATGGGGGACTTGGGTTCGAATCTTATTGCTCATAAGGGGGAAATTTTTATTTTTGTAAAAGGGCCATGTGGGAGGTTGAGTTGGAATAGACTCTAGTGGAGGAAGGTTGATTCGATCAGAGGAGAGTTTGAAAGGAGTTTGAATTTGTTGTTAAGGGATTTGAGGAGGGATAAAGAGAGTGATTTTAGGAGATGGAGGGGTGAGTGAGAGTTTGGCCTAAAGTGGGATGTTCTTGGTGCAATTCGGTCACTTTTGTTTTGGTGCCGAAATAGTGTGAGTGTGTTAGTGATATTTTGGCTTTTGTTTCTTTTGGTGCATTTTTGAAGGATAAGTATGTGTAGTGGCTGATTTGAGCTCTAGCTTTTCCTCTCATTTTGGTTTTCCTTGTTTTTACCGAGAACAAATGCAACTATCTCACTTCTCAAATCAATAGCCTCTTGTGCTGATTCTTTATTTTTCTCCCCTATTTATTTCTTTTCATTTCTTTTGCTTTTAGTCGAATACATTCTCTCCCCCTTAATTTAACCAATCCCTACTCTCTCTCTTGTTCTAGTAGGCCAAACTTGGTTGCGCCGTTTTAATCTCCTTTCCTCTGGTTCTCTCCACTAATTTCTCAAGCTGAATGCAACCCTTTTCCCTTTCTTAAACTCTCAGTTACTTTTCCTTCTTGGCTAGCCGAACATTATTCTTCTATCATTCGGATTTCACCTCCTTTTTGCACCCTCTATTGAATCTTCTTTTGTTCATCTCTCTAACCTACTCATGGATTTAACGTGGGGAAACTCTGGTAATCAGTAAGTGAACTAAACCATCTTTTTTTCTTCTTAATCTCTTAAAAGTCCCTTTTCTCTTCTACGATATTATGGGTCGAATACTCTTTTGTTGTAGTGTTTCAGTTAGGTATGGATTCGTGAGGTGCAATTGGGATTGGAAGCAACAGTATTTTTGCCTTGGTCGTAATCTCAGGTAACGACTTTGGGGTGGTAAGGTTGGCCGATTGTTTTTCTTTTGTCAAGGTTGGCGTTTTATTATTAGATTAACATAGGAGTGGCCTCGTCTTAGGTTTGATGATTGTTGTGTACGCTTATGATTTAGGTATTGTGCAACAAGGTGAGGGCGCATGTAATCAAGCGATTTACAAAGGGTTAAACTGTTGTTGTTAAGGTGGGTATCGATTAGTGGTTTGGGAATAGGCTCTTGAGGGTCTTTATCAATAGAGAAGCTGCTAACCACTACTTGATTGATTATAGGTTCGTGGTTCGTGGACTTGGGTGTAATTTCTCTAAAAGGTGTGTACCCACACCGCACACACGATAGATCGACAAATCTCGAAAAGCTGAAAAGATGAAAGTTGGCTACGGTAACCCCACGAGTGCGCGAACACTCGAGTGGGGGAGATCGATACGATGACAGAGGCCCCATGAGCGATCTTATGGACTTGGGTCAGTTTTTGGCCAATTGGGCCAAAATGGGGCAAATGGGCCCGAAGGGCCCATGCGCCCGACGCGAGTAAAATTGATGGATTGGTATGTAACACCCTGAAAGTGGGCCTGAAAGAAAGGGTCGTATGGGCCCAATGGGCTTGTGGGCCGACACGATTCGTTGTCTTTGGACGTATGGGAATTAGTGGACCGGCTATGTCATACACATGGCTATGGGCAAATTTGGCTTAGCGGGCCATGTGAGCACGTGGGCCCTACTTAGGTTGTGTAATGGGCCCCGGGCCCATATACACTGAATGGCGTGTTGGTGTGATGGCTAAGAGGTTTAGGATTGTTGGAGAAGTCCTGGGTTCAAACCTAGGCTTTAGCAAAAATTTATGTTTTTCTCTTATGGGAGCCTTGACGTTAGTGGGTAGGCTTTAAGACTATTTTTGGTGAAAGCATGGCACAGAAGGAGATGTGGTCTAAAGGCAAGGAAGTGACGCCATAAAGGAAGCAAGGGGTCCAAGGTTCAAGTCTTGGCTCTTATAATTTATTTTGGTTTCCCTTTTAAACAAATCTTGAAGCGAGTAAGTAGGTTTTATAGTTAAATGTGTTGGACTTATGACATAAAGGAGCTTGTGTCCTAGTGGTGGTGGCGTAGCGTGGCTATCGAGAGGACTTTGGTTCAAATCCATTTGTATGCAAAGGTTGGTTATTTTGCTAATGAATTGGTTTTGGAGGATTGATAGAGAATCCCACATCAGAAAGCTAACATGAGAATAGGCGAGAAGCTGGCTTTAAATAGAGCAAACCATGAAGAGAGTAAGCATACCTCTCTTGGCTTATCCCTTTCACTTTGTGGCGTGTTTGTTTGGGTTAGGTGTTGGATCATTCATTGATTTGTATGTCGTTGGGTCATGATGGTGGTGATCGGAGTTGATCGATACACCACTCGGGAGTCAAGGGTGCAATTATTGTTGGGTTCTGTGCATTGCTGTGTTCAGAGCACGGATTAACTTCAAATTCCTATCAGTTGTGTACTTCTAACCCCCTTGTTCGATAGTCGATATAGAATCAAAGTTATGTACTTCACACTACTCTAGTTGTAGAACGGAAAATGCCAAAATGCCAAAATGCCAGTCACACGACGATGGCAACAACACGAGCGTGCGAGTGCACGTGTGGGAGCTTTGACGTGATAGTTGAGGCCACCATGAGTATCCTTGTGGGTTTAAGCTACTTTGGGCCTCGATGGGCTAAAATTGGCCCAATGGGCGTACGGGCCCATGTAGGTAAATACTGGGTAAGTGATTATTATTAGACTAGATTATGAGGTGTGTGATGATGTACGTGAATTTGGACCAAACGAGCCACACGAGCATGTAAGTGATTATTATTAGACTAGATTATGAGGTGTGTGATGTAGTACGTGAATTTGGACCAAACGAGCCACACGAGCATGTGGGCCCACCTGGGCCCAAAATGGGATTTGGGCCTATAAACAGTGTTTCAGCCAAATAGGTTATTCTTGTCGCATAAAGCGACATTAGACCTTTTAGGAAGTCGTATTAGGTACCGAGACACCGTAAGTAGCTAGTGACCAAAATACCTCTAAGTGGTAAAATTACCTTTTCACCCCTAATTTCTAAAATGACTGTTTTACCCTTGATTTGTAAAATTACCGTTTTACCCCTGATTTGTAAAATGACCATTTTATCCCTAATTATAAAATTACCGTTTTACCCCTGGTTTACTAAATTACAAAAATACCCCTGGTTTGGAAAATTACCTAAATACCCCTGTAGGGTAGAATTACGCTTATGCCCTCAAGGGTAAGTAACTGTTTTGAAACTATTTTAAGCTATAAATGTGATTGTCTTTCGTAATCATGCTATGTGATATACATATTAATGTGTGGGTCACCTTGGACTATGTAACGGGCCTTTAGGCCCAGTAAATTTGTTACATTCATAATAGTAACTTAAAATGCTCCCGATAATTATGAATTATTAATGGGTCAGAATGTGTACCTAGGCCTATGATAAGATATAACTATAATGCCCTAAGGGTAAAATGATTGTAATGCCCCTAAAGGGCAAAATGACTGAAATGCCACTATATGTTACATGACTGATTTTGTCTGACATGTTATGATATGTTTGCATTCATGTGATATTATGCTACATTGGGGATGGGAATATTGTTGGAGGAAGTGATTTGATCTGTTAAAGTCACATGGGTCACCTGTAACATCCCAAAATAGGGACTAATCGGAATAGTAGTTTTGTAACCACAAATCTGAGATAGAAATAATTATTTTATAATTATTTTGAGGTCTATATTATGATTGCATGATGGTGTGAAAATTTCTTGAAGAAATTCTATGCGTAAAGTGCTTAATTTAAAATTAGGGATTAAATCGAATAAGTTGCAAAACTTGCATTCTAGAAGTTTCTAGTATGAAACTGTTTTGAATTATTAATTAGGATGTCTTAAATAGTAATTTGGCCAATTTTAAGTTCATGGACAAAATTTGGACATGGATGGAATTTTTGAAAGTTTAGTAAGGAGGGGCATTTTGGTCATTTGGATATTAACATGAAATAAAAAGGGAAAAACAACACAAAATTGATCATCTTCTTCATTACCACGAAATTTCAAGGGTTCTCCATAGCTAGGGTTTGTTTCAAGCTTCCAAGCTCCATAGTAAGTGATTCCAAGCCCCGTTTTTAATGTTCTTTACATTTTTGTAGTCCCGGTAGCTCGATAAAGCTTATGTTAGCAATGTTTTAAGTTAGGGTTCATATTTGGAAAAATACCCATAGGTGAAATTTGTGTATTTTGATGTTTTATGATAGAATATGAGGTTTTAAATTATGCTAGACAACTTGAGCTACTCGGTTTTAGGTAAAAACGAGTAAAAGGGCTTAATTGGTAAAAATACCTATTGTACATAAGTGTATGTTATGGTAGGAATTTGAAGATGATGTTGGTAAAAAAATGATCAGCATGTCTTAAAATACAAGAATTTGTGATAAGTTTTGATTTCCGAGTCTTGGGGCAAAAGTGTAAATATGCAAAAGTTTAAGGGCAAAAATGTAATTTTGCCAAAGTTTGAGTAAAGGGTTGTTTTGATAAATGTTGATACTAAATAAGTTAAATTTTCTATTATAGATCAAGAAGAACGAAATTCGGGAGTAGATCGGGGAAAAGAAAAAGTAAATGACTAAATTGTAAGTTTAGTCACATTTGGTATCGAGGTAAGTTTATGGTAAATAAGTGCAATATTCTGTTATTTTACATTACTATTGTCATTTTTCAGTATTTACATATTCATTTTATGAAAATAATCAAGTTGAATATAAGGTGATATGACAGAGAAAAGCAGTAGAAAGTCCCGATTGAACCTTAGGAATGTTAGGATACGAAATTCATGACATTAGGGGTCGACAGGACAGGACAGGACAGAAATGAGCCATGTAAGTCCATACTAGATATACGGCTTTGGAGACAGGATTGAGCCATGTAAGTCCATATTATATATATGGCATTAGAGACAGGAATAATTCATGTAAGTCCATGTCAAAGACATGGCATTGGCAGGATATTGTTAGACAGGAACGACCCTAGTATCCTTAGTATTCCGAGTGGTTCAACGGGCCATCATTCAAGTAAACGTACAGTGAATTATCAACAAAGGAAAGGTAGATTGTAATCATGAATAATGAAAGGTCAGGTAAGAAAGAAGGTAAGTGAAGAAGAAGAAGGCAGAAAATGAGATGTAAAGAAAGCTTATAATACTAATGGATAGTTTGCATACTTATCCCATATGATGAATGTTGTAATTTATTTGCTTGTAAACTTACTAAGCCTAGTGCTTACCCTCTTTATTTCTTTCTTCTTATAGTTCTTTCCAAGCCACTCGGGGATCAAAGGAAACGTCGGAGATCCGATCACACTATCGAGGAATCCTATCGGTATAGTTAGACGTTTCTTTTCGTGTATGGCATGTATAGGGACTTGGCTTCTTTTGATATGGATGTCTTATGACATGTTCAATGAATGGGATGTAAATACTTGATAGTGAATAGCTAATAAAATGGCTAATGATATACAAGTATGATAGTATGTATGCTTGAGTGATAACTGTCACATGGAAATTAAGGAAAAATGTGAAAGTAGCTTAAAAATAGAACATTGTAACAGCAGTGACGTGAGTTTGAAAAATCACTAAAAATAATAGAAAAATGGTTTGATGGTGAATAATATATGAAATTAAATCTTATTGTGTCTATTTTCATATGGAATAAACAAAACAGGTAAAGGTATTGTATTTTATGAGATATCTAAGTTTTAGTGAAACAGGGCCAGAGTGATTTTTGGATCCCCTGTTCCAAGTTTGGAAATTCACCATAA
The DNA here is from genome assembly GCA_020496765.1 of Gossypium stocksii. Taxonomy (NCBI): domain Eukaryota; kingdom Viridiplantae; phylum Streptophyta; class Magnoliopsida; order Malvales; family Malvaceae; genus Gossypium; species Gossypium stocksii. The sequence goes on from CM035624.1 coordinate 30,328,011, forward strand.
ATTGTACAAAAATAATTAGGTGGTGCACTTTATATTTTAAGAATCCTTATTGAGTCTAGTTTTAATAGAAACAATGATATAGTCATATGAATTTTTTATAGGGAGAAAAGTGGTTTGAAGTAAGTAGAGAGCAGTGTAGTTGAGTTCTGAAACAGGGGTAATTTTAACTAATAAACTGTACTAATTGGCCCAGCCAAAAATTCTAGAAAAAAATTAGTAGATAGATATATGAATCTAGTTTCAGGAAAAATTTACAGATCTTAATTTCTAGTTTCGAAACTCGAGATATGAATTTTTAAGCGACTATGACGCAGAATGGCAGCAAATTTCGAGAAGCTTAAATAAACGATTTAAGGTTGCTTAAGTGATAGATTAAGTTTAGTAGCGCCTCGTGCTCAATTCTGGCGACGGTCTCGAGTAAGGGGTGTTACATTTATTGGTATCAGAGTAGGTTTAGTCAGTTCTCGGAATAGTTAGCACGAGTAAGAGTCTAGCTATACATGCCATACTTATATTTTGATAGTGTGACGACTCCTGACAATTTTTAAATATTTTGTTTTATAGTAATGGATCCCGAACGAACTGGTGATGATGATATGGAAAGTAATGCACCAGCTCTCGCAAAAGGGGCAGTGCCATCTAAGAATAGGCCAGTAACAGTTGATCAGAGAGGAGTGACTCGAGAAGCTCTCTTCTAAGCTTTGAATGATTGGTTTGTCGAGTTTGTTCGTATGAATCCGGTAGTCAGACCTCTACCCCCTCATGATTTTTAGGCTACCCATGTAGCTCAAGCTCCCTCAGTCATAGGTACAGTGATAAGAAAAAAGCCACCAGTTGATAAAATCAGGAAGTATGGGGCAGAAGAGTTTCGAGCAACAAAAGACGATGATGCAGAAAGAGCAGAATTTTGGCTAAAAAAATACTATCAGAGTCTTTGACGAATTATCTTGTACACCTGAGGAATGTATGAAATGTGTAGTATCACTTCTTAGAGACTCAGCCTACCACTGGTGGAAGACACTTGTATCAATTGTACCGAAAGAGAGGGTCACTTGGGATTTCTTTCAGGAGGAATTCCGTAAAAAGTACATTAGCCAGAGGTTTATTGATCCGAAGAGAAAGGAGTTCCTGGAGTTGAAACAAGGTAATATGACAGTGACCGATTATGAGCGTGAATTTTTCAGGCTTAGTAAATATGCTCGAGAATGTGTGTCCACAGAGGCTATCATGTGTAAAAGGTTTGAGGATGGGTTAAATGATGATAACCGACAATCAGTGGGTGTCCTAGAAATAAAAGAGTTCGTTATTCTAGTTGAGAGAGCCTGTAAAACGGAGGAGCTATTAAAAAGAAAAGGCAAAGTTGAAACTGAGACGTGAGATATAAAGAAAGACAGATGAGTAGATCATTTCAAGCTACATCCAAGAAACCCAAAGAGTTTCCTACTAGATCTAGCTTTTCGGCAGGGCATTCTAGTCAAAATAGAGGTAGCAGATTTAAGGATCCAAAGGCTCAGACCACCTCGACCGTAAGTGTGGATAATGCTAGACCGGGTAGATCAGGGTGTCCACGGTGTGGTAGACTTCATTATGGTCCTTGTCGAGCAGGCGAAAATGTTTGTTATAAGTGTGGTGCTCTAGATCATTTTGTGCGAGAGTGTCCGGAGGTGGGTAACCGAGAAGTAACACAGAGTGCTAGATCCGAAAATGCTCCTACCCGAGGCAGATCATCGAGACAACTGGCAGTAGGAGCAAGTACCAGAGGCACCTCTAGAGATGCAACGGTGAGACCAGATGCTAGAGCCCTTGCAAGGACTTATGCTATTCGTGCTCGCGAAGAGGCATCTTCCCTGATGTGATTACGGGTACATTTTCTTTACATGACATTAATGTCGTTGCTTTAATTGATCTGGGTTCGACCCATTCCTATGTTTGTGTGAAACTGATGTCTAAAATGAGTATGCCTATAAAATCCACAGAATTTGTGATAAAAGTATTGAATCCACTAGGCAAGTGTGTATTGATAGATAAGGTATGTAGAAATTGCCCCTTAATGATTAGAGGTCACTATTTTTCAGCTGATCTCATGTTATTGCCGTTTGATGAGTTTGATGTTATTTTGGGCATGGATTGGTTGACTGCACATGATGTTGTAGTGAATTGTGGAAGGAAATTTATTGAGATGAAATGTGAAAATGGTGAAGTCCTTCGGGTTAATTCAGATGAGTCAGATAGTTCATTTGCCATAATTTCTGTTATGACAGCTCAAAAACATTTGAGAAAGGGGTATGAGGCTTATATTGCTTTTGTATTGAATACTAAAGATTCAGAATTGAAAGTTGAATCAGTGCCCATAGTGTGCGAGTATCCAGATGTACTTTCGGAAGAATTACCAGGTTTGCCTCATGTTAGAGAAGTTGAGTTTGGTATTGAGTTAATTCCAGGTACCACACCTATTTCTATTACTCCTTATAGAATGGCCCCATCGGAATTGAAAGAATTGAAAGCTCAGCTGCAGGAATTAACTAATAAAGGATTTGTAAGACCCAGTAGTTCGCCATGGGGTGCACCAGTGCTATTTGTGAAAAAGAAAGATGGTTCAATGAGATTGTGCATAGATTATCGGCAACTTAACAAGGTAACTATCAAGAACAAACATCCACTGCCCAGAATTGATGATTTGTTTGATCAATTAAAGGGAGCCACCGTGTTTTCCAAGATAGATTTGAGATCCGGATACTATCAGATGCGAGTTAAGGAGTTAGATGTTCCAAAAACTGCATTCCGAACTAGGTACGGTCATTATGAGTTTCTTGTGATGCCATTTGGCTTAACTAATGCTCCTGCCGTTTTTATGGACTTAATGAACCAAATATTGAGGCCGTATTTAGACGAGTTTGTAATTGTGTTCATTGATGACATCTTGATTTATTCTCCTAATGAGACTGAACATAAAGAGCATTTGAGAATAGTTTTACAGATTTTGAGAGATAATCAATTGTATGCTAAGTTCAGTAAAAGTGAGTTTTGGCTCCGAGAAGTTGGATTCCTTGGACATATTGTTTCAGGTGAAGGTATTAGAGTTAATTCAAGCAAAATTTTAGCCATTGTCGATTGGAAGCCTCCTAGGAATGTTTTAGAGGTCAGAAGCTTTCTTGGTTTAGCTGGTTATTATAGACGATTTGTGGAGGGATTCTCTATGATAGCTACCCCATTGAGGAGATTGTTGTGAAAGGATGTCAAGTTCGAATAGACTGAGAAGTGCCAGCAGAGTTTTAACAAGTTAAAGGCATTGTTGACTGAAGCTCCCATCTTAGTATAGCCAGAACTGGGTAAAGAATTTGTGATTTACAGTAATGCGTCTTTGAATGGGCTCGGTTGCGTACTCATGCAGGAAGGAAAGTTGATTGCTTATGCCTCTAGACAATTGAAACCACATGAGAAAATTTATCCGACTCATGATTTGGAGTTGGCTGCTATTGTATTTGCATTGAAGATTTAGAGACATTATTTGTATGGTGAACGGTGTCGGATATTCACCGATCATAAAAGCTTGAAATACTTGATGACTCAAAAAGACTTGAATTTGAGGCAAAGAAGATGGTTAGAATTGCTTAAAGACTATGAGTTAGTGATTGATTATCACCAAGGTAAGGCAAATGTAGTTGCTGATGCTTTAAGCAGAAAACTTTTATTTACATTGCGAGCTTTGAATACCAAATTGGCCATGTCGGATGATGGTTCTATTTTAGCTAAATTTAGAGCTAAACCAGTATTTCTTGAAGAAATTTGTGAAGCTCAGAAAGATGATAGTGAGTTATAAGCTAAAAAAGTTCAATGTGAGTCAGGCATAGAATCAGATTTTCGGATTGGTTCTGATGGTTGTTTGATGTTTAGAGACAGAATATGTGTACCAAAGAATGATGAGCTTATTCGAAAAATTTTACAGGAAGCACATAGCAGTTCTTTGTCTTTGCATCTAGGTAGTACAAAGATGTATAATGATTTGAAGAAATTGTACTGGTGGGTAGGAATGAAAAGAGATATTTCAGAGTTTGTTTCCAGATGCTTGATTTGTCAACAGGTAAAGGCAGAACATCAGGTACCTTTGGGATTATTGCAGCCTGTGCTAGTTCCAGAGTGGAAATGGGACAGAGTTACTATGGATTTTGTGTCAGGGTTGCCGTTAACACCGAAAAAGAAAGATGCAGTATGGGTTGTGATTGATAAGCTAACTAAGTTGGCTCATTTTATCCCAGTTCGTATGGATTATCCACTTGACAAGTTGGCTGAGTTATACATTTCAGAGATAGTCAGACTACATGGAGTACCATTATCGATCATTTCAGATAGAGATCCGAGATTTACTTCACGGTTCTAGAAAAAGTTACAAGAAGCTTTAGGCAGCAAGTTGAGTTTTAGTATGGCTTTTCATCCTCGGACCGACGGTCAGTCAGAGAGAGTTATTCAGGTACTTGAAGATATGCTTAGATGTTGTATATTGGAATTTCAAGGCAGTTGGGAAAAATATTTACCATTGGTAGAGTTTGCTTATAATAATAGTTACCAGTCGAGTTTGAAGATGGCACCTTACGAAGCTTTGTATGGACGTAAATGCTGTACACCTTTATATTGGATAGAGCTTAAAGAAAATCAGATTTACGGGGTTGATCTAGTTAAAGAAACAGAAGAAAAAGTGAAAGTTATCAGAGATTGTTTGAAAGCAGCTCCAGATAGGCAGAAGTCATATATAGATTTAAAAAGAAAAGAGATCGAATATCAGGTTGGCGACAAGGTATTCTTGAAAGTATCCCCGTGGAAGAAAGTTCTCAGATTTGGCAGGAAAGGCAAGTTAAGTCCTCGTTTTATTGGACCGTTTGAAGTGATTGAGAGAGTTAGACCATTAGCATATCGATTAGCTTTACTGACTGAATTAGAGAAGATTCATGATGTGTTCCATGTGTCGATGTTACGACGCTATCGGTCAGATCAGTCACATGTGATTTCTCCGATAGAGGTTGAGATTCAGTCAGATATGACTTATGGTGATGAACCGGTAAAGATTTTAGCTCGAGAGGTAAAGCAATTAAGGAATAAAAGTATTGCTCTTGTGAAAGTTTTATGGAATAGACATGGGTTGGATAAGGCTACATGGGAACCCGAAGAGGCCATGCGAAAACAGTACCCAAACCTCTTCACAGGTAAGAATTTCGGGGACGAAAATCCCTAAAGGGGGAGAAATGTAACATCCCAAAATAGGGCCTAATCAGAATAGTGGTTTCGTAACCACAAATTCGAGATAGAAATAATTATTTTATAATTATTTTGAGGTCTATATTATGATGGCATGATGGTGTGAAAATTTCTTGAAGAAATTCTATGCGTAAAGTGCTTAATTTAAATTTGGGGACTAAATCGAATAAGTTGCAAAACTTGCATTCTAGAAGTTTCTAGCATGAAACTGTTTTGAAATATTTATTAGGAGGTCTTAAATAGTAATTTGGCCAATTTTAAGTTCATGGACAAAATTTGGACATGGATGGAATTTTTGAAAGTTTAGTAAGGAGGGGCATTTTGGTCATTTGGATATTAACATGAAATAAAAAGGGAACAACAACACAAAATTGATCATCTTCTTCATTACCACGAAATTTCAAGGGTTCTCCATAGCTAGGGTTTGTTTCAAGCTTCCAAGCTCCATAGTAAGTGATTCCAAGCCCCGTTTTTAATGTTCTTTACGTTTTTGTAGTCTCGGTAGCTCGATAAAGCTTATGTTAGCAATGTTTTAAGTTAGGGTTCATATTTGGAAAAATACCCATAGGTGAAATTTGTATATTTTGATGTTTTATGATAGAATAGAGGATTTAAATTATGATAGACAACTTGAGCTACTCGGTTTTAGGTAAAAACGAGTAAAAGGGCTTAATTGGTAAAAATACCTATTGTACGTAAGTGTATGTTATAGTAGGAATTTGAAGATGATGTTGGTAAATAAATGATCAGCATGTCTTAAAATACAAGAATTTGTGATAAGTTTTTATTTCCAAGTCTTGGGGCAAAAGTGTAAATATGCAAAAGTTTAGGGGCAAAAATGTAATTTTGCCAAAGTTTGAGTAAAGGGCTGTTTTGATAAATGTTGATATTAAATAAGTTAAATTTGCTATTATAGATCAAGAAGAACGAAATTCGGGAGTAGATCGGGGAAAAGAAAAAGTAAATGACTAAATTGTAAAGTTTAGTCACATTTGGTATCGAGGTAAGTTTACGGTAAATAAATGCAATATTCTGTTATTTTACATTACTATTGTCATTTTCCAGCATTTATATATTCATTTTATAAAAATAATCAAGTTGAATATAAGGTGATATGACAGAGAAAAGCTGTAGAAAGTCCCGATTGAACCTTAGGAATGTTAGGATACGAAATGTCATGACATTAGGGGTCGACAGGATAGGACAGGACAAAAATGAGCCATGTAAGTCCGTACTAGATATACGGCTTTGGAGACAGGATTGAGCCATGTAAGTCCATATTAGATATATGGCATTGGAGACAGGAATAATTCATGTAAGTCCATGTCAAAGACATGGCATTGGCAGGATATTGTTAGACAGGAACGACCCTAGTATCCTTAGTATTCCGAATGGTTCAACGGGCCATTATTGAAGTAAATGTACAGTGAATTATCAGCAAAGGAAAGGTAGATTGTAATCATGAATAATGAAAGGTCAGGTAAGAAAGAAGGTAAGTGAAGAAGAAGAAGGCAGAAAACGAGATGTAAAGAAAGCTTATAATGCTAATTGATAGTTTGCATACTTATCCCATATGATGAATGTTGTAATTTATTTGCTTGTAAACTTACTAAGCCTAGTGCTTACCCTCTTTATTTCTTTCTTCTTATAGTTCTTGCCAAGCCACTCGGGGATCAAAGGGAACGTCGGAGATCCGATCACACTCTCGAGGAATCCTATCGGTATAGTTAGACGTTTCTTTTCGTGTATGGCATGTATAGGCACTTGGCTTCTTTTGATATGGATGTCTTATGACATGTTCAATGAATGGGATGTAAATGCTTGATAGTGTATAGCTAGTAAAATGGCTAATGATATACAAGTATGATAGTATGTATGCTTGAGTGATAATTGTCACATGGAAATTAAGGAAAAATGTGAAAGTAGCTTAAAAACAGAACATTGTAACAACAGTGACGTGAGTTTGAAAAATCACTAAAAATAATAGAAAACTGGTTTGATGGTGAATAATATATGAAATTAAAGCTTATTGTGTCTATTTTCATATGGAACAAACAAAACAGGTAATAGCATTGTATTTTATGAGATATCTGAGTTTTAGTGAAACAGGGCCAGAGCGATTTCTGGATCCCCTGTTCCAACTTTGGAAATTCACCATAAATTGTAAAAAATTAGTTAGGTGGTGAACTTTATATGTTAAGAATCCTTATTTAGTCTAGTTTTAATAAAAACAAATGTCATAGTCATATGAATTTTGTACAGGGAGAAAAGTGGTTCGTAGTAAGTAGAGGTCAGTGTAGTCGAGTTCTAAAATAGGGGTAACTTTAACTAATAAACTGTACTAATTGGCCCAGCCAAAAATTCTAGAAACAAATTAGTAGATAGATATATGAATCTAGTTTCAGTGAAAATTTATGGATCTTAATTTCTAGTTTCAGAGAATTTTTAAGCGACTATGACGCAGAATGGCAGCAAATTTCGAGAAGCTTAAATAAACAATTTAAGGTTGCTTAAGTGATAGATTAAGTTTAGTAGCGCCTCGTGCTCGATTTTTGCGATGGTCTCGAGTAAGGGGTGTTACATCACCCGAGACGACTGTGGACCCACCAATTTGATTTGTTATGGTCGCACGGGTCGCCCTAGAGACGACTGTAGACCTATTTCGGTAAGGTCACGCGAGTCACCCTAGACGACTGTGGACCTACTGATGGATATTGGCTAGTGCCGCAACCGGTGCTACATTGGAGTGTAGGGATGGGTGGGTCGATTTTATCCCCATAGGAGTGTAGGGCTGGACAGGAGATGGAGTGCAGGGTTGGTATGGGCATTTATGCATTGCATATTGATTTTGATATATGAGATGGGCTTAGGCCCGATAAATGTGATATTTGATATTTGATATGGGCTCAAGCCCAACTGAGGCCACAATGGGCTAAGGCCCAAAGGCCACCGTTATGGAATAGGGCTTAGGCCCAAATTGTTTATTGCAAGTTATGTGTCTGTCAAGGGACGTACACACTGAGTTTTTGAAAACTCACTCCCTCTTTTAATTTTTTTAGGTGACCCTCAGTAGGCGGCTCGATGGTGGAGGGGACTCGGAGGTGGCTAGACTGCAACTTGTTTTAATGATCAGTAGTTTTATTTATTTACCTTATATTAAATTATTTTTATTTTGGTTGTAATAAGGCCTTTAAATTTCTGGATTACAAAAATGAGATTTTATTTATGGTTTTATAATTGCTAGAGGTAGAAACAGGTTTTTTTCCAAAACAACAACTGTTTTCAATTAAGCTTCCGCAACGATTAAGACGTTATAAGTAATACATCTTAAATAGGGAATAATCTTTTTAATAAACCACGTTGGGGATTGATCCAATGCAAATTGATGTTTTACACAAATTTTTAAACAAGATGGGTTTTCAATGAAAACTTGGTTTTCGAAAAACACTTCAATGTGATACGCCGGAATCGGGCCTAACTTCTAGGCCAAGTTTGGGGTGTTACATGGTAAGAAATGGTGAGCTGGTCGTGTTGACCACATGGCCTATGATAGATTTTGGGCCTAATGGGCCATAAGAGATCATGGGCCCGTTTGGGCGACGTATTGGGCGTTATGGGCCCTAGGGTTTTGTAAATTCTAAAAAGGATAATAAATGCACTAAGTGATTATGGACTTATTAATGGCCCAAGATATGTATTTATGCCCATGATGAAAAATGACTGATATGCCCCTAAGGGAAAAATGACTAAAATTCCCCTACATGATTTGTGGTTGATTTGTATGCCATATATATGTTATGTTGCATGTAACACCCCTAACTAGTATCCATCGTTGGAATAGGTTACGCGGCATTATGAATTACTAAACAATACTCAACCATCATACATTCACATGCTAACCAATTCAATCTCTGAAACTAATCAAATGTAATATCATAAGTCAAAATAACCTTTTATGAACAAATTTATATAACATAACTAATAATTAAATAATCATATATTTATAAGCACAACATTCGAAGTCATATCCTTTTCAAACTCTTAAACCAACTACAAAATTCACATCATTAATAATCACACATGTATCAACACTAAATGACTCACCTCTTTTGCATTAAATCAAAATATAATCATAATATTAATAATGGTTACTAATCATTTGGCCATATCCCAAAACAAGGGCCGAATTTAAACATGCAAAAGTACTTATTTCTTATCGATGGTTCATTAGCATTTTACTCGATCAATCTATATACAAATAAAATACAACCTCAACGTTCAATGCTTAAATTATTAAAACCAAGTCTATACATGTAATAGTATCTAATTCATAATGTACCAAATGTCATATAATGACTTAATTTCTTTGTTAATAGCCGAATATGCAACCTTATTAATATTGATCATTCAACGCAAACATAACTCATACATACAAAACTTTACTCAATAATGAAACACTTTAAATTCAATTCCATTTCGTACCATAACCGAATATGCATAAAACCAAACCATGAAAATCATCTAAACTAACTCAACCCCTTATTTCACAAATATAAATAACTCATCCAATTTCATATATGTCCACTTATAATAAAACCCAACTGAATCTTCTAATACCAAAATCAACTCATCACCAAGTCATATTATACAATAGTCACATTTGAAAGCTCATAATTAATTCATCCAACCATGCATGTGTAACATATATTTAAACTTACTCAAACACTTAAACATATTTATCAAAATAACAAGCCATTTTCGCGTGGCTTATTATGTACAACCCAATCAAAAAGGATTCAAAAGATATCATAGCTTATACATGCCAGAAGTTTCAAATTTAGCTTTAAAAGTACCAAAATAAAAACGATAGTGTGGATGACTTTGTTGATGATCCCGAGCCCGTAACAAGTTTTCAAAATCTATAAAACAAATACAAGTAAACACACACAAAGTAAGCTAATTTAGCTTAGTAAGTTATAAGCAATTTAGACATTCAATAGACATTAATAACTCAATTTAATTTAAATAAGATCATGGCAATAAGCTACATAAACTCAAGCTTACTAATGTATAAGCACGCCATTAGTCAATTACCACAAATCAACAGCCAGCTCAAACATACATGTACTCATCCACAAAGCATTTCTTTACTCTCTAATTTTTCATTCCTCACATAAGGCTGAATATAAAATAGCACCCGAATATCATAGATTAACCTTGTAATATACATATATCATACCATATTATCAATGTAATGCATACATCTTTCAAGCATTTCACATTTTCTAACATCAACCACATAGGTTTAAACTAAGTAACATCAACCACATAGGTTCAATACATAACTAAATAACATCAACCATATAAGTTCGATACATACCTGTGGCATCACGAGCTTAAAATTCTATTTCCTTCTTTAAATTTAATATTTAACTCGTTTGATCACTTTTGTTCACTCAACGGATGCACACACTTAGTGTTAAACATTAATTCAAGTTATAATAACCTTACACACTTAGTGCTCAGTATTTTTAATTCGCACACTCAGTGCTCAATAATTTGTTTTGCACACATAGTGCCATCCTCATAACCATATCTATTTTATACTCGCACACTCAGTGCTAAAATATCGATAAATCAAATACATATCAATTCATACTTATCAATATAATTTACATTTAGCATAATCAACATTTTATAAGTTTCAATTCGGCATGTATACATATATAAATTGTATATATATAAATTAACAACAACTATTTGCTTAATAACTTACCTCGGATATCGACGGACAGTATATTTCAACTATTTGACAATTTTTGCTTTCCCCCGATCCAAACCTGATTCTTTTTGTTCTTGATCTTAAATCAAGCTACAATAATGGTCGAATGTTACTTGGCTTTTATTTTTTCTTTTCTTTTACTAGTTTCGGCTTTGAAAGATGAATATGCCAAATATTTTCATATTTTATTAGTTAATACACAAAATAATTATTAGATTACCATAATAGCCTTTATAAAATCATTCCATTCCAACTAACTAATGGCCGAATATGTCCATGCAATATTTCATTGGCCTAATTGCATCTTATATCCTCCATAATAAAAGAACACCTACAATTCGGCACTCACACATAAACCATCAAATTTTCCTTTTATGCAATTAAGCCCCTATTTAATAATTCAACATCCAAACAACAAAATTAAAACACGAAACTTTCAAGAATATTAATTCACACACAAATAACATCAAAAATAATTTTTGAAATATTTTTCTGACTCCGATTTGTAGTCCCAAAACCACCGTTCTGATTAGGGTCAAACTCGGGCTATTACATTGCATTCATTCGATATTATGCTGCTTGGGGGACGGGTTTATGATGGAGGAAGTGATATATGAGGATCGCATAGTCGCTTGACGACTGTGGATCCACCGATGGCTTTTAAGCCAGTATATGATTGGCAGCTTTCCTGCAACGTCAAGTAGTGCCGCAACCGGTGCTACAACGGGACTGTAGGGATAGGTGGGTCAATTTATATCCCCAAAGGAGTGTAGGGCTGGACAGGAGATGGAGTGCAGGGTTGGTATGGGCGTTTATGCATTGCATATATGGATTTTGATATTTGAGATGGGCTTCAGCCCGGTAAATGTGATATGTGCTATTTGACATGGGCTCAGGCCCAACTGAGGCTAATGTGGGCTAAAGCCCAATTGCCACCATTATTGAAATGGGCTTAGGCCCAAACTGTTTAATGTTTGTTTTTACAGTTGATGAGGGTTGTACACACTGAGTTTTCGTAAACTCACCCCCTGTTTTAAAATTTTTAAGGTAATCCTTAATAAGTGGTTCGACATAGGAGAGGACTCGGAGGTGGCTACGCAAATTGAGCAGCTTACATTTTAGTATTTGACTTTATATTATTTTTAATTGCTTTCTTTTGGGTTTGGATGTAATAAGGCCTTTATCTCAGGTTTGATTTGGTTTTGGATTTATTTTCATATTTGCTTAACTCGTAGATTAAAACCTATTTTTCTAAATATAGAACTAAATTAGTATTTTTACGCAAAACTTGATTTAAAAACACGAACGTTTTCAAAGCAAGAGCTTCCGCTGAAAATAAACAAAGGAATTCAACAAGGATCTCAAACTAAGGTTTTTAATTAATAAACTCAGGGTTTTATCTAAACTTGTAGTTAAACAAATTTTCACTTGCTTCATTTTAAACTAAAGTACCTCATTTTTTAGGCGGGCTTTGAGTAAAAGAAATACAACACGAGAGCCCTGTTTTAGATCACAAACAACCTAACATTTTCAAGGTGACACTGCCAGATTGAACGAACTACCCTTCAATGTGACACTGCTAGATTCACTTGCTTCACTTGCTTCGGATTTAACGAACTACCCTTCAATGTGACACTGCCAGATTCGGCCATAACATCCGAGCTGGGTTTGGGGTGTTACATTTAGTGGTATCAGAGCCCGATTGTAAAGCTTGGGTTGTGAAATAGGCCTTAATTTTTGAATTTTAAAACTATTAACAAATGAATCAAAATATTTTGAGAATTTCTAATGTATGGCACCCTGAGCCTCCAACGTCGAATCAAGTAAGTTTTCTGGATAACTGAAACCTGTTTTAGATCGATAACTGTAGATAGTTATTTGCTACTTTAGAAGATAGACTATATTAAAACATTTAGGTAGAGAAAAACTGAAGCTTGTAGGAAACTTAAGACTGTAGCGGATTTATGACTACAAAAATAGCTTTTACACTACCACTTCCATAAAATATCTGCTTAATTACTGAAATTATGAACAAAATTTCATAAAATTTCTAATTCAGATAATACGCAACTCGACGATGAGCGCTAGAATAGGTGCAAGAGGCCGCGACAGAGGCCGTGGAAGTGTTAGGGCTGGGTCTTCGACATCAGGCCACATGCCTAATGTTAGAGTGGAAGAGGCTTCGGCTTCACCAATGGCTGAGACGGGACCATATGATCAGGCTGCTAGGGACGATGTGTTGTCACAAGTAATGTTGAGGATTTTTTAAAGAGTCGATGGGCCCAACAATGGTGTGGGAAGTCGACGGTCTATTGCGGAGCGACTTCAATCTAACGAAGCTGAAATTTTTTAGGGTATTACTAGTGTGGCTCCTAATGTGGCCGAATACTGGTTGGAAGCCACTGAAAGAATAATGGATGATTTGGACTGTACATCAGAGCAAAAGTTGAAAGGGGCAGTGTCACTAATAAGAGAGGAAGCCTACCAATGGTGGCTGACAGTGAAAGAGGGCACCCAACCTGAGCGGATCACTTGGGAATTCTTCAAATCTACTTTCCAGGGGAAATATGTTGGTGTAAGTTACGTAGATGCCCGAAGAAGAGAATTCCTAAATTTAACTCAAGTAGACAGATCTGTGGCCAAATATGAGGCTGAGTTTCTAAGACTCAATAGGTATGCTAAGGGGATTGTGGCAATAGACTATGAGCACTATGTTAGGTTTGAGGACAACCTCAGGGTAGTCTTCGAGTGCTGATAGCTCTACAAAGGGAGCAAGATTTTGTAGCATTGGTAGAAAAAACAAAGATAGCTGAAGAGGTAAAGCGCACCGAGTGCTTGAATTAGGAAAAAGAGAGAGGAAAAAACAAAGAGATGTAGAGCCTACTGGTGCTAGATAAAGGCCTAGGAGGAGGGCCAGAGTGGATGGGTCAGTTAGAGCTAGGCCCCCTGTTGCTAATACTGGGTTACCGCCATGTGCTACATTTGGGAAAGGTCATGTCAACGAGTGCTGGAGAAGGACGGGAGCCTGTCTATGTAACACCCCAAACCCGGCCCAGACGTTACGGCCAAGTCTGGTGTGTCACATCACCTACAACTAACCATGTGACCTAGTTGCTAAGTTTGAGGTGAGCTTTGCAAAACTGCTATTTAAAGTCTTAAGAGAAATTCCCGATTTATTGGTGAACGCCCTATCCATTACAAGTTATTAAGAGATTTATTATAAAATTTAACTTTGTTACTCGTTTGATACGTGTGTTTGATTTTGAAAACGTTTGAATAAATTTTAAGAAAACTCGCGCAGCTTTGTACATAGCATTAGAAGTATAGTATAAATAAAAAGTCGAAAAACCAAAATAATTAGAGCGGCCTTATTACAACCCAAAACCATAATGAAAATAATTTAAAATAAATAAGGAGATAATGTAAAATAAAATAAAATAAAAACTTAATTGATTAACTACAGTCCATATGGCCACTTTGAATCCCTTTCAACTCTAAGTCCGCCAGTCTAGAGCTCACCTGCATGGATTGAAGGGAAAAGGGGGTGAGTTTGGAAACTCAGTGTGTAAAGAAAGCCCATCCAGAGCCCAAACCAGCTGAGGCCCATTGGGCCTAAGCCCTACCAGTCTCAGTAACTACTAGGCCGAAGCCCTATTCAGTATTCAGTTAACTGGGCCTTAGCCCTATTCAATAAGCAATACAACTGGGCCTTAACCCTTTTTAGATAACAGTACGGCCCATAGGCCCATTACAGAAACAGAACATATATCATTATGAATGCAAACCCAAACCCAACCTAAATCCAACCGCTACACTCCACCCGTACCAGCCCTGCACTCCATGCGGGGAATAACTCAACCCATCCAGCCTTACACTCCACAGTTGTAGCATAGCTGCTCAGATAACAGTGTAACGAGGCAAAGCCCCTTCAGTACATGGTCAAGCCACTATCAGTACTTCCTCCATTAATAACCCAGTCCCATGCAACAGATAATCATGTTGTGAACAGAAATAGAAAAACATGCATTTTAGTAATTATGCCAGTTTCTAGGGTTTCATGCACATTTTAATCAGTAATAGTCTAACTTTTATCTCAATAGCTTATTTAGCCCATTTTAGCATATTACAATCATTGGGCCCTAAAACCTCTAATGGGCCCTACAGTGTTGTTTAGCTACTTAAGCCTGTTTAGCCCAAATTCTAAGTCTAGTTTAGCAGATTTATCCTACAGTATACCAGAACACTCCTACCACCTATTTTTACCCATATGGGCCCGTAAGCCCATTGGGCCTATTTTCAGCCCATCGATGCCCAAATTTATTGAGGTGCACGAAATTGCGCACTTACCAACTAAACTGATTTCAGTTATCAAATTTTACCGCTTCCAATTAACCCACGAGCGCTCGCACGCTTGTAAGCCCACGAAATGCCAAAATTTCAGCATTTCGGCTTTTCGGCTTTTGCCGATTTAGGCTACAAAAGGGTGTTCGTTTGCACACCTGTTTTGGGACAACCACTACCGAGATCTCCCACGATAACCTACAATCAGCCACTACAGTCTTTAGATTACAAATCAATAATAACCAATCTTAAAACTCCTTGTTACATTCGGCCACAATAGGGTGTTCTTAACCACTTACCCTTCTCGTTCTATTTACTAGATCTAAATCTACCAGTCGCTCCAACAATCCAAGCCTTCGATCGGCAACCCTTAGTCTGCACTAGCATAAAATAATTCAAATAATAAGACCAACAGAGCCTCTAGCCCCAATCGATAGCCTCCTATACACATAGGGGTTTCAGCTTTTCTGAAATCCCGAAATAAAGTATGAACAAGAGATTCTGATAACTTACCAAAGGTTTAATCTCCAGAATGATTCCAATCCCATTTCTAACTCAGATCTGACGTAGATCTAGCCTCTAAACACGAGCAAAGAATAAATCTATAGATCTAAAAGTTTGACTCCTAAATCCCTATGAGTATGGTAATTTCAGCTTTTGATGTGATGAAGAAAAAAGTGATTTGAAGTTATCGATTGAAGAGGTGTTGTCAATAGAGGTTAGGGGTTTTGAGAATGTGAGATTCAGCTAGAAGGGATGAAGAAGAAAGGAGGATTTGGCTATGGACAAATCGACACAAAAGTAAACTTTCGGGATTTCAGCTTTTAGTAGTAGTCGATTGGCTTGAGAAGAAAAGAATGGCAGATTCAATTTTGAAAAAAAAGAAGAGAAGGGATGAGTAGAGAGAAGAGGCTGTTTCAGCTTAACAAGAAAAGAAGAAAAAAAAGAATGAAAGGAGGAGAGGGTTTTCTTTTGGTAAAAATGGCAAAAGGGGGTACTTGCCACACTTTTAGCTTTTGTCAAAAAAAGAGAGAGGAGAATAGAAGGGAGCTTATCACTATACCTAATCAGTAGTCAAGAAAAGAATAGCCAAAACAAACCCTAAGAGACCCCAAAGCTATTTGGCTAGCACCCTAAACACTCCCTAGCTGATTATGTCCCAAAACCTTAAGCCAAAACCGATATGTTCCCACAAAAATCCCTTGTTCGGCCACCATAAGCCCCCTTCAAAATTCTTATTATTTCTCTCTCTAATCTATTTAATCTAATTCCATGGACCACTCAAACTCTCTTCAGCAGAGTTCCACTTGAGTTCCATCTCATGTCCAGCACATGCACAAAAAATAAAACACCACCGCTTGCCATGTAACTAGAACCTTGGCCCAGCACTCAGTCCAGACGCCACCTTTTTAGGCACTTAAGTGGCGCCTCATTGCCACTTTACCAAGGGGTTACTTGAGTCTTATTTTCCCCACTTTTTCTTAAAAGCCCACTTAACAAAGTCCCATTCACTTAAAATCCAAAGTTGATATTTTCCCGAGTTTTATCTTGGGCTTGGGCCTTCTAAAGGCCCACTAACACACTTAAACACAAATTTAATAACCAAATCACGAAAATTTCAAGATTTTGCCAAAATCACAAAAATCCTGAAAAATCCCGAAAATCAGGGCGTTACAATCTAAGTTGTGGTTCTAAGGATCATCGTATCAAAGATTGTCCTAGAAGGCCAGATTAGGTGCAAGCTATAGGAAGAGTTAATGTTCAGCCACAGAGGGGTGTTCAATAGTCGCCAAGGGGCCATGGGCAGGCCAGGGGCGGTAACGGAGTAGGACGCAGTCGTGGAGCACCGGGTAGAGGTGCAGGGCATGCTGAGGAGAGGCAGCTAGCTCTGGTCTATGCTACACGTCATCGAGAGGATAGGGATGCCCCAGATGTAATAATGGGTACGTTCATTATTCGTGAACTGCCTTACACTGCATTGATTGATATTGGGTCAACGCATTCATACATTGCATGCAACATGACTGAAACCCTGGGTAATGTGTTTAAAACTACTAAAAATGAGATTACTGTGTTGAGTCCTTTAGGACAGTTTGTGAAAATGAGTAAGATGTTTAGGGATGTACCCTTAGTAGTCCAAGAGGTTACCTTTTTAGTTAACTTGATGGAATTGCCATTTGGCGAGTTTGATCTAATATTAGGCATGGATTGGCTGGTGAAACACCGAGCAACTCTGGATTGTACTGCTAAGCGAATGGTACTGAAAATCGCAAAGGATAAGGAGGTGGTGGTAATAGAGGAACATCGGGATTATGTGTCACATGTGATTTCGACCTTAAGGGCTGTGAAGTTGGTAGGAAGGGCTGTGAAGCTTATTTGGCCTACATTAGTGATATGGATCTTAAAGGTCTTACAGTTAAGGAGTTGAGAACAGTTAAGGAATTTCCTAATGTATTTCTTGATGAACTGGCTGGACTACGTCCCAACAGAGAAGTGGAGTTTGGAATTGAGTTATTACTTAGTACAGCTCTAGTTTCTATTGCTTCTTACAGAAGGAAAGGGATACAGTCTCCCCATTGGCCTTTGTGGCACCGAAGGAGCTGGTGGAACTTAAGGCACAGATTCAATAATTATTGCACTGAGGATTTATTACCAAGTGTGTCTCTATGGGGAGCGCCAGTGTTATTCGTGAAGAAGAAGGATGGGTCCATGCGTATGTGCATCGACTATTGGTAGTTAAACAAGTTAACCATTAAGAACAAGTACCCTCTACTAAGAATAGATGATCTTTTGGATCAGCTTCGAGGAGCCTCAGTTTTCTCAAAGATTGATTTGCACTCAGGGTACCATCAACTGAGAGTTAAAGAGGCAGATATTTATAAGACAGCTTTCAGAACTCGTTATGGGCATTACGAGTTCCTGGTTATGTTGTTTGGGCTAACAAATGCACCTGCCGCTTTCATGGATCTCATGAACTGGGTTTTCCAACCTATTTGGACTGGTTCGTGGTGGTCTTCATAGACGATATCCTGGTGTACTCAAGAACTGAGGATGATCATGATCAACACTTGAGGGTTGTGTTGCAGATTCTGATGGAGAAGCAGTTATATGCCAAGTTCAGCAAGTGTGAATTTTGGCTGAAAGAAGTCACGTTTTTGGGTCATGTAGTTTTGGCTGAGAGGATTAGGGTTGATCCTCGAAAAATTGAAGCGATGTTAGACTAGAAACTGCATAAGAAAGTGTTAGAAATTCAGAGCTTTCTGGGTTTGGCTGGGTACTATAGACGTTTTGTTGAGGGTTTTTCGCTGATTGTTGCTCCTTTAACCAAGTTCCTATAGAAAAGGGTATCGTTTTTTGGGGTGATAAGCAGCAAGAAAGCTTTGAAAAGCTTAAAAAGGTTTTGACTGAGGCACCTGTTTTGATTCAGCCAGAGCCTAGGAAGGAGTTTATGGTCTACAGTGATGCATCGCACATTGATTTACGTTATGTGTTGATGCAAGAGGGTAAAGTAGTTACTTATATGTCGTGTCAGCTTAAGACTCACGAGGTAAATTACCCAACTTATGACTTGGAGCTGGCAGTAGTCATATTCGCGTTAAAAATTTAGAGACATTACTTGTATTGGGAAAAGTGCCTAATTTACACAGATCATAAGAGTCTAAAATATCTCCTTACCCAGAAGGAGCTGAACCTTTGGCAGTACAGATGGATTGGGCTGCTGAAGGATTATGATTGAACGATTGAATACCACCCGAGCAAAGCAAATGTGGTAGCCGACGCACTAAGCCGTAGGGCTATGTCTGACTTGAGGGCTATGTTCGCTCGCTTGAGCTTGTTTGATGATGGTAGTTTATTAGCTGAGCTTCAAGTCAAGCCATTGTGGGTCGAGCAGATAAAAGATAAACAAGTGTTGGATGAAACTTTGGGTTCTCAATTTAGGCAAGTTGAGAATAGGGAAACGATAGACTTTGGGCTAAATAGTGAAGGAGTGCTGTGCTTCTGTGGGAGAATCCGTGTACCGAAGGATAATGGTCTAACGTAGTCTATACTATGGGAAGTGCATAGTAGTCCCTATGCTATACATCCCGGCGGAAACAAGATGTATCAGAATTTGCGTGAGCTTTACTGGTGGTCGAAACTTAAGCGCGAGGTTACTAAGTTTGTGGGCAATTGTTTGACGTGTCAACAAGTGAAAGCAGTACATTAGTTACCTTTGGGTTTACTTCAGCCAATGAAGATTCCACTTTGGAAGTGGGAAAGGGTTACCATGGACTTTGTTAGTGGGCTACCCCTGACGTCTACTAAGAAAGACTCGGTATGCGTTATTGTGGATCGGTTAACTAAGTCTACCCATTTTATACCGGTCTGCACTAACTACTCATTACAGAAGCTGGCTAAGTTGTATGTGGCTGAAATTGTAAGATTGCATGGAGTACCAGTCTCTATCATATCAGACAGTAATCATCGATTCACGTCTTAGTTCTGGAGGAAGCTGCATGAGGCGCTGGGTACTAGATTGGATTTCAGCACGGCATTCCACCCTTAGACTGATGGCTAGTTGGAGAGGGTAATTCAAGTTCTGGAGCATACATTGAGGGGATGTGTAATTGAGTTTCAAGGTAGTGGGAAGACTATTTGTCGTTAGCTAAATTTGCATACAATAATAGTTATCAGGCAAGTATTGGGATGATACCATATGAAGCGCTATATGGGTGAAGGTGTCGTAGTTCGACATGTTGGACAGAATTGGGTGAGCGGTGACTTTTCAGACCTGAGTTAGTGGCAGATACTGAGGATAAGGTGAAATTGATTCGAGATCAGTCAAAAGAGGCATCAGGTAAGCAAAAATCGTATGCTGACCTTAAGCGTCGAGAGATTAAGTACGAGGTGGGGGACTTGGTAAGTTAAGCCCCAGGTTGGGTCGCCTATCAACTGGAATTACCCCCTGAATTGAGTCAGATCCACGATGTGTTTCATTTATCCATGCTAACGCGCTATTGCTCGAATCTTTCTCACATTGTGCCGATCAAAGAGATTGGGGTTAGGCCAGACCTAACTTTCGAGGTGAAACTTGTGCGGATAATTGATCGCGATGTTAAGGTGCTGAGGAGAAAATTTGTCCTATTAGCTAAAGTCCTATGGCATAACCACAATGTTGAGGACGCTACATGGGAACCTAATGAGACAATGCGACACCAGTATCCTTAACTGTTTTAATAAGGTAAATTTCGAGGTTGAAATTTCTTTTAGGGGGTAGAGTCGTAACGCCTCAAAAATCTTGAGTTTTTCTAATTCTGTGCAATGTGATTTCTATTGCATGTTAGCGCTGCTGTGTTAGTTATTTGGGGTGTTTGGGGGTCTTTGGGAACCCTGGGTGCACGTCTTGGTATTGGAAAGATTTGTGTTTTTGGTATTTAGAGGAACCCTGACTCTAGGTGGTCATGTTCTTAAATTTTGTTGGGTAAGATTGGATGTAAGGAATGATTGGGTGGTAGTGGTAGTGGCGTGTTTCTTCTGATGGGGGACTTAGGTTCCAATCTTGTTGCTCACAAGGGGGGAAATGTTTATTTTTGTAAAAGGGTCGTGTGGGAGGTTAAGTTGGAATGGACTTTGGTGGAGAGAGGTCGATTCAGTCAGAGGAGAGTTTGAAAGGAGTTTGAATTTGTTATTGAGGGATTTGAGGAGGGATAAGGGGAGTGATTTTAAGAGATGGAGGGGTGAGTGAGAGTTTGGCCGAAAGTGGGATGCTCTTGGTGCAATTCGGTCACTTTTGTTTTGGTGCCAAAATAGTGTGAGTGTGTTAGTGATATTTCAGCTTTTGTTTCTTTTGGTGCGTGTTTGAAGGATAAGTGTTTGTAGTGACCGATTTGATCTCTAGCCTTTCCTCTTATTTTAGTTTTTCTTGTTTTTGCTGAGAACAAATGCTACTATCTCACTTCTCAAATCAATAGCCTCTTATGCCAATTCTTTATTTTTCTCCCCTATTGATTTCTTTTCATTTCTTTTGCTTTTAGTCAAATACATTCTCTCCCCCTTGATTTAACCAATCCCTACTCTCTCTCTTGTTCTAGTAGGCCGAACTTGCTTGCGTCGTTTCCATCTCCTTTCCTCTGGTTCTCTGTATTAATTCTTAAGAAGAATGCAACCCTTTTTCCTTTCTTAAACTCTCCGTTACTTTTCCTTCTAGGCTAGCCGAACATTATTCTTCTATCATTCGGATTTCACCTCTTTTTTACACCCTCTATCGAATCTTCTTCTATTCATCTCTCAAAACTATTCGTGGATTTGACGTGGGGAAACTCTAGTAATCGGTAAGTGGATTTGGGGTGGTAAGGTTGGTTGATTGTTTTTCTTCTGTCAAGGTTAGCATTTTATTATTAGATTATCATAGGAGTGGCCTCGTCTTAGGTTTGATGATTGTTGTGTACGCTTATGATTTAGGTATTGTGCAACGAGGCGAGGGCGCTTGTAATCAAGCGATTTGCGAAGGTTTAAACCGTTGTTGTTAACGTGGGTATCGATTAGTGGTTTGGGAATAGGCTCTTTAGGGTCTTTGTTAGTAGAGAATCCGCTCATAGCTACTTGATTGATTATAGGTTCGTGGTTCGTGGACTTGGGTGCGATTTCTCTAAAAGGTGTGTACCCACATTGCACATACGATATATTGACAAATCTCGAAAAGTCGAAAAGTCAAACAGTTGAAAGTTGGTTACGGTAACCCCATGAGTGCGTGAAGGCCCCACGAGCGATCTCATTGACTTGGGCCACTTTTTGGCCAATTGGGTCGAAATGGGCCAAATGGGCCTGAAGGGCCCATGGGCCCAACACTAGTAAAATTATTAGATTGGTAAGAAATGATGAACCAGTCGTGTTGACCACATGGCCTATGATAGATTTGGGCCTAATGGGCCATAAGAGAGTGTGGGCCCATTTGGGCTACGTATTGGGCATTATGGGCCCTAGGGTTTTCTAATTTCTGAAAAGGATAATAAAAGCACTAAGTGATTATGGACTTATTAATAGGCCAAGATATGTATTTAGGCCTATAATAAAAAATGACTGTTATGCCCCTAAGGGCAAAATGACTAAAATGCCCCTACATGATTTGTGGTTGATTTGTATGCCATATATATGTTAAGTTGCATTTATTTGATATTATGATGCATGGGGGATGTGTTTATGATAGAGGAAGTGATATATGAGGATGGCATAGTTGCTTGACGATCGTGGATCCACCAATGGCTTTTAAGCCAGTAAATGATTGGCAGCTTTGCTACAACATCGAGTAATGCATCAACCGGTGCTACAATTGGAGTGTAGGGATGGGTGGGTCGATTTATATCCCCATAGGAGTGTAGGGCTAGACAGGAGATGGAGTGCAGGGTTGGTATGGGCATTTATGCATTGCATATATGGATTTTGATATTTGAGATGGGCTTAGGCCTGGTAAATGTGATATTTGCTATTTGACATGGGCTCAGGCCCAACCGAGGCTAATGTGGGCTAAGGCCCAATTGCCACCGTTATTGAAATGGGCTTAGGCCCAAACTATTTAATGTTTGTTTTTAGAGTTGATGAGGGTTGTACACACTGAGTTTTCATAAACTCACCCCCTCTTTTAAAATTTTTCATGTAATCCTCAATAGGCGGTTCGACGTAGGGGAGGACTCGGATGTGGCCATGCAAAATAAGCAGCTTAAATTGTAGTATTTGACTTTATATTATTTTTAATTTCTTTCTTTTAGGTTTTGGTGTAATAAGGCCTTTATCACCGGTTTGATTTGGTTTTGGATTTATTTTCGTATTTGCTTAACTCGTAGATTAAAACCTATTTTTCTAAATATAGAACGAAATTAGTATTTTTATGCAAAACTTGATTTAATAACACGAACGTTTTCAAAGCAAGAGCTTCTGCTAAAAATAAACAAAGGAATTTAACAAGGATCTCAAACTAAGGCTTTTAATTAATAAACTCAGGGTTTTATTTAAACTTGTAGCTAAACAAATTTTCACTGGCTTTGTTTTAAACTAAAGTACCTCATTTTTTAGGAGGGTTTTGAGTAAAAGAAATACAACATGAGAATCTTGTTTTATATTGCAAACAACCTAACATTTTCAAGGTTTCTCAATGGCTTTGGATTGAACAAACTACCTTTCAATGTGACACTGCCAAATTCGGCCATAATGTTCGAGCTGAGACACGTCCCAGCTGAAAATAAAACATCCTGATCATCAGAAAGATTTAGGCGCAAATTTCAATAACAACCAGCATAAAAACTCATTCTTCACACTTCTGATAAGTATACCTCTGTACTTTCATTATTAGGTCTGAACTCATATTCGTCAATAGAACATTTCTTGCTATTATCTCATGGCTAATGCTTTGAACAGTGATTTATTAAGAAACCTGGGATATCAAAATCTCAGAATATGGAGCTATACAAAATTTCTGAAAATCACTTCTCATGTAGAACAGTTAAGGTCTCAATAGTATCTCAGAAAATTTCAAAAAAGGAAAGATAATACTCACAAGCACTAAAATCAACTATAACAAAAACCATATAATTTTCCTTTATATTTACCAAACAATAGCTAGTAGAACAGGACGCTAACATCATAAGGACCTTACCGTCAACAATCACAACTCAAGCAAACTACAATGGCTTCATCTATCTGTAAATTTAATTGACATCCTCAGACAGTAGGAATTTCATTTGAAATCTTACAGAAATAAATATATATACCATTGAAAATAAATGTACATGATATGCGTGATATAAAGTAATAAAATTTATAATAATGATCACATCAAAAACTAACTATTATCACGATTTTAAGGCAAGCGCACCTATCGAATAGTAGTATAGTTTAGTGGCAAGACCGAGATATCGTACCCAAGGGAACCAAAAGTACTAGTACTAACTTTCTTTCTATTATTTAACCTAGAAATAAAAGGGGGATTTTTATGAAACTAAACTAATTCTAAAACTAAACTAAGAATGCACAAAAAGTGAATTGGGGAAAAACTCTTAGGAAAAACTGATTGATTTGGACAATACTCAAGGGAGAATTCACCTAGACTTCACTTGTTATCAAATCTTGAACTAGACGATTTATTCACTTCACTTAATCCGTAGAAATCCCTAATTTATGTTAATACCTCCGTCAAGGATAAGAACAACTAATCCTAGGTTGATTAACTGAAATCTCTTTCTAGTTAAAACCCCTAGTCTTGAATTAACTCGATTTATGGATTCCTTTATTAGGTTTGACCCTAATCTGGCAGATTTATGTCGCCCTATGTCTAGGGTTGCATGCAACTCCGCTTAATTGTGTTGGATCTACTCCTATGCAGGGACTTTTGCTCCTCTACATAAGCACATTCGACTTAAATCAATATCTCGAAAATATCAATTTAAGAGTTAAAGACACAATTAAGAACAAATCAAATACTTATCATATAATTCAAGAGAAAATAATAACAAGCTCTGTCTTAAGTTTCATCCCCCTCAAGTATTTGGGGAATTTAGTTCATAATTATAAAAGAAAACATCTCAGAAGAAATAAAATAACAAAACATAAAGAACCCAAAAACCCTTGTAGGAATTTGAAGGGAGATCTTCAGTCCTGAGGGAGAATTCAGCTTCTAAGATGGATCAATCGGCTTTTCTTGGAATAATTCCCTACTTCTACTCCCTATGTTGGCGGGAATAAGGCACCTTCTTAAGGTGAGAAAAGTACCCCTTTTTAGGAGAGGCAAGTCCCCTTTAGTAGTTGCCCCCTAGGGTCTTTATATAGAGCTTTGGAATGCCTTTCTTAGCCCCTAAGCAGCCTTTTCCGAGTGAAATTGAACTTTCTCACGATAGGGACACGCCCGTATGCCACAGTCGTGTGACTTCGACAATGGGCCGTGTTCGGGTCTGTTTGGTGTGGCACGGTCGTGTGAGTCGGGGTTGGGCCGTGTTTGAGCTTTTAAGGTGGCACGGCTGTGTGGCAAACTCTTAAGCCGTGTTGATTATTAAATTGGGACTAAATTGCCTGTTTTTGGCCTGTTCCTTGCTCTTTTCTCTTCCCTATGCACGTCTAAGTATAAAACATGAACTTAAAGGTTTAAGAGCATCAATTTACACAAATCAAGGGTTAATTCTTCCAGAAATTAGGCTAAGCATGGGGTAAAAACATGTATAATTTATCGTTTATCAGTGCACATATTATAGTCGAAAGAATTTCTGAAATTTTCTCAACCAAAAACTCTGGATTCAGCTATTAATACAGCTTAATCATTATTCCTCTGCCTAATTCTATCATTACTGAATCCAGATTATCTCATTCAAAATCGAAATTTATTTAAAAGAAAATCCAGCAATTATATACCTTACACATCATACCTGAATAATTGCATTAATTTAACCTAACTTTTCTTTAACCGTAACATTTCAAAATCTGGATGATCTTCATATTAACCTCCCATCTTTTCTATAACTGTATTCATTTGCTAAATCATTCTCGACTCTGATTATGTTGTCAATTAATTTGCCACTAAACTCTTTAGTTTTTCACTTGTAAGCCTATTCAGTCTAAATTTCATGTAATCTCTCTCTGAAATACCTTGTTGAAAAGGGGGTGAGGTTGTAACACCTTTGATTTTCCTCGTATATACTCAAGCATATAACTTAACACTCATCAATATATAATATTATCATAATTATACAATTTGCTTCAAGCAACTTATCATACACGTTCATAATCCAAAGACTTCTTGATCATCTTATCCAAACTAGTGCACTTATACATGCATTCATGAATCTTAAATAACATTACTCATAACATTCACTTAACTTCTCTAGTTATACATATAGTATCATGCAAATGTCAATTTAACATGAACACTTATCTCAATATAAACTTTCCTTTTATCTTATCTCATCTTTCATATTTCCCAAACAGTTCCTATTCACAATTGTTTATTATCACATAAACATCATGAACTATTATTCTTACCTTTTATGAGCCTCAACTCATCATAAACATATTGTCTGTACTATCAAACTTAGCTCGGTTGGAGTGCACATCTGTCTGACAAAACCTTTTTCATCTGGGTCGGGAGTCGTCACACTATCACAGTTCAATATGGCATGTATATCTAGACTCTTACTCATGCTAGATAGTCTAAAAACTGACTAAACTCTTGGTCTGATACTAATAAATGTAACACCCCCTACCTGAGACCGTCGCTGGACCAACACAAGAAGTTACCAGACTTATCTTACTGGTTCGGGGCATAAAATTTTACTTTTAAAATTAATTAGCTCACATTCTTCCAATATATCCCTAAAGAGGGCCCTCGAGGCCCTAAAACATGCAATTGAAACGGTTCAAGACCAAACCAGGAACATTAAAAATTTTTCGATTACTTACACAAATCAAAACAATTTATTTTACTATTTATAATAAAACCGTCCACCTATGTAACAGTCACTAAATTAATTATAAATCGAGTTACAAAACTCGAAATTTAAATCCATAAATTTTCCCTAAAACTAGACTCATATATCTTCTTACAAAATATTTCCAGAACTTTTGGCTTGGCCAATTAGTACAGTTTATTCATTAAATATTCCCCTATTTTGCAATCCAATAGACCTAACCTCTCTTCACTAAAAATTGATTATCTCATTATACAGAATCTGGATAACATTTCCATTTCTTTCTCCTTAAAATAGACTCACTAAGGAATCTAGACATATAAATTATAATCCTTAATTCTTCTTTTACAATTTCTAGTAAATTTCTAAAATTAGAACAAGGGATCACGAACTCATTCTGAACCAATCTCACAAGAATTTAAATATCTTAAAATATAGACTTCCTTTGCATGCTATGTTTCTTTCCTCTGAAAATAGACTCAATAAGATTTAATTATATATCTTATTGACCAATCTATTTCATTTCTACAATTTTTAGTGATTTTTCAAATTCACATCACTACTACTGTCCCAAAACTGTTTTATAACCAACTTTTATTCTTTCATAATTTCTTTGCATTAAACCTCATTTACGCATACATAACATCAACACATGTTCTTATTTAGCCATTTCAGTAGCTAATCATTTCCAAGCATTCGCATGCCATTCTTTAGTCATATCATAAGGACATACACACAAAATAACCAAGTCCCTATACATGCCATAACTTAAAATGTTTCAATGAAAATACCCAATAGGTAACTTGATAGTAGAAATTATGAGGCGATCTCCGACAACCTCCAACCTGAGCTTGTTTGATAAAACTCTGGAACAGAGGAAAGGAAAGAGGTAAGCTTATAAAGCTTAATAATTTCACATGCAAAATAATAGGCATTAGTAATGAATTTAGCTTATTATTAAGCTTTCATAATTTGCATAAATAATATTAAGTTCTTACTTTCCCATCTTACTCATTGGTAACCTTACCAAAGGCTCAGAATAATAAAAAGAATACCTTACTTAATAGCTTGTTTATGTACATGCAACATCTCACTTAACACATTAATACTCTCTCATAATATATAAGCATATGGCTAATCATGTCACAAAGCGTCATAAGTATAATTGAAAACTTATCATTTACTTAATACTTGAATATACTCATTAAAATACTTTTAATATCATCAACTAACAAAATCTTTATTTTACTTCTCCACTTACTCTTTAACTTTCTTGTTTATCATTCTTTTACCTGAACTTTCTTGTAACATAGCCTGTATATTAGCCCGATGAATCGTTTGGAATACTAAGGGTACTTGGGTTTTCCTGCCTGATAATAGCCTACCAATGTCATGCTCTAGGCATGGTCTTACATGGGATGTTCCTTAACTGTCTCAACCTGCCAATGCCATATGTCATATATGGACTTGCATGGGATGTTCCTCAACTGTCGCAACCTGCCAATGATATATGTCTGATATGGACTTACATGGGATGTTTCTCAACTATCTCAACCTGCTAATGCCATATGTCTGATGTAGACTTACATGGGATGTTCCTCAACTATCTCAACCTACCTGTGACAGCCTTATTTAAACCCTAGTCGGAAAGTGGTTTCGGGACCGCTAAACCGAGTCATAGAAATAATTGAATATAATATTTGATGTCTATTATATGTGTTAGTTCATGTGTGAAATCTTTGATGTTTTGATTTAGTTATATGAATGTGAATTTCGCTTAAAAAGGGCTTAGTTGTGAAACTTTGAAAGTATGTTAGATAAATGTGTGGTGACTAAATAATTGCATAATTTAAAAAGGTATGACCTTGCATGTCAAATTTCCCTTTTTAGGGTGAGTGGCCGTCCATGATATGATGATAAGCATTAAGTGTGAATTTTCTTTAATATTTTAGTAAGAAATGACTAAATAATGGGAAAAAGAAAAGAAAGAAAAGAAAATTTTTGTTCATCCTTTCTCTTCTTGGCCGAATCTTAAAGGAAGAATTGGGAGAAGGATTTTAACTTTCAGTCACCATGGTTATGCTTGCTTAAGGTAAGTTTGATGTTTATTCTCAAAATTCTTGTATAATTTGGTTTAATTACTTAGTCTAGTACATAACCCATGTGTAAATTTCCAATTTGGTTATAAGATGAACGTTCAGCTATGAGATGTTTGGGCACTTTGAAATGGAACCTTTGATAGTTGAAACTAAGCATGAGGGTGCTACGTTCTACCTTAGCCAAGAGCATGTTTGAGCTGGTTGAGTATTAAATTGTTAAAAGATAAGTTGTGTTCATTATATGCAATTGCCGAATGGAGAAAAATGGAAAAGAATTTGGGAAAAATGTTGAATGTGTGCTAGAAGGATATACGGTCAATGAAAAATATATTAGCATGATTATATATGATTGTTTGTGTGTGGTGCCGATTGGTGTAATGAGCTTGTAAGGTGTGTATGAGCAATATGTGTTTTATGGTGGGTTTAAGAAGTAAATTGAGTCACGTCATATTGATAGGAAATATGAAACATATTGTTTCAAGAAAAAGGTGATTACCGAACATGAAAGTGTTAATATTGATTTGTATGCATAAAAATCTCTTCGGTTAAATAAATGACATGGTGAATATATGTGTGCTAATGTGTTAGAAATTCATGATAATTTTAATGGGGCATATGAAGATGCTGTATATATATATATATGTGTGTGTGTTCTACTAAGGAAACTATATTTGGTTTAAGGCTTATTATCTATGTTAATTTCATTGCTTAAGAATGCCGAAAGTAATGATTGTGAGAAATGACTCTTAGTTATATATATATGTGAGTGCCGAATGGCTTCAATTGAGATTTTGCATTTTTGGCTAGTCAATGATTTAGTTGTGATTGATGTTGAGTATACATTTGGCCGAATGTGTGTGTGTGTGTGTGTGTGTGTGTGGCAAAGAGAGTATATTTGTATCCCTTGTCTTGATCGAGTGAAGTGTATGAGTGTTTAATGAAATTGAATTTGCTTAACCTAGCTCAAGAGCATAGAGGGGCAACATCGGATAAGGGAAAAGCTAAGATCATGGAATAGCCAACCCGAAATTTGTTTAGAAGAATACGAGGTAAGTTTTGAGAAATGAGACCTAGCATACAATTTGATAAAATATGATACATATATGTATATACATGTAATTAAATTGTGGCCTATTGACATTGTTTTGAATATGGTTGATGCAAAGCAAGTAGTGAATATGGCAAATAGCCGAATGTTCCTTAGTAAAATAAGCTATGATAGTTAGTTGGATATTTGATCTCTGTATGTGTCTATAGACCGAATATTAAATGAAAGTGTTACGTTATGTTCTAATATGTGAATGAGGCAAGTGAATTTCAATTGTGATAGATTTTGTGAAATGTATACCTGATGGACACATGTGCATGAAAATTTAGTGAACTATATCCGGGCTAAGTCCCGAAGGGCATTTGTGCCAGTGTATATCCGGGCTAGGTTCCAAAGGGTATTCGTATCGATGTTATATCCGGGCTTAGTCCCGAAGGGCATTCGTGCCGGTGTTATATCCAGGCTTAGTCCCAAAGGGCATTCGTGCCGGCGTCATATTCGAGTTAAAAATCTCGCAGGCATTCGTGCGAGAATTATATGGTTTATGTTGAAATAATTCCAAACAAATGTGATCATTACCCTAAGTTAGTTAGGTATGTACCTCATACTCGGTTATGGATTTGATTCATTTTAGATTGTGAATACACATTTGGATAGTGATGCTCTGGCCTTTGTCTAAGGTTACATGAAAGTCTATGACTTACTTATGATGTATGAATTTTGATTCAAAGTGTGAAGCTACATGAATATGAGAGTATGTGTATAAGCAAGAAATTTAGCATTGAAATTGAAGTGTATGTATTCGGCCAACGGTTGAATTTAGATGGGTACATTGAAATTTCCTATGTGATATGAATTGATGTTTAGGGGAAGTTAAATCGCCATGTATGAAAAAGGGTAATATTTTAATTATGTTCTTATTCGGCCAAAGTGGAGAAGCTAAGCATTAAGATTACTAGGCCTCAAATTTAAATAATTTTATTTCTCAAACTTACTAAGCATAGAAATGCTTACTCTACTGCCCTCAATTCTTTGCTTTTTTTTGGATGTCATTCGTTAGCTACGGTCTCGGGTATCTCAAGATCGAAGTCGTCCACACTATCAAAGTTCTTTCGGTACTTAGTAGCTAAACTTTGAAAATGGCATGTATAAGCTTGACTTTTGTTGTTAAATAAGTATCTCTTGGATGATATATATATATATATGTATAGCCATGCGAAGATGGCTTGCTATGTTATCTTTTTATTTAAATATGGATTTTAAACTTGATCATGTTGGTTGTGAATGAATGTGAAGGCTTGTGCATTCGGTTATTAATATTTGAATTAGTGGGCATTTTGAGATTTGTTTTGAAGAGCGTATATGATTGAATGAGAACATAATGATCAAATGTTGGATTTTCGAATGAATGTGTGTATTCGGTAAGTGATTGAGAATTGAATGATGCATGTTTATTTGATCTTAGTTGGTGTGATTGTATATTGTGTCCTTATGGGAAGGAGTGCCTAATGTGATATACATGTTGTGGTTGACCTTTGATGAGTTAAGTAATGAACGAACATTGATAAGTTGGTTAAATTGTGAGTCTTGGATAGCTATGTGAAATCGGCATATAATTTAAGTGCATATCTAGTTGGTGTCCTTTGACATTAGTTGTCTTATATTAGTAAAGAAATGCATGAATATAAGTTACGACAATCGATTAAGGTAAGGAAATTTAGTGAAAATTTCTTGGAAGTTTGTTTGATCAATATTTATCAAATGTCATGGAATTGAATAATCGTTAGATGAGATGTATTTATTCAAGTACATCGGGCCCTGGTAAATAAGGTCATGAAATTGGCTAAGTCATGAGGTTTTTACCACATGAATAGTAATTGTCATTTAGCATTATAAGTAGTTTCAAAGGGCCATTTTTATGCATGTTCAAATGTTTGGGAAATTAAGTGTACTCGCGCGTTATATTTGTATACTGTTAAATGGAATATGTGCCTGTCATGTGATGTCTCATATCCCTATTCCGGCAACGGATAAGGGCATAGGGTGTTACACTACCAATGCCATATGTCTGATATAGACTGACGTGGGATCCTTGCCCTATATACTCACCAATGCCATGCCTTGGAAAATCATAACTAAAACATACTTGCTCCAAATTCTCAAAGTCAGTCACATAACTTAATAATATTAGCAACAATTGCATAATAATAAAATAATACTCAACTTACATACTTACATTCTCAATCTCATCCTATCCTCAATTGATCTTACTTTCCTCAAATTGTGCTATTCAATGCTTTCCTGATCTTATACAAAGCCACATTACCACTATCGTCTTATGTGTAAACTTATTCGAATTCTCATTTTTAATGTCAAATCATTATCGAACATTTCTCGATTATTATCATTATATTTAGAAATATATACTAAAAAATTTATAACTAATATATCAATTTAGCATTCAAACATGCTTAATTAAATGCTTATTGAACACATGAACTTACCTCGATACCAATACGGTCGGTTTGACTAACTTTCCTGATTTTCGATTTTTCTCCTGCTCTAGGTCCAAATCTCATTTTTCGGGATCTAAAACATCATATTCCCCTTATTTAATCAATTTAATAATCATTTCAGACCTAAAACATAATTTTAAAAAATTTACATTTTTGCCACTAAACTTTTGCATATTTACACTTTTGCCCCAAAGCTCGGAAATAATTTTTATTCAATTTCATTGCATTTTAGGCCTAACTGAACCATTTCATAAATATGGCAGCACAAAATTCTCATTAAAACTCACACTTACGATCGATTTTATAACTTTTACGATTTTATCCTTTCGGACGTTTTCATCAAA
This sequence comes from Gossypium stocksii, assembly GCA_020496765.1. Classification (NCBI taxonomy): domain Eukaryota; kingdom Viridiplantae; phylum Streptophyta; class Magnoliopsida; order Malvales; family Malvaceae; genus Gossypium; species Gossypium stocksii. Next base: position 30,360,817 of record CM035624.1, read on the forward strand.
AATCACTCGGTAAAAATAGTTTCTCTAACCATAAACATGCATAATCTACCATTATTCATTAAAATGCACAATTATTCAACATGGGTCAATTTTTGAAATCAAACCCTAGCTCAAATAAATGGTAAAAATAAAGAAATCATGTTACCAGGATTTGAAAAACGTAAAAATCATTAAAAATGGGGCTAGAACGAACATACGATCGAGCTTGGAAGCTTGAAAAACCCTAGCCATGGCTTCTCCATGCTATATCCGGCCTTGAAGAAGACGATGAGTAAATTTTTGCTTCATTTTCCCTTTTTAATTCTTTTAAATTACTAAATGACCAAAATGCCCTTGAAGACTATTCTTTCAAATTTGTCTTATTCATGCCCATTTTTGTCCAAAAATTTAACCAATGGTCTAATTACTATTTAAGGACCTTCAATTTAAAACTTCATAACAATTGGACACTTCTAACACATGGAACTCAACTTTTGCACTATTTATAATTTAGTCCTTTTTGACTAAATTGAGTGCCCAAACGTCAAAATTTTCGAAGAAAATTTTCATGGATTCTTTCCGTGAAATTTTAAATCATAAAAATATAATAAAAATAATATTTTCCTTGTCGGATTTGTGGCTTCGAAACCACTGTTCCGACTAGGCCCAAAATTACGATGTTACAAAACAGAGCTGTGGAAGGTATCTGAAATCTATAGCTTTCTGGGGTTGCCAGGTTATTATCGATGCTTTGTAGAAGGGTTCTCCTTGATCGCAACTCCGTTGACTAATCTTTTGCGTAAGTGTAACAGCCGGATTTAGACCCTAATCGGAACAATGGTTTCAGGACCATGAATCCGAGTAAAAAAATATTTTTAAATTTATTTTTTGGTGTTTATCATGTGTGAATTTGTGTGTGCTAAAATTTCCTTTAAAATTTTTATCGTTTGGATGCCCGATTTAATAAAAGGGCTTAATCGCGTAAAATAAAAATTTGGTGGTTTAATGTGCAAGGGAAAAATTGCATATGTTTTTATAATTTGGAGTTTTTAAGTTATAAATAGACCATTAGTTAAAGCATGGACGGTAGTGACATTATGTTTTAATGTTTTTATATGTATTAATAAAGGTTAAAAAGGTAAAATGTTAAATAATGTGTATTATAATAAAACATAAATTAAAAGCCATTATGTTCATCTTTTTGGTGTTGACCTAATATCAAAAATAAAGAAAGAAAACAAAGCTTTTAAGTTTCGGCATTTTAGTAGCATAATCAAGGTATGTAACTAGCTCAGTTTTTGATAATTTTTACATTTTTAAGATCGTTGTAATGTAATGTACAAAGCCCATGTCTCAATTTCCGATTTTGATGATGATTTTGTATTTTTTCCATTGTTGAAAGCTTGTGATTTTTGTTGTTTGATGTTAGAAAACAAAAGATTTGTGGTAGATTAATAAGTATTGTATAGGGATTTTTGATTATTTTGAGTAATTAGGGTTAAATTATAAAAATAATAAATTGAGGGACTAAAATGTGAAATAAATGAAATGTGTGGATTAGTATGAATGTGGCTAATATTCGGCCATAGCATGGTATGTGCAAATTTCGTATGTTTTTTGTTTTATGCAATTTAGACTAAATTATGAAAAGTGCAATATGTTAGGGGTAAAATGGTAATTTTTCCACTTATGTGTTTTTGGACTAAATTGAGTGGAATTATATTTGAATTAGTCTATTTTGAATACATTTAGATCAAGAACCAAAGAAATCGGATTTGGATCGGGGAAAAACTAAAGTCGTCGACTAATCGCCCTGTTTCGATTTTTGTTGTCCTAGGTAAGTTTATAAGCAAATAAATGTAGTTATTTTTGAATAAATATAAGTTACAAGTGTTGAATTGATATTTGAAAATGTATAAATGATAGCTGAATATGTGTACACTTGGGAACTATGTTACATTTTGATTTGACCGAGATACAAAGTCTAGAAAGCCTCGTACGAACCTTAGGAATAGCTAGGATACATATGTCATGACATAGGACTCTGATATGTGTTTATGAGGAAGACCACGTCCGGGATGTTGGCATCGATATGTGACTCTAATATGTGTTTACGAGTAAGACCCTGTCTGGAAAAGTGGCATTGATATGTGATATGCATGTAAGACTACGTTTGGGATTTAGGCATTGTACAAGCTTTTTGACTATTCGTGTATCCTTTTTAATTCAGAAAAGTTCAACGGGCAATATTAAGTAAAGACCAAATGTGAAATCGAGCTAAAGGGTTCAGGTATGTGTTAGTTAATTGTTTATATGAAAAATAAGGTAAGTTGATTACTTGAAATGAGATATAAATTATGTATGTTGCAAATGCAAATATATGTGTATATGAATGTTCATGTTCGACCATATGATATATGTATGTGAAATCAAAGTGTGATTTATGTGTATACTTATATATATATTCGGTCTTATGATGAAAATGTGACTTTGGAAGTAAATGATAACTTTGTTATTGAAAATATATGTTTTCATCTTTGTTAACATAATGTTAATATACATTCATTGATATATTTGCTTATGAATTACTAAGCTGTGGAAGCTTACTATGTATATGTTTGCTCTCTACTTTATAGATTTTGGGAGCTAGTTACGAGCTCGGGGATCGTTAGAGAAGTCTATCACACTATCGATTGTTTACGGTATTTTATAAGTTTGAACTTAAACCTATGGCATGTATAGACTAGATTATATTTTGGATAAGTTCAAGTATGTATTTTTGAGCCATACGAAAACGGCTTAATTATGAAATCAGTGTTCATGTATGGTTGGTTGTGTTTTCAATTCCTTATGGGTTATGTTTTATGATACTCATGCTTGTGATGTTTGGCTTGTAATTCGGAAATAAGGTAAGTAAGTATGTTAGTTGAGTTAGGTTATTTCATATGTTAGTTGGATGGTATATGAATGTGATATGTGATAAATAATTATGTTTAGTAGTGATGACAATCAATTAAAAAAAAATATATAGATATGGATTATGGTTTTAAGTTATTCATGTTTCGGTACTTATATTTATATTCATGATAAATTGGTTTGAAATGATGTTTAAATGGTACTTGGATGCTTTGAAAGTTTGATTCGGTTTGATTAATAAAAGAAGCTTATGCTTAAAATGATGCTAATGAAATAGGTGTACCATAAGTTTAATATTTGTGACCGAAATGGTAATGGTTATATAGCTAAATTAGATGTTTGTGATAAGTTGAAATGGTGCTACGAGTGGTTACAATTGTTTTAGGATTTGGTAAATTTTATTAAGGAAAATATGTAACACCTCTAACCCGAATTCGTCACCAGAAGGGTTACGAGGCATTACTAGAAGTACACACATATTCATATTAATCATAAGTAATCATTTTCTTAAACTTTTAAATCAATCAAAGATCTCATTAATTAATGAATCTTATAAAAACATACAAAATCGAATATGCAACATCTTTATCTAACTCTATTCATCACATGAACATTACTACCTGAATTATCCAAAACATTAAAACCATAAACAACATCAAGCATAGTCCATGAATATATTATACTTTGGTTGATTTCTCATCATGTGTAACCATCATTTAATCACAGTACTAAACCAATTTGACATAATAAACAAGCCATTTTTGCATTGCTTATATATATATAATTCAAATGAAACATATCGAAACTAACCTATACATGCCATATAACCAAAACTCAAAACACTTATTTACCGGAATGAAAACTGGATAGTGTGAAGACGTCTCTCAGATGTCCAACCCGAGCAAATCTTCGAAGCTCTATAGACATAGGAAAAACACACAGAGTAAGCTTTGAAAGCTTAGTAAGCCATAAGCAAATAAATCATTTCAATGATAATTATAATTCCATAACACTAAACTGAATTTTAAACAATCTCAATCACATGTACATCCATTGTACTCTAGAATTCATATAACTTCATTAAATAGCTTCACTTATTTTATTTGTCCATACCATATAACCATGCTTTTAAATTTGAATAATAACCGTTAGCTCAATTATATAAATCAAACTTGTACATATTCATTATGTAACCAACCAAACCATTGTTATTACTTCACTAGCTGATTTATAGATATAAAAACTAATCATCATAATATCACTGTAACACCCCAAACCCAGCCTGGACGTTACGGCCAGGTCTGATGTGTCACATTGAAGTGTTTTTTGAAAGCTGTGTTTTCATTGAAAACCCTTCTTAATGTTTAAAAACTCTTACCGTTAAACTTGTATAAAACCTTAGCTTGTGTTTATCTTTTTCCAAAACGTGGTTCATTAAAATAATCATCCCTTTGCAAACATCGTTAAAAACTTTGTGTAATTTTATAGAAAATTTGTGAACGCTTGTAACCCCTTTGTAACCTTTATAAAACATGTTTTTGAAAACGGTTTAAGTATCAGAAAATTAGACCTTTTTCGTTATGACTTAAAGTGAATGGAAGCTGGGCACCAGGTAGGATTCCAGAAAAGAGGAGGTGAGTCGAGTAGACTGCTTAAGTACCAAGCTCTTCTTGGATCCACTCCTAGACATGCACATGACCATTGCCACACTTTAACTATTTGAAATATTTATTTACGAAAACATTTAAAATTGCGGAAGCTTTGCTTGGTTATCGTGTTATTTTGAAAACAAGTACTTTTATAAAAGCCACGCCTTAAAACCATTCATTTTCAAATCGATTTAAATAATTAAAAACCCAAAATAAAAATAATTAGAGAGGCCTTATTACAAACCCAAAACTAAATAAAAGTAAACTAATTAAAAATACTAAAAATAAATCAAGTGCTTAAATTAAACAGTCCATTTGCAGTCCTCATGGCCACTCTGAATCCCTCCAGCTCCAAGTCCACTAACTTAAGGCTCAAATGCATGGATAAAAGGAAAGGGGTGAGCTTGGAAACTCAGTGTGCAACAAAGCCCTTTTCAGAGCCCACATCAACACAAGCATACTGGGCCTAAGCCCTGATTCAATCTCATCTGTCACTGGGCTGAAGCCTTTTCATATATCGGTTTCTAGGCCGTAGCCCTTTTTCATATATATAACTCAGTGGGCCGAAGCCTTAATCTGTATATGGTATGGCCCATAGGCCCATTTCAATATCACATATAATATCAATGCATGTATGCAACCCATATTACTGTGGGGAAACTATCGACCCACCCAACCGCTACTCTCCACCCGTACCAACCAACACACCATGTGGGGAGAACTACTCAACCCACCCAACCACTACTCTCCACTGGCAGCATAGCTGCTTTATCATATAACTAGAGGCCTAGCCTCTTTTAATAACTGGGGCAAAGCCCTTTTTGATAACTGGAGCAAAGCCCTTTTTCGGTAAACTAGGGCAAAGCCCTTTTAGCACTTCCTCCATTCATATAAAACCCAACCCATGCATATATGACTATATCATGGCATATCATGTACAAAAACAGTATCACATGCATCTTAATCATAACATAACCCTAGGGGTATAATAGTCATTTTCACCTAGGGGCAAAATAGTCATTTTCACCTAGGGGCAAAATAGTCATTTTCATATTATAAGGGTGATTTCGTTATTTTATCAATTATTAGGGTTTACATGCTCATTATAAATTACCAACAATTCCAAATGTTAAACAGCGATTCTAGCCCATTTTAGCAAAACCGAGTTATTAGGCCCAAATCCACTAATGGGCCCTACGTAGCCGATTAAGTCATCTAAGCCCATTTAGCCTATATTCCATAACGGTATTAAATGTCTTAATATGCAATTTATTCAAAATCCATTTTCTACCAAATTTACCCAAAGGGGCCCGAAAGCCTATTGGGCCCGATTTTAGCCCCTCGAGGCCCAACTTACCGTGATGCACGAAATCATACCCTTACCTATTCCAATTCCCGATCATCGAACCTAGCGTATCTAACTAACCTATGAGCATTCGCATACTCACGAGTTCTCGAAATGCCGGATTTTTGGCATTTTGGCTTTTCAGCATATACCGAGTTAAGCTACTAAACAGGGTTCGTTATACACCTGATTTGCGATATTCTTTGACTAGATCTCCTACGTGATTTCTCCTTTGTCGACTTAGATCTACTTAGATCCAGATCTAACTGTGCCAATGCCCTTAATCCAACGCTCCTTGTTGATCACCCTAAAGATCTATTTGCCAAAAACGTTCTCAAGCGCCACTTTTTTCCAGATCTGTAGCAAATTTAATCCCCAAAATACGAGTAGAGAATAGATTTAAATACTAATTCCCGAATCACTGAAATATGGAGGTTTCAGTTTTTAATATTTATGAGTAAAGAGGAAGAAGTATTTGAACTAATAAAAGGGATGTAAGTTGTGATTTAATTATAAGAAAAGGGACCCCATAGTTGGCTCTACTGAGAAGAAAATCAAAAAGAATAGAAGTAGGGGAGAAGGTTCAGCTTTGATGAGAAATAGAAGAGAAGAAATAAAAGAAGAATAAAACAACCTAAAAAGCAAGTGGTTTCGGCCTTGAAAAAAACACTAAAGAAATAAAAATATGCGTAAAGAAATTGGTGAAGAGAAGATGAGCTAAAAGATAGAAAAATTAAATAAAATAAAGAGAAAAAGATAAACCGATTGAAAGACCATAAATTCGACTAATGTTTATCACCTATTTTAAGCTAATCACAAAGTTTAAAATTAATTCAAACTCTCCTTGCACAAACAGCAGCAGTCCACCGCTTGCACCGCACGCTGCTAGGAGCCTCAATCCCGCACGGCTCGCTGCTATGGTCCTTCAGCTCCGCACGTCTCCTTCCGCACGCGAACAGCAAAAAGGAGCACCTTCTTGCACGTAACGTTACTCGAACATGGGACCACCAGGTTGCCCAGCACGCTGCTGGCCACCGGGACGCGCGTTCACTTTCAATAATATATCGCCACATTTATTTTAAAGGCCTTATTTTCCAGTTTCCCCTTAGAAGCAAAAATTACTAATTTTTTTCTAGAGTTTTGGATTGAGCCCAAGATTTTTCCCATTTTATAAATCATTTAAAATTTATTCATACACTAAATTAACAAAAATAATATCTTACATATTTTTAAATAAAAATAATAATAATAACAATAATAATTTTATAAATATAAAATTTCAAATACAGTAATATAATAATAATTATAATTTCCATAAGAATTTTCATAAAAGTTTAAAAACATCAATAGATACAGTAATATTTTTCTATTAAAATATAATTAAAATTTCAATAATAATAAATACAGTAAAAATTTTCTATTAGTAATTTAATTCAAAAAAATTTTCTTAACTAATAATATTTTAAACTTCTCAATTATTCAAGTTTCTTCTCCTAACCCAGACTCAAAGTCCAATTCTTCTAGGCCCAAATTCAGGGTGTTACAATCACCGTCTTAATATCCATTTCATGTTCAGATTTCAAATTAAGGCCTAGTCATATCTCAAAACCATTTTTCTTATTTCATATTTCCCATGTTCAAATCATGGGACCACAATGCCATATAGCAAGCACATATGTCATATATAATCATTTGTGTACCTTTCTTTTTCATTCATGGTAACTTGTTTCACATATCATTATTCAATACATAATCACCTTACATTTCCGAGTTTCAAAGATAATTCACATGTACCAGAATCATATATTTACGAACACGGTTACTATATCACAATTCTTATATAATTTATTTGATTATAGTAACTTGCCATTAATCACATCTCATTTTCACATAGACCTTATATTATCAGATCATAATCATATCCACTTTCAATCCAAATAATCATAACATCAATAATACATTTATGAATATAACAAATCCATAATTCATAGTGTAATATCACTCTTATATATACATATCCTACATGGCCGATGATACCAAATTCATGAAAATGTCATTATACTTTCAACTATAATTCCAGATTTAACTTTGTATAAGCAACCATCACTTAGTTAGCCGAATAACACTATTGGGAACATTACTTATCTTAGTTAAGTAAACATGGCCGATTCTACTTAACTAATTTCAACATCACATGATTACTTACTCATAAGGTCAAATGTATAAAATTCACTACATTGCTTATATCCCGAATTGATGAATAGGTAAACATATACGAATTTAATATATCATTACAGGATATTTATTAATTCACTTTAATAAATTACTTCACAAGGCCAAATATACAACTTTTGTATAATCTCATGTATATATATATATATAAAATTGAACCTGTAAATTCATTATAAATTCATACCAAATCACATATGCCAAATCACTTTAAAAAAAATCACACATAATCAATTATACCAATTTAATCTATTAGTTCATATTGAGCCATTTATTCATTCCCTCTAATACATACAATCGAACTTATACTTAGGTCCAAAATCTATAATATAATAAATCTATACTTAGGCACCCTTTTTATGACATATTTTCCCAATTTGTACCAACTATTCATTGGCAATTGAATTCGTATACATACTTATTTCACAAATATACATATTTTAACAATAGATATCGAAACACATACGTACCTTATTTCGGTATTTAATAATCCAAAATTTTTCCAAACCTTTAGGGCTCATTTATCACATTTGATCTCACATCGGTGTATAACCTTCTAAACTTATATCTTAATACAATTCACCGGCTTAAGGCCTACTAAGCTCGGAGCCTGGTTTTATTCACTGGCACGAAGCCTGCTAGGCATAAAGCCTGATTTAATTCACCAGCACAAGGCTTGCTAGGTAACAACCTGATTTAAATACAACAGCATAATGCCTGCTAGGATTATCACCTGAAATTTAACACCGGCACTAGGCCTGCTAGACCCAAGGTCTGATATTTAATCACAGGCAATAAGCCTGCTAGGCATAAATCCCAAACAAACTTAACAGCACAAAACTTGTTAGGCTTCTAGCTTGAATGAATTCACCAGCATTAGGCTTGTTAGGCTCAGAGCCTGAATATTTCAATCACATGTCTTACATTACTAATCATTAATAGAACACTATCAAAGTCTTTGAATTATCATTTCCAACATAAAATCACATTGGGCCATCACGTTTAACTCATCGCAATATTATTCACCCTTATAAATCACATTCGGCATTCACATTGAGACATGACAAATATCTGAATTTAATCACTTAAGAACTTACTTGGATAATTTCATACGATAGTATCAACTATTCGGCTAATTCCTCTTTTCCACGATCCGAGTCTCGTATCTTTAGGTCTTGAGCTCAAATTAAAAAAATAAATTGAACTATTTCATCAACTAATCAAAAATAATTTAAGTTAATTAGTATACATCAAAATCATATGCCCCATACTTTAAAATCCACTGCTCGAATTATGAGAGCATTTCATTTATGACATTCCACTATCAAATTATAAATAATTTGATACAAGAAAATTTCATGCACACTAAACCATAGTATTTATAACCATTTCCAAGCTCAAAGGCCGAAACTAACATATCAAATTATAAGCCTTGCACATTTGCATAATAAACCAATTTGGCCATATTTTCACCAATTAAAAACTTACTTGCACAATCATAAACATATACTACTTCTAATCTCAATGTTGAACTAATAAGTAAATTTATTTTTAATGTATAACCACAATTCTAAGTACAAGCCATTCAAATATACAACTTATGCTAAATTCCAAATAATCACTCCACACTTAACATTTTCATATACTTCATAAGCAACCATATATAATTTATGTCTCAAATGCAAACATTTCATAATATCGAAATTTAACGAACTCCATCTTTGAGCTTAAAGATAATTCTCACACTTAGTGCTCATTAACCGATCTCATACACTTAGTACTCAGTATAAATTCAATTTGCACATTTAGTGCCTAATGACCGATTTCGTACACTTAGTACTCGATATCAATTCAATTTTCTCACTCAGTGTCAAACGACCAATTTCGTACACTTAGTACTCGGTACAAATTTCATTTTGCACACTTAGTACTCATCTCAAGCTTACTACTCTTTTGCTTATATATATACATACCCATAGCACAATCGGCTATATATACAACACTTTGCTACATCCAATCCCACAAATATAAACACATTCGGTTATATCAAACCACATTATATATACACCTTCGACTATACCAAGTCATACATATACATTCACCTTCGATTATACCAAGCTATACATATATATTCACCTTCGATTATGCCAAGCCATACATATATATTTATATACTTCCATTGAATTAATGAGCTACATTATAATTTAATTCAATCAACTCAATTGCTTAAAACTTACCTCGATTATCGACGGATTAAGTTTCTCGGCTATTCAATTAATTTCGCTTTTCCCTTATCCATTTCCGATCTCCTCGTTTCTTGATCTAATTAAAAATTCAATTTCAACTCATTCAATTTAATTTATAAACAATTCAATTCTTAATGTATAATTAATAAGTTTACTTATTCGCCTCTCATAGTATTCAACATTTGCTAAATAGTCCAAAGTATTTAATAATTAAAATACATCAAATCTTTATTTCAATGTACCATAACCGAATGCTCCATATGCCTACATGAATCCTTACGTATCTTCATTTCACAATTAACTTCCCATTTAACCATTTATTTCAATTTCATACGATAAACACAAAATCACCTAACATTCAAATTTAAAACTCAATAATCAAACACATACTTTTATTTTCTAACACATTCAACAAAGAACTAAAGCATTTCTTCATATCAACCTCATGACCGAACATTCAATGTTCAACAATTAGGAAAATAAATTCATGGGTTATGATCAAAAGACAACAAACATCTCAAAAATACAAGAAATTTTCAAATTAAAGCTAAACACATACCAAGTTTTGAATCAAAGAAGGCCGAATGTCTTGTTTCTTTTCTATTTTCTTCTTCTTTTTATTTCGGCAAGAACAAAGCAAATGGTTTTATTTTGAATCAAAGTCGGTCTTGTGAGTTATACTTATGCATTTGAGATATTATATTATAGATTTTGGACCTAAGTATAAGTTCGATTGTATGTATTAGAGGGAATGAATCTATGCATTTCGCATAAACGGCTCAATATGAACTAATAGATTGAATTGGTATAATTGATTATATGTGATTTTTTTTTAAAGTGATTTTCTGACTCGGATTCATGGTCCCGAAACCACTGTTCCGATTTAGGTCAAAATCAGGCTGTTACAAAATATGTCTTGCTAAAATTTGAATATTATATATATATATATATACACATATATAGCATTTTGGTTATTGATTGGATATGGTTAATACTAGTTATTCGATCAGTGCTTGAATTGAGTACAAAATTTATGTCATAAATGTTAGATGAATAGAAGTGTGATTAGAATGGCAATGTATATTTAGGGTTTAGTAAATTGTATGCATAGATTAGTAAATACATGACAAGATTATTAATGATTGAATTGATGAATGATATTAGTGAACAAATAATGTATGGTCAATATGTGGTTGTAAAATGATATTTATTAGTTAAATGAGAAGTATATGATTGGAGAAATTTTATAAAGTTGATCTGTGCCGATTATAATATGACTAAAAAGGCTTTGTTTTATGATTTGTTTATGTCAAAATTATGTAAGTACAATTTATGAAATGAAATGGTTTATTAGTTCTGATATGTGCACTTGCTATTGTGTTAAAATGATATGTTCGTAAATTGTTTATGAAATAATGAAATAATTTTATTAGCTTGGTTAAGTACACATGCTTATGTGAGATAATGTTATATTTGATATGTGGTATATTATTTTTGCTATGTGGTAATAACATAATAGATTTTTTTGGTCATTTATTTGATGTGATGGTGTAATGATGCTTATTGAAGTGTAATGTAATTTGATATCAATATGCTTATTTATTTATATATGTTCTGAAAAATATATATTTGACTATGATTTCATTAGTCATTGTCGCCTATGACATTAGTTAATAAGTTTTGATATATGATATGTTCGATTTAATAAGTACCTGAAACCTATAATGGAATAAAATGTCGGTATTTTATAAGTATTCAAATTTCATTATGACATTGAGTGCATAATTTTCGTTTCTAATTAAAAGTATATTATTTGAAACTTTGAGGTATGAAAATTGATTGTAATATGATTTACAGTGTATGTTTATTGATTGATCAGTCATATATTTTAATTATACGATTATACATGTGTGTATATGAATTTGTTCGAAAGTTGTCTCTTGTACGGTAATCGTTTGGAATCGTTTGGAAGTGATGTTTTATCCAGTAATGCCTTGTCACCCTATTTCAGTGACGGATACAGGTTAGGGGTGTTACAATAAGGGAGTTCCTTTTGTCTTGACTAAGTAGGATTCTATCTGTGTCATCGTGGATCGATTGACCAAATCTGCTCACTTCATCCCAGTAAGGATAGACTTTTCTCTTCAAAAATTGGCTGAGCTCTACATATCTGAAATAGTGAGAATGCATGGGGTACCTGTCTCGATCATTCCTGATAGGGATCTTCGCTTCATGTCTTAGTTCTGGAAAAAGCGACATGAAGCTCTGGTTTCAAGGTTGGACTTCAGTACTATGTTCTATCCTCAGCCAGATGGTCAATTTGAGAGGGTGATTCAGATACTGGAAGATATGTTGAGAAGCTGCATTATTGATTTTTGAGGCAGTTAGGAGGAGTATTTACCATTAGCAGAGTTTGCGTAAAATAATAGATTCCAGTCTAGCATCTAGATGGCACCTTACGAGGCTCTGTAACGTCATAAGTACCGCACTCCTCTATGTTGGACTGAGTTGGGTGAATGATGTATTCTGGGTCCTGAGTTGGTTTCTAAGACCGAAGATAAGTTTAGGCTAATTCTGGGTCGTTTGAAAGCGGCTTCTGATAGGAAAAAATCCTACGCGAATCTGAAACAGAGTGAAATTGAGTATTCTGTGGGGGACTTCGTATTTCTCAAGGTCTCACCATGAAAGAAGGTTCTAAGGTTTAGCCGTAATGGCAAGTTGAGCCTTGGGTTTATTGGGCCGTACCAAATTTTGTGTGTGGGACCTATCGCTTATCAGTTAGAGCTACCTCTAAAGTTGGATCACATTCATAATGTGTTCCACGTCTCGGTGTTGCAGCGCTATCACTTTGATCCTATCCGTATTGTCCCCGTTGAAGAGATTGAGGTTAGGCCAGATTTAACGTTTGAGGAGGAACCTGTTCACATTCTGGAGCATGACGTAAAGATCCTTCGAAAAAAGTCTATCCCATTGGTACTGGTGATATGGCTGAATCATAGCACTAGGGAGGCTACGTGGGAGCCTGAGGATTTGATGCGACAGTAGTATCCTCATCTGTTCTGATTAGTTAAATTTTGACGATGAAATTTTCTTTTAAAGAGGCAAATTTGAAATGCCCCAAATTTTATATTTCTATTTTTTGTTAAATTGTGACACAAATATCTATCTGCTTCAATGGTTAAGTGTTATGGGTGTGTGTGTGAGGTCTCAAGTTCAAGCCTCGTCTTGGGAAAATTTTTGTATTTTTCTGAATAAAGCTCTATCTCTAGTCGGTAGACTTTTAAATAATTGTGAGTAAGTTGATATCAAAATGGGCTTGCTAGTTTAGTGGTTAAGTTTAATATTAGTCTGCTAGTGGTTTTGTGTTCTAATCTCAGTGGAAGCAGAGTTACTTATTTTTTTCTTGGTAGTGGCTGAGAGTTTGAGTTGTACTGGAAATCTTAATAGTAGGGAGTTGTTAGAGAGAATTAAAGAATGGTGATATTGAGAGATTATCAAAACAGAAAATATTTCTTTTTCATTCTCCTTTATATAAATCTTTTTTTTTTTTGTTTTGTTTTCTCTATAACATTCCTTGTTGTTAGCTTGCTGCCAAATTTCCTTCTCACTTTTCTCTTTGATTTCATTTTTCTTCAACCATCATGCTTTGTGCTTCCACTAATCAATTCTCTCGCTCTTTTTCGGTAAGTTTTTCTAGACGAAATTCCTATTTTCTTTTGCTCTTAAGTTGGTGACTAATGGGAGTTCATTATGTCAGAAGGGAAAAGATTTAAGAACTCATAATAGATTGTTGGGGATTTAGATTCGTGGGAATCACCGTAGTTTGGTCCTAGATAAGTCTAAACAGCTCAATGGATGATATTTTGGGTTTTGGGATTTTTATTAATCGTAAAGTAAGACTGATTGCGGTGTTGGATTGGTCAATATTTAGGTTCTAGAGTGCTCGTAGTTTGGTTTAACTTCAAACAAAACCAGGTGCACACATGAAAACACAGAAAACAGGATTTGTCAAAAGCCAAAAAAAGATTCTGTGGATGTCACACGAGCGTGTGGTCACCTGTATTGTAGGCCGTATGGTAAGCTGTAGCCACAACACGGGTATGTGATCAACGAGGCCAAGCCGTGTGCAAAGGACACAGCTGTGTGATGGCTAGACAGGTTATGTGCGAGACACAGGCTAGACTAAATTGTGTCGTGTGGGCCACACAAGCATGTTGGTCCACACGGGTAGTCCATACAGGCATGTGGATTCTGAGCTAGGCCGTGTGATACACACAGCCGATGCTAATTTTGGCCGTTTGGGCCCACACAGGCAGGCCACATGGGCGTGTAAGCCTATTTTTCTAAAAGGTTCTCTAAAATTTCACGGGTCGCCCAAGTCGACTGTGGACCTACTGTAGGGTCGGTAAGCACTACTTGGACTTCTATATATGTGATCTGTATGTCTGATTTCTATACTGAGCTTGAATATTAATTTAAATGTATGGACTTTTAATTGCGTAATAGCATGACATTTATTGCATGTTGCATTGCATTAGGGTAGGTTGCTGATATTTGGAGAAAGTGTACTAAAAGGCTTTTAAGCCTACTATTTGGCCGCTCAGCTACAATATTTTGATTATGTGGCGCATTTCGGTACAGCATGGTCTGTAGGGATGGGTGGGTGTTTTTAACCCCACATGGTGTGTAGAGATGGGTGGAGATGGTGTGTAGAGGCTGGGGGGTTGGATTCTAATTTTCTATTACTGAATATTGTATCTGAGATGGGCCAAGGCCTTAATTTATATATGAGATTGTATCTAAATGGGCTAAGTCCCAAACTGAATCTGTAATGGGCTCATTCCCCAAACTATATATGATTGATTTCTGATGTTAAACTTTGTGCATGTTTTCTGTGGGGATTACACACTAAGTTTGTGAAAACTTACCCTTTTCTATTTAATCTGTACAGGTAATCCCCAGACTTGATGGGTCGGTATAGCGAAGGGCTCAACGGAGGCCACACGTAAAATTTAGACTGTTTTCCATTAATTTCAAGATTTTATTACTTATTTGGGGTTTCTTATATAACTTTTGGATGCTGGACTGTTTGGCTTTAAATTTTGGCTTTTAAACTGTTTTACGATTTTATTACTGCTAGGCATGATAAAACCTAGTTTTTACTAAGATTTAATGGCTTTCCTAGAATATGTCTTTTCCAAAGCTTCCGCTAAAAAGAAACAAATTTTGACATAACGAAGAACATGCATTTTACTTCGAATTAAGATAAAGGCTACTTAATTGGAATGGTTTTAACTTGACAAACTCGTTTCCAAATCTCATTCGATGTGACATCGCCAAATTTAGCCATAACGTCTAGGCTAGGTTTGGGGTGTTATATTTTAGGGTGTTTGTGAGTCGAAATCTGATTTGAAGGATTGACTAGTGACTATTCAAGCAACATCCACAACCTTTGCTGACAATTTTTTTAGAATAATTTAATCCAGAGGTTGAAAAAGTTGTTCGTTACAGTACACATCCAAAAAGTTTAGCTTGAAATTTTTTATTTCTGCCACTTACTACTCTTTGGGAGAGGTTTTTTAGGGGGAATGAAAGGTTTTATTCTGTCTATATTCATTCACTGCATCATTCAAGGTTGAGTTTCCATCTTCTTTAGTATTTTACTGAAAGAAAACCCCAATTCAAGTATGTTACCTAAACAACTTCAAATATTTAATCACAATATTCATTTGTTTTTGCATTTTGTTAATTGTTTTAATCTTCTTTGTTCATTGCTATGTGAAGAACCCCCACCATACTTATACCTATATGGCATGGTTTTTGTGTGTTTTTTATTTGCTTATATAGGTAATGATGAGTTAATTCCCTTGTTTTGTTCTTATACTGTTTATAAATTCTGATATGTAAACGCTATGTTGAAAGTGTTTATAGCTTGCAGGGGTACCTTCTAAAATTTTATTATTGAGGCATTCTTAAGTGTTGGAATGGTTGCATAAATTACTTTCTAAAATTCATTTTTTGAAGGTTAGGTATAGAATTGCCATATTATATAGCCTTTCACTTTCCATCTCTGTAACATCCTAATTTTTGGGGTTTAGTAATTTTGTGTGATGTTTTGTAAAAATTTTAAAATGTCGAGATGTGGTTGTGAAATTCATGTTTAAAGTGTATAAATGGGCCTATGGAAGGCCCATGAGTTGGCCAAAACCCGATAGAATTTTTGAATTTTGGACTTAAAGAATTAGGGGCTCTGGTTAGGAGGCTTTATTAAAATATGTGGGGAAAATGTATCACAAACGGAGCATTGGTAAAGTGGCTAAGTAACGCCACTAGTCTCCTAAAAAGGTGGCGTGAAAATGAGGAGAGAAAGCCAAGGTTCGAATCTTGGGGTAGGTACCAGTGGCGTTTATGTTTTTATGTCTTGTGTATGCAAGAGTTTGAAGTTGAATGGAACTCTGTTGGCTAAAGTTTGAATTGGTCATGAGCTAGAATCAAGGAATGATAAGGGGGAGGATATTGGGGAGAGATTTTAGGAGAATTTGAAAGTAGAGAAGGGGTGGCCGGCCAAGGGGGGTGTGGAGTGCTAAATCGGCATTAGAATTAAGTTTTTCATTTTTTTTCCATTCATTTCCCTTATGCCGTTTGATACACATCAGAAATTCCTCTCATTTTCTTTCTCTCTTCTCTTCTATACTTTCTATTCTCTTGTTTTTCCCTTTAACATCTAGAAAAGCCGAACCATATTCACCTCCCTCCTTCTCTTGGTAGCCGAACACTAAATAAGCCAAATCCTGAAAAAAAGTACTTTGTGCCGATTTTCTTGTAAGCTAAACTCTTCACAATCTCTTCATCTCTTGTAGCCGAATCTTTCAACCTCTGAGCCTTCAACCCATACCGATTAAACCCTCCCAAAACACTTTCTTCTTCCTTAAATCAAAAGCCAAAAGCACATCACCCTTGGAGGGCATGTTGGGTGGCCGAATTCTAGGATTGCTATGAGGAGGTTTCGGCTAGCAATTGGGAACTTGGGTTGCTTCGAAACAGGAGTGGTTCAGAAGGGTATTCGTGGTAAGTACTTACATCCCCATTCAATTCGGTATTTTAGATGTTAATTAGGCCGGAGACTCCCCAAAATTAGGGAGGTTGCCGATTGGAGTTTTAGGCCTTATTGGGCTTTTTCATTCGTTTCTTTGGTTATATTATGGCAAGGTAGATAACTTCGGAGAAGCAGCAAGTTTTGGAAGCAGCATTGGAATAAGCTTAGTACGAATCGTCGAATCCTGTGAAGGTAAGCAACCTATGGCATTAAGGGTAGTGGCCGAATAGTATTGATAAGATTGTATTAACTTCTATTTGGTTTTCGAAACTTGACATGTCAAATAACGAATGTAGGATAAGTACTCGGTAGATTTTGCGGAAGCGATCGTCATTAACAGGTGTGTAACATACCCTGTAATAGCCTAGGTCCATATTGCATAAAAGCCGAAACATCGGATTATGTTGTTGATGTAACCGGTAAATACGAGATGATGTGTGGATGAGTTCAATTGCGATGAACACAGTAAACGAGAGTGATGGAACAGGTAAGAGCACGGTTTCGTGCAGGTTGGTACGTTGGGCCTCGATGGGCTAAAATAGGGCCCAATGGGCTTGTGGGCCCATTTGGGTAAAATTGGTAAAAATGGAATCTGATTGAATTGCATGTTAAACTTTTAGTACCGTTGCGTAACTTAGGCTAAAAAGGACCTAAATGACTAAATCGGCTACGAAGGGCCCATTAGGGGTTTTGGGCCCAATAACTTGAATGCGCTATAATAGGCTAAAAACTGTTGTTTAAACACTTGAAATTGATGAATAAACATGGAAAACCATAATAGTTGGTAAAATTACGAAATTACCCCTAAGCATGGAAAATGACTATTTTGCCCCTATATGAAAATGTCTATTTTACCCTTAGGGTTTCATTCTGAATATGATGATCGTGGTATTGTTATTTTACATGCTATGACATGATATGCACTATTTGATTCATTATATGCATGGGTTGGGTTTTATATGATGGAGGAAGTGATAAAGGGCTTTGCCTCAGTTTACCGAAAGGGCTTTTGCCCCAGTTTACCGAAAAGGGCTTTTGCCCCAGTTATTAAAAGAGGCTTGGCCTCCAGTTACATGATTAAGCAGCTATGCTGCCAGTAGAGAGTTTGGCTGGGTGGGTTGAGTTATTCCCCACATGGAGAGTTTGGTTGGTACGGGTGGAGAGTAGAGGATGGTGGGTTGAGTAGTCTCCCCAAACGGGTTTTGCATACATACATGTTTTGTCATATGTGATATTGAAATGGGCCTAAGGGCCATACCGTGTACAGAAAGGCTTTGGCCTAGTAATATGAGTAATTGAGAGGCTTCGGCCCAGTAACAGTTAACCGAAAGACTACGGCCCAGTATATGATGAAAAAATGAAAAATTGTGCAAGTGTGGATTTGGGCTCTGAAAGGGCTTGTTGCACACTGAGTTTTCAACTCACCCCCTTTCTTCAACCTTGCAGGTGAGCCTTGATGTGGAGACTTGGAGCCGGTGGGAATTCAGAGTGGCCATGATGTGCAATTGGACTTTCTTTTAAAAGTTTTATTTAAATTTTATTATTTATTTTTGGGTTGTAATAAGGCCATTTTAACTAATTTCTTTCTGGATTTGGTTGGTTTTGAACTTTGAATTCTGCGTTATTATTTATATCTTAAAATGGGCTAGATCTAGGTTGCGTTTTTAAACAACTCTCGATTTTCAAATCTTACAAAGATAAAATATAACTTTTTAACTAAGACATCACTTTGAACAAACTCCATCTCTAGATATTTTCAAAATTATCAATAACCTAAAGTGTGGCAATGGTTGTGGGCATGTCGAGGATTGGATCCAATCAAGAGCTTGGTATTTAAGCAGCCTTCATGGCTCACCTCCTCTGTTTCGGATACCTACCTGGTGCACAGCTTCCATTCACTTTAGTCTTTTAAAAGTTATCATCAAATTCTTTAAGAAAGGTTTAAGATCAGAACTTGTGTTTTTAATGTTTTCAATGTGACACGTTAGACTTGGCCATAACGTTTGGGCCGGGTTTGGGGTGTTACATTTAGTGGTATCAGAGCCCAATTGCAACAACTCGGCTGTGGGTTTTTAATGGTATATTAATGGTCTTTTTAACGGGCTTTTTAACGGGTTTTTCCAAAAATTTTAAATAATGATTTTTCTTTTCAAATCAAATTTAAATAAAATCTTTCAACACATTTTTGTGGATAAATATATGTTTTAAATGATTCAAAGGAAGAAGTGGCACACTGAATTCCCGGCCCCAAGTCTGTAAGTATACTTCCTTTATCATTTGATATTTAAATGATATTTGAGAATGATATGATAGTATTGTTGGTCTTTACGGGATGCTATAGATAGAATCAAAGATCTTACTATGTTACTTTAGCTAGGGAAGAGCTAAAAACATTTTAGGATCGAGACTGTAGTTAGATACAATGTCGTGGAAACAACTTCTGAACTACTATACTTCCATAAGATATCTTGTAATAAACAACTGAAATAGTAACTAATGTCATAAAATTCGTAATCAGATAAGTCGGTATGAGTACTAGAGGAACTCGTGGATGAGGCCGCGGACGTGGTCGCGGTAGAGCGCGGGCCGAATCTTCATCTTCAAGGCATAGGCCAGCTGAAGAGGCATCGGTGCCACTAGCATCTGAGACTGGGTCACATGATCGAGCGGTAGGGGACGATGCCTTGTCCCAAGCAATGCTGAGGGTCTTAGAAAGGGTTGCTGGAGCTAGTACTGGGACAGTGAATAGAGGATCTATCTCTGAGCGACTGCGGGCCAACGGAGCAGAGGTTTTTAGGGGCGTATCTGGAGTAGCTCCGAATGTGGCTGAATATTGGCTTGAGGCAACAGAACGGATTATGGACGACTTGGATTGCTCTGTGGAGCAAAAGTTGAAAGGGGCTGTATCGTTGCTGCGAGACGAGGCTTACCAATGGTGGATCACAGTAAGAGAGAGTACCCCGGCTGAGCGGGTAACTTGGGATCTATTTAAGACTGCTTTTAAGGGCAGGTATGTGGGAGCTAGTTATGTGGATGCTCGTCGTAAGGAATTCCTAAATCTAACCCAGGGTAATAAGACTGTTGCCGAATATGAGGCAGAATTCTTGAGATTGAGCCGACATGCTAGTGGGATAGTGGCGACTGAATACGAGCGTAGCGTTCGGTTTGAGGATGGCCTTCGAGATGAGCTTAGAGTGCTGATAGCTCCACAAAGGGAGCGTGACTTTGCTGCGTTGGTAGAAAAGGCTAAGATAGCCGAAGAGGTTAAGCAGGTGGAGCAACAGAATCGTCAGAAGGATCGACTTAGATTTAGGAGGGATTCTGGACCCTCGGGTGCTGCATACAGAAATGTTAAACGAACCAGAGTAGAGGAGCCGATTCGGGCCATGCCAGTGAATACCGTCAGACCTCAAGTTTGTAGGGATTGTGGTAGAGCACACTTGGGTGAGTGTTGGAAAAGAACTGGGGGTTGTTTTCGATGTGGGTCCAAGGAACAAAAGTTTAGGGAATGTCCTAGGAGAGCAGTTCAGGACCAAGTTGCTGAGCCAAGGGTTGTGCAACCAGTGCGAGGAGGACCACCACCACAGAGAGGCCGTGGGCAAGGTAGAGGTGGTAATGGTAATGGACGAGGACGTGGGGCACCCGGCAGGGGTGCTGGGCATGCTGAAGCTCGTCAGCCGGCGTTGGTTTATGCTGCACGACGTCGAGAGGAGGGTGATGCTCCTGATGTTATAACCGGTACGTTTTTCATTCATAGCACGCCTTATACTACTTTGATAGATGTTGGTTCCACTCACTCGTATGTTGCCTGTAATGTATCTGGGGCATTGGGTGTGCGTTCTGAGAAGACTGTGAGTGGGGTATCAGTGATAAGTCCTTTGGGTCACTCGGTTAAGGTAGATAAACTTTTTAGGGAAGTGCCTCTAGAGACTCGAGATAAAGTATTCGTGGGAGACTTAATGGAATTGCCATTTGGAGAATTTGATCTTATCTTAGGAATGGATTGGTTAACTCAACATAGGGCGACATTGGATTGTGCTGCTAAGAGGATGGTATTAAGAACTGACAAGGATGAGGAGGTATTAGTTATAGGGGAGCGAAGAAATTATTTGTCTAATGTGGTGTCAGCCT
Source organism: Gossypium stocksii (assembly GCA_020496765.1). Taxonomy (NCBI): domain Eukaryota; kingdom Viridiplantae; phylum Streptophyta; class Magnoliopsida; order Malvales; family Malvaceae; genus Gossypium; species Gossypium stocksii. The sequence goes on from CM035624.1 coordinate 30,382,408, forward strand.
TAAAAGCTGAGAAGTTGATTCGAAAAGGTGGTGAGGCATATTTGGCCTTTGTGAGCCAAGCTGAGCCTGAAAAGATGACCGCAGAGTCAGTCAGGACTATCAAAGAGTTTCAAGATGTCTTTCCTAAGGAGCTTCCTGGATTACCTCCAAACCGCGAGGTTGAGTTTGGAATTGACCTGTTACCTGGAACAGCTCCGGTGTCTATTGCACCGTATAGGATGGCACCAAAGGAGTTGGTAGAACTGAAAGCTCAGATACAAGAACTATTGGACAGAGGATTTATAAGACCAAGTGTTTCTCCGTGGGGCGCACCAGTTTTGTTTGTAAAGAAGAAGGATGGAACCATGCGAATGTGTATCGATTATCGGCAGCTGAACAAACTGACGATCAAGAACAAGTACCCTTTGCCAAGAATCGACGATTTGTTCGATCAGTTGAGAGGAGCATCGGTATTTTCAAAAATTGACCTTCGGTCCGGATATCATCAGCTGAGAGTCAAAGAGGGGGATATTCATAAGACGGCATTCAGAACTCGATATGGTCATTACGAGTTCCTAGTTATGCCCTTTGGACTGACTAACGCACCTGCAGCATTCATGGATCTGATGAATCGTGTATTCCAGCCATACTTGGATCAGTTTGTAGTTGTGTTCATCGACGATATTTTAGTGTATTCGAAAACAGAAGAAAAGAATGATGAGCATCTTCGTATCGTTCTACAAGTATTAAGAGAGAAGCAACTCTATGCTAAGTTCAGTAAGTGCGAATTTTGGTCGAGTGAGGTGACCTTTTTAGGGCATGTTGTTTCTGCCGAGGGGATTAGGGTAGATCCTCAGAAAATTGAGGCGATTCTGGAATGGAAGCCACCAAGGTCAGTGTCAGAAATTCAAAGTTTTCTGGGGTTGGCAGGTTATTATAGAAGGTTTGTGGAAGGGTTCTCTGTGCTGGCTGCACCATTGACAAAACTCATAAGGAAAGGAGTACCGTTTGTTTGGGCTGAGAAGCAGCAAGAAGCTTTTGAGAAGTTAAAGAAAGTTTTGACCGAGGCACCAGTGTTGATTCAGCCAGAGTCTGGTAAAGATTTCACTGTGTACAGTGATGCATCACACGTAGGTTTGGGGTGTGTGTTGATGCAGGAGGGAAAGGTGGTTGCATATGCTTCAAGGCAGCTTAAGCCTCACGAGATGAACTATCCTACGCATGATTTGGAACTGGCGGCGGTGATCTTCGCGCTTAAAATTTGGAGGCATTACTTATATGGGGAGAAGTGCATCATCTATACAGATCATAAGAGTCTTAGGTATTTATTGACTCAAAAGGAGCTGAATCTTAGACAGCGAAGGTGGATAGAGTTGTTGAAAGACTATGATTGTTCGATTGAGTACCATCCAGGTAAGGCAAATGTGGTGGCCGACGCGTTGAGTCGTAGGACTATAGCAGAATTGAAAGCAATGTTTGCTCGTTTAAGCTTATACGATGATGGGAGCCTGTTGGCAGAGTTACAAGTGAAACCAACTTGGGTAGAACAGATTAAGAGGCAGCAGCAGTTGGATGAGTCTTTGGATTCTCGGTTTCAGCAAGCCGAGAAAGAGGAGAATTCGGACTTTGGGTTAAACAGTGATGGGATTCTTTATTTTCGAGGAAGAATTTGTATGCCAAAGGACTCTGAACTAAGGCTGATGATTTTGAAAGAGGCTCATAGTGGACCTTGTGCCATGCATCCAGGAGGAAATAAGTTGTATCGAGACTTGCGAGAGTTATATTGGTGGCCTGGACTGAAGAGAGAAGTGACCGAGTTTGTGGGAAAGTGTTTAACGTGTCAACAAGTAAAGGCCGAGCATCAACTGCCTTCGGGATTGTTGCAGCCAGTGAAAATACCACTTTGGAAGTGGGAAAGGGTAACCATGGATTTCGTAAGTGGGTTGCCTTTGACGCCTTCCAAGAAAGATTCGATTTGGGTGATTGTGGATAGGATGACGAAATCTGCCCATTTCATACCTGTTCGAACAGATTATTCACTTCAGAAGTTAGCCAAGCTATATGTAGCAGAGATAGTACGGTTGCATGGAGTGCCAGTGTCAATAATTTCTGACCGAGACCCAAGATTTACATCTCGGTTTGGAGGAAATTGCATGAAGCGTTGGGGACGCGATTGGATTTTAGCACAGCATTTCACCCTCAGTCTGATGGGCAGTCAGAGAGAGTTATTCAGATATTAGAAGACATGTTGAGGGGTTGTGTGATCGACTTTAGGGGCAGCTGGGAGGATTACTTGCCGTTGGCGGAATTTGCTTATAATAACAGTCATCAAACGAGTATTCAGATGGCTCCATATGAGGCACTGTATGGGAGAAGATGTCGTTCGCCTACTTGTTGGACTGAGTTGGGAGAGAGACGAGTACTTGGACCAGAATTAGTGGCTGATACTGAAGACAAGGTTAGGGTAATTAGAGACCGCTTGAGGGAGGCAGCAGATCGACAGAAGTCCTATGCAGATCTAAAGCGTAAGGATATTGAGTATGCAGTAGGAGACATGGTCTTTCTTAAAGTTTCGCCTTGGAAGAAGATATTGAGATTTGGTAGAAAGGGCAAGTTGAGTCCGCGATTCATTGGGCCTTATCGAATTGTAAAGCGAATAGGACTGGTTGCTTATCAGCTAGAATTACCTCCGGAGTTGGATCGTATTCACGATGTCTTTCATGTTTCAATGCTAAGGCGATATCGTTCTGATCCTACTCGTATCGTGCCAGTTGTAGACATTGAGGTACAAGCAGATTTAACCTTCGAAGAAGAACCAGTGCAAATACTTGATCGTGACGTTAAAGTGTTGAGAAGAAAATCAGTCCCATTGGTAAAGGTACTTTGGAGGAACCATGGCAAAGAGGAGGCTACTTGGGAGCCCGAGGAGGCGATGCGTCAACAGTATCCTCAACTATTTTAATAAGGTAAATTTCGAGGCCGAAATTTCTTTAAGGAGGGTAGAGTTGTAACATCCTAATTTTTGGGGTTTAGTAATTTTGTGTGATGTTTTGTAAAAATTTTAAAATGTCGAGATGTGGTTGTGAAATTCATGTTCAAAGTGTATAAATGGGCCTATGGAAGGCCCATGAGTTGGCCAAAACCCGATAGAATTTTTGAATTTTGGACTTAAAGAATTAGGGGCTCTGGTTAGGAGGCTTTATTAAAATATGTGGGGAAAATGTATCACAAACGGAGCATTGGTAAAGTGGCTAAGTAACGCCACTAGTCTCCTAAAAAGGTGGCGTGAAAATGAGGAGAGAAAGCCAAGGTTCGAATCTTGGGGTAGGTACCAGTGGCGTTTATTTTTTTATGTCTTGTGTATGCAAGAGTTTGAAGTTGAACGGAACTCTGTTGGCTAAGGTTTGAATTGGTCATGAGCTAGAATCAAGGAATGATAAGGGGGAGGATATTGGGGAGAGATTTTAGGAGAATTTGAAAGTAGAGAAGGGGTGGCCGGCCAAGGGGGGTGTGGAGTGCTAAATCGGCATTAGAATTAAGTTTTTCATTTTTTTTCCATTCATTTCCCTTGTGCCGTTTGATACACATCAGAAATTCCTCTCATTTTCTTTCTCTCTTCTCTTCTATACTTTCTATTCTCTTGTTTTTCCCTTTAACATCTAGAAAAGCCGAACCATATTCACCTCCCTCCTTCTCTTGGTAGCCGAACACTAAATAAGCCAAATCCCGAAAAAAGTACTTTGTGCCGATTTTCTTGTAAGCTAAACTCTTCACAATCTCTTCATCTCTTGTAGCCGAATCTTTCAACCTCTGAGCCTTCAACCCATACCGATTAAACCCTCCCAAAACACTTTCTTCTTCCTTAAATCAAAAGCCAAAAGTACATCACCCTTGGAGGGCATGTTGGGTGGCCGAATTCTAGGATTGCTGTGAGGAGGTTTCGGCTAGCAATTGGGAACTTGGGTTGCTTCGAAACAGGAGTGGTTCAGAAGGGTATTCGTGGTAAGTACTTACATCCCCATTCAATTCGGTATTTTAGATGTTAATTAGGCCGGAGACTCCCCAAAATTAGGGAGGTTGCCGATTGGAGTTTTAGGCCTTATTGGGCTTTTTCATTCGTTTCTTTGGTTATATTATGGCAAGGTAGATAACTTCGGAGAAGCAGCAAGTTTTGGAAGCAGCATTGGAATAAGCTTAGTACGAATCGTCGAATCCTGTGAAGGTAAGCAACCTATGGCATTAAGGGTAGTGGCCGAATAGTATTGATAAGATTGTATTAACTTCTATTTGGTTTTTGAAACTTGACATGTCAAATAACGAATGTAGGATAAGTACTCGGTAGATTTTGTGGAAGCGATCGTCATTAACAGGTGTGTAACATACCCTGTAATAGCCTAGGTCCATATTGCATAAAAGCCGAAACATCGGATTATGTTGTTGATGTAACCAGTAAATACGAGATGATGTGTGGATGAGTTCAATTGCGATGAACACAGTAAACGAGAGTGATGGAACAGGTAAGAGCACGGTTTCGTGCAGGTTGGTACGTTGGGCCTCGATGGGCTAAAATAGGGCCCAATGGGCTTGTGGGCCCATTTGGGTAAATTTGGTAAAAATGGAATCTGATTGAATTGCACGTTAAACTTTTAGTACCGTTGCGTAACTTAGGCTAAAAAGGACCTAAATGACTAAATCGTCTACGAAGGGCCAATTAGGGGTTTTGGGCCCAATAACTTGAATGCGCTATAATAGGCTAAAAACTGTTGTTTAAACACTTGGAATTGATGAATAAACATGGAAAACCATAATAGTTGGTAAAATTACGAAATTACCCCTAAGCATGGAAAATGACTATTTTGCCCCTATATAAAAATGTCTATTTTACCCTTAGGGTTTCATTCTGAATATGATGATTGTGGTATTGTTATTTTACATGCTATGACATGATATGCACTATTTGATTCATTATATGCATGGGTTGGGTTTTATATGATGGAGGAAGTGATAAAGGGCTTTGCCTCAGTTTACCGAAAGGGCTTTTGCCCCAGTTTACCGAAAAGGGCTTTTGCCCCAGTTATTAAAAGAGGCTTGGCCTCCAGTTACATGATTAAGCAGCTATGCTGCCAGTGGAGAGTTTGGCTGGGTGGGTTGAGTTATTCCCCACATGGAGAGTTTGGTTGGTACGGGTGGAGAGTAGAGGATGGTGGGTTGAGTAGTCTCCCCAAACGGGTTTTGCATACATACATGTTTTGTCATATGTGATATTGAAATGGGCCTAAGGGCCATACCGTGTACAGAAAGGCTTTAGCCTAGTAATATGAGTAATTGAGAGGCTTCGGCCCAGTAACAGTTAACCGAAAGGCTACGGCCCAGTATATGATGAAAAAATGAAAAATTGTGCAAGTGTGGATTTGGGCTCTGAAAAGGCTTGTTGCACACTGAGTTTTCAACTCACCCCCTTTCTTCAACCTTGCAGGTGAGCCTTGATGTGGAGACTTGGAGCCGGTGGGAATTCAGAGTGGCCATGATGTGCAATTGGACTTTCTTTTAAAAGTTTTATTTAAATTTTATTATTTATTTTTGGGTTGTAATAAGGCCATTTTAACTAATTTCTTTCTGGATTTGGTTGGTTTTGAACTTTGAATTCTGCGTTATTATTTATATCTTAAAATGGGCTAGATCTAGGTTGCGTTTTTAAACAACTCTCGGTTTTCAAATCTTACAAAGATAAAATATAACTTTTTAACTAAGACATCACTTTGAACAAACTCCATCTCGAGATATTTTCAAAATTATCAATAACCTAAAGTGTGGCAATGGTTGTGGGCATGTCGAGGATTGGATCCAATCAATAGCTTGGTATTTAAGCAGCCTTCATGGCTCACCTCCTCTGTTTCGGATACCTACCTGGTGCACAGCTTCCATTCACTTTAGTCTTTTAAAAGTTATCATCAAATTCTTTAAGAAAGGTTTAAGATCAGAACTTGTGTTTTTAATGTTTTCAATGTGACACGTCAGACTTGGCCATAACGTTTGGGCCGGGTTTGGGGTGTTACAATCTCTCTTAATTTATATTATTATGGGTTTAATCAATTAGGAGTAAGATCTTTGATCATCGTTAGTCAGTGTTTGGAGCACTTTTGGGTGCTACCTACAAGTTAATTGGATTAACGTTTTGTTGTTTTAGCTCTTGTCTTTTTACCATTATGTACTGCCAAATTGAATGGCAATGCCTTACATTTGTTCTTTCTTATTGGCAGATTTAGTGTTTAACGGTCAAGTTGAATTTATTTATCAGCAAGTCAATTTACCTAACATTTTGTTTTTCCAACTTTTGTCTTTTGTCTTTATCTATTTCCAATTGGTCTTCATAAGAATTTGAATGCCAATGCCTAGTGTTTTTCTTTTCCTATTGGTACACTAATTAATGGTCAAGTTGAATGTATGTGTACTTGTGGCTATTAAAATCGATGAATCATTAATGAATTGATTGGCTAACGAGTAATGATATTGTTAATTTCCCAAATGCAAAATAAAAAAATCTTGTCAAAATGCTATAGTTTTATTGTCTTGGTTGTGATAAAGTTTCTATTACAGACTTGGATTTGAGTTTCAATGGTTTTCATTGAAAATGTTGTGCTCATATAGAGGAAAATTTTCCATATTTCTGTCGGCTATTGATTGTTTCAGCAATTACAACTAAATTCAATCAACTCTATACTCTTAACCTGACATTATCCCTTGAACATTTTGGAACCTTGTGAGAATTATAATGCTTGCAGAACTTTCCAGTGATAGCTACTAAACATTCTCAATAATATATATGATTTGAGATGTAAGGACATGATATTTTTTTCAATCTTATACAATGTCAAGATATTATATCAATTCTGAGTGCAACATGTTGAATTTAGAGACATCTTGTTTTGGAAGTCTTTTATTGAAAGTGACATCTTAGGTTGCTATTGCATACATTTGTTTATACTAGCAATAGTATTTGTATTGGCATGTAAACTTTTAGACCAGTAGCTTTAATCTTGCATTATGGTTTACTTAAAATAAGACTAGATGGCTTATTTACCTTTGGTTTGTAAATCATCATTTGCCATTTACCTTTGGTCTGAATTTGTAAAATGTTCATGGCATTTTTGTGAGAATACAAGGTTTGAATAGCTTATGCTTGTACTGGTCTCGTATGACATGTTTATTTGGTAGAATGCAAGGTCAAGAGCTTTGAGTTATTATAAAAAGCTAAATAACTTGTACAATTTTATTAGGCTAATTAGGTTTCTTCTTCTCAAGTTATACCCTTCTTCACCTAGAACCCTTCTTAAAGTATTCTTTGCATGGACATGTAGTGTAACACCCCATACTTGGCTTGGATGCTAGGTCGAATATCGAGATGCCACACCACCATCTCACGTCAATTTCATTGTAATTATCAGAGTCTAAATACATGCAATTTCATTTTACTTGTAATTATTCTAGCTTTTATGAGAATATCAAGTCATGCAAGCTTAGTTTAGCATTTAATCATACTAACATATGACAAGCAAACATAAAATGTACATATCTTGAGCATTGTGACCACTTAGCAAATTTTTCCAAAAATGTTATGTAGGTATTGCTACCACCTTTATGGTATCGATAATTCCTTTAAGTGGTATCAAAACCATCTGGAAAATCAATACCAAACTAGCATTCCATTTCTTGATTAAAAATCAAAGTTTAAAAAATTATCGATACATGACTTGAAGTATCGATAAATTTACCCCAAGTATCGATGCTCGAGTAAAGGTATCGATACCAAATCTCTATTCTGACTTCCTGCACGTTTCAAAACACAGAGGTATCGATTTTAAAACTCGATTATCGATTCCTCTGCCCCAGACCTAAAAAATTGAGCATATATGAGCAATTAATCCATTCCAATTTAGTTCTTAAACATCTTAGATCAATTACTTTGACAAATAATCATTCAACGGGTTAACTAGTAGTTCAATATCGTAAAATTGTGTTTGAGCAGGAAACGTCAATCCATCCTCATGTTCATGAACTCAAGCATAATAATAACATGTAATCCTGACAAATCGAACTAAAAACCAAAAAAATGTCTAGAAGTTAACATGGCTATAAACAAGTCTACTACATTGCCTTTTTCCCCAACATGTAAATAAATATAGAACACCTATGAAATAATGCAAAAGTCCTGCGTGGATCCCCTCTTAGAACCATACCGCACACACCAACACACAACTAATATACAATGGTTGAAAAAGGGAGTGGGTAAGCTTAACAAGCTTAGTGACTACCAAGAACAACCACCAAGTAAATAGTTCTTCAGGCATTAACGAAACAACCATATAGCATAACCTTAACAGTTCCAACTTTAGTGTCATAATATACTTACTTCTACATTATTATTAGTTCTTTTACATGGTAAACATATTCACTTTTAAGCATGTATCCTATTACACAAATAATCACCTAACATTCAAGCATACATCACAATATTCAAAACATCTTTATAGATAAATTGCATAATGGTCACACGTCATATAAACACATATCAAAATACACACATATTCATTATTTAAGATAATTTGGCACTTGAGTTGTGAAACATAAAAGTGAGCTCTACCATCACTCATTGGAAACACAGATCTCTATGTAACACCCTTAACCTGTATCTATTGCCAGAATAGGGTTACAAAGTATTATAAGAGTTTATAGAACAAATATAAATATTTCATGTCATTTATTATTCATTTTCAAAACTAATCGTATCGTCCCTTGATTAGACCCTCGAGGCCAAATTTAAGCATTAGAAACAAATTGGGATTGAATCAAGATCTTAGAAAATTTTTCACAAAATTTCTAAATTTTTCTTATATATAGGGGTCACACACCTGTGTGGTCAGACCGTGTGGCTCACACGACAAGATGAGATGCCCATGTCTTAGGCCGTGTGGCATGTGAGGTAGGGCACATGCCCGTGTCCCTAACCCATGTAACTCTCTAACTTGCAATTTAGTTCAGTGCATAGATTACACGGCCAAGTCACATGCCCATGTGCTAGGCCGTGTGGTTAATTAAATTTTCAAAAATTAGGTGCAGGTTTCACACGGCCAAGATACACATCTATGTTCTAGGCCGTGTATCTCACACGGTTGAGACACACGCCTATGTCTCTGCCCGTGTGCTTAATTCTAAGCATTCTATTTTTCAATTTTAAGATGTAGGGGACACACGACCAAACCACATGCACATGTGCCATGCTGTGTGTCACACATGGTCAAGACGCACACCCGTGTGTCTACCCGTGTGGAGAAAATATAGCCATTTCCTAGCCTTATTTCTCACCAAAATTTGCCATCAACCTACACCAATACTTACAAGCATATACCAACTAATTCAAAGTCATATAAATATAGCTTAATACAAGTACTATGTAAGTTATATTTGCATTTATATTCAAATAATTAAACCCATCACATTTTCCTCGGTACTTAGGTAAATTTGTATCATTTATACTATTTCAAATCCATTCATCATTTTATTCCTATTTCATATACTACTTAACCATTTCAAAACATATCAACATGATATGATTTTATAATTATAAACCAAAACATCCATTTTTATACCAACATTGGCCTCGTAGCATATACATGCCATTATACCAAAATAAGATTTCTATTTATACCAATTGAGTTGGAGGATAGTGTGATGAGACTCCGACCAATCTCCAACCTTACGAGCTTTTGAGCACTATAAAACAGAAGAAAATAAACATAGTAAGCATTTAATGCGTAGTAAGTTCGTATAATAGGAATTTAACTTACCATGTATTTACATTTAAAATAAGTATGTAATAAGGCATTAAAGCAATTTGGCAATTTGGCATATAGCCTAAAACACAATTTCAACATTCATGTTAGTCAAATAAATTCTCATAATACCAAGAACATTGATGAGCTCATCATTTAATGTCTTTCATATACATATGCTTTTCATACCATTATTCCATATTACATGTACAATTCCATGACATTTCATTTCAAATCTAATTTAACCACATCAGAAATTTCTTTTTGGATTTATTTGAAATATCAATGGATACAATGGTATAGTACACTTAAAGTGTACAAAACTGAAACTCGTCAACTCATATTCAGGGGTACCAAATTAGGGCACATAATCGGGAAGCACACTCTCGAGCCTTGTAACGGGAAGCTCACACAGAGCCATTTTAGGAAGCTCTTAAAGAGCCTATTTGAGTAGCTTATCTGGGCTATATACAGGAAGCTCATAGGAGCTATAATCAGGAAGTTCACAAAGAACCATATCGGGAAGCTTTGGATAGCCATATATCGGGAAGTTTAAGTAAGCACTATCGAGAAGCTCACAAAGAGCCAATTTAATGGGAAGCTTATGAAGGTCCTATATTGGAATGCTTATAAGAGCTAAGGTGTGTCCACAACAAATGTAGGATCACAACCTATCAAGACGCTCTAAAGAGCTATCACGAGAAGCTCGTAAGAACAATATAACAGGAAGCTCGAGAGGGCTAATACGGGATGCTCTCTTTGAGCTATGGTATGTCTGCAACATATGTAAGTATACAACCAATACGGAAAACTTGTATCCATCGATTTTCATTTATTTAACGGTAGGATATTTGGGAAAAGAGCAAGGCTCCCAACACTCTAACCTGAGGTCTTCATCTCCTTCTGTGACCAGTGTAGGTAGTGTCAGTAATCCCAAATTAAAATGTAACCATTGTAATAAATTTCATTTTGGGGAATGTTGTTTGAGAAGTGAAGCCTGCTATAGATGTGGATCTCTCGAACATTTTCTTAAAGATTGTCCTAAAAGAGTTGAAATTGGAATAGAATCGACTCTGAAGCCGAGTAATACTGTTATGAGAGGTAGACTACCCCGTCACCCTAACAATGTTGGTGATAGCTGAGGAGTTACAAAGGATATGATAGCTAAATTTGAGGCTCGAGTGCCAGCAAGGACATATGCTATTCGTGCTAGAGAAGATACCTCTGTACCAGATGTCATTACTGGTACATTTTCTCTACTTGATACTGAAATTACTGCTTTGATTGATCCTAGTTCCACACACTCATACATATGCACAAACTTAGTATCTATTAAAAAATTACCTGTCGAATTCAATGAATTTGTGGTTAAAGTTTCAAACCTCCTAGGTCAATGTGTTATGGTGAATAAGGTCTGTAATAAATGTCCGTTGATCGTAAAAGGTCATTGCTTTCTGGTTGATTTGATGTTATTGCCATTTGATGAAATTGATGTGATTTTGGGAATGGACTGGTTAACCCAATGTGATGCAATGGTGAATTGTAAACAAAAATATATTGTATTAAAATGTCAAAGTGGTGTATTACTTCTTGTTGAATCTGATAAACTACATGGATTACCTAATGTGATTTCAGCAATATCATCATAGAAATATGTTAGAAAAGGTTATGACGCTTATCTTGCATACGTGTTTGATACTGAAGTATCTGAGTAAAAGATTTAGTCAATGCTGGTTGTATGTGAATTTCTTGATGTATTCCCAGAAGAATTAACTAGTTTACCACCGGTTAAAGAAGTGGAATTCTTTATAGATCTTGTACCGGGAATGACACCAATATCAATAACACCCTGCAAAATGGCCATTACTGAATTGAAAGAGTTGAAAGCACAGTTACAAGAGTTGATTGACAGGGGTTTTGCCTGACCTAGTTTCTCACCTTAGGGTGCACAGATTCTATTTGTAAAGAAGAAGGAAGGATCGTTGAGGTTGTGCATTGATTACAAATAGCTCAACAAAGTTACAATAAAGAACAAATACCCATTGCCTCATATTGATAACTTGTTTGACCAGTTGAAAGGTGCCACTGTATTTTTGAAGATTGATCTCTGTTCTGGCTACTATCAGTTATGGGTAAAAAATTCGAATGCACCAAAGATAGCTTTCAGAACCAGATATGGGCACTACGAGTTTCATGTGATGCCATTTTGTTTGACTAATATGCTTGCAGTGTTTATGGATTTAATGAACAAAAATTTTTAGACCATATTTGGATAGGTTTGTGGTGGTATTTATAGATGATATTTTTGTTTATTCGTGATATGAAAAGGAACATGTAGAGCATTTGAGAATAGTGTTGCAAACTCTGTGTGAGAAAAAATTGTAAGCCAAATTTAGTAAATGTGAATTTTGGTTGTGAGAAGTTGGTTTTCTAGGGCATATTGTATCTGCTAAAGGTGTCAAGGTGGATCCAAATAAAATTTTAGCTATTATAAATTGGAAGCCCCCAAAGAATGTGTCAGAAATCTGAAGTTTTTTGGGACTGGCTGGGTATTAGAGAAGGTTTGTAAATAGCTTCTCCGATGACTTGACAAGTATAGAAAGATGTGAAGTTTTATTGGTCTGGTAAATGTCCGTACAGTTTTGATAAGTTGAAAGCATTATTGACAGAAGCTCCTGTATTAGTTCATCCTGAATTGGGTAAGGAAATTATAATTTATAGTGACAGGTCATTGAATGGTTTAGGTTATGCCTTAATGCAATAAGGCAAAGTAGTAGCCTATGCTTCAAGACAACTAAAACCACATGAAAGGAACTACCCAACACATGATCTTGAATTGGCAGCCATTGTGTTTGCATTAAAAATTTGGCAGCATTACCTGTTTGGTGAAAAATGTCATATATACACTAATCATAAAAGTTTTAAATATTTAATGTCACAAAAAGATTTGAATTTGAGACAGCGCATGTGGCTAGAATTGCTAAAAGATTATGATCTTGTTATTGATTACCATCCGAGAAAAGGCAATGTAGTTGTGGATGCTCTGAGCAGAAATCCTGATTTACTTTGTGGGCAATGAACACGAAGTTGACATTATCAGATGATGGTTCAATTAAAGCCGAGTTGAAAGCTAGACCAGTGTTTTTGCAGTAAATTTTTGAAGCTCTAAAAGATGATGATAAGTTACAAGCAAAACGGATATAGAGTGAATTGACTCTTGACTTAGAATTTTAGATCGGGATTTATGGTTGTTTGGATTCAAAGGTAGAATATGTGTACCAAAAAATCCAGAATTAGTAAAGAAGAATTTGAATGAAGCTCATAGTGGTAACATGTCTATTCATTCGGGTAGTAATAAAATGTTTAATGATCTTAAAAAGATGTACTGGTGGCCAGGAATGAAACGGGATATTTCTAAATTTGTATCTAAGTGTTTGGTATGTTAGTAAGTAAAAGCTGAACATCAATTGCCTTCTGGATTAATGCAACCAATTGCGATTCCAAAATGGAAATGGGAAATAATTACTATGGACTTTGTATCGGGATTACCCTTGTTTCTAAAGAAGAAAGATGCCATTTGGGTGATTGTTGATCGGTTAACAAAGTATGCACTCTTTATTCCGGTACATATGGATTTTTCCTTAGATAGATTGGCTAAATTATATGTCTATGAGATTGTTAAATTTCATGGAGTACCGATCTCCATTAGTTCAGATTGAGACCCTCGATTTACATCTTGATTTTGGAGCAAATTGCAAGAAGCTCTGGGTACACAACTACATTTCAGTACTACATTCCATCCCAGACTGATTGTAATAGCCTGAATTAGGGCTCAGTTGGAATAATGGTTTTGGGATCACGAATCTGAAATAGAAAAATTTATTGCGATAAATTTCTAAGGTTTATAATGTGATTGAATGAATGTGTGAAAATATCGTAAAGAAATTTTATCGATAGAGGGTCCAATTTGGCTATTAGGACTAAATTGCAAAAAGTGCAAAATAGGTGTTCTAGAAGCATTAGGTGCTTAATTGAAATGAATTTGTAAATTAGAGGTCCTTATTTAGTAATTAGACCATTATCTATCATGATGGACAAAAATGGACATGGAAGGGTAAAATTTTGAAGAAAGGCCTTAAGGGCATTTTGGTCATGTTGTTAATAAAATAATTAAAAGGGAAAAATAAGTCAAAAATTATGTCCATCTTCTCCTACCTTGCTCGGAAATCACAACCATAGCTAGGGTTTCTTAAACTTCCAAGCTTGATAGTATGTGCATCCTAGCCCCGTTTTTAATGCTATTTATGTTTTTGAAGTTGTAATCAACCGATCTAGCTATTCCTACCATTTATTTGAGCTAGGGTTCATGTTCAAAAATTTACCCATGTGTGACATGCATGTGTTTTGATGTTTAATGGAAGAATATGGAAGTTTGATGTGTGTTTAACAACTTTTACTAAGTGATTTTTGATGAAATTGCATAAAAGGACCATTTTATAAAAGTTGTAAAAATGTGTCTAGGAAGTGTGATTAAATGAAAAATATGTGCTGGTATAAGTATGAAAATAGTTCGGCTAGGCTTGGGTAACAAAGAAAATGAGCACATTTCATTTTACGAGCCTAGGGACTAAAGTGTAAATAAGTGAAAAGTTAGGGACAAAAATGTAAATTTGCCTTAATATGATTTTTGGGTCAAATTGAATAATGTGAGTAATAAACAAACTAAATGTGTCATTATAGATCAAGAAAGACGAGGAATTGACCTAGATCACGGAAAGGGCAAAGCTGTGGACTAAATTACAAAATTTGTTATTTTTGTACCGAGGTAAGTTTGTATGTAAATAATGCATCATTTTATTATGTTTTAATTTTCTAATGTTGTATAAAATGTGTGAATGATGATATGTGACATAATCGACAAAGTTTTGATAAGTGATAAGTGTGAAAGTGATCTCTCGGTTGAACCTCGGGAATAAAATAGGATACAAGTGACATGTCACTAGGACCTTAAGTGTGTTTATGTGATTATGTGATGTCCGGGTGCTAGTCTTGTACGACTACCTATGGCTAGGTAATCCTACATGCGTTGCGGATACCTGACAGCTTGTGTGAGCAGCACTAAGTAGCTACGTCCCTACTGTCAGCTTGTATGAGTAGACCCGTGACTAGCTCGAGAATGAGCATATATGTGAAATGTGATAAGTGGTAGCTTTGGCTACATATATGTGGCACTATTGTGCAAGTTTTCCAAGTATCCGTTAGTATTCTGATGTGTTTAATGGGAATAACAAAAGATATGAAAATATGTGTGTGTTTGTATGATGATCTTGTACAGGTGTGCACGAGAAATTCATAAGTATGAACATTATAAGTGGTAATAACGTGGTAAGTTGTGTTTAAGTAAGCTTAACATATATGAGCTTAAAGGTAAATGTATTAACTCTCCTTATGTGAATTTGCATAGTTAAGATGCTATTTATTTGTATATAAACTTACTAAGCTATATAGCTTACCCCTCATTTCTTTTCCTTGTTTTATAGTGTCACCAAGCTAGCTCGGGATTGGGATTTGTCGGAAACTCGCATCACATTATCAGAATTGTTATTTTGGGTATTTGATATCTGTGATCTCTTTGTAAGTATGGCATGTATAGAGACGTGGTCATTTTATTATGTGTCATATTTGATTTGGCCAAAAATGTTGGGCTCAGTTAGTTGAAAGTCCATTTTGTATATGTCCATTTGAAATCGAAAAAGATGGGTTATTGGTATAATCAATTAAAGATGTCTTTCGTGAATGTGGTTGAATGCATGAATGAGTTGATAATTGTGTAATGTCCATGCATGGGGATTGTAGTATGTGAATGATGAGTGGATGCCTTAATTGTGAAAGTTTGGTTACTCAAATGTGTTATGATAAGTGTTGTTGAATGGGCATATGTGCTATTGTATTTTAGGGTGGCAAATGGCTTAGAAAATAGCCTATATTTTGTCTACACGGGTAGGCACACGGGCGTGTTGATAGGCCATGTGTCCCCTGCACCCTAATTAGGCAAAATAGAATGTCCAATAGTAAACACACGGGCAGAGACACGGCTGGGTGTCCCAGCTATGTGAAGGACACAGCCTCTAGACATGGGCGTATGCCCAGGCCGTGTGAAGTCTACACTTTAATTGCAAAAATTAAATTTGCCACACGGCCTAGCACATGGGCGTGTGACTTGGCCGTGTGACCCTCAATTATTGGTAACGTCATAAATAGAGAGTTCCATAGGTTGAGGACACGGGCATGTCCCAAGCCACACGGGCTTGTGTGACCACACGACCTACCCACACGGGCGTATGTCTCTGCAAACATGAAAATTTTCTAAGTTTTTATGAAACTTTCTAAAGTTCTCAGTTTAGTCTCGAAACATTTCCAAAGCATGTTTTGGGCCTCATAGGCCCATAATGGGGACGCTACGTGTATGTATGAAAAGTTTTAAATTTGACACAAATTTTATGATTCAGTGTCGAACATGGGTAAGGGGCGTTACATTGATGGCCAATCTGAACGAGTAATATAGATTTTAGAAAATATGCTTCGGTGTTGTATTCTTGAGTTTGAAGGTAGCACGGAAAAATATTTGCCTTTGGTTGAATTTGCTGATAATAACATTTATTAGTCTAGAATCAAAATGGCACCGTATAAAGCTTTGTATGGTTGCAAATGTAGAACTCCAATGTATTAGTCAAAACTCAGTGAGAAAAAGTTACACGAAGTTGACTTAGCCCGTGAAACCAAGGAAAAGGTGAAAGTAATTTGGGACAGTTTGTAAGCAGCCTCTGATCATGAAAAGTCCTATGCTGATCTTAAACGAAAAGAAATAGAGTTTCGAGTTGGTGACAAGGTATTCTTGAAAGTATCACCTTTAACAGCCCGATTTTAGCTAAATCAGAATAGTGGTTTTCAGAACCACAAATCCAAGGTCAATAAATTATTTTATTATTTTTTAAGTGTTTACAGCATGTGAATATATATGTGTGAAAGTTTCGTGAAATAATTTTATCGATTGAGTATTTAATTGCTATGGTTTGTCAAATCAAAATTCCTTATGATGTAATTAGCCCATTGATGATAATAGTGGACAATTATGGACTTATAACATGTGATTTTTAATGTTTTCATAAAGGTTATTAAGGTAAATTGTTAAATAAAGTTTAATTAAAAAGCAAAATCAATTTTAAGCTTATTTCTTCATCATCTTTACCGAAAAACAAAAGAAAAAGAAACATTTGGAGCTTGTTAGGGTTCGGCACATTCATAGCTTGATTGGTAAGTGATTTTGACTTGGTTTTAGATGATTTCTATGTTTTTCTAATCATTACATCTAGTACTATCTAGCCCAGGGACTATTTTGCAAATTTCTCAAAGATTATGTGAGTTGCCATTGATGAATACTTGAGCTATTTGATGGTTTTTGATGAAATATGAAACTTTAATGTTAGATTTTCATGTTTTATAAAGTAATTTTTGATGAAATTACATATAGGGATTAACTTGTGAAAAGATTAAAATGTGTGGTTAAATGTGTGAAATATTGACGAATTTGGGTTGTTATAGAGCTTATAGAAGTTCATCTAGCTTGGGTTTAATTGAAACTATGTGACTTTGTGTTGTTGTGAAATAAGGACTAAATTAATAAGATGTGGAACTTTAGGGACTAACGTTTAAAAATGCCCAAATGTGTATTTTTGGATTAAATTGAATGACTAGATGAATAAATAAGTTAATTTTGAATTCATATAGATCAAGAAAGAAAGAATTCGGATTTAGATCGAGGAAAAACAAGGTTATTGAGTAGTCAGCCCGATTCTGTCAATTCTGAATACGAGGTAAGTTTGTATGCCAAATAACTTCCATAAATTGTGTTATAAATGATTATTTATAGTTGAATTGAAAAAAATGATGAATGGTTGAGTATGAGTAAGAATTGACAGAGTTACGATGTTCGAGACTCCTGTACAAACCTTACGAATAGTATAGGATACAAATGTCATGACATTAGGATTACCGATATGAGATTACGTGTAAGACCATGTCTGGGACATGGCATCGATACGAGACTCGTGTAAGACCATAGCTGAGCTATTGGCATCGATATGTGATAACATGTATGACCATATCTAGGATATGGCATTGTATGAGTTATACGAAATTTTCAAGTATCCTTAACGATTCTGAATGGTTCAATGGGCAATGCCAAGTCGAGAATGAAAGTATAATCGAATTAAGTGAATGAGGTACGTACAAATTGTAATAGGCCGATTTTGGCTCTAGTCGAAATAGTGGTTTCGGGACCACAAATCTAACGTAGAGAAATTTATTTTTAATATATTTTTATGGTCTAAAGTTTTATGGAATGATTTCGTGAAAATTTCGTTCGAAAATTTTGACATTTGGGCACTCAATTTAGCCAATTTAGTCAAAAGGACTAAATTGTAAGAAGTTCAAAAGATGAGTTCTATAGGTTAAAGGTGTCAAATTGTTATGAAATTTTAAATTGGAGGTCCTTAATTGGTAATTAGACCATTGGCTAAGTTGGTGGACAAAATTGGACATGTTTAGGTATGTTTCTAAAGTTTTTCATTAAAGGCATTTTGGTCATTTGGTAATTAAATGAATTAAAATGTCAAATTAAAAGCCAATTTTTGTTCATCTTCTTACCCATGGCCAAAACTCTCAAGGGGGAAACCATGGCTAGGGTTTTCAAGCTTCCAAGCTCGATTATCAAGAAAAACGAGGTTCGAAATTAGAACAGGGGAAAAATAAGAATTTGACGATTAGGTCCTTTTAGCCATTTTTATGCCGAGATAAGTCTATATTATTAAAATTTAATGTTTATTTATTATGTTGATAAATGATGTTATGAATTAATTCATATTATTGGTTGAATTATGAAAATTAAATGTTCGAAACAAGTAAACGCAAGGTTGAGCACTTCCTATCAGTGACAAAAGTTGCATTATCGTAAAAGACCATGGTTGGACCATGGCAAAATGTGATTCCATGTAAGACCATATCTAGGATATGGCATTGGAAGGATATTACATGGAAGACCATGTTTGGGACATGGCATCAATTCAAGAAATCATGTAAGACCATAGTTGGGCTATTGGCATCGATGTGAGATTACATGTAAGACCATATCCGGGATATGGCATTGTACTATCTATGTGTGATTTCGAGTATCCTCAGTAATTCTGAATGGTTCAACAGACACAATCAAGATGAAAATGAATATGTGATTGAATTAAGTATTATAGGTATGTATAGAACCTATGTGAAAATAGAATGAAAGTAATTTGGTGAGTTCATGCTGTATCATGTACAGGATATGAGAAATACTTGTGTATAAATCTTTTTTATGCCAAATTGAGTTTATCTGGTGATGTTGACGTATGAATTGAATGATATGAGATATAAGTTATATATGTGTAGCATATAGTGTGTAAAAGTAATGTTATTTGATGATCTTTTATATGACTCAATGGGCTAAAGGAATGTGATGAATATTGGATCGAATAAAGTTTATAAACATTGATTTCATAATATTGTGAATTTATGGTTTCCATGAGAATGTTTTGTGAAAACCTTGTGATTCTTAGCCTATACTTGTGAGGTATGAAATATATGGTAAATTCAGTTAGCGATCGTGAAATTGATTTTCGGGCCAAATGAGTTATGATATAGCATGTGATATTCACACTAATTGTGATATATCAGATATTTGAAAAAGGAAAGACTGACAATATTATCTATTAAGATGATTATGGAAATATGAGAATATATGAGCTTTTAAACAATTGAAAGATGTAAGAAAAATATGCTGGAAATGTAAATTCTCATAATAAATGTGCATGACTATTATGAGGTTTGAAATGATTGGTTGACTGTGGTAATCTATTTTAAGGGAAAGATTACGGTTGTTAGGCTAATGTCAAGATGTGTTAAATTATGCTTGAAATCGATAAAGCAAACAATGTGATTGAATAAGCTATAACTATGAGTTTATAGCAAATTATATTATATTGTGTTTATATTGTTGGTTCTAGTAATTGATTGGTAAGAGTTGCTATATGTTCGTATAGACTTACTAAGCAATATAGCTTATTCCCTTTTTTTCCATGTTTGATAGTGTTATCAAGCTAGCTCGAGTTGGAGATTGTCAGAGATTCTATCACTCTATCAAGCTAACAATTTAGTATCAATGTTTACAACAATTTTTAGTCTAAGACATGTATAAAGACCAGATTACTTTTATATATGTGTCATTATTTATTAGCCAAGTGTGTCGGCTTATAATGGTCAAATGATTTATTTGTATTTGGCCATGAGATATTGTAATAGCACGAAATTAGGCCTAGTTGAAATAGTGATTTCAGTCTAACACCCCCAACTCGGCCCAGACGTTACGGCCAAGTTTGGTGTGTCACATCACTTATAACTAACCTTATGACCTAGTTACTAAGATTGGGGTGAGCTTTGTAAAACTGCTATTTAAAGTCTTAAGAGAAATTCCCTGTAACGCCCTGATTTTCGGGACTTTTCGGGTTTTTGTGATTTTTGGTGAAATTCTAAAAATTTTGAGTTTTAGATACTGAAATGGTGCTTAAATGTGTTAGTGGGCCTTTAGGAGGCCCAAGCCTAAGTTAAAACCCAGCAAAAATAACAATTTTGGTTTTTAAGTGAAAGGGGACTTGGTTAAGTGGGCTTTTAAGAAAAACTTCGTGAACTATGACACAAATAGGGCCCTGGTAAAGTGGCAAGGTGGCGCCACTAAACTCCTAAAAAAGTGGCGAGTGGGTGAGGGTTGAGAGCCTGAGTTCAAGTCACAAGGTAAACGTATTGATACTTTTATTTTTGAGCATGTACCGTGCATGTGATAGAGTTAAGTGGACATTCGACTAGGGCCTTAAGGAAGTTGGGTTGATTGCTTTACTGGTGATTAGGGTTAGTTTCTTTTCTTTTTCTGTCTTGGAGAATTAGGGTTAGCCACCTAGAGTGTTCATCTTTTTCTTTCATTCACCTCTTAGTGTAGCAAAAAGCCGAAAATGCAAGAAGTCTTTCCCTTGTGCCGATTTCTTCTTCTTCTTCCCCTCTCCTTCATTCTTTTATTTTCCTTTTTGTTTCTTCTCTAGCCGAACACCTCTACCACTCAACTTATCCTCTCTGTTGATTCTATTCTTTTTCAAGCCACCATAGCCAATTGCCATAAAAGCTGAAATCCCGAAAACTTACTTCTTGTGCTGATTTCTCCAAGCCAAAATCTCCCCTTTTGACCGATTTTCACCTTCTCTAAACCTTTAACTCCTGTCGGCAACATTACTCCAAAACTACTACCCCAAATCATCTTCTTCTTCACCAGTCAAAAGCCGAAAACGCCACATTCTTAGGAGCTTATAGCCAAAACTTTAGATCTCCTAGATTCGAGTTCTACTAGCATTTAAGGGCTAGATCTGCATCAGATCTGAGTAGAAACAGAAGGGGAATCAGTGGTAAGTGCTCATCACCCCAGATCTATACGTTATTTTGTGATTTAGAAAAAGCTGAAGTCCCTAAAGTCTAGGGAGGCTGTCGATTGGGGCTTAGGGCTCTAAAGGTCATTAACCAATGATTTCTTGTGGTGCTACTGCATTCTAGAGGCGATTGATCGAGGGCTTGGACAAGTGTAACGACTAGATCTACATCTAGTCACTAGTTTCGACAAAGGTAAGATCTCAAGGGCCTAGGTGTTGATGGCCAAATATGGTAAGTGAATATTGGGATTGGTTATTGAAGATTTGTGATCTAAGAGTTGTGGTAATCGATTGTAGGATATCGTGGGAGATGTTGTTAGCAGTCATCGCGAATCAGATGTGTATCCAACACCCTTCTTTAGTTCAAATCGACAAAAGCCGAAAAGCCGAAATGCCGAAATTCTGGCATTTCGTGGGCTTGTGAGTGTGCGAATGCTCATAAGATGGTTGAAAATCGTTGGATCTAAAATCGCAAGTGGTGAGACAGTTGTACGCGTAATTTCGTGTTCTTCAGTAATTTGGCCTCGATGGGCTAAAAGTGGGCCCAATGGGCTTACGGGCCCATATAGGTAAAAATGAGTAATTAATGTACTGATAGACTGTAGGTTCAAAACTGGTTAAACTGATAAATTGATCATAAAATCTGAACTAAATGGGCTTAAGTAGCTAATAGACACTGTGAGGCTCATTTGGGGTTTTAGGGCCCAATAGCGTAAAACTGTTAAAATAAGTTAAATAACCACTGAGACGAAAGTTAGATTAGTGGGGACTAAAATATGCATAAAAACCCTAAAAACTGATAAAATTACTAAAATATCCTTAGGGACGAGAAATTATGGTTTTACCCCTAGGTGTAGAATTACCGTTATACCCCTAGGGTTTGATCTGACTGAATTGCATGTGTTACTGTTTTCTGTTCATTACATGATTATCTGTTGCATGGGACTGGGATATTGATGGAGGAAGTACTGAAAGTGGCTTGACCACGTACTGGAGACTTCGCCTCAACTTACTGATATCTGAGCAGCTATGCTGCAACTGTGGAGTGTAAGGCTGGATGGGTTGAATTATTCCCCACATGGTGTGTAGGGCTGGTACGGGTGGAGTGTAGTGGCTGAATTTAGGTTGGGTTTGGGTTGCATCCATGTTTCATATCTGTTCTGTTCTGAAATGGGCTTATGGGCTGTACTGTTATCTGAAAAGGGCTAAGGCCTAGATTACTGTTATCTGAAAATGGCTAATACTGTATCTGGATAGGGCTTAGGCCCAATGGGCTTAAGCTGACTTAGGCTCTGGATGGGCTTTCTATACACACTGAGTTTCCAAACTCACCCCCTCTTTCTTCCATCCATACAGGTGAGCCCTAGTTGGTGGACTTGGAGTTGGGAGGGATTCAGAGTGGCCACAGAGATTAAAGTTCTGGTTTTTAACTAAGTTTTATTTTAATTCATTTAATTTTCGTATTTATTTTAAATTATTTTATTATGGTTTTAGGTTGTAATAAGACCGCTCTATTTGTTTTCATTTCGGGTTTTAATTTTTCTTTTACTTATTTAATTTGTTATTAACTTAAGATTAATAGTGTTTAAATTGTTTATGAAATTGGATAGCTCTAAGGCACGTTTTTATAAAAGTTACTTGTTTTCAAAATAGCACGATAAACGAGTGTTTTCAAAACCAAATGCACATTCCAAAAGTGTAACAAAAGTCACGTTTTTAAATAAACCTTTAACGATCGGTAGCAGATAGGATATTCATTAAGAAAATCAAGAATTTCTTTTAAAACTTCAATAACGGTTTTTGCAAAGCTCACCCCAATCTTAATAACTAGGTTAGTTGTAGGTGATGTGGCACACCGGATTCGGCCATAACGTTTGGGCCGGCTTTGGGGTGTTACATTCCCGATTTATTGGTGAACGCCCCATCCATTACCAGTTATTAAGAGATTTATTATAAAGTTTAACTTTGTTACCCATTTGATACGTGTGTTTGATTTTGAAAACGTTTGAATAGTTTTTAAGAAAACTCGCGCAGCTTTGTACATAGCATTATCAGTATAGTATAAATAAAAAGTTGAAAAACAAAACCAAAATAATTTGAGCGGCCTTATTACAACCCAAAACCATAATGAAAATAATTTAAAATAAATATGGAAATAAAGTAGAATAAAATAAAATAAAAACTTAATTGATTAACTACAGTCCATGTGGCCACTCTGAATCCCTCCCAGCTCCAAATCTGTCAGTCTAGGGCTCACCTGCATGGATGGAAGGAAAAGGGGGTGAGTTTGGAAACTTAATGTGTAAAGAAAGCCCATCCAGAGCCCAAACTAGCTCAGGCCCATTAGGCCTAAGCCCTACCAATCTCAGTAACTACTAGGCCGAAGCCCTATTCAGTATCCAGTTAACTGGGCCTTAGCCCTATTCAGTAAACAGTACAACTAGGACTTAGCCCTTTTCAGATAATAGTACGGCCCATAGGCCCATTACAGAAACTCATTATGAATACAAACCCAAACCCAACCTAAATCCAACAGCTACACTCCACCCGTACCAGCCTGCACTCCAAGTAGGGAATAACTCAACCCACCCAGCCCTACACTCCACAGTTGCAGCATAGTTGCTCAGATAACAATGTAACGAGGCAAAGCCTCTTTAGTACGTGGTCAAGCCACTATCAGTACTTCCTCCATCAATAACCCAGTCTCATGTAGCAGATAATCATGTAGTGAACATAAATAGAAAAAAACACATGCATTTCAGTCAGATGTAGCCCTAAGGGTATAAAGGTCATTTTGCACCTAGGGGTAAAATAGTAATTTTCCACCCATAAGAGGTATTTCAGTAATTATGGCAGTTTTTAGGGTTTTATGCATTTTTCAATTATTGGGCCCTAAAACCCCTAATGGGCCTTACAGTGTCTAATAGCTACTTTAGCCCATTAGTCCAAATTTTATGATCGGTTCACCAGTTTTAACAGTTTTTGACCTATAGTCTACCAAAACGTGCTTATCGCCTATTTTTACCCATATGGGCTCGTAAGCCCATTGGGCTCAAATTTTAGCCCATCGAGGCCCAACCTTACCGAAGTGCACGAAATCGCGCACTCACCAACTTTACCGATTTCAGTTACAGATCTACCACTTCTAACCAACCCACGAGCGCTCACACGCTCGTAAGTCCACGAAATACCGGCATTTCAGCTTTTCGGCTTTTGCCGATTTGAACTACAAGAGGTTGTTCGGTACACACCTGATTTTTTATTACTACAGCGAGATCTCCCACACAATTCCCTAGAATTGGTGACTACAATATTAGGTTACAAATCCGAAAATAACCAACCTAATACCTCTTACCACATTCGACCATCATCACCTAAGGCCCTTGAGATCTTACCTTCGTCGAATTTAGTGACTAGATCTGGATCTGGTCGTTCCACTTGTCCAAGCCCTCAATCAATAGCCTCTAAATCACACTAACACAAAATAAATCGATTGTTAATACCCATAGAGCCTTAAGCCACTAAATGACAGAGTCCCTATGCACATAGGGGTTTTAGCTTTTCTAAATCCCGAAATAAAGAATATAATCAGAGATTTCGAGCACTTACCATAGGTTCTCTTAATCAAAATGATTTCACTTCCGTTTCTACTCAGATCTGATGCAGATCTAGCCCTTAAACGCTAGCAAAGAATGAATCTTACAGGAATGAATCTTACAGGTCTAAGGATTCAGCTACCAAGTCCCTATAAAAATGGTGATTTCGGTTTTTGGGCACAACAAAAGAGAAGGAAAAATGGAAGTTTTGCAATAAAAAGAAAGGGATGTAGACAAGGCTATGCAATTCGGCTAAAGAGAAAAGAAAGTAAGGGTTTACAAACAAGAAGAAATCGGTACACCTAGAACCTTTCGAGATTTCGGCTTTTATGAGTAGTCGATTGGCTTGAGAAGAAAAGAATGGCAGATTCAGTTTTGAAGAAAAAAAAGAGAAAATATGAGTAGAGAGAAGAGGTTGTTTCGGCTTAACAAGAAAAGAAGAAAAGAAAATAATGAAAGAAGGGAGGAGAGGGTTTTCTTTTGGTAAAAATGACACAATGGGGTTCTTGCCACACTTTCGGCTTTTGTGAAAAAGAGGGAGGAGAAGAGAAGAGAGCCTATCACTATACCTAATCGGCAGCCAAGAAAAGAAGAGCTAAAACAAACCCTAAGAGACCCTAAAGCTATTCGGCTAATACCCTAAACACTCCCTAGCCGATTGTGTCCCAAAACCCTAAGCCAAAACCGATATGTTCCCACAAAAATCCCTTGTTCAGCCACCACAAGCTCCCCTTCAAAATTCTGATTATTTCTCTCCCTAATCTATCTAATCTAATTCCATGGACCACTCAAATTCTCTTCAGCAGAAATCCACTTGAGTTCCATCACATGTCTAGCACATGCACAAAAATAAAACACCACCGCTTGCCATGCAACTTAAACTCTGGCCCTTGAACACCTGCTCACACGCCACTTTTTTAGGAGCTTAGTGGCGCCATATTGCCACTTTATCAAGGGCCTCTTTGTGTCCTATTTCACTGACTTTTTCTTAAAGGCCCACTTAACCAAGTCCCCTTCACTTTAAATTGAAAATTTGATATTTCTACCGGGTTTTATCTTAGGCTTGGGCCTTCTAAAGACCCACTAACATACTTAAACACAATTTCAATAACCAAAACACCAAAATTTTAAGATTTCACCAAAATCACAAAAATCCCAAAAAATTCTGAAAATTAGGGCGTTCATTCAGAATCACTTAACTGGGGTTAGAGAAAATTATTTTAGCATTATTTTATGTGTTATAGCATTTTTATACAGGTGCATGAAAATTTTGGTAAATTAATTGATGCGATTGAAGGCTTAATTGCAAAAAAGGACTAAATCTCATAAGGGGTAAAAGTTACAACTTACTAGTTAATTAAGTTAAATACATAGATAATTAAAATTTGGAGGTTTTAAAAGGGCCATTAGGCCCTTGAAATTAAGTTAGCTGGCCGTGAGAAGTCATGGGAGACAATAGACAATAGAAAGTCAAAAATTAGGTAGGTAAGTCGCCAAAATTGGATTAAAATAAAACAAAAAGAGAAATAGTGTCATTCTCTTCAATTTCTCTTCTCTTTCACTGAATTATCCAGCAAATTAGGGGTTTGAAAGCTTCAAAATTTCAACCATCTCTTGTCCTTGCAAGTAAGTGATTCTTAAGGCTTTTCTTGATAATTTTTGCATTTTTGAAACCCTTATAGCATAGGCTACCTACTGAGGGGTGTATTTTGCAGAATGGTTGAAAGTTTAGAGATTTACCATGAATGCATAAGTATTATTTGCTGGAATTTTATGGAAGAAAATGAGTCATTATTGTTAAATAAACAACTTTTGTAAAAGGGTGTTCATAGAAAACACCTAAATTGGACTTATTTGTAAAGTTGTAAAATAAAGAGTAAGTGTATGAAATAATGAGATTCTGGGGTTGTCATAAGAGTGAAAAAGAG
This sequence comes from Gossypium stocksii, assembly GCA_020496765.1. Taxonomy (NCBI): domain Eukaryota; kingdom Viridiplantae; phylum Streptophyta; class Magnoliopsida; order Malvales; family Malvaceae; genus Gossypium; species Gossypium stocksii. The sequence goes on from CM035624.1 coordinate 30,409,299, forward strand.
TCGTTTGGGCTTGGAAAATAAGGGAATTTGGTAAAAATCAATTTCTGAGCCTAGGGGTAAAATGGTCATTTTGCCAAAGTCTAGGAGCAAAATGGTCATTTTGTCAAATTTATTATTTTTGAATGGTTAGATTAAATTGGTGATTAAAATTAGTGAATTTTCATTCATATAGATCAAGAAGTACGAGACCTAAACTTAGACCCGGGGAAGGCTAAGGTCGTAGATTGAGATTGATCGAGTTATAACATTTTGTATGTCAAGGTAAGTTTATATGTAAATGATACCTCTTTTATTAATGTTTTTATTCATAATTGCCTTATATGATGGGTGGTTGAATGTTGTTGTCATTGGATGAAAATGCGAGAAATGAGAGTACGGGTGAAATTTCATAAAACACAGATAAAGGTAGGCTATGTGCGAAACCACCGGATGATAGTTGAAATTAGTGAGCTAAGTGTGTTATTATCCAAAATTATAGATAAAGGTGGGCTGTGTCCGAAACCACCAGAAACTATTGATAAAGGTGGGCTATGTGTGATACCACCGTAAATTATTGATAAAGGTGGGAGATGTGGATACCACCGTAAATTATTGATAAATGTGGGCTATGTGCGATACCACCATAAATTATTGATGATGGTGGGCTAAGTGAAACCACCTTATTATTAACGTTATTATGGATGGCTATGTGTGGATTTATCTTGTATGTTTTAGTGCATGAATGTGTATATTGTGAAATCTTTTAAACGAAATTCACGAGTATTATAGTGATAAATAAGTGCAGGAAATGTATATGTTAATGAGATGACCTTTGTGCGTGAAATTGTATTGAGGATATTGGATAAGGTGTAGGACAAGTAAGTGAATTTATGTTTTGGAAGTATTGGCATAGTTGAGTTTTATTTTAATTGTTAAATGTATAGTTATGGTATTAAATGTTTGCATATAGACTTACTAAGATTTATGCTTACCCCTCTCTTTTCCATTTTCCTATAGTGCCGCCTAGCTAGTTCGTGGATCAAAGTATGTCGGAGGCTCCGCTCACACTATCATCCAAAGCACTCGGTATAGTTAGTTTTTGTGTTTTGAGTAATAGCATGTATAGGTTATTTGGTTATTTTGGTACAAGTTGTACTAGTTAGCCAATTGTGTTGGCCATTTATATTTCAAAGTTCATTTTGTAAATGGCCATTGGAATTGGCCAAAATTATTCAAGTTATTTTAGTGAAATGAGATTGAAATTCATGAGAATTATGGATGATTGCTTGGGTTATTTATGTATGCACAATAAGCATAATGTGGTTGTTGGATAAATGCATGTTTATGGACATTTGATGTACATTGATGCTAAATTATGGGTATTGGTTGAGTATTGAAGTCTTGGGATACTTAGATTATAACACCCCAAACCCAGCTCAGACGTTACGGCCAAGTCTGGTGCATCACATTGAAGTGTTTTTTTCGAAAATTGTGTTTTCATTGAAAACCCTTCTTAATGTTTAGAAACTTTTACCGTTAAACTTGTCTAAAACCTTAGCTTGTGTTTATCTTTTCCCAAAACGTGGTTCATTGAAATAATCATCCCTTTTCAAACATTGTTAAAAACTTTGTGTAATCTTATAGAAAATTTGTGAACGCTTGTAACCCCTTTTTAACCTTTATAAAACATGTTATTTTGAAAACGATTTAAGTATTAGAAAATTAGACCTTTTCATTATGACTTAAAGTGAATGGAAGCTGGGCACCAGTTAGGATTCCAAAAAAGAGGAGATGAGTCGAATAGACTGCTTAAGTACCAAGCTCTTCTTGGATCCACTCCTAGACATGCACACGACAATTGCCACACTTTAACTATTTGAAATATTTATTTACGAAAACATTTAAAATTGCGGAAGCTTTGCTTGGTTATCGTGTTATTTTGAACACAAGTACTTTTATAAAAGCCGCGCCTTAAAACCATTCATTTTCAAATCGATTTAAAGAATATCCTACTTAAGCTAAAATCAATTTAAATAATTAAAAACCCAACATAAAAATAATTAGAGAGGCCTTATTACAAACCCAAAACCGAATAAAAGTAAACTAATTAAAAATACTAAAAATAAATCAAGTGCTTAAATTAAACAGTCCATTTGCAGTCCTCATGGCCACTCTGAATCCCTCCAGCTCCAAGTCCACTAACTTAAGGCTCATCTGCATGGATAAAAGGAAAGGGGTGAGTTTGGAAACTCAGTGTGCAACAAAGCCCTTTTCAGAGCCCACATCAACACAAGCATACTGGGCCTAAGCCCTGATTCAATCTCATCTGTCACTGGGCCGAAGCCTTTTCATATATCGGTTACTGGGCCTTAGCCCTTTTTCATATATATAACTCACTGGGCCAAAGCCTTAATCTGTAGATGGTATGGCCCATAGGCCCATTTCAATATCACATATAATATCAATGCATGTATGCAACACATATTACTGTGAGGAAACTATCGACCCACCCAACCGCTACTCTCCACCCGTACCAACCAACACACCATGTGGGGAGAACTACTCAACCCATCCAACCGCTACTCTCCACTAGTAGCACAGCTGCTTTATCATAAAACTGGAGGCCTAGCCTCTTTTAATAACTGGGGCAAAGCCCTTTTTTGATAATTGGGGCAAAGCCCTTTTCGGTAAATTGGGGTAAAGCGCTTTAGCACTTCCTCCATTCATATAAAAACCAACCCATGCATATATGACTATATCATGGCATATCATGTGCATATCATGTCATATCATGTACAAAAACAGTATCACATGCATCTTAATCATAACATAACCCTAGGGGTATAATGGTCATTTTCACTTAGGGGCAAAATAGTCATTTTCATATTATAAGGGTGATTTCGTTATTTTATCAATTATTAGGGTTTACATGCTCATTATCAATTATCAACAATTCCATGTGTTTAAACAGCGATTCTAGCTCATTTTAGCAAAACCGAGTTATTGGCCCCAAAAACCCCTAATGGGCCTTACGTATCCGATTTAGTCATCTAAGCCCATTTAGCCTATATTCCATAGCGATATTAACTATCTTAATGTGCAATTTATTCAGAATCCATTCCCTACCAATTTTACCCAAATGGGCCCGAAAGCCCATTGGGCCCAATTTCAGCCCCTCAAGGCCCAACTTACCATCGTGCACAAAACTGTGCTCTTACCTGTTCCATCGATTCCGTTCACCGAGCCCATCGTATTCTAGCCAATCCACGAACCATCACATATTCACAAGTTTTAAAGATGCCGAAATTTGGCATTTCGCTTTTTCAGCATTTATTAACCTAAGCTACCGAGAGGGTTTGTTACACACCTGTTTAGTGACGAACGATGACGATATATGCTCCAACTCAATCCTACATTCGTTTAAATCACATTAATATCTAAAAACCAAATCGAATACTCACTAAAATCCCAACATACATATTCGGCCAACCTCCATAAATGGCTTAACTTGCTTACCTTTGCCAAAACTGATGACTACATCTAAATCTGTCACCCAAATGGTCCTAGCCTTCCAAAGCTCTTTAATCGACAGCCTTTATTCTGCCTTCTCATAATAGAATGATATATAACAACAAATAAACCCTTTTAGTTTATAATGATAGCCTCCCTAAGTGATTAGGGATTATTCAGCTTTTTTACAAACTCAAATAACGAAATAAAAATAAACGATTTCGAGTACTTACCACAGGTTCTTACAACCAAAACGATTCTAATCCTAATTCCAACGCAAATCCAGCCGCTAAATTCGAGCAAAGAGTGAACTTAAAGGATCTATAAATTTGGCTACCAAGTCCTTATGAACACGATGATTCTGGCCTTTAAACAACCCCAGGGAGGAAGAAAATAAAAGCCTGGTGATGAAAGGGAGTAGATGACAACAAGGCTAAGATAGTTGGGGGGAATTTGGCTTTTACAAAAGGCAAGTAAAAATGTTCAAAAAGAAATCAGCACAAAAGGGGAAAAATAAAAGTTGCGGTTTTGGCTTGAAGAACTAAAAGAGTAAGGGAATAAAAAGAAGAGAAAAAGAACAAAAGAGTAAAAATATAATTCAAAAACACCACACAGCAAGAATCGATTTGAAAGAAAAAGAGAGCCAAATAAAAAAAATAAAACAAGACCGATTGAAGAGAAATCAAAAATAAAGATAACATAAAGAAAAGCCAAATCGGCTAATATCCTAAGCTTATCCCTTGTTAATAGCCAACAGCAAAGTTTGAATTTAATTCAAACTCCCACCGATCAGCAGTAGCCCTTATCCACCGACTGAATCGCACAACTCCCGCACAGCACGCTGCTTCGAGGCGCTCCAATCCCGCACGGCTCTTCCTGCGCGCGCCCAGTAAAAATAGCATTCTCCTACGCGTGCCCCAGCTCATACCTGAGACCTCCAGGTAGCCTAGCACGCTGCTGGCCACTACGCCGCAGCTTTGCTTTCAATATAATATGCGCGCACTTAAATATAACCCTTATCCGTTGAGCCTCCGCTGTTTTTAAAATAAAAGCTAAAATTTACCTGCGCCTGAACTCGAACCCGTGCCCGTATGGAACTCCTAATGCACTGCTACCACTGTGCCACAAGCCTTTTTGTGGCATAACTCGGTTGCATCTGTACTTAAACCTTACCTTAGCGTGACCTGGCTTCTAAAAAACAAACCTTGCGCGTACCGTGTCTTGAACCCAGGCACTCCTGCAACCTCCTAGCGCCACTGCCACTAGACCAAGCTTCCCTTTTGTATCAACTTTTAGCCCAAAATACTATTAAAGCCTTATTGCCCAAATTCCCTTAAAGAATCAAAATTAAGAATTTTTGCTAGAGTCTTGGATCGAACCCCAGACTTTTCCCCGCACTATAAAAATCATTCATAATTTATTAAACACTAAATTTAAACACCAAATTTAACAACAATAATTTTATAAATTATACTTTTAAACAATAATAATAATAATAATAATTTTACAAATATGTTTTTATCTAATAATAAAAATTTCAAATATCAATAATACAGTAACATATTTTTCCTAATAATAATAATTTTATCTCATAATAATAATTATAATTTTCATAAAATTTTAAAACATCAGTAATAATAAATACAGTAAAAAAATTTCTAATAATAATTTAATTCAATTTTTTTCTTTAAACAATAATATTTAAAACTTCTCACTTTATTCAGGTTTTCTTTTATCCGAACCTAGACTCAAAGCCCAATTCTTCTAGGCCCAAATTTAGGGTGTTACATAGATATGTGTTTAATCTTGTTTCAGGGTGGCACAAAGGCTTGGTAAATAGCCTATATTTTTCCACAGGGTAGACACACGGGCATGTGTCTAGGTCGTGTGTGACGCACAATCTGCCCACGGGTGTGTGATTAAGCCGTGTGTCCCCTGCACCTTAAGTTGAAAAATTAAATGCCCATCAGTGTTCCACACGAGCATAAGACACAGTCGTGTGTCTCAATCGTGTGGAGGACACGGCCAGCACACGGGCGTGTGCCACGACCGTGTGAGTGATGATGTCAGAAACAGAATATCAAGGTTTTTGCACACAGGCCACGACACGGGCGTGTCATGGCCGTGTGAGGGACATGGGGTGGGCACGCGGGCGTCTGCCAGGCAATGTGAGAACCCTTGTAAGTTCGATGTTAAAAATAAATCCGCACAGACAAGGGGCACGGGCGTGACCCTAGGTGCCTAGGCCGTGTGAACCACATGGGCCAACAGCACGGCCATGTCTAGAGGCCACACGAGCGTGTTTCCCTTCCACATGGGCGTGTGCCCTATTTTTACTTGCTTTTGAAGAAAATTTCTTAAGTGCCTGAAATAGTCTCAGACTGTTTCTAAACCATGTTTTTGGCCTCGTAGGCCCATGTGAAGGTCTATAAGACAATATTTGAAAACTTTTTAAATTGAGACGTATTTCCATGAGTCAAGATTGAATGGTTGCACGTATTTTAGCATGGTAATGCTTCATACCCTATCCCGGCATCAGATAAGAGTAAGGGGTGTTACAGATATGGTTTATATTGATTAATTAGGTTGTAAACCTATTTATATGTGCATGCATGAGCTAATGCCTTTGATGTTGAGGGAATGCCATGTTCAAGCCATGTTTGTGGATGTTTAATTGCCAATTAATGCCATGTTAAATTCTATTGAGATGTATAAGTATATGTGTGAAGTTGAGGGTGGCAAAAGGCTTAGAAAATAGCATTAAAGTTGTCCACATGGGTAGACACACGATCAGCCTCATGGGCATGTGAATAGGCATGTGTCCCCTGCACCTTAATTTTGAGAAATAGAATGCCCAATATGGAGCACACAGGTAGAGACACGGGCGTGTGTCTCAACCATGTGGACGGCACGACCATAGACATAGGCGTGTGCCAAAGGCGTGTGAGGTCTACACCTATTTTTCGAGTATTTAATTCGTCACATGGCCTAGCACACGGGCGTGTGGCTTGGTCGTGTGCTTTCATTTGGTAGATGACGTCATGAACAAAGAGTTAGACAGTGTATGGACATGGGTTTGTGTGACCACACAGCCTACCCACACAGGTGTGTCCTATATCCACAAGGGCATGTGACCTCTATTTAGGGAAAAAATTTTATATGTTTGTAAAATTTTTAGAAGTTCTTGTTTAGTCCCAAACTGCTTCCAAAGTATGTTTTGTGCCTCGTAGGCTGATTTTAGGGATGAATGGATTTGAAAAGTTTTAAATTTGGATGGAAATTTATGGCTCAAAAATGTATGTGTGTTTGTGTTTAAGTCCGGTAATGCCTCATACCCTATTCTGGCATGAATACGTGTAAGGGGTGTTACATTTAGTTAGTATCAGAGCTATGGTTTAGTCGATTCTAAGGCTAACATAGCATATGTGAGTCTAGCTATACATGCCATATTACTACCTATGATAGTGTGATGTCTCTTGACTCTTACGAAATTATTTTGTTGAGACAGAGATGCTTTCCAATTGAGCTATTTTTGAAAATGCTGAAAGTGATACTAAGATATTGGAAAATGTGTTTGTGATGAGTCAAAACTTGGAAAGGAATAAATAATAGTTCATGATATGTATGTGATGAGGTACAAAACGAAATAACCATAAGTTGAGACATATGAGTAAAATGTCATTGTTCCGGTTGAACATTGTATTTCGATGGATTATGGTGATTTTATGAAACGAATAGAATATTAAATTAGAAATGGTATGATGTATTATTTTATATGTTCGATTAAGGAAAATTATAGATATTGTGAAAATTGAATTAAATGTTCAAATCCAATAGAACACAGGGTAAAATACTGTCGTTCAGTAACAAAAGATGAATTGATGGAAAAGACCATGGTTAGACCATGGCAATACGAGATATGTGATTCCGTATAAGACCATAGCTGGGCTATGTCATTGGTATGCGATTATGTGATTCTATATAAGACCATAGTTGGGCTATGGCATCGGTGTGTGACTATCTGATTTTGTGTAAGACCAAGTCTGGGAAATGGCATCGATTCTCAATTTCGTGTAAGACTGTAGCTCGGCTATGGCATCGATATGTAGATATGTGTAAGACCATAGTTGGAATATGGCATCGAGAAAACGAAGTACTCAATTCTGTAAGATGTTCTTTAATTTGACGAGGTTGAAAGTAATACTTGGTGATAAGTGATTGGTTCGTAAAGATACTGAAATTGAGCTCAGTTGAGTAATTACATTATTTGGACAATTGTGGTTGACAAGAAGAGTCGGTGAATTGCCTATTTATAAATTGTTACACGTATTTGTTTGAAGTGAATTGTATAACTGTGATGATATTATAATGATAATGAATGTTAAGTCACATACGTATATATATGAGAGTCGAGTTAGAGGCTTGAAGACCTCACCCCTTTACCAATGTGGTATTTTATAATGAAATTTCATGAGATTTATATTGAATGAACTAACAAGTGAGAGACTAAAGAATTTTGTAGATGAATAACTAATAATGTGGTCAGAATTGAGAGTAGTTTGGCAAGTGAATACAGAATTGGAAAAGATGTCAGGTTATTCTAAAGATCATTTGAATTTCACAATGTCATGGTTAAAGAAAAAGTTAATCTCGGCTAATAGACTCATTAAGGTATGATCTCTAAAGTATGAATTTACTGGAATTTCTTCTGAATTAATTTTTGTTAGTGAATGGAAGAATACGGAATTAGTGATGACGGAATTAGTCAGAGAAATGATATTTGAATTGTAAAGATGCCTGAGTGTGATAGTTGTAATTGAATAGACTATGACGATCTCTCTTGATTATTTTACATATTCGTTTATCCTCAAAGATCTATGTGATTCTTCATTTTTTGATGAAATTATTATCGTATGAGAATGCTATCTGATTAAATGTTAGATAAAAGCACTGTTGGTCTAGTTGGTTGATGATCAGCATATCTTTTCTCTCTCTAGGGTTCTATTCTATTATGATGGGAATAAAAGTTGATGGTGAAAAAGTTATGTAAGGTCATTTTTCTATTTCTACTGGATGTTATTTTGTTTTATATATATATTGGAAAATATATTATCTTTGCTACAATTGATTCCAGAGCGTGTAAGCATTGCTTTTCTCCTAGTTTTCTTTAAGGAATCATCAAGATCTTTATTATTTTATTATGAGTTATGTTCTCAGACTTCCAGTGTGGTGTCGTATCTTGGATTTCTTCATCAAGGTTTTCTTATCATCCTTATATCGTAAATTATCAGTCATGGCTCATTTTTGAAGTTTGTTCTCTAGCTTGTGATGACTATGTCTATTATGGATGTATTTTGGGTTCGACCATAGGAACATGGTGATCCTGGTGTCAGGATTTCTCTAATTTTCGTTAAAGGAATTGATATCGACAAAGGTATACATAATGGAAGCTCAAGCTCAAATTGTATGATGGCTTTCTTTTCTCAGGTAAGTTTAAATAAAGTTAATGGGTTCAATCAGGATATGTTGTTTCTTTGAACTAATGCAATTGTGAAGATCTTTGATTAGTATGTTAAGAGAATTATAAAAGATTGTATGTTTGAGTTGTTTAATAGCATGAAGAAATGAGTGTTTTTTATATGTTATTATTATTATAGTTGAAATTGACTTAGTTGTTTTTATTTGAGAAAGTTGGTCAGTTGAAAGGTAATTTGAAATATATGCCTTTAAGTTTATCCTTAGGTAAGAAAATAAAGTCGTGTACACTTATGAGTGAATTGACGGACAGTTTGAGGGAAAAATTTATATTCTAGAAAGTACGATACAGAGATATACCTATTAGATTTGTTTTAATTGAAAGATGTTGTTATGAGTTAAAGCTATTTCAATTATTCAAGTTATCACATTTGTGAAAGTTTATATGGTCTGTTGCATGTTAGTATAGTTGAAACCAATTGAAGGTATTATTAACTGAAGCACTGGTTCTGGGTTCTATTTGAATTGAGTAAAGAAATCATAATTTTTTAGTGATGCATTATTGAACGGATTGGAATGTGATTTGATTATAGGAATGTAAAGTGGCAGTTTATGTTTTTAGATGGCTAAAGTCTCATTAAAAGAAGTGTTCGACGAGTGATTTTGAATCAGCAACTAGTATGTCTATGTTGAGAAAATTATGACATCGTTTGTTTGATGAAAAACTTCATATGCTTATTAATTCCGATAGTATAAAGTACCTAATGTTATGGAAAAATCTGAAATTAAGACAACCTTGATGGCTTGAACTATTGAAAGACTGTGATTAGATACTATTGAACTAATGTTTAGGAAAGTAGATATAGTTGCAGATGATTGAATGGAAAGCCTTTGTTGAATTTGTAAGTGTTGGTTACATGATTAATCCTATTTGATGGAAGTCTGAATCAAGCTAAATTAAAAAGTTAAAGCAATGTTTTCTTTGCAAGATTGAGAATCTCAGGAATGTGATTGTGAGCGGTAAACTAAACAAGTATAATGAGAGATGACTTTTGATTCTAATTTCTGTTATTATTACTCTGAGATGGGATTCGCGCAAGTCATTATCCAGAGCTTGTGCAGAAAGTGTTGTACAAGGCTCAGTAGTGACTCTTTTGTTCATTCAGAGAGTAATTCAAATCTTTGACGATATGTTCCGACACTGTGTTACAGAGTTCAAAGGTGATTGGGAAGAAATGTACGAGGTAAATTTGATTTGTGATTCTGAGGTAGAAAGTGAAAGTAATTCGTAATGGTTAGAAAGCAATTTCAGATTGACAGAAAGTTTATGCGGACTTGATACGTAAAAGCATTGAAATTCAATTAATGAGCTAAGTGTTTGTGACAGTATTGTTGTGAAAAATTGATGGGGCTATGAGAAAGCAAATCTCAAATCTCTTTTCCGGTAAGAGTTTCGGGGACAAAAATCCCTAAAGGGGGAGAGTTGTAATAGCCCGATTTTGGGTCTAGTTGGAACAGTGGTTTCTGGACCACAAATTTGACGTAGAGAAATTTATTTTTAATATGTTTTTATGGTCTACAGTTTTATGGAATGATTTCGTGAAAATTTCATTTGAAAATTTTGATGTTTGGGCACTCAATTTAGTTAAAAGGACTAAATTGTAATAAGTGCAAAAGATGAGTTCTATAGGTTAAAAGTGTCAAATTGTTATGAAATTTTAAATTAGAGATCCTTAATTGGTAATTAGACCATTGGTTAAGCTGGTCGACAAAAATGGACATGGTTAGGTATGTTTCTAAAGTGTTTCATTAAGGGCATTTTTGTTATTTGGTAATTAAATGAATTAAAAAGTCAAATTAAAAGCCAATTTTTGTCCATCTTCTTCCCCATGGCCAAAATTCTCAAAGGGAAACCATGCCTAGGGTTTTTAAGCTTCCAAGCTCGATTATCAAGAAGAACGAGGTTCAGAATTAGAAAGGGGAGACAAGACTTTGACGATTAGGTCCTTCTCGCCATTTTTATGTCGAGCTAAGTCCGTATTGTTAAACTTTAATGTTTATTTATTATATTGATGAATGATGTTATGAATTTATTCATATTATTGGTTGAATTATGAAAATTAAAGGTTCAAAACAAATAAACACAAGGTTGAGCACTTCCGATCAGTGACAAAAGTTGCATTGTCATAAAAGACCATGGTTGGACCATGGCAAAATGTGATTTCGTGTAAGACCATAGTTGGGCTATGGCATCGACATGTGATTTCATGAAGACCATATCAAGGATATGGCATCAAAAGGATATTACGTGTAAGACCATGTTTTGGACATGGCATCTATTCGAGAAATCGTGTAAGACCATACCTAGGCTATTAGCATCGATGTGAGATTACATGTAAGACTATATCTAGGATATGGCTTTGTACTATCTATGTGTGATTCTGAGTATCCTTAGTGATTCCGAATGGTTTAACAGACACAATCAAGACGAGAATGAATGCATGATTGAATTAAGTATTACAGGTACGTACAAAACCTATGTGAAAATCGAATGACAGTAATTTGGTGAGTTCACGTTGTATCATGTATAGGATATGAGAAATACTTGTGTATAAAACTATTTTATGCCAAATTGAGTTTATTTGGTGATGTTGAGGTATGAATTGAATTATATGAGATATAAGTTATATATGTGTAGCACATACTGTGCAAAAGTAATGTTATTTGATGATCTTTTATATGAGTCAATGGGCTAAAGAAATGTGATGAATATTAGATCAAATAAAGTTTATAAACATTGATTTCATGATATTTTGAAATTATAGTTTTTATGAGAATGTTTTGTGAAAACCTTGTGATTCTTAGCCTATACTTGTGATGTATAAAATACATGGTAAATTCGATTAGCGATCGTGAAATTGATTTTCGGGCCAAATGAGCTATGATATAGCATGTGATATTCACACAAATTATGATTTATCGAATATGAGAAAAAGGAAATATTGGTAATATTATCTATTAAAATGATTACAGAAGTATGAGAATATATGAGCTTTTAAATAATTGAAAGATGTAAGAAAAATATGCTCGAAATGTGAATTCTCATAATAAATGTGCATGACTATTATAAGGTTTGAAATGATTGGTTTATTGTGGTAATCTATTATAAGGGAAAGATTACGGTTGTTAGACTAATGCCAAGATGTGTTAAATTATGCTTGCAAATCGATAAAGCAAACAATGTGATCGAATAAGTTATAACTGTGAGTTTATAGCAAATTATATTATCTTGTGTTTATATTGTTGGTTCTAGTAATTGATTGGTAAGAGTTGCTATATGTTCTTATGGACTTACTAAGCTATTTAGCTTACTCCCTTTTTTTCCTTGTTTTATAGTGTTATCAAGCTACCTCGAGTTGGAGATCGTCGAAGGTTCTATCACACTATCAAGTTAACAATTTGGTATCAATATTTTCAAGCATTTTAAGTCTATGACATGTATAGAGATTAGATTACTTTGATATATGTGTCATTATTATTTATCCAAGTGTCTCAACTTATAATGGTCAAATGATTCATTTGTATTTGGCCATGAGATATGGCTTATATTAACTAATTGGGTTGTAAACCTACTTATATGCGCATGCATGAGTTAATGCCTTTAGTGTTGTGGGAATGCCATGTTCAAGCCATGTTTGTGGATGTTTGATTGCCAATTAACGCCATGTTAAATGTTATTGAGATGTATAAGTGTGTGTGTGAAGTTGAGGGTGGCAAATGGCTTGGAAAATAGCCTTAAAGTTGTTCACACGAGTAGACACACGGGCGTGTGTCTAGGCCATTTGTGACACACGGTCAGACCCATAGGCATGTGAACAGGCCATGTGTCCCCTACACCTTAATTTTGGGAAACAGAATGCCTAATATGGAGCAGACAGGCGTGTGTCTCAGCCATGTGGATGGCACAGCCTTGGACACGGGCGTGTGGCTTGGCCGTGTGGTTTCATTTGACTGATGACGTCATAAACAGAAAGTTACACGAGGTATAGACACGGGCATGTGTGACCACACGGCCTACCCATACGGGCGTGTCCTATATCTACACGAGCGTGTGACCCCTATTTAGGGCAAAATTTTTATAAGTTTGTAAATTGTTTGAAAGTTCTCGGTTTAGTCTCGAACCGCTTCTAAAGTATGTTTTAGGCTTCATAGGCTCATTTTAGGGACGATGTGAATGAATATGAAGTTTTAAATTTGGATGGAAGTTTATGGCTCGAAAATGTATGTGTGTTTGTGTTTAAGTCTGGTAATGCCTTGTACCCTATTCTGGCATGAATACGGGCAAAGGGTGTTACACAAATCTTATGAAATTATTGAATGGTGGTAACTTGATGAATTAATATGAAATCATGTGCTTAACATGAGAAAGGTATGTGTTATTAGGTGTGTTATACTATATATATTGCCTATTTGGTTGAATTGTATCTATTTGGTATGTTAAGTTTATTTACATACGAGCTTACTAAGCTTTAAAGCTTATTGTGTTCATTTTCCATGTTTTATAGAGATTAGAAGCTAGCTCGGATCCAAAAATTGTCAGGAAACGTCATCACACTACCGAACATCTATTTGGTACTTTTGATGTTATATATATATGGTATATGGCATGTATAGGCTAGTGTAATTTTGGTATACTTTAGACTATGAATTTAGCCATATAAGTTGGCTTGTAAATAGTGTAGTTGATGGAAGTGATTTTGGCTATGCAAATTAGCTTATCTTATGAATTGCACTTTATATGGTATGTGATGTATATAATTTACCTTATGATTTGGCAAACTTGGTATGGCTATTGTGGTTGGTTATTTGGTTAGTTGTTAATGATGTATTATGGTTTGAAAATTGGTATGTCTTGGTATGAAACTGAGATAATGAATTGGTGAATTATAGGTTGATGTATATTTATATGAGTTAAGGTTATGATCATGTTATTTTGGTATATATTTGAGTAAATGAAATGGTTGGATTTGTATGGGATAAAATGTTGTGAATTGAGGTTGTTTTGGCTGCCACTTGTGTATGAGAAATGGTACCATTTGCCTTGTGTAGGTGCATTTGTTTTGGGTGGCAAATTGGCCTTGCGAATGGCCTATTTTTGTCCACACTGGCAGAGACACAGGTATGTGTCTCAGCTGTGTGTGATGCACGGTCATGGAACACGACCATGTATCCTTTAAAGCTTAATTAAAAATAAAGCTAGTGAGTTACACGTCCTAGACACACAGGCGTGTCTATTGGTCGTGTGTGGCACACAGTCTTGACACATGGGCATGTGTGGCCTTTTTAATTGGACAGATGGGCTGGTACATGGGCGTGTGGTTGGCCGTATGACCCAAGTCAGTATACCCTTCAGTTTTTGCACGGCCAAGCACACGGGCGTGCAATCGGCCATGTGATGCAAGTTAGTATGTATGCCCTATTTTCACATGGCCTGTGACACAGACGTGTCCATAGCCGTGTGAAGCACACGGCCTGTTCACACGGGCATGTGATCCCTGTAGCTTGAAAAATTTTCTAAGTTTTCAAAGTTTCTATTTGTGATGGTTTAGTCCCGAACCTTCTTTAAAGCATGTTTAAGGTCTCGTAGACCTTTATAAGGGACAATGTGAATATGTTTGAATAATATTTGATAATGTTTGATTATTGAATGTGAAATGTTTGCCTAATGATGTGATTTGGTCGATAATACCTCGTAACCCTATTCTGGGATGGATATGGGTTAGGGGTGTTACATTTTATTGGTATCAAAGCTGCAGTTTAGTCGATTCTAGGACTAACATAGCGTGTGAGAGTCTAGCTATACATGCCCTATATATAACTTGCGATAGTTTGATGATTCTTGACAGTTTAAACTGTGTTTTCGTATAGTAATGGATCCCAAAGGAGCTATAGTTGATGATGTTGAAAGTAATGTGCTCGCTCCTACTCAAGGGACAGCGCAATCTAATTCTAAGCCTATAACGAGTAGCCATGAAGGAGAGGCTAAACAAGCCTTCTTCAAAATGATGAACGAGTGGTTTACGGAGTTCATTCACACGAATCCGGCAACTAATCTCCACCCCACCTATTCCTCAATAAGTCCTTGTTGTGCCACAAGTTATAGATCTGATCAGATTGAGTATGTAATAGACCAAATATCAGCAAAGTATGAAATAGTGGTTTGAAATCACCAAATCCGACAAATGAACTCGTAGATTATTATGAGTCAAACATAGCTTTTAAAAGATTTTTGAAATAGTAAATTGTGATTTATTTGGTCAAGAAATTGAGAAAAAGAGGTATCGAGATCTCAGTGTTATAAACTGAGTCGTAAATATTTTTATAGATATTTACGAAGTGTCATTAGGGTGGTATTAAAGTTTCGTTAAGAAATTTTAACGTTTTGATGGTTAATTGATTAGAAAGGACTAAATTAAAAAATGCATTCCCGGGACTCCGTTTCGGTAAATCAGACTTGTAATATTTTTAATAAATATTTAAGAAGTTGGTTGTGTAATTAATTAGATTTTTATTAGGTAAATTTAGCTTAATCTAGAGTAATCAGTAAAAAGGACTAAAATGAATAAAGGGTAAAAGTGTAACTATAGATTAATAGAAAGAAAGAAGGACCAAAATGGCAAATAAACCATTCCTAATAGTTGAAGCAGTAAACATTTGAAAAATCTAAGATTTTTCTTATTAATTAATTAGTTATTTTTATTATTATAAATTATATTAAATATTATTATATTAAGAAATAAAATAAAATAAGACAAGTGTATGGTAAAAAGAAAATACAAGTGTATTAATTTAAATAAGTACATTTTTATTATTTATTATTATTAATTAGTGAAAGATATTTATATAAATAATTAAATTATGAGATTTTTATGGATGGAGATAAAATACATGTGCAATAATGTGTATTATACAATTGTAATACATGTATTACTTATTAAGTAGATATTTATTAATTAAATAATGATATTATAAGATTTTTGTTGTTAATAAGATAAATGATGACAAATGTATGGTGTAAATGAGGTATAAACGTAATAACTCATGTGTCTACAAATGTGTATATATGATTAACTATACAATCGATATTTATTTATAGATATTTATTATTATTTAATAAAATGTGTTTATTAGATAATTAATTAAATTATAAGATTTTTATGAGGTAAATAAATTGAATGGAGACAAGTGTAAAATAAATAATTGACCAATTGTAATATAAGCATTTGTTATTAAATAGATTTTTATAATAGTTATTATTATAAACTAATATATATATATATAAGTTGAAACAAAAGAAAAGAAAAAAAGAGAGATAGTTACAGAGAACTATATGGAAATAAGAAGAAAGAAAGAAGAAAGAAAAGAAAAAGGAGAAACTAAGGATTAAAAAGCTTGGAGTTTAATTGGTAAGTCATTCAAGTCCTTTTCCTTTAATTTTGATATCTTAGAAGCTTTAGAATAACGTTTTGATGAAACTAAGTTGACATATTGGAAGTTTATGAATTTCAAGTATAGTTTATGTTGAAATAGAAGAATTGAATGAATTTCAAGTTAGAATTGATGAAAGGATTAAATTGAGAAATAAGTTATAAGAAACAGTTTTGGACAGCAATAGTAGCTTAATTTTGAAAAATCACCAAAAATGGTAGAAATTGAATTAGAAGTGGAGTGAGATATGGAATTAAATCTTGTTGAGTCTATTTTCATATAAAAGAAACAGAGCAAGTAAAGGAATTTTGTATTTTGAGATATTTATATTTTTGTAAGACTGGCTCAGAATGATTTTGAGATCCCTTATTCTGATTTGGAAAAATCATTAAAAATTGTACAAAAGTGATTTGGGGACATAATTTATATGGTTAGATTACTTAATAAGTCTATTTTTAGAAGAAATAAACAATAACATCATTTGAATTCTGTACAAAGAGATAGTTAAATCTTAGCAAAGAGTGGTTAGAATTGTCGAATAGTGAAACAGGGGAGACTTTAATGAATAAAGTGTACTAATTGGCTAAACCAAAAATTCTGAAAATTTTATGGTAAGAAGATATGTGAGTCTAGTCTCAGAAAAAATTAACAAATCTTAGTTTGGAGTTCTGTAGCTCAAGAAAAAATAATTTAGTTATTATGACACGGATGGACAGCTTAAATATTCATATAAGTAAATAGTGAAACTTATAGACAATGTTACTTACAAGTGTGTTATTTATACTAAGGATGTGGATGGAGAGGAGGAGGAGGATAAATATATGAATGACTTGTGTATAAATTGATCACATGCCCGCTTATAATCGATAAATGTTAAATTACAAATGAGATAATGTTTTATTTGGAATATTTGTTATGAAATTATGATTATCGTTATAATACAAAAATCAAACTTGTGAATTTATGTGGCTAGATTTTAGTGAATATTGAAATTGGATTCAATAAGTGATTTGTCAATTTAGATTGTGATTGACAAGAAGAGTTATTGAATTGCATGCTTATAAATTGTTACACATATTTGTCTGAAATACGAGGAAATAATGGTAATTGAGACATGGAAATATGAGACTATGATATATAAACATGGAATATGTTTGATGAATGAGTCCATTTGTGATTATATATATATCTGTACACCTTGAGTGTACTATCTGTATGAATTGGTATTTCAAATGAGATAATGAGAAAAGTTCTAATATGAAATAGTCTTGAGATCAAAATGAAATATTATGAAATGTACTTGAAATACATGAATATGTCTTGTATATGTTATTTGAGTTCATGATGTGGGAAGTAAATTTTGTACGTAAGTAGTGTATCGTTTTTAATTACATTTTCATATTTTAATATAATTTATAAAATAATGTCAAATATTTGATGTAATTGATAAAGTATCAGAAAGTGAGAATTTCCTGGTTGAACATTAGGAATAAAAAATGGATACGAGAGACCTGTCTGGAAATCTAAATGAAATATACCCATGACACCTAAGTGAAATAAGTTCATGGTATTGTGCCAAGTGATATAAGTCCATGGCATCTAAGTAAAATAAGTCCATGGCATTGTGTTAAATGTGATTAGCTCAAAAATGAGCGTATGTGATCTATGTGAAATGAAGTAGTTTTAGCAACAAGTGTGGCAATATGTGAAATGTCCCGATGTATCCATTATTATCCTGATGTGTTCAACGGGAATTGAATTAAAATGACTAAGTAAAAATGAATGTGATTATGATGATGATGATATTTTGAATGGTTTAATAAATAAAGTTCCAACATAGAATAATCTGAGTATGATATAATAAATTATGAAATTAAACTTGAAATACATGGAAATCATATTTATTTCATATATTGAAATATGACATGGAAAAATACATGTATGTGAAACTTACCAGATAATTATGCATATTCAGGATTATGAATTGTTACACGAAATTCATGAAAATGATGGTACATGAAATATCGGTACAATGAATTGAATGATTTATGTTTATAAAGAAACATCAAGAGAATGATATACACCATGATATGAAAATATGTGACTATCTCTAATACGTGCTATATGAAAATTATGCAAGTTGTGATGAGTGATAAACTCAAGTGTGATATGTTGATAAAATAAGTTTACCAATATTGAATTTATATGAAATATGTTTAAGTATGTTAAAAGGTGTTGTTGTTGTTGTTGTTGTTAACACTTAAACAGGTGCCAAATTACTGGTTCAATGATAAAATGTTTATAATATGATGCGTTGAAAGGGTAAGTGCTCAAATAAAAATATATTTTTGCTCGTGGAAAAGTGGTAAGTTTTAAGTTGTGAATTTTTTTTAAAATGAATTATTTGTATTTGTCCTAAAAATTTTTGTAATGTCTCATAACCCTTTTTTGATAACGGATTCGGGTTAGGGACGTTACAGAGTAAGCCACCTGTTGATAAGATTTGTAAGTATGAGGCTAAAGAGTTTCGGGCTACTATTGTTAATGATGCTGATAGAGCAGAGTTCTGGCTAGAAAATACAATCTAAGCCTTTGATGAGTTGTCTTCTACCCTCGATGAATGTATCAAATGTGATGTATCCTTGTTGAGAGACACTGCGTATCAATAGTTGAATACATTAATATCCGTGGTTCCAAAAGAATGGTTACCTAGGAGTTTTTCCAAACTGAATTCTGAAAGAAATACATCAATCAGATGTTCATTGATCAGAAACGTAAAGAATTTCTTGAGGTAAAGCAAGGCAGCATGACTGTGATAAAATATGAACGGGAATTCATAAGATTGAGTAGATATGCATGGGAATGTGTTTCAACTGAAGCTATAATGTGTAAGAGATTTGAAGATGGTTTGAATGAGGACATTCAATTATTAGTTGGGATTTTGGAGCTGAAAGAGTTTGTTGTGCTTGTTGATCGAGCCTGTAAAGCCAAAAAATTGAGTACAGAGAAAAGAAAGGTTGATTCTGAAGCTAGAGATTCGAGGAAAAGGTCAACAAGTAAATCATTTCACTCTTTATCAAAGAAACTATGAGACAATTATGGTCGTTCAAATGCATCAATAGGACATTCCAGCAGAGATCGAGAAAGGCAACCTTCAAACTTTAAAGCTCAAGCTACATCGATAGCTAGTGTTGGCAGTGAAAGACCTAACCGACATGACTGCAGATAGTGTGGTAAACAACATCCTGGTGATTGTAGACTGAATTATCGAGCTTGTTTTAAAAGTGGATCATTAGATCATTTCATCCGAGACTCCCTGAGTTAGCTGAAAAAGATAAAGATCAAAACTCGAGGCCGAGTAACACTGTAGCTAGAGGTAGACCACCCAGAAATACGAGAAATGTGAGTGGCAGCTAGAGAGTGACTAAAAACACAGGTATGAGGTCTAAGGCCAGAGCACCAGCTAGAGCCTACACTATTCACGCTCGTGAAAAAGTGTCATTTCCAAATGTTATCACTGGTACTTTCACTCATTATGCTACTAATGTGATTGCATTGATAGATCTAGGATCAACTCATTCATATATATGTGTGAAATTAGTGTCCAGTAAGACTTTGCCTATTGAGTCTATAGAGTTTGTAATTAGAGTATCGAACCCCTTAGGTCAATGTGTTTTGGTTGATAAAGTGTGCAAGAACTGACTGTTGATGATTCGGGATTTCTATTTTCCGGCTAATCTGATGTTGTTGCCATTTGATGAATTTGATATAATTCTGGGTCTGGATTGGTTAACGTTGCATGACGCGATAGTGAATTGTAAACGAAACACAATTTATTTGAGGTGTCAGAATAATGAGATTGTCTGGATTAAATCAGATGATTTAAATGGTTTGCTAGTAATGATTTCATTGGTATCAGTTCAGAGATATTTGAGAAAGGGTTGTGAAGCTTATCTTACTTATGTGCTTGATACGAAAGTGATCAAAAAAAAGATTGAATCAGTGCAAGTGGTGTGCAAGTATCCAGATGTATTTCCTGAAGAGTTACCGAGATTACCACCGATCTGAAAGGCTGAGTTTGATATTGAATTAGTACTAAGAACAAATCCTATATCGATAGCTTTGTATAGAATTGCTCCTACAGAATTGAAAGAATTAAAAGCTCAATTACAAGAATTAACCAATAGAGGGTTTGCTAGACTGAGTTTCTCTCCCTGGGGTGCATCGATATAATTTGTGAAAAAGAAAGACAGCACTATGAGAATGTGTATAGATTATAGACAGCTCAACAAAGTCACGATCAAGAATAAATACCCTCTGTCGCGTATTGATGATTTGTTTGATTAGTTGAAAGGGGCATCCGAGTTTTCAAAGATAGATTTGAGATCGAGTTATTACCAATTACAAGTTAAAGATTCTGATGTGCCAAAAACTGCTTTCCGAACGAGGTATGGACATTATGAATTTTTGGTTATGCCTTTTGGACTAACTAATGCTCCTACAGTTTTTATAGACTTGATGAACCAAATTTTTAGACCATACCTAGATCGATTCGTCATTGTATTCGTTGATGATATTTTGATTTATTCTCGTGATGAATCCTAGCATGCTGAGCATCTAAGAATTGTACTACAGACTCTACGAGATAAATAATTGTTTGCTAAGTTTAGCAAATGCGAGTTCTGGTTACGAGAGGTTGGATTTTTGGGACATATAGTGTCAGTTGCAGGTATCCGAGTCAACCCGAGCAAAATTTCTACAATTGTGGAATGGAAGTCTCTGAGAAACGTGTTTGAAGTCCATAGCTTTCTGGGACTAGCCAACTATTATAGACAATTCGTAAAAGGCTTTTCGATGATTGCAACTCCAATGATGAGATTTCTCCAAAAAGATGTTAAGTTCGAGTGGTCTGATAAATGTCAGCAAAGTTTTGAACAGATAAAAGTTTTATTGGCTAAAGCTCCAATGTTAGTTCAGCCTGAATTAGGGAAAGAATTCGTAATTTTCAGTGATGCGTTGTTAAATGGTCTGGGATCTGTTTTGATGCAGGAAGGCAAGGTTATAGCTTATGCCTCGAGACAGTTAAAGCCGCAGGAAAAGAATTATCCGACACAGGATTTAGAGTTACCAGCAATTATGTTCGCATTGAAAATTTAGCGTCATTACTTGTTCCGTGAGAATTGCCACATCTACATTGATCATAAAAGTTTGAAATACTTAATGACTCAGAAAGATTTGAACTTGCGTCAGTAGGGATGGTTAGAATTGCTAAAAGACTACGAGTTAGTGATTGACTATCATCTAGGGAAAACAAACGTAATTGTTGATGCTTTGAGCCGAAAATCTTTATTTGCTCTACGTGCGATGAATACTCAGTTAGCCTTATCTGACGATGGTTCGGTTGTAGCCGAATTGAAAGCAAGGCCGTCATTTCTATAGTAGATTTATGAAGCTCAAAAAGTTGATAATGAAATGTCAGCAAAACGAGCTCAGTGTAAGTCGAACCTTGATTCAGAGTTTCTGTAACAGCTCGATTTAGGGCCTAGTTAGAATAGTAGTTGTGAGACCACAAATTCGAAGTAAAAATATATGTTTTATGGTTTTTATTAGGTCTATGATAAGATTACATGGTTGTGTGAAAATTTCATGAAGAAATTTTATGATTAAGTGATCAATTTGTCTTTTAGGACTAAATCGCAAAAATTGCAAAATATGAAATTCCAAAAGTTTTAAGTATGAAATAGCATTAGAAAATTTATTAGAGGTCCTTATTTAATAATGAGACCATTATAATTCATGATGGACAAAAATGGACATGGAAGGGAAAAATCTCAAGGAAGGGCTTTAAGGGCATTTTGTCATTTAGTTAGTAAATTAAGAAAAAGGAAAAAAAGAAGTCAAAATTGGTGTCCATCTTCTTCCCCTTGTGCCGAAATTATCAAGAAGCCATAGCTAGGGTTTCTTTCATATTCAAGCTTGATAGTAAGTGCATCCTAGCCCTGTTTAATGTTCTTTACATTTTTTAGATCCTCATAGTTCAATTTATCTATTTCTAGCCATATTTTAAGCTAGGGTTCATGTTCAAAAACTTACCCATGTATGACATGCATGTATTTTGATGTTTAATGGGGGAATATGAAAGTTTGATGTGTGATGGACATCTTTCTCTAGGTAATTTTTCATGGAAACACCTAAAAAGGACCTATGTAAAAGTGATAAAAATGTGTAGTAAAAATTTGATTTGACGGAAAATGTGAGCTACTATAAGCTTAAGATAGGTTCGGCTAGGCTTGAGTAACCAAGAAAATGAGTACATTTCATCATACGAGCCTAGGGACCATTTTCCAAATATGTGAAAGTTTAAGGGCAAAATTACTTTTTTTGCCAAAGTATGATTCATGGGCTGTTTTAGTCAATGTGATAATTAAATAAGTGAAATTTGTCATTATAGGTCAAGAAACACGAAGTCCGGACCTAAACCAAGGAAAGAACAAGGTGGTGGATTAAATTGAACAACTACCTACATTTTGGTACCTAGGTAAGTTTGTGTGTAATAAATTAACATTATGTTATTATGAATATGCTTGACATTGCATGAAATGTATATTCTTTTTATAAAATTAGTTAATGCGGTCTTGATGAAGAAATTATGAAGCTATGCTATATCGAAGTCCCGGTTGAACCTTAGGAATAGAAAGGATACTCATGTCACGATGTTAGACTAATAAGGTCCCGTATAAGGCCATATCTAGGATATGGCATTGTACTGAATTGAGATCCCGTGTAAAACCATATCTAGGATATGACTTCGGTATCGAATAGTGATTCTGTGTAAGACCATGTCTAGGACATGGCATTGATATACGATCTCGTGTAAGAACATATCTGGGATATGGCATCAACATCGATATGAGATCCCGTATAAGACCATATTTGGGATATGGAATCGGCATCAAAATGTGATCCCATGTAAGGCCATATTTGGGATATGGCTTTGGCATCTTACCATGTGTATAACATTTTCCGAGTATCCTTTTATATTCCAAGTGGTTCAACGGAGAAAAGAATTAAAGTTTATGCTAAAGATAAAAAAGGCTAAAGTTATGTGATGGAGTGATATAGGTACATATGCAAAACTCACAAGAAATGAGTCTGGTGTGTGATATGTGATTAGTAAGAATGAGTATGAGTAAGCCATGTCAGTGTTCACTTGAAAATTTTGTGTTAATTCGTAATGTAATATGTGGATGTTATTATAATATTTTTATGTTGTTATCTATTACATGCAAACTTACTAAGCTTTATGCTCATTCCCTCTTTTTTCCCTTTTCTTGTAGTATCGCCAAGCTAGCTCGGGGATCGAGGGACGTTGGAGCTCGATTCACACTATCAACTATTCTTTTGGGTATAGTAAAGTTTGATTATTTTGGGTATTGCATGTATAGGAACTTGGTCATTTTGTTATATGTCATATTGGTTAGCTAATATGTTGACTATTGATGTTACTTATTTCATTTTGTAAATGGCCATTGGAATTGGCCAATGCTAGTTAAGTTATATTTATTCAATGATGATGAAATTCGTGAAAGTGCAAGCTAGCAAAATGAATAAGTAATGTGTGAAGTATATGCATGATTAATGTACTATGAAATTGAAGTGTGGATGTCTTGATTTTGGATATTGGAGATGTATTATTTTCATGCTATGTGTTGTTGGAAATGGTAAAACTCTAGTTGCTTTTCAGGGTGTCCACACGGGTAGACACACGGGCGTGTGTCTGGGCTATATGTGACACAGGGTCAGCCCCATGGGTGTGTTGATAGGCCATGTGTCACCTACATCCAAATTTAGCAAAACAAAATGCCCAATAGTAAACACATGGGCAAGGACACGGTCGTGTGTCTCAGCCGTGTGAAGGACACGGCCCCAGGACATGGGCGTGTTCCCGACCATGTGAAGTCTGTAAATTAATTGCGATGATTTAATTCGCCACACGGCCTAGCATACGGGAGTGTGACTTGGCCGTGTGACCCAAAATGTTTGCTGATGTCATAAACAGAATGTCAAGGTTTTCACACACGGGCTAAGACACGGGCATTTCATAGCCGTGTGAGGGACACAGGCCATAGATACGGGTGTGAAACCCCTATAGGTTCAAAATGAAAAATAAAATCCACACAGACTAGGGACATGGGCGTGTGTGACCACACGGCCTGCCCATACAGGCATGTTCCTTTCCACACGGGCGTGTGGCCCTATTTTGAGCAAAAATTTTCTAAGTGCTCGAAAGCTTCTGGTTCAGTCCCGAACCACTCTATATGTAAGTTTTCAATCTTGTAGGCCCATAATAGGGACGTTATGAATACGAATGAAAAGTTTTAAGTTGGAATGAAAATTTATGGTTTGATTTTGTATGATAAAGCATGTTAAGTCCGGTAATGCCTTGTACCCAATTCCGGCATCGAATACGGGTAAGGGGTGTTACATTTAGTGGTATCAAAGCTATGGTTTAGTCGTTTCTCAGAATACCGTAGCATGTGTGAGAGTCTAACTATACATGCCATACATATGTGTACATATATAATGATAGTGTGACGACTCCTGACAATTAAAAATGTGTTTTCATATAGTAAATGGATCCTAAAAAAGTAGTGGCAGATGATGTAGAAAGTAACGAGTCGGCCCCCTCCTAAGGGACAGTGCCAGTTGAAAATGAAAATAGACCAGTGACTGTGAGTTAGGGAGGAGAGGCTTAGGAAGCCTTCTTACAAATGATGAACGAGTGGTTCTCAGAGTTCGTTCGCACGAACCCGGCTACTCAACAACAAGCTCCACCCCTCCAAACCCTCAACCTACCTATGTAGCTCCCTAAGTTGTAGAAATGGTAAAAAAAGAAAAGCCTTCGGTTGATAGAATCCGAAAACAAGGAGTTGAGAAGCTCTGAGCTAATAAAGATGACAATCTAGAAAGAGCAGAATCCTGGCTTAAAACTACCATCAGGGTATTTCATAATAAATAGACCTCGAGTCTATCATGGAAAGCAAAGTGGCTCCCTTCAATTGATCTAACAAATTATCGATCCTTGGCAAGGGATACTTGTTCTTTATGGTTACCTTATCAAGTTTTTTATAATCTATACATAACCTCATAGAACCATCATTCTTTTTCACAAATAATATGGGAGCACCCCACGAAGAATAACTCAGTCTTGTGAAACTTTTATCCATCAACCCTTGTCATTGAGCCTTCAATTCTTACAACTTAGTCGGAGCCATCCTATACTGAGCAATCGAAATAGGCGCAGTACCAGGGGCTAACTCAATACAAAATTCAATCTCTCTAACCGAAGGCAATCTGGCAATTCTTCCAGAAATACATCTGGATACTCACATACTATCGGCCCCACTCCTATAGGTTCGAAATGAAAAATAAAATTCACACAGACTAGGGACATGGGCGTATGTGACCACAAGGCCTGCCCATACAAGCATGTTCCATTCTACACGGGCGTGTGGCCCTATTTTGAGCAAAAAATTTCTAGGTGCTCGAAAGCTTTCGGTTCAGTCCCAAACCACTTTATATGTATGTTATGGGTCTCGTAGGCCCATAATAGGGATGTTATGAATACAAATGAAAATTTTTAAGTTGGAATGAAAATTTATGGTCTGGTTTTGTATGATAAAGCATGTTAAGTCCAGTAATGCCTCTTACCCGATTTTGACGTCGAATACGCGTAAATGGTGCTACAGTTTCAAATTGATTCTTATGACTGTTTGAGATTCAAAGATAGAGTATGTGTATCGAGAAACTCTGAGCTTAATTAGATGATTCTAAACGAACACACAATAGTTGTCTATCTGTACGTTCGGGAAGCACAAAAATGTATAATGATTTGAAAACATCTTTACTGATGGCATGGCATGAAAAGAGATATCTCTAAGTTTGTTTCAAAATGCTTGATTTGTCAGCAAGTCAAAGCTGAACATCAAGTGCCGTCAGGTTTACTACAACCAGTGATGATTCCCGAGTGGAAATGGGATAGAGTAACTATGGATTTTGTATCAGGTTTGCCCCTATATCCGAGAAAGAAAGATGTAATCTGGCTTGTTGTTGGCAGATTGACAAAATTGGCTCATTTTATACATGTATTTACGGATTATTCACTTGATAAATTAGATGAGTTATATATCTCTGAGGTTGTGAGATTACAAGGGGTGCCTATTTCCATTATTTCGGATAGAGATTCGAGGTTTACGTCACAGTTTTGGAAGAAATTGCAAGATGCACTGGGTACAAAGTTGCATTTCAGTACCGTGTTTCACCCACAAACGGATGGCAATCTGAGAAAGTTATATAGGTACTTGAGGATATGTTACGTTGTTGCATTCTGAAGTTCGAACGTACTTGGGAAAAGTATCTACCGTTGATTGAACTTTCTTATAATAATAGCTTTTAATTGAGTATTAAGATGGCACCATACGAAGCTTTATACGGCCATAAATGTCAAACACCATTGTATTAGACTAAGCTCAGTGAGAATAAGATTCATGGAGTTGATTTGATTAGAGAGATAGAAGAGAAAGTGAAAGTAATTCGTGATAGTCTGAAAGCAGCGCCAGATCGTCTGAAATCGTAAGTAGATTTGAAATGGAAAAATATTGAATTTTAGATCAGGGAGAAAGTGTTTCTAAAGGTCTTACCATGGAACAAAATACTCAGATTTGGTAGAAAAGGAAAGTTGAGTCTGAGATTCATTGGATCGTACGAGATTATTGAGAGAATTGGGCCAGTTGCTTATCGACTATCCTTACCGTTTGAGTTAGAAAAAATACATAATGTGTTTCACGTACCGATGCTTCGACGATACCAATCCAATCCTTCACATATCATTTCCCCGACATGAGGTTGAAGTTTAGTCTGATATGTCATATGCTGATGAACCGATCCGAATTATAGCCCGTGAAATCAACGAATTAAAAAATAAGAAAATTCCATTAGTGAAAGTCTTATGGCATCGACACGGGATCGAAGAAGCTACGTGGGAGCCCAAGAATGCTATGAGAAAGCAATACCTGAACCTATTCACTGGTAAGATTTTCGGGGACGAAAATCCCTAAGGGGCGAGAGTTGTAACAGTTCGATTTTAGCTAAATCAGAATAGTGCTTTCGGAACCACAAATCTGATGTCAAAAAATTATTTTAATATTACTTTTAGTGTTTACAACATGTAAATATATGTGTACGAAAGTTTTGTGAAATAGTTTTATTCATTGAGTGTTTAATTTGATAAAAGGACCAAATCGCATAAAATGCAAAGTTGATGTTCTTTTTTATTTAAGTGTTTAATTGTTATGATTTGTCAAATAGAAAATCTTTATGATGTAATTAGCCCATTAATGATAATAATAGACAATTATGGACTTATAACATGTGATTTTTAATGTTTTAACAAAAGTTATTAAGGTAAATTGTTAAATAAAGTTTAATTAATAAAACAAAATCAATTTTAAGCTCATTTCTTCATCTTCTTTATCGAAAAACAAAAGAAAAAGAAACATTTGGAGCTTGTTAGAGTTCGGCACATTCATAGCTTGATTGGTAAGTTATTTTGACTTGGTTTTTGATGATTTTTGTGTTTTTGTAATCGTTGCATCTAGTACTAGCTAGCCCAGGGTGTAACACCGCTAACCTGTATCCATCGCCAGACTAGGGTTAAAGGCATTACTAGACTGATCTGAGCTTTTACAAACATAATACAATCATTCATCACAAAACATAATCACACATAACCATATAGTCCCTTATAAATATCTTTAAGACCTTCAACATGCATTAGAAGAAGGTTAGGACTAAACCGATCACTTAGAAAATTTTTCTAAAACTTAACATTTTTCATTTCTGCATTGGTCACATGCCCATGTGACCATGCCGTGTGCCTCACACGGCTACCAGACATGGCTACGTGTTTAGGTCGTAGCAAAAAAGGGCATACATACTGACTTGTTCACAAGGCCACAAGACGCGTCCGTGTGTTCAGTCGTGTGAAAATTAAGGAGGCTACTGACTTACACATACGGCCATAAGGCATGCCCGTATACCTAGCCCATATGACATCCTGACCAATTCGACCAATATACAGGGATCAC
Source organism: Gossypium stocksii (assembly GCA_020496765.1). Taxonomy (NCBI): domain Eukaryota; kingdom Viridiplantae; phylum Streptophyta; class Magnoliopsida; order Malvales; family Malvaceae; genus Gossypium; species Gossypium stocksii. The sequence continues at coordinate 30,437,897 of CM035624.1, forward strand.
ATGATTTAGACACATGCCCATGTGCTTTGGCTCAGTGGCATAAAATGGGCTTAGTTTAAGCCACATTATCCTATCCAATTGCCAAATACCTACAATACAACTTATATACCATTCAAAATGCAACAATGATCAAACATTTCAGCCAATTTCCAAACCAAAACATAGCTTAATTTATTATCATCCAATTCATACTCATCATCCAAACTAAATCATACCAAAATCTCAAACACAATAGCATACCAATGTACACTTACCTTCACCTATTAGCATCACATTCAATCACTTATTAAACTTGCCAAAAATCAAAACAATTTTCATACCAAAATGACCATTACTCAAGGCCATACTTACATCACATATAACTTAACAAAACAAGCATATTTACAACTATTTGTTAGCCAAATCTCATGGCATAACTTATAAACATTTCAAAACATAACCTAAAGACATCCAGCCTATACATGTCATAATTCAACATATTCACTTACAAAATATACCAAACAAGGATTGATAGTGTGGTGAGGATCCTTGACAATCCTCGAGCTTTCGGTAGCTCCGATATCTATAAAACAGAGTAAATAAACACAAAGTAAGCTACAGACAGCTTAGTAAGCCATATACAAATAAATCCATAACAAAGTACAATTTTTAACCATTAGAACCATATGATCTATGTCATATCACAAGCATGAATTATAATTCACATTGATCTCAACTAATCAAATTCATTTACTCAATTTCACATATTGTATTCATATAGCTCACATATCAAATGATGATATACATACATACCTCTTATTCTCCAAATTTCATATACATTCATACGCACCAGAGTTCAGATGTGCATTTGTATTCTCCTTCATTTTCTCATAGTGCCCGTTGAACCAATCGGAATTAACTAGGATACATGGATAGTTTAGATAACTTATACAATGCCGACGTCCCATACGTGGTCATACATGTAATCGAATACCGATGCCACTATCCCAGACAGGGTCTTACTCGAATCAATACGATGCCAATGCCCTAAACATGGTCTGACACGTTAATCTCATATCGATGCCAACGTCCCAGACGTGGTCTTACATGAAAACACATATCGAATCTTATGTCATGACATATGTATCCTAACTATTCCTAAGGTTCAGACGGGGCTTTTCGGATTTGATCACATGCTCGTAATTAATTTCATATTTCACATATTCAGCTCTCATAGCCATATAATACAATTCAATCAACATAATAGCAAATATAATTTAATTTCACACATTTATTTGTATATAGACTTACCTCATACGGATGTGAACGAAGAAAATGGCTATTCAACGATTTTCGACTTTCCTAGATCCAATTCTGTTTTCTTTAGTTCTTGATCTATATAAATTCAAATTAAGCTCTTTTATTCACTAACTCATTCAATTTAATCCAAAAACATATAATTAGGGCATTTTACAAATTAGCCCTCACATTTGCATATTTTAACAATTTAGTCCCTAATTCATAAAATCATCAAATTCACAAAATCCCACTACACATATACTTAGCCGAATTCTTACCATGCTAATACAAGCTCTCACATTTCATTTATTTCATAAATTAGTCCTCCAAAATTTCATTTTCACAAATTAGCCCAAATTCATCAAAAATTCATAGATAAAATATATTAACCCAACATATATCTTTCATATTTCATCAATTAACACTTCAAAGCTCACAAAATCAACAATGGCATAATTCAAAATCATCATCAATTTCTAAAATTGAAGCATGGGCTTGATAGAGCACTTAACAGCAATCACAAAAATGTAAAAATCATCGAAAATGGGCTAAAATACATACCTTAATTTAGCTTGAATATAGCCGAATGAAACAAACACCAAAAACCCTTTTTCTTTCTTTCTATAATCGGTGGAGAATTATTTAATGAACAAATTTTTGTGTTTTGTTTTGTTTAATACATAATAATAACTAATTTACCCAAATATCCCTCATATAAAACCATGTAAAATCACATGTAATAAGACCACTTAATTTTTCAATGGTATATTTGCCACATAAAGCCATTAATAATAAAAGCCATTTCAATTAAACACATGAACATGTAGCATGCTAATTTTAACACTTATGCAATTTAATCCTTTTTCAGAATTCAGCCTAGAAGCGAACAAATTAAATCACGAAAATTTTGCAGATGCAAATTCATACAGCATAGACACAGAAAATAATATTAAAATATTTTTTCTGACTCGAATATGTGGTCTCGAAACTACTATTCTGACTAGGGTCTAAACTGGGCTGTTACACAGGGACTATTTTGTAAATTTTTCAAAGATTACGTGAGTTTTCATTGATGAATTCTTGAGTTATTTGATAGTTTTTGATGAAATATGAAACTTTGATGTTAGATTTTCATGTTTTATAAAGTGATTTTTGATGAAATTGCATAATAGGGATTAATTTGTGAAAGATGAAAATGTGTGGCTAATAGTGTGAAATATTGATGAATTTGGGCTATTATGGAGCTTATAGAAGTTTAGCTAGCTTGGGTTTAATTGAAACTATGTGAATTTGTGTTTTTGTGAAATAAGGATTAAATTGATAAAATGTGAAACTTTAGGGACTAACGTGTAAAAATTCCCAAATGTGTATTTTTGGATTAAATTGAGTAACTAGATGAATAAATAAGTTAATTTTGGATTCATATAGATCAAGAAAGAAAGAAATCGGATTTAGATCGGGGGAAAATAAGGTTATTGAGTAGTCAACCCAATTCCATCAATTTTGAATACAAGGTAAGTTCATATGCTAAATAACATCCTTAAATTGTGTTATAAATGTTTATTTATCGTTGAATTGGATAAAATGCTGAATGGTTGAGTATAACCAAGAATTGACAGAGTTACGACGTTCGAAAGTCCCGTATGAACCTTAGGAATAATATAGGATATAAATGTCATGACATTAGGATTACCGAGATGAGATTATGTGTAAGACCATGACTGGGACATGGTATTGATACGAGACTCATGTAAGACCATAGCTGGGCTATTACATCGATATGTGATAACATGTAAGATCATATCTGGGATATGGCATTGTATAAGTTATACGAGATTTTCGAGTATCCTAATGATTCCCAATGGTTCAACGGGCAATGGCAAGTCAAGAATGAAAGTATAATTGAATCAAGTGAATGAGGTACGTATAAATCTTATGAAATTATCAAATGGTGGTAACTTGATGAATTAATATGAAATCATGTGCTTAACATGAGAAAGGTTTGTGTCATTACGTGTGTTGTACTATATATATTGCCTATTTGGTTGAATTGTATCTATTTGGTATGTTAAGTTTATTTACATACAAGCTTACTAAGCTTCAAAGCTTACTGTTTTTATTTTCCTTATTTTATAGAGATTAAAAGCTAGCTCAGATCTGAAAATCGTCAGGAAACGTCATCACACTATCGAATATCTATTCGATACTTTTGATGTTATATATATATGGTATATGACATATATAGGCTAGTGTCATTTTGGTATACTTTAAACTCTGAATTTAGCCATATAAGTTGGCTTGTAAATGGTGTAGTTGATGGAAGCGATTTTGGCTATGTAAATTAGCTTATCTTATGAATTGCATTTTATATGGTATGTGATGTATATAATTTGCCTTATGATTTGGGAAGCTTGGTATGGCTATTGTGGTTGGTTATCTGGTTAGTTGTTAATGATGTATTATGGTTTGAAAAATGGTATGTCTTGGTATGAAATTGAGATGATGAATTGGTAGGCTTTTGAGGTTTGGTTCGGTTGTTGAATTGGTGAATTATAGGTTGATGTGTATTTATATGAGTTAAGGTTATGATCATGTTATTTGGTATATATTTTAGTAAATGAAATGGTTGGATTCGTATGGGATAAAATGTTGTGAATTGAGGTTGTTTTGGCTGCCAATTACGTATAGGAAATGGTACTATTTGCCTTATTAAGGGCATTTGTTTGAGTGGCAAATTGGCCTTGTGAATGGCCTATTTTTGTCCACATGGGCAGAGACACGGGCGTGTCTCTCAGCCATGTACGATGCATGGTCATGGAATACAGCCATGTGTCCCCTGAAGCTTAATTAAAAATGAAGTCAGTGAGTTATGCGGCCTAGACACACGAGCGTGTCTATTGGCTGTGTGTAGCACACAGCCTTGGCACATGGGATTGTGTAGCCTTTTCGAATGGGCACACAGGCTGGTACACGGGCGTGTGGTTGGCCATGTGACCCAAGTTAGTACACCCTTTAGTTTTCACACGGCCGAGCACACGAGCATGCGGTCAGTTGTGTGATGCAAGTCAGTGTTTATGCATTGTTTTCGCACGGCCTGTGACATGGGCGTGTCCATAGCCGTGTGAAGCACACGGCCTGTTCACACAAGCGTGTGATCCCTGTAGCTTGAAAAATTGTCTAAGTTTTCAAAGTTTTTATTTGTGATTGGTTTAGTCTCGAGCCTTCTCTAGAGCATGTTTACGGTCTCGTAGACCTTTGTAAGGGACAATGTGAATATGTTTCAATGATATTTGATAATGTTTGATTAGTGAATGTGAAATGTTTTCCTAATGATGTGATCAAATCGGTAATACCTCGTAATCCTATTCCGACGACAGTTATAGGTTAGGGGTGGTACATCACCTCGGAATAAAGTTCTCTGGTTTGGTCGTAAAAGAAAACTGAGTCCACGGTTCTTTGGGCCTTACGAGTTTACAAAAAGAATTGGACTTGTTGTATCTCAGTTAGCTTTACGACCAAAACTTGATCGAATTCATAATGCTTTTCATGTGTCTATGTTATGAGGGAATCCTTCGCATGTTATTTCTCTGACAGAAGTTGAGATACAGCCCGATATGACTTACAGCGAGGAACCAATCAAAATCCTAGCACCTGAAACAAAAAAGTTAAAAAATAAAAAGGTAGCATTAGTAAAAGTTCTTTGGCAACAACACGGTATAGAAGAGCTACCTAAGAACCGGAGGATACCATGAGAAAGCAATATCCAAACCTCTTTACTGGTAAGATTTTCGAGGACGAAAATCCTTTAGGGGGAGAGTTGTAACACCCAATTTTAGTGAGATTGGAATAGTGGTTTTAAGACCACAAATCCGATCTGAAAATAAAATTTATTTTATTATTTTATTTTATTATATTGTTCGTATTATGTTAGAAATGTCATGTGAAAATTCTGATAAGAAAATTTTACTAATTTTGTGTTTAATTACAAGAATGACTAAATTGCATAAAAGGCAAAAGTTGAATTCTAGTAGCTATAAGGAGTAAATAGCTATGGAATTCAAAATTTGAGGTCTTTATTTGGTAATTAGACCATTAATAAAAGTATGTAGATATTTTGGTGACTCATCCATGGAAATTTAGAAAAAGGGTAAGGACAAAATTGGAATTTGAAAATATTTAATTAATTAAAAAGATGATAAAAGACATCATCTTATTTGTATATGGAAACCCTAGGAGAGAGAGAAAAAACTTTCATGGCTTAATTGGGTAAGTTTTCTTGTCTCGTTTTTAGTAATTTTGATATTTTTGAAACTGAGATAGCTTAATCTATCTATTTGAAGGATCAATTTGAAAATTTATCAAAGTATGAGATATGAGTCATGGATGTATATGCTGAAAATTAGAAATTTATGTTAGAAAATGAAAGGTTGTTGATAGATAAATAACTTCTACAAGGTGATTTTTGATGAAAACATGATTTTGGCACTAAAATGTAAAGCTGTGAAAATTAACGAAAAATTATGAAATTCATAGAAAAAATGTGCTGTAAATTCTACTTTGAAATTTTGGTTAGGCTTGAAATAAGGAGTAAATTGCACAAGTTTCATTTTCCGAGCCTAGGGATGAAATTAAAATTTATGGAAAAGTTAGGGGGAAAAGTTAGGGGCAAAATGGTAATTTTCCCTAGGACATAAATTGAGTCCAAATGATTATAAAAAGTATGAAATTGATTATTGAAGTTATTTTATATAGATCCAGATAATACAAATTTGAGGTTAGATCGAGGAAAAGAAAAGGTTTCGAATTAGTAGATTACTTACACGAACAAGTGTTGAGGTAAGTTTGTGTAACTTAATCGAGCATGTAAATTTGTTTATTTGAATGTTGTGTTTGTATGGAATATGAATTATAGTGATGTACATTATTTGAATGCTAAAATGAAAAAATTAATACATGCTTGAAATGGTGAAAAAGGGGTTAAGTCTTTAATGAATATTGAATTCCGATGAATACGTGCTTTCCCGAAATGGATGAGGTTTGCATTTGTTGCTGACGGATTTAGCTCGGATGAGTAATCCTATTGACCTCATTATAGAAAGGATTTAGCCCGGACGGGTAATCCTGATATAATACCTCTCGAGTATACGTTACGATTAGGATTTAGCCAAGATTAGTAATCTTAATTGAGCTCTTCTTAGCATACGTTATATAAAAGATTTTAACCTGGACTAGTAATCATGTTATATGATATGTGACTTGAGAGTATTTACCTTGATTTAGCGCCCTAATGGGTATTCTTGAAAAAGAATTGACGGGTTATTGAATCGTACACCTTGAGTGTACCACTTGAGCATCCATCGGAATTTCAATGATTCAACAGACACGGCTCTTAACATGTTATGAGAAATATGAGATGAAATGAAAATGGCATGAAAAAATATTACACGATGAGCTTATCTATCCTACTTGATGTATATGTAAAGTTTATGACTAACATGTTTGTTTGGTTACATGTCCTTTTGCCAAATGGATGGAAAGCATGATATTGTATGCTTAGATTTAATAAATGGAATTGGTAAGTTTAGTTTTCGTTATAAGAACTTACTAAGCATGTAGTGCTTACTACTTTTTATTTTTCCCCTATTTTATAGTGCTCGAAAGCTCGCAAAGGTTGGAGATCATTGGAGCATCGTCACACTATCTACTAGCTATTTTGGGTACATATAGTAAAAATCATTTTGGTATAATGGCATGTATAGGACAACTTCACCTTTAATGACTTGATAATGATGTTTGTAATCTAGCCATTGGAATTGCTAGTAGTGGTTGTGTTGTATACATGTAATGTCATGTTATGGTAGATATATATAATTATATGTTAAGTAGCTGATCAAATCATGCTTAACAGAAGGATTGAATCAAGGTAAGATTGTAAGCGTGTATGCATGCAATGATATGTCATGTTGAATGATGGAAATTGTCTAATTTGAATGCTTGAAATGGTTGGAATATGTTTGGTATGTTTTAGTGTAGGAAAATGGTAAATTTAGGTGACAAATGAGGCTAGGAAATGGCTATATTTTGTCCACATGGGCATGTCTCTAAACTGTGTGTGACACACGGTCAGGTACATGGGAGTGTAGTTAGGCCGTGTGTCCTCTGCACTTTAATTTTGAGAAATAAAATGCTTAGAATTGAGCATATGGACAGAGACACAGGTGTGTGTCTTAGCCGTGTGAGGCACACGGCCTAGAAAACGGGTGTGTCTCTTAGTCATGTGAATCCTGCACCTATTTTTTAAAAATTCGAATTAACCACACAGCCTAGTACATGTGCGTGTGACTTGGCCGTGTGACATAATTTGTTCATGAGTTGCAAGTCAAAGAGTTACACGGGTTAGGGACACAAGTGTCTGATTCCACCTAGCCTGACCACACGGGCATGTCCATACCACGCGGGCATGTGACTCTTAATAGTGAGAAAAATTTTGGGATTTTGTGAAAAATTCCCCGAGATCCTGATTGGGTCCTGAATCGATTCTAATGCATGTTTTGGGTATTGATACTCACGATATTAAGTAATAAAATTTATAAAAACTAATCACACCAAAAACTAACTAATATCACGATTTTAAAGGCAAGCGCACCTATCGAACAGTAGTATAGTTTAGCGGCAAGACCGAGTTATCGTACCCAAGGGAACCAAAAGTACTAATACTTACTTCCTTTCTATTATCTAGCCTAAAAATAAAAGAGGATTGATTGAAACAAATTCTAAAACTAACTAAAAGTGCACAAAAAGTAAATTGAGGAAAACTTTAGGGAAAAGCTGATTGATATGAGCAATACTTAAGGGAGAATCCACCTAGACTTCACTTGTTATTAATTTCTTGAACTAGATGATTTCTTCACTTGACTTGATCCGTAGAGATCCCTAACTTATGTTAATACCTCCGTCGAGGATAAGAACAACTAATCCTAGGTGGTTAATTAAAGTTTCTTTATTAATTAACACCCCTAGGTTAGATTAATTCGATCTATGGATCCCCCTATTAGGTTTGACCCTAATCCGGCAAATTTATGTCGCCCTATATCTAGGGTTGCATGCAACTCCGCTTAATTATGGTAGATCTACTCTTAAAACAGGGACTTTTGCTCCTCTGCCTAAGCACGTCAAGTTCTTGAAGTAATACCTAGAATTATTAAATCAAGGATAAAGAACACATAATTAAGAACAATTCAAGTATTTATCATATAATTCAAGAATAAATAATAACAAGATCTATCTTAGGTTTCATCCCCCTCAAGTATTTGAGGGGTTTAGTTCATAACTAATAAAGAAAAAATATCAGAAGAAATAAGATAATAAAACATAAAGAACCCAAAAATCCCTGAAAGAATTTAGGGAGATCCTCTGTCTTGATGTAGAATTCTGGCTTCTGGGATGAATCAATCGGCTTCCCTTGGAGTAATTCCTTGCTTTCACTCCTTGTGTTGGCAGAATTATGGCGCTCTTTCTTGAGAGAAAAGAGTATATCCTTTAGAGTTGCCTCCTGGGGTCCTTATATAGAGTTTAGAATGGCTTTCTTAGCCCCTAAGTATCCAAATTTGAGTGAAATTGCATTTTCTCATGACAGGGACACGCCCGTGCGCCACGCCCGTGTGGTTTCGATAAGGGCCGTGTGTGGGCCTGTTGATAGTGGCACGACCGTGTGGCCTGGCCGTGCTTGTCAAGGATGGGCCGTGTGGACTTCATGTGGCACGTCCGAGTGGCACGGCCATGTGGCAACTTTTTGGGCCGTGTCGTTGTCACATTTTGGCCCGTTTTCCGTTCTTTTCTCTTCCCTATGCTCTCCTGAGTATAAGACATGAAAAAGAAGGATTAAGAGCACCAATTTCTCACAAAATTGATAGTAATCCATCCAAAATATAGGCTAAACATGAGGTAAAAATATGTATAATTTATCGTTTATCAAATACCCTCACACTTAAGCCTTTGCTTGTCCTCAAGTAAAATCTCAATCACTAATCAAGAATCATTCCTCTTAACTTACAATCGCTATTAATAATGTTTTAAACTAATCCACAAGTAATCATACAATGATAATTCAATCAGAAGAACATTAAAGATTCAATTACTCTAAGTTGAGAATTTTATCATTGAAACATAAGTTTTCTCCCTTCTCCTAAGTAATTATCTCTCCATCTTAATTAACAAGAGTTGACATCCTCACTAAAGATTCACTCTATCCACTCAAAGTGTTTAGGGTTCAAGAATTTAATACTCTCTAGTCAACCTGAAAAGTATTACCATAGGCTTGCAAGAAAATCAAATCTCCACCACTGTAGATTGATATGATACATCGATCAAAAGGTCTTGTCATAGTTGTAACGAGGCTTGGTTAGGGGTGTTGTTACAGGCTGTAAAAAGAGGGTTAGAATCAAGATTGAACTAAAAAATTATCTAGCTAGAAAAATCTCTATCACTGGAACATATTTCTCGAGCTAATTCTTATAAGAACATCATTTCCGCCTTGGTAGCCTTAAAATAGAAATATGCATTTGAACTATTACAGATTACAACTGAATTAATACATATGTTTTTTTCTTAGAACAATTCAAGTGTAATATATTAAATTGAATATTTACAACTTTACAATATGGAAAAGAGAATAAAGATAGATAATAAGTTCAACTCAAATTTCGACAAAAATAGGGATCAAAGTAATTGAATGGAATTCAACAAAAATTGGTTAAAGGTTAATATTAGAGGTAAGTCAAAGAAAAGGTTGTTTGGCTTAATGGGGTTCACTAGGGGTTACTTTATGGAGGTAGGCTTTTGTGGAGTAAGTGGGTTAAATCCTAGGTGCCTTTATCATTTCAGTGTATCAAATAAATGATGTGGTCTCGACATGTATAATCAAAGTAAGTTCTAGAATAACAAATCAATATTGACTCACTCAAAGCAATAATAAAAGTGAGCACGAAAGAATGTATGCTCAAAAGGCTCAAAAATCTCACCAGAATTATGGCTTTTGATGTCAATCCTGCGAATTTCAAATCTCAAGATAATACTTAGAATTAAGGAAAATAACTTATGAAAAAAATTTGGGGTTCTCAAAAATTTCAACTTATCATGCTTGATTCCCTAGTGTTTTAAAGTTTGAATAATCAAAGTACAAGCACCTATGTCTTAATTCTCAACATATCAATAAAAATCATAAATCAATCAGAATTAATTCCTAATAGGAGATTGAAGATAATGCAAAGAGTGAAAGTGAGAATTTGAGAACAATGCAAAATGTTAGGAAAGTTCAAGGATTTCAAAGAGAGTGTAAAGACTGAGAATAGATTTCCCCCCCATACTTAAGATGTACATTGCCCTTAATGTACAAAGATAACATTAGTAGCAATAAAAGCACAAGATCATAAGATAGGGAAATGTATGAAACTCCCTGCTTTGGATGGATTAGTGAGACGGAGATTGGAAGAGTTGGCAGTTGTGGCAGGGTGTTCCCATTTTCGTAGAGATTTGAGCTATAAAGCTCCTTTGAAACTGCGAAAGTATTTATTAGTCGTGGGAAATTTGGATTAAGAGAGATTACTCATTAGGGATTGGCCGATATGAAAAATAGAAAAAAATAAATAAAAGAAAAATAAACTAAGTTCTAAAAATACCAAAATATTCAAATAATGAAAAAGATAAAATGAATTAACAATAAAAATAAAAAGAAAAAGAAAGTTAGAAGAAAGGAAAAGGTAAAAATAGGGATCAGTGTTAAAATAAAAAAAATAAAAATTAAGATAAAAATAAAGTTAGGAGGAATAGAAATCTCTAATCCTCAGGTGGATCACGCGGTGGTGGTGGGGAAGTGATGTGAAGGTGCTGGCATATCTGCTGTAGTGTGGCATTGATGTGATCGAGGCGCTGGAAGCATTGCTGCTCGAATCTAGATAAGTGCTCAGATATGTTAGCATCGGTGGCTGCTGCACGAGATGGGCGGCGAGGTGGTGGTGGCTCGGCTAATGCATCCTCCTTTGGTGGTGGGACATCATTAGGAATGTCCTCTGGATCCTCGCCCTCCTATATGAGGCGGTATTGAAGGGGGTCGCTTCCAAGTCTGCGCTGGATCATCCTCATGTGTAGCATGGTCTGGATGCCCTGAGGGGACATCCGGCCTATCAATGTGTATGAGGATATCTGGGCCGTGGTGTTGAGGAGCCCGAAGTGACGAGCCAAGCTATGATGTACGAGCCCATGGATATAACGCCCCGGCGGTGACGCTCAGTCTGGTGCTACATAGCGTGCACGATGAAGTAGGCGAGGTCAATCGGGTGCGCGTTTGCCATGCACCATAGGAAATAGGCGTCGTGAGTGTTGAGTGCTGACGATGCCTGTGCTTTCGTGTCTGCCCGTCAAAGTATGTGCAAGGAGGGCGTGGATGTACCTCAAAGAGGGGGCGAGGGCGGTCGCTTTGCTACTACTGGGATTGTATGTCTGACGCCCCGAGGCAATTTAGTGCCAACAGTCGACTGGCCTGAGATGGATGCGATGGGAGAGGTTGAGGAAGTCTTTTTCTTCCATGAATTGCTCCGTGTAGAGCTCGAGTGCTGAGCTGAATTCTGGTACGCTCAGGTGGCGTAGGCGACCTCCTAAGCGGAACTGGACTGTTCCAGGATTATCAAACCGGTTCATGACGGTCTGGAGGTGAAATGTGAAACAGAATTCGAGGGTGAGCTCCATGTATATAGGCTCGATGATCTGGAAGAACTGCTCTCAAGGGTCCATCATGAGTAGGGCTCGGACTGAATCAGCGAGGTTGACTTGTTCTAGTGCTGCCCAATCTATGCATCGGCCAGTGCTCAATAGATGTTCCCGTAGTATTTGAAATAATTCCTCTTACGAGGTTTGAGAGAATGTGATGGATGGGTGGCGAACTTCAGAGGTGGGTCTGGAGGAAGAACCACCTGGTCCCTTTCGTTTCTTCGAGGCGGGGACAACAGCTTTCTTACCGCACGATGACATGTTACCTAGAATAGAGTTAGAATTATTAGTTCTAAAAATTGAAGTTAAATTGCAAACTATAGTAAAATTAAATGTGTAAATTAAAATGATAATGTGCCTAAAAAAATAAAATGGGGACTAACCAAAATAGTATATAAAATCCATTCTAAGTGGTAACAAAAACAATCAATATGGGTATGTATTTATACTAAATTTGTGAGATAAATGGCAAGCAATTGAGCACTTAAATGGCATGCAATCCTAATATGTTCTCTAACATTCTAGATTATTCATCCTAATGTAACAAATTCAATGCTTGAAAGTAAAATTTAACTGAATAAAAATGAAATATAAATAATTAAAATGAGGAAAATGAGAAAATAGAACCAAATATAGGGTTGCACGGTCGTAGGTTAAGGTCGAACGGTCGTGGGGGTGAGGTTGCACGAGCGTGTGTCGGTTGTGTGTGAGCGTGGTGGTGGTTTTAAGGCCAACGGCGGCATTTATGGTGGTTGTGGAGAGGAGATTTTAGGGTTTGAGTGAAAAAAATGAATAGTGGCTTCCTTTTTATAGTTTTTGGGTCACATGGGCATGTCGCACACTCGTGTGACTCAGGGTTTGCCCGTGTGAATCGAAATTCGGTGGTTTTAGCGCACCTGGTTCGAAGTACACGCCCGTGTTGCTATCTCGCATGGCCGTTTACGATCGTGATCGCTTTTCACACGGTCGTGTGGTAAGTTCCATGGCCATTTGCAATCGATTTCGTTCTTCACACTGTCGTGTAGAAGGGCACATTGCCGTTTCCAAATTGATAGTGTTGGCCACGGTCTGGGGACACGGACGTGGGGATTTGAGCAAGCCCATGTTTAAATTGAAGGGTTGCCACGGCCATGTCGCACGGCCATGAGGATTTGTCGACAGCCCGTGCTTTGGGAAGATTTTCACTCTATTTGTACATGGCCTAAGTGCACGATCGTGTCTTTGCTTCAAATGTTCACACGGCCAGAGGCACACCCATGTGCCAGGCCGTGTGATCCTAAATTTCTGCATTTAAAAGGGTTAGTTGATGCATGAAAAATACTAAAATTTTAAAGAAGGAAAAGTTACTAAATTAGTGCTCGGGTTGCCTCCCAATAAGCGCTTATTTAAAGTCTAAGCTTGACTATTCCTGGATGTGTCACGAAGGGATTTCGTGGAGCTGCAGCTCCTCCTTGTAATCTTTAAAATTCTCACCTCTGTAGTGTTTAAGCCTATGTCCGTTTACCTTGAACGTACCGTAGTTGGGGTGAGTTACCTCAATTGTGCCGTATGGAAAGACTTTTTGAACAGTGAATGGACCTGACCATCTTGACACTAGTTTTCCAGGAAATAGTCTCAGCCTTGAGTTGTAGAGTAAGACAAGATCACCTGTTTTGAACTACTTAGGTTGTTTCAGTTGTTTTTCATGACGTCGCTTCATGGCTTCCTTATATAGTTGTGAGCTCTCGTATGCATTACAACGCCATTCATCGAGTTCGTTTAATTACTTTAATCTCTTCTCACCGGCAAGCTTAAAATCAAGGTTTAAAAATTTGATAGCCCAAAATGCTTTATGTTCAAGTTCAAATGGCAAATGACAACTTTTTCCATAGACAAGCTTATAAGGAGATGTAGCTATGGGTGTTTTAAAAGTAGTTCTATAAGCCCATAAAGCATCGTCTACTTTCCTTAACCAATCCTTTCTATTTGATTCTATTGTTTTCTCTAGGATGCACTTTAGTTCCCTATTTGTCACTTCGACTTGGCCACTGGTTTGTAGGTGATAAGGGGTAGCTGTTCTATGGTGTACTCCATACCTTTTTAAGACTTTTTCAAACTGGGCATTGTAAAAATGTGTGCCCTTATCACCAATAATTATCCTAGGTGTTCCAAATCGAGAGAAAAGTTTCTTCAAAAATCGTACTACCATTCTAGCATAATTAGTAGGTAAGGCTTGGGGTTCCACCCATTTTGACATATAATCTACCGCTACTAGGATATACTTATTCCCAAATGAAGTAGGGAATGGACCCATGAAATCAATACCCCATACATCAAATATTTTGCATGAAAGTATATAGGTCTGAGGCATTTCATTATGTTGAGAAATATTACCTATTCGCTGACATTTATCACAAGAGGTCACATACCTGTTGGCATCCTTGAAAAGTGTAGGCCAGTAAAAGCCTGATTCGAGTACCTTATGAGCAGTTCTAGCTCCACTGTGATGTCCTCCTGTGAGTCCTGAATGGCAGTGATTTAAAATCTGGTGTGCTTCTGTTTCAGTAACGCATCTTCGAATAACCTGATCTGCACAAATTCGAAAAAGAAAAGGATCCTCCCAAAAATAGTTTTTCACATCAGCAAAGAATCGGCTCTTTTGCTGATGGGTTAGCCCTTTTAGGGTTATGTTAGCTGCTAAATAATTTGCAAAATCAGCAAACCAAGGAACTGTTGCATCTGCTAAGGATAGGAGTTGTTCTTCAGGAAACAAGTCATTTATTTTGTCGAGGTACTTGGGTTGCGTGCTTTCTAATCTTGAAAGGTAATCTGCTGCCAGGTTTTCAGCTCCCTTCTTGTCCTTTATTTCTAAATTGAACTCCTGTAACAATAAAATTCATCTTATTAATCGAGGTTTTGCATCAGTTTTAGTTAAGAGGTAGCGAAGAGCAGAATGGTCAGTATAAACAATGACTTTCGACAAAATCAAATAAGATCTAAATTTGTCAAATGCAAAAATAACGGCTAGCAATTCTTTTTCTGTGGTAGTATAATTTGCTTGAGCGGCTGTCAAAGTTCTGCTAGCATAATAGATCAGTTGAAAGTGCTTGTCTCTTCGTTGTCCCAAAACTGCACCTACTGCAAAATCAGTTGCATCGCACATTAGTTCAAAAGCTAGATTCCAATCAGGCGAAATCATAATCGGGGCATTGACTAACTTTTCTTTAAGAGCGTTAAAAGAGTCTAAATATTCTTGGTCAAAGTTGAAAAGCACGCCTTTTTCTAGCAACTTTGTTAAAGGCTTAGCTATTTTAGAAAAATCTTTAATAAATCTGCGATAAAAACCGGCATGTCCTAAAAAGCTTCTTATAACCTTAACTGAATTAGGGGGAGGTAATTTTTCAATGGTTTCAATTTTTGTTTTGTCTACCTCTATCCCTTTACTAGAAATTTTATGTCCTAATACAATACCCTCTTGAACCATAAAGTGGCATTTTTCACAGTTTAGCACTAAATTTGTCTCTTCACATCTTATCAAAACACGTTTTAGATTATTAAGACAAAGTTGGAAAGAATGACCGAAAACTAAAAAATCATCCATTAATACCTCCATGATGTCTTCCACGAATTCATTGAAGATAGCTAGCATGCAACGCTGAAAAGTAGCAGGAGCGTTACATAAACCAAAAGGCATTCTATGATAAGCAAACGTACCGTATGGGCATGTGAATGTCGTTTTCTCCTGATCATCTAGAGCTATCGGGATTTGGAAGTAACCAGAGAGGCCATCTAGGAAACAATAATACAAGTGACCTGATAATCTTTCCAACATCTGATCAATAAAAGGTAAGGGAAAATGATCTTTTCGAGTGGCGTGATTCAGCTTCCTATAATCAATGCAAACTTTCCATCCGGTGACTGTTCTTGTAGGTATTGACTCTTTTTTGTCATTAGACACCACAATCATGCCTCCCTTCTTAGGAACAACCTGCATAAGAGTTACCCAAGAACTGTCAAAAATAGGATAAATAATGCCTGCATCTAGAAGTTTAATTACCTCGGCTTTTACGACTTCCTTCATGTTGGGATTCAATCGTCTCTGAGCTTGCACCGATGGTTTATATTCATCTTCCATTAAAATTTTGTGGATGCAGAAGGACAAATTAATTCCCTTAATATCTGAAATTTTCCAAGCTATAGCATGCTTGTGTTCCCTTAACACATGGAGTAGTTCCTCTTTTTCTACAATGCTCAAATCTGATGCGATAATGACTGGTAGAGTTGAATCTTCCCCTAAAAAGGCATATTCTAGATGATCCGACAGTTGCTTTAATTCTAATTTAAGGGGTTCATTAATGGAAGGTTTCTGTCTCAGTTAATCATTCATCTTTATACTTTCATAACTTATGTGTCTTGTGATGATTTCATTAGAATCTAACTCCTTTCTTACTTCCTCAATTTCATTAGTGACTTCATCTTCTCCCCCACCTTAAACAAGACACAGTTCCAACATGTTTGCGATAGAAAGTTCCTGAAACTTATCTTGAACAAAGTAATTAATAATATCAACAAAATAAAAGGAATCATCTTGTTCTTTAGAAAATTTCATAGCATCATAGATTTTAAAAACGACTTCTTCCTCACCAACTCTAAGTACTAATTTACCATCCCCTACATCAATAACAGCTTTAGCAGTGGCTAAGAATGGACGTCCCAAAATTAAAGGTACCTCAATATCCTCATCCATATCAAGCACAACAAAATCAACAGGGAATATAAATTTATCTACCTTTACTAGCACATCTTCTATGATTCCACTAGGATATTTAACAGATCTATCAGCTAGTTGAATACTCATCCTAGTGGGCTTTGGTTCCCCTAGACCTAATTTCTTGAACCTTTTGTAAGGCATGAGATTAATGCTAGCACCTAAATCGGCTAAGGCTTTATCAATAAGTAAACTACCAATTAAATAAGGAATAGTAAAACTTCCTAGATCTTTCAGTTTTGCCGGCAGTTTATTTTGGAGAATAGCTGAGCATTCTTCGTTGAGTTCCACTGTGGCTAATTCTTCAACTTCCTTTTATTTGTCAGAAGTTCTTTAAGGAACTTCGCGTATTTCGGCATCTGTGAAATTGCTTCAACAAAAGGTAAGTTAATATGTAATTGTTTAAAAAGCTCAAGAAATTTACCGAATTGAGTGTCTGTACGGTCTTTCTTCAACTTTGCCGGATATGGAATGGGTAGTTTGTATTCCTTGAGTGTTGGTGGAGTGTTTTGCTTGGATTCCTCTTCTTTGTCTCCTGAAGATTCTGGAGTAGATTTCTTTTCTGGTTCAGCTAGTAGTTTCCCATCTCTTAGAGTAATTGCTTTGACATGTTCTCTGGGATTTGGCTCAGTATTACTTGGTAGTCCACCTTATAGTCTTTCTGAAATTAATTTTGCAAGCTGACCGATTTGATTCTCAAGCCCTTGAATTGATGCTTGCTGGTTTTTTAATGCCATCTTAGTGTTTTGGAAACGGGTTTCTGATGTGGCCATAAATTTGGTGAACATCTATTTAAGATTCGACTTTTTCTCTTGTTGTGGTGGTGGCTGCTGAAATCCCGGAGGAGGCTGTTATCTTTGATTTCCTTGTACTCCCCATGAAGAACCCCAACCTGCATTGTAAGTACTACTATAAGGGTTATTTTGAGGTCTAGAATTGTTACCCATATAGTTGGCTTGCTCAGTTTCCATGCTGTGTCCATAAGTTGAATAGTCCGGATTCAACATATTTCCTGGGGTTGCATCACACTGCATCACTGGCTGTGCTTGCGTAGAACCAACAAAATGATCAAACTTTTTATTTAAAATATCTACTTGGTTAGTAAGCATAGTGACAGCATCAATATTATAAACTCCTGCAGCTTTTGTCGGCTTTGTCCTCATGACTTACCACTGATAGTTATTCAGTGACATCTCTTCAATAAATTCATAAGCTGCTTCGGGTGTTCTATTGTTGATCGTTCCTCCTGCGGCTACATCGATTATTTGCCTTGTTGAAGGATTCAAACCGTTGTGAAAGGTTTGAACTTGTAGCCATAAAGGTAGGCCATGATGAGGGAATCTTCTTAAAAGATCTTTGTATCTCTCCCAGGCATCATATAGTGTTTCTAAATCCATCTGCATAAAAGAAGAGATATCATTTCGTAATTTAGCTGTTTTAGCTGGAGGAAAATATTTAAGTAAAAATTTTTTCGTCATCTGTTCCCATATGGTGATTGAGCCTCATGGTAAAGAGTTTAACCACTGTTTGGCTTTGTTTCTCAAAGAGAATGGAAATAGCCTTAGACGAATGGCATCATCAGAAACACCATTTATTTTAAAGGTATCGCAAAGTTCCAAAAAATTGGCTATGTGTGAATTTGGATCTTCATCCTATAAGCCATCAAACTGCACCAATTGCTGTATCATTTGAATAGTGTTAGGCTTTAATTCAAAATTATTAGCAGCAATAGTAGGCCTAAGAATGCTAGTTTGGGTACCAGCCAAACTAGGTTTAGCATAATCATACATAGTGCGAGGAGCTTGTTCCTGATTTGCTGGTGGCGTGACTATTGCGGGAGGTGGTGGAATGTTTTGATTTGCTTCCATCTCTTCTGTAGGTTCTGGCCTTTGTTCTTGATCTTGTTCTGGATACTGTAGGCTTTGTCTGATCTCTCTGTGAGTTCTGCGAACTATCGCTTCTAAATCTTCGTCAAAAAGCAATGGTCCTACTGGGTTGTTTCTAGTCATAAACTAGAAATACCTAGAAGGAAAAAAAGCAAAGAAAAATAGAATAAAAGAAAAGAAAAGAAAAATAATAAAATAAAAATAAATAAAAACTGAAAATAGATAAATATAGTAATGGCGAAGGTAATAGAAATAGAGTTTTCTTAATATTTCAATTCCCGGCAACAGCGCCAAAAACTTGATACTCGCGATATTAAGTAATAAAATTTATAAAAACTGATCACACCAAAAACTAACTAATATCACGATTTTAAAGGCAAGCGCACCTATTGAACAGTAGTATAGTTTAGCGGCAAGACCGAGTTATCGTACCCAAGGGAACCAAAAGTACTAATACTTACTTCCTTTCTATTATCTAGCCTAAAAATAAAAGAGGATTGATTGAAATTAATTCTAAAACTAACTAAAAGTGCACAAAAAGTAAATTGGGGAAAACTTTAGGGAAAAGCTGATTGATATGAGCAATACTTAAGGGAGAATCCACCTAGACTTCACTTGTTATTAATTTCTTAAACTAGATGATTTCTTCACTTGACTTGATCCGTAGAGATCCCTAACTTATGTTAATACCTCCGTCGAGGATAAGAACAACTAATCCTAGTTGGTTAATTAAAGTTTCTTTATTAATTAACACCCCTAGGTTGCATTAATTCGATCTATGGATCCCCCTATTAGGTTTGACCCTAATCCGGTAGATTTATGTCGCCCTATGTCTAGGGTTGCATGCAACTCCGCTTAATTATGGTAGATCTACTCTTAAAATAGGGACTTTTGCTCCCCTGCCTAAGCACATCAAGTTCTTGAAGTAATACCTAGGATTATTAAATCAAGAATGAGGAACACATAATTAAGAACAATTCAAGTATTTATCATATAATTCAAGAATAAATAATAACAAGATCTGTCTTAGGTTTCATCCCCCTCAAGTATTTGAGGGATTTAGTTCATAACTAATAAAGAAAACATCTCATAAGAAATAAGATAACAAAACATAAAGAACCCAAAAACCCCTGAAGGAATTTAGGGAGATCCTCTGTCTTGATATAGAATTCTGGCTTCTGGGATGAATCAATCGGCTTCCCTTAGAGTAATTCCTTGCTTTCACTCCTTGTGTTGGCAGAATTATAGCACTCTTTCTTGAGAGAAAAGAGTATATCCTTTAGAGTTGCCTCCTAGGATCTTTATATAGAGTTTAGAATGGCTTTGTTAGCCCCTAAGTATCCAAATCCCAGTGAAATTGCACTTCCTCATGACAGGGACAAGCTCGTGTGCCACGCCCGTGTGGTTTTGATCAGCGCCGTGTGCGGGCTTGTTGATAGTGGCACGGCCGTGTGGCCTGGCCGTACTTGTCGGGGCTAGGCCGTGTGGACTTCATGTGGCACGGCCGTGTGGCACGACCGTATGGCGACTTCTTAGAATGTGTCGTTTTCACATTTTGGCTCGTTTTTCTCATTTTTGGCCCGTTTTCCGTTCTTTTCTCTTCCCTATGCTCTCCTGAGTATAAGACATGAAAAAGAATGATTAAGAGCACCAATTCTCACAAAATTGATAATAATCCATCCAAAATATAGGCTAAACATGAGGTAAGAATATGTATAATTTATCGTTTATCAGGTCTCGAGAGCCCTACTAAGGGAAGTTATGAGTAATATCGAAAAATGAATAGTGTTCAACTCATTTTATTTGAAAATGTCCTGTAAACTCTGGTAATGTCTCGAAACCTTATTCTGGCGATGGATACGGGTTAAGGGTGTTACAAAAAATTCGAAACCAAAAACAGTCCCAAATGTCCAGAGAGTCCCATAATTACAAAACTCTCAAAACCAGAAAATTAAGCAAATTTTATGTAAATAGAGTTTTAGGAAAAATTGTTATATCTGAGCTTCCGTCGCACCAACCTACTTAAGTCTGAGGGTTACCTAAATAAAACAGACAAACAAAGAGTGATTTTTGATAGCTTAGTGTGTAACGCATACATAAACAGAAATTCAGGTTCAATCTCATGGCAGAACAGATACAAACGTAAATCTTTTGCAGAATAAGAATTATAACAAAATCATACAGGTACATATATGCATAATTCTACCCCCATCCTCTACACACTAACTCCAACCGTCTTAACACACCACGTGGGCTATAAAACACCTACCTAACCCTACATATCGCATAGTGTTCATACAACACATTTCAGAATAGTCGCGGCATTACTGCCAGTATATTGGCAAAATATTGCCTTACATAGAATACTTCCTCCTCATAATACATAATCCGCCCCATAGCTAGATACAAACAGAGCATCAGATAAAATAGAATAACAGATACCAGAATGTATATCATGTGCATGCTCGTATAACGAATACTAAACATGCTTATATATAGCAAACATATCACACATATCACTTTACACAATACTCATGTAGATGTTATTTACATCAATTTCAATCTAGCATAATGACAGATTTAATGCTTTAAGGGTTATACTGAACATACCAACACTACGAAAAGCCCACAGTCAATCGGGACAACATATACAACCTTAGGGAAAATTTTTGAAATTTGGGCACATATACCCATATGGCCCACACGCCCAAAATGGCCTAGCTCGTGTAACCCACATGGCCCAAAATGGCCTAGCCCATGCGTCACACATGACCTCGTACACTGCCTGTCACATGCTTGTGTGTCGCACACGGCCTACCACACGACCGTGTGGCGTTGACAGGCCCCAATTTTAGCTTTTGCCGGTTGCCATTTTTCGAGTTTCTCGTTACACACCTAGTTCGTTTACGATACGAATACCACCATGAGACCTCCAAAACCTAGAAATACGATTCAAATAATCACTTCTTAGTATCAAACCACCAATTCACTAAAACCCCAAACAACATACTTGAAAGTATTAACCTTTCAAAAGCTCAATCACTTACTGAGACAGATATGTTAGTCCAAACACAATAGATGGTAAAAGATGAGTTTTGGCCCCTTTAATTAACACCTATCATGAGAGTTCATACGAATTACACCCAAGAACAAATTCACCATTACAAGAATCTAAAGAACTCTTACTTAAAATTACCCAGATAAACGAACTGCAAGAGAGAAGAAAACATTTGAGAACAAAACGACGCAAGAATCACAACAAATTGTAGGAACAGCAAGGCACCAAACAGAAAAACAAAAAAAAGGGAAAAAAGAGACGGAAGTAGGAACAGAACATGAAAAGAAGAATTGGGGTTTTTGGAAAAAATTAATAAAATTAAAATTAAGATAATTAAAGTTAGGAAATAATCCAACTCCCTACTACCCTACTAACAACCAAATTCCACTAAAATCGACACCTTAATCTTCATCAAACTACCTTAGAATTTCAATTCCACCAAAACTCTACCACTTAACTGACACACACAAAGAAGCAAAAATTATCACCCTTTGCTGACATGAGAGATTGAGAATAAGACCATAAGCAAGCTAACACCTTACCACTTGAACCAACAGGCTCATTCTGATATAAGTTGACTAAGAATATGATATAAGTCAAGCCATTAAGGACAAGGCTAGGTACAAAAATAGCAAAATTTCCAAAAGCGAGACTTGAACCCAAGACCTCAAACACACACACAAACCACTTAACCACTGAAGCAAATACCTATTTATGATAGAATTCATAAAAATAGAGTTTAATAAATCAGGGAGTTACAATTTAAAACTCATATAAAGTCAAATGGTTACCTTTGGTGGAAGAAAAACGAGCTTTGACGCAAATCCAAAAAAAACCAATAAAATGTAACACCCCTAACCCGTATCCATCTTCAGAATAGGGTTAAAAGGCATTACTATGCTTAAAACACAATTATACATTTACTTATCATATATCATCATACATAAGTACATTTAATCACATTCAATCATATTGTCCCTTAAAAAGACCTACGAGGCCTTAAACATGTAATAGGAAAGGTTCAGGACTAAATCAATAACTCATGAAAAATTTTAGAAAAAACATAGAAAATTCTCAAAACAAGGGACACACGTCCGTGTGAACAGGCGTTGTTTGGAGAAGATAATGTAGATGATGAAGTTTTTGGGTGATTTTCTTGGTTTTTATAGAGGTTTTTGGTTCAAGGGTGATAAAGATTAAAGAGGATTAGGAATTGGAGTTCAAAATTGATTAGAATAGCAGGAGAGAACAAGAAATGACAAACACTAGTTTGGGGGTTATTTTTACATGAAATAATTTGGAGAATGGGGGTTTTTAGCTTGAATTTTAAAATCTGGTTAAATTGCTTCATAGAAACTCTAAGTTTTTACTCTTTTACAAATTAGTCCTTTTTACAAAATTAAAAGTATTTAGAATTCATTTTCAGAAATTGATTTAATTTTCTAAAAGCCATAATTGAAAACATTGCTGGTATATCATATCGCAAAATTTCAAACACTTTAAGGCTAAAATTCCTAAAATACCACTAAAACTCCTATGCCCTATTTTTGGGTGTTACATGTAGCTATATGTTTCTATTAGATAAGAAAGGTTTACCTTAATAGTGAGTTTTGTATGGCAATTGCTTTCTTTACCCTTTACAATAGCGAATGAATATGATGGTAAAAAAAGGTATGAATGTTATAGTCTCTTTTTCAATAAAAATACATT
Organism: Gossypium stocksii; assembly: GCA_020496765.1. Classification (NCBI taxonomy): domain Eukaryota; kingdom Viridiplantae; phylum Streptophyta; class Magnoliopsida; order Malvales; family Malvaceae; genus Gossypium; species Gossypium stocksii. The sequence continues at coordinate 30,461,340 of CM035624.1, forward strand.
CTTTACAAATGTTGTTTAACTTGCCCAGACAAGAAATGATGAAACATATGAAACAACTCGCTAACCTATGTTCACAGTTGATATTTTTATTGTCCGCTGATTTAAGATTGCGACCCTTAGTTTTCTATCAGCTCATTGACCTATGTTCATAGTTGATACTTTTTGGTCTATTGATTTAATATCGTGACCCTCAATTTTCTAACAGCTCGCTAACCTACGTTCACAGTTGATATTTTTACAGTCTGCTAATTTAATATCGTGACCCTCAATTTTCTAACAGCTCGCTGACTTATTTTCACAACTGATATTTTTATGGTTCATTGATTTAAGATAGCAATCCTCGACTTTCTAACAACTCGCTGACCTATGTTCATAACTGATATTTTTATGGTCTACTGATTTAAGATCGTAACCCTCGGTTTTTTAATAGCTCGCTGACCTATGTTCATAGTTGACATTTTTAAGGTCAGTTGATTTAAGATCGTGACCCTCGATTTTCTAACATCTTGCTAACCTACATTCACAACTAATATTTTTACGGTCCACTAATTTAAGATCGTGACCCTTAGTTTTCTTACAGCTCGCTAACCTACGTTCACAACTAATACTTTTTCAGTCCATTGATTAAGATTGCGACCCTCAATTTGCTAACTGCTCACTAACCTATGTTCACATTTGATATTTTTACCGTCCGCTAATTTAAGATCGCAACCCTCGGTTTTCTAACAGCTCGCTGACCTACGTTCACAGCTGATATTATTAAGGTTCGCTCGATTTAAGATTGTGACCTTCAATATTTTAACAATTTGCTCAATTTCATATCACCGCTGTTAGTTTTACGGTTCGCTCGATTTTTGATTGCAACCATCGGTTTTCTAACAGTTCGTTGATTTATGATCACGACTGTCGTTTTTAAAGCTCGCTAATTTCTTCGACAAGGTGGGGAACAAATCTTTACTTACGAAAAATATAGTTCATATTATTTTGCCATACAATTTTGACTCCTATACCACACTATCGGATAACCAAACTTGCTCAGTAATGTTTCAAATTAAAACTTATATAATACGCCCCAAATTACACGCTTCACAGCTGTGAGTTTGTCTAAGAAGAATCACTTTATAACTCTTCTTCAACAAAGTCGGAGACAAATTGTTATATATAATTATAATAAAATAATTCAACCCGAAATCCAACCCAATTAATTCCCTATATAATAAAATTCTAAAGACCCTTTTAAAGAAAACGACACTCCAAATCACCATTATTGGATCTTCTTCTGCCCTGCTTCTTGAAACTCCCTTTCCATTCTCACTTCTATTGATACTATGTCTCAACAAAATTTATGACAGATTTGAGGGTGGTCCTGTCGTACTGGTTAAAACATGAGTAATAATTAATAGGAATTCGTATTAGCATAGTTATTTGTTTTTGAATTCATAATTGTTGGAATTTTTTTTTATTTACGTTGTCAACACATTGGTGATTCCTAGCGTTGAAAATTGATACTGTTAACTCTTGCTTCATTTTCAAGTAGAAAAAAAATCAGGCATTGTCAACCCATTTCAGTGTTAATTAATAAAGAATTTTAGTGCTTGCTTTAAGTGGTTTTCTGTATTTAAAACTATTTTTGTCTTGTTGAAGATTTGGATTAAGTTTGGCCATTTGTTCCATCAAAATTATGCTCTGGACCCAACTTCTGTCTGGTTGTCTGTCATTAACCTCAAGCCTTAGGCCGCCTCATCTTTTCCTTATTTTCTATGTTCCCGAATCGAATACGTGTTCCTTTCGCAATATAAAGCTACTTCCTTTGTAACTCCCTTCACATTTTTCCAACATCCTTGGTTCTAATTCTGTGGGCACAACCATTTTGGTTACTTCATTATCTTGCTCAAAAGTGTCTTATTCATTTTCCCCTCAAAACCAGTGAAAAACAGGGAGATGAAACTTGGGTCATACTGTCACATAGCTCTCTTTCAATTAATTGATTTCAATCACTCCCATAACCCCACCATTCAGAAACAGGCTTTAAAGAGAGAAGAGCTTGTTTTGAGTAAATATATCATGAGGGTTCTCGATTAGAAAATAAATTACATTTGATCACATTTACTTTAAAAAATTAAATATATCTATCTTTATATATTAAAAAAATAAATTGATTCTTTTAGTTAAAAATTTCACCTATTTATATAATTAAAAATTGATGTTGTTGATAGAATAATTGAATAATGATATATGATATATCATGTATACCATGTAAATGAATCAATTTTAATAGTAAAAATAAAAAAACTTTTTAATAAAAATAACTAATTTATTTTTTAATTTAATCTTAATAGATTAATTAATTAATTTATTTTTAAAAATAAAAAAATTAAAATATAATCATACTCGTATTCCATGATAATTTTAGAGGTTGTTTTGTCACTGGGGGTTAACTTAATTGCTAAAGAGGCACAGCTGCACACTTTGCCCTCAACTGACTCACCTTTCCATTAAAAATTTATAACCAGCGCATCATTACAACTAGCAAGCATTCCCTCTTTTTAACAAAAGTCAAATCACCTTCCTCTCATTTATTTCCCCATTATTATTATTATTATTATTATTATTATGTTTTTTTTCCTTTCGGAATTAGTGCATAACGTCCAAGTTTTTATATAGTGTGTTGGCTACACATGCAGGTGATAGCCAAGTTTCTAATATTCGCTATGAAGGTTAGGGAATATCATCATTCATCAATATTCAATACTTATCTTATTAATCAATTTTCAGTGCAGGATCTTACACGATCTGGTTGTGTAAGCAGAACCCATATGTCCAAATGGCCACATTAGTAGGATACAAAAAAAGGCAAAGAAAAGCAAACACCTTTGAGCTTTTAAGAGAAGAAAAAAACTAATAAACAACAAACGGTAGAATAAGCTTAGAGGAAAGAGGCCCCCCACCCCACGATGGAGAAATGAACGGCAAGAGAAATAAAGGAAGTTTGGGGGGCAAGAATCTGCAAAAATACACTCATTGTGTTCACATTTTCGCACCTCTTTTAAGCAAAGCAATCATATTTATGTGCATAACTGATATGCACCAATGCCGCCAGACATATTCCACCTGCAATACAAGTTATTGCCCCTCATCTCAAGATAGTGCCTTATTTTTATTTCTCATTTTTTTTTTCTTTTAAGTAATAACTTGCAAATCATGGATACATTGATTCTTTTTCCGCTTTTTTTTTTTCATTTGAAAAACATGTGATGGAGAAAAGAAAGAAACAGATTGCATCTATTAGGGGGAGGGATAATAGTAAAAATTTATAAACTCAGATTCACAAAAGCAATCAGATATTTTAGGTGTTTATAGGAATAAAAAAGGTAAGAAAATCTAAAAGTTCATTCAAGTACTATCCCTATTAAAACTATAACAATGTGTTGAACAGTTTTACATGTCATGCATGTTCTTGAGGTCACAAATAAAAAAGGTTGCTGAGGAGGTGAGAAAGAAAGAGATGCATGTGGAGGGGTGAAAGAGGGCTAAAGAGAAGGGAAGGTGAGGGGTGCAAGTGGAGCTGCTTGGCGCGAAAGTGATGGAAACAAAACAAAACAAAACACGGGGTTGGGGTTTAGTGTTTTGTGGGGCTAGCCTACGAGCCGCATTGGGGGACGGGGTCTTAGAGGTTTGTGAGGGGAGAAAGGGTTGTTTTTTCTTTACTAATATATATATATATTGCATTTTGCAGAATCTAACAAGGAAAAGAAAGATAGACATGAAATATATATATATATATATATATTGCATTTTGCCTAGTTGTTGTTGTTGCTGCTGCTGGTATTAATTACTGTATTTGTCTTTATTGCTTTTTGTTATTCAATTCTTTGTTAGGAAGCTGCTCTTTATGACCTTTGCCTAGGCTCATTTCTTTCTCTTCCTTATTATCGCTCTTTTTCGTTGTGGTTATTTGGTAAAATTACAGATTATTGTCCTCTTTTAATCTCTCTCTTTGTTCCTTCCATTTCTTATTTGATTTAATATTTCAAAGACCTTCTGTCTTGCTCCTATTGTTGGGTTTTTTTTTTCATCTCTCTCTCTCTCTCTCTCTTTCTTTCTTGAGAAAGGAGAGGTTAATAGCTCAAGACAGCTTTTTTTCATCCGGGTTTTGTGGTATAGTCCTTTTATCTTCTTGTTAAGAGTCTTTTAGATTGATCAAGAATTCAAGGTCTTTCATTTCCACCCGTTTGGTGAGCCTTCAAGGTCTGTTCTTTCATGTTTAGTTTTTGCTTGATCGGTTGATGGTCAGATGAGATGGATGACTTCTCCCTGTTTCTAGTTTTCTTGAAATTGTTGGTTGTTTGGTTTAATAGGGTCTTTTTTTCTCTTTCACAGTTTTGATTTTTTTTCATTGTTTAAATCTGCATTTTCTTTTGGGGTCTTTCCTAGTTGTGTTTAAAGCATCTACCTCTCTGATCTCTTTCCACTGGTTGGTTTATTATTGAATCTCTCTTTAGTAAGTTTTCTTTCTTCTATTGTTTGTTTTTGTCTGTATGCTTATACCTTTTGTTTTATATGGCGCAGCAAGGAGGCTTGAACCTTATTTAATGCCTGGTTTGGTTTTGTTCCATGGTTGGATATCTGCTGTTAGTGGATGCTCTTTATTGTTTGATTTTAATTCTCCCTCAAATGTTTTGAAATTTCCTGATTTAGTTGCAAAGTGCCCTTTTGTGTTTCCATGCTTTTCTGACCGAGTTTAGAATGGTAGTTCAATGTTTGTGTTTTCTTATGATTCTATGTTGTTAGAAAGCTTGCATATTATTTGGTAGTGTGGATTATCGATTTCAAGTACTTATCCAAGAAAGGGTAAAAAGAATTTCAAGTAAAATTTGCATGCATCACTACCCCTGGTGATAGTTTATTAGCAACAATTGGTTCTTTAATGTCTTCGAGGTAAAATATGTCACTCTAATACGATTAGAAATCTGGAAATTGATTGAAACATATTTTTTTAATATTTTGTTGTGTGTTTTTATTTTCTACTACTTTGTCTAGAATCATTTTGATGCTACTGTTTTCTTTTCACTTTGTTGTGCCATTTAGTTATTTACAATTTTAATTGGTATATTCTTCAGGACTTCAGGATAATTGTACGGAAATTCATACAAGTCGTAATGCAGGGGCAAAGGGGTACTGTTGGTTCGTTGCCTGAAACCTTCTTTGATCATAGCTCTACATCAAGTAATGCTGTTGCTGAACAGCAGGATTGCTGGAATAATATTCGAAATCCTATAGAAAACAGATTGCCTGATTGTTTGCTGTCAACCAATGACATGAACATTGGATATGCGAACTCTATGGGTCGAGAGGAGCAGCTTGGTAGATGGAGCTTGGTTGATGTTAACTCTAGTGGCACAAAAAATGAGATTAGCCATAACGAGTGGAAAACAGATCATAGGTGGTCATCTTCTATTAGTGCTTCTGCAAATGCTGGTCCCAGGTTAGAAGGGCGGAGGTATGAACAGAACTCTTTATTTGCCCAAAGTTCTAATTCTGATACTGTTTCTCAGAATCTGAGGTTAAATGCTGGATTAGCGGGTGTTGATGATAATAGCTGTCAAGTTACAGAGCGGCGTAACTTCCATAAGCCTAGTGGATCTGAGAATGAGCAGAATTCACTGGGCACTGGTCCTGAAGCATTTCTAATTTCTTCTGGAAGTGGTGGGTATGTTGTGGATGATAATGATAGCAGACCTGGCTGCTTATATGAGGGTCATCGTGCATCATGCAAAAGAAAGGCTCTGGAAGGAAATGTTGGGCAGTGCTCTTCTAGTGGAAGTTCTTGCTACTTTCGTAGTGCTGAAAGAAGTGCATGGCATGGCATTTCTGCTAGCTATACTGCAGGAAGCGATGTTAATATATCTCCCCCCTCAAGACAGGTGCACCCGAGACTTGGATTAGATGTCAGAGGATCAGCTTCTAACAGCATTCCCGAACAAATTGTTTTACCACCAACTGCAGAGAGCTCACACAGGAATTTCCATCTGAGAATAAATCCTTCAAGTATACAGGAGCCTATTGCTCATCCGATATTTCCTACTGGTGATATGTCCTGGCAGTCTGTTGTTTCTTCTGCACAACAGACATCAAGGTTTTTTCCAGCTAATCATTCTCTGGAATTAAGGTCGGCACCAGTGGTACATAATGCAAATTCTGAAAACCCGAATGTCATAAGTCATGTTCCATCTTTGCTGCGAAATGGAGGTTCTGGTTCAAGAACGGGCAGTTCATCAAATTCTAATCCTTCTGCTGATAGAGATGTACCACGTGCAAGACACAAATCAAGAAGCATGGCTAGAAACATATTACATCATCCTATGTTTGTTCCTGCACCAGAATTAAGAACTTTGGTCAGAAATCCAGTTTTAAGAAATATAAGTTCTCCGGGAAATGTTGCCTCTACATCTCATGCAAGCTCAAATAATGGTGCCAATGTGATGTCTGCATCCACCTGGGTTCCTCATCCCAACCCCTCTTCACAATACCCCCGAAGGTTGTCTGAACTTGTTCGCCAATCATTAATGTCTTCCCTTGGCACTGAATCTGGAGGCCAGAGCAATCATTCTTCACTTCCTTCAGGGCCTACTACTTCTCCGGAAGCGATGCTGCTTTCCTCTCATGTAGCTAGTCAGGTTCCTCATCGTCCATATCCTAGGTCATTGCCATGGTTGGAGAGACAAGATGCTGGTTTTGTTGGAATTCCCCACTCATTGCGAACTTTAGCTGCTGCCACTGAAGGCAGAAGCAGGCTTGTTGTGTCTGAGGTCTGTACTAGAACTCCACCCTTTTTTGTTGTGATTGTTTCTCTGGTCTTCTTCAAATTCAAACAATAACAAAGAACAATCCTGGTTTCCTTAATATGATTACTACTTGATTTGCTGCCAATCTAGTTTTCACTGGATATCACATACCTGGTTTTAGAAATAGAGAACTACTTCCTTGTTTGATAGAGCAATCCTAATTGTGGAGAATATTGCCCTTGGGCCTTGTCATCCAAAATGCTTGTACTAGTCTATAGATCAGTCAATTGTGTGCTGCACTTTATTCTCTATTTTGATTAGCCAAAGCTAAATGTCACCACTTATCTTGTAAACTCGTTTTAACCTGCAACTAATATGGCCTTAGTAAAGATCAATTCAACTGGAACTGACTTATTGTTTATGGAGCAGATTCGCAATGTATTGGATCTCATGCGTAGAGGGGAGAACTTACGGGTTGAGGTAAGGATTTTAATAATTATGGTGCAATTTGATGCAATTCTACTTCACCGACTGAAACATGGAAGCAAGAAAAATAAATGTGCCTTCTCTTTTATTGTTCGTTTGTTGCTATGTTCAATGGGTAGCCATTCTTCAAATTTGAGCTGCTATGGACTTAAAAGTGGCTATGTACTTTAAGACCAAGTGATGTTTATGGATAAGAATTTTCTTGTGCCCCGAGCAAGTGGAATTTTCTCTTCTAATTCTGTTTGAATGCAGGATGTTATGATCCTTGATCAATCAGTACTTTTAGGGGCCGCTGATATTCATGATCAGCATAGGGATATGCGGCTCGATGTTGATAACATGTCATATGAGGTAGGATCTATATTCTTGACATCTACTATCCTTTCCATGTTTGAAAATTCTCACTTGATTTGTGGGTGATAGGAGTTATTGGCTCTGGAAGAGCGCATTGGTAACGTAAGCACTGGGTTGAGTGAAGAAACTATATTAAACCGTCTGGAACGACGAAAGCACTCTAGTGCACCAGGAGCTCAGTTAGAGGCAGAACCATGTTGTGTTTGTCAGGTAATGACTTTTATCATCTGCATTTTCTTTACTAATTCAATGAACCCCTTGTATATTTTTTTACGAGCATGCAGGAAGAGTATAATGATGGAGAAGATATTGGGACACTGGAATGTGGCCATGGCTTCCATGCTGATTGCATTAAACAATGGTTGATGCACAAAAACTTGTGCCCCATATGTAAAACAACGGGTTTGACTAAATGAGGCAATTAGTCCTTCCCTGGGTCAGGGAAAGGGACTGGCATGGCTTCTTCCATTCATTAAAACTTGATGCCTTCCAAGGGTGCCGTATGCAGCGAACAGAGGAATTAATTTTTACTTCCCAACTATGTCAAAACAAAGTCATTTTCAGGGTGGATGACACAAATGTCTGAAGCACTGGGAACAAAAAAGCTGGTTTCAACATTTTTCATTTTCTATTAGTTTTTATGTATGAATTTTTAGCCCATTGGCGACATCATAGATTATCGGATGATGGTTTGATAGCAACTTTTAATTGAAAAGGGAAACGATGCTTGACATTAAAGGTCTGAAAGCAATCTCCATTGCAAAGAGGCAGCCCTTTTTTTTCTCTTGATTGGACAGGAGAGATGGCAACAATAAGCAGATTACCATACAAAAACTAACAATGAGCAGTGATTAATACAAAAAGTGTGGATACATATAAGCAACTTATCAATGCCCATAATCTTTGACAGATCACAACGGTTCAAAGGTGGAATTCGAAATCAGGAAATCAAGACCACTAGAGTTCTTGAGACGGTTCGATTGAGATAACAATCAACCCACTTGAGATAACAATAAGTCGTCTTTGGAGGAGCCTTCCCATCAATCTCGGCGCTCGCAACAAAACTTAGCTTTTGATGTTTCTTCGTAAATACCAGAGTGTTGGGTTCTACAATGACTTTAAACCCTGGAGTTTCCTACAACTGCCTGGTATACTGATCATCTCCCACGTTAGTAACGACCCTGGAGAACTTTACTTTTGGAGAATTGGGTTCTTCAAATATGAAATATGGCCACAAATGAGGGGTAATTCAGGTCTCTTAAAATCTAAGGTAACCTTCTAAAATAATTCTATGAACAAATCTATGAGAGAAAGTTTGTGATGAAGAAATCAATTCTGTATCTTGAATCGTTAATTGTCTCTGTACACAATGACTTTATATTTATAGTACATCATTAACAGTCTCCTGCTAATTACTCTACTTAATAGCTTAACAGCTATTTAGCAACTTGAATAACAACTCGTAATTAATTATTTAACTCTTTAGCATTCATCTATCTTCCCGACAGGTAAGACCCGAAGAAATTGTCGAAATCGAGTAAAATGCGACATGGAGAGCGGCTTGGTAAGGATGTCAGCAACCTGATTATAGGCAGGAACTTCGCCAACAGTAACAAACCCGCTAGCAACCTTCTCGCGAACAAAGAACAAGTCAAGCTCAACATGCTTGAACTTGGAGTGGAGAATAGGATTAGTGGCAACCGCAACGACATTGGAATTGTCACACCAGAAAGTAGGAGTATCAACAGACTGAAGTTGTAACTCCTGAAGTAACAATATTAACCAAATGACATCGCTAGTCGCTGCAAAAAGACTCTGATATTTCGTTTCAGCCGTAGATTGGGAAACCACTTGCTGTTTCTTGGAACACCACGAGATAGGCGTGTTACCAAAATATACGCAATAGCTGGACGTAGAACGCCGATCATCAAAATTCAACCTCCAGTTAGCATCGGCGTAGCCCACAAGAGACAAGTGAGTAGACGGTCGAAAAACAATACCATAGTCAAGCATACCACATAAATATCTCAAGATTCGTTTCAATGCAACCAAATGTGTAGTAGTTGGACTGTGCATGAATTGACAAATACGGTTTACAACATATGCAATATCAGGATGAGTAAGAACTACATATTGTAATGCACCAACGAGGCTTCAGTACTTAGTAGGATCACTCAGTAGATCTCCATCATCCTTAGACAACTGTGCCGAGCTAACCATAGGAGTATGAACCTTTTTCGCATGTAAGAGTGAGCTCCGAGCAAGAAGATCATGAATGTACTTCTTCTGACATAGATTAACACTCCCTGTGGAAGAATGCGTGACCTCGATCCCAAGAAAATAGTAAAGATCTCCCATATCTTTGAGTGAAAACTCAACATTCAATTGTTGAACAAATCTAGTGATAACTGCAGAAGCATCACTAGTAATAATTATATCATCCACATATACAAGAACATATAGAGTAGAATTAGACGTAATCCGAACAAATAGAGAGGCATCAGACTTAGAAACCACAAAGCCATTAGACACGAAAAATTGCTTTAGTTTATTAATCCAAGCTTGTGGAGCCTATCGGAGCCTATATAAAGCCTTCTTCAAACGGCAGACGAACGGTTTTCCAAACGAATCATACTGAGCGAACCTTGGAGGTTGTTGCATGAACACTTCAGTATTAAGATTGCCATTTAAAAAGGCATTGTTCACATCAATCTAGCGAAGCGGCCAACCTTTTGAAACGACAATGGACAAGATAACCCAAATAGTAGCCGGTTTAACGACAGGGCTAAACGTCTCATTAAAATCACACCCTTGTACTTGGGAACAGCCCTTAGCAACCAATCGTGCTTTTCTACGATTAACAGACCAGTCAAGATTTCTTTTAATCTTGAACAACCATTTGCACCCTATTGCCTTCCAACCAGGGGGTAAAGACACGAGCTGCCAGGTTGAGTTAGCCATCAGCACATCAAATTCTGCTTGGACAACTGATTTTCACTCCGGATGAGCAAATGCCTCCATAACAGAACATGGCTCAAAATCAATAGCCTCTGTAGACAAAGCCTTGGGCTTAAAAATCCTTGCCTTTGACTGAGTAACCATAGCATGGGTATTTCTTGAAAAAGCAGAAGGAACCTGTGGTGGAACACGTTGTGGCATGATTGGGAGCTACCTATCAGGAGGAGACGATGAATGCTCCCTCAAAATAGATCCTGAGTCATCAGTAACACCTTGAGATAGGTTACATGGAATAGGTGGAGTAGCAGAACCAGATCGCTCAAACTCATGAGCTGGACCAGGCAAGAAGGTTGACCCTAGCTATTTAGAATCGACCGGAACTGACTAAGAGGAAGACGTAAGTATAGGAACATAGGTAACACCTCGCGAAGAACTACGAACGTCGTTCACAACTGGTGCTAAGAACAATAATCAGTGCTCTTCAAATACAACATACCAAGAAACAACCACCTTCCCATCTGGGGTAAGGCAATAATATCCCTTATGTTGAGAACTATACCCTAAAAATGTACAGGGCTAAGATCGAAAATCTAGCTTATGTTGCACAAACGGTCGTAAATACAGGAAGCAACAGCAACCAAATACCCTGAGGTGATCATATTGAGGCGCAGATCCATAAAGTTTCTGATATGGAGACTAACCTTTTAGAACTAGATTAGGAAGCTTATTGATAAGATGAACAACATTACAGAACGCATATCCCCAGTATTCCATAGGAAGATTAGCCTGAGCTAATAGCGTAAGCCCAGTTTCCATAATGTGTCGATGTTTCCGCTCAAGAACTCCATTTTGTTCAGAAATGTGAGGACACGAGAGACGATGAAGTATTCCTTAATCAGCCAGGACTGAGGCAAATGCCCAAAACTCACTGCCCTAGTCACTTTGAAACTTCTAAATACGTTGCCCAAATTGATTGGTGACCATTTTCTGAAAATGAAGAAAGCACTCAACTGCTTGAGACTTACGCTTAATCAAGTAGATCCACATAAAACAATTGTACATGTCCACAAACGAAATATAATATAGATTACCCCCACATGCAACCGAAGCGAGACCCCACAAACCATAAACAATTAATTCAAAAGATTCCATATATTCTGTAGTAGAATAAGTAAAGGGCAATTTATGGGACTTTCCTTTCTAACAGGCAATACAAACATGATCAAGAGATTTTTTATTAGAAACAATGCCAGATTTATTTAAAACACCATTGACAATTTTAGAAGATGGATGTCCAAGCCTATTATGCCACAGCTGAAACTCATCAAAGACAGAAGCACTGGCTTGAAGTGCAATATTATGGATATCAGTAGTTGTAGTAGACGGCGCAGACGATCCGGGTGAAACATGATAGAGTCCATCACGAACTTGGCCAGGCAGCAAGATTTCTTACGTCTGGATGTCCTTAATAAAACAAAATGACGAGTGAAATTCAAAAAATACATTGTTGTCTCGAGCAAACTATGAAACAGATATAAGATTCTTGCGGATGCTTGGGACACACAACACATTAGTCAAATGGAGCAACTTCGAATTTGTAGGAATAAAAGTGTCCCTAACAGACAATATTTTAGTAGAAGCCCCATTGCCTATTAAAAGTTCAGATGTACCTGAATATGGAGTAGCGGCATTTAAATCTGCAGCACTTTGGCAAACATGATTTGAAGCTCTAGAGTCTAGGTACCAGGACGTGGTCTCGACTGGTATTGGGATATACGGACCAGCACCATCAAAATTGGAGTGATATTGTGTGGCATCCGAATAATCAGAAGCACAAAAGTTAGGAATTCTGGGCAAGCCAATTCACTGTGAATTATCCACATCAAAAACACAAGCAGAAGGTTTAATTCGCCATGGAACCTTAGGAGGAGCAGTCCAAAGTGAGCCTTCAACACCAACAAAATTAGCAATAGGTGACCCAGGAGAATTTTGAGGAATATTTGAAGCAGCAGGGCCCAGCCCACTATTCGGGCCTGCAGCCCCTATTTGATGATGGCCCACATCACACCCTAGGCCACGTCCAAAGCCCATCTTGGCTGAACGGTCATATGGCCCAAATGAGTTGAGGCCTGCATCATGTCCATATGTATTAGGACAATACTCAAACTGACGTCTAGCCCAAGAAGACGTTCAATAGTCAACAAAATTAGTAACCCTAGGATCCATTTGTTGAGAACCACGCCGCTGAGACCATCTTCCCCACGAAGCATCAGCCGTCCCTTGTGCTAGAGCAAACCCAGCAAAACCATCAGTTGCCGGAGGCACGTACGCTGTGGGCAAACTGCCATAATCTCAATCAAAGCGGTAGTAACATCGCTGCGCTACATGGCCAAATCGATTGCAGATCTAACACTACACCCTAGGATAGAAACCTCGGCCGCCGTGCAACCTCGTCATGGAACGCCCACCGCGCACACCACGTAAATCAGAAATAGCCACCACAGCATCACCAGAAGCCTCAACGACATGCGCGACCATTGGAAACTTCACGCACTACCCTCATCTGCTGATTTTTGAACTCCAACAGAACATCAACGAGCTTTTGAAATGTCAATGTGTCTGGTGAGAATGAGACCAACATGAAGACCGAATCAAACATAACAGGAAGGCCAACGAGAAGAACCTCTATTTTCTCAGCACCCGATACGGCAGATCTGGACGCCACAAGTAAGGTGCAGAGATTTTGAATTTTTGAAACATACTCCTATATAGTTGAACCGCCTTTCTTCACAGAATATAGATCATGATGAATCCGAGAAACTTCCATACTAGAGGAGGCTGCAAAAAGGTGACTCACAGTACTCCAGACTTCAAAAGTAATTTTAACAGTTATAAAAGAAGGTAGTAACGACGAATCAATCATGGAAAGAAGCCACGAAGCGAGCAACTTATCCTGTTGAATGAACAAAGATGCTACTAGATTCAGTGTTAGATCTCTATCGGACGATGCCATAAGCCTCGGTGGTGCAGAATATGTACCGTCCAAAAAACCTTGTAAATCATAACCTTCAATAATAAGACGTACCTAGTGCTGCCATTGAATGAAATTCGTCGCATCCAATTTCATTGTTTCATGAAGAGGAAAACTTTGAATTAAAGACGAATTGGAAAAGACTGAGTTTGAAGGATCACCAGAGGGAGACTCGATTGACGGATCCAGGAGACAGGAGCTGTAACACCTCTTACCCGTGTTCAATGCCGGAACAGGGTACGAGGCATCACTGGATTTGTACACTTACAAATACACAAAACCGGCTATAAAATTTCTTTCAATTTAGAATCTAATCACATTCTTGTCATATATATACATATATTCAAGTCCTTATACATGCCATAAACTTATAAATATTTCAAAATTTTTTTTATACTAACCTTAGCCTGGTAGTGTGATAGTATCTCCGACGACCTCCAACTCGAGCTAGCATCTGAAACTCTATAGGAAAAAGGAAGGGAAAGGAGTAAGCATTATAGCTTAGTAAGTGAATATGTAAATAATAATAATAAATTATTAATGGCATTTATAAGTCCCAAAATATGTCTCCACAATTATACAATCTTAATCTCACATGAAATTATCATTTACTTAAAATCAGTACAAGCTGTCCATTCAAGTCCCAGTCACTAAATTATTTTTATCTGGAGCTACAGAGCTCAAAATTAAGATTCATAAAATTTATCAGAAACTAGACTCATATGTCTTCTTGCCATAAAAATTTCAGAATTTTTGGTTGGGCCAATTAATACATTTTATTCATTGAAGTCTCCCCTATTTCGCAGTTCAGTAGCTCTGACCACTCTTCACTAAATTTTCAATTTCTCTTTATAAAAAATTCTAAAGATGTTCACATTTGTTTTTTTCGAAAATAGACTCAATAACGAATCCAACCATATAAATTATGTTCCTTAAATATTTTTGTGAAATTTTTAATGATTTTTACAATTCAAAATAGGGGATCACAAAATCAATCTAAACCAGTCTTACAAAAATATAAATATCTCAAAATACAAAATTTTTTTGTTTTCTCTGTTTCTTTTATATGAGAATAAATTCAATAAGCTTTAATTTCATCTCTTATTCCACTTCTAACTCAATTTCTACCATTTTTGGTGATTTTTCAAAGTCACTCCCCTGCTGCTGTCCAAAACTGCTATATTTCCCATTTCACCTTTTTCATATACTCCCTTGTATAAATTTTTTCATAGTAACACTTAACCATATCAAACGTACCAAAGTTCGATCATTTATCAAGCACATTTCTTACAACACATATATTCATGTCCTTATACTTATCACCACATTTTCATATAAATTCACAATTAATAGATTTTCCTGTTGAACACATCGGAATGGCAAAAGATATTTGGTGGCCTGCACAAAGTACCACCCTTGTAGTCGAAGCTAATTGGTGCACATAGTAGCCTGCACTTAGTACTACACATGTGACTAATATTATCTGGTACACGAAGTAGCCTGCACATAGTACACACGTGATCGAAATAATCGAGTACGCATAGTAGCCTGCACATAGTACTACACATGCGACCATCCATCTGGTACACGTAGTAGCCTGCACTTAGTACCACACACGTGACCTAAACCATCTTGAACACATAGTAGCCTGCACATAGTACTACACATGTGTTCTGACAATGGATCTTTTATATCTTTTCTATTCCGAAGGTTCAACCGGGAAATTTTCACTTGTCAACATTTTACCAATTCATCC
Organism: Gossypium stocksii; assembly: GCA_020496765.1. Classification (NCBI taxonomy): domain Eukaryota; kingdom Viridiplantae; phylum Streptophyta; class Magnoliopsida; order Malvales; family Malvaceae; genus Gossypium; species Gossypium stocksii. Next base: position 30,476,710 of record CM035624.1, read on the forward strand.
ATACTCAATTTCAATTCATAATTTACCTTAAGTGAGCATTCAATATACAACCGTAACTCATACAATAACAAAATATTATAACATAGATAAAAATGATACATTATTTACATATAAACTTACCTCGGTGCAAAATATACAAATTTTGCAATTTAGTCCACAATCTTTTCATTTTCTCAATCAAGGACGATTCCACATCCTTCTTGATCTAAAATAACACATTTAGCTTATTTAATACTCACATTTATCAAAACAGTCCTGAATTCTAACTTTGGAAAAATTATAATTTTGCCCCTAAACTTTTGCATATTTATACTTTTGCCCCAAAGCTTGGAAATTAAACTTTTTTCCTAATTCTTATGTTTAACATGCTGATCATTTATTTACTAATGGCAACATCAAATTCTCACTCTAACATATACTTATGAACATTAGGTATTTTTACCGATTATGTCGTTTTACTCGTTTTCACTTAAAACCGAGTAGCACAAGCTATTCAACATAATTTAAAACCTCATAATCTATCATAAAACATCAAAAAAACACAATTATTCAACATGGGTCAATTTTTGAAATTAAACCCTAGTTCAAATAAATGGTAGAAATAGAGAAATCATGTTATTGGGATTTTAAAAATGTAAAAATCATTAAAAACGGGGCTAGAACGGACTTACAATCGAGCTTGAAAGCTTGAAAAACCCCAGCCATGGTTTCTCCATGCTATTTTCGGCCTTGAGGAAGAAGATGAGCAAAAGTTGGCTTTTAATTTGATGTCCCTAACTTAAAAAAATTATTTTTCACCCATTCATGTCCATTTTTGTCCAATAAATTAACCAATGGTCTAATTACCATTTAAGGACCTTCAATTTAAAATTTCATAACAATTGAAACCTCTAACATGTAGAACTCAACTTTTACACTTTTTACAATTTAGTCCTTTTGACTAAATTGAGTGCCTAAACGTCGAAATTTTCGTACAAAATTTTTACAAAATAATTTCATAAAAATGTAAACCATAAAAATATAAATAGAACCCATTTCAATTAAACACCTTTACCTTCTAGAATGCACATTTTACTACTTTTGCAATTTAGTCAAATTTATAAAATTGGACAAACAAACAATAAAATTTTGTAACGAAAATTTCACAAAATATTGCAAACACAAAATAAATTATAAAACTAAATCGGAATAAATATTTTGACCTTGGATTTTTGGTTTCGTAACCACTATTCCGTTTAGGCCCTGTATCGAGCTATTACAATTCTCCCATCCTTTAGAGATTTTCATCCCCGTAAATCTTATTGGCAAAGAGATTCAATATCTTTTCTCAAAATTTCTTAAACATCCACAACCAATCCTCTTCAAAATAATACTTTCAGAAACACTCTGTCATCAAACTAAAATCCAGTATAACTAAGTGTCAATTCTATATACTTCTATGTTAGTCGAAAACTATTTCCAATTTTTACAATTGCTTTCACTTTTTATCATAATCACAATTCAATTCAGTCTCATACACAATGTTTCCATAATTAATAATATAATCCTCAAATTCTGAAATAATCATAAGGATTTTCATCATCGATCAATCACAATCCAAATAACAGCTTTCATTTTCTAGGAATAAGAGAAATTTTGATATGGAACTCATATTATCTTTGTTTTAATATCACACCCCACTCATCATTGACTATAACAGTCCTGATTGCATTTTTTCATTCAACTTAACTCTGATAACAAAATGACATCTGAACTAAAAAATCAGAAATATCGAATTTCATATCTGTATACCCAAATATTTACTTCAAATCACTCTACTTTTTATTTCTTTTTAAATGAATAGATAAAATACTACGGTGAATTCTAAACGAAAACTCTTTCCATACCTTGTGTTTCTTAATACATCAATTCTGTCTCAGAATAATAGTATCAGTAATCAGATCGAATTTAAAATTTAGAATCAAAAGTCAGCTCACACTGCGTTCATTTAACATAACACTTATCAATCCAATTCTAAGCTTCTCTAATTTATAACAAAAATGTCAGTTTAATTGGAATCGAAACTCTATCGACAAGGTAAATCATTGAAACCAATACTCGCAAGGTAAACAAAAACTTTCATTCAAGCACCTGCAATATTTTAACCTTTCCTATAGATTTGTTGGTATTCACACACATTCTTTCAGTTAAGGAAAAACCCAATCGATATGTCTCCGTGTCATACATTCAGGAATATAAATTCTTTCTTCAGACTATTCATCTATAAATTTATGTATACACAACATCATTTCCGGACCAGAGGATGCACATAAATACACATAGTTTAATTTATCTTCTAACTGAACAGTTCACTCTGATTGAAATTATTGAGTTGATCCTAACTATTTATTAGCATTCCACAATGATCACTTCTTCATATCGTTAGAACAGATCAAACATACAATTTCTCATATTTCTTTCAACATACTAGTCACAAATACTTATTAACTGTATTAACTCAGATGAAACATAACATCTTGTTCAAAGTCACTGATAATAGCTAAGATTACCTGGGAAAGGAAATCAATATACAATCTAAACTTGAGCTGTCATAATCCTCATCTTTGTCAATATTTACCTTAAAGATATGCCATACATGATAAATTAACCCATAATAATGATAAGAAAACCGAGATAAGGAAATTCAAGATACAAAACCATACAGTATATTTAGAAACATCACTCGTATGAAATAATAAGGAACCTGATAACTCTTCAGAAAAACAAGAAGAAAATACGCACTGTTCATTCATTCTATAGTCAATAGTAACAGAGATAATACATTTTCCATGTAAATGTAAACAAGACAATAGCTAGAAGAAACAGAAGAATAATTTCATATGAATTCACTGTCAGCTTCTTATCTTTGACGTAACAGAATAAAATACTAATGGAAAATAAAAGAACAATGATCATAAATCAATCAGATCAACGATACTTTCATCAGAAAACAAGCAAACACATTTACTTATGATAATGTCTAGATACTGAAAATGCCGCGAAAAATTTTCATAGATTACTCAACTGTAACTGCCATGTTTAAACATCTTTTTGTAATAATTGTATCATCAGTATAACTATCAATTATCAATACCGAAGCTTTAAAATTTTCGAAATTGTAACCATCATACTAGTTGAAACCATAGTACCATACTAAGATCAACGTCCCAACCTTATAAATAAAATAATACTTCAATATCAATAATACTTCCCAAACAGAAGAGAAAAGACTGAAAATAGTCCCAATAACAACCAATCTAATAACATGATATCCACCATCTGTGATTCATATTACTAAACTCCCATATTCGAATCATGAGTTATAACAGTAAATATAATGGTCTTTGACTAATCAATATCTTTCTCGAATATATATTATATTATATTTATAGTTCAGAGCTTCAACCAATAAAAGTAGAAAACCACATCATATGAATCTTTTTATCAAATTTTCTCTCAAGCTTAATTAATTAGAAAACCAGAAAAGAGATAAAGTACGCTCATATTTTAATCAGGCTTTCAACAATTCCATTTAACATCATGGTTAGCCAACTTTTCTATAAAATAGTAACCACATTTGAAAATGAATAATTACATATATTTCTGTATATAACAAATCATGTAAAATACCCAAAAAAATTACTGTAAGATATATAATCATAATAGTTGCAGTCATATATCTTTTCTATTTTACCATTGTGCAACTAACTACTAAAGTCACCAATAATTCCATATTATTCAGTTTACTAAAAGAACTAATTTTGAAGAAATATCTAGTAAATTATTTTTGTAGATATCATACCTGAATAAATCGAGTACTCATAAATAACTTTTTTTTCTTTTTTTTTTTAACAGTAACATTGCGTATTCTGAATAATCTTCAGAAAAATCATCTGATATTTTAGTCATAATCATCTTTACTTACTAAGTCATTTCCCCTCTCTAATCACATTATTAACTATTCCACCACTAAACTCTTTATTTCTCACTTATGAGCTTATTCAATGTAAATATGATGAACTTCGTCATATGACACTATGCTGACAAGGGGAAGTGAATATTGCAAAGCCTTTAAAAATTTTGACTTTCATACATACACATTTATAATATAGCATTTCATATCAACATAATATCAATATCAGACATTTGATTTATACATCTCAAATTTTCAACTCATCATGAACACACTTTCAAGTTTTTTTGGTAACACATTCATAATTATCATGTATAAGTATCTATCATTCATAATAAGCCCATCACATTTATCCGCTACAAAGATTCAATCTTATTGATCGATTTATAATATTCAATTAGAACAGTAGCATCTTATCCATATTCCATCACCATTAATTAATCCATTACACACCATTAACACACATGTATATCAACTCGAACCATAAAGGTCCATCTCAATAAATTAATATATTCACTAAGTTATACATACTTACTTATTCCCTTTCCGCATTATCGATGGTAGCTCGGTTGGAAAGCATCTCTACTTAACAAAACAATTTCATCGGGGTCAGGAGATATCACACTATCACGTCCACATATGGCATGTATAGCTAGACTCTCTCACAGTCCGAGAATCGTCTAAACCATAGCTCTGATACCACTAAATGTAACACCTCTTACTCGTGTTCAATACCGGAACACTTAACCATATCAAACGTACCGAAGTTTGATAATTTATCGAGCACATTACGTATAACACATATATTCATGTCCTTATACTTATCACCACATTTTCATATAAATTCACAATTAATGGATTTTCCCGTTGAACACATCGGAATAGTAACAGATATTCAGTGGCCTGCATATAGTACTACCCTTGTAGCCGAAGCTAATTGGTGCACATAGTAGCCTGCACTTAGTACTACACATGTGACCAATATCATCTGATACACGTAGTAGCCTGGACATAGTACTACACACGTGATCGAAATAATCGAGTACGTATAGTAGCCTGCACATAATACTACACATGCGACCCATCCATTTGGTACACGTAATAGCCTGCACTTATTACTACACACGTGACCTAAACCATCTTGAACACATAGTGGCCTGCACATAGTACTACACATTTGTTCTCACAATGGATCATTTATATTTTTCTATTCCGAAGGTTCAACCGGGAAATTCTTCACTTTGCAACATTTTACCAATTCATCCATACTCAATTTTAATTCATAATTTACCTTAAGTGAGCATTCAATAGACAACCGTAACTCATACAATAACAAAATATTATAACATAGATAAAAATGATACATTATTTACATATAAATTTACCTCAATGCAAAATATAGAAATTTTGCAATTTAGTCCATAATCTTTTCATTTTCTCAATAAAGGTCGATTCCACATCTTTCTTGATCTAAAATAACACATTTAGCTTATTTATTACTCACATTTATCAAAACAGTCCTGAACTCTAACTTTGGCAAAATTACAATTTTGCCCCTAAACTTTTGCATATTTACACTTTTACCCCAAAGCTCGGAAATTAAACTTTTTCCCTAATTCTTATGTTTTAGAACATGTTGATCATTTCTCACTCTAACATATACTTATGAATATTAGGTATTTTTACCGATTAGGTCATTTTACTTGTTTTCACTTAAAACCGAGTAGCACAAATTATTCAACATAATTTAAGACCTCATAATCTATCATAAAACATCAAAAAAAACACAATTATTCAACATGGGTCAATTTTTGAAATCAAACCCTAGTTCAAATAAATGGTAGAAATAGAGAAATCATGTTACCGGGATTTCAAAAACGTAAAAAATCATTAAAAACGAGGCTAGAACGGACTTATAACCGAGCTTGGAAGCTTGAAAAACCCTAGCCATGGTTTCTCCATGCTATTTTCGGCCTTGAGGAAGAAGATGAGAAAAAATTGGCTTTTAATTTGATTTTTTAATTCATTTAATCATTAAATGACCAAAATGCCCCTAAATTAAAAAAATTATTTTTCACCCATTTCATGTCCATTTTTGTCAAATAAATTATCCAATGGTCTAATTACCATTTAAGGACCTTCAATTTAAAATTTCATAACAATTGGACACCTCTAACATGTATAACTCAACTTTTATACTTTTTACAATTTAGTCCTGTTGACTAAATTGAGTGCCCAAACGTTGAAATTTTCATACAAAATTTTTACAAAATAATTTCATAAAAATGTAAATCATAAAAATATAAATAAAACCCATTTCAATTAAACACCTTTACCTTCTAGAATGCACATTTTACTACTTTTGCAATTTAGTCAAATTTATCAAATTGGACAAACAAACAATAAAATTTTGTAACGAAAATTTCACAAAATATTGCAAACACAAAATAAATTATAAAACTCATTCAGAATAAATATTTTGACCTCATATTTGTGGTTTCGTAACCACTATTCTGTTTAGGCCCTGTATCGGGCTATTACAGGAGCAGAAGTGACCACCAGGAACTAGGCGATTGATACCATCTTAAAATCTAAGGTAACCTTCTAAAAAAATTCTATGAACAGATCTATGAGAGAAATTTTATGATGAAGAAATCAATTCTGTATCTTAAATTGTTAATCGTCTCTATACACAATGCCTTTGATATTTATAGCACATCACTAACAGTCTCCTGCTAACTACTCTGCTTAACAGCTTAACAGTTATTTAGCAACTTGAATAACAACTCGTAACTAATTATTTAACTCTATAACAAGGTTTGTTTATTTTGGGTGCAGTTCCATCGATTTCGTCTAAGAGTAGCACTCATTTTCGGGTCATTATAACCTAAGTCATAAATGAAATTGATGTAATCTTGTGTATCGATGTCATACATGAGTCTAGGGTCTAATGCTTTGTTGGGGTTGATATGACCAACACCATAATCCAGAAGTGTTACAGGAGTAACATATGATTGATTTGTCAAAGTAATTCCATTCTTGTTAATGGTATAGGCAGTACTCATCAAAGCTAATTGGATTGCTGCTAGACTCCAGTTAGGGTTTATTGCCTTAAGCAAAGCTGCCACTTCTGCTACATGTGGGGTTACTATCGATGTGCCCGAATTGAATTCATAATCTGTCACCAAACCATAGTCACCTATTCTTATTTTGGAAATGGTGGGATTGCAGTAAGAACGTCGAAACTAGGGGAAATGAGGTCTAGTTTTAAAATACAGGGTTATTGGAAATGTTGGTAATACAAAAAATATGATTGTTGGAGTCTGACCGTTACAATATGGCCTTTGAATTTTTTGAACCACTTTGCCCCTTTGAGTGTCCTATAAATAAGATTCATTTCTCATTTTTTTACAAGCAACAAATTCAGAGCTTCTATTATTCTTTTTGATTCTCTCATCATTTTTTCTCTAAAACTTCAGTGTCTTACTAAAATTACATTAGACAAAATTTTGTTTAGGAGATAGAATTTTAAGCAGGATCGTCTATGACCCCTCAACCTTTACTGAGAATTGAATCTAGTGTGATTTTTCTAAGTTTTTTTGACTAATATTTAAGCTTTATTTTTATCCTATTTCCTGGTTCCCAAAAGAAGAGGAATATCAATTGTGTTTTATCTTCCTCATTTGGGTGTACGAATTTGGAAGCATTGCGTTAACCTTGGGAGGCAACGTCCATTTGTTATTACACCGATCAGGGTGAAATTACTTCTAAGGCAATGGTTCTCCCTGGGGCAATGTTTATTTATTTATTTATTTTTCCCTTATTATTTGTACTTGTCAATGCTAACGTCTTTGTTTTGCAGTAGCAATTTTTCAACAATTTAGAAGCGATTTACCTACTACTGTAAAACCAATGTCTCTTGCCATTAAGAAATACATCCCTGATCTAATCCAATCTTGAACCACTGCACGGAACCAATTATCAGAATCTTCTAAAGCATAAGAAGTGAAACATGTCCTGTAACACCCGTATACCTGAAATCATCGCCGAAATAAAGTACAGAGCGTTATCGGACTTAAACGGACCTTAACAGAACTTAATCAGAAATGGATACAGAATTTCGTGCAAATCAGCTCAGAATCATTCTTATTGAGGGTTTTCGGACATGATACAAACATCTCGGATGATTAGGATTCGAATCCTTTCAAATTGGTTACTCAAAAAATTTTTCATAGGAAAACAACGTCACACGCCCGTATGACCCTTAGCACGGCCGTGTTGTGAGACCATGTGGCCTTCACATGCCCATGTCAAGCACCCGTGGATGAAACTGTCCAAAATGACACGGCCACTTCACACGCCCGTTTGAAGGCCGTGTGCTCCCACACGGTTGAGACACACGGCCGTGTCTCCTACCCGTGTGGTACCTAAAATTTAAATCAAGGTATAGGGAAGGCATGGTCTAGTGGCACTCCCGTAAGGTTAGGCCATGTATCGCCCACGGCCTAGGCACGCCCGTGCCGCATACCCATGGAGCATTCTACCAAATCCTACACGGCCATGGCACATGCCCGTGTACCATGCCATGCAGGCCGTGTTAGGCTATCTACCAAGCCTTTTCTTCCCTAAGACACAAATAAGCACATCCACAACCAATCCAAATAATACTTTACTTAAACAAACATTTACTTCTATATACCACATTAGAAGCGTAATGCTTATAAGATTACAAATTGAATATATTTATCCATAACCTTCTATACATGCCATAAACTTACGCTAGATACATAACGTACTAATAAGGCTTGACAGTGTGAAGCTTACTCCGAAGACTCGGCTCCCAATCCAACCGTTCTCATACACTGACAGGGGAAAAAGAATAGAACAGAGTAAGCTATAATAGCTTAGTAAGTCGTATGCAAATTAGAGCAATGAACATTATAAATTATCGATTACTTCATAACAATTATTAATACATATCATTCCATACTCAACTTACTCTTTTGGGCACATTTCACATACCAATCATATGTGTGCTTAATCGTACTAATCTCAATATACAGAATTATCTCATGTCACCTGCAGAAACACTTCGTCATAGTATAGATAAACTAATCCCATTGAGCAGATTCGGAATATGACCAGATATTCAGAGGTTAGCACCGAAGTGCCTCACAGACATGGCAGAGCCATGAGGTAGCCGAAGCTACTAACAGAGGGGTAGCTGAAGCTACATCACAGAATGGTAGCCGAAGCCACTAACAGAGGGGTAGCTGAAGCTACATCACAGAATCAAAGCAGAAGTTACCTCGGGCCTGCTCACATAAGCTGATAGGTGTCTGCAACACATGCTAGACCACCCAGCACCCGGGAACTTTATCAGACAGAATCAGAACCCTCTAGTGACATGTCACTTATATCAATGTCTATTCCTACTTGTTCAATAGGGATTTTACAGACAATTCATCATTATCACAATTTCAGAGATATAACAACTGATTAGCCGAATAATTTCAGAAGCACATCAAACAACCAATCGTAATTTACTGTACTTACTTTAATTCCACATTTACAGATATATATATATATACACCATATTTCCAATCATATAATAATTCACATATCAATAGTTCTACAAATGCATCTAATTATCAACCGAAAGTTCACCAAACATACCTTATTCTTCGAAATATGGAAGTATACCGGATTTCCAATTATTCCATAATTTACATATCAATATAAACAATCAATCATGAGTAGACAATTATATTTTAGCAAATATGCTAGAATTTACATACAACTTACCTGATAATCGACCGATTTAATTCTCGAGATTTCTCTATTTTCCATACTCGGGCTTTATCACATCTTCCTTGGTCTAAATTAACAAATAGAATACAATTATCAGTCGTTTATTCAATTACGGACACAATTCATATTTTGGGTAAATTTCTAAATTTACCCCTCAACTTTCACTAATTTACAAATTAGTCCCTTGGCTCAAAAACTCATTTTCTTTATTCGATGGGCTTAATTAACCCATTTTAAAAATTAAAACACTAAATTTATCAATAATTAACACATTTAGGAACAATTTGTACCATTTACAAATTAGCCCCTTTTTATACACTTTCACCCAATTTCATTACCAAAAACATGCATATAACATCTTAAGCTTTCATTTTCTACCATTAACCAACCAAAAACACTTATATCACAAATGGGTATATTTTTAAACCCCAATATTTCTTGAAAATAATGGTAGAATCGTTAAATTCAAGCTTAGTAGAACTCAAAAATACGAAAATAATAAAAAACGAGGCAAGAATGCACTTACAAATGAGCATGGAAAGTAAAAGAACCCTAGCCATGGAGGAGAAGAAGAATCGGCAGCCATGGGTCCTTTTTCCATGGAGAAGATGATGTTATATCATCTTATTTTGTCTTTTTCTCATAAATGACAAAAATGCCCTTAATGACATAACTAGCAAATGTTTCTAGAAATGCCCTTTTATGTCCATGCCACTATTTGATGGTCTATTTGCCACATAAAGACCTCTAATTCAAACCCCCATTCCAAATAGGTACTTATACTCTATACTTCACATTTTGCAACTAATGCAATTTAGTCCCAAACATAAAATTGGGCACTTAATCAATAAAATTTTTCAAACAATACTTTCACATCAAATATCAATAAATCAAATCTTATAAAAAATTTACAAAAATTCAAAATTTCATTTCAGATTTGTGGTTACGAAACCACTATTCTGACTAGACCCTATTTCGGGCTGTTACATGTCCTTGGAGGAACTGATCAGCCAGAAGAAAATCGAGGAAGCCAATCGTCTTTAAGATAAGGATTTTGTCACTACTAATGAATTATCTTTTAAGGCTAACCTCGTGGAATCTTCTTTTGGTCCTAAACTTAACAGGTTTAACAATGATGAGAATTCAAAGAACAAATCCAAGCCTCAATCATAGAAGCTAGCTAACATTAAGAAACCGGGAAAGAATCAAATATCCAACAACCCAGTCAGTTGCTATGTATATGACAAGCTAGGACAAAAAGCATACCAATGCTTTCAATGCTTTGGCCACTCCGAGAGTGTAACAACCCTAACCCATATCCGTCACTGGATTAGGGTTACGAGGCATTACCATACGAGACACAGTTCAGCACAACCATATAATTTATCTCATGTTCAAGACATATATCAACTCATTTACAAGAAACTTTTAAATCGCATATCAATCATACACTCAATCATTAAAGTCATAATCGCCCAGATGAATCACTTCACCAAACAAAATCATTCATACTTTATTACTCATTTTATATATTCAAACTATGCTCCAAAAAATTTAATCATGTCAATATCATTATTAATCACATATTCGAATCATCTAACATGTAATAAACCATATTACATGTACTTTATAAATATAATATTCGAACTATAGGGGCATCACGTATTTGGTATTCGAATGCCTAAATTAGAAACAAGTATATTGCCTTACTTCATATATATAATACATATATGTCAATATATGTTTTAACATACCTTTATTTGATATTTAATATGCGCATATCACCCCTAAAATCATAAGCCATTTCCAAACATAAATAACAAATCAAAACTCATTAAATTCATATACTTAATATTCTGTCAAAATTTCATATACACTATCAAATCCCTTCTCACTTAATCGGCTATCAAATATATCATTTTATAACTAAAACCATTATCAACTTAAAACTCTATAACTATCCATTTAATTAACAAATCATACTTAACACCTAATCATTATTTACCATTTGGAAACATACTTAAATAACCAATTTACAAGTCATTCAATTTTTCATTTATTCACCTATCAAAGTTAACCACCAAGAGACATATTAATTACAAAATCACATGTTTATTAAAATGAACCACACATCAAAGCCGATTTTACTACCACATATATATAACACATTTCATACTCACCCATTGAACCAACAACTTAACTTTTAAAAAAAATCAAACTAAAATCAAACATATCATAATCATATATATTTGTTTTACTCAACACTAGTTAAATATAAATGCACATCATTTATCACTTCCAAGTTAATTTACAGTACAAATTATTCATCTAAAATAAGTTAATAATAATCCATCACCAAGCATATTCAACAACCATATTTGTTTCACTTAGCCAAATTATAACAATTCACAAATGTAGAATTTACCATATATCAAGATTACAGAGCTAATTATAAACCAAGCATATCATCATTCAATACAAAATTTATATAACCGAACACCATATAAAAAGTTACCATAAAGACATACTTCCAAACTAAACTTATCATCACCAAATATACACCACATTAACATCTTAATCAAGCCATTTTCGCATGGCTATATATATATACAAAATTCAAAATCAAGCATACCAAAACTAGCCTATACATGCCACATAACCAAAGTTCAAAACTTTACTTTTACGGAAGTGATAACCGAATAGTGTGATGAGATCTCCAATGACTTCCAACCCGAGCAGTTCTTCGAAACTCTATAAACATAGGCAAAACACATAGAGTAAGCTTTGAAAGCTTAGTAAGCCATAAGTAAATAGTTCAACACAGTAACATATATAAATCAATTCGAATAGGCCAAGTTTAGTTAAACACATACACATATACAACCACTTCTTTCATATAATCCATATTACCACCTTAAGTAATTTCACTTAGTTTATTTGTCAATGAATATATAAGCCATGCTTTTAAACTCAACCAATTCAATCTCATTATCAATTCAATATTCAAATTAACTAACATACATCAAAGTCATATTACACATACTTCATAAATTCGTTGTTCAAACCATATGTACATCTTTTTCATGTAAAACATATTCGGTCGTACGAATCACATAACTAACAAAATTAAATCATACTTATTTAACTCTTTCACATATACATAACATATTTAATAATTTAACCTTATCATTAACATTTGTCTAATCATCTTTCAAACCAAACTAGCATACCTCAACCCATGTTTCATGTGTCATAAATTCCATGTTCGAATCATAGAACCACAATTTCACATAATGAGCACATATAACACATCATTCATTTGTATACATTCATATCATTCATTATCATATATTTCACGTATTGTCATTTGAGACATACTCACCTTTAATATCTGAATTACATAAACAAATCACATGTACCTGAATCGGATACACTTTAATATAGTTATTCAATTCTCAGAATGCTCGTTGAACCGTTCAGAGTCAATGAGGATACTCGAGTAGCTCAGAAAGCTTCTACAATACCAACGTCCCAGATGTGGTCTTACATGTAATCAAATATCGATGCCCCAGTCCTAGACAGGGTCTTACACGAAATCATATACGATGCCAATGTCCCAAACATGGTCTTACACGTAAATAAAAAATCGATGCCAACGTCCCAGACGTGGTCTTACACGAAATCACATATCGAAATCCAATGTCATGACATATGTATCCTAACTATTCCTAAGGTTCGTACGGGGCTTTTAGACGTCGTAACTCGATCAATTCAAGCTCGTAAACAATGCTTCTGTAACGCCCTTAACCCATATCCGTCGCCAGATTAGGATAAAAAGGCATTACAGAATGGAACACAATCCCAATAATTATAAATATGTATACATGAACAAAACCTGAAGGTCAGTCAAATTTATTTCATAAATTTAACACGACTATTGAGTCTGAAACATTTCACATTGTGTATATATATATACAGTCTTATCATTTTTAAGCTATAATATGTAACATGTTATTTAAAAGCATTATAGCACATGTCAACCTTAACAAGGATAAATCATAAATCCAAATGAATAGTCTACTTAGTACAATACATGGGAATATATTTATATATATTTATTTAAAAAATAAACTAAATAAATAAATCACCACTAAATTCCAAGCTTAAGCATCACTTGATTATCTATTAATACATAAACTTATACACACATTCTCACTTCAAACATTATTCGAACACATGTTTTAATATATATACATATAAATATGTATTTTCATGTCCATACAAGACAAACCCAGTTGACTAACCACTTATTTGAAGATATATATATATCAATACCATGATCAAACATATAATATTATTCCACATACTTCACCAAAATTTTCATAAGCAAATAATCACCCCTAACCTTTTAATCATTATATCTAAGAACGCCTAAAGCCAAATAAGCTTAGTAAACGTGTTTATCCTTATACACAGGAAGCATGCACTGACACATACCAATCCCAAATTATGAATCAAAGAATATAAGTATAACCAAATGCTAAGACACCATTCAAGAAGTAGCTTTGATAAGAAATCATGTTACATGATTTATGACCGAATGCAGCACTGAAATTAACAAACAAATAAATTCATAGTACAAACAAAATTCAAGACCGAGTACGTATGTAATATAGCCATGCCTATTCTTACCATATTCGGGTTCAATAATTAACTTTAATATGAAACCATAGCAAAAGTTACCATGCATAGCATTCGACTTATTAAACAAAAGTAGGTTCATAGTACTCACAAAACTTAAGTTGAACTCAACCTAGAACATAAGCCATGTTCGGATGGCATTCATACATAACAAGGTCCATATTTAAAAAAAAAGTTTTCAGCCTATACATGCCATAACTTGAGTTCTACTATTAAGAACCAAAATAGTAGATAGTGTGATGGGCTTTGCTGACAATTCTCGAGCTCGTAGCTTGATTTCCAAAATCTATAAAACAGAATAAGCAAATACACAGTAAGCTAATTAAGCTTAATAAATTTTAAGCAAAAGGGTCTAACTCAAAAATATTACCAACTTATTTAAACTCAAACATAATACATAACCAAAACACCATTAGATTTCAACATGTGAATCGCATATCTTTATATGCTTGTCCTTTAATAAATACTACCATGACCGAATGTCATATAACCCCTTTGGAGGACAGCTTTAAACTACTCAGGCCAAATAACATTAATACATGTCTTATCCACACATAATCTCCTAGAACCATGTGTCATGAAATAATCTTATATACATGCATTAAATGTATGACCGAATTTCTCACAACCACATAGGCATATAACAAAATTTCTTTCCTTAATATCCACAAAGCCGAATGCTCATAGTCACATTATGTCATTACCAAGTCAAATATTTCTTTTGTATTCGCATGTATTCCTTGATTGAATCGTAGATGTTTACAGTAAGTCTCGAAAGTTTTTCCTACCTCAACTTAAGTAAATATCAAGATAGTCATGCCTGACCATTTAAATTAAATATCACAAATATAACTCGATTCTTTCAAAGGATCAGCGAGCTCACACACTCAGTGCTAAATCTTTGCAATGTATTGCACACTTACTGCCGTTACATTAACATCTCACATACTTAGTGCTAAAGTCTCATGACATATCGTACACTTAGTGCCGTCACTTTACCTCTCGTATACTTAGTGCAATTTTTCATCAAATTAACTGTACACATACGCTTTATATTTCACAAAATCAGCATATGAATTCCACATTTAATTATATATATAACAACACAATTATGCTTATAACTTACCTTGGACAATGAAAAACTGATCGAGACGGTTAGTCATCAACTTTGGCTTTCTCCCAATCCAAATCCAATTTCTTTGGTTCTTGATCTTGAATCAAGCTTGGAAGTGCCAAACCCTAAGTTCCTTTTTTTTTTCTTCTTGTTTTTATATTCGGCTAAGGAGAAAGCAAAATTATAAACTAAAGTTTTATGATATGTTTTCTATTATAATATCTCAAATTATCATGATTCCTAATTTACCCTTAATGAATCAATAACCAAACTTATACAATAAGGACATATTCATCAATCTTATTGCACTTGGCTTATTTTATATACATATAATTATAAATTTTATTATTATAACATTTATATATATATATATATATATATATAAATAGGCACATTTAATAAGAAAACATACTTACCTATTTTGTGCCGTCCACTAATATATATAAAAATAGACTTTTACATCATGAATGCTTTCACTTAAAAAGCCATTATCAATTCAGTCCTTACAATTAAAACTAACTAATTTTCAATTTATGCGATTAAGTCTTTTTTATTAAATTAGACACTCAAACAACAAAATTAAATCACGAAAATTTCACAGATATAAATTCACACAGAATAAACATAGAAAATAATTTTAAAATATTTTTTAACTCGGATTCGTGGTCCCGAAACCACCGTTCCGATTAGGGTCTAATTCGGGCTATTACAACTCCCATGCTTAATTCAATTCGGCATATACATATACATTTGTAATAATTCAATTCGGCATTTATAAAATATATACATTCAAATTTAACAGCATTTATTTACTTATGAACTTACCTCGTACAGACGTGAACTGACCGGAATGACTATTTAATAATTTTCGACATTCCTCGATCCAGATCCGTCTTTTGCTTTTACCAATCTAATTCATATTAAAAATTAACTTACTTATTCAACATTTCATTCAATTTCATCCAAGAACACATAAATGGGCGATTAGCATTTTAGCCCCTAACATTTCACATTTTTCACAATTTAGTCTCTATTCCACAAAACGCAAAATACACATAATTTCACTAAACTCTAGTATAGACAAATTTTACTACGATTCATAACAGCCAATTTCTTTCATTTATTTCACATTTTGACCCCTCAATTTACAAAATTTACAATTTAATCCTATATAGACATTTTTACCAAAAATCACTTAATTAAACATATTAATCTAACAACATATTTTTATTTTCCATCATCAAACAACAAAAACCACAAGCTATCATCAATGGCAATTCATGAATACATCATCAAATTCAAAAATTGGAGCATAAGTTTCCTAGTATTCGAAGCAACGATCTCAAAAACGTAAAAATTATTAAAAGTCAAGAAATTTACATACCTAATTCAAGCTTGAACTAAGGCCGAACCTCAAAAGCTTTCAAATTTTTATTTTCTATCAAATTTCGGCAATAAAGATGAACATGCAAGATTATTTCATGTTTTGTTTTATTTTATTACAAATTATTTTACACATACCAATAATAACCTTAATGAAATAATATAAAAGCTTATAATGGTTGTCCACTACCGTCCATGCTATCATTTAATGGCCTAATTTCATTTTAAGGCCTCCACATTAAAAGAACACATCAATTCGGCACTTATTAAAATAAAACATAACTTTTACAATTTCTACGATTAGGTCCTTTTTATCAAATTAACTAATTAATCTGTAAAATTAAATCACGAAATTTTCACATATATAAATTAACATGCTATAAACACCAAAAATACTATTAAAATAATTTTACGACCTCGGATTTGTTGTTCCAAAACCACTATTCCAACTAGGGTCTAAACTGGGCTGTTACAACTCTCTCCCCTTTAGGGATTTTCGTCCCCGAAAATCTTACCATAAAGTAGATTAAGGATTTGCTTCCACACAGTACATTTCAAATTCACACATAGCTTCAGATTTCATATCTCTTTAATCTCACAACTAAGATTCTGATATGTCTTCTACTTTACATCATATCAAGCTAAAACTATTTATAATTGTATTGAATTACTTTCATTTTCTTCTTAATTTTTCTGATGATATAAATCCTGTGGATCATTTTCTCACAAAGTTCAGTCTCAAAACAATGGAGTTTGGTAACTACAACATACGATATCTCATACAATGTCATTTTTATAGTCACACGATAGCTTATCAAATAGCAATAGTCTTTCTTAGTTGCTTTCAAACTCTAGAACATAATGATAAAATATAGTTTTGAGAATTCGAATTGCTTTCTTTGATTACACTACAACCTCGTCCTCAAAGTTTACTATAGTTTCTCCCAGAATTACCATATAAATTTTGGATATTTATCCAAAACAATGAAGACTGACACCAAGCATAAATTGACAGTTTCTGAAATGAATAACTCAACTGGTATACTAGGAAAGAAATCCATATGTATAGAGAGATTTCTTTAAATAGTTATCAACAATTCAGATAACATTTATCTTCTTCAATATTAAGAAGAATCACGATAAATAATTTATCAACACTTTGTTTCTATAATCAACAAAGTAAGAAATATCACATTTCCCACTCATTCATCAATACTGTATCTTGGATTATCGTGCATCTTGTTACTCTCGTATGAACAGACTAACTGACACTGTGCAATCTCAGAGCTTCTCGGTATAGACACTTTACTTTGAAAGAACAACCAATCATCGATTCCACATTTGAAATTCTGAATCAGAAACCCATTTATGTTGAGTCTCTTGTAGCTTACAATTTGATAATACATTACTAAGTTTCACTAATTCACTTACAAAGGATCAATTTAACTTTTAATTCATCTAACATATGTTCTTTATATGATAAGATCAATCATGTATTCATCACTCGTAAAGCACACAAAAGTTTCTTATTCTCAACATCTGAATCTATAATCATTTTCCTCGGATAATCATCACTTGCAAACTTAAAAGTCTTTGACGATTTGAGCTATCTTTGCTGTGTCAAATTCAGGCCATCTTTACTGTCCCCAAATTCGAATCCTTCTCTGACATTAAACATTTTAAACTCTTATAGTCATCAAATAGGTCACATAACTCTTTTCATGCAACTTTAACTATATAGAATCACAAAAATATCTCTGTACACTATTTCATTAGAACACACTTCAAACCGTTCATTAACATATGGTTGAAAATCATAAACTCTTTCTTCAACTCAGGCTGATCCAGAACTGATATTTCGGTTGATAATGTCTTCGTGTAAAAGAAAGCTTCAACAATTGAACTAACTTTAATTTACCACTGCATTTCTCAGATAGAATTGTTCCGATAGATGTATTTCTGTATCAAATCTTTAAGAATACAAATTCTTCTTCCAGACTATTCCTTAAATCACACATGTACATTCAAAGTTTTTTTCTAGTCCATTGGATAGATTCAAACACATATAACTCAATTATCTTTTCAGTCAAATAGTTCAAATCAGATTAGACCACTAAACCGGTCTTTTTGAAAAAAAATTTCTTTTCATTACAAGGATAACTCCAGATGTAACACCCCAAACCTAGCTTGGAGGTTAAGGCCGAATCTGGCGTGTCACATCAAAGCATCATACAAAAATTGAGTTTGTCGTTAGAAGTTCTTTTCTATGTTTAAATCCTTTTGCTCGTATTTAACAAATCATCTCGTCAAAAACAATTACTTAATGTCTGGCATTGATACCTTAGGTTATTTCAAATTGCGAAAGCTACTAACATTTGAAATATAAAAACGTGTGTTTTTAAGTGTTTTTGAAAATAGTTATTAATTTTGAAAATTCGTGTTTAGCAGTATTAATTAAGGAAATCAAAAGCCTAATTAAAAGTTTAATCCCTCAAAGGCCGTAGTACAGAATTAAAACCCAAAATATAAAATTCAAATAAAAAGTCTACAGTAGAGCATCGATGGTCGTGTGGCCACCTCCGACTCCCTCGCGCTCCAAATCGCCTAAGGCTAGGATTACCTGTATAGTTAGACAGAAGGGTGAGTTTGCGAAAACTCAGTGTGTAATCCCTTATAGTACAAGTAGACATATATAGAGTATGCAGAAACAAATTAGGCCTGAGCCCTTCACAGAAACAGTATCAAGTGGGCTTTAGCCCATCACAAAATCAGTAACAGAATCAGGTGGGCGTAAGCCCAATATAGAAGTAGTAATAGATGCAGAAATACAAACCAAAATCTGAATCCAATCCAACCATTACACCACTCGTACCAGCCAACACACCATGTGGGGTTAAAATCGACCCACCCAGCCAACACACCAAGCTTAGCACCGATTGTGGCACTAAGTTAACAGAACGGCTCAAAATTGTAGACAGAACGACTAAAAGCCATAAGTATCACAACATTGTTGCCAATTATCAGAATGGCTAAAAGCCATAAACATCGCAACAATGCTGCCAAATAACAGAATGGCTAAAAGCCATAAGCAGAAAGGTTATAAGTCTTGAACAGAATGGCTATAAGCCATGCACTTCTTCCGTTTATATTAACCTAACCCTATGCAGGATGACATGTCATAGTAACATACGTGAATGTAAGATGTCATGTTGGAAACCACTTGAGTAGACATTTAATTATGTGATTCCCTAGCTCACATAAACTTTTATACACAGCTTCCTAACCGCTCCCTTGCTTAAGGCCCAATACTTCTAGGTCCAAATTCCTGGACATTACAAATCTACCCCCTTAAAGAAATTTCATCCTCAAAATTTCCAACTATCAGAATAAACGCTTAACTCAATCTACACCACTACGCTCCCGCTGCGTACTATAGTTCCAAATTAAATGTAGTGCACTATGGTTTAAGTACGTACCAGTATTCACATCTGGAGCATCTCCGTCCTCTTGGCGACGTGCTGCATAGGCCAAAGCTGGTTGCCTCGCCTCAGCTTGACCAGCATCTCTGCCTGGTGCTCCATGGCCCACTCTGTTTCTACACCTGGCCTGACCACAACCTCTTGGTGGCTGCTGTCCACCTCTCACTGGTTGAACAAAACCCTGCCCCATAGCTTGTATCTGCATAGGCCTCTGTGGATAATCTCTCACAAAGTGCTCTAATGATCCGCACCTAAAACACGTCCCAGTTCTTTTCCGACACTCGCCCCAATGATAGCTTCCACAACCCACACAAGGCTGTGCTCCAATAATAGCAACAGGGGCCCTAACTCGAGCTGGCCCTTCCTTTCTAGCATTTTTCTTAGGCCTCCATTCAGAATTAGAGGTCTCTAAATCCCTCTTATCTCTGGCCCTTTCCTTTTCCTGATTCTAGCGTTCCGCATGCTTAACCTTCTCAATAATCTTAGCTTTCTCTACTAACACGAAAAAGTCCCGCTCCCTCTATGGAGCTATCAACAGTCGGAGGCTGTCCCTGTGGTCGTCCTCAAACTGAACACAACACTCATATTTCATTGCTACTATTCCTCGGGCATACCGACTAAGTCGTAAAAATTCTGCCTCATACTCAGCCATAAATCTGTCACCTTGAACCAAATTGAGAAATTCTTTCCTACGAGCGTCGACATAGCTGGCACCCACATACTTTCCCTGAAATATGGACTTAAAGAATTCCCAAGTCAATCGGTCAGACGGGGTACCCTCTTTTACTGTAAGCCACCATTGATAGGCTTCATCTCTCAGTAGAGACACAACACCTTTTAACTTTTATTTCGATGTACAGTCGAGGTCATCTATAATTCTTTCGGTGGCCTCCAACCAGTATTCTGCCACACTAGGGGCCACCCCAGAAACTCTCCTAAAAATCTCTGCTCCATTTAACCAGAGTCATTCTGTAATTGGCCCGCGGCCCACAGTAACGATATTCGACCTCGCCGTACTCGCAACCCTTTCTAGAATCCTCAATATTGCTTGGGACAAGGCATCGTCCCCAGCCACTTGATCGAATGACCCTGTCTCAGCTACCGGTGAAGCCGATGCTTCTCTTGCCTCAATGTTGGGCATGTGGTCTGACGCTAAAGACCCAGGCCTAGCACTACCACGGCCTCTGCCGCGGCCTCTTGTACCCCTTCTAGTGCTCATTTTCTCTTTGCAAATTATATGGTTTAAAATTTTTATGCAATTTAGTTACAATTTCAGTAATTAAGTAGATTTCTTATGAGAAACATTAGTTTAGAGTTTGTTTTCGCGTTCGTAAGTTCACTACAATTTTAGTTTCCTACGGTTTTCAATTTATTCTAGCTAAAGAGTATAGTACAGTCTACTACCTATAACAGTCTCAATATTTCTATCTACTGCATTTCAACTTTAAACAGACAAAAGCATAAAGAAACTTACGAATTTAGCGCTGGAGACTTGGTATGCCACACTTTTCAAAAAAGTACCTCAAAACACTTTACATATTTGAAACGAACCTCTTGAAATACAAAATTTTGAAGACCCACTCCATAGCCAAGTTTTGCAACCTGGCTCTAATACCACTAAATGTAACACCCCAAACTCGGCCTGGATGTTAAGGTCGAATCTGGCATGTCACATCAAAGCATCGTTCAAAAATTGAGTTTGTTGTTAAAAGTTCATTTCTACGTTTAAATCCTTTTGCTCATATTTAACAAATCATCTCGTCAAAAATAATTACTTAATGTCTGGCATTGATACCTTAGGTTATTTCAAATCGCAAAAGCTATTAACGTTTGAAATATAAAAATGTGTGTTTTTAAGTGTTTTTGAAAATAGTTATTAATTTTAAAAATTCGTGTTTAGCAGTTTTAATTAAGTATATCAAAAGCCCAATTAAAAATTTAATCCCTCAAAGGCCTTATTATAGAATTAAAACCCAAAATATAAAATTCAAATAAAATGTCTACAGTAGAGCATCGACGGTCATCTGGCCACCTCTGAGTCCCTTGCGGCTCCAAATCGCCTAAGGTTGGGGATTACCTGTACAGTTAGACAGAAGGGTGAGTTTGCGAAAACTCAGTGTGTAATCCCTTATAGTACAAAGAGACATATATACAGTATGTAGAAATAAACTGGGCCTGAGCCATTCACAGAAATAGTATCAGGTGGGCTTTAGCCCATCACAAAATCAGTAACAGAATCAGGTGGGCCTAAGCCCAATACAGAAGCAATAATTGATGCAGAAATGCAGACAGAAATCCTAACCCAAACTAACCATTACACCACCCATACCAGTCAACACACTGTGTGGGGATAAAATCGACCCACCCAACCAACAAACCAAGCTTAGCACCGGTTGCGGCACTAAGTCAACAGAACTGTTCAAAGCTGTAGACAGAATAGTTAAAAGCCATAAGTATCACAGCAATGCTGCCAATTATCAAAATGGCTAAAACCCATAAGCATCGCAGCAATGCTGCCAAGTAACAGAATGGCTAAAAGCCATAAGCAGAAAGGCTATAAGCCTTGAACAGAACGGGTATAAGCCATACACTTCATCTGTTTATATTAACCTAACCCCATGCAGGATGACATGTCATAGTAACATACGTGAATGCAGGATGTCATGCTCGAATTAAATCATATACTATCATACATACATCAGTGAACCTACCACTAGGGGTGTAACGGTCATTTCGTCAGTTAGGGGTAAAATAGTAATTTTATCCATCAGATGTATTTTGGTAATTTTATCAATATTGGGATCTCGGTATAGATAACGACCCTTCAGAAGGTCTAAAATTATCTCAAATGACTCAGATGACCTAAGTGGTCACAACAGTGTAAATGGGCCTTAGGCCCTCTACTCGACCCAAGTAGGTCCACATGCTCGTGCGACCCATCTAGCCCAAAATCAACCACGGCCATGTGATTTACAAGACCCAATTCAATATTTGCCACTTATCAAGAGTTTCATTCGTGTGGGGCCTACGAGCCCATTGGGCCCACAAGACCCATTTTAGCCCAACGAGGCCCATTGCAGCCCAAGTCCACGATAACGCTCGTGGCGGCCACTTCAGCCTATCGCCCATATTTTGTGGGCTTGGTTCGCCCCACGTGCGTTCGTACGCTCGTGACGCCTCGAATGCCGAGGTTTCGGCATTTCAGCTTTCAGCTTTTCGGCTTCTACCGTTGTAGACTATATAGTGTGAAATACACACCTATTTTTGAGATGTGCGATTATCCTACTCGAAACCAACCTACAACCCAATCAGAACATTTCATTAGACTACTAACCAATTGGGTTAATCACTTAATCACATAATGTAATATCCTCCTTCCTTAACTTATTTGCTCTTACGGTCTTGATCCCTCCAAGATCACTGACCCCCAATTGGTTCATGCCCTTACCACAAATCTATAATGAAACAAATCTCATTAGATCTAACTATTCGTAAGTGTGGTTTATATCCACATATACCACACATCATACCCTTATAGCACATTCGGCCTACACCCAAAGTACTAGATCTCAACGCTTACCTTAAATTGCGTGATAAGAAAACGATTCCGGTGACTACCTTCAGCAACCCCTTTATTTTAAAGAGAACCTAGAATCAAACAATCAAACACTTTATAACTATCCATTTAATTAACAAATCATACCTAATACCTAATCATTATTTACCATTTGGAAACATACTTAAATAACCAATTTACAAGCCATTCAACTTTTCATTTATTCACCTATTAAAGTTAACCACCAAGAGACATATTAATTACAAAATCACATGTTTATTAAAATGAACCACACATCAAAGCCGATTTTACTACCACATATATATAACACATTTCATAATCACCCGTTGAACCAACAACTTAACTTAAAAAAAAATCAAACTAAAACCAAACATATCATAATCATATATATTTGTTTTACGCAACACTAGTTAAATATAAATGCACATCATTTATCACTTCCAAGCTAATTTACAATACAAATTATTCATCTAAAATAAGTTAATAATAATCCATCACCAAGCATATTCAACAACCATATTTGCTTCACTTAGCCGAATTATAACAATTCACAAATATAGAATTTACCATATATCAATCTTATAGAGCTAATTATAAACCATGCATATCATCATTCAATACAAAATTTATATAACTGAACACCATATAAAAAGTTACCATAAGGACATACTTCCAAACTAAACTTATCATCACCGAATATACACCACATTAACATCTTAATCAAGCCATTTTTGCATGGCTATATATATATATATATATATATATACAAAATTCAAAATCAATCATACCAAAACTAGCCTATACATGCCACATAACCAAAGGTCAAAACTTTAATTTTACCGAAGCGATAACTGGATAATGTGATGAGATCTCCAACGACTTCCAACCCGAGCAGTTCTTCGAAACTCTATAAACATAGGCTAAACTTAACCAATTCAATCTCATTATCAATTCAATATTTAAATTAACTAACAGACATCAAAGTCATATTACACTGTATCATCCCTATTCCGTAACCGTCGCCAGAATAGGTAAGTGGCATTACCAGACTGGTAACATAGATTGGTACAATATTATCAACATAATCCAAAACATTTTCAGACATTCACAATCAATTCATGCTTTAATCAAACATATAATGCTATAATAATAACATAGGGACTAATTTGAAAACATATAAAAGAGATGAGAAAACTTAAGAAAATTTTTGGAATAAGGTCACACGGCCGTGTGCCCAGGCTGTGTGCCTCACACAGTTACCAGACATGCTTATGTGTCCAGGCCGTGTGAAAATAGGGCATACATACTAACTTGTACACACGGCCACGAAACAAGCCCTTGTGTCTTGGCTGTGTAAAATTCTGGAAGCTAGTGATTGGCGCCCACGGGTACTAGACACGCCCGTGTGTCTAAGTGCGGCATCCTGACCAATTTTAACTAAAAGGCAAGGGTCACACGGTCCTGTAACACCCCAAACCTGACCCAGACGTTATGGCCGTATATGGCGTGTCACATCAGAGTGTCATAAAAAGAAACGAATTGTCGGTAAAAGTTCATTTAGTGTTCAAATTTTTGGTGTTTATGTTTATTACCATTCTGTTAAAATTCAAATTTTAATCTAAAACCCATCTAGTTTTTTTTTTCTTGCTTGAGAAAACTTCAT
Source organism: Gossypium stocksii (assembly GCA_020496765.1). Classification (NCBI taxonomy): domain Eukaryota; kingdom Viridiplantae; phylum Streptophyta; class Magnoliopsida; order Malvales; family Malvaceae; genus Gossypium; species Gossypium stocksii. The sequence goes on from CM035624.1 coordinate 30,502,390, forward strand.
CAAGTTACGTTGTTATTGACTTCTTAAATTGATCAAAACTGCGAAAGCTTTTCTAATTGAAAACCATGACGTTTAAAATGCGTGTTACTCTTTGAAAACATTTATTATTTTGAAACTCGTTTATCCTACTCTAGCAGTTTAAAGCAAGAAATCAAAGCCCAATTAAAAGTTAAATCTTCAAATGGCCTTATTACAAAAATCAAAACCCGATATATAATTTAAGTAAATAAAATCAAAAAGTAAAATAGCAGCGATTGTGTGGTCACCTCTGAGTCCCTCTACAGCCCAAATCATCTAAGGCTGGGGATTACTTGTACAGTTAAAAGAAAAGGTGAGTTTGCAGAAACTCAATGTGTAATCCCCTATCAGACAAACAGTAACAGTGCATATAGAAACAATCTAGGCCTTAGCCATATTCAGTAACAGTACAGTTTGGGCTTTAGCCCTATTCAGTAACAGTGTGGGCCTAAGCCCAATACAGAATCAACACAGTACAACAATGCAACCCAACCCAATCCAACCAACACATCACCCGTACCAACCAACACACCATGTGGGGATAAAATCGACACACCTATCCAGCACACCAATATCGCAGTGAAGCTGCTAACAGTAATAACGTAGCAAAGCTGCTAGTGACAGTAAACGTGGCAAAGCCACTAGAATTAGAATACGTGGCAAAGCCACAAGTAACAGAAATACGTGGCAAAGCCACAATACAATACTTCCTCCACATCAGAATCCCAACCACATGCAGAATTTGGTGACATAAATATTACGTGTTTGCAATATGTCATACTCAGAATCAGTCATATAAATATCATTTACACATCAATCAACCTACCACTGGGGTAAAATGATCTTTTCATCAACTATAGGTAAAATGAGAATTTTACCCCTTAGGGGTATTTTGGTTATTTAACTAATTGTGGGGTCTCGGTACAGATAACGACTCTTTTTTGAAGGTCTACAGTCATCTCAAATGACTCAGATGACCTAAATGGTCATAACTGTGTAAATGGGCCCAAGACCCATTACTCGGCCTAAGTAGGCCCACATGCTCATATGGCCCATTATCCCAAATTCAGTCACAGCTATGCGAAATTCATATCCCAATCCATTAATTGTCACTTACTATGGATATTATCCATGTGGGGCCCACTAGCCCGTTGGGCCCATGCCGCCTACTTTGGCCCTATAAGGCCCATAACAGCCCAAGTCTACGAATGCACGTGGAGGCCTCTACAGTCTATCCCCCATGATTTGTGGGCTCAGTTTACCACACGAGCATTTGCAAGCTCGTGAGGCCTAGAATGCTGAAGTTTTGGCATTTTGGCTTTTTGGCTTTTGTCGATTTACAGTAGAAAAATGTCTCATTACACACCTTATTGCGAAACGTACGATTGCCCTTGAGCATCGAACCTATAATCCAACTAGGCATATTGTTAGCCTACCATTAATAACATTCACAAACTTTGAATTCCTAACTGTCCATACCACTGACCTTGATAGACAGTAATATAGCTTATTGCGTTAAGATCGTTTGGTTAGAATCCAATGGACGCTCTACGGTGATTAACTGCACAACGAAAGATCTGTTAAGACAGAATCGATCAAAGATGTATTTTAGATCCACCATTATTCCCCTAAAAACAATGGAACATTTGGCCTTTACCTAAAGTAGAGTATCAGCATTACCTTTATGGAATAACAAGAGAAAGATTTGATCACTTTCCAAAATACTCGCGTTCACCGCTCCTCGCAAATCCTACTACCCAACGATATAAAATCTGAAACCCTTAATCGATAATTAAAGAGTATGGAGGAGGGTATTTGGCTTTAAGAAAATAGAATAAGAGAGAGCAACCTTATCGCTAGATGAACCACCCCTTGAGTTGCCCGAAAAATCACAACGGAGTCACGTGGTGATGAATGACAGTTGAATGAGAATCAATGGCTAACATGAATAGCTACTAATTGAATGCAAGAGTGATGTACGTGACAAGTTTTAAATTTTATGATTGTACCTAGACACTAACTATTATTATGATAAAGGCAAGCGCACCTATCGAACAGTAGTATAGTTTAGTGGCAAGATTGGAATGTCGAACCTAAAGGAACTAAAAGTACAAGTAATAAGTTTCTCTCTATTATCTAGCCTAGAAAATAAAGGGGTGTTGGTTTAAATTAAAATTTAACTAAACTAAAGAGGTGACAAAGAATAAATTGGGGAAATACTTTGGGAAAACTAATCAATTAAGGCAATACCCAAGGAAGAATCTACCCAGACTTCACTTATTATATAACTCTGAACTAGACGATTTATTCATTCGACTTGATCTGTAGAGATCCCTAAATTATGTTAATATCTCTCTCGAGACTAAGAACAACTAACCCTAGGTTGATTAATTGAAATTTCTTTCTAATTAAAACCCCTAGTGTTGCATTAACTCGATCTATGGATACCCCTATTAGATTTGACTCTAATCTGACAGATTTTTGTCGTCCTATGTCTAGGATTGCGATCAACTCCGCTTAATTACGTTGGATCTACTCTTAAACAGGGACTTTTGCTCCATTGAATAAGCACGTTCGACTTGAATCAATATCCTGAAGTATTAACTCAAGAATTAAAAACACAATTAAGAACAAATCAAATATTTATCATATAATTTAGGTAACAATAATAAGATTCGTCTTAGGTTTCATCCCCTCAGGTATTTAGGGGATTTAGTTCATAATAATAAGGGAAAACATCTCAAAATAAGGAAAACAACAAAACATAAAGAAACCCCAAAACTCTTGAGAGAAATTTAGGAAGATCTTAAGTTTTGATGTAGATTCTTACTTTTGAGATGGATTGATCGGCTTTCCTTGAGTAATTCATTGTCTTCTACTCTGTGTCTCCCTTTAGTCCTCTTCTAGGGTGTTTATATAGACTCTAAAATACTTTCTTAGGCCCTAAGTAGCCTTTTCCGCGTGAAATTGAAACTCGTTATCACAGGGACACGCCCATGTGATTCTGGTTCAGGCCATGTTTAGGTCTACAAAATAGGCATGGGTGTGTGGTGTACCTATGTGAGGAACTCCAGGCCATGTTGATTTCTCACTCTGGCCCATTTTCTCCATTTTTGGCCTGTTTCTCGTTCTTTTCACTTTCCTATGCTCACCTAAGTATAAAACATGAAGTTAAAGGATTAGGAGCATCAAATTCCACAAATACAATGATAATTCATCCATAAATGTGCCAAATATGGGATAAAAATATGTATATATTATGGTTTATCAAATATCCCCACACTTAAGCATTTGCTTGTCCTCAAGCAAAATCCTCAACTCACAATTAAAATTCATTTTTCTCAACTTACAATTTCTATTAATAATGTTTCGAAATAATTCATAAGTAATCATACCTTGAGAGTTGAACTAAAAGAAAATCAAAGTTTCAAACAATCCAAGTTGAGTATTTTATCACGAAAACATAGGTATCTCCCCTTATCTAAGTAATTATCTTTAATTTAAAATCACACAGAGTTAACATCCTCACTAAAGATTCACTAAAATCAATCGAGGTGTTTAAGGACAACAAATTAAGCACTCAATCGTCAACATGAAAAGTTATTACCATAAGCTTGCATGAAAATGAAATCTCCACCACTATGTATTGATATGATAGATCAATCAAAAGGTCTTTAGAGGGTTGTAACGTGGCTCTAGTTAGGGGGTGTGGTTACAGGCTGAAAGAAAGGGTTAGGACCGAGATTGAACTGAACAATTACTAACTAGAAAAAAATGAATAATTACATCTTGAATAACGAAATTGTGCTTTTCCTCATAAATAACACTGTTTAAGTTTAAGAACTATATAATTTCATAACTAAATGATAATTCAACAACTGAACTAACTTTGTATATATATATTTTAGAGAACAAATCAAACATGAAATTTTACTTACTAAATATAAGAAAGTAGCTAGGCAATTTATTCAAATCAAATCTCAACAAAAATGAGGATCAAATTAAATGAGGGAAATTCTCAAGGAATACAAAATAGGCTTAAGGGTTAATATTAAAGGTAAATCAATAATTGGTTTGTTAGGCTCAAGGGGGTTCACCAATGGTTAATTGTTAATGTAATGTTTTATGGAGTAAGTGGGTTAAACTTAAGTGCCTTTATAAGTGGGTTAAACTTAAGTGCCTTTATCATCTCGGTATATCAAATCAATGGTGTGGTTTTGACCTGCACAATAGAAGCAAGTTCTAGAATAAGAATTCAATATTGACACCCTCATAACAATAAAGTGAGCAAGAATGAATATATGCTTTAAAGGCTCAAAATCTTACAAAAATTATGGCTTTTGATGTCAATCCTGTGGATTTCAAACTTTAAGATAATACCAAGACTTGGGGAAACATCCTAGAAAGATTTTAATTGTAATTCTCAAAAATCAACTTATCATGCTTGCTTCTCTAATGACTTAAAGTTTAAACAATCAAAGCATAACTCCCTATGTTTTAATTCAAGACATATCAATAAAAATCATAAGTCAATCCAAATTTATTCTAATAGTGAAAGGCAAGATTTAGGAATTTGAGAACAATGCAAAAAGGGATTTTCTGATAATAATGTAATGTATTCCCCCCCCACACTTAAGATGTACATTGCCCTCAATGTACAAGGGTAAATTTACTGAAAAGATAAGCATAAAAGCATAAGATAGGGAGAGAAGTGAAACTCCCTGAATATGGGATGAAATCCTTGAGTTGGAAGTGTGGAAACTTGATTTAGAGATGTGTCTGTAGCTGGGGCAAAAGTGAGGTTGGAGGAAGATATTCTGGTGGTGGTAAAGGTCTTTAGTCTACGAGTGCTACGCCAAAAGAATATTATACTTGGTGTTTCAGTGGCTATGGTTGTGGTCGAACATGACATGGCAATCGTGGAGTACCTTTCCCATTAGAGTTGGATTTTGGCTCTTAGGTTCTTTAGACTGTGATAGCATCAATAATATTTTTTAGGGGTATATAAATTAGCACGGTTACTTGTTAGGAAATAGCCGATATAAAATGTTCAAAATAGATTATGCTAAGTTTTTAGAACATAAATTGAAATTTGAATAAAGAGAAAGATAAAGCTAAAGAAACCTAAAAATAATAATAAAAATAAAAAAGAAAATAAAAAAAGGAAAATAAAGGAAAAGATAAGAGGACTTGAATGTCCTAATCCTCAGATGGTTCGTGAGGTGGGGGCAGTGATGAAATGTGGAGATGCTGACATATCTGCTGTAGAGTAGCATCAATGTGATCAAAACATTGGAAGCACTACTGCCCGAATCGTGTAAGGCATTCAGGTATGTCAGAAAGTGAAGCAGCTGCATGAACTGGATGATGAATGGGCGATGGCTAGGATGGTGGCTCCTTGTGAGGTGGAGGGACATCATCAGTAATGTCCTCTAGGTCCTCCTGCTCGCTGGATTGAGCTAGACGGTACTGAGGAGGATCATATCCACGTCGCCGCTCGATCATCCTCATGTGTAGCATACTTAAGATGCCCTGTGGGGACATCTGACCGATAAGAGTGAGGGAGAATGATTGTGCCACAGTGTTGAGGAGGCTGAAATATCTCGTGAGGCACATCACATATGGGCCGATAGAAATTACCCCCTTCCTATGTCGCTTTGTCTGATGTTGAATGGTGAGGGCGATGAAATAAACAAGGTCAAACATGTGCCCGTACGCCATACTCCATAGAAAATAGGCATTGTTGGTGTTGACGACGCCATTGCTCTCTCGTCTACCTGTCAATGTATGTGTGAGGATGGCGTGGAGGTACCTCAATGATAGGGAGAGAGTCGTCGCCTTGGAGCAACTAGGATTGTAGGTGGCTGAAGCAGGGACCAGGGCTCTCCAACATTTGGATGGACAGTAGTGGATATGACGATGGAGCTCAGAGAAATCTTCTTCCTCCATGAATTCATCAGTATAGAGGCCTAGAGCTACACCGAACTGACGTATGCTAAGTTGGCATACCAAGCCACCCAAATGAAACTGGATCGTGCCTGGGTAGTCAAACTGTGACATGACCATCTGGAGATGGAAGGTAGAACAGAGCTCTAGAGTGAGCTCGAGATACATCGGCTCGAAAATCTCGAAGAACTGATCCCATGGTTCCGTAGTCAATAGGGCCTGAACTGCGTTAGCTAGTTAGACCTGCTCTAGAGCAGCCCAGTTGATACACCGCCCCACTCCAAGAGGTCACGCCTTAAGGATTTGAAATAATTCTTCTTGGGACCCTTGTGGGAACTGAAGAAATGGAAGGCATACTTCCGTGGTCACGCTCGAGGATGTTGAACCAGGCCCCTTTCACTTCTTAGAAGCGGGGACAACAGCCTTTTTCCCACGTGGAGGGGTCATTGTATTTTTGAAAGAAAAAAATTTAATAATTCTCGATGAATTAAGAAAATGAAAATAGTTTAGCAAATTCAAAAAAAAATCAACCAAGAATCAAACATGAAGGGTTCAACGGCAAGAATTTTTACAGCAATAGGCATATAAATAGGATGGTTTACTCCTTATGAAATAGCTAATAATAACTGTAATAGTGCGATGCAAAATATGTGACAGAGATTCTAAGCATGAGAAATATATGAGAAGACAAGGAACTAATAATAAAATAAATGAAAGAAAAGAAAATAAAGTAAAAATAAGAGTAAAAATTAAAAAAAAGGGGAGAGAAAAGAGGGAACCGATGGTGGCTGGTGTTGCAACAGTGCACGGGCATTGTAGTGGCACATAGGCGTGGACTGCAGGGGATAGAGGCGTGACAGCACCAGAGGGGTGAGATGGTTGGTGGTGTTGACTATGGTTGGGGAAGGGGGAGAGAAGAATAGGAGGAGAAGGAGTTTGGGGTTTTTGAGTGGAAAGGAAGGAAAGAGGAAGGGAGTAAGAGGAGAAAGAAGGAGTGAAAAGGATAAGGTTTTGAGGGTGGTGGCCAGAATTAGAGGCGGCGATGGTGAAAAGGGGGTGTGGTGGCTAGGCTTTTGAGGGTAGAAGAAGACGAATAGTGAAAATTGTAGGTGGGTATAAATAGAAATTGGGGCACACGGCCATGGCGCATGCCCGTGTGCCCTACTTTTAGCCCGTGTGTTTTATGGTTTTGAATTTTGGCGTGCCTGATACTTGGCCCATGCCCGTGTGTCATGGGTGTGTTGGTGTACACGGCCGTATCACACAACCGTGTCCTACTACGTTCACTTCTCCCACACCTGTGTATTAGGTCACACACCCATGCTAATTTCTTAGTTTCAACCACGACTTAGGAACACGGGCGTGTCGTACGCCAGTGTTTAATTAGCAGGTTTGCCCACGACCATATCACACGGCCATGGCGATTTGTCGAAAGCCGTGTATTGGGAAAAATTTTGCCCTATTTTCACACGGCCGTGTCTCCACCCATGGTGTGTCCACGGCCTTAGGCACACCCGTGTGCCTAGCCGTGTGGTTCTAAAAATCCTGCATTCAATGACTCAGTTAATGATTAGATGTTAAAAACTGAAATTAAAGAGATTAACAACGTTAGTGCTCGAGTTGCCTCCTGAGAAGCGCTTATTTAAAGTCTAAGCTTGACTTACTATGTGTGTACTTTTACGAGGGTTTGTGGAGCCTAAGCTCCTTTCTTTCATTCCTAAAATCCTTACCTTTATAATGTTTAAGTTGATGACCATTTACCTTGAAAGTGCCGTGGTTTGGATGTGTTACCTCAAATGTGCGGTAGGGAAAAATGTTTATCACCGTGAAGGGAGGTGTATTGTTTGCTTTGGGCTTTGAGGTAGTAATCTGAGGGTCCTTTTCTTCTAGCAATACCTTGTCCCCGATCTTAAATTGATTCAGTTTATCTGTAGGCTCATCATATATATACTTTGGTTCCTCTTGTCCTCTCAGTTTCACCTTAACTTGTGTTAGCCATTCATCTAGTTCCTCGATCTGTAGCATTCGCTCTTCGTGGATTGCTCCTTTGTTGTCTCATGAACTTGAACGTGGCTCATTTTTACTTTTGCGAGGGATGTCCTGAAAAGAAGGTTGATCAATAAGTTTACTCTCATTAAAAGAACTCGTATTATCATGTCTATTATTAGATATCTTAACAGAATCACAAGCTTGAAGAGTAATCGTGTCATCGCCTACAGGTAATGTGAGTTTACCTGTACCAACATCAATGATAGTCTTAGCAGTTGTTAAAAAGGGTCTGTAACACCCTATACCCGAGACCGTCACCAGAATCAAGTACAGAGCATTACTGGACTTATCGGATCTTTACAGAATTTAATTGAAAGTGAACACAGAATATTGCATAAACGTCCGTATTAATTATTCTCAGGCTAATTAAGGTCATTTCGGATGATTAGGATTCAAATCCTATCGCATCGGAAGCTCGAAACTTTTTTTCTGAAAATGACGACACACACGCCCGTGTGACTTTTAGCACGGCCGTGTGATGAGGCCGTGTGGCCTTCACACGCCCATGTCTAGAGGCCGTGGAAGCTACTGACTTACACCACACGGTTAATGGTTAATTTCACACGCCCGTGGGATAGGGCCGTGTGCTTCCCACGGCCAAGGCACGCCCGTGTTCTCAGCCCGTGGTCGAAACTGTCAAAATTTATTTAAGGTGCAGGGGGCACACGGTCGAAGCACACGCCCGTGTCCCCTGGCCGTGTGGCACAATGTAGGCTTGGTTTAAGCCAAATTGCCACCCAACAAGGGTCATTTCTTTTCAGCCAATAATAAACAACATTTCCAAGCCAATTTTACCAAATACAACATATCCAAGAACAAATCAAATACTTCATTATAAACATATATGACCCAAGCCACATCCCATGGCTTGATCACTTACAAAAATACATCATGTACACAAAATAACTAGCCTATACATGCCATGACCATTTCATTTACAAAAGATTCAAAAGTACCGAAAAGCTTGATGGATAGTGTGATGGCGAATCTCCGACGCGTCCGAGGATCGAGATAGCTTCCGAATCTATAAAACATTGACAGAAATAAACGGAGTAAGCTTCTAAAGCTTAGTAAGTCCGTGGTACAGAATTTAAACCTTACCGAATCAATGCAGTAATTACAATACATTGCCAATTCAATTCATATAAGCAAGTTGCCTAATCCACAAGTATACACTCGTTAGTCCATGTAACATATAATGTCATTCATATAACATATGCTGTATAATCCATATCAATCTCATATAACATGTATCCATATAATTCATGTAATTCTCATAATACATATATCATGTAATCCATGTGTAGCTCATGTAACATATAATTCACACATCTTCCAGTATTCGTATAACTTGTAATACAGATTTTATTCACTTTTCATGTAACATGTATCGGTAATTGCCCGTTGAACCTTTAAGAATGTCGAGGGATACTCGGGTGATACACACACAGTGTATATACATGTAATCAGAAATCCGTCAATGCATCATATATGCTCTTTCGAGCCAGTATCGGTAAGCCCGAAGGCTGATCAGTAATCCCGAAGGATGAATAGTAAGCCCGAAGGCTGAACAGAGAGTCCGAAGACTAAACAGAGAGCACACTCCCGCGAACCTCATTCTTACAGCGGGATTACCAGTCCAGGCTAAATCCCCTGTAATATAAACTCATAGAGTATTGTCGGGATTACCAGTCCAGGCTTAATCCCCTGCAACGACAATTACTCTAATGAGCTAGGATCTGAATTTCCAGTCCAGGCTAAATTCAGACCCTAATTTGGATTACCCGTCCGGGCTAAATCCATTATCCACATATTCTTTGGGAGGGCTATATCAGAGAGCTCAATGAGCACGTGGTGAGTCCGCAACAAATGCAGGAGCTCTAACCACCCTGTAACCCTAGTGACACGTCACTTGTATCCCATCGACTTCCACGATTCTAACGGGGCTCAGTATTCATTTTTCTCTTGTAACAATTTCATTTCAATTTCACATGTATACATACAGATAGGCCATTTAATCGACTAGTATTTCATGTATTCAATTAACAACAAATATGAGCATATACACAATAAATTTCATTATACGGACTTACCTCGAAATTCCGTATCTACTCGTCAACTTTTCTTTTTCCCCGATCGAGTTCCGGGATTCTGTCGTCTTTATCTATATTAATACAAATTTCAGCTATTTAATCACTAACTTGATCAATCAAGCCCAAAACATATATTTTGGCATTTTAACAATTTAGTCCCTATATTTTCAACATATTGCAATTTAGCCCTTTTATCACAAAATGAGAATTTGCATAATAAATCCCCCAATTCATCATAGCCGAATATTCAATGGATTTATACAAGCACATACAACTCAATTAATCACACATTTAACTTCAAAAATTCTACCTTTTACAATTAAATCCTTAAAACTCAATTTCTTCAAAAACTACTTCAAAATTCTTGTATATTCTCACTTAGTAAACAATATTTCATCAAAATCTATCAATATAATAAGGATTCATCAATGGCACTTTTTAAAGACATGTTCAAAATCAGAAATTGAGGTAAGGATTAGCTAGTATTTGAAACAACGACCTCAAAAACGTAAAAATTACCAAAAACGGGACAAAAACGAACCTCCAATCGAAGCTTGAAATAGCCAAATGTTAAAAGCTTATAAATCCTTAATTTTTGGTTGAAGAATCGGTGGAAGAAGATGAAGAATGAAAATATTTAATGATATTTATTTAATAAAACATATAATAATGCCATTTGACCATTTTGCCCTTTAACTAAAACCACTTAAAAACATATCATTAAGGACATAAATGTCCACTAGCATAAGGAATGGTAAAATAACCATTTAAGGCCTCCCACTTTAAAAGCCAACATCAAATAAGCCATTTATAAACTAGGACTCTAATTTTTCGCGTTATGCGATTTAGTCCTTTTTATCAATTTAACCGATCAATTACTAAAATTTCTAAACGAAACTTTCATACAGTAATTCTATCATGCTGTAAAACATATTTAAGCAATAAAATTAATACTTTGACTCGGTTGAGTGGTCTCGAAACCACTCGTTCTGACTAGGGTCAAAAACGGGCTGTTACAGGGTCGCCCTACGATTAAGGGCACATCGCTATCCTTATCCATGTCTAAAACAACAAAATCAACTGGGAATATAAATTTATCGATTTTAACAAGAACATCTTCAATTATACCCCTAGGAATTCTAACAGTTTTATCAGCTAATTGAATGCTCATCCTAGTTTGTTTGGGTTTCCCAAGACCAAGTCATTTAAACATTTTATAAGGCATTACATTAATGCTATCCCCTAAATTAGCCAAGGCATTTTTAACATCTAAACTACCAATTAAATAAGGAATCGTAAAACTCCCTGGATCTTTCAGTTTGTTGGGTAGCTTATTTCATAAAATGGCTGAGCAAACTGCATTCAGCTCTACATGTGATAACTCATCCATCTTCCATTTATTTGCTAAAAGATCTTTTAAAAATTTAACTACGTTTGGCATCTGCGAAAGAGCTTCAATAAAAGGTAAGTTAATATGTTATTTCTTTAAGAGTTTAAGGAGTTTACCAAATTGTTCACCTGCGTGGTCTTTCCTTTTTGTATTTGGATATGGCACACGAGGCTTATACTCTTTACTTACTGGTTCTTTGTGGCTTACCTCAATCTTACCTTTACTTACCATAGCTTCTTGCCTTGGTTTTGATTCGTTCTTAACTAACCCTTATTCATCGAGCGTAGTAATGGCATGAAGTTGCTCCCTTGGGTTAGTTTCAGTGTTGCTTGGCAAGCCACCTTGTGGTCTTTTAGAGGTTAGCTTAGCAAGTTGTCCTATCTGAGTTTTGAGCCCCTGAATTCATGCTTGCTAATTTTTGAGTGCTGTTTCAGTGTTTTGAAAATGAGTTTCTGACACTAAAATAAATTTCATGAGCATCTCCTCAAGATTTGGCTTTTTCTCTTGCTGGTAAAGAGGTTGTTGGAAGCCTGGAAGGGGTGGTGGCCTTTGATTTCCTTGACCACCTCATGAGAAATTGGGGTGGTTCCTCCAACCTGCATTATAAGTGTTACTATAAGGGTTATTTTGAGATCTAGAATTGTTTCCCATATAGTTGGCTTGCTCGTTTTCTGTGCTAGGATTGTAGGATAAATAATCTGTGTTGTACATTCCTTCTCCATTTGAATCGCACCTCATCACTGGATGCACCTGTGTAGGACCAACTAAACCATCAATCTTTTTATTAAGAAGTTCTACCTAGTTTGACAGCGTTGTGACTGCGTCCACATTAAAAACACTGATAGCTTTTACGGGCTTTGTTCCCATGACTTGCCACTAATAATTATTCAGTGACATCGCCTCAATAAAATCATAAGCCACCTCAGGTGTTTTATTATTTATCTTTCCACCGGCAGCTACATCGATTATCTGTCTTGTTGAGGGGTTCAAATCGTTATGAAAAGTTTGAACTTGTAACCATAAAGGTAGTCCATAGTGATGGAACCTTCTCAATAAATCCTTGTATCTCTCCCAAGCATCGTAGTTTGTCTCTAGATCCATCTGCACAAAAGAAGAGATATCATTCCTGAACTTTGCCATTTTAGCTGGCGGAAAATATTTAAGTAAGAAATTTTCGGTCATTTGTTCCCAAGTAGTGATAGACCCTCATGGTAGAGAGTTCAACCATTGTTTAGCCTTATTTCTCAAAGAAATGGGAAATAACAGAAGGCGAATGGCATCATCAGAAACGCCATTTATCTTAAAAGTGTCGCAGAATTCCAAAAAGTTAGCTAAATGTGTGTTAGGATCCTCATCCTGCAAACCATCAAACTGAACAAACTGTTGAATCATCATAATAATGTTAGATTTCAGTTCGAAATTATTTCTAGCAATAGCAAGCCTAACAATACTAGATTCAGTACCAGCTAAATTAGGCTTAGCATAATCATACATAGTACGAGGATCAGAATTTTGATTCGTATGGTCTGCGGCTACCCCAAGAGTGGATTGTTTGGTTCCATCTCTTTAGTAAATTCAGTTATGTCCTCTTCCTCTTGTTCTACATACTGTAAGTTTCACATTATCTCTCTTCAGTTTCTGCGAACCGTCGCTTCTAAATCGCTATAAAAAAAAGCAAAGGTCCTAACGGGTTTCTGCTAGTCATAAACTAGTGATAAACAGTAAATTATACATATTTTTACCTCATGCTTAGCCTAATTTCTGGATGAATTATCATTGAATTTGTGGAATTTGATGCTCTTAATCCTTTAATTTCATGTTTTATACTTAGGTGAGCATAAAGGAGAGAAAAGAGCAAGGAACGGGCCAAAAATGGGTAAATCGGGCCCAAACCAATAATCAAAACGGCCTAAAAGTTCGTCACACGGGTGTGTCACATAGCTGTGCCACATTAACAGGCCCAAGCACGGCCTCCACATCGACTCACATGGGCGTGGCACATGGGCGTGTCCCTGTCGTGATGAAGTTCAATTTCACTCAGAAAAGGCTACTTATGGGCTAAGAAAGACATTCTAACCTCTATATAAAAACCCTAAGAGGCAAATACAAGGCTGTACAGTAGAGGGGACGGTACAAGACAATACCAACTTAGTCCTTCTGCTAAGACGGAGAGCTAGAGGCAGGGAATTACTCAAAGGAAAGCCGATTGATCCATCTCTGAAGCCAGGATCTACATCAAGACAGAGGATCTCCCTTCTATCCTTTCAGGGGTTTTGGGTTTTCTTATGTTTTGTTATTTTATTTATTTTGAGATGTTTCTTTTTATAATTATAAACTAAAACCCCAAATACCTAAGGGGGATGAAGCCTAAGATGAATCTTTTTAGTGTTATCTGAACTATATGATAAATATTTGATTTGTTCTTAATTGTGTTTTTAACTCTTGAATTGATATTTCTGGGATATTAATTTAAGTCGAATGTACTTATACAGAGGAGCAAAAGTCCCTTTATAGGTGTAGATCCAACATAATTAAGCAGAGTTGATCGCAATCCTAGATAGAGGACGACGAAAATATGGCGGATTAGAGTAAAATCTAATATGGGGAGCCATAGATCGAGTTAATGCTAGATTAGAGGTTTTAATTAGAAAGAGATTTCAATTAATCAACCTAGGATTAGTTGTTCTTATCATCGACGGAGGTATTAACATAATTTAGGGATCACTACAGATCAAGTCAAATGAAGAAATAATCTAGTTCTGAGTTAGATAACAAGTGAAGTCTAGGTGGATTCTTCGTTAGGTATTGCCCTCATCAATCAGTTTTCCCAAAAGCAATTTCTAAAGTTACTCTTTGTCGCATCCTTCGTTTAGTTTAGCGTTAATTAGTTTACACAAACCACCTCTTTATTTTTAGGCTAGATAATAGGAAGAAAGTCATTACTAGTACTTTTAGTTCATTGGATTCGAGATTTCGGTCTTGCCACTAACTATACTACTATTCGATAGGTGCACTTGCCTTTATTATAATATTAGTTAGTTTATAGGTACGATCAGATTTTATTACTTCATCATCACGAAAAGAAGTTTTTGGCGCCATTGCCGGGGAACTAGGATATTAGGAACACTAAATTCCTATTACTTTAGCTATTTTTACTTTTATTGCAAATTATTTTCTTTTTTTATTTTAGGTTTTTAATTTTTTTTTTTTACCTTTCCCTTCTAAGTGTCTCTAGTTTATGACTAGAAGAAACCTAGGAGGACCATTATTGTTTGATGACGATTTAGAAGCTACAGTTCATAGAACTCGCAAAGAGATAAGAGGAAGCTTGCAATATCCAGAACAAAGTCAAGAAGAAGAACCTGAACCTACTGAAGAGATAGAGGCAAATCACGATAATCACCTACCTCCTGTAGTAGCCGCAATTCCTGTTGAGTAAAATCCTGTTCCTCGTACTATGTATGATTATGCTAAGCCTACTTTAGCTAGTGCTGAATCTAGTATAGTTAGGCCTACTGTTGCTGCAAATAATTTTGAACTGAAACCTAACACTATTAAAATGATATAATAGTTTGTTCAGTTTGATGGTTTGTAGGATGAGGATCCTAACGCTCATTTAGCCAGTTTCATGGAATTCTGCGACACATTTAAAATAAATGGCATTTCTGATAATGCCATTCGTCTTCAGTTATTCCCATTCTCCTTGAGAAATAAAGCTAAACAATGGTTAAATTCTTTACCACGAGGGTCTATCACTACATGGGAATAAATGAACGAAAAATTTTTGCTCAAATATTTTCCACCGGCTAAAATGACAAAATCAAGGAATGATATCTCTTCTTTTGTGCAGATGGATTTAGAAACACTTTACGATGCTTGGAAGAGATACAAGGACTTATTGAGAAGGTGCCCTCACTGTGGATTACCTCTGTGGTTACAAGTTCAAACCTTTCACAATGGTTTGAATATTTTGACGAGGCAAATGATCGATGCAGCTACCGGTGGAACAATAAACAACAAAACACCAGAAGCAGCTTATGAGTTTATAGAAGAGATGTCACTGAATAACTGTCAGTGGCAAGTCATGAGAACAAAGCTATAGAAAGCTACCGGAGTTTTTAATATTGATGCAGTCACCATGCTTTCTAGTCAGGTAGAACTTCTTAACAAAAAGATTGATAATTTTGTTGGTTCTACGTAGGTACACCCAGTGATGCAATGCGACTCAAACCAAGGAAACATGTACAATCCCGATTACTCCTCCTATGGACATGGCATGGAAACCAAGCAAGCCAACTATATGGGTAATGATTCTAGATCCCAAAATAACCCTTATAGTACTACTTACAATGCAGGTTGGAGGAACCACCCAAATTTTTCATGGGGAGGATAAGGAAATCAAAGGCAACCACGTCCTCTAGGATTTCAACAACCACCGTTCCAACAAGAGAAAAAGCCGAACCTTGAAGAGATGCTCACAAAATTTATCGCCGTGTCAGAAACCCGTTTCCAGAACACCAAAATGACACTTAAGAACCAGAAAGCATCCATTCAAGGACTCGAAACTCAAATAGGCCAGCTTGCTAAGCTAATTTCTGAAAGACCACACGGTGGGTTACCATGCAACACTGAGACTAACCATAAGGAACAACTTAATGCCGTAGATACAATAAATGAGGAATGGTTAGCCAAAACCAACCCAAAGCCATGTAAGGAGATTGTGGTAAGTAAAGGTAAGGATGAGGTAAGTCCCAAAGAAGCAATTGTCAAAGAATATAAGCCTTGTACCCCATATCCTAATGCATTAAGGAAAGATCGCACAGATGAACAATTTGGTAAATTCCTTAAACTTTTAAAGAAATTACATATTAACTTACTGTTTATTGAAGCTCTTTAGAAGATGCCAAACGCCGTAAAATTTTTAAGAGAGCTACTGACAAACAAACAAAAGCTAGATGAGACATCTCATGTGGAATTGAATGCAGTGTGCTTAGCTATTTTATAGAATAAGCTGCCTAACAAACTAAAAGATCCAGGGAGTTTTACAATTCCTTGCTTACTTGGTAGCTTAGATGTTAAAAATGCTTTAGCTAATTTAGGAGCTAGTATTAATGTAATGCCTTATAAATTGTTTAAACAACTATGTAACACCTCTAAACCCGTCCCGGTTACCGGAGGGTTAAGAGACATTACCCGACCTTCACGAATAGATTCGACGATCAGAGGCAACTATCACTCTAATGGTAGCAAAAGAAATAACGACACTTAATCAATTTCATCAATCAAACACCTAGGCCGATCACACTTATATGTATATAAGCTATACGCTACTTCAAACATATTTACAAAACACATGACTTAATTACCAATCCATATCATGCAACCAAATTTAAAAACATGGACATAGACATAAGACGTTCGGTTTAGCCATTTTCGCATGGCTGATTTAATTACAACTTCAAAACTCAAACTCATATAGCTAGCACATGTCTAGTCTATACATGCCATTCACAAAGTTTAGTTTCAAAAATACCCAAGGACGATTTTGATAATGCGGATGACTTCAGCCCGAAATTCTTGAAACCGTAGCTATCGAACGTGATCTACAAAACAGAGAGTTAAAGCAACAAAGTAAGCAAACATAAGCTTAGTAAGTTTTAAGTCAATAAAAACTCATTATCGAACTAAAACATAGATCTTTTGGTATTTATCTAATCCGATTTGAACCTTGAACAGTAAGAGAGGGAAATAACTATATTAGAATGTATAACGATGTACTTTAGTATATGGTCAAACATAACAAATTCAGTTGTACTCGAATTATGTACCGTACTTTAAACAGAATCGAGTCCTTAATTAACACCTAATACGTACCTGGATATTTAAGCAATACGCTCAATCTTACCTTTGCTAAGATCATAATTCATAATACCAGCATACTTACTTTCAGGCTTAGCTCGGAATAACTTTAGCCTTTAGGCTCTTCGGGATTTAACCCGGATAAACCACTGGCACGAATGCCCTTCAGGCTTAGCCCGGAATAACTTTAGCCTTTAGGCTCTTCGGGATTTAACCCGGATAAACCACTGGCACGAATGCCCTTCAGGCTTAGCCCGGAATAACTTTAGCCTTTAGGCTCTTCGGGATTTAACCCGGATAAACCACTGATACATAAAATATGCATATTCAGATCCATTATATAGATTACATCATACCTCTTGGTACTAGATACTATTCATTCAACCAATTACATAAAATCATATGGTATAAAACCCCTTCTACCTATTCGGCAAAAGAGCATCTAGGCAAATCTATTGTCTTAAAATTTCTAAAACCTTCAAGTGTTTAGAAATCATTCGATTCTAACTTTATTTCACTAAATTAGTATATTGGCCATGAACCACGAATTATATTGAATTGTTCGTTCGAGCAATTATATCACATAATGTCTATCAATTTTAATTAACATATAAGGTTCTCAATACCTAAAACTTACCTCGATTTGTTGTTGACTAATTAAGGTTCTCAATGTTCCACCACCTTAGCCTTTCCTTTATCCGGAAGTGCTCCTCTAGGCTCTTGAGCTAAGAGAAATAAATTTTAACTAATTACTAGTGCATCCTGAAATTATCAAAACCGACCATAATATTGCTCTTTCAAAACATATGGAATAATGCTCACGTAATGCCAATAATTCACATATATTCTTAATCAAGTCATCATTCCATTTCAAGGTCACAAAGCCATTATAAGACTAAATATACGTATCTTTAATTAATACACATAATTCACATTTAGTTTTACTTACCAATTCATTCGGTCCATATGAATTGAATAACACATTTATATTTTCAATTCAAAACACCAAACATCATATAGTTAGCCCAATGCTACCTTGACCGAATGTTCAATATCTTTAAAATCACCCTTAACAAAATTTACCAACTTTAATTCAAAAATCCAACTTCTTAACTCACGCACATTCAACCATATAAGTAACAACTATTTGACTAAACATTTTGATCCTCATTACACCATTACTCATACTTAAAAATTTTATAAATCAAATTCATCATTTAATCTTCAAAATCGAATAACCATCCATAGGTTTCTTAGAAATAAAAGTAGGTATACTCGTAGGTACCCTTTCTAAATCTTTTCATTAACAAAACAATATTCAACCAATGCTCAAGTCATTAACCATTATTAGGTTCGACAAACATATATGCAAGTGCTTAGACTTATTTACTAATTGTTTTAATCTAGAATAGAACAATATTCAAAAATAACTCAATGCCACAAAGCCAAAGATTCAATTTAAGAATTTGAGCTAAACTTGGTTTCTCCTTCCAAATCTAAATTCATAAACTCAAGAACCGAAAGCTATCCAACAACACACATATATCTAATTTAAATTTTCAAGCTCATTCATCATTTCATACCTTGAATTTAAAACATCATTCAAAGAACTTTTATTTATGCAAAAAGGATATGGTCGAATGTTCTAATGCATTGCCTAACTCCAAATTCAACTTATCACCTTAATTCGTCTTGATCAAATTTCCTAATACTAAAATAACATCCCTCTAAGCTAAATTCATCTACCTAAACTTCAACAATACTCATTACACTCAAAGCATGAAGACAACCCAAAATTCAAAAATTCATTCATATGGCCGATTGTACATATACCACCAAACTCAAAATTTGCACATGGGTAATAGTAAAGACAAAGGAATGAGTCTAAAATCACAACTTTTACTCAAAATAACATTTAAAACTTACCTAAGAGAAATCAAAGAAGATGCCGAAAGCTTTAGGGATGTTCTTCCCTTTTCCTTCATCAATATTTTCGGCTAAAGGAAGGAAAGAGTGAACAAAGATTCTTTTCTTTAAATTTTATTTCCTATATTATTAACTACATAAATTAAAATTTAATGCACATAAAATAATCAAAGAAATTCATGCTTAGTGCCCCATATCACATCTTGGCCGGCCACTCACCTCAAATAGGATTATTTGACATGCAAATCCATACATTTAACAATACTATGATTTTCGCCCCTTTTAAAATCGGCCACACCTAAATTTATGTTTTCCATCTAGGTCCTTGACTTTAAAACACATGAAAATTTTGCAAAAATCAAAACATTCAATTTCACACATGAATTTGCACATCTACTAGACATGACAATATATATATAAAAAAAAATTCGGTTTAGCGGTTCCGAAACCACTTTCCGACTAGGGTCAAAAATAAGGCTGTCACAAACTAGGTCTCGAGAAACCTAAACAAACCAAGATGAGCATCCAATTGGCTGATAAAACCATTAGACTTCCTAGGGGTATAATTGAGGATGTGCTTGTCAAAATTGATAAATATATATTTCCAGTCGACTTTGTTGTTCTAGACATTGATGAGGATAGCAATGCACCCTTAATTCTAGGGTGACCCTTTTTAGCAGCTGCTAGAACCATAATTGATGTAGGCACAGACGAGCTTACACTTCGTGTAGGTGATGACAAATTTACTTTATGAGCCCGAAACTCAAATAAGATTGTTGATGATAAAAATATTGTTACAAGTCCTTGTAATAAGAATGATCTCACCATCCAACCTTCTTTGTAGGGTACACTCCATATAAAGGCAACCACACAATAGACGAGACCATCCAAGGGAAGCATACATGAAAAATGAATGCTCCAGATTGAGGAACTAGATGAGTGGCTGAACTACCTCCAAGAGAAACCCAAAATATGCCACACCGAAACAGAGCATCACAATGATGATCCTAAGGTAAAGACAAATCAATTTAAGGTAAGGGATAAGATATATTTAGAAGAGGAAGATCCTTGAATTTCAAATTTAAAAGATCAAACAGGTGACACCCCTTCCTTCACGGTAATGAAAATTTTCCCCTATGGTACGGTCGAGATAACACATAAAACACTCAGCACTTTCAAGGTAAATCATACTCGACTCAAACCTTATGTTGATAATAAAATTTACAGCAGGATAGAAAAGTTTCAACTCTTCAAACCACTGTGACCGAACAAGCTTGAGAAAAGTCGAACTTAGACTATAAACAAGCGCTTCTCGAGAGGTAACCCGAGCACTGACATAGTAAAGTTCTTTTATTTAAACTCTTTAATACATCAACTAACCCTTAGAATGTAGGTTTTTCAAGCCACACGGCCATGCCCACGGGTGTACCTAAGGCGATGTGGACACAATGGGCAAAGACACGGCCGTGCAATATGGCCGTGTATGAGCAGGGTAAGTTTTTCCCATCACACGGGCTATAACAACTAGCCACGGCCGTGCGAGGCGGCCATGGTCAATCCTGACAAATCAACACGGGTGTGTGACACGCCCGTGTCCCAAAGTCGTGGATGAAACTGCCAATTTGGACACGAACGTGTGAGACAAAACACGGCCGTGGGAGAATCAAACAGCAAAAGCCACGACCGTGTTATATGGCCGTGTGTCCTAACACATCCGTGCTGACCAACCGTGGTCACACCAATAAGTCCACAAAACACACAGGCCAACCCAAGGGCACATGGGTGTGTGCCATGGCCGTGTGCCCAATCCCCTATTTCTTTATCTTCAGTTTTAATTTTCTTTACTCCATAATTTTGCTTATATTTTTTTTATTTGGCACTTCACTCCTTATCGAGTAATACTTGAATTCCCTATGCATTTGTGTTTATTCTGTCCGGTCATTCAGAAGCATGAACTTCAAATAAGTCCTTTCTCCGACTCAGCTTCCAATTCAATGAATACTATCCAATTTTCAAGGAGTTTCACTTCTCTCCCTATCTTACGATTTTATGCTATATTTTATCTTTGTACATTGAGGGTAATGTACATCTTAAGTGTGGGGGGAGCTCACTTTCATTCTTTATATTATCCTTGAACCCCTGAAAAATTTTACCACTAACTTGTTGCATTGTTCTCAAATTTCGAATTCTCACTTTCACTCTCTGCATTAGTCTCAATCCCTTATTAAAATGAATTCTGATTGATTTATGATTTTTATTGATATGTTGAGAATTAAGACATAAGTACTTATGTTTTCATTTTTCAAACTTTAAGATATTAGAGAATCAAGCATGATAAGTTGAAAATTTTGAGAAATTAAAATTTTCTAGGTTGTTTTCCCCAATTTTAAGTGTTATCTTGAAATTTGAAATTCGCAGGATTGACATCAAAAGCCATAATTCTGGTGAGATTTTTTAGCCTTTTGAGTATACATCCTTTTGTGCTCACTTTTATTGTTGCTTTGAGTGAGTCAATACTAATTTGTTATTCTAGAACTTGCTTCTATTATACATGTCGAGACCACATCATTGATTTGATTACCGAAATGATAAAGGCACCTAGGTTTTAACCCACTTACTCTGTAAAAGCCTACCTCCATAAATTAACCCCTAGTGAACCCCATTGAGCCTAACAAACTATTCCTTGACTTACCCTCAAAATTAACCTATAACCCAGTTTCTTTTTATTAAATTCCCTTCAATTATTTTGATCCCTATTTTTGTCAAGATTTGAGTTGAATAATTATCTAGTTTTGTTCTTCTTTTCAGTTTGTAAAGTTTGTAAATATTCAATTTGTTCTTAAAAAATATGTATATTTCAGTTGTAATTCAATATTTTGCATATTTCCATGTAATTTTTGAGCTCTTGTTCTTAAACGATGTCATCCAAAGGCTTTATTCTAGGAATATGTTCTAGTGATAGAGATTTTTCTAGTTAGATGATTTTTAAATTCAATCTTGATTCTAACCATCATTTTTAGCTTGTGATAGCACCCTAACCAAAGCCCCATTACAACCATTGAAAGATCTTTTAATTGATGTGTCATATCATTCTATAGTGGTAGAGATGTGATTTTCATGCAAGCTTATGGCAATAACTTTTCATGTTGACTAATGAGTGCTTAAATTCTGAACCCTAAACACCTCAAGTGGATAGAGTGAATCTTTAGTGAGGATGTCAACTCTTGTTGATTTTGAATTAAAAGTTTAACTACTTAGGAGAGGAGAGAAAACCTATGTTTCTATGATAAAATTCCCAACTTACATTGTTTGAGACTTTAATTCTCTTGCGGTTGAATTTTCAATGTATGATTACTTGTGGATTAGTTTGAAACTTTATTGATAAGGATTATAAGTTAAGAGGAATGATTTTTAATTCTGAATTGAAATTTTGCTTGAGGACAAGCAAAGGCTTAAGTATGAGGGTATTTGATAAACCGTAAATTATACATATTTTTACCTCATGCCTAATTTTTGGATGAATTATCATTGAATTTGTGGAATTTCATACTCTTAATCCTTTAATTTCATGTTTTATACTTAGGTGAGCATAAGGAAGAGAAAAAAGCAAGGAATGGGCAAAAAAGGGGCAAATCGGTCTCAAACCAATAATCAACACGGCCTAGAAGTTCGTCACACGGGCATGTCACATGGCCCTGCAACATTAATAGGCCCAAGCACGACCTCCACATCGACTCACACGGGGGTGGCACACGGGCGTGTCCCTATCGTGATGAAGTTTAATTTCACTCGGAAAAGGCTATTTAGGGGCTAAGAAAGACATTCTAAACTCTATATAAAGACCCTAAGAGGCAACTACAAGGCTATACAGTAGAGGGGACGGTACAAGACAGTACCAACTCAGTCCTCCTGCTAAGACGGAGAGCTAGAGGCAGGGAATTACTCGAAGGAAAGCCAATTGATCCATCTCAGAAGCCAGGATCTACATCAAGACAGAAGATCTCCCTTCTATCCTTTCAGGGGTTTTGGGTTTTCTTATGTTTTGTTATTTTATTTATTTTGAGATGTTTCTTTTTATAATTATGAACTAAAACCCCAAATATCTAAGTGGGATGAAACCTAATATGAATCTTGTTATTGTTATCTGAACTATATGATAAATATTTTATTTGTTCTTAATTGTGTTTTTAACTCTTGACTTGATATTTTTGAAATATTAATTTAAGTCAACCGCCCTTATACAGAGGAGCAAAAGTCCCTGTATAGGAGTAGATCCAACACAATTAAGCAGAGTTGATTGCTATCCTAGACATAGGATGAGGAAATCTATCGGATTAGAGTCAAATCTAAGATAGGGAGCCATAAATCGAGTTAATGCAAGACTAGGGGTTTTAATTAGAAAGAGATTTCAATTAATGAACCTAGGATTAGTTATTCTTATCCTCGACGGAGGTATTGACATAATTTAAGGATCTCTACGAATCAAGTCAAATGAAGAAATCGCCTAGTTCAGAGTTAGATAACAAGTGAAGTCTAGGTGGATTCTTCCTTAGGAATTGCCTTTATCAATCAATTTTCCCAAAAGCAATTTCCCAATTTACTCTTTGTCGCATCCTTAGTTTAGTTTAGCGTTAATTAGTTTACACAAACCACCTCTTTATTTTTAGGTTAGATAATAGGAAGAAAGTCATTACTAGTACTTTTAGTTCATTGGATTCGATATTCTGGTCTTGCCACTAACTATACTACTAATCGATAGGTGCACTTGCCTTTATCGTGATATTAGTTAGTTTATAAGTGCGATCATATTTTATTACTTCATCATCACGAGATCAACTAGAGGCACCTGTCAGAGAAAAACAAAAAGAAATAAAAATTTAGTAAACAAAACCTAAAAAAATAGAAAATAAATTGCAAGAAAAGTAAAAATAGTTAAAGTAATAGAAATCGAGTGTTCCTAATATTTTTGTTCCCCGGCAACGGTGCCAAAAACTTGATGTGTGAGATAAGTTTCAAATTTTATGATCGTACCTAGACACTAACTATTATCACGATAAAGGGAAGCACACCTATCGAACAATAGTATAGTTTAGTGGCAAGATCAGAATGTCGAACCTAAAGGAACTAAAAGTTCTAGTAATAACTTTCTCTCTATTATCTAACCTAGAAAATAAAGGGGAGTTGGTTCATATTAAAATTTAACTAAACTAAAGATGCGACAAAGAATAAATTAGGGAAAGACTTTGGGAAAACTAATCGATTAAGGCAATACCCAAGGAAGAATCCACTTAGACTTCACTTATTATTTAACTTTAAACTAGACGATTTGTTCAATCGACTTGATCCGTAGAGATCCCAAAATTATATTAATATCTCTCTCGATACTAAGAACAACTAACCCTAGGTTAATTAATTAAAATTTCCTTCTAATTAAAACCCCTAATGTTGCATTAACTCGATCTATGGATCCCCTTATTAGATTTGACTCTAATCTGACAGATTTTCGTCGTCCTATGTCTAGGATTGCGATCAACTCCACTTAATTACGTTGGGTCTACTATTAAACAGGGACTTTTGCTTCACTGAATAAGCACATTCGACTTGAATCAATATCTTGAAATATTAACTCAAGAATTAAAAACACAATTAAGAACAATCAAATATTTATCATATAATTCAGGTAACAATAACAAGATTCGTCTTAGGTTTCATCCCCCTCAGGTATTTAGGGGATTTAGTTCATATAATAAGGAAAACATCTCAAAATAAGGAAAACAACAAAACATAAAGA
The DNA here is from genome assembly GCA_020496765.1 of Gossypium stocksii. Classification (NCBI taxonomy): domain Eukaryota; kingdom Viridiplantae; phylum Streptophyta; class Magnoliopsida; order Malvales; family Malvaceae; genus Gossypium; species Gossypium stocksii. The sequence goes on from CM035624.1 coordinate 30,527,462, forward strand.
AAACCCGAAACTCCTGAAAGAAATTTAGGAAGATCTTCAGTCTTGATGTAGATCCTTGCTTCCGAGATGGATCGATCGGCTTTCCTTGAGTAATTCACTACCTTCTGCTCCTTTAGTCCTCTCCTAGGGTGTTTATATAGACTCTGAAGTACCTTTCTTAGCCCCTAAATAGCCTTTTTCGCATGAAATTGAAACTCGTCATCATAGAGACATGCCCGTGTGACACGCCCGTGTGCTTCAGGTTTAGGCCGTGTTCAGGTCTGCTAAATAGGCATGGGCGTGTGGTGTACCCGTGTGAGGAACTCCAGGCCGTCTTGATTTCTCACTCTGGCCCATTTTCTCCGTTTTTGGCCCGTTTCTCGTTCTTTTCACTTTCCTATGCTCACCTAAGTATAAAGCATGAAATTAAAGATTTAGGAGCATCAAATTCCACAAATTCAATGATAATTCATCCATAAATGTGCCAAATGTGGGATAAAAATATGTATATATTATGGTTTATGAAAGAGCCAAAAGTCTAAAAGGATGATAAAGAAAGAAGAGAGAAAAGAATATGTTCGGCCAACCACTACTCAAATTGCTTGTGAAAGAACCAAGAAGAATGGCTTTCGGTTTAGGAGTAAAATAGAAGAAGAAGGAAAAAGAATAAAAGAAGGGGAAGGAGGAAAGGTCGGCTATGAAAGACACTTGAAAGAATAATAATAAGAGTGTAAAGGAAGATAAAGAATATTGTTCGGTAGAGAATGAGAAATGTCTAAAAGCAGAACAATTTCACAAGAGGCACAAACCCGAAACAACCCAAATACAGAAATTGCACTAAAAGAATTTGACTAGCACTTGCATAAAGAAGAAAAGACTACCAATTTGGCACAAAATGCACAAAACTGAAAGTGCTCAAAGAATATTGCCCCCAAACACTCCAATTGCTGAAAATGCACACAATGGACTCTGTAGCCAAATTTTCATAATCAAGTTCCCCCAATCGGCTTCAAACTCTCCAAGTTTGAATTCCATGATACATTCCACCCAACTCTCCTCCATATCCATAACCACCATTTTCAAATCCCTTAATTTCCTCGCTTTGACCAAGTCCTATAACACCCCTAAACCCTGCGCAGACGTTATGGCCGACTCTGGCGATGTCACATTGAAGTGTGTTTTAAAAACTCAGTTGTTTGGGAATTCGTTTATAAAAACCCGCCTTGTTAAATTTGTCATGCCTAGCAATATGTTTGCTTAAGTTATGTTTTAGTTACTCTTGCAAACTTGTTTGTTACGGAAGTTTTACTATTCAATTTGTTTGTTACGATGACAAGGTATTTTAAAAATGATTATCTTTTAAGAAAATGCATCCTAGCACTATCAAATTGAAAAAAGCCCAGAGTTAAAGTTTAAAGTTAGAAAAAAGGCCTTATTACAACCCAAAATAAACATAATTTAAAATAATCGAATTGAAAGCAATTCTAATACGTGTGGCCGTCTTCGAGTCTCTCACTGCACCAAATCACCTATGCCTGGGATTACCTGTACAGTCAAATAGTTAGATGGGTTTACGAAAACTCAATGTGTAATCCCAAATAAAAATAGAGTCATGCAGAAACAATCTGGACCTAAGCCAAATCTAGTAATAGAATAGATTGGGCCTAAGCCCATTTCAGAACAAAAGCAGTATGGGCCTTAGCCCATATTAGTACAGAGATAGAGTAATTAACATGCAACAACCCTACCCATTAAGCCTCTACACACTAGCTCCGTCCAGCCCTACACACCATGTGGGGATATAATATCAACCCACCCAACCCTACACACCATATAATAGCACCGATGTAGCATTAAACAGAATTTGCAACCGAGCTACCAAAATAGAATACTTCCTTCAATCACATAACCCAACCCCATGTTATGCAACATACATCAGTGACATGCTATCACGTATTATCATGCATGTGAACAGAAAAATATACATATACCAATCATCTCATGGCATACACAATCATCCATACATCATATAGGGTCTAAACATACATTTTACCTACGAGGGCATCTTGGTCATTTTACCCCTTAGGGGTATTTCAGTCATTTTCATCAAATTAGGCCCATAAATCTCTTAGGCCCAATAGTGGATCCACAATCGTCTCGCGCGACTCGTCTGACCAAAACAGTACAAAAATTTTTATTGGGCCCATAGCCCACAGGTTGTCCCATTAGGGCCCACGTAGCCGTGTGGCCCACATAGCCCAAAATTTATTTAGGCCATGTGTACTGTAACGCCCTAATTTTTAGATTTCTCTTGGATTGTTGTTCATCTGATAAAATGTTTGAACTCTGGTATTTAGGTGTGTAATGCATGTTTGGGGATTGTTAATGGGCCTATGGAAGGCCCAGGCGTTGGTTAAAAACTTGGCAAAATTTTGTATTTTTGACTTAGAAGATAGGGGGCCTTGGAAAGTAGATGTTATAAGTTAATGTGTGTGAAATGAGACACAAGCTAGCCAGTGGTGGAGTGGCAATATAACGCCACTTAGGAGCTACAAAAGTGGCGCCTAAAAGAGTGTGGAGGTCAAGGGTTCAAGTCTCAGGTATGTATTAAGGTGTCTTATTTTTATGAATAGAAGAGGTAAGTGGTAGACTTCAAGTTAAACTCTGGTTGGAGGAGTTTGAAATGGTCATATGAGTTAATCAAGGAGGAGGTTGAGGAGCAAATCAAGGATATTTCAAATTGGAATGAAGTGGCCGGCCAAAGGACTCTCTATGGTGCAAATCGGCAAGCAAGTCAATTCATAGAATTATCGACAATTCAAGGTTAGTGTGCCGATTTCTTTAGGGGTTTTGGAGTCCTTGTGCCATTTGGGGGTATAGCATTTTTAGGCTTTTCCTTCTTTTGTACATATTCAAGGTCATTCTTTTCTTCTCTTCTAACCTCAAGCCGAAACCTATCATCTCCCTAGAGTCTCATTGCTGATTTCTTTTCTTTACCGAATCTACTCCTCTATTTTCCCTTCCTTCATTCTACTTCTTTTCTTCTTCCACCTCAAACTGATTGCACAATCATTATCCCCTTCCTTAACCGAATCCATTCTCCCTTGTTTCTCTTCTCTAAACCTCTGTCGACAACTTCAAAAAAAGAAGTCGAAACTCACTATGGCCGATTACCCCTTTTGCCAAAACCGATTGCCTCTTTTCTTACAAATCCTTCAATTAGCCGAACCCCTATCCCTTCATCCCTTCTATTTACCGAATCACTCTTCTCTCCCTCTCTTCTTCTTTCACTTCATAACCTGAATATTTGGTGGATCGTGGTTAGATCGGTGTGATAGTGTAGTCAAGGAGAGGATCGTGCATCGAAGGATCTTGAAGGCTAGCAATTGGACATCTAGTCCATAATCGACAGAAAGGCTCTCTCTACGTTGGTTTCGTCAACACTTCGACAGTTAACAGGTGTGTAACATACTCCCGCTATAGACTAGGACGGCAACGGCCGTAATGACCAAAAGTGACCGACAAATGACCGAAAGTGACCGGTTGTGAAATCTCTGTGTAATCATTTATGCTGTTAGAGTCAACTTTAGATTCAATGGTGATAGAACTGTAGAAGGTGCGATTCTGAGCATTTCGGTAAGTTGGGCTTGAATGGGCCAAAGGTGGGCCTAATGGGTTTCCGAGCCCATATCAGCCAAATTGTCATTAAAAGCATTCTGGCGGTATGTGAGAATAAACCGGTTAAAATTAACAAGCTGAACATTAAAATTTGGATTTAACGGGCTTAAGACGATAGTGGATTTAGTAAGGCCATTAGGGGTTTTTAGGGCTAAAAAGGGCAAAATTGGAAACTAAGGGTAAAATGAACTTCTGAAGTCACATATGGACTAATAGTCACTTGATATTCATAAAATCCCTGAGAATCGATAAAATGACTAAAATACCCCTAAGTATGGAAATTACCATTTTACCCCTAAGTGTAAAATGACCTTTATACCTGTTTCTGCATGTCATATCTCATAATATATGTATATATTTGATGCATGAGATTCTGTATGTTATATGTCATAACATGGATGCCTGTTGCGTGGGGTTTGGGTTTATGATGGAGGAAGCGTTCTGGCAGCCTCACTGCAATCTGGTGGCCTCGCCACATATTATATATCTGTTCTGGTGGCTTCGCCATAATATCTGTATCTGGTGACCTCGTCACAATATCTGGCAGCCTTGCTGCAAATTTCTGTGGTGTGTAGCGGTTGGGCGGGTCGAGTAGTCTCCCCATATGGTGTAAGGCTGGTACGGGGGTGTTATGGATGGACCTGGGTTGGGTTTTCTGTTTGCATATTATATCTGATCTGTATCTGTTATGGGCCTTTGGGCTTAACCTGATTTCTGAAATAGGCCAATGCCCAATTAATCTGATTCTGAGGCTTGATCTGTTTTGGCCTATGGTTGAGATTATGTTGCACACTGAGTTATCAAACTCACCCCTTTAATTTCATCTCTGCAGGTAACCCTCAACCATAGTGGGCTTGTAGCTGTGAGAGATTCGGAGTGGCCACAACATCTGCAAGTTCGGTTTTTTTCCGTTTTACTTTAAGTATCTTAATTTGCTATTATTTTTAGGTTTAATTGTAATAAGGCCGCTATTTAAATTTCTTTATTGGTTTTATTTTCTTTAAAGATTTAATTCATACTTTATGGAAACTGCTAGCTATAGGCTGCGCGAGTTTTTCAAACTCCTAAAAATGTTTTCCAAACTCAACAAGTTCAAAATATGGATAACCTAAAGGCTTAACAAAATGACTTTTCACAAACTTGCTGTTTTAATGAAAATCTCACTTAAGCCACAACAAGCAAAAAGGTCATAAACTTAGATGTAGGACCATGTGACACACTAGATCTAGCCATCACATCTAGGCCAGGTTTGGGGTGTTACATTTAGTGGTATCAGAGCCCAGTTGCAACAACTCGGCTGTGGATCGGGTCTAAAAATGGAAGTTTTCAAACAGTCAAAACAAAGATGTCCGAAAGATCATGTTTTTAACAAGTGTTTTCAAAATTAATTGGAACTTGTTTTGATGAACTCCTTTATTTTCAAACAATAAATTAAGTTTTCCTTAGTAATCTTTCGAAAGAGTGGCACACCGAATCTCCGGCCCAAGCCTGTAAGTTTTCTGAACTTTTCTGAATAATTCTGCAATTCTGATTATATGCCTGACTAAGACTCTATTATGATACTTTAGTTAGGATATTACTGAAACTATAGAAACTCTGATAAGTATACTGAGACTGTAGCTAGGTTTTCGCGAAAGAAACTGGACTCTGAAATTCTACTTATTCATAAGACATCTGTAATAAACACTGGAATATTAATCTGATTCATAAAACTTCTAAAACAGATAATACGAAATGAGTACGCGAGCAGCTCGTGGTAGGGGCCGTGGACGTGGCCGAGGTAGTGTACGAGCTGGATCTTCATCTTCGGGGCATGCGCCAGCAGCTGATGTACCGGTACCACCGGCAACTGAGGTGGAGTCTCATGATCGAGGTGTAGGGGACGATGCCCTATCGCAAGCAATGCTTCGGGTTCTGGAAAGGGTTGCTGGGGCTAGTACTGGTAATGGATTTCGAGGTTCTATATCTGAGTGACTCCGGGCTAATGGAGCAGAGTTCTTTAGAGGTGTGTCAGGTGTAGCCCCAAATGTGGTCGAGTATTGGTTGGAGGCCACAGAGCGAATCATGGACGATCTAGACTGTTCTGTGGAGCAGAAACTGAAGGGAGCCGTATCGTTGCTTAGAGATGAAGCCTATCAGTGGTGGCTCACAGTGAGAGATGGAACTTCAGCTGGTAAGGTAACTTAGGAGCTGTTTAAGACAGCCTTTAAAGGGAAATATGTTGGGGCTAGCTATGTGGACGCCCGCCGAAAAGAATTCTTGAATTTGGTTCAGGGAGGTAGGACAGTATCTGAGCACGAGGCTGAATTTCTGAGGCTGAGCCGATATGCTTCCGGGATAGTTGCTACTGAATATGAGCGTAGCGTGCGCTTCGAGGATGGCCTGAGGGATGAATTGAGGGTGCTGATTGCTCCTCAGAGGGAGCGTAACTTTGCTGCTTTGGTAGAGAAAGCTAAGATATCTAAAGAGGTGAAACGGACAGAAAGGCAGAATCGCGAAAAGGATAGGAACCGGTTCCGGAGGGATTCTGGACCATCAGGTGGGGCCAACAGGAATGTTAAGATGGCAAGAGTGGCGGAGCCGGTGCGAGCAGTACCCATGAACACTGTTCGACCGCAGGGTTGTAGGAGTTGTGGTAAGGTACATATGGGCGAGTTTCGAAAACGTTCTGGAGCTTGTTTTCAATGTGGATCGATGGAGCATAGGGTTAAAGAGTGTCCCGAAGAACCAGATCAGGGACAAGTTATGGATTAGAGGGTTGCTCAACCAGTAAGGGGTGGACTACCAGCTCCGAGAGGCCGTGGACAAGGTAGAGGTAGAAATGGTAATGGTCGGGGACGAGGAGCACCTGGCAAGGGTGCTGGTTTTGCTGAGGCTCGTCAGCCAGCGTTGGTGTATGCAGCTCGTCGTCAAGAGGAGGGTGATGCTCCTAACATCATAACCAGTACGTTTTTGATTTCTAGTATGCCATACACTGCGTTGATAGATGTTGGATCTACCCATTCTTATGTTGCATGTGCTATATCTGGGTTGCTGGGTGTGCGTTCTGAGGAGACAGTGAGTGGGGTATCTGTACTAAGTCCATTGGGTCATTCGGTTAGGGTAGACAAACTGTATAGAGACGTACCTATAGAAACTCAAGGAAAAATCTTTTCTGGAGACTTGATGGAGCTACCTTTCGGAGAATTTGATCTTATCTTGGGAATGGATTGGCTTGTTAAGCATAAGGCTACTCTGGATTGTGCTGCAAAGCGAATGAGGTTAAAGACCTCAGAGGATAAGGAGGTTATGGTGATAGGTGAGCGTAAAGATTATCTATCTAATGTGGTGTCGGCTTTGAGAGCCGAGAAGTGGATCTGAAAAGGATGCGAGGCTTATTTGGCATTCATAAGTCAAGCAGAAACTGAGGAACTGACTGTGGACAAAGTTAGAACTGTTAGCGATTTTCAAGATGTGTTTCTTGAAGAGTTTCCAGGATTGCCTCCGAATCGAGAGGTTGAATTTGGGATCGACTTGTTGCCTGGTACGGCACCGGTGTCTATTGCACCCTATAGGATGGCACCGAGGGAGTTGGTGGAGCTGAAAGCTCAAATTCAAGAACTGTTGGATAGAGGCTTTATTAGGCCAAGTGTGTCTCCATGGGGAGCACCAGTGTTGTTCGTCAAGAAGAAAGATGGGTCAATAGGAATGTGCATCGATTATCGGCAGTTGAACAAATTGACGATTAAGAATAAGTACCCGTTGCCAAGAATCGATGACTTGTTTGACCAGCTTAGAGGAGCTTCAATATTTTCTAAAATCGACCTTCGATCTGGATACCATCAGTTAAGGGTGAAAGAGGTGGATATTCACAAGACAGCATTCAGAACTCGATATGGGCACTACGAGTTCTTGGTGATGCCATTTGGGCTGACCAATGCACCTGTAGCATTTATGGATCTGATGAATCGAGTGTTTCAGCCATACTTGGATCGTTTTGTAGTCGTATTTATCGACGATATTTTGGTTTATTCTGAATCTGAGGAGAAGCATGATGAGCATCTCCGTGTGGTGCTACAAGTGTTAAGGGAAAATAAGCTTTATGCGAAATTCAGTAAGTGTGAGTTCTGGTTGAGGGAGGTAACTTTCTTGGGGCATGTTGTTTTTGCAGAGGGGATTAAGGTGGACCCTCGAAAGATTGAAGCAATCTTGGAATGGAAACCACCAAGGTCAGTGGCAGAAATTCAAAGTTTTTTTGGTCTAGCTGGGTATTATAGAAGATTTGTGGAAGGATTTTCTGTGATGGCAGCGCCATTGACAAAACTCATAAGGAAAGGAGTACCATTTATTTGGACCGAGCAGCAATAGGAAGCTTTTGAGAGACTAAAAAAGGTTCTGACCGAGGCACCTATACTGATTCAACTAGAGTCTGGAAAAGATTTTACTGTGTACAGTGACGCATCACATGTTGGGTTGGGCTGTGTGCTGATGCAAGAAGGTAAAGTGGTTGCATATGCATCGCGGCAGCTTAAACCTCATGAAGTAAACTATCCTACCCATGATCTGGAGTTGGCAGTAGCAATCTTTGCACTTAAGATTTGGAGACATTATCTGTATGGAGAGAGATGTATCATATACACTGATCATAAGAGTCTTAAGTACTTGCTAACTCAGAAGGAGCTAAATTTTAGGCAACGGAGATGGATAGAGTTGCTTAAGGATTATGATTGTGTGATCGAGTATCATCCAGGTAAAGCTAATGTGGTGGCTGATGCCCTAAGTCGTAGAACTGTATCTGTTCTGAGAGCGATGTTTGCTCGTTTGAGTCTGTATGATGACGGTAGTCTGTTAGCAGAACTACAAGTAAGGCCAACCTGGGTGGATGAGATTAAGGAAAAACAGTCGAGGGATGAGTCTCTTGTTTCTCGATTTCAGCAGATTAAGGATGGGAATACTTCTAAGTTTGGACTTAACAGTGAAGGAGTTCTATGTTTCCGAGGTAGAGTTTGCATCCCGAAGGATTCTAATTTGAGGCAAGCAATTCTAAATGAAGCTCATAAAGGACTGTGTGCTATGCATCCTGGAGGTAATAAGATGTATCATGACCTAAAGGAGTTGTATTGGTAGCCTGGGTTGAAGCGTGAGGTAATGGAATTTGTCGGAAAATGTCTGACCTGCCAGCAAGTGAAAGCTGAACACCAGTTACCTTCTGGACTTCTGCAACCAGTGAAAGTACCACTTTGGAAGTGGGAGATGGTGACCATGGATTTTGTAAGTGGGTTGCCCTTGACACCGTCGAAGAAGTACTCGATTTGGGTGATTGTGGATAGGTTGACTAAATCTGCTCATTTCATCCCTATACGTACTGATTATTCACTTCAGAAGTTAGCCAAATTATATGTAGCAGAGATTGTACGACTGCATGGGGTACCAGTGTCAATCATTTTTGATCGAGATCCTAGGTTTACATCTCGGTTCTGGAAAAAGTTGCATGAGGCGCTGGGAACACGACTAAACTTTAGTACGACTTTCCATCCTCAGACCGATGGTCAATTAGAAAGGGTTATTCAGACTCTGGAAGACATGTTGAGGGGATGTGTTATTGACTTTCGAGGCAGTTGGGAGGATTATCTACCATTGGCAGAGTTTGCGTATAATAACAGTTATCAGGCTAGTATTCATATGGCACCTTATGAAGCATTGTATGGTCGTAAGTGTCGCTCACCTAGTTGTTGGACTGAGTTGGGCGAGCGGCAAGTTCTTGGACCTGAGTTGGTAGCAGAGACTGAAGAGAAGGTCAAGGTGATAAGGGATCGGTTAAAAGAGGCATCTAACTGGCAAAAGTCTTATGCAGATCTGAGGTGTAAGGAGATTGATTATTCAGTGGGTGGCATGGTTTTTCTGAAGGTTTCGCCTTGGAAGAAGATACTAAGATTTGGTAAGAAAGGCAAGCTAAGTCTGCGGTTCATTGGGCCTTATCGAGTTCTTAAGCGAGTAGGTCCAGTTGCTTATCAGTTGGAATTACCTCCGGAGCTAAACAGGATTCATGATGTGTTTCACGTATCCATGTTAAGACGATATCGTTCTGACCCTACTCATATCCTACTAGTTGCAGAAGTGGAAGTACAGCCTGATTTGACTTTTGAGGAAGAGCCTATGCAGATTCTAGATCGAGACGTGAAGGTTCTAAGCAGGAAGTCGGTTCCATTAGTAAAGGTACTTTGGCGTAATCGTGGCAGAAAGGAAGCTACTTGGGAACCAGAGGAGGCAATGCGTCAACAATACCCTCATTTGTTTGGATCAGGTAAATTTCGAGGATGAAATTTCTTTAAGGAGGGTAGAGTTGTAACGCCCTAATTTTTGGGTTTCTCTTAGATTGTTGTTCATCTGATAAAATGTTTAAACTCTGGTATTTAGGTGTGTAATGCATGTTTGGGGAGTGTTAATGGGCCTATGGAAGGCCCAGGCGTTGGTTAAAAACTCGGCAAAATTTTGTATTTTTGACTTAGGAGATAGGGGGCCTTGGAAAGTAGGTGTTATAAGTTAATGTGTGTGAAATGAGACACAAGCTAGCCAGTGGTGGAGTGGCAATATGACGCCACTTAGGAGCTACAAAAGTGGCGCCTAAAAGAGTATGGAGGTCAAGGGTTCAAGTCTCAGGTATGTATTAAGGTGTCTTATTTTTATGAATAGAAGAGGTAAGTGGTAGACTTCAAGTTAAACTCTGGTTGGAGGAGTTTGAAATGGTCATATGAGTTAATCAAGGAGGAGGTTGAGGAGCAAATCAAGGATATTTCAAGTTTGAATGAAGTGGCTAGCCAAAGGAATCTCTATGGTGCAAATCGGCAAGCAAGTCAATGCATAGAATTTTCGGCAATTCAAGGTTAGTGTGCCGATTTCTTTTGGGGTTTTGGAGTCCTTGTGCCGTTTGGGGGTATAGCATTTTTAGGCTTTTCTTTCTTTTGTACACATTCAAGGTCATTCTTTTCTTCTCTTCTAACCTCAAGCTGAAACCTATCATCTCCTTAGAGTCTCATTGCCGATTTCTTTTCTTGACCGAATCTACTCCTCTATTTTCCCTTCCTTCATTCTGCTTCTTTTCTTCTTCCACCTCAAACCGATTGCACAATCATTATCCCCTTCCCTAATCGAATCCATTCTCCCTTGTTTCTCTTCTCTAAACCTCTGTCAACAACTTCAAAAAAAGAAGCCGAAACTCACTGTGGCCGATTACCCCTTTTGCCAAAACCGATTGCCTCTTTTCTTACAAATCCTTCAATTAGCCGAACCCCTATCCCTTCATCCCTTCTATTTGCCAAATCACTCTTCTCTCCCTTTCTTTTTCTTTCACTTCATAACCCGAATATCTGGTGGATCGTGGTTAGATCGGTAAGTACCTTGAGTCATTATTTCGTTAGTTTTCAGGATTTAAGTCAGGAAGCCGAACCCCTTAGGGGTATTGTCATTTTGAAATTAAAAAGGCTCTTTGGCCTCTTTCTTTTGTTGGAAGGTGCGATAGTGTAGTCAAGGAGAGGATCGTGCATCGAAGGATCTTGAAGGCTAGCAATTAGACATCTAGTCCATAATCGACAGAAAGGTAAAGGCTTTTAGGGACTTAGGCTATGTTGGCCGACTTTTGTAAGGATTTATGACTCTTTGGTTATCGAATATTAGACTAAAAAGTTAGTGTTCAATTGTAGGCTCTCTCTACGTGGGTTTCGTCAACGCTTCGACAGTTAACAGGTGTGTAACATACTCCCGCTATAGACTAGGACGGCAACGGCCGTAATGACCAAAAGTGACCGACAAATGACCGAAAGTGACCAGAAACTCGGTCTTGTGAAATCTCTGTGTAATCGTTTACGCTGTTAGGGTCAACTTTAGATTCGATGGTGACAGAACTGTAGAAGGTGCGATTCTGAGCATTTCGGTAAGTTGGGCTTGAATGGGCCAAAGGTGGGCCCAATGGGTTTCCGAGCCAATATCAGTAAAATTGTCATTAAAAGCATTCTGGTGGTAAGTGAGGATAAACCGGTTAAAATTAACAAGCTGAACATTAAAATTTGGATTTAACGGGCTTAAGACGATAGTGGATTTAGTAAGGCCATTAGGGGTTTTTGGGCTAAAAAGGGCAAAATTGGAAACTAAGGTTAAAATGAACTTCTGAAGTCACATATGGACTAATAGTCACTTGATATTCATAAAATCCCTGAGAATTGGTAAAATGACTAAAATACCCCTAAGTATGGAAATTACCATTTTACCTCTAAGTGTAAAATGACTTTATACCTGTTTTTGCATGTCATATCTCATAATATATGTATATATCTGATGCATGAGATTCTGTATGTTATATATTATAACATGTATGCCTGTTGCATGGGGTTTGGGTTTATGATGGAGGAAGCATTCTGGCAGCCTCGCTGCAATCTGGTGGCCTCGCCACATATTATATATCTATTCTTGTGGCTTCGCCATAATATCTGTATCTGGTGGCCTCGTCACAATATTTGGTAGCCTCACTACAAATTTCTATGGTGTGTAGCGGTTGGGTGGGTCGAGTAGTCTCCCCACATGGTGTAAGGCTGGTACGGGGGTGTTATGGATGGACCTGGGTTGGGTTTTCTGTTTGCATATTATATCTGATCTGTATCTATTATGGGCCTTTGGGCTTAACCTAATTTCTGAAATGGGCCAAGGCCCAATTAATCTGATTCTGAGGCTTGATCTGTTTTGGCCTATGGTTGAGATTATGTTGCACACTGAGTTATCAAATTCACCCCTTTAATTTCATCTCTGCAGGTAACCCTCAACCATAGTGGGCTTGGAGCTGTGAGAGATTTGGAGTGGCCACAACATCTGCAAGTTCGGTTTTTTTTTCCGTTTTACTTTAAGTATCTTAATTTGCTATTATTTTTAGGTTTAATTGTAATAAGGCCGCTATTTAAATTTCTTTATTGGTTTTATTTTCTTTAAATATTTAATTCATACTTTATGGAAACTGCTAGCTATAGGCTGCGCGGGTTTTTCAAACTCCTAAAAATGTTTTCCAAACTCAACAAGTTCAAAATATGGATAACCTAAAGGCTTAACAAAATGACTTTTCACAAACTTGCTGTTTTAATGAAGATCTCACTTAAGCCACAATAAGCAAAAAGGTCATAAACTTAGATGTAAGACCATGTGACACACCAGATCTAGCCATCATGTCCAGGCCGGGTTTGGGGTGTTACATGATGAATACAATGAGATTGTTTATATGATATGAATTGATGTTTAAAGGAAATGAATATGTCACGTATGAAAGATAGTAGTATCTTTAGTCATAGTAATATTCAGCTAAAGGGATGAGTTTTTAGCTTAAATAGAAGTATGTTTTAAATTCAACTAAATTCATTGCTTAAAACTTACTAAGCATAAATGCTTACCCCGTTGCCTTGGATTGTCTGTTTTATAGATCTTGTTCATTAGCTACGATCTCTGAAATCACATGATCGAAGTCATCCACACTATCAGAACTTCTTCGGTATTTTATAGCTAAACCTTTGTAAATGGCATGTATAGGTTTCGTTTTGTTGTTGTTAAATAAGAAATGTTTTGTTGTATATAAGTATAGCCATGCGAAAATGACTTGCTAATTACTTTTCTTCTTGAATATGGATTTTAAGTTTAATCTCGTGGATAAAAAATGAATGTGTAGGTTGGTACTTTCGTTTGCTAATATATTTGAAGTAATGTGTTCTTTGATAATTATGTTTGAAGACCATTTATGGGCTAAATATATATATATACACATTCGGCAATTGCAAGTAAATTCAACAGTGTACGTTAGAAAATGCTTAAATTGTTCTTGGTAGAATGGATATGTAAACAAATGAATAGAACCTAATGAATGAGGATGCATAACTCATTTGATTCAATAGAGTCATTGGTGCTTAGTTGATGCGTATAACAGTGTCTGATGTTATTCATGGATGTATGTTTGCAAAATGTTTGAAACGTTTTGGTGACTTGAGTATCTGTTGGATAGATTGGATATATATGCATAATCGGTTCTACTTCATAAGTTTTATAATCAGCTTGGGTTTATAAAATGTTACCATATGAATAGTAACCTTTGTTTGACTTGTATAATCAGCTACATGGTGAGTGTTCATGCATGCCCATAAGTTTCAAGTATTGAGTGCTTAAAATTATATGGAAATTGATATACTTTTAAAGTTATACATTTTGATTTGAACTTAGTTATATGCATGCGCTTAGGCTATTATTCACAAAGGCACAAATATAAATCTTATTATTATGTTTAAAATGTAGTACTTGTCGGGTAATGCCTCGAAATCCCTCCGGCGACAGATACAGGATTTGGGGTGTTACAGACGACGTGTATGTGCATCAATTATCGCCAGTTGAACAAACTGAAGATAAAGAACAGGTATCTTCTGCCAAGAATCAACGATCTGTTTGACCAGCTTAGGGGAGCATCGGCATTTTCCAAGATCGATCTTTGGTCTGGATACCATCAGTTAAGGTTCAAGGAGGTGGATATTCATAAGACAACATTCAGAACTCGGTATGGTCATTACGAGTTTTTGGTTATGCCATTTGGACTAATGAATGCACCTGCAGCTTTCATGAATCTGATGAATCGAGTATTCCTACCACACCTAGATCGATTCGTTGTCGTCTTTATTGACAATATTTTGGTGTATTCGGAAATTGAGGAGAAGCATGATGGGCATCTCCATATTGTGCTACAAGTGCTGAGAGAGAAGCAACTCTATGCAAAATTCAGTAAGTGTGAATTTTGGTTGCGAGAAGTGACTTTTTTGGGTCATGTTATTTCTGCTGAGGGGATTAGGGTACATCCTCAAAAAATTGAGGCAGTTCTGGATTGGAAGTCGCCGAAGTCGATATCAAAAATTCAGAGTTTTCTGGGTCTGGCAGGGTATTACAGAAGATTTGTAGAAGGATTCTCTTTGATTGCTGCACCGTTGATGAAATTGTTGAGAAAAGGAGTAGCATTTGTATGGAATGAGAAACAGCAAGAAGCCTTTGATAGGTTGAAGAAGGTTTTAACTGAGGCGCCAGCGTTGATTCAGCCAGAGTCTGGGAAGGATTTCACGTTTTACAGTGATGAGTCGCATATGGGGTTAGGCTGTGTACTGATGCAAGAGGGTAAGGTGGTCGCTTATGCTTCGCGACAGCTAAAGCCTCACAAAGCGAATTACCCTACGCATGATCTAAAGTTGGCAACGGTGATTTTCGCATTAAAAATCTAGAGACACTATCTGTATGGAGAAAAGTGTATTATATACACAAATCATAAAAGTCTCAAGTATTTGTTGACTCAAAAGGAATTGAATCTTAGGCAACGAAGATGGATAGAGTTGCTTAAGGATTACGACTGTTCGATTGAGTATCACCTAGACAAGGCAAATGTGGTGGCTAATGCACTGAGCCGAAGGGCTGTAGCTAAGTTGAGAGTAATGTTTGCTCGTTTGAGTCTATATGACGATGGTAACCTATTAGCAGAGTTGCAAGTGAGACCAACTTGGACTGAGCAGATTAAAGAGAAGTAGTTAGAATATGATTCGTGGGTTCCTCGGTTTCAGCAAGTCGAGAGTGAGGAGAATTTAGACTTTGGACTGAATACTGATGGGGTTTTGTGCTTTCGTAGAAGAGTTTGTATTTTGAAGGATTCTGACTTGAGGCAGTTAATCCTAAAGGAGGCTCATGGTGGACCTTGGGCCATGCATCCTGGAGGTAATAAGCTGTATCGAGACTTGCGAGGGGTGTACTGGTGGCCTGGACTTAAGCAAGAGGTGACTGAGTTTGTGGGGAAATGTCTGACATGCTAGCAAGTAAAGGCTGAGGATCAACTGCCTTCTGGACTGTGGTAGCCAGTAAAGATTCCACTCTAGAAGTGAAAGAGAGTTACCATGGATTTTGTGAGTGGGCTACCGTTGACACCCTCCAAGAAAGACTCTGTATGGGTAATTATGGATAGGTTAACAAAATCTACCCATTTCATACCTGTCCGAACCGATTAATCAAGTTGGCCAAACTGTATGTGACGGAGATAGTACGACTGCATGGGGTGCCAGTCTCGATTATTTCTGATCGGGATCCTAGGTTTACATCTCGATTCTAGCAGAAGCTGCATGAGGCATTGGGTACACGATTGGACTTCAGCATTACTTTTCACCCTCAGACGGATGGACAATCAGAAGGGTTATTTAGGTTCTAGAGGACATGTTAAGGGGTTGTGTTATCGACTTTCGTGGTAGTTGGGAGGACTACTTGCCATTGGCAGAATTTGCATACAATAACAGTTATCAGGCAAGTATTCAGATGGCTTTATATGAGGCACTTTATGGGCGAAGGTGTCGCACGCCTACGTGTTGGACGGAATTGGGAGAACAACAAGTTCTTGGACCAGAGTTAGTGGCAGATACTGAGAATAAGGTTAAGTTGATCAGAGATCGGTTAAAGGAGGCATCTGATAGGCAAAAGTCGTATGCTGATTTAAAGCGTAAGGAAATTGAGTTCTCTGTAGGGGATATGGTGTTTTTGAAAGTCTCACCTTGGAAGAAGATCTTGAGGTTTGGCAAGAAGGGCAAGTTGAGTCTGCGATTTATTTGGCCTTATCGGGTTCTTAAACGGGTAGAGCCAGTAGCTTATCAGCTGGAGTTACCATCAGAGTTGGACCGTATTCATGACGTATTCCATGTGTGCATGCTAAGACGGTATCGATCGGATCCTTCGCATGTCATACAAGTGGAAGAGATTGAGGTAAAGATAGTTTTGACCTTTCAAGAGGAGACTGTGCAAATTCTGGATCGAGAGGTCAAAGTATTCAGAAAGAAGTCAGTTCCACCGGTACAAGTGCTTTGGCGCAATCATGGTAGAGAAGAGGCTACTTGGAAGCTAGAAGAGGCAATGCGTCAATAACACCCTCACTTATTTAGATTAGGTAAATTTTGAGGCTGAAATTTCTTTAAGGGGGTAGAGTTGTAATGCCCAAATTTTTGGGATTTTTTGAGATTTTTGCGATTATGAAGAAATTTTGAAATTTTGTTGTTAAGTTATGGAATTTATGTTTTAACTATGTTAATGGGCCTTTAGAAGGCCCCAGCCTAAGATAAAACCCGGCAAAAATATCAAATCTTGGAGTTAAAGTGAAGGGGACTTGGTTAAGTGGGCTTGTAAGAAAAAATTAGTAAAATAAGACACAAATAAGCCCTTGGTAAAGTGGCAATGTGGCACCACTTAGATGCTTAAAAAAGTGACGTGTGGTTGGAGTGCAAGGGCCAAGGTTCTAGTTGCATGGTAAGCAGTATGGTGTTTATTTTTGCTGTATGTGCTGATCATGTGTTGGAACTCAAGTGGAACTCTGCTGAAGAGAGTTTGGGTTTTTCATGAGATAAGATCAGGTAGATAAGGGGGAGAAATTATAGGAAATTTCAATGGGAACATGTAGTGGCCGATCAAAGGACTCTTGGGGTGTATTGCCGAATAGGTCAAGGGTTTTTGGTCCAGTATTTTCGGTTAGGGTGTTAAGGGGTTTTACTTTCGGCAATTAAGGTGATGTGTGCCGACTTGTGTAGGGGTTTAAGCTTTCGGGAATTGTTTGGGTTCTTTTCTGTCTTGCCAAATTAGGGTATAGTGCCTTAAAGTTCTTTTTCACCTCCTCCCTTTTGTTAGAAACTGAAACCTAAGCTTCCATACTCTCTTGTGCCGATTTGTCCATAGCTGAACCTATTCTTCTCTTCTCCTCTCTTCTTTCATTCTCTTCCTCTCTCCTCTCTTTCTTCTTCTCATCCTCTTCCTCTTTAATCTCCACAAGGCCGAATTTACCTCTTCTCTTCTCCTTTTTTTCAAGCCTAATCGATTACACTAAAAGTCGAAATCCTAAAAAGGTTGCTTTGGTGCCGATTTCTTCTTCGCCGAACCCCTCCTCTCTTCTTCATCCCTTTTAGCTGAAATTCACACTCTCAAAACCCCTAACCTCTGTCGACATCAGCTCTTCAATCCATAACTTCAAATTACCTTCTTCTCAATCTTACTAAAAGCTGAAACTACCACATCCATAGGGATTTGGGAGTCGAACTCTTAGACCTCTAAGAATCATTCTCTGTTTGTGTTTAGAGGCTAGATCTGCGTCAGATCTAAGTTAAGTATGGGATTGACTCATTTTGGTTCAGTGATTCTACGCGTGATCTAAGGGCTACCGATTGAGGGTTTGGACAAGTGGAACAACTAGATCTAGATCTAGTCCCTATTTTCGACAAGGCAAGTGTTCTAAGGCATTAAGGGAGGTTAGCCGACCTTGGTAAGCAAGTTTACAATTAGTGTCATTGAAACCTTGGATCTGATTTGGTGATAACTGATTGTAGGAAACCGTGGGAGATCTCATTAGCATTCATCGCAAATCAGGTGTGTAAACGAACACCCTTCAGTAGTCTAAATCAGCAAAAGCCAAAAAGCCAAAATGTCAAAATTCTGGCATTTCGTGGGCTTGTGAGCGTGCGAGCACTCGTAAGTCGGTTGGAAATAGTGAGATCTGTAATCACAAATGGTACGATGGAGGAGTGCACAATTTCGTGCACCTTGGTAAATTTGAGCCTCAATGGGCTGAAATTGGCCCAATGGGCTTACGGGCCCATACGAGTAAAAGTAAGCGGTAAGTGTGTAATGCCCCTACGCCCAAGACCGTTGCCAGAGTCTAGCTAGAGGTGTTAATAAACTAAGTTTCGGCATTTAAGAAATTTTACCTTGTTGATCTCAACATTAGTATTAGCAGTCCAACTGCGTCACGGTTACAAAAAAAATCATATCTCAAGTTACAAAACTCAAAATCAAGATCCATAAATTTTCCCTGAATCTAGACTCATACACCTATTTACTAATTGTTTTCTATAATTTTTAGTTGGGCCAATAAGTACAGTTTATTAGTTAAAGTTTCCCCTATTTCAGTGTTCGACTGCTCTGACCTCTATTAACTTTGAATCATTTCTCTCCCTGTACAAAATTAAAATGACTATGAAGTTAATTTTTTATAAAATTAGACTCAATAAGGAATCTATAAATATATAGTATGACTCCTAATTATTTTTTTTTACAATTTTTAACGAATTTCTAAAGTCAGAACAGGGGATTCAAAAATCGCTCTGACCCTATTCCACCAAAACACAGATATCTCATAAAATAGAACTCTTTCTTCCATATGAAAACAGACACAATAAGCTTCAATTTCATATTTTATTCACCACCTAAACTTTTCTCTACTATTTTTAGTGATTTTTCAAACTCACATCATTGCTGCTGAAAAATTTTGTTTTATAACAAAGTTCATCTTTTTATGGATTTCTATGGACTAAGTAACACATTAAACATACATGACACCAAATATAATCTAGATTGGCCATTCCAATGGCTAATCATTTCTAAGCATTTCCTTACCAAACCATCACCATATCATAAGAGCATTTACACAAAATGATTATAATGCTATACATGCCATATTCTTCACAAAAAAAAATAAGTCCATACCTGTTCACTTACCTTTATTTATCACATTCACCATCGATTCACTTTCATTTTAGGTGTTCTCCCAATTTCCTTAAGGTTCACCCGTTGAACACATTGGAATATAACTTGGGTTCGTGGATAGTATGCACGTAAATGTGCCATCCCCTTAGTTTAACAAGCTCATTAGCTTTTATAATTCAATTAGCCAAGCTACTATGTAACCCGGCCATAAACGAACTCAGACTCAACTCAACGAGCTCAGGCGTTCGCATCCATAAGTGAACTCGGACTCAACTCAACGAGCTCGGATGCCTAGTTACATCTCACGAACTCGGACTCAACTCAACGAGTTCGGAACTCAATCATCCTAGTGACATGTCACTTGTATCCTAATCTATTCCCAAGGTTCAAACGCGATTTTCTTCAATCGTACATCTTTGTCTTCTTCCTCGAAACGTTGGAACAGATACTTGGTAGCATTTCACATTTATCAAATAGCTCACATAATTTGCATATTACTAAATAATAATTCACAAAGCATAACATTTCATGATAATAAGTATTATATCATATAAATAACATTAAATCACTTAAAATAACAATTATGTTACCTTATTTACACATGAACCTACCTCGGTACAAAATATAGAAATTTTGCAATTTAGTCCACAATCTTTTCTTTTCCTCGACCAAGGTCGATTCCACGTCTTTCTTGATCTAAAATAACACATTGAGCTTATTTAATACTCACATTTATCAAAATAGTCCTTAACTCCAACTTTGAAAAAATTATGATTTTACCCCTAAACTTTTGCATATTTACACTTTTGCCCCAAAGCTCGAAAATTAAACTGTATCCCAAATTCTTATGTTTTAGGACATGCTGATTATTTATTTTCTAATAGCAACGTCAAATTCCCACTATAACATGTACTTATGAACAATAGGTATTTTTACCGATTAAGCTGTTTTTACTTGTTTTTACTTAAAACCGAGTAGCACAAGTTGTCTAACATAATTTAAAACCTCATATTCCATCACAGAACATCAAAATACACAAATTTCACCTATGGGTATTTTTCCAAATATGAACCCTAGCTTAAATTATTGCTAGCATAAGCTTTATCGAGCTATCGGGATTTCAAAAACGTAAAAATCATTAAAAACGGGGCTTGGAAACACTTACTATGAAGCTTGAAAGTTGAATAAACGCTAGCTATGGAGAGAAGCAAGGTTCGGCCAATGCATGAAGAAGATGATCGCTTTTTGTCATCTTTTTCCCATTTTATTCTTTTAATTTACTAAATGACCAAAATACCCTTAATGCCTTTCTTTGAAAATTTTCATGTACAAGCCCATTTTTGTCCAAAATTTTAGAAATTGGTCAAATTTCTATTTAAGACCTCCTAATTAATATTCCAAAGCAATTTCATACTAAAAGCTTCTAGAATACAAGTTTTGCAACTTACTCGATTTAGTCCCTAATTTCAAATTAAACACTTTATGCATAGAATTTCATCACGAAATTTTCACACCATCAAGCAATCATATCACAAACATCAAAATAATTATAAAATGATTATTTCTATCTCGGATTTGAGGTCACAAAATCACTATTTCGATTAGGCCCTAATTCGGGATATTACAACTCTCCCCCCTTTAGGGATTTTCGTCCTCGAAAATCTTACCGGTAAACAGATGTGGGTATTCTTTCCTCATAGTTTCCTCGGGTTCCCATGTAGCCTCTTCTACTCCATGCTTTTGCCACAACACTTTCACAAGAGCAATACTTTTATTCCTTAGTTGTTTGACCTCTCGAGCTAAAATCTTAATTGGTTCTTCTTCGTAGGTCATGTCTGGTTGTAGTTCGATTTCTGTCGGTGAAACCACATGTGAAGGATCTGAATGATACCGACGTAACATAGACACATGGAACATATCATGAATTTTCTCTAACTCTGATACTAATGCCAATCTATACGCTACTGGCCCAACTCTTTCAATTATTTCATATGGCCCGATAAAACACGGACTTAATTTGCCCTTCCGTCCAAATCTGAGAACTTTCTTCCATGAGACACCTTTAAAAATACCTTATCACCAACTTGAAACTCAATTTCTTTTCGTTTCAAATCTGCATAAGATTTCTATCTATCCGAAGCAGCTTTCAAATAATCTCGAATCACTTTCACTTTTTCTTTGGTTTCTTTTATTAGATCAACCCCATAGATCTGATTTTCCTTGAGTTTGGTCCAATACAACGGCGTCCGACACTTGCGACCGTGCAGTGCTTCATAAGGTGCCATTTTCAAACTCGTCTAATAGCTATTATTATAATCAAATTCTACCAACAGTAAATATCTTTCCCAACTACCTTGAAATTCCAATACACAACATCTGAGCATGTCTTCAAGAATCTGAATTACTCTCTCTGATTGTCCATCAATTTGTGGATGAAAAGCAGTGCTAAAATTTAACTTCGTACCTAATGCTTTTTGTAATTTTTGCCAAAACCGTAAAGTAAATCTCGGATCTCTATCTGAAATGATTGACAAAGGTATTCCATGTAGTCTAACAATTTCTCTGATATATAATTCAGCCAACTTGTTAAGAGTACGTACCGGAATAAAATGAGCCGATTTAGTTAATTTGTCAACTATTACCCAGATGGCATCTTTCTTTCCTGGAATCAACGGCAACCCTGAAACAAAATCTATAGTAATCCGATCCCATTTCCATTCAGGAACCATAATAGGCTAAAGTAATCCCGAAGGCACTTGGTGTTCATCTTTCACTTGTTGACAAATTAAGCATTTGGATACAAACTCCAATATATTTCTTTTCATTCCATTCCACCAATACATTTTCTTCAAGTCATTATACATTTTTGTACTACCTGGATGAATAAAAAAAAAAACCATTATATGCTTCCTGCAAGATCTTTTGAATCAATCCCTCATTCTTTGATACACAAATTCGATCTTTAAACATCAAGCACCCATCAGAACAGATTCTGAAATCTGACTCTGTATCAACCTCACATTGCTTCCTTTTAGCTTGCAGTTCTTTGTTGTTTTTCTGAGCTTCACAAATCTCTTGTAAAAACATCGGTCTTGCTTTCAACTCGGCTAGAATTGAACCATCATCTGACATTTCCAACCGAGTGTTCATAGCTCTTAAAGCAAACAACAACTTTCTGCTTAAGGCATCAGCAACTACATTTGCTTTTCCTGGATGGTAGTCAATCACAAGCTCGTAATCTTTCAACAATTCTAACCATCTCCGTTGTCTCAAATCCAAGTCTTTCAGTGACATCAAGTATTTAAGACTTTTGTGGTCGGTATATACTTGACACTTTTCCCCATACAGATAATGTCGCCAAATCTTCGAAGCAAACACTATAGCAGCCAGTTCCAGGTCATGAGTCGGATAATTCCTTTCGTGAGATTTGAACTGCCTCAAAGCATAAGCCAAAACCTTTCCTTCTTGCATAAGTACACATCCCAAACCGTTTCGAGAAGCATCACTATACACCACAAATTCTTTACCTGACTCGGGTTGTACCAACACTGGTGCTTCAGTCAATAACTTTTTCAATTTCTCAAAAGTCTATTGACACTCTTTTGTCCACTCAAATTTAACATCCTTTCGGAGTAGTCTGGTCATAGGAGCAGCAATTATAGAAAATCCATTCACAAATTGCTGGTAATATCCAGCTAGCCTCAAGAAACTTCTAACCTCTGTTACATTCTTCGGTGGTTTCCAATCAACAATAGCCAAAATTTTACTGGGATCAACCCGTATACAATCACCTGAAACAATATGACCCAAAAATCAAACTTCCCAAAGCCAAAATTCACTTTTACTAAACTTGGCATATAACTGATTATCTCTCAAAGTTTGCAACACTATCCTCAAGTGCTCGGAATGCTCTGTATCATCTTTCGAATAAATCAGGATATCATCTATAAATACTACAATAAACTTGTCCAAGTATGGCCGAAATATACGGTTCATTAAATACATAAACACAGCAGGAGCATTTGTCAACCCAAATGGCATAACTAAAAATTCATAATGACCGTACCTTGTTCTAAAAGTAGTTTTAGGTACATCTGACTCTTTGACCCGCAGCTGATAGTACCCAGATCTCAAGTCAATCTTTAAAAACCACGTCGCTCCTTTCAACTGATCAAACAAATCATCAATTCTCGGCAATGGATACTTGTTCTTAATTGTCACTTTGTTTAACTGTCGATAGTCAACACAAAGCCTTTGTCGGTCAACTCTTGCAACTGCGACTTTAATTCTTTCAACTCTGTTGGTGCCATTCTATACGGAGCAATCGAGATCGGAGCTATTCCCGGTATCAACTCAATACCAAATTCTACTTCCCTGACTGGAGGCAAACGCGGTAATTCTTCTAGAAATACATCCGTGAATTCACATACAACCGGCACTGATTCCACTTTCTTTTCAACTTCTTTTGTATTCATCACATACGCCAAATAAGCTTCATAACCCTTTCTCAAATATCTCTGAGCCGACATTGAAGAAATCACACTAGACAATGCCTCTGATTTATCTGATTCAACCCGCAGAATTTCACCATTTTCACACTTTAATTCTATGACCTTTTCTTTGCAACTTCCTATAGCATTATGCAATGTCAACCAATCCATACCCAAAATAACATCAAATTCATCAAACGGCAACAACATCAAGTCGGCAGGAAAATAATAACCCCGAATCATTAAAGGACATTTCTTGCATACTTTATCAACTATAACACATTTGCCTAACGGGTTTGACACTTTAATCATAAATTTTGTGTTCTCAACAAGCATATTCATACTAAATACCAATTTCATGCACACATATGAATGAGTAGAACCAGGATCAATCAAAGCAGTAATATTAACATTATAAAAAGAAAATATACTAGTAATCACATCGGGTGATGAAGCATCTTCACGCGCTGTAATGGCATAAGTTCTGGCCGAAGCTCTTGCTTCAGATTTAACGGCTGAATCTCTGACTACATTCTTGCTACTTGCTTCACTCCCAACTTTTCTCGAATACCTTCCTCTCGAGTCTGCACCACTAGTTTTAGTACTCTGAAATTTTTTTCTCAAATTTCTCTGGACAGTCTCTAATTAAAAGATCCGAAGAACCACACCAAAAATATTCATTTGCTCTACATGGACCAAAGTGTCTTCTACCACATCGTTGGCACTCAGGTTTACAAATCTCGAATTTCCCACACTAGCCACAGAGGTAGTCTGAGATTTAAGACCCACATTTTTCTTCTTAGGATTCCCATACGAATGTCCTGCCGAAACTTGAAAACGAGGATTCATATTTCTAGATTTTCTAGATTGCTGTGAGGGTGCACTGCTCATCGGTCTTTTCTTTTAATTTTGTGTCTCAGATTCTACTTTTTTCTTCTCTTTAAGTAGTTCTTCAGCCTTGCAAGCTCGATCAACAAGTACCACCATTTCTTTTAGTTTAAGAATCCTAACAAATACCTTAATGTCTTCATTGAGCCCGTCTTCAAATCGTCTGCACATTTTGGCCTCTGTAGGAACATATTCTCTAGCATACTTACTCAACCTGACGAACTCCCTTTCGTATTCAGTAACTGTCATATTACCTTGTTTCAGCTCAAGAAACTCTTTACGCTTCTGATCAATAAATCTTTCACTGATGTATTTCTTCCGAAACTCTTCTTGAAAGAATTCTCAAGTTACCTTCTCTTTCGGTACCATAGAAATCAATGTCTTCCACCAATTATAGGCTGAATCCCTCAGCAAAGATATAGCACATTCCAAGCATTCTTCAGGGGTGCAAGATAATTCATCAAATACTCGGATCAAATTTTCTAGCCAAAACTCTGCTTTCTCGGCATCATCATCCACATTAGCTCTGAATTCTTCAGCCCCTAGTTTACAAATTTTATCAACTGGAGTTCTTTGAAATTTCATCATATCCACACCTTAAGGTATTGGGGGTACAGGTTGAGGAATTGGGAGAGGTGGGGGAGGTTGTACATTCGGGTTCATACGAACAAACTCAGTATACCAAGCACTCATCATCTGGAGAAAGGCTTCCCGACCCCTTTCTCCTCCTTCTTGACCAACAGTAGGAGGTGGATTTTCAGTCGACACCGCCTCTTCAGCCGAAGCTAGTGCATTACTCTCTACATCATCAGCCATAGCTGGATCGGGATCCATTTACTATAAAAAATCATTTAAAAGGTCAGAAGTCGTCACACTATCACAATATACACATATGGCATGTATAGCAAAACTCAAACATGCAACACATTAGTCCGAGAACTGACTAAACCTACTCTGATGCCACTAAATGTAACGCTCCTATGCCCGAGACCGTCGCTGGAGTCGAGTTAGAGGTGTTAATAAACTAAGTTTTGACATTTAAGAAATTTTACCTTGCTGATCTCAACATTAGTATTAGCAGTCCACCTGCGTCACGGTTACAAAAACAATCATATCTCAAGTTACGAAACTTGAAATCAAGATCTGTAAATTTTCCCTGAATCTAGACTCATATACCTATTTTCCAATTTGTTTCTAGAATTTTTGGTTGGGTCAATTAATACAGTTTATCAGTTAAAATTTCCCCTATTTCAGTGTTTGACTGCTCTGACCTCTGTTAACTACGAATCATTTTTCTCCTTGTACAAAATTCAAATGACTATGAAGTTTATTTCTTCTAAAACTAGACTCAATAAGGAATCTATACATATATAGTATGACTCCTAATTATATTTTTACAATTTTTAACAAATTTCTAAATTCAGAATAGGGGATTCAAAAATTGCTCTAACCCTGTTCCACCAAAACCTAGATATCTCATAAAATACAACTCTTTTATCTGTTTCGCTTCTTCCATATGAAAACAGACACAATAAGCTTCAATTTCATGTTTTATTCACCACCTAAACTTGTCTCTACTATTTTTAGGGATTTTTCAAACGCACATCATTGCTGCTGAAAAATTCTGTTTTATAACAAAGTTCATCTTTTTATGGATTTTTATGGACTAAGTAACACATTAAACATACATGACACCAAATATAATCTAGATTGGCCATTCCAATGGCTAATCATTTCTAAGCATTTCCTTACCAAACCATCACCATATCATAAGAGTATTTGCACAAAATGATTATAATGCTATACATGCCATATTCTTCACAAAAAGGAATAAGTCCATACATGTTCACTTACCTTTATTTATCACATTCACCATCGATTCACTTTCATTTTAGGTGTTCTCCCAATTTCCTTAAGGTTCACCCGTTGAACACATTGGAATATAACTTGGGTACGTGGATAGTATGCACGTAAATGTACCATCCCCTTAGTTTAACAAGCTCATTAGCTTTTATAATTCAAGTAGCCAAGCTACTATGTAACCCGCCCATAAATGAACTCGGACTCAAATCAACGAGCTCGGGCATTCGCATCTATAAGTGAACTCGGGCTCAACTCAACGAGCTCGGATGCCTAGTTACATCTCACAAACTCGGACTCAACTCAACGAGTTCAAAACTCAATCATCCTAGTGACATGTCACTTCTATCCTAATCTATTCCCAAGGTTCAAACGTGATTTTTTTCAATCGTACATCTTTGTCGTCTTCCTCGAAACGTCGGAATCGATACTTGGTAGCATTTCACATTTATCAAATAGCTCACATAATTTGCATATTACTAAATAATAATTCACAAAGCATAACATTTCATGATAATAAGTATTAGATCATATAAATAACATTAAATCACTTAAAATAACAATTATGTTACCTTATTTGCACATGAACTTACCTCGGTACAAAATATAGAAATTTTGCAATTTAGTCCACAATCTTTTCTTTTCCTCGATCAAGGTCGATTCCACGTCTTTCTTGATCTAAAATAACACATTGAGCTTATTTAATACTCACATTTATCAAAATAGTCCTTAACTCCAACTTTAGAAAAATTACGATTTTGCCCCTAAATTTTTGCATATTTACACTTTTGCCCCAAAGCTCGAAAATTAAACTTTATCCCAAATTCTTATGTTTTAGGACATGATGATTATTTATTTACTAACAGCAACCTCAAATTCCCACTATAACATGTACTTATGAACAATAGGTATTTTTACCGATTAAGCCTTTTTTACTAGTTTTTACATAAAACCGAGTAGCACAAGTTGTCTAACATAATTTAAAACCTCATATTCCATCATAAAACATAAAAATACACAAATTTCACCTATGGGTATTTTTCCAAATATGAACCCTAGCTTAAATTGTTGCTAGCATAAGCTTTATCGAGCTACCGGGATTCCAAAAACGTAAAAATCATTAAAAACGGGGCTTGGAATCACTTACTATGAAGCTTGAAAGTTGAAGAAACCCTAGATATGGAGAGAAGAAAGGTTCGGCCAAGGCATGAAGAAGATGATAGCTTTTTGTCATCTTTTTCCCATTTTATTCTTTTAATTTACCAAATGACCAAAATACCCTTAATGCCTTTCTTTGAAAATTTTCATGTACAAGCACATTTTTGTCCAAAATTTTAGAAATTGGTCAAATTTCTATTTAAGACCTCCTAATTAATATTCCAAAGCAATTTCATACTAAAAGCTTTTAGAATACAAGTTTTGCAACTTATTCGATTTAGTACCTAATTTCAAATTAAACACTTTATGCATCGAATTTCTTCATGAAATTTTCACACCATCAAGCAATCATATCACAAACATCAAAATAATTATAAAATGATTATTTCTATCTCGGATTTGTGGTCACAAAACCACTATTCCGATTAGGCCCTAATTCGGGATATTACAAAGTGTGTTCTGGTATACTGTAGGTTAAATCTGTTAAACTAGACTTAGAATTTGGTCTGAACGGGCTTAAAGTAGCTAGATGACACTGTAGGGCCCAATAGGGGTTTTAGGGCCCAATAACGAAAGCTGCTAAAATGGGCTAAATTAACTACTGAGATGTAAGTTGGACTATTAAGGACTGAAATATGCATAAAACCCTAAAAACTGGAATATTTACTGAAATACCCCTTAAGGGTGAAAATTTTCTATTTTACCCCTAGGTGCAAAATGACCGTTATACCCCTAGGGCTAAATTTGACTGAAATGCATGTTTTACTATTTCTGTTCACTGTATGCGATGACATGAGTATATATTGCATGGGACTAGGTTTATTGATGGGGGAAGTGCAAGTGGCATTGCCACGATTACTGAAAGAGGGTTGCCTTGTACTGATTACTAAAAGGGGCTATGCCTCGTACTGTGTACTGAAAGGGGCTTTGCCTCGTTATACTGTTAGTGGCTTAGCCACATTATCTGAGCAGCGATGCTGCAACTGTGGAGTGTAGCGGCTGGGTGGGTTGAGTATTTTCCCTACATGGTGTGTTTATGACTGGTACGGATGGAGTGCAGCGGATGGACATAGGATGGGCTTTGGGTTTTGCATTCATGCATAATAACTATTCTGTTACTGAAATGGGCCTATGGGCCTTGCTGTTATCTGAAAAGGCTAAGGCCTAGTTATCTGAATACTGAATAGGGTTTCAGCCCGGTTATTACTGAGACTGGATAGGGCTTAGGCCGAGTGGGCTTCAGAATATTTGGGCTCTGGATGGGCTTTCTTTGCACATTGAGTTTTCCAAACTCACCCCTTTTTCTTCCATCCATGTAGGTGAGCCCTAAACTGGTGGACTTGGAGCTGGGAGGGATTCAGAGTGGCCACATGGACTGCATAGCTATTTTTTAAATTAAGTTATCTATTTCCTTATTTATTTTTAATTAGTTTCATTATGGTTTTGGGTTTGTAATAAGGCCGCTTAAATTATTTTAATTTAGGGTTTTTGATTATTTTCTTATATTATACTTTAAATATTTTGAATAAAGCTACGCGAGTTTTCTTAAAACTAATCAACATTTTCAAATTAATTCGCACGCATCAAACGAGTAACGAAAGTTAAACCAAGATCTTATAATAAGAATACCCCTAGAATTTGGTAGTGGATAGGACGTTCACAATTAAACCGGGAGTTTCTCTTAAAACTTTAATAATGGTTTTTGCAAAACTCACCCTAATTTGGGTAACTAGGAAACATGTTTAGTCCGCTATTGATTTGGCACACCAGACTTGGCCGTAATGTCTGGGCCGGGTTTGGGGTGTTACATGCATTGTAAGTATTACTATAAGGGTTATTTTGGGATCTAGAATTATTACCCATATAGTTGGCTTTTTCAATTTCTATGCCATATCCATAGGTGGAGTACTCAGAATTGCTCATGTTTCCCTGGTTTGAGTCGCATTGCGTCACTGGGTGTACCTGCATAGAACCAACAAAATTATCAATCTGTTTATTGAGTAGTTCTACCTGATTAGAAAGCATGGTGACTGCATCAATATTAAAAACTCCTGTAGCTTTCTGTGGCTTTATTCTCATGACTTGCCACTGATAGTTATTCAGTGACATCTCTTCTATGAACTCATAAGCTGCTTCTGGTGTTTTGTTATTGATTGTTCCACTAGTGGCTGCATCGCTCATTTGTCTCGTCGAAGGATTCAAACCGTTGTGAAAGGTTTGAACTTGTAACCACAGAGGTAACCCATGGTGAGGGCACCTTCTCAATAAGTCCTTGTATCTCTCCCAAGCATTGTAAAGTGTTTCTAAATCCATCTGCACAAAAAAAGAGATATCATTCCTTAATTTAGCCGTTTTAGCCGACGGAAAATATTTGAGCAAAAAATTTTCGGTCATTTGTTCCCATGTAGTGATAGACCCTCATGGTAAAGAATTTAACCACAGTTTAGCTTTATTCCTCAAGGAGAATGGGAATAACCAAAGACAAATGGCATCATCAAAAACGCCATTTATTTTAAATGTGTCGTAAAATTCCAAGAAATTGGCTAAATGAGAGTTAGGATCCTCATCCTGCAAACCATCAAACTGAACACACTGTTGTATCATCTGAATAGTGTTAGGTTTCAGTTCAAATTTATTTGCAGCAATAGTAGGCCTAACAATACTAGATTCATTACCAGCAAATTAGGTTTAGCATAATCATACATAGTACATGGAGCAGGATTTTGCTCAACAGGATTTGCGGCTTCTACAGGAGCTAGCTGATTATCTTGATTTGCCTCCATCTTTTCAGTAGGTTCAGGTTATTCTTCTTGACTTTGTTCTGGATATTGCGAGCTTCTTCTTATTTCTCTTCGAGTTCAACGGACTATAGCTTCTAAATCGTCGTCAAACAATAATGGTCCTCCTAGGTTTCTTCTAGTCATAAACTAGAGGCACCTAGAAGGGAAAAAGAAAAAGAAAATTTTAGTAAATAAAACCTAAAATAAAAATAGAAAATAAATTCCAATAAAAATGAAAAATGTCTAAAGTAATAGGAATCGAGTGTTCCTAATATTTCAGCTCCCCGGTAATGGCGCCGAAAACTTGATCGTGATGAGATGAAGTAATAAAATCGGTCGTACCTGGAAACTAACTATTATCACGATAAAAGGCAAGCGCACCTATCGAATAGTAGTATAGCTAGTGGTAAGATAGAAATCTTGAATCCAAGGAACTAAAAGTACTAGTAATAACTTCCTTCCTATTATCTAGCCTAAAAATAAAGAGGTGATTTGTGTAAACTAATTAACTCTAAACTAAACTGAAGAAACGACAAAGAATAAATTGGGAGATTGCTTTTGGGAAAAACTGATTGATAAGAGCAATACCTAAGGAAGAATCCACCTAGACTTCACTTGTTATCTAACTCTGAACTAGACGATTTCTTCATTTGACTTGATCCGTAGAGATCCCTAAATTATGTTAATACATCTGTCGAGGATAAGAACAACTAATCCCTGGTTGATTAATTGAAATCTCTTTCTAATTAAAACACCTAGTCTTGCATTAACTCGATCTATGGCTCCCTATATTAGATTTGACTCTAATTCGGTAGATTTTCGTCGTCCTATATCTCGGATTGCGATCAACTCCGCTTAATTGTGTTGGATCTACTCCTATACAGGGACTTTTGCTCCTCTGTATAAGCACATTTGACTTAAATCAATATCCCGAAAATATCAATTCAAGATTTAAAAACACAATTAAGAACGAATCAAATATTTATCATATAGTTCAGATAACAATAATAAGATGCATCTTAGGTTTCATCACCCTTAGATATTTGGGGTTTAGTTCATGTTTATAAAAAGAAACATCTCAGAAAAAAGAAAATAGTCAAACATAAGAAAACCCCAAAACTCCTGAAAGGATAGAAGAGAGATCCTCTATCTTGATGTAGATCCTGGCTTCTGAGATGAATCAATCAGCTTCCCTTCAAGTGATTCCCTGCCTTTAACTTCCCGTCTTGGCGAAAATAATGTGCTCAACACTCTCCTCTACTGTACACCCTTGTAGTTGCCTCCTAGGGTTTTTATATAGAGTTTAGAATGTCTTTCTTAGCCCCTAAGTAGCCTTTCTTGAGTGAAATTGAACTTCCTCATGATAGGGACACGTCTGCGTGCCACGCCCGTGTGAGTCGACTTTGGGCCGTGTTCGAGCCTGTTAATGTGGCACGGCCGTGTGACACGCCTGTGTGGCGAACCTCCAGGCCGTATTGTTTTCACACCTTGGCCCATTTTCTTCATTTTCGATCCGTTTCTTGTTCTTTTCACTCTCCTATGCTCTCCTAAGTATAAAACATGAAATTAAAGGATTAGGAGCATCAAATTCCACAAATGCAATGATAATTAATCCATAAATGTGCAAAACGTGGGATAGAAAATATGTATAATTTACAGTTTATCACTTACCTTTATCGAAGTCTAGCCCCAAACACTAGACTGCTTCGTTTTATCCAACCACTAACATTCATTTACCAGATTTGTCACTGCGAACAATTGAAAACTCCATTGACCATAAGAAAAAGGGGTTTAAATTGGCTTACTAGACAGAGATCCAAAATCAATTAGCACAAAGAGAAATAAGACCTTCAGCTTTTCTTACAGGAACATGAAGATAGAATCGAGTACTTACCACAGGGGTTTGCTAGCCTGGTTTGATACCGCCAGAGATTGTTTCCACTATATTAAGCTCGGATCTACACTTGATCTAACTGATGCACAGGGGAGAAGATGAATAGATGAAAAGGGTTGGAAGATCAACAGAGAAAAGAAGATGGCATTCGGTTTTGAGGAGAAACACTAGAGAGGGTTTGAGCTTTCAGTTTTGAAAAAAAAGTTGATGAGCACAAATTAAAGGCGAAGGGAGTAAAGAGATTATGGCATCATCAATGAATGAAGAAGTGAAAGGAGAAGAAGAAGTTATGAAAACAGAGGAGATGGCGATAGAGAGATAGATGACTTGAAGGTTTCGGCTTTTTAAAGTAGAGATGATGAGGGTTTGGCCAAAGAAGAAATCAGTAAGAAGGAAGGCCAAATGCTTTAGGGTTTTAGCTTTTGAAGAATCGACCAAGAGAAGTAGAGAAAGATAGGAGATACTGATGGAGAAAAAGAAGTTTTGCCCCAGAACTAGACCTATTCGGCACTAAGAAGAATGACCAAAGATGCGAAATCCCGAACACTCCAAAAGAAATTGGCACACACTTTACCCGGAAGCCAAAACTCAAGAAGCGAAATCCCGAAAAGAGCCAAAAAGGATTCGGCACACTCCTTTAATCCTTTTTACTGAAAATGCAACCCTCACAAGTCCCTTATTCAACCAACTGTGGCCTCACACTCCAATCCCTAAATTTTCTCCTTGAAAATCTCCCCTTATCACTCCTTAATCCAATCTCATGAGCAACTCAAACACCTTCCCTCAAAATTTAACTTGGAGTCCACCTCTTACCATGCCCATGTAGTAAAATAAATATACCTTGCTCACAAAGGGATTCAAACCTTAGCTCCATGACAAGCTAACACACGCCACATCTTTGTGCTTTAAGTGGCGCTACCTTGCCACTTTACCACAGGCTTCCTTCTGCCATAAAACCCCAACATTTATTTAAAAGCCCACTCTGCCAAAGTCCATTCTCACATAAAGTAAAAATTAAAATTCTGCCAGGCTTTAGACTTAAACCTAGGCCTTCTAAAGGTCCATTAAACACACCCAACACATTAATACAACACATCAGGCCATGCAAAACTAAATTCGAGCAAAAATTCAAAAATCCTAAAATTTGGGGTGTTATAACTAATAATACAACCACATCATTTAAACAAACATGAGAACATACTTGGCAAAATAAACAAGCCCTTTTTGCATGGCTTAATTATATACATACCAAAATCAAACATATCCACAAAATAGTTTAGCCTATACATGCCATAAGTTTCAAGTTCAGCTTTTAAAAGTACCGATAATCAAATGATAGTGTGGATGACTTTACTAACGACCCCCGAGCACATAACGACCTCCAAAAAATCTATAAAACAAAGACAAACATATACACACAATAAGCTATTATAGCTTAGTAAGTCATAAACAAATGTACAACTCAATAACATTAATAAATTAATGAGATAAAAACCATTTCATACTATCTTATTCACATATACTTATTCAATTTACCAAAATTCAATATATCAAACATATATCCATACTTCAGTTCATCTAGGCCGAATACACATATAATTATAAACAAAGCTTTCTTTCACATTTAAAGTCATATTCATGTTCTAGACTGAATGCATTCATATATATTTTTTAAGCTCATAAATCTCAACTATGATATTACATAAATAAATGTTTGGCCGAATACATAATTCCATGAATTCATCAACTTTCATTTTCGTCTCATATAATTTGGATCATAAATGCAATAGCCAACTTACCTTATTACACAAGCAACTAACTAACACATATCTGTTCACTTTAGCTCATTTTAAGTATGCAATTATAACTTCAGGACAAAGTCTCGTAAGCATAAACTCTTTATAATTCACCGGCAACAAGCTTGCTAGGTATAAACCTGGATTCACATTGGCACAAAGCCTGCTAGGCTTAAAGCCTGATTTTTATACACCGACATTAAGCCTGCTAGACGTAAAGCCCGATTTCTATACACCGACATTAAGCCTGCTGGGCAATAAGCCTGATTATTTCCACCAGCACAAAGCTTGCTAGGCTTCAAGCCCGAATATCACTTATTCCCAATCAACTCAAGCACATTTTCACTTATAAGAAATTCACTTATCACACATTTTCTATACAACTTTTCAAAATAAAAACTTAGTCCAAACAACTCAAATATTTTAATTCCAACCACACTACATTCAGCTATCATTCTATTTAATCATATATTTTAATTTAACATTTTAAACAAAATTTCATTCAAAACAAAATTATTTAATTGCTTATTGACTTACCTCGGATATCAACGAACGGTATTAATTGACTATTCGACTATTTTGGTCTTTCCCTGATCCAAATCCGATTTTCTCTTTTTTTTTATCTTGAATTTTAATCAACAATGGACAAATATGGCTTGAATTTTCTTTTCCTTTTGTTTCCAGAAAAACACAATATAAACACATATATGGCTTTATTTTTTTTTATGTTTTATGATATAATATAACTTATATTAACTAAATGTTTGATTTACAAATTTAACATTTATAAATTTATAACAAAACTGTATAATATATGTCTTATGTCGTCCATTCATTCAATCAATGGACTAATTGCAACATAAATCCCCCACATTAAAAGAACAACCACTTTTCAGCCCTTTTAAAAATAACCACCAAATTTTCTATTTTACGCGATTAAATCCTTTTATTTAATCGAACACTCAAACGACAAAATTAAAGCATGAAAACTTCACACAAATAAATTCACACATAATAAACACAGAAAATAATTTTAAAATATTTTTCTGACTCGGATTCATGGTCCTGAAACCACCATTCCTATTAGAGTCAAAATCGGACTGTCACATTTCAACTGCAAGGGAAACACGGCCTGTCAGTATGGCGGTGCCCGTGTAGACAATTATAGGCAATTTTCCAAGCCAATTACCACCCTGAAACACAAGCCAATATCAACCAATTTTTCCAATTCACATTATAACATCAAAACTCATCAAAACATACATGTTAAGCCATCCACACCCTAAATTTATCTAGCATCATCAAACTTGTGCATCCACACATATTTTATTCATACTAGGCAAGCTTGCACATTAGTAGATTACAACATTTTTGACACAATGTGACTTAACCATTCATGGCTCATTTCTCATGGCCAATGTACCAAAACACCACTATCAACAAATGAACCCAAAAGAACTATGACATATAACCAAAACAATAGACCACCTATACATGCCATAATATTCAAAGTTCATATTCAAATACCCAAAATGACTATTCATAGTGTTGATGGAATCCCTTTGATCACCGAACCTCAGACTAGCTTGCTGAACTTATAAGGGAAGGGAAAAGAGAAAGGGTAAACTATAAAGATTAGTAAGTCTATATGCAAAATTAATGAGCATTTAAAACTAAATGGACATAGCAAATGGAAAATAAGTTTTCCTATCACATAATTAAGTTTAGGAACTATCACTTACTCATGTAATCTTACCACATGATTCAATACATACATTAAGCACTTATCACACATGATAGTTTTCATATCACCTGCACATACACATTCTTAAACATACGGTCAAATCTTTTTACATGCAATCACATTTTATCAAATCGATACGAATAACTTGACGAACCACATGGAATACTAAAGGATGCACAGAATAAGGCACAAGTGCCACACACGATGTAGTCGAAGATACCACTAATACGTAGCCAAAGCTACCACTTATAACATAAGGGCTCAATAATGAGCTATTTTCAGGTCTGCTCACAAAAGCTGACGATGTAGTTGATACTACTCAGTGCTGCTCACACAAGCTGATAAGTATCCACAACAAATGTAGGATTACCTAGCCATTAGTAGTCTAACTAGACCAGCACCTGGAATCACATAAAAAATCGATAACAGTCAATGGTTTCCTAGTGACATGTCACTCGTATCCTAATGATTCCTAAGGTTCAACCGGGACTTTTCTTAACTTATTAGTTTTATTTCATCACATATTCGATAGTTTGATATAAAATTTCAAAATTTCAAATAATTAATATAATTAAACTTAATGATTAAAAATAACTCATTATTTACATATAGGACTTACCTCGGTGTAAAAATGTAAATTATTTTGATTTAGTCTGATACCTTGCCTTTTCCACAGTCAAGGTCGATTTCATGTCGTTCTTGATCTATAACATCAAATTTAACTTATTCAATACATACATTACTCAATTGGACACAAAATCATCCTATGGTAATTTTTACCATTTTACCCCTAACTTTGTCAATTTTTACACTTTAGTCCCCAGGCTCATAAAATGAAATGTATCTATTTCTCAACATTCCCAAGCCTAGCCGACCCTATTTCTCTCTTATAACAGCCCACAATTCTCAATGTTTCACAATTTACGCACATATTTTATAACTTTTATGTTTTAGTCCGTAATTACATTTTCATGAAAAATCACTTAGCAAAAATTGTTTACTACACATTAAACTTTCATTTTCAACCAATAAACATCAAAATGCTTTCATGACACACATGGGTAAATTTCTAAACATGAACCCTAGCTTAAAATAGTGGCATAGAAAGCTAGGTCAAGGTACGAGGATATCAAAAATACGAAGAACATGAAAAACGGGGCTAGGAGTCACTTATTTGGAGCTTGAAAAGTTGAAAAACCCTAGCTATGGTGTCCAAGAGAAATTTGGCCAACCTTTAGAGAAGATGGAAACTTTTTGGCCTTATTTTCCCTTTTTATTTCGTTTAATATCCAAATGACCAAAATGCCCTTAATGGCCTT
This sequence comes from Gossypium stocksii, assembly GCA_020496765.1. NCBI lineage: Eukaryota > Viridiplantae > Streptophyta > Magnoliopsida > Malvales > Malvaceae > Gossypium > Gossypium stocksii. Next base: position 30,564,582 of record CM035624.1, read on the forward strand.
CTTTGCAAAATTTTCCTTCCATGGGTATTTTTGTCAATATTGCCATAAAATGGTCTATTACTAAATAAGGACCTCCAGTTTATGATTTCAATTCAATTACACTCTAAATGGTTCTAGAATACATATTTTGACATTTTTGCAATTTAGTCCTATCACTCAACCGGGCACTTTATCGTTAAAATTTATTTACTAAATTTTCTCCCATGCATTCAATCACACAATAGACCTTAAAACTCTATCAGAATAATTTTTTCTATTTTAGATTCGTGGTCCCAAAACCACCATTCCGTTTAAGCCTTAATTTAGGTTGTTATAAGAATTTAGCGAAGAGAAAGTACTTATAATCTCATCTAGTGCATCTCTTTCTTCTCTCGTTCTAAAGGCATAAGCTTGAGGTGTTTGAGACTCAGATTTGTTAATTGCTTCTCTTATAGGTATCTGAGTGCTACTTGTACCACTAGCAACCCTAGATCATCTACCCCTTTACTAAATAGAATTATTTCTCACAGATTGTTCCACAGTATTCTCTACCATTTTTGGACAATCTTTAATCATATGATCTTTAGATCCACATCTAAAACATGATCGAGTGATTACCCAACATTTTCCAATATGATATTTGCCGCAATGTTCACATTGCAGTATTGCCCTTCTTTCTGAACCTCTACTACTAGCAACTAAAGTTGTCTGTTGCATTTTTCTTATTTGACTTTTCGTTCTTTCTCACACATTAAGAGATGAAAACCTAGAACCCCTGAAATCTTTGGTTCTCTTTGATGATGGTGGAGGTATGGAACTAGTTGCCACCCTTTTTTTCGAACTCTTTTCTTTGAACTTGTTTCTTGTGACAACCCTAATTTGACCCTAGTCAGAAGGTGGTTTCGGGACCACAAAACTGAGTCACAAAAATAATTAAATACTATATTCTATGTTTATTATCTGTAAAATTTCATGTGTGAAAATATCGTGTTTTGATTGTGTCAATTGGATGTGGAATTAGTTAAAAATGACTTGTTTGAGAAACCTTGAAAATGTGATAGGTAAATTTGTAGTGGCCAAATATTGTATGGTTTATTAATATGAGGTACTTACATGTCAAATTGACCATATTAGAAATTATCGCCGACCAACTCATGCATGAAACCATTTTGGTTGTATATTTTATTTAGGGTGGTGAAGTTATATATTAAAATATAAGCATTATAAATATTTAATGGTTTTATATTGTGAAATAGTGAAATTTATAATAGTAAATGGGTGATAAAAACAAAGTTTCATCCATCCTTTATTTCATTTTTGCCGAACCATTGAGTAAAAGAAAAAGAGAAGTAGTCAAGTGGTTCGGCCATGGTTGGGGATAAATTAAGGTATGTTTTCATGTGCTTTTCCTTATAGTTTTGTGAAATTGAGCTAGTTGGTTAGTCCTTCACTTAGCCCATAAGGAAATTTTGATTTTTGTAGCAAGTTGTACAATCAGCCATGAATGAAAGGAATGGATTCTTGAATGTTTTGGTGTTTTACTTTGCTATTAGATGTAAGATGATCATTGAACTAGTAAAACTTGGTTTTTGTGGTTTGAATGAATTTTTGCATTCGGCTAATGTAGTCTTTTATAAGGTTTTGTTAAAATAAATTAGAAAATAATGCCTAAGTATTAACCTATGCTAATATGTTCACCGAATGATCTCTTAGTGGAAGAATCGATTAATTATGTGTCATTTGAGATGTTTGAAAGTGTGAAAATGGTGCTTTGTGTGATTCAAACAATTAAGAGGACATTCGGCTATAGAGGACAAGTATAAAAATGGGTAGTGTTTTAGTGTTTTGAAGTAGAAATGGTTATGTATGAGTTGTGGAGCTGTAAATTTTGATAGAAATATATATATGGCTTTAATGAATAATGATGTTCGGTCATTATGAGTAAAATTGAGAAATTGAAGCAAAATGCCGAATGTGTAAATGAAATTTTACTAATAGTTAGTTAATGAATTGAATAAGTGTTTAAAATGTTATTTGGGTATTGGTGTTAAGTTGTAAAAATTCTTGTTAATTGTTGGAAGTATGTGTTTATTTGTTAAATTAGCTTATTCCATGGTTGAATGTGATATTTGGTCAAGGAATGGTTTAATTGAATGAATAAATAAAAGATAAGAGCATTCGGTCATGGTGTTATGTGCTAGCATGATATGTATGTGTGATTTAGGTGAAAAATGATAATCTTTGTTTGAATAATTGCCGAATGACATTTTGGTGAATGAAATGAGTGATTGTTTGCAAAGTGAGATTATTGAAAGTTTGAATTAGATGAATTATAGTAATCAGCTAATGTGTTTATGTGGATATAGATGCCAGATGTGGACTTAAGAAATTAATTGGGGAATTTGTTGTTTATTTAGGTGATAGAAAGTATGAAAAGGGTCTTATGTGATACGTGTATATAAGTAGATGAAAATGAAGTGTCATATATTTTTGTGTATGGGATTAATTACACTTTGATTATAATGTGCATGATTATTACTATGTTCAATATGTGTGAAAGCCGAATATACTCATGATACAATGCTTGACTAGTTGATTAACAATAAGTTAAATTTGTTTAATTCAAGCTCAAGAGCATAAGGAGCCAATTTTGGATAAAGGGAAAGTGAAACTAGTCGATTAGTCAATCCGTAGTTATTCGATAAAATCCAAGGTAAGTTCTTAAGTGATTAAGTTTAATTCTTTTGTATGCTTATGAATTTAATGAATATACCAAAGATACTGTTAATCTTATATAATCAATATGCTGTATGAGTATTGATTTAAGGCTATAAGTTGAATGTGACTAGTAGATCTAATTTGAAATGGACGTAATGATACGATGTGTTTAAAGATAAATTTTGAGGAGTGAACTATACTGTCTGTGATATATTAGAAGGATGGGAACCTTTGTGTATAATTATACATTCGGCTATGTATATATATATAAATATATATACAAATGTGAAATGCAGATTAATAAGGCACGAAATGATAAGTGTTTGGTTATTGTAATGTGACATTCGGGCTTTGGCCTAGCAAGCGTTAAACTAGTGAACTATTAAAAGTATGGTACTATAAGATTATGTGCGTTGATAATGTTATATACATATAATGTTTTATAGACTTGGTTAAGTCATTTTGATGGGTAATAACAAGTGGAAATGAGAACTATGTGTTTGAATGAATAGAGGCACTGTGTGTGCGAATTCTTTAACCGAGCACTATGTGTGCGAGATCGGTTGTTGGGGCACTAAGTGTGCGAAATGATTTATGGCAATATACCTAGAATATTGAATGTGGTTTTGTGTATCTATATTTGGCGATTGTGAAATTTAATATATGAAAGTATGTGTTATATGTGACTATGAATATTGAAATCATATGTGAATGTGGTGCTTTGAATTAGCCATATTAAGTCGAATCAAAGAATTACATTGAGGCATGTAGATGTTGTGATTACATGACTTCGAGATTTGAAGAAATGATATGACATTGAAATGGATTTAATGGTATTGATTTAGTAAGCAATAACTGCAAATGAGTAAATTTAGCTTGGACAACTTTGGGTTACAGTAGTGGTGTAAATTTGAAAATACACTATAAATAGTGGGAGATGAGTTATAGACTGAATAAAATATGTAATTAAATCTTAATGAATCTAGTTTCTTATAAAGGAAACCATGAAAGAAAACAAAATACCTAAAATGGGATATTTGAAGTTGAGTACGATGGGGTCAAAATGACTCTGAAATCCCCTGTTCTATTTTTAGAAAATCATTGTAAATTGTACAAAACTATCCATGAGATGAAATTTATATGATTAGAATCCTTATTGAGTCTATTTTCAATATAAATAGACAAGAACATTATCTGAGTCCTAAACTATGAGATAATTGAACTTTAGTATAGAAGGGTCGGAACTGTCTGATAGTGAATCAGGAGTAAGTTTGAGGAATAAACTGTATCAATTGGCCAAGTAAAAAATTCTAGAAATTTTATGGTAGAAAGGTACATGAGTCTAGTTTAAGGGAAAATTTACAAAACTTGATTTGGAGTTTTGTATCTCCATATATAAATAATTTAGTGACTGTTACTTAGGAAGATAGCTTGTAGCGAATTTGTGATTATGTTGTAAATTTGGGTAAACTTGTTAATGAGTAGTTTATTGCTTCCTTATGAGTAGTTTATTGTTTCCTTATGAACTTACTAAGTGTAAAGCTTACTCCTCCTTTCTTTCCCATATTCCCTAGGTTGTCAGGTTAGCTCGGGTTGGGGGCCGTCAGAGATAGCAAGTTTACGATATCAGCGAAAGTAAATCCAAATGTTTCCGAGTCTATGGCATGTATAGGGTTGTAAAGATGAGTAAGTAATATTATGATTTAGCCAAAGGCATTGGCTTGTGGTTAAGGTAGTATGTATTCTTATAAATTGGCCTATGTTGGCTAATAAGGTTATGGACCTATATAATTATTCTTATGCTTGTATGTTATTATCTCTTGTGATGTGGTTCGTAGCATAATTGTTTTGAAAGAAATTTTATGGCCCGATTTTACATGATTGGTTGAGTTTAAGTCCGGTAGCACCTCAAACCCTGTTCTGGCATTGAATACGGGCGAGGGGTGTTACATTTCTTCCCTCTTCAACTCTTTGAGCCCTTTCAACTAAAATAGAAAATTCTCGTAGATTCAGGGCTATAACAAGCAAAAAGATGTCTTCATTTAATCCTTATTTCAACCTTCTACACATTTTAGATTTAGTGGCTATCAATTCTCTAGCATACTTGCTCAATCTGACAAACTATTTTTCATATTCTGCCACTATCAGGTTCTTTTGTGTAACAGCCTATTTTTAGGGAAATTAGAATAGTAGTTTCAGAACCACAAATAGAGGGTTAAAATATTTACTTTAATACTGTTTTCAGGTCTATAGCTTGATAGTAGGATTGCATGAAAATTTCGTTAAGAAATTTTACCATTTGAGTGCTTAACTCAATAAAAAGGACTAAATCGCGTAAAGAGTAAAACTTGAGTTCTATAAGTTAAAGGTGTCTAATAGCTATAGAACCTTAAAGTGGAGGTCCTTATATGGTAATTAGACCATTATAATGGTTTGTGACAAATATAGACATTGGTTATGAAATTTTAAAGGTTAAAAATAAAGGTTAATTATGGTACTTGGTAATTAAAGTTAAAATTAATAAAACAGAAGCTAAATTATTTCATTCATCTTCACCTTCACAAAAAATTGAAGGTTAGAATGCCATTCTTATGGTTCAAAACATTTAGCTACTTCTCCTTGTGCATGTAAGTGCTTTTTTACTCAGTTTTTAATGATTTCTATGTTTTTGAGGTCGTTGTAACTTAATCTAGCTAGCCCGGGGATTTGCAAAACTATTAAAGTATCTGAGCTTTGCAATTGATGAATATGTGTGATTCTTGTAGTTTCATAATAGATTATGAATTTTTGATGATAGTTAAACAAGTTTTGTAAAGTGATTTTTAGTGAAAACATCAATTAGGGATTAATTTGAGAAATGTGTAAAATCAATGGTGAAATGTGTGAATAAATGAAAAATATGGGCTGTAATAAGCATGGATAAAATTCAGCTAGCATGGGTTAATGTAAATTTTCATGAATTTGCACATTTATGAGATAAGGACTAAATTGTAAATAAGTTAAGAGTTTAGGGGTAAAATGACAATTTTACCATAATATTAAAATTGTATTAAATCAAATAGAATATGAATTAAAGTAGTTAAATTTAATTATATAAATCAAGAAAAGCAACGTACGGATCTAGATCGGGGAAAAGATAAAGTTTCAAACTAAACGATTATTTTTCGTCACTTGAATTCAAGGTAAGTTCGTATGTTTAATAAGATTTATGCTACATGTGTTTATGTGCTTACATTATGTAATTGTGATAAAATAATATTGCGAAAGTTATCGATGAGGCGTCGACAAAAAATAGATCCTGGTTGAACCTTAGGAATAGATAGGATACAAATGACATGCCATTAGGGGTTACTGTGATTTATGTGATTTGGGTGCTGGTCTTGTACATCCTACCGATGGCTGGGTTTTTTAGCATGTGTTGCGGTTACTCATCAGCTTGTGTGACCAGCACCGTGTAGCTACGTCTTGACCGTCAGCTTGTGTGAGTAGACCCAGGATGGCTCGAGAGTGATGTTTACATGAGATATGTGATAGAGGTGGTTTAACCACGTATTTGGCACTTATTGTGTGAGATACCCAAGTATCCTATATTATTTTAAATGGTTCAACGGGCAAAAAAATGATAGTACGAGGATATAAGAGATGATACGGATCAGTTCAGGTACTTATGATAAGTTCGATAAGTAAATGATAGTTGATGAATTAATATGACATGTTAGTGTTAGTTGATTAATTCATACATGTGTAATGTGATTGAGTTAATGTGCAAATTTTAGATTTGAATGAAATTGACTTATGTTTACATATGATTCTTTCAATTGTAAATGAATTGGTAAATTGTACTTATTAGCCATACGAGCTTACTTTGTTTATTTTTTCGTGTTTTATAGTAACTCGAAAGCTCGCTCAGATTGGAAGTCATCAGAGATTTCATCACACTATCCAACAATTGTTTTGGTACTTTTCAACTCTATGTATTTGGTTATATGGCATGTATAGGCATCTTGGCTACTGAAGCCTAAATGTTTTAATATGTATTTAGCCATGTGATTTGGCTTAATTTGATATATGTGTTGGTATGTATATATTTATGAGTAGATGGGCTTGTTTTGTATAAAGTTTGATTGCCTTAAGTATGCCTAATGGTTGTCATGGAAATTCCTTGTTTGTGATTTGGTAAATTGGTATCTATTGGATGAACTGGTGAAGCGATTTATATGTTATGTTTTGGTTATTAAGGTGCATATATCCCTTTGATCATTTAGGTGACTTTTGGAAGTGATAATGGCATGTTTATAATGGTCAATTGTGATGCTTGTTAGAACTTGGGTTAATGGTATTGAGTTGCATGTTTAGGCTTGATTTTGGTTGGTTCGAGTGCTTATTTTGGTTGTGGTTATCTGCTATTGAAATGTGTAGGTTGGCATCAATACTAGGTGAGAAATGTGGCTTAGAAAATAGCCTATTTTCGTCCACACGGACAGAGACATGGGTGTGTGTCTCAGCCATGTGTGACATACGGTTAGGTGACACAATCGTGTGTCCCCTGTAATTTTTAATGAAAGAAAGTTAGTGAGTTACAAAGGCTAGTCACACGGGCGTGTGGTTAGCCGTGTGACACAAGTCAAAGAGTTACACGGGCTAGTCACACGGGCGTGTGGTTGGCCGTATGACACAAGTCAAAGAGTTACACGAGGTAGGACATGGTTGGGGACATAGCCATGTGATCCCATTTTAAATGTCCACATGGCCTGTGACACGAGGGTATCTTTTAGCCGTGTGAGACACATGCCTTGGCCACACGGGCGTGTGTCCCATGTACTTTCAAACTTTCATAGATTTCTCAAAATTTCATAAGTTTACAAGTAAGTCCTGAATTGGTTTAAATGATTGTTTTGGGCCTCGAAGGCTCATATTAGGGACTCTATGATCAAGATTGAATAGTTTTTGTTTGGAATGAATAATTAATGTGAAATGTATGATTAATTATGTGTGAAGTTTGGTAATGCTTCGTATCCTTATTCAGGCATCAGATACGGGTTAGGGTGTTACTTTTGATTGGTATTAGAGCTACGGTTTAGATAATTCTATGACTAATGTAGCGTATGTGAGTGTAGATATACATGCCACATTTAACATGTGATAGTGTGATATCTCCTGACAGTTTTTGAATTCTGCTTTTACATAGTAAATAGATTCCAATCGAGCTGACTCTGATGATGTTGAAAGTAATGCGCTAGCCTCTGTTCATGGAGCATCGTCGTCTGAATCGAGACCCATATCTGAGGACCATGGAGGAGAGGCCAAAGAAGCCTTCTCCAGATGATGAATGAGTGGTTCTTTGAGTATGTCTGAATGAATCCGGCTACTTAACAACATCCACGCCCATCTTTTCCCTAAACGGTTCCCCTAGCTCCTCAAGGTTTGGAACCTTTGCGAATGAGTAAACCACCTATTGATAAAATTCAAAAGTATAGGGCTAAAGAGTTTAGAGCTACAGTTGATGATAATCCTGATAGAGTTGACTTTTGGCTTGAAAATGCAATTTGAGTGTCTGATAAACTGTCTTGTACGCCAGTACAATGTGTTAAATGTGTCGTATCTTTTCTGAAAGATGTTGCATACTAGTGGTGGAGCACTTTGATATTTGTAGTGCTGAGAGACCAGGTTACATGAGAATTCTTTCAGACTGAATTCATAAAGAAATATATAAGTCAACAATTTCTTAATCACAAGCGTAAGGAATTTTTAAAGCTGAAACAGGGTCGTATGACCGTATCTAAATATGAAAGAGAATTTGTGAGACTGAACATGTATGCTTGAGAGTGTATTCCAAATGAAGAAACTATGTGCAAGTGATTCGAAAACGACTTGAATGAAGATATTTCTAGTCAGTACTCTTAAACTAAAAGAGTTTGTTGTGTTAGTCAACATTTGTTGTGTTAGTCAACAAAGCACAAAAAACTAAAGAGCTTAGCAAAGAAAAGAGAAAAGCCAATTTTGAGGCCAGATATTCGAGAAAGAGGTTAACGGGTAAATCACATTATTCATCATTAAAGAAATCTAGGGAGTCCTATAACCATTCAACTACCTCAAGGGGATATTTAGGTAGAGATCGTGGGAAGCAACACACGAGTCCAAATACTCTAGCCACTTTAGTATTGAGTGTTGGTAGTGTTGAGGCCAACAAACCTAAGTGTCCACAGTGTGGTAGATGACATTTTGGAGAGTGTTGGATGAATACTAAAGCTTGTTTCAAATATGGTTCACGAGAGCATTTTATTCGGGATTGTCCTGAGTTACCTGAAAAAGATAAACTTCCAACTACTTGATCGAGTAATACAATTGTCAGAGGGTAGTAAAGGTGCAACAAAGGATTCTACTATGAGATTCGAGACTCGAGAGTAGCCAGAGCTTATGCTATCGAGCTCGCGAGGATGCATCAGCACCAGATGTTATCACTAGCACTTTTTCCCTTTATGACACTAATGTAATTGATTTGATTGATCCTCGATCAACTCATTCATATGTTTGTATAAATCTAGTGTCTAGTAAGAGTTTGCCTGTTGAGTCCACTCAATTTGTGGTTAAAGTACAGAACCCCTTAGGTTAGTATGTCCTAGTGAATAAAGTTTACAAGAATTTTCCTCTAATGACAATGGGTTATTATTTTTTGGCTGATTTGATGCTTTTATCGTTTGATGAATTCAACATGATTTTGGGTATGGACTGGTTGACTTTGCATGATGCGGTTGTGAATTGTAGATGAAAAACTATTGAGTTGAAATGCCAGAATGATAAAATTCTTCGTATTGAATTCTATGATTCTAGTAGATTTTTTATTGTGATATCGTCTATGTTAGCTCAAAAGTATGTGAGAAAGGGTTGTGATGCAAGGAATGAATCTGTGCTAGCGGTTTGTGAATATCTAGATGTGTTTCCAAAAGAGTTATCTAGGTTACCACCAGTCAAGGAAGTTGAGTTTGCTATTGAATTAGTACCAGGGACATCACCGATATTGATAGCTCCGTACAAAATGGCTACTACAGAATTGAAAGAATTAAAATCTCAGTTGTAATAGTTAACAAATAGAGCTTTTGCACGACCTAGTTTTTCGCCATAGGGTGCACCAGTTCTATTTGTTAAAAAGAAAGATGGAACAATGAGATTGTGTATCAATTATCGACAACTCAACAAAGTTATGATCAAGAATAAGTATCCTTTACCGAGAATTAATGATTTATTTGATTAGTTGAAAGGAGCAACAATATTTTCTAAGATTGACTTGCAATCTAGTTATTATCAATTGAGAGTTAAAGATTCAGATGTGCCGAAAACTACATTCAGAACTAGGTATGGACACTATGAATTTCTTATTATGCCATTTGGGTTAACTAATGCTACTGCAGTCTTTATGGACTTGATGAATAGAATCTTCAAACTGTATTTAGACAGATTTGTTGTTGTATTCATTGATGACATTCTGATCTATTCCCGAGATGAGTCAGAGCATGTTGACCATTTGAAAATTCTGTTGCAAACTTTGAGAGATAAGCGACTATTTAGTAAATTCAATAAATGAGAATTTTTGCTCTAAGAAGTTAGATTTGTGGGACACATTATTTTAGCTAAGGGCATTCGAGTTGATCCAAGCAAGATTTGAATAATTATTGAGTGGAAACCGCCGAGGAACACATCTGAAGTTAGAAGTTTTCTGAGATTAGCTGGCTATTACTGAACATTTGTTAAATGGTTTTCGATGATAGCTACATCTATGACTTGGTCATTACAAAAAATGTGAAATTTTAGTGGTCTAAGAAAAATGTTAACAAAGTTTCGATCAGTTGAAAGCACTATTAACCGAAGCACCAGTTCTAGTTTAGCCTGAGTCAAGTAAAGAATTTGTGACTTTCAATGACGTATCATTAACCAGTTTGGGATGTGTTTCAATGTAAGAAGGTAAAGTAATAGCTTATGCTTCCAGATCATTGAAGCTGCATGAAAAGAATTAACTGACGCACAATTTAGAATTGGCTACTATTGTGTTTGCATTGAAAATTTGGCGACATTATTTATTTTGTGAAAAATGCCACATATTTACTGATCACAAGAGTTTGAAGTATTTGATGTCTCAGAAATATCTAAATTTGAGATACAAAAGATGGCTTGAATTGCTAAAAGATTATGAATCAATGACTGATTACCACCCGGGGAAAGCAAATGTTGTCGCAGATGCTTTGAGTAGAAAATCTTTGTTTGTTTTGAGATCGATGAACACGCAATTGACTTTGACTGATGATGGTTTGATTTTAGTTGAGTTAAAAGCTAAACCGATGTTTCTCTAGCAAATTTGTGAAGCTAAAAAATATAGTGAATTAAAAGCAAAGTGAGTACAGTGTGAGTCGACTCCTGATTCATAGTTTTAGATTGGAACCAATGATTTTTTGTTGTTCCGAGGTAGAATTTGTGTACCAAGAAATCCAAAGCTTATACAGAAAATATTGCAAGAGGCATATAATGGTAATTTGTCAATTCATCTTGGGAGTAACAGAATGTACCATGATTTGAATTAGTTGTATTGGTGGTCAGGTATGAAACGAGATATTTCTGATTTTGTGTCTAGATGTTTGAATTGTCATCAAGTTAAAGCTGAACATCAAGTACCTTCAGGACTATTATAGCCTATGATGATACCTAACTCGAAGTGGGACAGAGTTATAATGGATTTCGTGTCAGGATTACCCCTATCTCCAAAGAAGAAAGATGTTATCTGGGTTATTGTTGACCATTTGATAAAATGTGCGCATTTCAATCCAGTGCGTACAGACTTCTCTCTTGTTAGACTAGTTGAGTTGTATATTTATGAAATCGTCAAATTGCATTGGGTTCCACTCTCTATTATTTTGGATAGGGATCTGAGATTTACATCAGGTTTTGGAAGAAATTACGGGTACAAGGTTGCATTTTAGCACCACATTTCATTCTCAAACCGATGGTCAAACTGAGAGAGTGATTCAAATTCTCTAAGATATGCTTCGATGTTGTGTTTTAGAATTTGAAGGCAACTAGGAAAAATATTTGCCATTGTTTAAGTGAAAGTGAAGGCACCGTATGAAGCTCTATATGGTCATAAATGTCGAAGTCCATTATGCTAACCCGAGCTTAGTGTGAAAAAGATTCACGGAGTTGATTTAGTCCGAGCAACTGATGAGAAAGTGAAAGTGATATGTGACATTTTGAAAGCAACTTTAGATCGACAGAAATCATATGCAAATTTGAAACATAAAGACATTGAATTTCAGATCGGCGAGAGAGTGTTTTTGAAAGTATCACCTTAGAAGAAAATTCTTCGATTAGGTCGCAAAGGAAAGTTGAGTCCACAATTCATCGGGCCGTAAGAAATTATTGAGAGAATAGGACTAGTGGCGTATCATCTAGCTTTACCGTCAAAACTATAAAAGGTTCATAATGTGTTTCATGTATCTATGTTATGACGGTACAGATCAGATCCTTCGCATATAATTTCTTTGACAGAGGTTGAAATTCAGCCTTACATGTCGTATAACGAAGAACCGATCATAATTTTAACTTGAGAGATCAAATAGTTGAGGAATAAAAGCATAACTTTAGTGAAGGTTCTTTGGCAGCGTCACAACATTGAAGAGGCTACGTGGGAACCCGAAGAAGCTATGAGAAAGCAATACCCTAACATATTTTCTGGTAATATTTTTAGGAACGAAAACCCCTGAAGGAAAAGTTTTATTTTAGTGAAATTAGAATAATGGTTTTGGAACCACAAGTTTGAGGTCAAAATATGTTTTTAATATTATTTTGAAGTCTACAGTATGATAGTAGGATTGCATGAAAATTTCGTTAGGAAATTTTACCGTTTGAGTGCTTAATTCACTAAAAAGGACTAAATCACGCAAAGTGCAAAACTTGAGTTCTATAAGCTAAAGGTGTCTAATACCTATAGAACCTTAAAGTGGAGGTCCATATGTGGTAATTAGACCATTATAATGGTTAGTGGACAAACATGGACATTGGTTATGAAATTATAAAGGTTAAAGATAAAGGTTAATTTTGGTAATTGGTAATTAAAGTTAAAATTAATAAAACAAAAGCTAAATTATTTCATTCATCTTCAACCTCCACTGAAAATTGAAGGTTAGAACACCATTCTTAGGGTTCAAAACATTTGACTACTTCTCTTTGTGCATGTAAGTGATTTTTTACTCGATTTTTAACGATTTATATGTTTTTGAGGTTGTTGTAACTTAATCTAGCTAGCCCAGGGACTAATTTGTAAAACTGTTAAAGAATGTGATCTTTACCATTGATGAAAATGTGTGAGTTTTGTAGTTTCATGATAGATTATGAATGTTTGGTGATAGTTAAACAAGTCTTGTAAAGTGATTTTTAGTGAAAATGTCAATTAGGGATTAATTAAGAAATGTGTAAAATCCATGGTGAAATGTGTAAATAAATGAAAATTATGGGCTATAATAAGCATGGATAAAATTTGGCTAACATTGGTTAATGTAAAATTTCAAGAATTTGCATATTCATGAGATAAGGACTAAATCGAATAGAATATGAATTAAAGTAGTTAAATTTGATTTTATAGATTAAGAAAAGCAGCTACGAAAAGATAAAGTTTTAGACTAAATGGTTGTTTTTCGTCATTTGAATTTAAGGTAAGTTCGTATGTTTAATAAGTGTTATGCTACATGTATATGCTTAAATTATGTGATTGTGATAAAATGATATTGCAGAAGTTATTGATGTGGCATCAACAAAGAATAGATCCCATTTGAACATTAGGAATAGATAGGATACAAATGACATGTGTTTAGATGTTACCATGATTTATGTGATTTGGGTACTGGTCCTATACGTCCTACTAGTGGGTAAGTTTTTTGACATGTGTTGCGGTTACTCGACAGCTTGTGTGAGCAGTACCTTGTAGCTACGTCTTGATCATTAGCTTGTGTGAGCAGACCCAGTGATGGCTCGAGAGTGAGTATTACATGAGATATGTGATAGAGGTGGTTTAACCATGTATACGACACTTAGTATACGAGATACCTGAGTATCCAATATTATTCCAAATGGTTCAACGGGCAAAACAATGATTGTGTGAAGATATAAGAGATGATATGGATCAATTCAAGTACACATGATGAGTTCGATAAATAAGTGATAGTTGATGAATTCATATGACAAGTAAGTGTTATGTAACACCCCTAACCCGTATCCATCGCCAGAATAAGGTTACGGAGCATTACCAGACTTATGACATAAATAATCTTACATTTCACATACATTTGCCATTTCCAAATAATCATCAATCAAATACATTCACATTGTCCCTAATACGATCCTACGAGGCCTAAATCATGCATTAGGAGTGGTTTGGGAATAAAACGAGAACTCAGGAAACTTTTTCGAAAACATAAAAAAATTTTCAAAATATAATAGACGTACGCTCGTGTGGCTCGACTGTGTGAGACACATGGCCAAAAGGCACGCCTGTGTCACAGGCCGTGTGGACATTCAAAATAGGATCACATGGCCGTGTCCCAGACTGTGTCCTACACCATGTAGCTCTCCGACTTGTGTCACACAGCCAACCATACACCCGTGTAACTTACTCACTTGTTTTCATTAAATACTATAGGGGACACACAGCCGTGTAACCTGACCCTGTGTCACACACGGTTGAGACACACTCCCGTGTCTCTACCTGTGTGGACGAAAATAGGCTAGTTTACAAGCCACATTTCTCACCCAATTTGCATTCACCTACACCAAGACAAATGACATATAACATGGCATAAATAAACAATTTAAGCCAACTTCAACCAACTTCCTTCATACTAATTTCATACCAAATCTACAAAGTTCATAACATCTTGATTCAACTATTCAAAACATACCAAATTCACCTTCACCATCCATCAAAATGGTTACTATCAATTATGCACTATTTTACCTAAAGTCACAAGCATACCAATCCCACATTTTAACCATTTAGTGCTCCAAAAACCAATTCACAATAATTTTCACATAGCATTATCAATCATATAACAAAATGGCCATTTGCATAATATATACACAACCGAAACATTTATCATTTACTTGCAAACTCAAATGGCTAAATACATAATGAACATATATACCAAAATGGCCATAACTTCTATACATGCCATATAACCAAATGCACAAGTTCAAAGTACCAAAATGATTGTTGGATAGTGTGATGCGATCTCTAATAACTTCTGAATCAAGCAAGCTTTCGAATCAGTATAAAACATAGAAAAGGAATCAGAGTAAGCTATAAAGCTTAGTAAGCTCGTATAATATAGAATTAAATTTACCATTTATTCATAATTTTGGTAAATAAACATAATATAACCCAATCATGTTGCCAAATGCCTAAACACATATATTCACCAATTGGTTAATCATGTAATATACATATAATCATCAAATCAACATGGATGAACTGAACAGTCATTCAAGCTTCATGTACTTATATCTTCCATTTCATACTTTGCTATATCATATAACATCAATTTCATATAATTCATATAACCCATAGCAGATTTATGCCCGTTGAACCACTTAGAATATCGATAGATACACGAGTGGTACACACAAAGTGTACAACTGGTAATCCATCAATTCCTGTACATATATGCTCTTTCGAGCTATAAACAGTAAGCTCCTCCTTAGTTGAGGTAACAGTAAGCTCCAATGAGCTGAGAAATGGTAAGCTCTTACAAGCTAAAATATCAATAAGCTCATACGAGTTGTGGTGAGTCTGCAACACATGCAGGAATCTCAACCAAACGGTAACCCTAGTGACATGTCACTCGTATCCTACAAATTCCTAAGGTTCAGACAGGACTCGGTATTATTCAGACTTCATCATTTATGCATTCAAATATCATATAATTTATTTATCTTAATCAGTATAGATACATTTCAAATAAGTGCATATTTAAATAATAAATTCTAACTATACATATTTAAATAAGTACATATAATTTATTTATCTCAATAAGTACACGGATAAAATTGAGCTATCAATCGACCACTTTGTTTTTCCTTTGATCTAATTCGGATCTTTACTTTTCTTGATCTATATATAATCAAATTTAGCTCATTCAACTATCATTCCATTCAATTTAGCCCAAATTTCACATTTTAGCAAAATTATACTTTTGCCACCAATATTTCAACTTCTTTACAATTTAGTCCCTAGGCTCGTAAAAATGAAATTCATTCATTTTTATCCCTACCTAAGCCTAGCCAAATATTAAACATACCTATAGCAGCCCATATATTTCACATATTCACACTTTTACCACACAATTTATCACAATTCTCAATTAAATCCCTAATCTGCAATTTTACCAAAAATCACTTTATAAATGTTGTTTATCTAACAATAAGGTTTCATTTTCTATCATCAAACATCCAAATACATATAGATTCATCAATGGTAAAAACCTAAATCTTTAACAATTTTGCAAATTAGTCCCTGGGTTAGCTAGACTAGGTTACAACGATCTCAAAAACATAAAAATCATTAAAAATGGGACAAATTTCACTTACATGCAAGCAAGGATTATGGCTAAACCTTCAAGCTCTCTTTAATAGTGTTCTTCTTTTCTATTTTGGTGGAAGATGGTGAAGAAAGATGATAACTATATTTTGGTTTTATTTTATTTATCTTTATTCACTAATTTGTTTAATTAACCTTGGTTTATTACATTAAAATCACCTAACCCATGTCCAATAATGTCCACTAACTTTAATAATGGTCTAATTACCATATAAGGACCTCCAATTTAAAGTTCCATAGCTATTAGACCCCTTTCGCTAATAGAACATAAGTTTTACACTTTACGCGATTTAGTCATTTCTCACAAATTAAGCATTCAAACAGTAAAATTGCTTAACAAAAATTTCACAGAATCATATTATCATAGTATAGACCTAAAAATAATAAAAAATAAATATTTCAACATTAGATTTGTGGTTCTAAAACAACTGTTTTGATTTGAAAAAAAAACGGTCGTTATATGTTGGCTGATGAATTCATTCATGAGTAATATGATTGAGTTAATGTGAAAATTTTAGATTTGAATGAAATTTACTTATGTTTACTTATGATTCTTTAAATTGTGAATTAATTGGTAAATTATACTTATTAGTCATACGAGCTTACTAAGCTTCATAGCTTAGTTTGTTTATTTTTTCGTGTTTTATAGTGATTCGGAAGCTCACTCGGATTGAAAGTCATTGGATATCTCATCACACTATCCAGTAGTTGTTTTGGTAGTTTTAGACTTTATGTATTTGGTTATATGGCATGTATAAGTCATCTTGGCTAATAAAGCCTATATGTTTTGATATGTATTTAGCCATGTGATTTGGCTTAATTTGATATATGTGTTGGTATGTATGTATTTATGAGTAGATGGCCTTGTTTTGTATGAAGTTTGATTTCCTTAAGTATGCTTAATGTTTGTCATAGATGTAACACCCTTAACCAGTATTCGCCGCCAAAATAGAGTTACGAGGTATTACTAATTAACTTGCAACAAATAACATATTTCCCAGTTATTAACACTTATACACATATCTCATTAATTCACAATCATACTGACCTTTACAAAGGCCTACAAAACCTTAAAACAGGCTTAAAAGTGGTTCGAGACTAAACTGATAACATACAAAAACTTTGGGAAATTTTAGAAATTTTCATACAAACAGGGGTCACACGCTTGTGTGACTAGGCCATGTTCCTCACACAGCCATGGGTTATCCTTACCATCTAAATTAGAAAATATTCACAATGTATTTCATGCATCGATGCTATGACAATACCGATCCAATCCTTCACATGTCATTTCTCTAATCAAAGTTGAAATTTAGTCTGATTTATCGTATGTTGAAGAACCGATTCGAATTCTAGCTCATGAGACCAAAAAGCTAAGAAATAAGAGAATAGCACTAGTGAAAGTATTCTAGCATCGTCACAGGGTTGAAGAAGCTATATGGGAACCTGAGGATGCTATAAGAAAACAGTACCCAATCCTATTTGTTGGTAAGAATTTTCGGGGACAAAAATCCATAAGGGGAGAGTTGTAACAGCCCGTTTTTCGTTAAATAGGAATAGTAATTTTGAAACCACAAATCTAAGGTTGAAAAATTATTTTAATATTACTTTTGGTGTTTACAGCATGTTATTATAAATGTGTCAAAATTTCGTGAAATTTCTTTTAACATTTGGATGCTTCAATTGATAAAAGGACCGAATCGCGTAAAATGCAAAAGATGCATAATAATAATTGTTTGAAGTGCTTCGTTGCTATGGTTTAAAAAATAAAAGTTAAGGGCTGTTAGGGACCTATAGTGAATTCTGCTAAACATGGGTGTATTGAAATTTGATATAATTTGTGTTTTTACAAAATAAGGACTAAAGTGTAAAAATGTGAAACTTTAGGGGCTAATGTGTGAAAATGCCCAAATGTGTGTTCTTGGGTTAAATTGAATGAATAGATAAATAAACAAGTTAATTTTGAATTCTTATAGATCAGGAAAGAAAGAATTTGGATTTGGATCGAGAAAAAAGCAAGGCTATCGAGTAGTCGACTCGATTAGTCAATTTAATACTCGAGGTAAGTTGGTATGTGAAAATTTTATTATAAGTAAATATTAAATGCTTCGATATTGCATAAATTAATATTACGAGGTTATGAATAATGCATGAACTGCAAATACAGCTCTACAAATGCATTCGACGATAGAATCAACAAGCATGAAATCCCAATTGAACCTTAGGAATAGATTTGGATGCTAGTGACATGTCATTAGGTGATTTGTTAAGTTGGCTTCGGGCCATGATATTAGCACTTCGGGTGCATGTTATACCTATTTGGCTTTGAGCCATGCATATCAGATGATTTGGGTTCAAGCCATGATAATAGTTTTCGGATAAGTTACATTGATTTGGCTACGGGCCATGGTATAGGTGCTTATCGTACGAGATACCTAAGTATTCGACTCCTATTCTGAATGGTTCAACGGGTAAATGAATGATGTGGTTAAGAAAGAGGTTGACACGAGAAGGTACATGTATGTACAGAACCAACTTGAGTTTCAAATGATGATAATTTGATGAATTCATGTTTGGTCGTGTCATGAAACATGAGAAAGGTTTGTAGTTAATGTGGTTATTACCATGTTATGTTAAATTGGTTGAATTGCATTTATTCAATGAATTATATTGTTACCATATGAGCTTACTAAGCTTTGAAGCTTACTTTTATTTACTTTCCATGTTTTATAGTTAATCGAAGCTAGCTCGGATTTGGGGATTGCTAGTGACTCTATCACACTATCGAGCCTCAATTTGGTACTTTTGAGTTTATGTTTTGAGTATATGGCATGTATAGGGACTTTGAGTTATTTTGGTACATTTACCCATGAGATTGGGCTTGTAAAGAATGTATATGTTTTGGAAGATATATAAATAGTCATGTGTGATGGCTTATTTTGAGTTGTTTTGGTTGGCTTGATAATGTTATAATGCTTAATGTTTTTAATGCCTTGTGATATGCTTTAATAGGTAAATTTGGCTTGGTAGCTTTGATGATGAATGGTTAGTTAATTCAGGATGAATTTTGGTTGTATTTGTAAGGTATAAAATGTTGTGAATTGTGGTTGTTTTGGCTGTCTATTGTGTATGAAATTGGTGTCTTTCAAACTTGTGTAGGTGTGTGAATATTTGGGTGAGAAAGGTGGCTTGTAACTAGCCAATTTTCTTCCATACAGGCCGAGCACACAAGCGTGTGGCTCAACTGTGTGTGATACATGGCCTTGGTACATGGTCGTGTATCCCCTGATGATGTTTTAGAAATCAAGTTAGTAAGTTACACGGCCTTGACACACAGGCGTGTGGTCGGTCGTGTGGCCAAGTCAGTATACCCTCTAGTTTTCACACGGCCTGTGATGCTGTCATTGAGAGCACCACAAATATCCTATCCCTAATAAATAATGAAAAATAATAATATAAGGGAAGTAGGGTCAAATCTTCAGGGACCGGATTTGCACAAAAGTTTGTTCCTCAAAATCCCGAACAGAGTCGTGCCCAAGAAAACCTGTGTTCCTAAAAAATTAAAAAAATAATTAAAAATTTTAATTTGGGAAAATAAAAATAAAAACAGAATTAAAAATTGATTTGAAATTGCGAAAATTGAAACTAAAACAGTAAAGATAAATAGAGTTGAGGAAAAAAGAAATTCTTATGGAAAGATTCCAGCCTCCGGTTGTCTCGATCCTCCCTGGGTTCAATCCTCGGCTTTTAAGTGATCCTTCTCAAACAGAATAAGCTAGTTATAGTGGAAGAGGACGCCTACAACCACCAGATCCAAGATTTTAGACTTACGATTTGGTAGAACTTGACTCTATCCAACAATCGCTTTTGTGGGACAATCTTTTGCTAAATCATCACTACCCAATGGCGAATACCACGCCATTTTGTCTCTTGTGCTCGCCAACCTCTAACGCAATAAGCTAACGAACCGACTATGAATCTTCCCAAAATATACAAAGTGGTCGTTGTAACAGCCCGAATTAGGGCCTAAACAGCATAGAAGTTTTGAAAACCATGAATAATGGAATAGTGGTTTTAGAAACCATGAATCCAAAGCAGAAAATTTTATTGTGATTAAGTTTTAAAATTTATAATGTGATAGAATGATTGTGTGAAATTTTTGTTAAGAAATTTTATCAATTGGGTGTTCAATTTGGTGTTTAGGACTAAATTGTAAAGGGTGAAAAATGTGTGTTCTTGTTCATAAAGGTACTTGACTAAAGTGGGGTTTTAAAGTGGAGGTCCTTAAACGGCATTAGACCATTATATTTTAGTTTGGACAAAAATGGACATGGAAGGATAAAATACCAAAGGTTTTTACTGAAGGGCATTTTTGTCATTTGGTAATTAAAAGAATTAAAAAGGGGAAAATAGGCCAAAATCATGTCCATCTTCTTCATTTGGTCGAATCTTAGGGGGAAAACACCATGGCTAGGGTTTTCAAGCTTCCAAGCTCAATAATCATGGAAAACGAGATTCGGGCTTAGATCGAGGTTGTGGACCGAATCTGGAAAATTTGTCATTTTCGCGTTAGAGGTAAGTTGGTGTGATAATAATAATGCAATAATGTCATAATGTATGTTTGAAACCTAAATTGTAGTATTAAATTGATTTTTTTTTAATTACATGTTTAGTATATTATGTTGGTGAATTGATTTAAAAAAAAAAATGTCTATGATACAAGGTGACATAGGTGACATGGGAATGATTGAAATGTTGTATTTAAAAGTGCTTTCTATGACTATGGTGATTTTGTGAAGTTGTAAGTTTATGTGTAAGTAATATACCGATTTTATTTGTATAATAATATTTTTGTAAATTATGAAGCATGATTGGGTGATAATTATGAGTTGGTGAATTCTAAAATGTGGAGTTCTCGATTGAACCTTCAGACATTGAAAGATACGGATGATTGTAGCTAGGCACATGAGTGGTTCCGAGGGTAGGACACCATGTGTACAAGAAAGCTATGAGATATCATACGGTAGCTGGGTCACATGTCTAATACGAGGTGTATACCATGTGTACAAGAAAGTTTCGGGATATTCTTACATATGTAGCTAAGTCACATGCGTAATACTGTGTGTATACCATGTGTATATGAGAGCTACGTATTAAAAATAGCTAGGTCGCATGTGTGATCTGGGTGGTGGACACCATGTAGACACGAGAGCTATGTTATGTATGGCTGGGTCGCATGTGTGATCCAAGTAGTGGACACCATATAGACACAAGAGCTATGGAATTAAATGGCTAGGTCGCATGGGTGATCTTGAGTGTTCCCCACTTGTACACAAAAGCCAGATTTATGTGAGGGTGGAGCTATGTTCTGAAACGACCGAGAATGAGATATGGTTCCGAAGGGGTTCAACGGGAAAATTTACTAAGTGATGTTTATGTGATTATGTGATGTATAAGCGTAGGTGTATATTTGGGCAAATATATATGAGAGCAATGGTGCAATGTGAGCAATGTGCTAGATATGTGATTGAAATTGTGGTAAGGCTGATATGGTGTAAGCACTACTATGAATACTCATAAATGTTGGTGGTGATTATTCATTTGAATGGCTGGTATTGAACATGTTCGGTGTTATGTGTGCATATATGAAGGTAATATGAAGAACGCATGGGACAGTAAAATTTTCAGTAAAACAGTTTGAAATAGTAGCAGTTACGTGATTTTGAAAAATCACCATAAATAGTGGAAATTGAATTAGATGGTGAATGAGAGATGAAATTAAATCTCATTGAGTCTATTTTCACATAAAAGAAACAGTGTGAGTAAATGAATTTATTATGAGATATTTAAATTTTGGTGAGATAGGGTCTGAAATGTTTCGGAAATCCCCTATTCCAAATTTGGAAAATCACTAAAAATTGTATAAATATGGTTATGGTGTGTAACTTATATTTCTACAACCCCTAATGAGTCTAATTTCAATAGAATCAAATGAAAGGTTATAAAAACTCTATATAAGGAGAAATTTGATTTTTAGTGAAGATGAGTCAGAGCTGTTGAACAGCGAAACAGGGGAATCTTTAATGAATAAACTCTATTGATTGGCTAGACCAAAAATTTTGGAAATTTTATGGTAAGAAGGTATGTGAGTCTAGTTTCCAAGAAAATTAGCGTATCTAAATTTGGAGTTCAGTAGCTCCAGATATAATTAATTTAGTGACTGTGACTTAGGAATATAGCTTAGGCCGTACATGAGTAAGAAGCGAAATCATGAGAAATGTATTGTTAATCAAATTTTCTTATTGTTATATGCCAACTTACTAAGTAGTAAAGCTTACGCCCTGCTTTCCTTTTTCTCTTAGTGTTTTCAGGTTGGCTCAGGGTTGGAGATCATCGGAGGCAGCATCAGCTTATCAATTTGCCAAGTTGAAGTAATGGAAATTCTTATTAGTATACAAGTGAATGGCATGTGTAGAGATTTAATTATTGGCAGTATGTATTATTGTGAATTGGCTAAATGTATTAGCTAATGATACTTCATTGTATATAGCCATGAGATGTGGCTCATAATGGTTATGGGTATGTTTGATGTAGTTAGGTATACTACATGTGTTTGATGATTAAATCAGGAATTGTCAAGGGCATGTTATATGTCTATGAAATGAAAATGAGTGAGAAAAGTTAAAAGCACAAAAAGGGCTTGAAAAATAGCCTAAGTGTTGACTACACGGGCAGAGGCATAGCCGTGTGTCTCAGCCGTGTGGAGGACACAACCTGGCACACGGGTATGTGACTTGGTCGTGTGCCCCTAAATGTTTGATGATATCATAAACAGAGAGTTACACGGGTGGAGGACATGGACATGTCCTGAGCCACACGGGCGTGTGAGACCACACGGCTTGCCCGCAAGGGCGTATGACTCTCCAAAATGTGAAAAATTTTAATTGTGTTCCAAAAGTTCTTAGTTTAGTCCCGAATCATCATCAGTGTATGTTTTTGGGTCTCGTAGGCCCATATAAGGGACTTTAAACTGAAAGTTGAAAAATTTTAAATTAGAGTGAAGTTTATGGCTCAATAATGTAAGGTTGGTTGTGTTATCGTCCGATAACGCCTCGTACCCTGTCCCAGTGTCAGATACGGGTAAGGGGTGTTACAGACATTCCTTGCACACGTTGAAAAGATAACCTTTTAAGGGACATGGACAAAAGCGTTAGCCTCGTAATGCGAAGAAACGATGAATACTCATTAAGAAGGCTAAGCGCAGATTCTAAGCCGCATGAACCCTTTTTGGGGAATTTTGACGACCTTTGGCTAGCTGGATTTAGTGGCTCACGCTTTTGGGAAAAGAAATACACTTAATAAAAATTGAAATTTTATTGAATAAAGAAAAGAACAAAGGCTAGACTTTTTGGGAGAGGGAGTGTTTCCAGAAAAGATGATGTGAAATTTGAGTCACTCCATCCCTTATTTATGGTACTAGGAAACCTAGTCTAGTCGTACTTGAATTCTAAAAATTAAATACAAATAAAAAAATATAATTAAATATAAATGGAGATAAAAGCTAAAATAAAATCTAAATAATAATCCTTAATAATTATCCTAATAAAATTAAAAATAAAATAGAGTCTTGTGATATAAAATCTCTTCTTTGCATTTTTGTCCTTATGTCCTCCACGCTTGCATTTTCGGCACCACCTTTTTCCCGATGTCACATGTTGGCCCATTTTATCTTTAAATTCACACTTTTTTACCCCTAAATTGCTTTTTATCTCCAATTTAGTCCCTACAAGATAAAAGACCATAAATAGCTCAATTTAGTAGGATCATACTCAAAATAAATATGCAATTAACACATAAAAATATGTCGTTCTAGAGTATTATCAAATTCCCCCTACTTAGCCCATGCTTGCCCTCAAGTATGGTTCCTTTCCACTGTAAAATTTAGAATTTACCATGAAAGAAATATCACTCCAAAGTTTTATAAAAATTAGTCAAAACTGCATATGAAATGAACCATTAGCTTGCTTTAAGTAAAACTGAAAAAGTATTTCAATTAATACACACAAAAATTAAAATTGACTTAAATTATTTCATAAAAATTAGGTAAATTACCAAACCTACCAAGACATCCTATTTGTTTTTATGTTTAGTCCTCGAATTTTATTATTAGCACATCATTTTTTTTGTTTTTCTTCTTTTTCTTCGTTTTTTCTTTCTTTTTTTAATTTTTAATTTTTAATTTTTTCCCTTAAGAATATATTCAACCTTTTGACGCAAAGAGAGATGACAGCCAAGCACCCCACCCTGGTTACTCAGCCCAACATACTCCTAATTTATTATATTTTTTCTTAAGAACATATCGAACCTTTTGACACGAAGAGAGATGACAGCCAAGCACCTCATCTCAGTTACTCAGCCCAACACATTCTTAAAAAAAAAATTAATTCTGGTTAGCAAAGTTTTACCTAACACGTCACACAACTTTTGGACACGAAATAGGATGACAACCCAAGACCCTACCTCGATTACCCATCTAGTCACGTCTTAAGCTACACTCATAACCACAAAAACATTATTATTAAATGAAATTTTTAATTTTTGGAGGGCTTAGGAAAAACAATCAAGTGTCAAAAAATAAGTTTCAGTAACCACCTTAATAGTCATGAACATATTTTAGCATGCAATTAAGTTTCTGTTTTGCATTAAACTTGTTCGATTTTACGAAAAGCAAGATAGAGTTAACTCTATTAATTACAATTATTTTTAGCCTAATAGACATAAAATAGTGGAGACGAAATCAAACAAGCAAAGTCTTAATTTTCTCAGAAGTTAAGAATCATACTTGTAGGTCAAACAGTGGGCAATTCCTGGAAAAATTCTTGGGCATGAAAAAAGGTAGAATATTTAAAAAAATAAATATGGGTAGAATTCAGCAGCAACAACCATATAACAGCAAAAACAGTAGATGAAATGACAGTAATAACGAGGAATACCTCCCCCTACTTAAAACACATTGTCCTCGATGTGGAAGAAAAAAAACAAATTGGTGGAAAAAGTTTAAAAGAGCTCCCCGTATAATTAATGCCATTCGTGCATAATGGAAATGAGATCGGCTAGTTGTTGGCCAAAAGTGTCGAGTTGGGCCTCGATGCACTCTAAGCGTTACTCAATGGTCATTGAAGGTTGGGCTTGTAACACCCCTAATCCGGTATCCGTCGCCGAAGGGATTATGAGGCATTACCAGAAAAATACTAAATTTTAGATATACTCCATTTGCAAAATTCATGTTTGTACCTTTACGGATAAAAGCCTAAGCATATATATAAAAAAAATTCAATTGAAAAGTATAAGTTCATGTGTATGTCTACTCCATATGATTTCAAGCACTCAGTAGTTTAAAACATATGAGCATGCATGAAAAATTCATATTTAGCCGATTATACGTGTTAAATAAAAGTTACTATTCATATGGTAATGTTATTAAACCTAAGCCAAATGCACAACCTATGTATTAGAACTGAATATGCATATATACACATTTCATTCAATAGGTACATCAAATCACAAAACCTTTCAAGAATTTTTCAATCTTACATCAAATACATCTTGCACCAACCTCTCTATACCCTATTCGAAAATGTATATCCTAAATTTTAAAAGTAGCATTTCATACATCCATGTCTATCATTAAATTGGTAACGTTGTATCATCAACCAAATACCAAAAGTTCTCATTCAGTCATATTCACTCTTCAAAAGGAACCTCAAAATGCAGACAACCACATTAATTAGTAACCGATTTCGCAAGCCTTCACATTCATTCACAACCAACATGATTAAGCTTGAAATTCATACTCAAGTAAAAGGATGACATAGCAAGCCATTTTCACATGGCTATACTTATATACATCATCAAAAGGAAATTGATTTACAATCCAAAAGTCAAGTTTATACATGCCATTTTCAAAATTTAGCTACTAATACCAAAAGAGCCTTGATAGTATGGATGACTTCGATCTTGAAATTCCCGAGACCGTAGCTAACGAACGAGGCCTATAAAACAGATAATTAAGAGCAACAGAGTAAGTATTTCTAAGCTTAGTAAGTTTTAAGTAATAAAATCATTTAAAAGATTAAAACATTTATTTCTCAATACTTGTCTATTTCTTCCTTTGGCCGATTGTAACCATGACTACATTTACCACCATTGTATATGCATGTTATTTTAACTTTCCTTAACACAATTTCATATCACATAGATAAGTTTGTTATATCAAACAAGTTTCATCATTTGGCCGAATACATCCAAATTCATTTTAAGGCTAAATTATTACATAATACATAATCACAAATACTTGTTGCTTCATGCTTCAACTAAATTTACTCCCATGCTCAGAGTAAATCATAACATATTTCCACCTGAACCAAATTTCATGCATCATATATAAGCCATATACTTTTATACAACCCTAAGCAATGGCCAGAATGGCACTATCCAAATGAATAATCATAATTCAAAAAGAATCAAATTCACAATATGTATACTATACGTACCTGGCTAACTTAGGGTATGGAGCACATTAGTTAAAATTATTACAACAGAAATCACGTATTTCTAGCACGAATGCCTTCGGGCTTAGCCCGGTTATGACACTAGCACTAAGGCCCTTCGGAACATAGCTCGGATACAACACCAGCATGAATGCCCTTTGGGATTAAGCTCGGATATTATACCTGGCACGAATGCCCTTCGGGATTAAGCTCGGATACAACACCGGCACGAATGCCCTTCAGGATTAAGCCCGGATATTATACCTGAATCTTTATACACATTTATAGATCAAGTATACATATCAAAATTTCACATCACAATAGAATTTTCATTGACTCCATTCACATGCGAGCACATAATATATATATAACTTTCATTTAACATTCGGTCTATAGGTACACAAGGACCACATATCCACCTAAATTTTCCTAGCTTATTTTCTAAAGGTCATTCGGCTATATGCTTATACATAGCTCGTATCATAAACAAATTTAGATAACTTAAATTCATTGAGCCGTGACTCATATATATATATATATAATTCACTTTAAACAAGCCAATCTAACTTTTTATGCTAATTTAATTCTTAAAACTTACCTCGTATCTTTCTGAGTATCTACGGGTCGGCTATTCCGTCACCTTAGCTTTTCCCTTATCCAATGTTGCCCCTCTATGCTCTTGAGCTAATTTGAACAATTTTTAACTAGTTACAAGTCAATCACTCAAGCATCAAAATCGGCTATGATATCATTCATCCAAAGCATAAAGAATAGTGCTCACATAATGCTAAAAGTTCACATACACAACAAAGACTCATTCTAGGCCATTTTATAATACTTTTACTAAGCTAAAGTTCACATATATTCTAAATCAAACCATTATTCCCTTGCAAAGTCTCAAAGTCATTATATGACTAAATATATGCACCTTCATATTTAATATACATAATTTGCACTTAGTATCACTTACCAATGCATTCGGCCAAACATAACTTTTATAACATATATATTTCCCAATTCAAAACACTAAAACACCATAAAGTTGACACATAACTACAATGACCAAATGCTCATAACTCTTAAATTTACCCTTAACAAAATTTATTAAACCTTAAACCAATAATCTGACCTCTCACAAACCGTATGGCCATTTTTACTTTCAATGACCTAAACAACAACAAATATTCAACTAATTTGCTTAAATTCATATTCGGCACTACACACACATAACCACACTAGTCGATTGCCACTTATCAACTAATTTACACCTTCAACTCAATTCTTTCATTCCACCCTTTGATTACATAAATTCTAAACCCAATTTCACAATTTAACATAATTTATATACTTTCATTAGATTTCCCAAATTTCCTCACAAGTTGCCGAATGCAACTAAATTCATCTATACCATGCCGAAAATCATAAATATGCCTAAGTCCCATTTTTCTTTTCATTAATTAGTTATTTCCCATGTATACTACCATAATTTATCATCTTTAAACATAAAACACAAAATCTCTCACAATGTGGCCATGATCGAAACATATGTACATCAAATACATAAACAAAAATAAATCCATGGGTTGAATAGATATTCCCATAACCATTGCAACCATTCAACTATCCATTAAAAATTATCAAAGAAGCTTACCTAATGAAGGAAATCAAAGTGCCAAAAGCTCATGTTCTTCTCCCCCCTTTCTTTAGCATTTTCAGCCAAGAAAATAAAGAAAAGAACTTTGTTCTTTTCACCCCCTTTTCTTTATTATTTAATTATCCATATTATGCATAAATTTTCATTAATTTAATCATTAACATAAACAACATATAAAATATTAACTTAATCATTTGCATGGCCAGCCACTAAGTATAAAATGGCTAATTTGACATGCAAGTCCATTTATTAGCAACATTATATAATTACTCTCTTGAATTTAGCCACACATATAGTAAATTCTTCTCACATAAGTCCTTTAATTTTAGAAACACATTCAATTTGACAAATATCATAGCATTCAAATTTACCCATGCATGATCACATATTTTGGGACATAAAATATTATATTCAAAAATTTCAATGACTCGGTTTAGCGGTCCCGAAACCGCTTCCCGACTAGGGTCAAAATTAGGCTGTCACAGGGCTTGAGTGGGTACTTCATTCTGATTTTGCTGTCGAAAGACTTATTCAGTCAGCGTGGAGTGAACTCCTAGAGGGACAAAACGGAAGGAAGATAGAGTGCCAAGAAGCAGTCCCATCGAGTCGAGGAATTGAGCATCCAAAGGATCGGCCTGACAAGCAACATTGAAATTTGAAATAGGAGCATTAGAACCATGCAGAGAAAATAACAGTTGTGCAATAAAGGAACCTAAAATTAGAGGACGCTTTGTATTTATAACATGTTCGAATTGAAGCACATACCAATAGCCCAAATTTACTAGACGACCGATATACATACACCATAACAAGAATAATTCCGTCTTCGAGACAGTAGCCAGAGCATCTTGACAACCTGAAAAGTTATAAGCCAAATAATAGTATATGTAACATAAAGCAAGGTTATGAAACCATAAATCTTTTGATGTTATAGGGCTATACATGGTTTCGACATTATCTGTTAATAAATCAAAGGCATCAATAGCCTGACAATCTGTAGGCAAAGTACATAGGCTATTCGTATAATCAGTGGACATAGCATGCTCCTCTGACATAAGAGTAAGGCAATATTAAAATCAGTGATGGATAAACTTTGTGTGGTACCAAGCAGCTGAAATTTTATAATACCTGATGTGTCTAATGAAACGTGTCCATGTCATTGAAAATGAAAGGTAGAATAGAATTCTAGAACTAGTTCGTAATAAGCATAGTAAGTAATATCAAAATTTTCAACCTAACCAATATTGGGAAAATAATCTATAACAGCAGTTTCAATATTCAAAGCAGCCAAAACAGATATGGATAAACATTTGCAAGGCACTATCTGTTTGTGTCTAAGACGATCATACCTTTCCCGATTGGTGGTGGAAGTAAAGGTTACATTACCGTGTAGATGGCACTCTGGTGGCAAGATATTGACGAGGGATTAGAAGGTGAGGCCACAGGTAGGTATGGGGCATTGCTCGTCTAGAATATCAAAGGAGTCAGCATGTGTAGGTTGTTCAGGAGAATGGGCGGTGGCGTTGGAGGAAGAACCGGGATCTAAAGGCGTTTGTTAGGCCGAAGGGTGTGTTGGCCATCAACGGCACTGATGTCACGACGGTTCGAGAGCCGAATTTGGTGGTGGCATTGAGGCGTGTGAAGCAAGGGGTAGGGGCAATGGTTGTGGAAGGCAAAGAAGAGGTGATAAGGGTAGAGGTGTGTGGTCGGCGTGCAGAGGAGAGGAGGAGCTCACCAATGTCACGCGAAGCAGAGAAGAAGAGGAGGACGGCGAGTTACGTGATTCGGGCGTAGAGGAAGATGAGAAGGCCACTTCATTGCGCGGGGGCGAGGAGGAAGGGGAGGCCGACGGCATAGAAGAGGAGG
Organism: Gossypium stocksii; assembly: GCA_020496765.1. Taxonomy (NCBI): domain Eukaryota; kingdom Viridiplantae; phylum Streptophyta; class Magnoliopsida; order Malvales; family Malvaceae; genus Gossypium; species Gossypium stocksii. The sequence goes on from CM035624.1 coordinate 30,594,982, forward strand.
AGGTTGAGGGTGGTTCGTGCGGTAGAGAGGTGGAGTGGGAAGAACTGTAGGCCAAGTCAATGTTTTAGGGTACCGAGAAGCAGCATCAGCTTGGGTTGACAGTGAAGGATGGCTTAACGATGGTGCGGCTGCGGGTTCGTACCATGGTGGTTGAAAAATTGGCGGTGGTTGGGTAAGGTGAAAGGGGGTTCGGCGACTAGGGTAAATTTTGGAAAAAATGGGTAAAGTTTTTTAGGTGTTGGGGTTGTATTTGGCTGAAAGGTGGGCGTTTGCCTACAGTATTAGGGTAGCCATGGAGTAGGGATAGGTTATTTCTAGTCGAAATAGGGATAGGACAAATGTTGTTTGCATGCAAAAGTTTTTTTGTTTTTCTCCTTTCTTCCTATTTTCACCTCAGTTTACCTAGACAGAGGAAGAGAATTCTATCAATAACCAAAAATAAAGTAATAAATAATAAAATAATAATAAATAATGAATAATAAAATAATAATAAATAATGAATAATAAAATAAATAATAAAATAAATAATAAAATAAATAATAAATAATAAATAAGAAAATAAGAAAAATAAACAAAAATAATGGTTGGGTTGCCTCCCAACAAGCACTTGTTTAACGCCGTTAGCTCGACACCGTGAATGGTTTTATAGTGGTTCTGGATGAATTTTTTTAACCGTGTGGGCTTGAAAATTCTCATAAAATGACTTCAACCATTGGGCATTAACTACGAACTGATTTCCTGATTCTTCACTTTCTATTTCAACCGCACCATGCGTAAATACTTTTGTCACAATTAAAGGTCGTTGCCATTGAGATCAAAGTTTTTTGGGAATAATTTTAATACGGGGTTGTAAAGCAAAACTTTTTGTCCTACTGAAACATGCTTCTGAGCTATTTTCTTATCATGAAACAACTTTGTCTTCTCTTTATCAATGTGAGCATTGTCGTCGGCATCATTATGAATTTCCTCCAATTCTTGGATGTCTAATTTCCTTGCCCTCCCTATGGGTTCTAACTCCATGTTACATTGTTGAATAGCCAAATAAGCTTTAGGTTCTAATTCTACCAAAAGATGGCAAGCTTTGCCAAAAACAAGTCGATACGGTGTCATGCCAATTGGTCTCTTATACGCTTTCTGATAAGCCCAAAATGTGTCATTTAGTCGAAGGCTCCAATCCTTTTGGTTGGGCCGAACTATTTTCTCTAAGATCATCTTGATTTTTCTGTTTGAGACTTCCGCTTCGTCATTCATTTGGGGATGGTAGGCTGTAGCTATCAGATGGTGGATTCCATACTTTTGCATAAGCGTCTCTGTAACACCCCAAACCCGTCCCAGATGCTATGGCTGAATTTGGCGATGCCACATCAAAAAGATTGTTTCCAAACGATTTTACTAATTTGAGAACATGTTTGATAGAAAATTTACTTCGTTAAAACTTAAGTTTGGGATTTAGAAATTCAAGTTCATGTTAAGCCCATGTTTAAACAAAAATGCCCATATAATGAAGTTATTTAAAAACCACGTTTAATTGAGAAATTTATCAAAGTAAAAATAAAAACTAGGTGGTCAAAACATTAATAAACCCTAAATACAGTCACATCGGAGACACAGGGCCTTATTACATCAAATGAAAATAAAATAACAAAACTAAAGTAATTGAAAGAAATAATTTATTTAAAATCTATAAGTAACTTGCAGTGTGGCCACCTCCGAGTCCTCTCCCACGTTAAGCCGCCTACTGAGGGTTACCTGAAACATTTAATTAAAAGGTGTGAGTTTCGAAACTCAGTGTGTACAACCCTTGGCAATCAAATCCAATCAATATACAAATATCACAATAGGCCTAAGCCCTAACAATATCGATGGTCTAGGCCTTAGCCCACATTGACCTCATATCATATCAAAATCACATGAATGCAATGCTTCCACCCCAAATCCAACCCTACACTACAATGCCCTTCCAACCCTACACTCCTATGGGGATATAAATATCAACTGACCCATCCCTACACTCCAAAGGTAGCACCAACAGCGGCACTACTTAAACGTTACAGCAAGGCTGCTATATAATGGGCTTAAAGCCACCGGTGGATCCACGGTCATCAAGCAACTATGCGATCCTCATATCTTCCTCCATCCAATTTATCACCCCCCAAATGCAACATACATTTTATGAATGCACATAGAACATTTTATGAATGCACATACAAGTTTTTCTATACACTAAGCATTTAGGGGTATTTCGGTCATTTCACTACCCAGGGGTATTTCGGCGATTTCTACCACACAAGGGTGTTTCAGTGCTCCTACCCTATGAGGATGTTTTAATAATTCTACCCCTACGGGGCATTATAGTAATTCTACCTTAGAAGGTATTTTCGTAATTCTACCCTAAAGGGGTATTTTTGTAATTTTCTAAAGGTACATATTTTAATTATGGGTTTTGGCCCATCAACAAGTCCTTGTGGCTAAAGTGAACGGATACTATGCACTAGGTAGGATTCAAGAGAAGAGGAGGTGGATCACTTGGACCGCTTAAGTACTAAGCTCTTCCTAGATCCAATCCTAGACACGCACACATCCATTGCCACACCTTAGTCTAGCGACTTGTCCATGGACATGTTTAATTATTTAATTAAGTCTTACGTAAATTTTGAGAGATTAGAACTAGGCCTATAGTCCATTAAAAACCCTAACATGCATTTCTACAATCCCATAAGGCCCATTAAGCCCAATCATACTCATAAAACCCATTAAACCCCAAGCATGCTTATGTAGCCCATTAGGCCCGATCATAATCCAATCATACAATCATGCCTGTCAATCCACCACGCAATTTCATATCACAACATTGCCACTTTGGGCCCACAAGTTGGGTAAGCCCATTCGAGATTTTGAGATTTCGACTTTTGCCAACTTGTGTGCGTAGTGTATGTACAAACCTGGTTGACGACCCGCACTACTCTATTCTCAGCCTCGACCTACAACCAAAACCATTTTTGAAATTCTATACCTTAACTACAACTTTATCAAATCTAAAAGCCTTACCGTAACCTTACCATGTACCACTAGTTTTAATAGCCTCTCCTTCCCTATCACTTCTGAATATTCTTAGATCTACACCAATACACACATATTATCAACGTCAAGTGACTCGTATTCCACACGAGTCACCCCTACCAACCATATTTACATTCGGCCACCTACAAAATAGAAATTGAGAGTGAGTACACTTACCATCTGCTAGAGATCCTTTCCTTGCTTGGAATCCTAGAACCCTACCCCTAATTATAACAGGGTTAATCGACAAGAAAAGGGAAGATTAGATAGCCCCCTTCGGCTTTACCAAACATACTAAAACGGTTAACTAGACACTTTAACGAAACTAATCTTCAAACTTGCGACCTAGATCTCTACTGAGTGTGCAATCGGCTTTTAACCACTTGATCAAGGGTTGCAAGTAACAGAACAGGTTTGTAATGGAAGAGTACAAAAGAAATCGACAAGAGGAGGTGGGTATTCGGCTTTTAGAAGATTTAAGGGAAGAAGTCGGCAATAGGGTACATATACATTTAGCTTTTAAGGAAACAAGGGTGATATTCGGCTTTTAAGAATTTAGGGATGGTGTTCGGCTTTGAGAGATGAAAATCTTTAGTGAAATTTCAGTAAAAATGAAAGGAAAAAGAAAAGAGAGAAGAGGGGTTAATTAAGAAGTGAATTCGGTAAAACCCCAAAGAACCTCCATGCACATTCGGCAACCCTTTAAATAGGCATAAGCCAATTCAAGCCCCCTTACAGTCCCACTCGGCACCAACACTCTCCCTCTCTCAATCTCCTATTTTCTCTCCATTATCTCCACCTTAAAATTCTCTCCTGAACACTCCCCTCTAGAGTCCCATTTTGTGCCACCACCTTCTTTCCATGAGCAAAATTCAAGTCCTAATACTACCACTCTTGAGCCTCGAACCTTAGACCTTATTCCTTACTTGAAATGCCACCTTGTAGCTCCCATGTAACGCCACCTTGCCACTGGGCCACAGACCCTAATGTGTCCTATTTTCCCCTTAATTCGTTTAAGAGGCCTATTACCAAAGTCTAGGGTTCCACTAAGGCAAAAATTAATTTTTTTCCTATGGTCAACCGTATCGCTAAGACTTGAAATAACCTTGTAGCATCTTAAAATTAATTTTGTAGGGCGTTACAACTTTACCTCCTAAAAGAAATTTCAGCCTCGAAATTTACTTGGCTGAAATAGGTGAGGGTATTGTCGTCGCATTGCCTCCTCAGGTTCCTATGTAGCTTCCTCGGTACTATGGTTACGCCAAAGCACCTTGACCAAAGGGATAGATTTTCTTCTTGACACCTTCACGTCTTAATCAATTATTTGAACTGGTTCCTCTTCGAAAGTTAAGTCAGGTCTAACCTCGATCTCCTCGACTGACACGATGTGAAATGGGTCTGAACGATAACGTCTTAGCATTGATACATGGAACACGTCATGTATTTCGCTCAATTTCGTAGGCAATTCCAGCTGATAAGCAACTGGCCCAATTCTTTTCAATACCCGATATGGCCAATAAATCTAGGGTTGAACTTACCTGTCCGTCCAAACCTTAACACCTTCTTCCAAGAGGAAACCTTGAGAAAAACTAAATCCCCCATGCATATTCAATCTCTCTCCGCTTGAGGTCAGCATACGACTTTGGCCTATCCGCCGCTTCCTTCAACCGATCCTGAATCAGCTCTACCTTATCCTCAGTGTCTGCCACTAATTTTGGAGCCAATATTCACTGCTCCCCTAACTCAGTCCAACAAGTTGGAGTACAACATCTTCGCCCATATAGTGCTTCATATGGTGCCATTCCAATACTTGCTTGATAACTATTGTTATAAGCAAACTCAGCTAATGGTAACTAATTCTCCCAACTACCTCGAAACTGAATTACACACCCCCTCAGCATTTCCTCCAAAACTTGAATTACCCTCTCCGACTGACCATCAGTTTGAGGGTGAAAGTCTGTACTAAAATCCAATCTCGTACCCAGTGCTTTGTGCAATATCTTCCAGAAACGAGATTAAAACGAGGGTCTCTATTAGATATAATAGAGACTGGCACCCTATGCAACCTCACAATCTCTGCCACATACAACCTTGCTAACTTTTGTAATGAGTAGTCGGTGCGGACCAGTATGAAATGGGTCGACTTAGTCAAATGATCCATTATCACCCACACAAAGTCTTTCTTAGAAGGCGTTAGGGGTAAACACTAACGAAATCCATAGTGACTCGCTCCCACTTCCAAAGTGGGATCCTAACCGGTTGAAGTAACCCTGAGGGTAATTGATGTTCAGTCTTCACTTGCTGACATACCAAACATTTGCCCACAAACTCTGTCACCTTGCGCTTCAATCTTGGCCACCAATAAAGCTCTCGTAAATCTCGATACATTTTGTTACCTCCGGGGAGCATAGCATAGGGACTACTATGCTCCTCCTACAAAATAGATCTCCTTAGCTCATCCTCCTTTAGCACACAAATCCTACCACAGAAACACAACAACCCATCACTATTCAACCCAAAGTCCTTCGCTTTCCCAATTTCGACCTGCTTAAATTGAGCACCCAAAGTTCTATCCAATGGTTGCTTAGCCTTGATCTGCTCAACCTACAGTGGCTTTATTGCAACTCAGCTAATAAACTTCTATCATCATACAAACTTAACCAAGCAAACATCGCCCTCAAGTCCAACATAGCTTTACGACTTAGGGCGTCAACCACTACATTTGCCTTGCTTAGGTGGTATTCGATTGTGCAATCATATTCTTTTAATAGCTGAACCCACCTTCGCTGCCTTAGATTTAACTCCTTCTGAGCTAAGAGGTACTTCAAACTCTTGTGATCCATATAAATGGTGCACTTCTCTCCATTCAAGTAATGTCTCCAAATCTTAAGTGCAAACACCACTGCTGCCAACTCCAAATCGTGGGTTGGGTAATTTCCCTCGTGAGCCTTAAGCTAACGCGACGCATATGCCACCACTTTCCCTCCTTGCATCAAAACACAGCCTAAGCCCACATGGGATGCATAGCGATAAACTGTAAACTCCTTCTTAGGCTCCGGCTGAATCAAAATAGGGGCTTCTGTTAGAACCTTCTTAAGCTTCTCAAAGCTTTCCTGCTGTTTATCTATCGACAAAAATGTCACCCCCTTACAAAGTAACTTGGTTAAGGATGCAGTAATAAATGAGAACCCTTCAACAAACCGTCTATAATACCCAGCCGGGCCTAGAAAACTCTAAATTTCTGACACCGTTCTAGGTGGTTTCCAATCCAATACTGTTTCAACTTTCTGAGGATCAACTCTGATCCCCTCAGCTGAAACCACATGTCCTAGAAAAGTGACCTCTCTTAGCCAGAATTCGCACTTGCTAAACTTAGCATACAGTTGCTTCTCCCTTAAAATCCGTAACCCAACCCTTAAGTGTGCATCATGGTCATCCTCCGTTCTGGAGTATACTAAGATGTCATCTATGAACACCACCACGAATTAGTCTAGATAAGGTTGAAAGACCCAGTTCATAAGATCCATAAAAGTAGCAGGTGCGTTCGTTAGCCCAAAAGGCATCACCAAAAACTCATAATACCCATAACGAGTTCTGAAGGCTATCTTATACACATCTTCCTCTTTAACCCTTAGTTGATAGTACCCTGAATGCAAGTCAATCTTCGAGAACACTAAGGCTCCCCTAAGTTGATCAAATAAATCATCTATCCTAGGCAGGGGGTACTTATTCTTGATGGTTAACTTCTTTAACTGCCTATAATCGATGCACATTTGCAAAGACCCATCCTTCTTCTTCACGAATAACATTGTACTCCCCATGGAGTTATACTTGGCCTAATAAACCCCCTATCCAACAATTCCTGAATCTGTGCTTTAAGTTCCACCAACTCCTTTGGTGCCATCCGATAAGTAGCGATGGACACTAGTGCTGTACCAAGTAACAGGTCAATTCCAAACTCCACTTCTCTATTGGGTGGTAGCCAAGGCAGTTCATCGGGAAAAACATCTGAAAACTCACTAACTGTTCTTAAATCCTTAATAGTAGGGCTTTTAACCTCTGTATTACTTATATATGCCACATAAGCTTCACAACCCTTACGCACCAACTTTTCAACCCTTAGTGCTGAAATCACATTCGATAGATAATTTTGGTGTTCTCCAATTACTACTACTTCCTTATCTTCCGCCGTCCTTAACACCATCTGCTTTGCGGCGCAATCTAAGGTTGCCTGATGTTTCACCAACCAATCCATCCCCACAATAAGATCAAACTCACTAAAAGGTAACTCCATTAAGTCTGCTAAAAAGGTAACTCCTTGGACTACTAGGGGTACATCCCTAAACAACTTATTCACCTCCACTGACTGGCCCAAATGACTTAACACGGAAATCCTATTTCTAGTAATTTCAAACATACCATCCAACGACTTAGTCCTATTACATGCCACATACGAGTGCGTTGATCCAATATCAATTAGCGCAATATAAGGTAACTCATGAATTAGAAACATACCCGTTATCACATTTGGTGCATCTCCTTCCTCTCTACGACGAGTCGCATAAAACAAGGCTGGTTGCCTTGCTTCTACCAGACCTGCACCTCTGCCTGGTGCTCCACGTCTACGTCCAGCACCATTACAACTTCTGCCTTGACCACGACCCCTTGGTGGTTGTTGACCCCCTCTCTGTGGCTGGGGTTTGCCTCGGCCATCGGCTTGCACTCGGTCTGGCATCCTCGGGCACTCTCTAATTCTATGTTCCATAGACCCACAACTTAAACAGGCTCCTATTCTCCTCCAACATTCGCCCGTATGTCCTTTACCACACACAGCACAAGGTGGTATCCTAGGGTTAGCATCAGCAACAGGGCCCCCAGCTCTAATCAGCCCATTCACTCTAGCTCTCCTTATAGGCCTTTGTTCCGCCGCCCTAGCCTCCACGTTCCGCTTATTTTTGCCCTTCTCCTTCTCTCGGTTAAGTCGCTTCGTGCGCTTTACTTCCTCTACTATCTTAGCTTTTTCTACCAATGCCGCAAAGTCCCGCTCTCTCTGCGGAGCTATAAGCACCTTAAGGTTGTCTCTTAAACCGTCCTCGAACCATACACACAGCTCAAAAACTTAGGCGCAGAAATTCAGGTGCAGAAACTCAGCATCAAACTCTACTACTGACTTATCTCCCTCAATTAGATTCAAAAACTCCTTCCTCCGGGCATCCATATAGCCCGCTCCAATGTACTTCCCTTGAAATGCTGATCTAAAGAACTCCCATGTGATCTGCTCCGACTGGTTGGCCTCCGTCACAGTCAACCACCACTGATATGCTTCTTCCTTAAGTAGAGATATTGCCCCCTTCAATTTTTGCTCCACCATGCAATCCAACTCCTCCATTATCCTTTCTGTGGCTTCCAACAGTACTCCGCCATATTCGGGGCCACCTCAGCTACTCCTTTGATAGTCTCAGCCCCATTAGCTCGAAGTCGTTCCATGACCGACCCACGACTTCCTATTCTATTATTGGGCCCAACGACCCTTTATAGAATCCTTAGTATGGCCTACGATATGGCATCTTCTGTAGCAGCAACCCGATTGTAGGGTCCTGTTTTAGCAACTAGTAAGGCTGGAGCCTCCTCTACTCCAACGTTGGGCATATGTCCCGACGTTGACGATTCAGCCATAGCATTTCCATGGCCTCTATCGCGGCCTCTTATACCTCTTCTAGTGCTCATTGTTGCGTACGTGTTTCTGAATTTAATATTTTATGAAATTTTTGTTCATAATTCCACTATTCAACACTTATGTCTTATGCAATTTAATAATTTAAAAGTTATTTCGCCGTTGCGATTCCACTATAGGCTCAAGTTTCCTATGGGCTTTAGTCTCTAAAACCTATTGTTTAAAGTAGCCCAATATCAAAGTATAATTCAAAATTTTAAATAGTGTAACAACGGAAGAACTTACTTGGCTCGACATCGAGGGCTCAGTGAACCACACTTCAAGAATCCTGTAAAAACCTTTTAATTTACTTGTTTTAAAAACCAAAATTTAAGGCCCATTTCACAGCCTGAGCTTTGTAACCAGGCTTTGATACCACTAAATGTAACACCCTAGACCTGGCCCAGACGCTATGGCTGAATCCAGTGATACCACATCAAAGAGATTATTTTCAAACGATTTTACTAATTTGAGAACATGTTCGATAGAAAATTTACTTGGTTAAAACTTAAGTTTGGATTTAGAAATTCAAGTTCATTTTAAGCCCATGTTTAAACAAAAACATCCATATAATGAAGTTATTTAAAAACCACGTTTAATTTGAGGAATTTATCTAGGTAAAAATAAAAACTAGGTAGTTCAAACAGTAATAAACCCTAAATACAGTCACATCGGAGACACAGGGCCTTATTACATCAAATGAAAATAAAATAACAAAACTAAAGTAATTGAAAGAAATAATTTATTTAAAATCGCTAAGTAACTTGCAGTGTGGCTAACTCCGAGTCCTCTCCCACGTCAAGCCACCTACTGAGGGTTACTTGACACATTTAATTAAAGGGTGTGAGTTTCGAAACTCAGTGTGTAGGACCATTGGCAATCAAATCAAATCAATATACAAATACCACATTGGGTCTAAGCCCTAACAATATCGGTGGTCTGGGCCTTAGCCCACATTGACCTTATATCATATCAGAATCACATGAATGCAATGCTCCAACCCTAAATCCAACCCTACACTCCAATGCCCTTCCAACCCTACACTCCTGTGGGGATATAAATATCAACCCACCCATCCCTACACTCCAAAGGTAGCACCAACAGCGGCACTACTCAAATGTTGCAGCAAGGCTGCTATATAATGGGCTTAAAGCCACCGGTGGATCCACAGTCGTTAAGCGACAATAGGATCCTCATATCTTCCTCCGTCCAATTTATCCCCCCAAATGCAACATACATTTTATGAATGCACATACAACATTTTATGAATGCACATACAAGTTTTTCTATACACTAAGCATTTAGGGTATTACGGTCATTTCACTACCTAGGGGTATTTCGATAATTTCTGCCCTACAAGGGTGTTTCAGTGCTCTTACCCTATGAGGATGTTTTAGTAATCCTACCTTAGAGGGTATTTTCGTAATTCTACCCTAAAGGGGTATTTTCGTAATTTCTTAAAGGTACAGATTTTAATTATGGGTTTTGGCCTATCAACAAGTCCTCGTGGCTAAAGTGAACAGAGACTATGCACCAGGTAGGATTCAAGAGAAGAGGAGGTGGTCACTCAGACAGCTTAAGTACCAAACTCTTCCTCGATCCAATCCTAGACAAGCACACACCCATTGCCACACCTTAGTCTAGCGACTTGTCCACGAACATATTTAATTATTTAATTAAGTCTTATGTAAATTTTGAGAGATCGGAACTAGGCCTATACTCCATTAAAAACTCTAAAATGCATTTCTACAATTCTATAAGGCCCATTAAGCCCAATCATACTCATAAAACCTATTAAATCCCAAGCATGCTTATGTAGCCCATTAGGCTCGATCGTAATCCAATCATACAATCATGCCTGTCAATCTATCATGCAATTTCATATCATGACTTTGCCACTTTGGGCCCATAGGTTCGGCAGGCCTATTCGGGATTTCGGGATTTCAGCTTTTGCCGATTTGTGTGTGTAGTATATGTACACACCTGGTTGACGACCCACACTACTCTATTCTCAGCCTCAATCTACAACCAAAACCATTTTCGAATCAATTTTATACCTTAACTACAACTTTATCAAATCCCGTAGCCTTACCGTAACCTTACCGTGTTCCACCAGTTTTAATCGCCACTCCTTTGCTATTACTTCTGAATATTCTTAGATTTGCACCAATACACAGATATTATCAACGTCAAGTGACTCGTATTCCACACGAGTCACCCCTATCAACCATATTTACATTCAGCCACCTATGAAATCAAAATTGAGAGTGAGTACACTTACCATCTGCTAGAGATCCTTTCCTCGCTTGGAATCCTAGAACCCTACCCCTAATTATAACAGGGTTAATCTATAAGAAAAGAGAAGATTAGATAGCCCCTTTCGGCTTTACCAAACATACTAAAATGGTTAACTAGGCACTTACCAAAATGAATCTTCAAAGTTACGGCCTGGATGTGTACTGAGTGTGCAATTAGCTTTTAACCACTTGATCAAGGGTTGCAAGTAACAAAATAGGTTTGTGATGCAAGAGAACAAAAGAAATCGGCAAGAGGGGGTGGGTATTCGACTTTTAGAAGATTTAAGGGAAGAAGTCGGTAAGAGGGTACATATACATTCGGCTTTTAAGGAAACAAAGGTGATATTCAGCTTTTAAGAATTTAGGGATGGTGTTCGGCTTTGAGAGATGAAAATCTTTAGTGAAATTTCGGTAAAAATGAAAGGGAAAAGAAAAGAGAGAAGAGGGGCTAATTAAAAAGTGAATTCGAAAAAATCCCAAAGAACCTCCATGCACATTCGGCAACCCTTTAAATAGGTACAAGCCGATTCAAGCCCCCTTACAGTCCTACTCGGCACCAACACTCTCCCTCTCTCAATCTCCTATTTTCTCTCCATTATCTCCACCTTAAAATTCTCTCCTGAACACTCCCCTCTAGAGTCCCATTTTGCGCCACCACCTTTTTTCCATAAGAAAAAATAAAGTCCCAAAACAACCACTATTAAGCCTCGAACCTTGGACCTTATTCCTTACTTGAAACGCCACCTTGTAGCTCCCATGTACCGCCACCTTGCCACTAGGCCACAGGCGCTACTGTGTCCTATTTTCCCCTTAATTAATTTAAGAGGCCTATTACCAAAGTCTAGGGTTCCACTAAGGCAAAAATTAATTTGTTTCCTATGGTCAACCCTATCGCTAAGACTTCAAATAACCTTGTAGCATCTTAAAATTAATATTCTACAGTGCTACGTATATATACCAAAGTCAAAGCGTAGAATTTATAGTTTCAGGATTTTTGGGGCTTTACAGTCTCTATTATTTTATTATAGAAATAGGTCCCACGATCACTGATCAAAGCTTGAAGTGTGCCAAACTTGGAAAAAATAGTTCGTTTTAGAAACTCCACAATAGTCTTAACATTATCATTGCGAGTTGGCTTTGCTTCTATCCACTTAGAAACATAGTCTAATGCAAGAATCATATATACATTTCTAAATGAGGAAATAAACGGGCTAATGAAATCAATGCCCCATATATCAAAAATCTCACACACATGAATTGGGGATAGGGGCATTTGATTTTGTTTAGTGATGTTACCTGTGTGTTGGCATTTATTGCAAGACTTAAAGAAATTATATGGGTCTTAAAAAATTGTCGGCCAATATAGCCCACACTCCAATACCTTATGAGTAGTCCATTTTAGGCCAAATTAACCTCTACAAGCTTCTGTATGACAAAAAGTATGGATAGAGGTTGCCTCAATTTCTGAAACACATTATCTTATTATTTGATCTGAATAGTGTTTTCGTAAGTATGGGTCATCCTAGATGTAAAATCGAGCTTCTCGTCTAAGCCTGTCCTTCACGGAGCGTGCTAATCCTGATAGCAATGAACCTGTGGCTAAGAGATTTACCATATCTGCATACCATGGGAAACGTGCCTCGGTTAAAAATTGGTTTTCATCAGGGAACTCATCATTTATAGGACTGTCATCATCAGGTATTTCTAACCTACTCAAGTGGTCAGCTACCAAATTTTTCCACCCCTTTTTATCTCGAATCTCGATGTCAAACTCTTGGAGCAGCAAAATCCATGTAATGAGCTTTGGTTTTGCTTCCTTCTTCGTGATCGAGTACCTAAGAGCTGCATGGTAAGAAAAACTAATTGCTTTAGATCCCAATAAATAAGATTGAAATTTATCCAAAGCAAATACAACTGCTAATAGTTCTTTTTCCATAGTGGTATAGTTGCTTTGTGCAGCATCAAGGGTTTTTAATGCATAAAAAATGACATGGGGTTCTTTGTTAATCCTTTCCCCAGCACGACCCCCACACTATGTTCACTTGCATCATACATAATTTCAAAAGGGTATTTCTAATCTGGCGCTTATACTATAGAAGGGGAAATCAACTTCTGCTTGAGTGTGTCGAAAGTCTCCTTACATTTTGGGCCAAACTCAAATTTCTTATCCTTCTGCAATAATTCACATACTGGTTCAGCTACTTTCAAGAAGTTCTTTATACAACGCCTGTAGAACCCTGCATGGCCAAGGAAAGAACGAATTTCCCTTACAATAGAAGGATATTGCAAAGAAGTAAGAATGTCAGTTTTGGCCTTATTGACCTCAATTCCCTTAGCTAAAACTATATGATCTAGAATCAAACATTTTCCTACCATAAAATGACATTTTTCATAATTCAAGACAAGATTAAATTTTATGCACCTATTTAAAATTATCGTGAGGTTTTTCAGGCATTCATCAAAACATTTTCCATACATAGTGAAATCATCCATAAAAAGTTCGATAATTTTTTTCCATGTATTCAGAAAATATACTCATCCTGCATCTTGGAAGGTGGCCGGTGCATTACAAACACTGAATAGCATCCTTCTATACGCAAATGTACAGAATGGGCATGTAAAAGTGGTATTCTCCTGGTCCTCTAATGCGACTGAAATTTGGAAGAAACCTGAGTATCCATCAAGACAACAAAAGTGAGTTTTTCCAGTTAAACGTTCAAGTATTTGATCTATAAAAGGAAGAGGGAAATGGTCTTTTCTAGTGCAAGAGTTCAACTTCATGTAATTAATGCAGACACACCACTCATTTTGTACTCGGGTTGGTACCAAGTCACCTTTAGCATTTTTCTATACTTTCACACCCGTTTTCTTGGGCACAACTTGCACTGGACTTACCCATCTATTGTAAGAAATGGGGTAGATTACGTCAGCATCCAACAGCTTCTGTAACATCCCGAATTAGAGCCTAGTCAAAATAGTTATTTTGATACCATAAATCCAAAGTAGAAATATTTTATTTATGATTATTATGAGGTCCATGACATGTTTGCATGATTGTGTGAAAGTTTCATGATGAAATTTTGTGAATAAGTCACAAATTTGAATTTTAGGACTAAATTGCAAAAGTTGCAAAATATGAGATCTTAGAAGCTTTATATATTTAATTGAAATGAATTCATAAATTAGAGGTCTTTATTTAGTAATTAGACCATTATATGTCAAAATGGACAAAAATAGACATAGAAGAGTAAAATTTCAAAGAAAGGTAAAAGGAGCATTTTGGTCATTTGGTTAATTAAAGAATAAAAAAGGAAAAATAAAGTCAAAATTATGTCCATCTTCTTCCCCTTGTGCCGAAAATTGAAGAGAAGACATAGCTAGGGTTTCTTCACTTTTCAAGCTCAACAGTAAGTGCATCCTAGCCCCGTTTTAATGCTCTTTACATTTTTGAAACTCTCGTAACCCGATTTACCTATTTCTAGCCATATTTTGAGCTAGGGTTCATGTTCAATAAATTACCCTTGTGTGACATGCATGTATTTTTATGTTTAATGAAGGAATATGAGAGTTTGAAGTATGATAAACATCTTTTACAAAGTGATTTTTTATGAAAACACCTAAAAAGGTCATATTTATAAAAGTTGTAAAATGAGTAGTAAAAGTTTGAGTTGAAGGAAAATTTGGGTTGTTATGAGCATGTGTTAGGTTCGGGTAGTCTTAAGTAGCAAAGAAAATGAGTATATTTCATTTTACGAGCCTAGGGACTAATTTGTAAATATGTAAAAGTTTAGGTGCAATATTATAATTTTTCCAAAGTATGATTTATGGACCGATTTAAACAATGTGATAATTAAATAAGTGAAATTTGCTATTACAAATTAAGAGGAAAGAGGTCCGAACCTAAATCGAGGGAAGAACAAAGTAGCGGACTAAACCGAATAACTAGTCATATTTTGGGTACCGTGGTAAATTTGTGGGTAAATAATGAAACATTATGTTATTATGTATTTAATGCTTTAATTTCTACATGATATGTATAATTGTATTATGAATTTTGGTTTACAATGACTCAATGAAGACGTAACGAGGTTTAAAGTTTCGAAATTCCGGTTGAACCTTAGGAATAGATAGGATACAAATGTCATGATATTAGGGTTATGTGTTATCCCATGTAAGACCATGTCTGGGACATGGCATCAACATCGATATGTGATCCCATGTAAGACCATGTATTGGACATGGCATTAGCATCGTTATGAGATTTCGTGTAAAACCATGTCTGGGACATGGCTTCGATATGAGATCTCGTATAAGACCGTATCTAGGCTATGGCATCAGTATCGATTGTGATCCCATGTAAGACCATATATGGGATATGGTATTGGCATCCTTCCATGTGTACAAGATTTCCCAAGTATCCGAAGTATCCCATGTGTTGGCTTTTGATGATACTTAGTTCATTTTGTATAAGGCCAAATGATATTGGCTAATGTTGATTACAAGTATTATGGCATGTTGATGCCTTTCATGGATGTAGTAATTTGCATGGTTTGAGTTGTTGAGTATGTGATTGGTTAAGTATGCTAGAAATGTAGTGAGAATGATGTGATGATGTCTTAGTTGTGGACATGTTGGTTGCTTAAATATGCCATGGATTTATACCAATGCCTTGGTGCTTGTGTGTTTATGTTTTAGGGTGGCAATTGGGGTGTGTGAACAGGCCGTGTGTCCTCTGCACCTTGATTTGTAAGAAATAGAATGCCCAGTATAGAGCACACGGGCAGAGACATGGGCATGTGTCTCGGTCATGTGAAGGCCACGGCCTGGAACACAGGCATGTACTAGGCTGTGTGAAAACTATTTTAGCTTTAAAATGCAAAATAATTCAACACGGGCTAAGCAAGAGGGCGTGTTTCTCAGCCGTGTGGACGGCACGGCCTTGGGCATGGGTCTGTACCAAGGGCGTGTGAAGCCTGTACCTAATTTACGAGAATTTAATTCATCACAAGGCCTAGCACACAGGTGTGTGGCTTAGCCGTATGGTTTCATTTAGTTGATGATGTCATAAATAAAGAGTTACACAAGGTACAGACACGGGCGTGTGTGACCACACGACCTACCCACACGGGCGTGTCTTATATCCACACAGACGTGTGACCTGTTTTTGATAAAAAATTTTCTAAGTTTTCCAAAGTTTCTAGGTTAGTCTCGAACCACTCCCAAAGTACGTTTTGAGTCTTGTAGGCTCACTTATGGGACGATGTGCAAGTGTTTGAATGACTTTTCAAGATGAATGAAATTTTATGGCCCGATTTTACCTGGATGTTTATGTATAAGTCTTGCAATGCCTTGAACCCTATCACGGTGTCAAATACGGGTAAGGGGTGTTACATTTAGTGGTATCAGAACTAGTGTTTAGTTGATTCTTGGACTAACATTGCATGTGCACGAGTCTAACTATACATGCCATATGTATGAATATTATTATGATAGTGTGACCACTCTTAACGATTTTAAAATGTGCTTCCATATAGTAAATGGATCCCGATAGAGCAGTGGCGGATGATGCAGAAACTAACATGCTGGCTCCTGCTCCAGGGGTGGTGCCTACTGATAATGATGATAGACAAGTGACTGTGAGTTAGGGAGGAGAGTCTTAGGAAGCCTTCTTCCAGATGATGAATGAGTGGTTCTTAGAGTTCGTTTGAACGAACCCGACTGCTCAACAACAAGCTTCACCCACTCTAAACCCTCAGCCTATCCTTGTAGCTCCCCAAGTTATGGAATTGGTAAGAACGGAAAAGCCTCCAGTTGATAGAATTCAGAAACAAGGAGCCGAGAAATTTCAAGCAAATAAAGATGATGACCAAGAAAGAGTAAAATTCTAGCTTGAAAATACCATCTGGGTATTTGATGAGTTGTCCTACACACCAGAGGAGTGTATGAAATGTGTTATGTCCCTCTTGAGAGACTCTGTCTATCAGTGGTGGAACACTCTTGTGTCAGTTGTACCAAGGGAGAGAGTTAATTAGGAACTTTTCCAAGAAGTGTTCCGTAAAATGTACATTAGTCAGAGGTTTATTGACCAAAAGCGAAAAGAATTTCTTAAATTGAGGCAAGGCTGAATAACTGCAACTGAGTACAAGCGTGAGTTTGTGAGACTTAGGAAATACGCTCGAGAGTCTGCATCTACTGAGGCTATTATTTGTAAGAGGTTTGAAGATGGGTTAAAAGAGGACATCCGATTATTTGTTGGCATCCTTGAACTAAAAGAATTTCTGGTGCTCGTGGAGAGAGCGTGCAAGGCCGAGGAGTTAGACAAAGAGAAAAGAAAAGCTGAAGTTGAGTCTAGTGATTCGAGAAAGAGACAATTGAGTAAGTCATTTCAGTCTATATCTAAGAGATCGAAAGAGTTCACCACTCGATCAGATGCTTCAAGTGGCTTTTCAAACAGAAATAAGAGTAAACAACACTTGGTTTCTAAAGCTCAGACCACTTCGATTGCAAGTGTTGGTAATGCTCGACCAAGTAGGTTGGAATGTCCACGGTGTGGCAGAAGTCACCTCGCTGAGTGTCGAGTGAATGACAGGACTTTTTTCAAGTGTGGTTCACCAGATCATTTTATTCATGAATGTCCTGAGATGATTGAGAAAGATAGAAATCAAAGTGTGAGATCGAATAATGCTCCCTCTAGAGGTAGACCACAGCGAAATTCGGGAAATGTAGCGAGTAGCAAGAGTGCACCTAGAGAGTCGGCTGTGAGGTCCGAGGGTAAAGCACCTGCAAGAATTTACGCCATTTGCGCTCACAAAAAGGCTTCATTTCCTTATATGATTACGGGTACTTTTTCTCTTTATGATATCTTTGTTGTTACTTTGATTGATCTGGGATCTACGCATTCATATGTTTGTATGAAATTGGTATCAAGTATGAATATACCTGTTGAGTCTATAGAATTTGTGATTAAAGTGCCAAACCCTCTAGGCAAGTATGTATTAGTTAACAAAATATGTAAGAATTGCCCTTTGATGATTAGAGATCACAATTTTTCAGCTAATCCTATGCTATTGTCATTTGATGAATTTGATATAATTATCGGTAAGGATTTGTTAACTTCTCATGAAGTAATAGTAGATTGTAGAATGAAAATTATTGAACTGAGATGTGAAAATAGGATTATTCTTCGGGTTGAACCAGGTGAATGGGATAACTTGTCTGTATTGATTTATCCTATGACTACACAGAAATGTATAAGAAAGAGTTATGAAGCTTATCTTTCCTTTGTATTGAATACAAAAGAGCCTGAGTTAAAAACTGAATCAGTGCCGGTAGTATGTGAGTATCCAGATGTGTTTCCAGAAGAGTTGTCCGGATTGCCTCCTATTAGAGAAGTAGAATTTGGTATTGATTTGACTTCTGGTACAACACCTATTTTGATTGCCCTTTAAAGAATGGCCCCAATTGAATTAAAGGAGTTGAAAGTCCAGTTACAAGAGTTAACAGATAAAGGTTTTGCGAAACCTAGTTATTTTTTTTGGGGAGCATAGGTACTTTTTGTGAAAAAGAAAGATGGCTATATAAGGCTTTGCATATATTACCTAAAACTCAATAAGGTAACCATAAAGAACAAATATCCTTTGCCAAGGATCGATAATTTGTTTAATCAATTAAGAGTTAAAGACTCAGATGTGCTGAAAACTGCATTTCGGATGAGGTATGATCATTATGAATTTCTTGTCATGCCTTTTGGTTTAACAAATGCTCCTACTGTATTTATGGATTTAATGAACCGTATTTCTGACCGTGCTTAGACAAATTTGTTATTGTTTTCATAGATGATATTTTGATTTATTATCGTGATAAGACTGAACATGTTGAACACTTAAGAACTGTTTTGCAAACTTTGAGAGACAAGCAGTTGTATGCTAAGCTTAGTAAAAGTGAATTTTGGCTTAGAGAAGTTAGATTTTTGGGGCACGTTGTTTCAGCTGATGGCATTAGAGTGGACCTGTAACGCCCTAATTTTTGGGATTTTTTGGGTTTGTTGCGATCTTTGTGGAAATTATGAATTTTATGTGTTGGTCTACTAAATTTGTGTTTAAATATGTTAGTGGGCCCTTAGGAGGCCCAAACTCTGGTTAAAATCTGTTAAAAATAGCAAAAGTATGTTTTAAGTAAAAGGAGGAACTTGGTCATGAGGGCTCTAAAGAAAAATTTGGTGAAATTCATCACAAAAGGGGCCTTGGCAAAGTGGCAAGGTGGCGCCACAAAGCTCCTTAAAAAGTGGCCCCTAGGAGGGTGGAGGTCCATGGTACGAGTCGCAAGGTAAGCTTCAAGTACTTCTATTTTTATGTGCATGTGTGGCCAAGTGTTGGTGCTCAGGTAAAACTCTATCTTGGAGAGTTTGAACTATTCAAGAGAGTAAATCAAGGAGGAAGTTGAGGAGCATTTGAAATTTGAAAGATAGTGGCCGGCCAAGGGACTCTTGGTAATGCTTCGACATTTTGCATAGGTGAGTATTTCAGCAATTAGGGTGCTAAGTGGTGCCGATTTCCTTAAGGTTTTTCTTGAGTTTCTTGTGCCAATTTCTCTAAGTCAGTAAGCTCTCTTCTTTTGTCAATTTTGCATAGCACATTAGGTTTTCTTTTTGCCACTCTTTTCTTCTTTTCTAACCTAATAGCCATTCTTCTTTTCTAACCTAATAGCCAAACCTTACACCCCTAAAAAAAGGGACGTCTGTTGCTGATTCCTCTTTTGACCAAATTCACTTCCCTTTCATCTTCTTCACTCACATTCTTCTTCTTCTCTCTTGCACCTCAAACCGAATCTACACCATTATTTCTCCTTCAAGCCGAATCAAATCCTCTCTCTTTTCCTTCTCACCTTCAAGCCCTGTCGACTATTTCTTTGCGAAACCAATTACCCTCTCTTTTTTCAAACTCTTCAGCAAGTCAAACCCCTTATCATTCATCTCTTTTACCATCAGTTTATAGCCCTAATCCTCTGACAAATCGACAAGAGTACCTAGGGAATAGATCTTAAATCCAAACATCTTAGAGCCACATTCTGTTAACGTTTGAGGCTAGAACTACTTCGGATTTAGTTTAGAAGATCGTGGAAGCAGTGTTCATCGAATAGAGTCATTGGTAAGTGATCTAAACACTGGATACATTCGTTTTCTTAGCATCTAAGAAGAAGCTGAAACCCCTATGTCCTTAGGGGCTTTGTCGACATAGTTTATAGATAACATAATATTGTATTTTTGGTTCTTTTACGTGATAGTTAGCAAAAGGGGCGAGCCAGCGAGGAACTGAAGGCATCGGTACAAGCGGATCTAGATCTAGTACATCTAAATCGACAAGGTGAGATATCAAGGCCATTAGGGGTACTGGCTGATTGTGGTAAGAAGGTTAAGGCTTTAGTGTTGTCGATTATCAGACTAAACGTGTTAGTGGCTGATTGTAGGCTTTTCATGTGAGGATCTCGTCAACGCTTCGACAGTTAACAGGTGTGTATCATACCCTTGCTATAGACTAGAACGACAAAGGCCGTAATGATCAAAAAGGTGATTGGAAAGTGATCGAAAAGTGACCGAAAGTGACCGAAAGGTCGGCCCTATGAGGATCTGTGAGTAACCGATTACTTTCTGGTGATTAGATCTGGAATTGTTGGTGATGGAATTACAAAGTGGGTAATTTTGTGCGTTTCGGTAAGTTGGGCCTCGATGGGCCGAATAGGGGCCTAATGGGCTTCCGAGCCCATATGGGTAAAAATAGTCATTAAGGGTATTCTGGCAGAATGTAGTAATCAAAATTGTTGAAATCTGTGATCTGACTGTAAAACTTGGATTAATGGGCTTAAGTTGCCATTAGAGACTGTAGGGCCCATTAGGGGTTTTTGGGCCTAATTGCCAAAACTGTTGAATTAAGTAAAACGGACTACTGTGATGACATATAGATTAGTGGTGGCTGTAATATGCATGAAAACCCTAAAACCTAATAAAATTACTAAAATACCCCTAAGTATGAGAAATTACCATTATACCCCTAGGTGCAAAATGACTGTTATACCCCTAGGGTTAATCTTATCTGAGATGCATGATATTCTGATTCTGTATGATGTATGCTATGACATATATATCTGTTGCATGGGTTATGAGTTGTATTGATGGAGGAAGCGTTCTAGTGGCCTCGCCACATATATATCTGTTCTGGTGGCCTCGGCACATATATGTATGTTCTGGTGGCCTCGCCACAATATCTGTATCTGGTGACTTCGTCACAATATTTGGCAGCCTCGCTGCAAATTCTGTAGTGTGTAGCGGATGGGTGGGTCGAGTAGTCTCCCCACATGATGTAAGGCTGGTACGGGGGTGTTATGGATGGATCTGGGTTGGGCTTTCTGCATTATGATATATCTGTTCTATATCCGTTATGGGCCTATAGGCTTCATTCTGATTTCTGTACTGGGCCAAGGCCCAAATAAATCTGACTCTGAGGCTTGATCTGTTTTGGGCAATGGTTAGGTTATGTTACACACTAAGTTTACCAAACTCACCCTTTATTTTCATCTCTGCAGGTAATCCCCAACCATAGTGGGCTTGGAGCTTTGAGAGATTCGGAAGGGCCACATCATCTGCAAATTTGGTTTTCATTTTATTTAGTATATTTTAATTATCTTATTTTACTATTTTGGGTTTTAAGTTGTAATAAGGCCGCTCTTTAAATTTCTTTCTCTTTTCTAGCTTTATTTACTAGTTTTATGTATACTTCATCGAAACTGCTAGT
Organism: Gossypium stocksii; assembly: GCA_020496765.1. Taxonomy (NCBI): domain Eukaryota; kingdom Viridiplantae; phylum Streptophyta; class Magnoliopsida; order Malvales; family Malvaceae; genus Gossypium; species Gossypium stocksii. The sequence goes on from CM035624.1 coordinate 30,616,839, forward strand.
TATAGGCCACGCGGGTTTGTTCCAGACAAACTTAACAAATGGTTTCGAAACAAGGCTATCGTAACAAATGGGTAATTTAAAGACTTAATAAACTGATTCTTCTATAAGCAACTGTGTTGTAAAGTTGTTTTGACACCATAAGCAAAGAACACAACTAGTACAAGTCCATGTGGCATGCCAGATCTGGCCATAACATACGGGCCTGGTTTGGGTTGTTACAGGACCCGAGTAAAAATTCAGCTATTATTGAATGGAAATCGTCAAAGAATGTGTCAGAAGCTAGAAGTTTTTTAGGCTTAGCTGGTTATTACAGACATTTTGTTAAAGGATTTTCCATGATTGCTACCCCGATGACGAGGTTGTTATAGAAAGATGTCAAGTTTGAATGGACAAAAAAGTGCCAACAGAGTTTTGAGAAACTAAAGGCATTATTGACTGAGGCCTCAATTTTTGAATTTCTGCTTGGATTTAATTTTTGCTTGGCTTGATGTGTTATATTGATGTCTTGGGTGTGTTTGGTGGACCTTTAAGAGGCCTAGGTGTTAGTCTAAGGCTTGGTAAAGTTTTTTATTTTGGTCTCAGGTGAGAATGGACTTAAGCAAGGGTGGCTCATAAATTAAAGTTGGGATTTTAAAGCACAAGAAAGCCTATGTTAAAGTGGCAAGATGGCGCCACTTAAAACACAGGGGGTGGCGTAACATGGCTTGTAAAGGAGCTGAGGTTCGAAACTCTGGGTGAGCAAAGTGTTAGTTTTATTTTTAATGCATGTGCATGGTAAGAGGTGGACCCCAAGTTAAACTCTAAAGGAGGGGGTTTGAAGTGCTCAGGGGATTAGATCAAGGAGTGATAAGGGGAGAAAATTTAGGAATTTTGAATGGGGAGCTTGAGTTGGCCGATTGTAAGGTTGGAGGTGCATATTCGGCTAGGGTCTTTGGAGGTTGCATTTTCCGCATTTGGGGTTGTATGTGCCGATTTCTTTAGTGGTTAGTCTTTAGGATTTGGCAATTTTGGCCATTTTCTTTTTGCCGAATAAGTATAGTACTTTTTAGGGCTCTTTGCTCTTTCTTTTTCTTATCCCCTTTTGATCTAAAAGCCGAAATTTGAAGGTGATAAACCCTTCTTGTGCCGATTTATTCAAAGAACTAAACCTTTCCATCTCTTTTCTTCTCAAGCCAACTCTATCATTTTCTTTTCCTTTTTCTTCTCTTGTTCATTGTTTGAATCGATTCACTTAGAACCTCCCTTGACCGATTACCTCAAAAAGTAGAAAACACTTGGTTCCCCTCTTATCGATTTCTCCTTATTGCCTCCCATATCTCTCTTTGTCGACCATCTCTTCTCTATATCATAACTTCTTCTTTTTCCACCTTTCCTCTCAAAACTAAAACCTCCATACTCTCGAGTGTGTTTTTGGAAACCAACTCCCTTAGATCTCTTCTCTTTTTGCATTCTGACTAGATCTATAATAGATTTGGGCTAGGCTAGTGTGACAGCCCTAATTTGGCCCTAATTGAAAAAGTGGTTTCGGAACCACGAAACTGAGTTAGAAAATTTTAAAAATATTATTTTCTGTGTTTATACTATGTGAACTATCATGTGTGAAAATTCGGGGTTTTAATTTTGTCATTTGGACGTCAAATTATTAAATAATGGCTCAATTGCATAAAAGGAAAATTAGAGGGACAATGTGCAAGTGTCAAATTGTGAGTGTTCTTAATATAGGAAGGGTTTAAGAAGCAAATAAACAAAATAAACCATGGACACTTTCGGCCATGACTTAGTGGAAGGGTAATGATATTAATAAGGCTAGTATGGTAAATTAACAAATAAGACTCTTGCATGTAATAGTAAAATGTAAAATGGGTGTTCATTATTCTTGTTTTGCCGAAACCATAAAGAAAATAAGAGAAAAAGAAGTTAAGGCATTCGGCCATGGTCCTAGCATGAATCAAAGGTATGTTTATGTGAATTTTTGCAAATTTTTTTTGAAATTGAGTTGATTGCTAAGTTCTTGACATGGCCGATGCATTAAATTTTGAGTTTGTGGTAGATGATGCATTCCGCCATGAGGAGGATATGCTAAAATGTTGATAAATTTGGAATTTGATGTTGTAAATTGTTGAATGAATGTTTGATGGACTTTATGATGTTAAAATCCATGTGATTATAAGTTTATAAGTTTAAATTGTGAAATTGGAACCTTGTGTGGCTCAATTGCTTGGAATGGGCATTCGGCTATAGTATGAAATGCATAAAAATTTGGTGTTGAATGTTTTAAATGATTTAGATAATTATAAATTAAGTTTGGAGCTTGGTAATTGTGTTAAAGATGAATTCAATAGTTGTATGATATTTGGCTATCATAAGTACTTGAGTATAAATTGATTAAACTTTGTTATAAGTGGCTAAAATGAGTATTTGCATTCGGCTAAGGTGGTTTAATGCAAGACTATAGCTAAATATTTGAAACAAAGCTTTAATGTTAATTTTGTTTGTATAGTTGCCGAATGACATCCTAGCTAATGATTTGAGAAATGGTTTATTGATAATGGTTATTCGGCTATGGAGGTTAAATTGGAAAACCTCGTGTTAGTTAATAGAAGTAATGTAAGTTGTTTAATTAACTCATCAATGACCGAATGTGGTAAAATGTTAAGGAATAATTTAGTTGTTTGTACTTTAAAATGAGTGGAGATAGGGATTTGCCAAATGTGTTTAATAATGAGGATGAATGAAGCAAATTGGCCGAGGGGTGTTTTGCATAAGCTCTTAAGCTATTAAACAAAATTTAAAGTTTTGGTGCTTAGGGTTAAAATGAAAATAGAAAATTTAAATGTTTAATGTTATATCAACTAATGCCGAATATGAAAGAAATTGACTTGATGTGTTCTAGCTATGGTATTTAAGTATGCCAAATGTAATTTTGGAAGGTTAAGTAATGGTAGTTATAGTATTTTGTATTTGCCGAATGTGGTTTTAAAATAATTGAGTTGTGATAAGTTTAAAATTTGTCTAATTTAGCTCAAGAGCAAAGAGAACCAAATACGGATAGGGGGAAAGCAAAACTTGTTGAATAGTCTATCTGTAGTTGTTCGACGACAATAGAGGTAAGTTCTTAAGTAATTGCTCTTGATTCTCTTGTATGTTTAAGATTGTATGAATGTGATAAGTGAATGTTTGATTTTATACATTCAATATGCCGAAAGTGCATTGAATTTATACTATAAGCCGACTGTGACTAGTGTACTTAGTTGAATTTGATAAACTATGTGTCATGATGTGTAAACTATGCTTATGTGTTTTATCGAATTATGAATACCTTTGTACAAAGATATATGTGTCTCAGCTATACGTGAATTGAAGCATAGATTACGAAAATATGAAAGAACGTGTGAATTAGTATTGTAATATGATATTTAGGCATTCACCCAGCAAGCTTTAAGCTAGTGAATAATATCGGGCTTTGAGCCTAGTAGGCGTAATGCCGGTGATATGATATCGGGCCTTGAGCCTAGCAGGCGTAATGCCAGTGAAGTAATTTCGGACTTAAAAAGTCTAGCAGGCTTGAGCCAGTGATGAAACTCAGGTTTATACCTAGCATGCCAATTGCTGGTGAATTAATAAGAATATAAGACAACGAGATCCTGTGCTAAAATAACAAATTGAATTCGTATAATGCATTAAGTTGTCTAGGTATGTGATACTCATTTATTCAATATCTTGTGAGAATGATTTAGATTGGATTATGATTGTGCATTCAGATGTGTTGTAAAATTATTGTAAGTGTATGTATATATATATATACATTCGGCCAATGTGACATTGTACACATAAATATATGTTATTCATGAGGTTATAAACATTGATACAAGATGTGGATATGAGGTTATGATTAATTTAATGAGATTGAATCAAAGATGATAGTAATGAAGCATTTAAAAGCTTATGAATATATGATTTTGATTTAATAGCGAAATAATTTGATAGATGTGATATGTATGTATATTCGGCTCAATGGTTTCATACATAGATATTGATATATGGAAATTATGCACACACATGAGTTTAGTAATTAAATTTACTTAAGACTTACTAAGCTTAAATGCTTACTGCGAAAATTTGTGCTTCGTTCTATTTTATAGATCTTGGTTGAAAGTTGCAAGCTCGGGGATTCACGTCTCAAGTCATCCACACTATCGTCACTATTTTGGTACTTTTAAATGTCGATATTTTGAAAGATGGCATGTATAGGCTTAACTCCCTTTTGAGACAAGATTTATTTTAAATGTGTATATTTATTAAGCCAGGCGAAAATGGCTTGTTATTTTGATAAAAATGTTTAAGTGGTTAAGTAAGTTCAAAATTCATATTACTCGTGTATGGTTGAATGAAATAGTTGTAATCTTTCAATGGTGACTAATGTGTGATATGCATTGATGATAATAACTTAGTTATTAAAAGGTTCGGTTATGCTCTTTTGTGAGTAGACCCATATGAAAATTGAATAGTTCTTTTATATGGTAAATTAAGGAGTTGGTTTAGACGACTTCCATTGTTGGTTTTTTGCACCTTGGTTAAGTTTCATAAATGGAATTGAGATGAAATGATTTAATGATGAGTAAAGCCTTAAATGTATGAGATATGTTGTATTGAATGATTTATACTTTTAAGTTAGTACATTCGGCTATTGGCCATATGAATTAGGTCACTATTTGATATTGGTTATGTGTACAAATAAAACAATGAGAATTTTGTAGTTGTTTCTGTAAGTTAAGCAGTAAAGAATTTTGAATATCGTATTCATAGTTATATGATTATTGATTGTTTAATTATATTTTATAACTTAGTTGATAATAGAATTTTGTTATCGTAATAATGTGTGGTAATGCCTCGTAATTTAGGTTAGGGGTGTTACATTTTATTGGTATCAGAGCTACAGTTTAGTCGATTCTAGGACTAACGTAGCGTGTGTGAGTCTAGCTATACATGCCATAATGTGTTAATATGATAGTGTGATGACTTCTGACAGTTGAAATGTGTTTTTCGTATAGTAAATGAATCCCGATCCCGATCGAGCTGTAGCAGATGATGTTGAGAGCGTAGCGCCTGTTCCCGCGCAAGGGACAGCGCCGAATGACTCTCAACCGAATGCAAGTAATCAAGATGAGGAGGCGAAGCAAGCCTTCTATGCTATGATGAGTGATTGGTTTACTCAATATATTTGAACTAATTCGGCTGTTCCACAACCCCCAGCCCCGAATAATTCGCTTCCGATACCTGTGGTGCCTCTTGTGACCGATCCGTTGAGATCGAGTAAGCCCCCGGTTGATAAAATTAGAAAATACGGGGATGAAGAATTTAGAGCCACAGTTACTGATGATGCTGAGAGAGTGGAATTTCGGCTTGATAATACTATACGCGTTTTTGACGAATTATCATGTACACCCGATGAATGCTTGAAATGTGTCGTGTCTTTACTTTGTGATGCTGCCTATCACTGGTGGAATACTTTGGTTTCGGTTGTTCCGAGAGAGCGGGTTACTTGGGAATTCTTTTTGACGGAGTTCCGTAAAAAGTATATCAGCCAGAGATTTATCGATCAGAAGCGCAAAGAGTTTCTCGAGCTTAAACAGGGTCGAATGACAGTTACCGATTATGAACGGGAATTTGTAAGAGTCAGCATATATGCCCATAAGTATATCTCGTCCGTAGCCGTCATGTGTAAACGCTTCGAGGATGGATTGAACGAAGATATCAAACTGTTAGTAGGCATTCTGGAAATTAAAGAGTTTGTAGTACTTGTTGAGCGAGCTTGTAAAGCCGAAGAGCTCAGAGTTAGGAAAAGAAAAGTTGAAGTTAGAGCTAGAGAGTTTCGTAAAAGATCTTCGGGAAAAACATCTCAACAGTCATCAAATAAATTTCGAGATGACTCGGGCCAATCTAAGAATACTTCGGGTTTTTCCAGACGAGATTGCGATCAACCTCCTGTGAGTACGCGAGCTACCTCTGTTGCTAGTGTTGGCAATGATCGCCATAATAGATCTGAGTGCAAGCATTGTGGTAAATGGCATTCAGGGAGCTGTAGACTGCATGATTGCTCCTGTTTCAAGTGTGGGTCAGCCGATCATTTTATCCGAGACTGTCCAAAATTGGCTGAGCAGAATACTGATCCGAGTGGGAGACCTAGTAATACTGCAGCACGAGGTAGACCTCCTAGACATACGGGTAACGTTAGTGGTAGTCAAAGAGGGACTAGAGATATAGCTGTTCGATCCGAGGCTTGTGCACCTACTAGAGCTTATGCCATACGCGCTTGCAAGGAGGCTTCTTCTCCAGATGTTATCATTAGTACTTTTACCCTTTTCGATACAGATGCTATTACTTTGATTGACCCCGATTCAACTCATTCCTATGTGTGTGAGGGATACGCCTGCTAGGCTCAACCTAATGCATTATCCTTGCAGGAAATCCCCAACCATAGAGGACTTGGAGCTGTAAGGTATTCGAGGTGGCCACGTGATTCTCTCTCTTTCTGAATTTTACTTTATTTATAGTCTATTTCCTTTTCTTAAATTTGGGTTTTCAAGTTGTAATAAGGGCGCTCGGTATTTTATTTTTGGGTTTTCCTGCTCAGTAGCTTGTTAGTAGTAGATTAGCTTATGTGGATGGTTTTCTTTTCAAACTTAAACAAATGTTTTCAAACATGCAAAACGAATCAATTGGTTAACTCAACGTCAAAAACACTATAGTGAGATTTAGTAAAAGATGAAATTTCATTTGATAACAACTAATGAGTTTTTCCTAAAAAGAGTAATAATAAGCGAGAAATGATTTCTAACTACAAGTTATTAAACACTGATTAATTTCAAAACTTCACAATGCTTTAATAAAAATAGAGCAATGCTTAGACGATTGTCCATGTGACACACCAGATCTGGCCATAACGTCTGGCCTAGGCTTGGGGTGTTACATTTAGTGGTATTAGAGCCAAGTTGCAACAACTTGATCGTGGAACGGGTCAAAATGTTTCCTTAAAATTTAAATTAAGGCCCAAATTTGTATTTTGAAAAATTCGACTTTGGGAATTCCCTTAAGAAATTCTTTTAAAATTGATTTTCTTCTCAAAAAAATGTTTTCATTTTTCTAAAAGTCTAGAGTTTTTGGAAACAAAGTTTAATCAAAGTATTTAGCATCAACAAAACTTGGTTTTTCTGAATCTGGTTTCTAAAGAGTTGCACACCGAATCTCCGGCACCAAGTCTGTAAGTGTCTTCTGCTTTACTGTACTTTACTGTAAAATTGCAACATTACTGTAGATAGTACTAAGACCCTATTGAGACTCTATAGTTAGGGCAACACTGAAACTGTAGAAGACTGAGACAGTAGGAAAAACTGAAAACTTTAGAAGACTGAGACTGTAGCTAGGCTACGATTCTGCGAAATAAAACTCTGAAATATTATTTACACATAAGACATCTGTAATAAATACTGGAATATTGAATTGACTCATAAAATTCGTAATCAGATAATACGATATGAGTATGAGGGCAGTACGTGGAAAAGGCCGTGGTCGTGGCCGAGGAGGTGTGCAAGTTGGGTCTTCATCTTCGAGACATATGCCAGCTGAGGAGGCGCGAGAACAACCGGCAACTAAGACTGGGTCCTATGATTGGGCTGCAGGGGACGATGCTTTGTCCCAGGTGATGTTGCGGGTTCTGGAAAGGGTTGCTGGGGTGAGCACGGGAACGGTGAATCGGGGTTCGATTTCTGAACAACTCCGGGAGTGAAGCTTTTTAGGGGAGTATCTGGTGTAGCCCCGAATGTGGCCGAATATTGGTTGGAGGCCACGGAGCGGATCATGGACGACTTAGACTATTCAGTGGAGCAGAAGCTGAAAGGAGTAGTATCTTTGCTATGTGACGAGGCCTACCAGTGGTGGATCACTATGAGAGATGGTACCCCAGTTGAGCGAGTGACTTGGGAGCTGTTTAAGATGGCCTTCAAAGGGAAGTACATTGGGGCGAGCTATGTGGACACTCGAAGGAAGGAATTCCTGAATCTGACCAAGGCAAATAAGACTCTCACGGAGTATGAGGCTGAGTTCCTAAGGTTAAGTTGGTATGCTGGTGGGATAGTCGCTACAGAGTATGAATGTAGCGTACGATTCGAGGATGGCCTCAGAGATGAGTTAAGGGTGCTGATTGCTCCGCAGAGGGAGTGTGACTTTGTTGCTCTAGTGGAAAAGGCTAATATTGCTAAGGAGGTGAAGCGCACGGAGTGGCAGAACCGTGAAAAAGACCAGAACTGATTGAGGAGGGATTTAGGACCCTCGGGTACTGCGGGTAGGACCATCAAAAGGGATAAAGTGGATGAGCCGGTTCGAGCAGTTCCAATGAATGTGGTTAGACCGCAGGCTTGTGGGGATTGTGGTAAAGTGCATCTGGGTGAATGTTGGAAGCGTACTGGAGCATGTTTCCAGTGTGGGTCCAAAGATCGTAGAGTCAAGGATTGTCTTCAAAGGCTGACGCAATTGCAAGCTACTGAACCAAGGGTTGCTCAGCCTGTGAGAGGTGGTCCAGAACCACCGAGAGGCCGTGGTCAAGCTAGGGGCGATAATGGAAATGGACGTGACGTGAGCATCGAGCAGGTGTGCTGGAAATGCTGAGCCTCGTCAGCCAGCATTGGTTTATGCTACTCGTTGCAGAGAGGAAAGTGATGCACCTGACGTCATAATCGGTACGTTTTTTATTTTTAGCACGCCATACACTACTCTGGTTGATATTGGATCTACGCATTTGTATGTTGCTTGTGATGTGTCTGGGACATTGGGTGTGCAATCTGAGGAAACTATGAATGGGGTATCTGTGATAAGTCCATTGGGTCACTTGGTTAGGGTAGACAAACTGTTTAGAGACGTACCTTTAGAGACTCAAGGTAGGATTTTCTCTGCGGATTTGATGGAGCTACCCTTTGGAGAGTTCGTTCTCATTCTGGGTATAGATTGGCTGGCTAAGCATGGAGCGACTTTGGATTGCGCTGCCAAGAGGATGATGTTAAAGACCATGGAGGATGAGGAGGTAACAGTAATAGGAGAGCGAAGGGATTACTTGTCCAATGTTATCTCGACTTAAGATCTGAGAAGCTAATTCACAAGGGTAGCGAGGCATTTTGGCATATGTAAGTCAGTCTGATTCTGAGGGTTTGACCATAGGAGAGGTTAGAACCATTAAGAAATTTTTGGATGTTTTTCTAGTCGAGCTTCTACGGTTACCTCCTGTAACACCCCTATCCCGTAACCGTCGTCGAAATAGGACGAGGCGTTACCGAAATTTAGAAAAAAAAAAAAAGAAAAACGATCAAAATAGTAAAATTTTGATCATTTTCTTGAATATAAGATCATTTATAAACATAAATGCTAGACACAAACAAGAACCAAATTTAAAATCTTATAACAAAAGTATAACTCCTTAGGTGCCATATTCACATGGCGTTAACGGTTACAATTTCAATTATCAATCACTTTAATCTATTTTATACATGCCATACAAGTTCCAAAACATAACAGTACTGACACGATAGATAGTGATAGTGTGACGAGTTGCTGACGACCCCCGAGCAAATGGCCAGAATCAACAATCTATAAAACAGAGAAACGTAACAACAGAGTAAGCTTTCATAAGCTTAGTAAAACTTAAGTAAACAAATAACTTTGTTGAAATAAACACGTTTATAACATACACAAGGTCCAAGTGAAGTCTTGTTTGGCTTAATAAGCCTACACAAGTACATGATACATACCTAGCCAACTTAATGTACCAAACATCTTTAATTATTGATTTACTACTAAGTCACATAATCTTCGACCTTGCACAAATCACATTTAACAATGTAAGGAGATATCACTATTCAGTCAATAATTCAACCCCATGCAAGCACATATAATTTATCAATTTCATCCAACTTAAGAGCATATACTCTTTCGCATCTAGAAGTTTCATTGCTACTTCTAATTTAATCAATCGAACTAAAACATAACGCTATAATCACATTCGATTTCCATATTCAGAATCACATATTCATGAACAATTTCATAGAATCAATGTTCATTAAGCATAACATATAACCATTTCATAATTGATTCCCAAAGCACATTCATATTTTAACCGAAGTCGAATTCACATAGCAAATAAGTATCACCTACCATATATTTAACCTTTGTACACTTACGATTTCCATAATTATCATTTAAACCAATTCAATCTTTCAATACTCATAACCACTTACTCATATGCACTCTTTTTGTGCACATACCTGAATGTATATATGTATTTAAAAACTTAGTTCTTTAGTTCATAATCACATCAATATTTTCAAATAATTTAACATGACAAGTACTAAATTTCCTTATAGGTACATAAAGGACCAAACATATTCCTTATCACAAATACATAAAAATGATCGAATAACATCCATATCTTGCATTTACCTATTTGGCCGATTACAACTCAAATCAATAAGCCTTCCATTAGCAAAATGTAACCTTACCTTGAAGGTATACCATTAATAACATGCTCGGAATAATTCAACGGCACTTAACCTGCTAGGCTATTAGCCCGATTATCACACATAGAAATTTCATCCCCTTTATAGCATTGACTCATATCCCATTTCATAATACATTCGGTCATTACATCATACAACATAGTCAAAATACCATTCACTCATGTTAATCCCTAGCACCTTCGGCTATCACACTTAGCCCTTACTAGATTCATGCTCATCTCATTTACCTTTGCTTCTCCAAAATACAATTGTCATTTATCATTCTCTATGAACTTTTAACATATAAATTCATTGCCATCCACAATTCAATTCAACGTGTTAGCCATTTTCGGCTTATAACGTTAACATTGCTATTCATTCGTATGCATATATATATTTTAATCACATAAGCTTCACATTCTAATTTCTATATTCATTTAATCATTAAACACATAGAATCAATTCAATCACTTAAGAACTTACTTATGCACATTATTCACATATAACATATTCAATAAGTAACACCAATTGGCCGTATATGCATGACCACATTATCTTCATTTCATTGACATATCATTTCTTCAAAACTCAAAGTCCCATAATTACAACATCTAACCGCCTCGATGTAATTTGTTGATTTGACTTAAATAGGATTAATTCCAAGCACTACATTCACATATAATTTCAATCACCTTTCTTTCATTTTATCTTCACACTGAGCATTCAATAGTTTATGCATAGTATTTGGCTCACATTCATTTCATACTTATCACACGATCTTAATAGCACATTTCACACTTACCAATATGATATACTTGCCATTAGGCCATATAAGTATAATACAACACATCATCATTTTATCCATAAAGTTCGGCTAAATCCATAGATTACCAGGAATACCCAATTCATGCAATATATCAAATTATAATCGAATGTTATCTACGTTTGATTACTTAAAACTTACCTCGAATGTTGTCGATGACTACGGATCGGCTATTCGGTTAGTTTAGTTCTTCCCTTATCCAAATTAGGCTCCTTAAGCTCTTGAGCTTCAATTAATAAATCGACTAGTTTAATCAACCTTATTAACCACTTTAAGATCAAATACAAATAAACTCCCATGAAACTGAATGCACCTATCACTCATCTTAATATACTTATACCACATATCTTTACTTATTTCCTCTTGTCAATCACCATTCGAATATATTTACAAGATACACATAGATCACTAAAATCAACTACCATTTATCATTTTAATTCACGTATATAACAATTAAATAAATTTAATTCCATCTTACAACCATCGCTGATTAACCGAATGTACATAAACTCATATACATTTATTCTTGAATCAATTTTTAATACTTCAGGCTTATAATTATCATGTAGCCAAATACTATTTGAGCATCACCCAACATACTAATACTTCCCATTTTAAACATTCTTGCCTTCTTTTCTAATATTAATTAAACATGGCCAAATGTCATTAGCAACTAATGCCACACACATACACATGCATTAAATTAATCCACGCATAACCTAAAGCATACTCCAAACATATTACACATATATAGTATATGAATTACTCATCTCATCATTTCTTTTCATTCGGCAATTGCTCACACATATATTAAAAAAATTTAGCATTCAAACTTTATACTTAAATCCCCCTAGGCCGATTATCAAACAATTTCACATTGAATAATTCTTCAACAAATTCGGTATTTCAACTCAAAGTCTCTCTAATTATCCAAGTGGATCGAACATTAATAATACTTTAAAACCAAACATATATTCAAATTAACAACTCCACAACTCATCTTACCACCATTTCAACTTCAAAAACCATTTCAACTTCAAAAACATTAAAACACCACTCATCTAAAATCTTATCTTCCATGGCCGAATATACCAATGCATATAATTCCAAAAATTAACACATGGGCTAAATGTATACCTTAACAACAAATTCAAAAATACACCTTTTTTTATCAATAAAATCATCAAACTAACCTTGAATTTTGATCTTTAAGTAGCTGAATGTCAAAGAACCCTTTCTCCCTTGTTTCTATTAGTTTCAGCCAACAAAATAAGAACATGCAAACTTTGTTTCTTTCGCTCATTTTCTTTTATTTTATTCATATATTCTCATTATAAAAATACATATAATATTACATGTTAAAACCCACTACCGTGCATTAAATTAACAATTGGTTTATTTACCAATTCAAACCTTTATACTAATGAAACATGACATTTAAACATTTTCCAAATAGCATGCATATAATTCATTTGATACAATTTATCACTTTCGACAATTATATACATTAACAAAGATTTTAGTTTAATATCATTCGGTACTACAATAACCAATTACTAAAGTATCAAAACCACACATATAATTCAATTAACAAGCCCACCCTCATCTTCTAACATTTCCAACTAAAAACATCAACACATCCTCCATGAAGTACAAGACATTCATGGCCGAATGTCTCTTAGACATTTAGGCCACACAAAACTCAAATTCAACCATTTAAGCTTAAAGTTTTAGTTCACATGAATTTTAACATCTTTATATTCATCAAACACTCATTCATCAACTTCTAACATTAAACTCCAATTCCTAGCTCATCTATCCAAAACCGAGCCTAATATGCCACTTAGCCAAAAATTTGCAAGTGGGTTTCGGCTAAATGTAGATAAGAAGCTCACATTCATTGAAAATTAACAAAATTGCATTGGATTTACCTTGAATTTTTGGCCTCCAAGTGACCCATCATCCCAAGCTAGTCTTTCTTTTCTTTTTATTTAGTTCACGGCAAGAAGAATGGAAAATAAACACAAAAAACTTTATTTTTATCACTTTATTCCTATTATAATAATATTATGCCATCATTACAAATATAAAATACAAAACAAAAGTCAAATTTGTATCATCATTACCATCCACTCACTTACAATTGGTAAAATAGACATGCAAATCCACAACTTTAGGTGAGTCGAGTGCGTAATTTCGTGTACTTCGGTGAGCTGGGCCTAGGTGGGTCGAATGTGGGCCCAATGGGCTTTCAGGCCCATTTGGGTAAAAATAGGCTTTAAGGGTATTTTGAAGACTGTAGGGTTAAAACTGCTAAAACTGGTGACTGAATACTAAAACTGGACTGAATGGGCTTAAGTGACCAATAGATATTGTAGGGCTCATTAGGGGTTTTAGGGCCTAGTGACTGAAATTGTTAAAATATATTACATAGACTGTGGAGATGAAAATAGAGATTAGTAGAGACTGTAACATGCATAAAACTCTTAAATTATGAAATAAGTATTGAAATACCCCCTTAGGGTGAGAAATTACCGTTTTACCCTTAGGTGTAAAATAACCGTTATACCCCTAGGGCTAGATATGTCTGAAATGCATGACTTGACTGTTACTGTTACTGTGTGCCATACTATACATATCTGTTGCATGGGTTGGGTTAATAATGGAGGAAGTGTGAATGGCACTGCCACGTTTCCTGAAAGAGGCTATGCCTCGTATTACTGAAAAGGGGCTTTGCCTCGTTATACTGATTATCTGAGCAGCCATGCTGCGACTGTGGTGTGTGGGCTGGGTGGGTTGAGTTATTCCCCATATGGTGTGTTGGCTGGTACGAGTGGTGTGTAGCGGTTGGGTGGGTTGAGTAGTCTCCCCACATGAAATGGGCTTGCATGCATACCGTTTATCTGTACTGTTCTGTTTGGGCCTATGGGCCATACTGCTATCTGAATAGGGCTTCAGCCCAGATTACTGAGACTGAATAGGGCTTCGGCCCAGTAACCGACTGAGACTGAATAGGGCTTAGGCCCAGTGGGCTTAAGCTGACTTGGGCTTTGGATGGGCTTCTGCATACACTGAGTTTTCCAAACTCACCATTTTCTTTCCGTCCTTATAGGTGAGCTCTAGTTCATGGACTTGGAGCTGGGAGGGATTCAGAGTGGCCATAGAGACCGAGTTTTGGTTTTAAACTTGCTTAAGTTATTTCATTATTTTTACTTACTCGTTTTATTTTCATTTTGGGTTTGTAATAAGGCCACTTTAACTATTCGTATTTGGTGTTTTTATTTTTTTACTTATGCATGATTTACTCTAACTACAACAACGCACGTTTTTCTAAAACTTAAACCAATGTTTTCAAAACCAATCTAACACCTCAATCGTCCAACCAAGGTAATGATAAACAAGTAAATCTTTTAATAATTGGTAGAGATTAGTATGATCGTCAAATAAATCAGGAATTTCTCCTCAACCCTAAATATGGTTTTGGAAACCTCACCACTAAACTTAGTAACTAGGTAACATGGATTAGTTTAGATGATGTGACACACCAGATTTGGCCATAACATCTAGGCCGAGTTTGAGGTGTTACATTTAGTGGTATCAGAGCTCGGTTGCAACAACTCAGCTATGGATCGAGTCTGAAAAGGCTTTCAAATTTTTTAAGCCCAAGAAGGGTATTTTTGGAAAATCAGATTTTCTAGAAAATTTTTGTTTTCAAGAGATTTTTTTTCCCAACTTGTCTTCTTTAAATCACACATGATTTGAGAAATTGCTTTTAAAAGGCTTAAATCTTTTTGAGTTTTTTTGAAAACTGATAATTAGAAATGTGGCACACTGAATCCTTGGCACCAAGTTTGTAAGTATTTCTTTATAAACTGTACTGTACTGAAACAATACTATAGATAGAACTAAGCCTTTGATATAATACTGTAGATAGGGTAGTATTAAGACTACAAGACTGAGACTGTAGGGAAAACTAAACCCTAGAAAACTGATACAGTAGTTAGACTACGATTACACGAGAATAAACTTTGAAAATTCATCTGTGCATAAGATATTCTATAGTAAAGAATTGAAACATTAAACTAATGTCATAAAATTTGTAAATAAGATAAATCGTTATGAGTACGAGAGCTATTCGTGGATGAGGCCTAGGTAGTGCGCAACCTGGATCTTCGTCTTCTGGACATATGCCAGCTGAGGAAGTGCAAGCTCTGCCAGTGACAGAGATTGGATCATATGATAGGGCTGCAGGGGACGACGCTTTGTCCCAAGCCATGCTGAGGGTGTTAGAAAGGGTTACTGGGGCAAGCATTGGAACCGTGACTAGAGGATCTATTTCTGAACGACTCCGGGCTAACGGAGCTTAGGTCTTCAAGGGTATATCTAGAGTAGCCCAAAATGTGGCTGAGTACTAGTTGGAAGCCACGGAATGGATAATGGACAACCTGGATTGTTCAGTGGAGCAGAAGTTGAAAGCAGCGGTGTCATTGCTGCGAGACGAGGCATATCAATGGTGGATCACCGTGAGAGAGGGTACCCCAGCGGAGGGGGTAACATGGGAATTGTTCAAGAAGACCTTTAAGGCAAAATATGTCAGAGCTAGCTATGTGGATGCACGTAGGAAGGAATTCCTGAATCTGACCCAGGAAAGTAAGACCGTTGCTAAATATAAGGCAGAGTTTCTGCAGTTGAGCCGGTATGCTAGTGGTATTGTGGCCACTGAATATGAGCGCAGTGTTCATTTCGAAGATGGCTTCAAAGATGAGCTGAGAGTACTGATAGCTCCGCAGAGGGAGCGTGACTTTGCTGCATTAGTGGAAAAGGCTAAGATAGCCAATGAGGTGAAGCGAGCTGAACGACAGAACAACGATAGGGATCACAACCACTTTAAAAGAGATTTTGGACCATCAGGTGCTGCAAACTAGAATTTTAAGAGAGCTAGGGTGGAGGAGCTAATTCTGTAAGAGTATGCCCAAAGATCAATCACGAGATGGTTGTAACAACATACTTGATTTATCATGTTTATTAATATAAGGCTTTGCCATTATTATTTCAGTTTCATTTCTGTGTGCATAAATAAACTGTTTTATAATAATGTCCTAAGAATAATATGATTATTCTTAAAAGATCCTTAGTCAAGTATTATTGTTGGCTAGGACAATAATAATGCATTGAGACTAACATGTAGTTGATTGATGATAAAGAGTTGTCATTGATATCGAGTATCAGAATCAATGCATGAATGTGTGTGTTAGAGAACAACATATTGGACCGACCCGCTATGAGTATGTTTCTTGGATTATTATGTAATTGTCACAATATTACTCATAGTGATTAATATGTATATGATCCTCATACTTGAGATCATCATCATTCCAACATCGTGAGTTGTATATTTTGATATAGTCAAACGAACACTGTAATTGGTTGTTCTATTAAGACTAATGTTGGATATACCACAATCTATGTAGAGGGATATGGTTGATCAATATAGGATAAGTCCCTCCTACATAATAGGAGTAATATCTCAGGCCACTTGATTGAGTAAGACTAGAAATGCATGGCCATGCTCAAATAAGTTGATATGAGATGTCATACTTATTTGTATATCATAGTCTACTCAAGGTATCAAGAAACATAGGATGGACTATGCAAGTGTGACTATTCCATGACTTGTGTCTATTCTAAAGATATTGGACTTAAGGATTAATGCATGAAAAGTTAATCACAAAAGGTTATGTCGAATCATGACTTCTTGTAACTTAGGTAGCAATGATGCATTGCTAGATGCCACTCATTGTTTGTAATATTAGAATAGTTCTAATATTACTGCTAATGTTACAAGAACCTATAGGGTCACACCTTTTAATTGAAATGAACGGAGTAAAACATAGTTGGTATTGTGTCTGGTTGTCGCATGAATTAAATTAATTATAGAATTAATTAAATTCGGCAATCAAATTATTGAACATACTATATGTACAAGGATGTTGTACACATAATCAAGAACATAATTTTCTAATATATGATTTTGGTTCATATATATATAAATTTAAATAAATATAGTTTACCGAAATCTTTATTATAATTAACGTAATTATAATTTTCGGTTAAACGTTATTATATTTATTTAATAACGATTATTATGATTCGGATTATTTATGGTAATAAATATTCATTATGAATATATACCAATTAACACAAAGTTTTAAATATGGCAAGGGTAAAAACCCTAAAGGGGATATACATAGGCAATCCCGAAACCATAAAAGGGAGGCCTAGCAGCCGTCAAAAGTGATACTCTCTGAAAATAGTTTCTGAGAGATTTCCGTTCATTGTCAATTGGGTGGACTACGTAGA
The DNA here is from genome assembly GCA_020496765.1 of Gossypium stocksii. Taxonomy (NCBI): domain Eukaryota; kingdom Viridiplantae; phylum Streptophyta; class Magnoliopsida; order Malvales; family Malvaceae; genus Gossypium; species Gossypium stocksii. Next base: position 30,634,563 of record CM035624.1, read on the forward strand.
GGCCGACATCGTTAAAGGTTGCGGCTTGGTTCGATAGTGCTTCAGGATTCCCGTTGCCTTGGCGTCGCTGTCTACTCAGATTGAAGTTTCGGTAATTTCGAAACCTTTATCACCCCGATTCGTTCCTTACACATGGATCCATGGTATGGATCGCCGGTAAAATTTATTATTCTAATTTTCCGCTGCGCCTTGGAGGCACCGGGCGATCCTACAAATTCGAGCTGTGCCGGTAAATATGGTTAGACCACAGGCTTGTGGGGACTGTGGTAGAGCACATCAAGGCGAATGTTGGAAACGTATTGAAGCTTGTTTTCGATGTGGGTCTAAGGAGCATCAAGTTAAGGACTGCCCACAAAAGCCGACTCAGGTTCAAGTTGTTGCTCAGAGGGTTGCTCAGCCCGTGCAAGGAGGACTACCACCGCCTAGAGGCCGTGGTCAAGGTAGAGGAGGCAACGGTAATGGACGTGGTCGTGGAGCACCTGATAGGGGTACTGGTAATGCTGAGGCTCGTCAGCCAGCCTTGGTGTACGCTGCTCGTCGTCGAGAGGAGGGTGATGCACCTGACGTTATAACTGGTACGTTCTTAATATCTAGCATACCATATACTGCTCTGATTGATGTGGGTTCAACACATTCATTTATTGCATGTGAGATTTCTGGGTCGTTGGGGGTGCACTCTGAGGAGACTGTGAATGGGGTAATCATAATTAGTCCTTTAGGTTACTCGGTTAGGGTAGATAAACTTTTTAGGGAGGTACCTTTAGAGACTCACGGTAGAATCTTTACTGGAGACTTAATGGAGTTACCCTTTGGAGAATTCGACTTGATACTGGGCATGGACTGGTTAACTAAGCACAAGGCAACTTTGGATTGTGCGGCTAAGAGGATGGTTTTGAGAACAACTGAGGGTGAGCAGGTAATGGTTATTGGAGAGAGAAGGGACTATTTGTCCAATGTGGTTTCGGCCTTAAGGGCTGAAAAGCTGATTTGCAAGGGTTGCGAAGCATATCTGGCATTTGTGAGTCAAACTAAATCTGAAGATATGACAGTAGAGACAGTTAGAACTGTTAATGAGTTTCAAGATGTCTTTCCTGAGGAGCTTCCTAGACTACTTCCTAACCGAGAAGTTGAGTTTGGGATCGATTTGTTGCCTAGAAAAGCTTCAGTGTCCACTGCACCCTACAGAATGGCACCGAAGCAGCTAGTGGAACTGAAAGCCCAAATTCAAGAGTTGTTAGATAGAGGCTTCATTAGACCGAGCGTATCTCCAAGGGGAGCACCGGTGCTGTTCGTGAAAAAAAAGGTTGGGACGATGCGTATGTGCATCGATTATCGCCAGTTGAACAAATTGACATAAAGAATAAGTATCCTCTACCGAGAACAGACGATTTATTTGACCAGCTTAGAGGAGCTTCAGTGTTTTCCAAGATCGATCTTCGATCTGGATACCATCAGCTTAGGGTAAATGAGGTGGATGTTCGTAAGACGGTGTTCAAAACTCGATATGGTCATTACGAGTTTTTTGTTATGCCATTTACACTGACGAATGCACCTGCAGCTTTTATGGATTTAATAAATCGAGTGTTCTAGCAGTACTTGAGTCAGTTCATGGTCGTTTTCATTGACAATATATTGGTGTATTCAGCAACAGAGAAGAAGCATGACGAACACCTTCGAATTGTTCTGCAAGTATTGACAGAAAAGCAACTGTATGCGAAATTTAGTAAGTGTGAGTTTTGGCTGCGAGAAGTGACTTTTCTCGGTCATGTTGTTTCTGCTGAGGTGATTAGGGTAGATCCTCGCAAGATTGAGGCAGACTGGAAGCTGTCAAGGTCAGTATCGAAAATTTGAAGTTTTCTGGGTCTGGCAGGTTATTACAGAAGATTTGTTGAGGGGTTTTCTTTAATCGCAGCACCGTTGATGAAACTGTTAAGGAAGGGAGTAGCGTTTATATGGACTGAGAAGCAACAAGAAGCTTTTGACAAGCTGAAGAAGGTGTTGACTAAGGCGCGAGTGTTGATTCAGCCAGAGTCTAGAAAGGATTTCACTGTGTACAGTGATGCTTCGCATGTGGGATTAGGTTGTGTACTGATGCAAGAGGGTAAGGTGGTCGCTTATGCTTCGTGACAGCTTAAGCCTCATGAAGCGAATTATTCTACGCATGATTTAGAGTTGGAAACGGTGGTCTTTACATTGAAAATCTAGAGACACTATCTGTATGGGGAAAAGTGTATCATATACACTGACCATAAAAGTCTCAAATATCTGTTGACTCAAAAGGAGTTGAATCTTAGGCAACGAAGATTGATAGAGTTGCTTAAGGATTATGACTGTTCGATTGAGTACCACTCAGGCAAGGCTAACGTGGTGGTTGATGCACTAAGTTGTAGAACGGTTGCTGAGTTGAGAGCTATGTTTGCTCGTTTAAGTATGTATGATGATGGAAGTTTATTAGTTAAGTTGCAAGTGCGATCAACTTGGACTGAGGAAATTAAGGTGATGTAGTTGAAAGATGACTCGTTGGTTCCTCGGTTTTAGCAAGCTAAGAATGGTGAGAATGAGGACTTTGGGCTCAATTCTGATGGGGTTCTCTACTTCCGTGGAAAAGTTTATGTACAGAGGGACTTTGAGTTGAGGTAAATGATTTGCAAGAAGCTCATGGTGGACCTTGTGCCATGCTTCCTAGAGGAAATAAATTGTATCGAGACTTACGAGAGGTGTACTGGTGGCCTGGACTTTAGCAAGAGGTGACTGAATTCGTTGGAAAATGTCTGACGTGTCAACAAGTAAAAGTTGAGCACCAGTTGCCTTCTGGATGTTGCCAGTGAAGATTCCACAGTGGAAATGGGAAAGAGTAACTATGGATTTTGTGAGTGGGTTGCCTTTGACACCCTCGAAGAAAGACTCTGTTTGGGTAATCGTGGATAGATTGACGAAGTCTGCTCATTTCATACCGGTTAGAACCGATTACTCACTTCAGAAGTTGGCCAAGTTGTATGTGGCAGAGATAGTGTGGTTGCATGAGGTGCCAGTTTCGATAATTTCTGATCGAGATCCTAGATTTACATATCGATTCTGGGAAAAATTACATGAGGCGTTGGGTACACGATTGGACTTTAGTACTGCGTTTCACCCTCAGACAGATGGACAGTCTGAAAGGGTCATTCAGGTGTTAGAGGACATGTTAAGAGGATGTGTTATCGACTTTCGTGGCAGTTGGGAGGACTATCTGCCATTGGCGGAGTGTGCCTACAACAACAGTTATCAAGAAAGTATTCAGATGGCTCTATATGAGGCACTTTATAGGCGAAGATATTGTACGCCTACATGTTGGACAGAGTTAGGATAGCGCCAAGTTCTTGGACCAGAGATGGTGGCAGATACTGAAAGCAAGGTTAAACTGATTCGAGACCGGTTAAAGGAGGCGTCTGATAGGCAAAAGTCATATGTTGACCTTAAGTGTAAGGAAATCGAGTTCGCTGTGGGAGATATGGTTTTTCTGAAGGTTTCGCCATGGAAGAAGATCTTGAGATTTGGTAGAAAGGGCAAGTTAAGTCCGCGATTCATTGGGCCTTATCGGATTCTCAAGTAGATTACGTCAGTAGCATATCAGTTGGAGTTGCCACCGGAGTTAGATCGTATTCATGACGTTTTTCACGTGTCTATGCTAAGGCGGTATCAGTCGAATCCTTCGCATATTGTACTAGTAGAGGAGATTGAGGTAGAGACTGATTTGACCTTTGAGGAGGAGCATGTGCAAATTTTGGATCGTGAAGTTAAAGTCTTAAGGAAGAAGTCAGTTTTGTTAGTAAAGGTGCTGTGGTGCAACCATGGAAGAGAAGAGGCTACGTGGGAGCCAGAAGAGACCATGCGTCAACAATACCCTCAGTTATTTGGATCAGGTAAATTTCGAGGCCGAAATTTCTTTAAGGGTGGTAGAGTTGTAACGACCTGAATTTCGGGATATTTTGGGTTTATTGCGATTTTGTGGAAATTGTAAATTTTCTTTGTTGAGGCTGCTAAATTTGTTTAAATATGTTAGTGAGCCTTTAGGAGGCCCAAATTCAGGTTAAAACCCGATAAAAATAGCAAAGTATGTTTTTAAGTGAAAGAAGGAACTTGGTCAAGAGGGCTTTTAAGAAAAACTTGGTAAACTTTGTCACAAAAGGAGCCTTGGCAAAATGGCAAGGTGGCGCCACTAAGCTCCTAAAAAAGTGGCACCTAGGAGGGAGTTAGAGGTCCATGGCTCAAGTCAAGGTAAGTTCAAGGTACTTTTATTTTTATGTGCAAGTGTGGGCAAGTGTTGGCACTCAAGTGGAACTCTAGCTTGGAGAGTTTGAATTACTCATGAGAGTGTATCAAGGAGAGATTTTAGGATATTCAAATTTGAAGAAGCAGTGGCCGACCAAGGGACTCTGTATAGTGCAATTTCGGCGTCCAACTTTGAACATAGCATTTTCGGCATTTAGGTGTTATTGTGCCGATTTCTCTAGGTCAGTGAGTTCTCTTTTTCTACCGATTGAGTATAGAGCTTTAGGTCTATCTTTTTATCATTCTTTTTCCACATTCTTTTCTTCTTTTCTGACCTAATAGCCGAACCCTACTACCCCAAAACCCTATTGCTGATTGCACCCTCTAGCCGAACTCACATCTCTTTTTTCTTCTTCTTCTCCCATTCTTCTTTTCCCTTTTTGTTCTTCTTGCACCTTGAACCGATCCCATCCTACCATTCTCTCTTCAAGCCGATTTCATCCCGTTGCAAGCCCTTCTAAGCCGAATCAATCTATCCCCTTTTCTCTTTTCTTCAACCTCTGTTGACAACTTCTAAAAGCTGAAACTCCCCATTGCCGACTACCCCTTTTTGCCAAAATCATCTTTTTCTTCTCTTGAATTCTCCAACAAGCCGAATCCCTCATCCTCTATTTTTTTTACTATCGATTCACTGCCCCTATTCCTCTGTGGTGTCGACAAGAGCATCTAAGTAGCTAGAAATCTAAAAGCTAAATCTCCTAGAGCCATTCTTTGTTAACGTTTGGGAATAAATCTATTACAGATCTAGTTAAGAGAGGGCGTGGAAGCAGTATTCATCAAGTAGAGTCATCGGTAAGTGATCAAACACTGAATACGTTGGTTTTCTTAAAAGTTAGGGAAAAGCCTAAATCCCTTGTACTTAGGGAGGCTGTCGACATAGTCTATGGATAACCCAGTGTTGTATTTTGGTTCTTATACGTGTTAGTTAGCAGAAGAGGAGAGCCAACGAGGAACTGAAGGCATCGATACAACCAGATCTAGATCTAGTGCATCTAAGTCAACAAAGGTAAGATTTCATGGCCATTAGGGACCTTGGCCGATTATGGTAAGGGATTTTCTATTGTAGTTTTCGTAGATCTGTGGTTTAATCGGTTAAGTAATGGATTGTAGGAGGTATCGCTTAGGAGTCTTCGCCGGTGGAAGCGCAAATAGGTGTGTGTATCGAACACCCTTTCATGGTTCAAATCGGCAAAAGCTGAAAAGCAGAAATGCCGAAGTTCTGGCATTTCGTGGGCTTGTAAGTGTGCAAAAACTCTCAAGGAGTATGATGGATCTAAAATTGCTACTGGTAGGTAAGTCGAGTGCGTAATTTCGTGCACTTCAGTGAGTTGGGCCTCGGTGGCCCAAATGTTGGCCCAATGGGCTTTCGGGACCATTTGGGTAAAAATAGGCTTTAATGGTATTTTGAAGACTGTAGGGTTAAAACTGCTAAAACTGGTAACTGAATACTAAAACTGGACTGAATAGGCTTAAGTGACCAATAGACATTGTAGGGCCCATTAGGGGTTTTAGGGCCCAGTGACTGAAATTGTTAAAATCTGTTACATAGACTGTGGAGATGAAAATAGAGATTAGTAGAGACTGTAACATGCATAAAACTCTTAAATTATGAAATAAGTACTGAAGTACCCCCTTAGGGTGAGAAATTACCGTTTTACCCCTAGGTGTAAAATGACCGTTATACCCCGAGGGCTAGATATGTCTAAAATGCATGACTTGACTGTTACTATTACTGTGTGCCATACTATACATATCTGTTGCATGGGTTGGGTTAATAATGAAGGAAGTGTGAGTGGCACTACCACGTTTACTAAAAGGGGCTATCCTCGTATTACTGAAAATGGGCTTTGCCTCGTTATACTGATTATCTAAGCAGCCATGCTGCGACTGTGGTGTGTAGGCTGGGTGGGTTGAGTTATTCCCCACATGGTGTGTTGGCTGGTACGGGTGGTGTGTAGCGGTTGGTGGGTTGAGTAGTCTCCCCACATGATATGGGCTTGCATGCATACTGTTTATCTGTACTATTCTGTTTGGGCCTATGGGCCATACTGCTATCTGAATAGGGCTTCGGCCCAAATTACTGAGACTGAATAAGGCTTCGGCCCAGTAACCGACTAAGACTAAATAGGGCTTAGGCCCAGTGGGCTTGAGCTGACTTGGGCTTTGCATGGGCTTCTGCGCACACTGAGTTTTCCAAACTCACCCTTTTCTTTCCATCCTTGCAGGTGAGCCCTAGTTCGTGGACTTGGAGCTGGGAGGGATTCAGAGTGGCCATAGAGATCGAGTTTTGGTTTTAAACTTGCTTAAGTTATTTCGTTCTTTTTACTTACTCGTTTTATTTTTATTTTGGGTTTGTAATAAGGCCGCTTTAACTATTCGTATTTGGGATTTTTATTTCTTTTTACTTATGCATGGTGTACTCTAACTACAACAACGCACGTTTTTCCAAAACATATAGCAATGTTTTCAAAACCAATCTAACACCTCAATTGTTCAACCAAGGTAATGATAAATAAGTAAATATTTTAATAACTGATAGAGATTAGTATGATCGTCAAATAAATCGGGAATTTCTCCTCAACCCTAAATATTATTTTGCAAACCTCACCACCAAACTTAGTAACTAGGTAACATGTATTAGTTTAGGTGATGTGACACACCAGATTTGGCCATAACGTCTAGGCCGGGTTTGGGGTGTTACATTCATGACTTCTTTGTACTCACTTTCATTTAGACATACATAACACCAAAGCATATCCATAACTAGCCATTCCAATAGCTAGTCATTATCAAATATTTACATGCCATTCATTGGCCAATATAAGTCAATTTTACATGGCTAAACATTACATCAAACCTTTAACCATTACAAGCTAATATATTTAGCCAAATCATAATGACTTATACACCAAATGGCTAAGTCCCTAACATGCCACAAACTTAAGAGGTTTGATTTCACTTTTACCCACAATAATAGCTTGATAGTGTGATAACATCTCCGGCGCATTAGCTTAGAAAGTTTATATGCAAATAATAAGCGTCTTATAATTGATTTTCCAAAACCAACAATATAACCACAAGATAATGTAACTGATTCGATCACATTGTCTATTCTATCAATTTGCAAGCATAATTTAACAAATCTTGTCATTAATCTAGCAATCAAAAGCTCTGCATTATAACAAACTACCACAATTATCCAATCATTCCCAACCTCATATTATACATACACATTAATTATGATTATTCACTCTTCGAATATATATATATATATATACATCTTTTAGTTGATCAAAGCACATATTTTCTCATCATCGTTTTAATAAGCAGTTATGCCAATTGTTCCTTTTTCTCATATCCGATATATCATAATTTGTATAAATAAAATATGCTATGTCATAACTTAATTTGACCTGAAGGCCAATTTCACGATCATCATCCAAATTCACCATGTATTTCATACATCACAAGCATGGATCAATATTTACAACTTTTATAAAACAATTTCGTAGCGGTAACATTGCCCAAACATCACCTTATGAATAGTTCACCACTTATTCAATTCAATACTTATAAGTTTTACGTACATACCTGTAGCAATTCGTAAAATTATCACATGAACTCACACTTCGTTATTTTACTAGGTCACCCGTTGAGCCACTTGGAATTCTAAAGGATACTCAGAAGTTTTGCACATAAATGCCACACTTATTTGTAGCCGGAGCTACCACTTATCATTTGTAGCCGAAGCTACCACTTTTCACTTGTAGCCAAAGCTACCACTTATCACTTGTAGCTGAAGCTACCACTTATCACTTATCACTTAAACACTTGGTTTCCTAGTGACATGTCACTTGTATCCTATTCGATTCCTAAGGTTCAATCGAGATCTTTCTCACTTGTTGGTCTGTATACACATTCAAATAGTTATTCACAAAGCATAATAATGTTAAAGTATTCAAAGACATACTATAGCAATGCTTTATTTACATACAAATTAGTCCTTTTTGACATTTTCACCGAAAATCAATTAGTAAAAGTCATTTCTCTAACCATAAACATGCATTTTCTACAGTAAACACAAAAATACACACATATTAGTCATGGTTAAAAACCCTATACTTTAACCATATCTTAAATTAGGGGTAGAAATAGATACGTCTTGTTACGAGGATTTCAAAAACGTAAAAATCATTAAAAACAGGGCTAGAACAAACATACAATCGAGCTTGGAAGCTTGAAAAACCCTAGCCATTGTTTTCCATTGAGAAATTCGACCATGGGGTTGAAGATGGACAAAAATTGGCTTTTAATTTTGTTTATTTAATCATTTAATCACTAAATGACCAATATGCCCCTAACTTAAAATATTCTATTTCACCTATTTCATTTCCATTTTTATCCAAAAAATTAACCAATGGTCTAATTACCATTTAAGGGCCTCCAATTTAAAATTTTATAGCAATTTGACACCTCTAGCTTCTAGAACTCAAGTTTTGCACTTTTTGTAATTTAGTCCTTTTGACTAAATTAAGTGCCCAAACGTCAAAATTTTCGAACAAGATTTTTGCAAAATCATTATGTGAAATTGTAGACCATAAAAATATTATAAAAATAAAATTTTCCTCGTCAAATTTGTGGTTCTGAAACCACTATTTCGACTAGGCCTAAAATCGGGCTGTTACATTGATAACCTTTGCCTATATGGATTTAGTGGCTCTTGCTTTTGGGAAAAGAAATAGACTTAATAAAAAATGAAATTTTATTGAATAAAGAAAAGAACAAAGGCTAGGTTTTTTGGGAGAGGGAGTGTTTACAGAAAAGATGATGTGAAATTTGAGTCACTCCATCCCCTATTTATAATACTAGGAAACCTAGTCTAGTCCTACTTAAATTCTAAAAATTAATTAAAGATAATTAAAGGTAATTAAAGATAAATAAAGATAAATGGAGACAAAAGCTAAAATAAAATCTAAATAATAATCCTTAATAATTATCCTAAAATAATTAAAAATAAAATAGTCTTGTGATATAAAATCTCTTCTTTGCATTTTTGTCCTTATGTTGTAACACCCTGAATTTGGGCCTAGAAGAGTTGGGCCTTGAGTCTGGGTTCGAATAAAAGAAAACATGAATAATTGAGAAGTTTTAGATATTATTGTTAGGAAAAAAATATTATTAATAAAATATTACTGTTATTATTTTGATGTTTAGGTTAGTTTTTAAATAAATTAAGAAGGATTTATAGTGCGGGAAAAGTCTTGGGTTCGATCCAAGACTCTAGCAAAAAAAAATTAATTTTTGCTTCTTAGGGGAATCTGGGCAATAGGGCTTATATATAAGTTGGGCCAAGATTAGGCACAAGGAAGTGCCTGGCCCAGTGGCTAAGCACGTTAGGTAGTAGGAAGGAGAGCTCGGGTTCGACTCTCAGCATGCAAAAATGTTGGTTTTTTTTTTAAACCCAGGGAACGACACAAGGAAGCCTTATAATTAGTTGGATTAAAAAAGGGACACAAAGGAAAGCTTGGCCCAGAGGCAGAGGCGCTGGGAGCGTGGAAGAGAGCCTGGGTTCGAGGCCTCGCTTGCGCAAGTTGTTTTATTTTTTAAGTATCAGGAGTGCGACTAAATAGGGTTTAAGAGAAGCTGCAACCGGATTATGCCACAAGAGCGTCTGTGGTGCAGTAGCAGCAGTGCGTTAGGAAGTCCAAGGGGACGCGAGTTCGAGTCCAGGCGCAGGCAAAAATTCTGTTTTATTTTTAAGCGGACCGGAACTGTAGCAGGTAAGCCTTAAATTTATTTGCAACGGTATTATATCAAAGAAGGAGCTACGACGCAGTGGCCAGCAATGTGTTGTGAGGGCGCCATTAGCAGTGAGGTCGGGAGTTTGAGCTGTGGGAGGCATGAATAGGAGTTTTATTTTTTACGAAAGGAGCGTCCAGTGTCCGAATTAAAGTGGGATGTTGCTAGGTGGATGTCGGCTAGAGATAAGGATGGGTTTAAAATGAGGTAAGGGCAGCAGCTGGTGAAAGAATTTGAATTGCATTCAAATTCAGTGGAGGGCTAAATCCAAGGTTGGTTAAGTGCCGAAAAGGCTCTTCAAATTTGGTTTTTATGAATTGTTTTCTTCCATGGATTGTTTTTTAGTGTGTTAACCGATTTTAATTCCTTCTTCAATCGATTTTGCTTTTTATTTTTAGTTTTTGCTCGTCTCTTCTTCGCCAATTCTACCACCCATCTTCTTGAATTTTTCCCTTTTATTTTCTTTCCATGATAGCCATATTCTAGGATAGATCCAAAACCCAAAATCATTTAAATCTACTCTCTACTTGTAATTTAGGGTTAGTTTTACAACGGATCTGGGGTAGAAAGGTATTTGGAAACATTCTTCAACAAGTAGATCTCTTGGTAAGTATTCGAACCTTCTTTTCATTCGTATATTGTGGTTTAAGAAAAGCCGAAAACCCCTATATACATAGGTTGGCTGTCGACTAAGGCTAAAAGGATTTTTGGTGTTGTTATTTCTCGGTTTGTTGGTGCTAGTGAGGATTAAAGGCTACCGATCAAGGAGTGTGTGAAAAGCTTGGATCATCGGAGTGACTAGATCTAGATCTAGTAATCAATTTCAGTAAAGGTAAGGAATTTAGGGCCTTGTTCATGGTTGGCCAAATATGGTAAGAGTGTGTTAATTAGTCATCATCGATTCTTAGTTTAATGTTTTAGTAATCGACTGTAGGATAATTGCGTGAGAGATCTCGTTATCATTTGTCGCAAACCAGGTGTGTATCGAACACCTGGCAAAAGTCAAAAAACTGAAATGCCGAAGTTCTGGCATTTTGTGGGCTTGTGAGCGTGCGAACACTCATAAGTCGGTTGGAATTCGTTGGATCTGTAATCGCAAGTGGTAAGTTGGTTGAGTGCGCAATTTCGTGCACTTCGGTAAATTTGGGCTTCGATGGGCTGAAATTGGGCCCAATGGGCTTACGGGCCCATATAGGTCAAAATAGGCTATAAATATGTTCTGATAGACTGTAGGTTCAAAACTACTGAAACTGGTAAATCGATCGTGGAACTTGGGCTAAATGGGCTTAAGTTACTTATAGACACTGTAGGGCCATTAGGGGTTTTAGAGTCCAATGACTGTAATTTGCTAAAATGGGCTAAGTAAGCTACTAAGATAAAAGTTGGATAATTAATGTCTATAAAGTGCTTAAAACCCTAAAAAATGAAATAATTACCGAAATATCCCTTATAGGTGCAAAATTATGGGGTTACCCCTAGGAGTAGAATGACCATTATACCCCTAGGGTTAATTGTGACTGAAATGCATGCTTTACTGTTTCTGTTTACTGTATGCCATGTCATGATTATCTGTTGCATGGGACTGGGGTTATTGATGGAGGAAGTGTAAGTGGCAATGCCACGTATTCTAAAAAGGGGCTTTGCCCTAGTTTACTAAAAAGGGGCTTTGCACTAGTTTACCATTCTGGTGGCTTGGCCACACTATCTGATTATGCAGCTATGCTACCACCATGGAGAGTAGCGGTTGGGTAGGTTGAGTAGTTTTCCCCACATGGAGAGTTTGGCTGGTACGGGTGGAGAGTAGCGGTTGGGTGGGTTGAGTAGCTTCCCCACATACTGATATGAGTTTTGCATTCATGCATCGATATTACTGTTCTGCTACTGAATTGAGCCTACGGGCCGTATTAATATCTAAAAAGGGGCTAAGGCCTAAATAAACCGTACTGAATAGGGCTACGGCCCAGTAACTGTAACGCCTCGAAATTTGGGCCTCGAAGAATGGGCCATGTGGGCCCAATGGGCTTGCAGGCCCACACGGGTCGTTGTCTTTAGACTTACGAGAATTAGTGGACCAGCTGTGTCATACACGTGGCTATAGGCAAATCTGGCTTAGCTGGCGATACGAGCACGTGGGCCCCACCTGGGTGGCGTAATGGGCCTTAGGCCCATATTCTCTAAATGGCGTGTTGGTGTGATGGCTAAGAGGTTTGGGAGTGCTGGAGAAGTCCTGAGTTCAAACTTGGGCTTTAGCAAAAATTTATGTTTTTCTCTTATAGGAGCCTTGACGTTAGTGGGTAGGCTTTAAGAATATTTTTGGTGAAAGTATAACACAAAAAGAAGTGTGGTGTAGTGGTAAAGTAGTGCTACTTAGGGGACAAGGAAGCAAGGGGTCCAAGGTTCAAGTCTTGGCTCTTGCAATTTATTTTGGTTTGTTTTTTAAATAAATCTGGAAGCAAGTAGATGGGCTTTAAAGTTTAATGTGTTGAACTTATGACACAAAGGAGCTTGTGGCCTAGTAGTGGTGGCGTGATTTAGCATGTGAGGGGACTTTGGTTTGAATCCCTTGGTACGCAAAGGTTGATTATTTTACTAATGCTTTAATTTTTAGAGGATTGATGGATAATCCCACATCAGGAAGCTAATATAAGAATAAGTAAAGAGCTAGCTTTAAATAGAGTAAACCATGAGGAGAGTAAGCATACCTTTCTTGGCTGATCCCTTTCAATTTATGGCGTGCTCGTTTGGGTTGGGCATCGGCTAAGAGTATTCGAGACTATTCGCTAAGTAAAGGCTAGAAAAGCTGAAGGTACACGGTAAGGTTACGGTAAGGTTACGATAAGGTTTCGGGATTTGATAAAGTTTTAGTAAGGTTTGGAGTTGATTGGGAAGTGGTTTTGATTGTAGGTCAAGGCTGAGGATAGTGTAGTGCGGGTCGTCAACCAAGTGTGTACATACACTACACACACGACAAATCGGCAAAAGCCGAAATCCCGAAATCCCGAATGGGCCTACCGAATTTGTGGGCCCAAATTGGCAAAGTTGTGATATGAGATATTATATTGAATTGATATGTATGATTGTATGATTGAAGTATGAACGAGCCTACTAGGTTACATAAGTATGTTTGGGCTTAATGGGCTTAATAAGCATGTTTGGGTTTTTATGGGGTTGTAGAAATGCATGTTAGGGTTTAATAGACTTTAGGCCTAATTAGATGGACTCTCAAATTTTCATAAAACATAACTAAGTAATAAACATGTCTGTGGACAAGTCGATAGGCTAAGGTGTGGCAACCGACATATGCATGTCTAAGATTGGATCATGGAAGAGCCTGGTACTTAAGCGCTCCGAGTGATCCACCTCCTCTTCTCTTGAATCCTACCTGGTGCATAGTATCTGTTCACTTTAGTCGCGAGGACTTGTTGATGGGCCAAAACCATAACTGAAATCTGTACCTTTAGGAAATTACAAAAATACCCCTCTAGGGTAGAACTACGAAAATACCTTCTAAGGTAGAATTACTATAATGCCCTATAGAGTAGAATTATTAAAACACCCTTATAGGGTAGGAGTACTGAAACACCCCTTGTAGGGTAGAAAATTACCGAAATACCCCTGGGTAGTAAAATGACTGAAATACCCCTATATGTTATGAGTATGACTGGTGTATGTTGTATGTAACGATGATGCATTCATGTGATATTATGTTGCATGTGGGCTGGGTTTTGATTGGAGGAAGTGTATATGAGGGCCGCACGGTCGCTCGACGACTGTGGATCCAACAAAGGCTTCTAAGCTACGAGCAGCTCAGTTGCAACGATAAGTAGTGCCGCAACCGGTGCTACACTGAAGGCTTTTGAGCCACGAGCAGCTCTGCTGCAACGATGACTAGTGCCGCAACCAGTGTCACAACGGGTGTATAAGGATGAGTGGGTCGAGTATCTCCCCATAGGAGTGTAGGGATGAAAGGGGGTGTACAGGGTTGGTTATGGGCAACTGCATATGGCATGAACATCTTGATATTTGAATGTGGGCTCGGGCCCAACCAAGGCTATCATGGGCTATGGCCCACAGGCCACCAATATTGTTAGAGCTTAGGCCCAATGTGATTTTTGCTTATTGATTTGATTGCCAAGGGTTGTACACACTAAGTTTCGAAACTCACACCCTTATTATTAATATTTCAGGTGATCCACAATAGAAGGCTCGACGCGGGAGAAGACTCGGAGATGGCCACACTGCAAGCTACTTAGGAATTCTGAATAATTTTCAAATTACTTCACTTTACTTATTGTTTTTGTTTAATGGGTTGTAATAAGGCCTTGTACCTCCGATAAGACTGTAATTAGGGCTTATTTCTATTTTGACTGCCTAGTTTTTAAACTTAGATAAATTTCTCAAATTATACGTGGTTTTCAAATAACTTTATCATATAGGTGATTTTATTTAAACATGGGCTTCCATTATGGCCCAACATGAATTTGAATTTCCAAATCACAAACTCAAGTTTTTAACCAAGTAAATTTTCTACCGAACATGTTTTGAATTAATTAAAGTTATTTTGGAAACAACCCCTTTGATGTGACATCGCCAGATTCAGCCATAACGTCTGGGTCGGGTCTGGGGTGTTACAGTAATAGAATACTGAATCGGGCTTCGGCCCATTTGATACTGAAATTGGATAAGGGCTTAGGCCTAGTGAGCTTGAGCTAATTTGGGATCTGAATGGGCTTTCTTTGCACACTGAGTTTCCAAACTCACCCCTTCTCTTCCATCCTTGCAGGTGAGCCCTAGACAGTGGACTTGGAGCTGGGAGGGATTCAGAGTGGCCACGAAAACTGCATTTCTGGTTTTATGTTAATTATTCCATTATTTTATTTAGTCGTTTTTATTTTAATTTGGGTTTGTAATAAGGCTGCTCTAATTATTTAATTTGTTTTTAGCTTAAGTATGATATTGTTTAAATCATTTTGAAATCGGATAGCTCTAAGACACTTTTATAAAAGTTACTTGTTTTCAAAATGTCATGATAACAGGGCAAAGCTTCCGCAATGTAAATATTTTCATAAATAATTATTTTAAATAGACTTAAATCTAATTTGTTGTTCGTGGGCCAGTCATAAGGTTAAAGTGTGGCAATGGATCTGTGCATGTCTAGGATTGGATCCAGGGAGAGCTAGGTACTTAAGCAGTCTAATTGACTCACCTCCTCTCTTTTGGAATCCTACTTGGTACATAGTATCCATTCACTTTAAGCCATAGCAAAGAAGATCTGATTTTCCGATACTTAAACTGTTTTAAAAATAACATGTCCCTGCAAGCTACAAAGGTTTACAAGCTTTCACAATTTTCCATAAAATTTTACAAAGTTGTTAATATTTGAAAAGGGAATGATTATTTCAAGGAACCACGTTTTGAAAAATAGACAAGCACAAGCTGAGGTTTTATACAAGTTTAACGGTAGAAGTTTCTAAACACTAAAAAGGGTTTTTAATGAAAACATGGTTTTCAAAAGACACTTCAATGTGACACACCAGACTTGGCCGTAACGTCTAGGCCGGGTTTGGGGTGTTACATATGTCTTCTATGCTTGTATTTTTGGCACCACCTTTTTCTCGATGTCGTATGTTGGCCTATTTTATCTTTAAATTCAGGCTTTATTGCCCCTAATTACTTTTGGCCTCCAATTTAGTCCCTACAAGATAAAAGACCATAAATAACTCAATTTAGTAGGATCATACTCAAAATAAATATGCAATTAACACATAAATATATGTCGTTCTAGAGTATTATCAGCCTGGCACACACGGCTTAGACATGGGCGTGTCTGGTGGCCGTGTGGGCATGTGACCCCTGTTTGTATAAAAATTTTTAAAATTTCCCAAAATTTTCGTATGTTATCGGTTTAGTCCTAAACCACTTCTAAGTATGTTTTAAGGTTTTGTAGGCCTTTGTAATGGACAATATGATTGTGAATGAATGAAATATGTGTACGAGTGTTAATAATTGAGAAATATATATTATTTGTTGCAAGTTGATCGGTAATACCTTGTAACCCTATTTAGGTGGCAAATACAGGTTAGGGTGTTATAATGGAAATGCCTTATTTGTGAATTGGTAATTTGGTATTTATTGGATGAATTAGTGAAGTGTTTTATATGTTATATTTTAGGTATTAAGGTGCATATATGCCTTTTATCATTTAGGTGACTTTTGGAAGTGATAATGGCATGTTTATAATGGTCAATTGTGATACTTGTTAGCACTTGGGTTAATGGCATCGAATTGCATGTTTTAGGCTTGATTTTGGTTGGTCCAAATGCTTATTTTGGTTCTAGTTATGTGCTATTGAAATGTGTAGCTTGGCATCAATATTGGGTAAGAAATGTGGCTTAGAGAATAGGCTATTTTCGTCCACACGGGCAAAGATATGGGCATGTGTCTCAGCCGTGTGTGACACACGGTCAGGTGACACGGCCATGTGTCCCCTGCAGTTTTTAATGAAAGCAAGTCAGTGAGTAACACGGGCTAGTCGCATGAGTGTGTGGTTGGCCATATGACACAAGTCAGAGAGTTACACGGGGTAGGACACGGTTTGGGATACGGCCATGTGATCCTATTTCGAATATCCACACGGCCTGTGACATGGGCGTGTCTTTTGGTCAGGTGAGACACACGTCCTGGTCATACGGACATGTGTCCCTTGTACTTTGAAATTTTTATAGTTTTCTCAAAATTTTCATAAGTTTACGATTAAGTCCCAAATTACTTTAAATGATTATTTTAGGCCTCGGAGGCTCATATTAGGGACTATATGATTAAGATTGAATAGTTTTTGTTTGGAGTGAATAATGAAGGTGAAATGCATGATTAATTATATGTTAAGTTTGGTAATGCTTCGTAACTCTATTCCGGCGATGGATACGGTTAGGGCTGTTACATTTTGTTTAAAATTGAGGAACTCATTCTTTTGCTTTTTCAGATACAGTTGACCTGCATACTTCTTTCTGAACTCTACTAAAAATAAGTTCCACCACTGATATGTTTCATCTTTTAATAGAGATACATCAAAAGATCAAATGAGTTTTGTTAAAATGATTGATTATGAGTTTCTTTTTATTTTCGTTGAATCAAGTATTTTGAATTTTTAAAGTGTTTGCTTTATATTTTCATTGTCTTTTTTTAATTTAGGGTTGTGAGCTTTTGAGATTGATGAGTAAAAATTAAAAATAAGGCTTGTTTGTCAATTTTAGGATAAATATTTTTTTTATTCTTTTTTCATTGCTTTTAACTAAGATTGAAGCTAAAACAAATTTTCAGTTTTTGTTAATTAATTTGTTAAAGAAAAATGTTGTGTTTGAAATTTTCAGCCTTTAGTTGAATCAAGTGATTTACATACAAATTTTAAACAAATTTTTTGTTCAATTTCAATTTCAATTTTCATTCATCAATTTAAAGCTTTTTTTTTTTTTATTGTACATCAATGAGGCTCTTTGGATGTGATGGTTTGTTAGAAAAACAAAGAAAATGTTATTAATAATTGAGAAATTAAAACTTCAAAATAATATTTGAGAAATTAAATAAAAACAATATGTTTTAAAAAATTAATGAAATATTGGCTTATGCAAATAATTTATAATTTTAGTGAAATATCATTTTATTAATTTATCATTTTAAGAATTTTTTATATTTTTATATAATTTTTTAGGATTAAATTGATAGATTTATATAATTTATTATTATATCAATAAAAAATTCACGTCAAGACTCTTGTCGAATTTCAAACAATTGTTAATGTTCGGTGACCAAAAATTTTGATTTTGAATAGTTTAGTGACCAAAATAAAAAAAAAAATAAAACTTCAGTAACCAAAATAGAAAGCGACCAATACTTTAGAAATAATTTATGTACTTTACCTTAAAATTTAAAGTTGTTTTAAGTAAAAATTGAGATCAAGCCATCCAAGAAAAAATAATGTTCTAAGAACTTTACTCTCACTTAGGATCGCATTCAACTTGACTTTAAATTTGAATGGAATCTAATATTACTACCAAATACTAAAGCATATCCTTAAAAAAGAAAAAAAAAGAAAAGATAAAAATAATTTTCTAATCTCTCTTAATTTTGAAATTGAGTAAATTGATTCCTCTCAATTTTGATATTAAATAAATTAGTCCCTTTAAAAATTTTAGAACAATTTAATCCCTATTAATTCAAAAGCGAGCATCTCATGACAATTAATAATGACGTCAATATTTTCTAAAAATTGTACATAATTTTAATTTATATAATAACAAATTTATCTCTTGATTTTTATATATTTTGCGTAAATGTTGATGGGATATGTAAATGTTAATAATTAAATTTATTAAATAATGATTAAATTGATAAAATGTGTAAATGTTATAAATTAGATTTATTAAATTAAAATTAAATTGACATAATTTTTAAACATTTAAATTCAATTTATTATTATATTGATAAAAAATATGTTCAATTAATAGAAATATTAACGTTGCAATCAATTGTCCTCCTTTCAAAATTAGTAAGAATTGAATTTTTTTAATAAACATTAATTTACTCAATATGAAAATTATGAGATAGTGAAAAGAATTAAAAAAAAAAAAAAAAAAAAAAAAAAAAAAAAAAAAAAAACAGGGGCTATTAATAGGCGGCGAGCACAAAAAATGAAAATGTAATAAGGGACAATAATTGTTTGGTGGTGCCAACTGTAACAAGGCTGTCCGGTAACGAGTTCCTCGCTGCTTTCCCCCTCTAATAAAAAACACCTCTTTTTCGTCATCCTACACTTCAGTTCACAATCAAACTCCTTAATAAAGTCACCATCAAACACCCCACGCAATTCCGTAGAATGAAACATACCCCCCAAAACTTGTACTAATATCTACTCCACGATAGGTCGGAAATGCACGCCAAGACAGACTCAGAGGTGACAAGCCTCGCCCCATCATCCCCAACCAGGTCTCCGCGGCGTCCAGTTTACTATGTGCAGAGCCCTTCACGTGATTCTCACGATGGAGAAAAGACCACAACCTCCTTCCATTCCACGCCGGTTATCAGCCCCATGGGGTCACCTCCCCATTCCCATTCCTCCATGGGCCGCCACTCTCGTGAGTCTTCATCCAGTCGGTTTTCAGGGTCGCTTAAACCTGGATCCCGCAAGATCTCGCCTAACGACGCTCCGTCAAGGGGAGCTCATCGGAAGGGGAATAAGCAGTGGAAAGAATGTGATGTGATCGAAGAAGAAGGCCTCCTTGAAGATGAAGAACGTGAGCAAGGACTACCTCGAAGATGCTATGTTCTAGCTTTCGTTCTTGGCTTCTTTCTTCTCTTCTCTTTATTTTCTTTGATTCTGTGGGGAGCTAGCAGGCCTCAAAAACCCAAGATCAGAATGAAGGTAATTTGCTTTTGATTCTCTCCTTCATTTCCAGCAATGGGTTATGTTTGATTGGTTCTATTTCATGTTGCAGAGTATAAGATTTGAGCAATTCAAGATTCAAGCAGGTTCAGATTTCACAGGTGTGGCAACTGATATGATCACCATGAATTCCACAGTGAAGATGATATATCGTAACACTGGAACATTTTTCGGTGTCCATGTCACATCAACACCTCTGGATCTATCATATGCTCAAATCACCATTGCTTCAGGAACCGTAAGTCCACTTCAGAAGTCCAAAACTAATAATAGTTTCCATTTCATAAAAAAAACCTCTAAATTTTGTTTAACATTTGGTGTTTCAGATGAAGAAATTTCATCAGTCAAGAAAGAGCCAAAGGTCTTTGACTGTAATAGTGATGGGAAACAAGGTTCCTTTGTACGGGAGTGGAGCAAGTTTGAGCAGTTCAACAGGGACAACATCACTTCCAGTTTCACTGAAACTCAGCTTCGTTGTCCGATCCAGAGCTTATGTGTTGGGAAAACTGGTGAAGCCGAAGTTTTACAAGAAAATCGAATGTGACGTAACCTTCGATCCCAAGAAACTCAATGTTCCCATTTCGCTGAAGAAAGCTTGCACATTTGATTGACAGCTCGAATCACATAGAAAACACGTCCAACAGCCTTTTTCTTTTCCTTTTCTTTTAGAAAAGATTTTGGTTAAAGGGAAGTGGGAAATGAATGAGATACAGCTAAGCGGGCAAGTTTGGAGATGGGTGGGCAGGGAGTGGGGAACGCGGTTGTGGACTTATTGAGGCTGCCCGTGTGTTAGATGAGTAACAGCCACGTAAGGTGGAATTCGTTGGTTACTTGTTTTTTTTAATGTAAAAGTTAGAAATAAATTAGTTTTTAAAACTATATACATTTAATTTAATGTAATTCATTCTCAGTAAACAAGATTGTTATAGAAAAATAAGTTTTGAATGTTTTATTTTAGTTTTCAGCTGTCTTTGTATTTAATTTGTTTTATAAATTATTTCATTAAATTTGATTCATTTAAATGAAATATTAATCGAGTTTTCAAAATTAAATTTATGACTAAATCAATTTGTTAGTTTGATCAGTTCAATTAGATAAATTATTAAAAATAAAAAATCAGTTCAATAAATTCTTTCATTAGATCAATTAGTTATTTAGTCAATATGCTTCGATCGATTTTCAAGTTAATTGACTAGTATAATTTGGTTCAAACAACTATGATATTAATATAAAAATAATTTTAATATATTTTAAAAGTAAAAGACTTCGAATTTATTGCGACAAATGATATAAAGCTCTTCCCTAATCTATATTTTCTACTGATGCTATAGTGTTTGTGAGAGTGGTTGGAATTAAATCATCTCTTATACCGTGAAGATTATACCGAAAATTTCTTTGGGCAAAGTTTTCCAAATATAATATTATATTCAAATTGTGTAAATAATTTTTGATGTAATTTATTGTTTTTTGTCAAAAAATATATAACAATTATAAAATAATTAAATTGTACTAAAATTATTAACATGTTGAATTTTAATTAATTTTATAATAAATTTTAATTAATTTTAATCATTTTTGATAGATTCACACAAAGGGCGAAAGTTGGATTGACAAACACTACTAGAAGTGCAAAACCAAGAAGCAATTTTTGAAACATCGAGGCGATTTAATTTTTTTAGTCGAAGACGATCCAAATTATGAATATTAATTCATAATATAATTAATTTTAATTTTAATCTAATTTATTTTTAGTTAAATAATTATTATTAATTAATTATGAAAAGAGGCTCAATTAAGTTGAATCGAGAAAACCAATACAATCGAGCACTGTGCTGCCCAAAACCATCTAACATGCTGACCCAATTAGCTTGTTTGGCTAATTATTTGGCTTGCAAAATAACCCTTGAAGCTTGAATTTTCATTCAAACTCCTCCACTTGTCATGCCTTCTTAGATTTGCCCCTACCTTAAAATAGCGAGTTTGAAACCTTTAAACGAGCCACATGTGTGGCCAGCTATGGGGGGAGCCTATGGCTGCTGAGTTTTTTTATTTTTAGTAGCCTTTTCAACCTATAAATACCCCCTTGGCTACTCATTTCAAACACACCTCAAAATCTCTCATCCTTTCACTTCTCTCTCACTTTCTCTCTTCAAAACCCCTCATTTCTTCTTCATTTTCCTTCTTATTCCCTTGCTGATTTCACCTATTGGAAAAGAGTCCTTCAACCACCGTTTGAAGTAGCATTCAAGTGTTCGTGGAAGCCTCAGTTTAACTAGAACAAGCGGAGAAGGAGGAGCGAAGCTACTCAAGCCTCAGAGAAACACCGTATTTGATTCTTGCTCCTTATCCATTTAATTCTATTGTTGTTGTTATGAACATGTCTATGAATACTGATAATGTTGATATGTTTTATTTTTATCTTATTTATTTTACTTAGTTAAATTTTAGTTATTAATCACTTTTTCAAAATCAAAATATTTTTCTTCACCAAAGTGTTTTAATTGCATTCATAAATAAATTCTTTTCACAGTCCTTGTGGGTACGATAACTCGACATTTACTTGTTACTTTGCGATTGTGTACACTTGCACATTTCCATCGTTCCAAGTTTTTGGCGCCATCGCAGGGGACTGTTTTAAAAAGTCATTATTTGTGAATTTATTAATTTTGTATTTCGGTTTTTTTTCTGTTCACTTTAAACTTAATTAATTTTTCTGTGTTTGTTTCAGGTGTTTATGAGTATTGATTAAATTATCGATTAACTCCCTATAGACCCTGAGATTGAAAGAACATTTCGACAATGAAGAAGACAAGCAAGTTAAAGAATGACTCAAGAGATGAACTTTAGAAATCTGATTCAAGGAAATGGAGCAAACCCTACTCAAAATCCTATTCTTATTGCTGATTATAGGGATAGAGCTCTAAGACAGTATGCCGTGCTAGTATTTCATGATCTTAATTCAGGTATTAGAAGACCTGAAATCGAGGCACAACAGTTCCAGCGGAAGCCAATCATGTTCCAGATGCTTCAGACAAGGGGCCAATTTAGTGGAATTGTAACACCCCAAACCCGGCCC
This sequence comes from Gossypium stocksii, assembly GCA_020496765.1. Classification (NCBI taxonomy): domain Eukaryota; kingdom Viridiplantae; phylum Streptophyta; class Magnoliopsida; order Malvales; family Malvaceae; genus Gossypium; species Gossypium stocksii. The sequence goes on from CM035624.1 coordinate 30,657,188, forward strand.
GGACGTTATGGCCGAATCTGGCGGTGTCACATTGAGGGGTGACTCACACAAATCGAAGTTGTTGAAAACCTTAAAAATGTCAGGTTGTTTGTGATATAAAATAGTGTTTTCATGTTGTATTTCTATTATTCAAAACCAACCTCAAAAACAAAGTACTTTAGTTTAAAACGAAGCCAGTGAAAACTTATTTAATTGCAAGTTTAGATAAACCCTTAAGTTTGTTAATTGAAAACCTTAGCTTGAGATCCTTGTTAAATTCCCTTGTTTATTTTCAGTGGAAACTCTTGTTTTGAAACGTTCGTGTTTTTAAGTTGAGTTTGCGTAAAAATATTACTTTTGTTTCATATTCAAAAAAATAGGTTTAACTTTAAAAGTTAAGCAAAAACGAAAAATTAAAGAGAGGGGATGAGTTTTCAAAAACTCAGTGTGTACAACCCTCAGCGATAATAAAACATGCATCAATCACTTTGGCCTAAGCCCATCTCAATAATGGTGGCATTTGGGCCCTAGCCCAAGATGGCCTTAGTAGGGCCTCAGCCCATAATACAAACAATATCATTTATGCAATGATCAATTACCCCATCCAACCCTGCACTCCATTTCCCTTCCAACCCTACTCTTTCGTGGGGATTTAATCGACCCACCCATCCCTGCACTATTGTTGTAGCACTAGTTGTGGCACTACTCAAAGTTACAGCAAAACTGTCAATCATAAATTAGGCTTAAAAGTCATCAGTGGATCCACAGTCGTCAAGCGACCATGTGACCCTCACATATCAATTTCTTCCTCCAATCCATAATCCCAGCCTACATGCAGCATAATATCACATGAATGCAACACAAATATACATATGGCATACAAAATCATACATATAGCATGTAGCGGCATTTTAGTCATTTTTCCCTTAAGGGCATATCGTTCATTTTTTGTTGTGGGCCTAAACACATAACTCGACCCATTAACCAGTCCACAATCATTCAGCATATTTTATGTCACTTTTAGCAATTACAAATACAATAGGGTCCAAAAACCCAATACGTGGCCCAAATGGGGCTCACACTCTCATATTGCCCATTAAGCCCAAATCTGCCATTGGCCATATAGTCAACATGACTAGCTCGCCATTTCTTACCCATCCATCAATTTTGCTTGTGTCGGGCCCACGGGCCCATCGGGCCCATTCGGCCCATTTCGGCCTGGTTGGCCAAACAGTGGCCCAAACCCATGAGATCGCTTATGGAGCCTCTGTCATTGTATCGATATCCCTACACGAGTATTCGTGCACTCATGTGGTTACTGTAGCCAAACTTTTAGCTTTTTAACTTTTCGGGATTTGTTGATCTATAGTGTGTGTGCGGTGTGTGTACACACCTTGATGAAGAGAAATGCGGCAACCATTCTAGCGCAGATCCTATAATCGATTAAGGCACTCGGCTAGTTATTCATAAAAGTTAACAAGGTTCAACAAGCCTTTCCAAAACCAAAACCGAACCTACCTTAACTATGTCGGCTTTTACCACCTAAGCCGTTTGATTAAGAATTGTTTCCCCCTCTTTGTGATTTATCCACACCAACCATCATCAACCATTAACATCTAATAGCCGAGGCTAAACAAATACTATCTTAAGAAACCGCATGGCCAACACGAAACCTAACTACTCAACCAAACTTGAAACCACATCACCACTTACCTTAACAATCAACTAACCGATAGGGTAGTGTAGATTCGACACTTCAAAGGCGATTACGAGGTCACTTGCTAGCAAGGAATCGGATCACAAGGAGTATCAGTTGGCGAACCAAGATTTAGTTTTGAGATGAAGAAAAAGTAATCAGTTTGGAAAGAAACGAAATGCAAGTGAAAGAATCCTCATTGAATTCGGTAGATGAAAGAGATAGTGTGAGAGGGAGAAGCGAATCCAATTTAAGTATTTTTGAGAAGAAAGAGATAATGACGGCACAACAAGGGATTTGGTAAGAGAGGGTAGAGATATTGAGGAAAGGAAATTTGGCACAACCAAAATAGGAAGAACAGGATTCGGCTGGAAACAAAAGGAATGGAAAAGAGATTGATAAGTGGAAAGGAAAGAAGAGAAGAAATTCGACACTATCTACCTTCTAGGAAACAACAATGTGCCCAAAAGCCGAAAGCACAAAACCAATTATCACTTGAGAGAACAAAAAAAGATTCGGCTTTCAAAAGACAACACCAATAGTCGAAATAGCCTAAGGAATTCGGCATTTTACCAATCAATAACTACAAACGGCATTCACCCTACCCTATATCGAATTTGCCTTCCCACAATTCCCAAATCGGCTTTATCTCTCCACAACCAAATCCCCTAAATGTTCTCTAAGATATGCTCTATGATCCCCTCCTTAAATTTCTCATATGACCAGTTTAAACTCTCCCCCTCAAAGTTCAACTTCAACCCAACTACTAGCTGTCCAAGGGTGCAAAAGAAATCCCCAATGTAATTATGCCAAAGCACCTTGACTAAAGGGATGGATTTCCTTCTCAGCACCTTAGCATCACGATCAATTATCTGCACTGGCTCCTCCTCGAAAGTTAGGTTAGGCCTAACCTCGATCTCCTCGACCGATACGATATGATAAGGATACGAGCGATAGCGCCTTAGCATGGAAACATGAAACACATCGTGGATCTGACTGAATTCTAGAGGTAATTCTAGCTGATAGGCAACTGGCCCTATATGCTTCAGCACACGGTATGGCCCAATAAATCTAGGGCTTAACTTACCCTACCGTCTAAACCTTAGTACCTTCTTCCATGGGGAAACTTTAAGAAATACCAAGTTCCCTACTGCAAACTCAATCTCACGGTGCTCCAGATCAGCATCTGATTTTTGCCTATCCGATGCTTCTTTCAACCGATCCCGAATCAATTTCACCTTATCCTCAGTATCTGCTACCAAGTCAGGCCCCAAAACTTGCCGCTCGCCTAAATCAGTCCAACAAGTTGGAGTACAACACCTACGCCCATATAACGCTTCATACGGTGCCATTCCAATACATGCTGATAGCAGTTATTATATGCAAATTCGACCAACAGCAAATAATCTTCCCAACTGCCTTGGAACTCAATTACACAGCCCCTTAACATATCTTCTAGCATTTGAATCACCTCTCCGACTGACCTTTTGTTTGAGGGTGGAATGATGTACTGAAATCCAATCTAGTACCCAGCGCTTCGTGCAATTTCTTTCAAAATCGAGACGTGAATCGAGGATCTCTATTAGATATTATAGAGATTGGCACCCCATGCAATCTTACAATCTCAGCCACATACAACTTAGCCAGATTCTACAATGAATAGTCAGTGCAGACCGGTATAAAATGAGCAGCCTTAGTTAACCGATCCACAATAACCCATATCGAGTCTTTCTTAATAGGTGTCAGGGGTAGCCCACTAACAAAATCCATAGTTACCCTTTCCCACTTCCAAAGTGGAATCTTCATTGGCTGAAGTAATCCTGAAGGTAACTGATGTTTTGCCTTGAGTTGCTGACATGTCAAACACTTACTCACGAACTCAGTAACCTCGCGCTTAAGTCCTGGCCACCAATATAGTTCACGAAGATCCCGATACATCTTGTTTCCGCCAGGATGCATAGTATAGGGATTACTATGCGCTTTTTATAATATAGACTTCCTTAGTTCATTATCCTTTGGTACGCAGATTCTCCCATAGAAACATAGTACTCCTTCACCATTCAACCCAAAGTCTGACGTTTCCCCATTCTCAACTTGTCTAAATCGAGGACCCAGAGTCTCATCTAACGGCTGCTTACCTTTTATCTGCTCAATCCATAACAGCTTTACTTGAAGCTTAGCTAGAAAACTGCCATCATCAAATAAACTCAAACGAGCGAACATATCCTTACGACTCAATGCGTTAGCTACCACATTCGCTTTGCCAGAGTGGTACTCAATCGTGCAATCATAATTCTTCAGTAGCTCAATCCATCTACGTTGTGTAAGGTTTAGTTCCTTTTGAGTAAGGAGATACTTCAGACTCTTATGATCCGTATAAATTACGCACTTTTCCCCATATAAATAATGGCGCCATATTTTTAACGCGAATACCACCGCTACCAACTCTAAGTCATGGGTTGGGTAATTCACCTCGTGAGTTTTACGCTGGCGCGACGAATAAGCAACCACCTTTCTCTCCTACATCAATACAGCCCAAGCCTACATATGAAGCATCATTGTAGACCGTAAACTCCTTCTCAGGCTCTGGCCGAATCAAAATAGGGGCCTTTGTCAAAACCTTCTTAAGCTTCTCAAAGCTTTGTTGCTACTTATCAGTCCAAACAAACGGTACCCCTTTTTGTAACAAATTGGTTAAGGGTACAGTAATTAATGAAAACCCCTCAACAAACTATCTATAGTATCTAGCCAAGCCAGAAAACTCTGACTTTCTGACACTGTCTTAGGCGGTTTCCAGTCTAACACTACTTTAATTTTCTGAGGATCAACCCTAATCCCCTTAGTTGAAACTACATGACCTAGAAAAGTGACTTCCCTCAGCCAGAATTTGCACTTGCTGAATTTTGCATATAATTGCTTCTCCCTTAGAATCTGTAATACCACCCTTAGGTATGGATCATGCTCATCCTCAATTCTTGAATACACCAGGATATCGTCTATAAAGATTACCATGAACTGGTCTAGATAGGGTTGGAACACATAGTTCATGAGATCCATGAAAGCGGCAGGTGCATTTTTCAGCCCAAACGGCATCACAAGGAACTCGTAGTGCCCATAATGAGTTTGAAAAGCTATCTTATAAACATCTGCCTCCTTAACTCTCTTGATGATACCCTAAACGTAGATTAATCTTTGAGAAAACTGATGCTCCTTTGAGCTGATCGAAAAGATCATCTATTCTCGGTAGAGGGTACTTGTTTTTGATAGTCAGCTTGTTCAATTACCGATAGTCGATGCACATTCGCATGGACCCATCCTTCTTTTTCATGAATAACACCAGTGTTCTCCACGGAGACACATTGGGTCTAATGAACCCTCAGTCCAATAACTCTTGAATCTATGCTTTAAGTTCCACCAACTCCTTCGGTGCCATTCTATAAGGGGCGATGGACACCGAGTCGTACCAGGTAGTAACTTGATTCCAAATTCCACTTCTCTGCTGGGAGGTAGCCCTGGTAGCTCATCAAGAGAAATATCACGAAATTCCTTAACCATTCTCTACTCCTTAACAGTGGAACCCTTAGAATCCGTATCACTAATGTAAGCCAAATATGCTTTTCATCCCTTTTGTACCAACTTCTCAGCCCTTAAAGCCGAAATTACATTCGACAAATAATCTTGATGTTCCCCAATTACCACCACCTCCTCATCCTTTGCGGTTTTCAGTACCATTCGCTTTGCAGCACAATCCAGAGTTGCCCGGTGTTTCATCAGGCAATCCATGCCTAAGATTAAGTCGAATTCACCAAAAGGCAATTGCATCAAGTTCGGTAAAAAGATAATCCCTTGGACTACTAAGGGTACATCCCTAAACAACTTATTCACTTTCACCGATTGACCTAAATAACTTAACACAACAATCTCTTTCGTAGTAGTTTCAAACATATCACCCAAGGTTTCAATCATATTGCATGCAATGTATGAATGCGTTGACCCGATATCAATTAATGCAGTGTAAGGTAGCTAATGAATAAAGAACATACCTGTTATCACATCTAGGGCATCTTTGTCCTCTCAGTGACAAGTAGCATAGACCAAGGCTAGCTGCCTCACCTCAGCACGTCCTGCTCCCCTGCCCAATGCTTCACATCCGCGTCCTGCACCGTTACCGCCCCTGGCCTGACGACGACCTCTTGGTGGCTACTGACCACCCATCAGCGACTGTATATTACCTCTGCCCATTGTTTACACCTGATCCATCATTTTAGGATATTCTCTGATCCTATGCTCCATTGAACCGCAGCTCAGACAAGCTCCCGTCCTCCTCCAGCACTCACCCAGATGACCTTTTCCGCAGATAGCATAAGGTGGCACCCAATATTAGTAGCAGGGAGCCCAGCTTTGACTGGCCCGTCCACTCTGGCCCTCCTCTTAGGCCTCTATCCAATACTGGAAGGCTCTGCATCTCTTTTGTTTTTTCCCTTCTCTTTTTCCCGGTTTAAGCGCTCAGTGCACTTTAACTCCTCAGCAATCTTTGCTTTCTCTATTAGAGTTGCGAAATGTCACTCCCTCTGTGGAGCTATCAGTACCTGGAGACTATCTCTAAGGCCATCCTTGAACAGTACACAACGCTCATAGTCCGTTGCTACCATCTTTCTTGCATAACGACTGAGACGTAGGAACTCAGCCTTATATTCTGCCACAGATTTATCTCCCTGGGTCAATTTCAATAACTCTTTCCTTTGGGCATCCACATAGCTTGCTCCCACATATTTCCCCTGGAACGTAGGTTTAAAGAATTCCCAAGTGATCCGTTTAGGTTGGGTGCCCTCTTTCACTATCAGCCACCACTGGTAGGCTTTCTCTCTTAGAAGCAATATTGCCCCTTTCAGCTTTTGCTCAAATGTGTAGTCCAAATCATCCATTATCTTTTCAGTAGCCTCCGACCAATATTCGGCCACATCAGGAGCCACACCAGTGATACATTTAAAAATTTCAGCTCCGTTAGATCGAAGTCACTCCGAAATCGACCCATGACTTCCCATACTATTGTTGGGTCCAGCGACCCTTTCCAAAGTCCTCAGCATTGCCTATGATAATGCATCATCCCCAGTGGCCCGATCATACAGTCCCGTTATAACACCTTAATTTTTAGGCCTAGAAGTACTGGGCCTTGAGCAAGGGATCAGTTAGGAGACGGTTCATAAGTATTTAATTGTATAAGGAAATGACGCAATTAAATGTCTGCTTTAGTGTCAAAGGGCCATTTATTAAGTTCTGAGTTCGAGCTTTGAGGTGGAGAAATTTTAGTTTAAGTACTAAAGGAACCCTGATCCTGAGTAACTAGGTTGATAAATAAATGGAGAAGAACTAGGACACAAATTACCTTGTGGTCTAGTGGTAAGGTGGCACCACATAGGGAGCATGAGATGACATCATAGGCATGACAAGGAGGACTGGGGTTTGAATCCCTCCTTGCTAAAAAAAAGAGTTTATTTTTGCTCATTAAAAAGCTAGTAGTGGTATTGGATGTGGACTTTGAAGGAGGTGATTAGAAGAGAAATCCACGGAAGTGATAATAGAGAAAACTTAGGAAGAGAATGAGGAGTAGAGAAGTGGAGCCGAATTGGGATTTTGGGGATAGGTAAATTCGACTATAGTATATATAGGTGTCGATTTTGGGGATTCTAGGCAAATGCCGAATTCTTCCTTTCTATTTTGTCGAAAACACTTTTCTCTCCAAATATCTAAAAGCTGAAATCCCTTATTCTTTCTCTTTTATTTTGTGCTGATTTCTTCCCTTCCTCTCTCATCAGACTCTTTTCTTTCTTGCTTCTAGTTTACCTTCCCTAAAGCTGAATATCTTTTGGCTGAAATTTTATGGTGTCGCCACTTTTTCTTCAATGTTGGCTGATTGGTTCTTGTGTAAGTACTTTATTTTCTTTTAGTTGGTCTTTCTAGCACTGATTCTGTCTCTCCCTCACTCTTTCTAAATCGGTTTTGGTAGGGGATTAGTATCGAATCTCAGATTTCAGATCTCTACCGAATTGCTCATTAAGCGTTTTGGGGTTTTGGGTAAGTATTCTTCTTTTATTGGTTAAGGTTGTCCGAATGGTCATGAATGGTTTAAAGATGACTTAAGGTGATCGCAAGTCACTTGTTGTTTAGTTTTTAATGATTAAGATTGATGCAAATTTAAGAAATACTCGTGATTAGTGATCAAGGAAGGGCTGTTAAGGCTTGTCGTCCAAGGTAAGGCAAATGTGGGATTATGGTTTTTGGTAATAGTATTTGATAAGTCTATGATTAACTGTTAAGTGACATTGATTGTAGGTTCGTGGCTAAGGAGTTCACAGCGCGTTTTGTTAGCATGTGTGTACACACACTTCACACACACAATAGATTGGCAAATCCTAAAATGCCGAAATGTCGAAATGTCGAAATGTCGAAAATCTGAAAGTTTGGCTATAGTAGTCTTGCGAGTGCACGAGCACTCGTAATAGGGTAATCGATATGATATCAGAGACCACATGAGCAACCTCATGGACTTGGGTCACATTTTGGCCAACTGAGCCAGAATGGGCCAAATGGGCTAACGGGCTCGTGGGCCCAAATAAGCAAAAATTGGTAAGTTGATAATAAGTGACGAGCTGATAAAGTTTGTTGAATGGTTGGGAATGGATTGGGCCTGATGGGCTGTGTAATTGTGATTGGGCCTAATGGGCCATATAAATGTGATTGGGCCAAATGGGCCATATGAATGTATGAAAGCATGTAGACTTGTTAGGGTTTTTATAGTGGACTTTTAGTCCTAGTTTCTAATGAATCCTTAAGCGGGTATAAAACTTAATTAATTTTTCAAGTGCGTCTGTGGACAAGTCATAGGTTAGAGTGTGGCAATGGGCATGTGCATGTCTAGGATTGGATCTAGGGAGAGCTTGGTACTTAAGCGGTCTTAATGACCCACCTCCTATTCTCTAGAATCCTACCTGGTACATAGTGTCTGTTCACTTTAGCCAATGAGGACTTGTTGACGGGCCAAAGTACGTAATTAAGACCCATACTGTTAAGAAATTATCAAAATACCCCTGTATGGCAGGAATTACCCAAAACACACTTGTAGGATAAAATGACTAAACTACCCCTATGTGAAACATGAAAGATTTACGCATGACACTAGGATATCTGTTGCATTCATATAAATTTATGTTGCATGTGGGTGAGAATTATGGAATGGAGGAAAAATTGAGGATCGCATGGTTGCTTGACGACCATGGATCCACCAATGGCTTTTTAAGCCCAATATATGATTAGCAACTTTGCTGCTTCGTTAAGTAGTACAGCAACCGGCACTACCCTTGGAGTGTATCAAATGGGTGGGTCGATTTAGTTATCCCTACATGGTGTGTTTCGGTTGGACGGAGATGTTGTGTAGAGGATGGATAGGTAGGATTTTTGCATATATGATTGCTCTAATTTTGTGCTATTACTTTATTGGGCTCAGGTCCAAGATGACTTATGTTGCATGATATATATATTGTTGTCGAGGGTTGTACACACTAAGTTTTCGAAAACTCACTCCCTCCTTTATTTTATTTTTCTCAGGTAAACCTCAGTAGGCGGTTCGACGGATAAAGGGACTCAGAGGTGGCCAACTAGCAAGATAATTTAGACTTGTTTTTTTTTAAATCTCTAAGTATTTTTATTATCTTAGTTCGGATTGTAATAAGGCCTTCCTTCTGGTTATTATTTCATTATGGGTTACTAAGCTTTATATATATTTGAAACGAAACATGGATTTAGTTATTTCAAACACCTTTCATGTTTTTCTGAACTTAATTATTGTTTTTTTTAAGTAAGCTTCTGTAGTTAAAGAGAATTTTTCCAAAGTAACTATTAACGCGTAACCAAGAAATAGCTTTTGAATACACCTCATTCTAGAAAAAAATACAAACTGGGATTTTACTTGAAATTTCTTTTAGAAGGGTTTTCAATGAGAACATGGTTTTCGATAAAACACTTCAATGTGACACGCTAGATTCGGCCCTAACGTCTGGGCCGAGTTTGGGGTGTTACACCCGTCTCAGCTATTGGTGAGGTCGGAGCCTCCTCCGCTCCAACATTGGGCATATGACCCAATGCCGAAGATCTAGCCCTAACACTTCCACGGCCTCTGTCGTGGCCTCTTGCACCTCTTCTAGTACTCATCGTTCAGTCGTGTATTATCTGGATTAGAAATTTTATGAAATTTAGTTCATAATTTCAGTAATTAAGTAGATGCATTATGGAAATAATAGTTTAAGAGTTGTTTTCGCAGTCGTAATTCCACTACAGTTTCAGTTTTCTAAGGTTTTAGTCTTATTCTAACTAAAGAATCTCGGTAGCTTCCTATCTAGAGTATTCCTAGTAGTTTCCTACGGTATAACAGTTTAACACAATTCAGTAGTAAGAGAACGTACTTGGCTCGACAACGGAGGCTCGATGTGCCACATAATAACAATTCTTCAAAACACTTTGATTCACTTGAAAATAGTTTTAAAACCCAAAAACAAAGGCCCATTTCACAGCCCGAGCTTTGCAACCGGGCTCTGATACCACTAAATATAACACCCCAAACCTGGCCCAAACGTTATGGCCGAATCTGGCGGTGTCACATTGAGGGGTGACTCGCACAAATCGAAGTTGTTGAAAACCTTAAAAATGTTAGGTTGTTTGCGATATAAAACAATGTTCTCATGCTATATTTCTATTATTCAAAACCAGCCTAAAAAACAAAGTACTTTAGTTTGAAAAGAAGCCAGTGAAAACTTGTTTAATTGTAAGTTTGGATAAAACCTTGAGTTTGTTAATTGAAAACCTTAGCTTGAGATCTTTGTTAAATTCCCTTGTTTATTTTTAGCGGAAATTCTTTTTTTGAAAACGTTCGTGCTTTAAGTTGAGTTTGCGTAAAAATATTACTTTTGTTTCATATTCAGAAAAATAGGTTTAACCTTAGAAGTTAAGCAAATATGAAAAATAAAATCCAGAACCAAATCAAATCGGAGGACAAGCCTTATTACAACCAAAAACCAATAAAAATAAATACTAGATAATGTAAAACGAAAAATGAAAATCCAAAACTAATCGTAGTATGGCCACCCCCAAGTCCTTTCGTATGTCAAACCGCCTATTGTGGATCACCTGCAAAATTAAAGAGAGGGGATAAGTTTTCGAAAACTTAGTGTGTACAACCCTCAGCGATAATAAAACATGCATCAATCACTTTGGCCTAAGCCCATCTCAATAACGGTGGCATTTGGGCCCTATCCCAAGATGGCCTCATTTGGGCCTGAGCCCATAATACAAATAATATCATATATGCAATGCTCAATTACCCCATCCAACCTTTCACTCCATTTCCCTTCCAACCCTACACTCTTGTGGGGATTTAATCGACCCACCCATCCCTACACTCCTGTTGTAGCACCGGTTGCGGCACTACTCAAAGTTACAGCAGAGCTGTCGATCATAAATTAGGCTTAAAAGTCATCGGTGGATCCACAGTCGTCAAGCGACCATGCAACCCTCACATATCAATTTCTTCCTCCAACCAATAATCTCAACCCACATGCAATATAATATCACATGAATGCAACACAAATATACATATGGCATACAAAATCATACATATAGCATAAGGGCATTTTAGTCATTTTGCTCTTAAGGGCATATCGATCATTTTTCGTTGTGGGCCCAAATACATAACTCGGCCTATTAACAAGTCCACAATCATTCAGCGCGTTTTATGTCACTTTTAGCAATTACAAATACACTAAGGTCCAAAAACCCAATACGTGGCCCAAATGAGGCCCACACTCTCATATGGCCCATTAAGCCCAAATTCGCCATTGGCATGTGGTCAACATGACTGGCTCACCATTTTATACCAATCCATGAATTTTGCTCGTGTCGAGCCCAAGGGCCCATCGCGCCCATTCAGCCCATTTTGGCCCGATGGCCAAATAGTGGCCCAAACCCATGAGATCGCTCATGGGGCCTCTGTTGTCGTATCGATATCCCCTCATGAGTGTTCACGCACTCATGTGATTACCATAGCCAAACTTTCGGCTTTACAGGATTTGCTAATCTATAATGTATGTGCGGTGTGTGTATACACCTTGATGAAGAGAAACACGGCAGCCCTTCTAGCGCAGATCTTATAATCGATTAAGGCACTCAGTTAGTTATTTACAAATGTTAACAAGGTTCAACAAGCCTTTCCAAAACCAAAACCGAACCTACCTTGACTATGTTGGCTTTTACCACCTAAGTCGTTTGATTAAAAATCGTTTCCCTCTCTTTGTGATTTATATGCACCAACCATCATCAACCATTAACATCTAATAGCCGAGGCTAAACAAATACTATCTCAAGAAACCGCATGGCCAACACAAAATCTAACTACTCAAACAAACTTGAAACCACAGCGCCACTTACCTTAACAATTGACTAACCTATAGGGTAGTGTACATTCGACATTTCAAAGGCGATTACAAGGTCACTTGCCAACAAGGAATCGGATCACAAGGAGTATGAGTTGGTGAACCAAGACTCAATTTTGAGATGAAGAAAAAGTAATCGGTTTTGAAGAAAATGAAATGCATGCGAAAGAATCCTTTTTGAATTCGACAGATGAAAGAGATAGCGTGAGAGGGAGAAGAGAATTCAGTTTAAGTATTTTTGAAAAGGGAGGAGATAGTGACAGCACAATAAGGGATTCGGCATGGAGAGAGTGGAGATATTGAGGAAAGGAAATTTGGCACAACCAAAATGGGAAGATGAGGAGTCTGCTAGAAACAAAAGGTATGGAAAAGAGGTTGATAAGTGGAAAGGAAAAAAGAGATGAAATTCGGCACTATCTACCCTCTAAGAATTAACAATGTGCCCAAAAGCCAAAAGCACAAAACCAAATTATCACTTGAGAGAACAAAAAAAGATTTGGCTTTCAAAAGACAACACCAATAGCCGAAATAGCCTAAAGAATTTGACACTTTACCAATCAATAACCACAAATGTCATTCACCCTACCCTATGCTGAATTTGCCATCCCACAATTCCCAATTGGCTCTATCTCTCCACAACCAAATCCCCTAAATTTTCTCCAAGATATGCTCCATGATCCCCTCCTTAAATTTCTCATATGACCAGTTTAAACTCTCCCCTTTAGAGTTCAACTTCAGCCCAACTACTGACTATCCAAGGGTGTAAAATAAATCCCCAATGTAATACCATGCCACCCCTCGAACCCTAGACCTCCTTGCTCTGCATGTGACGCCTCCTCCTTGCCTTTAATGTGACGCCACTTACCACTAGACCACAACTCCTTTTGTGTCTTATTTTAGTCTCATTTATTTAAAAGGCATACTACTCGAAGTCAAAGTTCCCTTAAGACTAAAACCAAGATTTTTCCTATACCAAAACTCAAACTCAGGACTTCATAGAGACCCTCTAACACTTCAAAATTAATAACCCAATAACGGGAACATGCAAACAAAGCCACAACATACAAAAATGAAAATTTGGAATTTTTGGGGCATTACAGGAATGCTTACTGAAGATCCTCATGTTCACTTAAGACTGTTCATGGAGGTGAGCGATTCCTTCAAGCTAGCCAGTGTACCTGAAGATGTACTATGATTAAAGTTGTTCCATATTCTCTAAGGGACAAAACTCGAGCCTAGTTGAACTCATTACCACCAAATTCCACTTCCATATGGCAAGAGTTAGTAGAAAGATTCATTATCAAGTATTTCCAGCCTAACAAGAATGCTAAGTTTTGGAACAATATCACTACTTTCCATCAAATGGATGATGAGTCCTTGTATGAGGCATGGGAATGGTATAAAAAATTATTACGGAACTACCCTCATCATGGAATCCTTCATTACATCCAACTTGAGACGTTCTATAATGGTCTCAATGCTCACACGAGGATGGTAGTGGATGCTTCTGCTAATGGTGCTCTCCTTTCTAAGTCTTATAACGAGGCTTATGAAATCATTGAGAGGATTGTCAGCAACAATTATCAATGGCCAACCAATCGAGCAGCGTCAGGAAGACGAGTCTCTAGAGTACATGAAGTGGACGCTTTCACTTCACTTGCATTTTAGGTATCTTCAATTTCCTTAATGCTTAAAAATGTTACAACTAATGGGTTTAATAGTTTTGTAGCTCAGCCGCCCAATCAATTTGAAAATATAGCATGTGTTTATTGTGGGGAAGAACATTTGTTCGAAAAATGTGCATCAAACCTAGAATCTGTGTATTACATGGGTAATCAGAACCAGAATAGATGAAGGCAATGACTGCAATCCAATTTTTATAACCCATCTTGACGAAACCATCCTAATTTCTCTTGGAGTAACCAAAGGGCTGGACTTAGTAACACTTATGCCCAACCTAAACCGACCTAGCCACCTATTTTTACACGATAAGTTCAGAAGCAACCTGAAGCTAAAACTTCCAATGGTTTAGAAAACTTATTGAAGGCATACATAGCAAAAAAATGATGCCTTAATCCAAAGCCAAGCAGCCATATTGACAAACCTAGAAAACTAAATGGGCTAGCTTGCCACTAAGCTCAGAAACCGTCCACAAGGTGCTTTGCCTACTGATACGGATAATCCAAGAAATATGGGGAAGGAGCATTGTAAAGCATTGACATTAAGAAGTGGAAAGACATTAAATCCCAACACTGTTGGAGTTGAAGAGGAGCCAACTGATGCTCAAGACTCAATGGAAGTTCAACCAAGTGTTGAAATTCCAGTTTCACCGGAACTAGAATCTGTAGAATTCAATAAGGTAACTTTTGAACCAGTTAATTCTGATAAACTAACAACTTTGTTTGATGCAGAATCGCTATAGAAGATGAATCAACCAGTTCAAGTAAAGAGCCTCAAAGGCTTCAAAAGCAGAAACAGGAAGTCCAGTTCAAGAAGTTTTTATATGTACTCAAGCAAATTCTTATCAACATTGCATTGGTAGAAGCACTTGAACAAATGCTGAATTATGTCAAATTCATGAAGGATATCCTATCCAAAAATTAGAGACTTGGAGAATTTGAGATGGTAGCCTTAACAAAGGAATGTCGTGCGTATCTTCAAGAAAAACTACCCCCAAAGTTGAAAGATCTTGGATGTTTTACCATACCTTGCAACATTGGAGCAACGTATTGTGGAAAGGCACTACGCAATTTGGATGCAAGCATCAACTTGATGCCCATGTCCATATTCAGAAAATTGGGGATAGGTGAAGTTAGACCTGCTGTAGTTATAGTTCAATTAGCAAATTGATCATTAGCACATCTAGAAGGAAAAATTGAGGATGTATTGGTACATGTAGATAAATTTATTTTTCATGCTAACTTTGTTATTCTAGACTTTGAAGTAGATAAAGAGGTGCCAATCATCCTAGGAAGGCCTTTCCTAGTAACTAGAAAAACCCTTATCGAAGTGCAGAAGGGTGAGCTTACTATGCGTGTTCAGGAGGATCAGGTAACATTTGATGTTTTCAAGTCTATGCAATTCCCTGACACGGTTGATAATTGTTCTATAGTATCCGAGTTAGAGGAATTAACCATGGAAAAGGAACTCAACTATGTTGAGGACCCATTGGAGTAAATTTTGACATCAGACCCTCCAAGTGATGAAAAGGGGAAGGGATACTTAGCTTTGCTAGAACCTAATCAAAGGGAATTTAATCCATAATCCCGCTTTGAATCTTTAGAGTTAGAAAGTGGAGATTACATCCAACTGAAAGTGTCAATTGACCGAAGGTACTTTTCTCACATTTAAAATATGTTTATTTAGGTAACGCTTCTACTTTGCCTATGATTGTTTCAGCGAAATTGACCAAAAAGCAAGAAGAGAAACTCATCCTAGTGTTGAAACAATTCAAGAAGGCTACCGGATGGACCATAGCCAATATTTGTGGCACTAGTTCGTCTGTATGCATGCACAAGATCATCCTAGAAGATGGCGACAAAGGGACGATTGATGGACAACAAAGACTGAACCCTATCATGAAGGACATAGTAAAAAAAGAAATCAGTAAGTGGTTAGATGCAGGTATAATTTACCCCATCTCAAACAGTTCAAGGGTAAGTTCGGTCCAATGCATGCCAAAGAAAAGAGGTATGACGATTATTCAGAATGAGAATAATGAATTAATACTGACTAGGATAGTTATGGGATGGACAATTTGCATTGATTACTAGAAGTTGAACAAGGCGAGTAGGAAAGATCACTTTCCTTTGCCTTTTTTGGACCAGACGCTGGATAGACTCCCGGAGCGAGGCTATTACTTTTTTCTCGATGGATACTCGGGGTATAATCAGATTACAGTAGCACTAGAAGATCAATACAAAACAACTTTCACATGCCCGTACGGTACATTTGTATTTTGACGCATGCCATTTAGTTTATGTAATGCGCCTATTAGATTTCAAATATGTATGATATCTATTTTTACTAACATGGTTGAAAAGTACTTGGAAGTACTTATGGATGATTTTTTTAGTGTTTGGAGACACTTATGATGATTACTTAGCCAATCTAACCAAGGTACGAAGGCGATGCAAAGAAACAAACCTCGTACTTAACAGGGAAAAGTGCTATTTCATGGTAGAAGAAAGTATTGTTCTAAGGCACCGGATAACGAGACATGGAATCAAGGTAGATAAAGTAAAGGTAGGTGTTATGGAGAAACTCCCACCTCCAACATCTGTAAAGGATGTTAGGACCTTTTTAGGCTACGCTGGTTTCTATTAGAGATTTATCAAGGACTTCTCCAAAATTGCTAAACCCTTATACAAATTATTAAAAAAGGACACGATGTTCAAATTTGATGAGGAGTGCTTAAGAGCTTTCAATGATTTGAAGAGTTGGTTAGTTTCAACACCTACCATCGTCACAACGAACTAGGATTTTCCGTTTGAACTGATGTGTGACACAAGTGACTTTGCGATAGGAGCTGTGATGGGCTAGCAAATAAAAAAAATTTTTCATCCCATCTTCTATACAAGTCAGACTGTAACGGGAGCTCAATTGAATTATACAGTAACAGAGAAAGAGTTACTTGCTATTGTGTTTGCCATTGACAAGTTTGATCTTATCTTGTAGGTACCAAAGTGATTGTCTATACGGAACATTCGATAATTAAGTATTTATTTGCCAAGAAAGATGAAATGTTGAGACTGATCCGATAGGTACTTCTACTCCAAGAATTTGATCTAGAAATTCAAGATAGAAAGGGAGGAGAAAACCAAGTAGCAGACCACTTGTTTAGATTGGAGCCGTAAGAAGGGAATTTTCCACTTATACCTATTCACGAGACATTCCCAGATGAACACATACTAAAGGTAAATCATGCCCATAATACCCCTTAGTTTGCAAGTATTGCTAACTATTTAGCTTGTGGTTTGATGCCAATTGATAAGACATGTCATCAAAAGAAAAACTTTCTTCATGATGTGAAGTACTATTTCTGGGAAGAGCCATATTTGTTTAAAAAGTGTGTAGAACAAATGATTAGGAGATGCATGGTAGAAGATGAAGTACATAAGGTTCTATATCATTGCACTCAGCTCCGAGTGGAGGGCACTTCAGAGGTACACGTAATACGGCCAAGGTATTGCAAGCTAGATTCTTTTGGCCAATGCTATTCAAAGATGCGTATGCTTATGTAAAGAGTTGTGATCGATGCTAAAGGGTTGGAAACATTACCAATATAAATGAGATGCCCTGAACAAACATCATTGAGGTAGAATTATTTGATGTTTGAGGTATTGACTTTCTCGGTATTTTCCCTCTATCTTTTGGTCACAAGTATATATTGGTAGCAGTAGACTATGTGTCTAAGTGGGTCGAGGTTGAGGCATATCTGACGAATGATGCCAAGGTTGTGATGAAGTTTTTACAGAAGCATGTTTTCACAAGGTTTGGAACCCTAAGAGCTATCATCAGTGATGAAGGGTCCCATTTCATGAACAAATGGTTGAAATGGTTACTCGACAAACATGGAGTGAAGCACAAGGTTTCTATAACTTACCATTCGTAGACGAATGGGCAAGCTGAACTGCCAAACAAAGAGATCAAAAGTATACTCAAGAAGGTAGTTTGCCCGACCAGACGAAATTGGTCCAAAACACTAGATGATGCTTTATGGGCCTATAGGACAACATACAAGAAACCTTTAGGGATGCCACCTATAGGTTGGTCTTTGGGAAAGCCTGTCATCTGCCTTTGGAGTTAGAACACAAAGCTTACTGGGCTCTCCAACAACTCTATTTGGATCTTAAGCTTGCTAAAGAGAAACGTATACTTCAACTCAACAAGTTAGAAGAGTTCCGAATGTTCTCATACAAGAATGCCAAACTATTCAAGGAAAGAGTTAAAAGATGGCATGGCAAGCACATTTGACTTCGAGAATTTGAAGCACGTCAGCAAGTCTTGTTATTCAACTCTAGATTAAGGTTCTTTCTGGGAAGTTAAAATCACGTTGGTCCAATCCATTCACGATTCACCAAGTTTTCCCATATGGAGTTATCGAGCTTCAAGGTAAGGGAGGTAATTTTTGAGTCAATGCTTAGTGCTTAAAACATTACTAGGGGGTAAAATTGAGCGGGATCAAATCTCATTCAGTTTATTAGATATTTAATTTATATCATTTTTCTTTTTAAATAAATGATTTAGGATATATTTTCAAGATTAGTATGTTTAAATAAATTCTATCTAGGAGATTGGAACTTAAGCAGGACCGCTTATGACCCTTCCAATCTTTCCTGAGAATTGATTTTAACATAATCTTCCGAGAAATTATTCCCTAAATGGAAAAATAAATTTTTAGTTTTTCAAATAAAAGGATCAATTTTGATCCAAGTTTCGATTGCAACTCAATTTTCAAATTTTCTTTCAGCCTAGGTACTTAATTGAATTTTTTTTTCAAAATTTGGTTGCTCCTTTTGTAAATGTTAGAAATTAGATGTCTTTTTTTGTAAATATTTTTTAAAGGCATCTAGAATAAAATGTTTTTAATTTAATTTTAATAAATAAGATGATAATAACTAGTATATAATTATATTTATTATAATATATATTACTTATTATCAACTTTACATAGAATTAGGATTAGTGTAAATTTGATATATTTTATTTAATAGTTTTTATTTCAATAAATTAATAGCAATTAATATTTTAATATGAGCTATATTAATTATTAATTCTTATTAACCTTTTGTAGAATTAGAACTTAGAATATTTTAGCTATTAAATTGTTCTAAGAATTCTAATTAAACTCCTACCCTCTTCTATATAAATTCCACCATCATTCATCACTCATCAAACCAACCTCCATTCACCCGTTGCACCATCGATCCTAGCATCCAAAAAACCACCATGTGTCATAGCTCCTATGTAACACCCTTAACCCATATCCATCACCAAAACAGGGTTACGAAATATTACCAGAGTTTGTAGAACAAGTACAGATATTTCATGTCATTTATTATTCATTTTCGAAACTAATCGTATCATCCCTTGATTGGACCCTTGAAGCCCAATTTAAGCATTAGAATCAAATCGGGACCAACTCGGGATCTTAGAAAATTTTTTGC
This sequence comes from Gossypium stocksii, assembly GCA_020496765.1. Taxonomy (NCBI): domain Eukaryota; kingdom Viridiplantae; phylum Streptophyta; class Magnoliopsida; order Malvales; family Malvaceae; genus Gossypium; species Gossypium stocksii. The sequence continues at coordinate 30,676,513 of CM035624.1, forward strand.
AAAATTTCAAAAATTTTCTTATATACAGGGGTCACACGCCCGTGTGGTCAGGTTGTGTGGCTCACACGGCCAGATGACATGCCTATGTCTCAGGCTGTGTAGCATGTAATGTAGGGCACACACCCGTGTCCCTAACACGTGTAACTCACTTACTTGTAACTTAATTAAGTGACGGTCACACGGCCAAGTCATACGCCTATGTGCTAGGGCGTGTGATTAATTGAATTTTTAAAAATTTGGTGCATGTTTCACACGGCCAAGATACACACCCGTGTTGTAAGTCCTGTATCTCACACAACTGAGACAAATGCCCGCGTGTCCACCCGTGTGCTTAATTCTAAGCATTCTATTTCTAAATTTTAAGATGCAGGGGACACACGGCCAAACCACATACCCATGTTCTAGGCCATTTATCACGCATACACCCGTGTGTCTACCTGTGTGGACAAAATAAGGTCATTTCTTAGCCTTATTTCTCACCCAAAATTTTCCATTAGCCTACACCAATACTTACAAACATATACCAACCAATTCAAGTCATATAAATATAGCTTAATACAAGTACTATGTAAGTTATATTAGCATTTATATTCAAATGATTAAACTCATCACATTTTCATTGGTACTTAAGTAAATTTGTATCATTTATACTATTTCAAATTCATTCACCATTTGATTCCTATTTCATATACTACTTAACCATTTCAAAACATATCAACATGATATGATCTTATAATTATAAACAAAAACATACCATTCTATCCATTCCAATGGCTAGTTTACAAACATCCATTTTCATACCAACATTGGCCTAATAGCCTATACATGCCATTCTACCAAAATAAGATTTCTATTTATACCAAAATGAGATGGAGGATAGTGTGATGATACTTTGACCAATCTTCAACCTTACGAGCTTTCGAGCACTGTAAAACAAAAGAAAATAAGCCTAGTAAGCATTTAATACTTAGTAAGTTCGTATAACAGGAATTTAACTTACCATGTATTTACATTTAAAACAAGTATGTAATAAGGCATTCAAGCAATTTGGCAATTTGGCTTATAGCCTAAAACACAATTTCAACAATCATGTTAGTCAAATAAATTCTCATAATACCAAGAACATGGATGAGCTCATCATTTAATGTCTTTCATTTACATATGCTTTTCATACCATTATTCCATATTACATGTACATGTACATTTCCATGACATTTCATTTCAAATTCAATTTAACCACTTCAGAAATTTCTCGTTGAATTTATTTAAAATATCGATGGATACATTTGTATAGTGCACACAAAGTGTAGAAAATTGAAATCCGTCAATTCATATCTGAGGGTACCCAATTAGGGCACATAATAGAGAAGCACACTCTCGAGCCTTGTAACGGGAAGCTTACATAGAGCCATTTCAGAAAGCTCTTAAAGAGCCTATCGAGAAGCTTATCCGGGCTATATATGGGAAGCTTATAGAAGACATTATTGGGAAGTTCACAAAGAACCATATCGGGAAGCTCCAGATAGCCATATATAGGGAAGTTCAAGCGAGCACTATTGGGAAGCTCACAAAGAGCCATTTTAACGGGAAGCTCATGAAGAGCCTATAATCGGGATGCTCATAAGAGCTAAGGTGTGTCCATAACAAATGTAGAATCACAGCCTATCAGGATGCTTTGAAGAGCTATAATAGGAAGCTCACAAGAACACTATAATGGGAAGCTCGAGAGGGCTAATACAGGATGGTCTCTTTGAGCTATGGTGTGCCTACAACCTATGCTAAACTACAACCAATATGGGAAACTTGTATCCATCGATTTTCATTTATTCAAACTGTACTAAACATTTATCGGGTATTAGCAGATATGTGATCAATTTCTTATATATATAACATTTGCACAATTCACATATACAATATCAAATTCAAACTATTCAAATATATAAATCATTCAATTCAAGCATATAATTATACAATTTAGTTATACCAACTTTCCTCGATACTTGTTCGTATATGAACTTTACTAATTCAACACTTTTTGTTTCCCTCGATCCAACACGGTATTAGGTCTTTAAGGATCTATATATGTAACACCCCTTACCCGTATCCACGTTGGATAGGGTTTGAGGCATTACCAGACTTAAACACACTTACACATACAATTTCAAGTCGTAAAATTTGCATCCAATTTAAAACTTTTCAAACATATTCATAACGTCCCTATTACGAGCACACGAGGCCTTAAACATACATTGGACATGGATTGGGACTTAACCGAGAACTCTAGAGCACTTAGAAAATTTTTCATCAAAATAGGGTCACATGCCTGTGTGACTTGGGACATGCCAGTATGGGCAGGCAGTGTGGTCATACACGCCCGTATCCCAACCCGTGTGAAAAGCATTGAGCATTCTGTTTATGATGTCATCAACCATTTAGGGTCACACAGCCAAGTCACACGCCCGTGTGCTAGGCCATATGGTGAATTGAATTTTTGCATTTAAGGTGCAGACTTGACACGGACTGGGCACACGCCTATGTCATGAGGCTGTGTCCTCACATGGCTGAGACACATGGCCATGTCTCTGCCCGTGTGTTTACTACTGGTGTAGCACCCCTTACCCGTAGCTGACACTGGGATAGGATATGAGGTGTCACCTTACAAAAATGCAAACAATTTTTTAACTTTACACTCATTGAAAAGTGTCCCAATTTAAAATAGTTTCAAAAAATATCCTACAGACCTTTATAAGGGCCTACGGGGCCTAACACATGGTTTAGAAAAGATTTGGGATCATTTCCGGCACTTAGAAATCTTTCAAGAAAATCCACTGCAAACAGGACACACGCCCATGTGGAAGGGCAACACGCCCGTGTGGGCCTTTAGACATGGCCGTGCTAATGTCCCGTGTACCTCACACGGCCTAAGCACCCAGGGACACACCTGTGCCCCTCAAGTATGCGAATTTTATTTTCTCACTTTGAACCTATAGGGGTTTTCAGATAGCCTGGCACATGGCCGTCTGCTTAACCCGTGTCCCTCACACGGCCATGACACGCCTGTGTCGTGGCCCATGTGTAAAAACATTGACATTCTCTTTATGACTTCAGTAGACAAACGGCTGTGGCACACGCCTGTGTGCTTGGCCCGTGTCTGTCACATGGCCATGACACGCCCGTATCATAGCTCGTGTGGAAAGACCTGGTTATTCTGTTTTTGACGTCAGCAATCACATGGCCATGGCACATCCCATGTGCTTGGCCGTGCCCTCCACACAGTTGAGACACACAGCCATGTCTCAGCTCATGCATTTACTACTGTGCATTAATTCTATTCATGCAAGGTGTAGAGGATGCACGGTCAAGCCACACACCCGTTGGGGGACCGTGTGTCACAGACGACCTAGACATACGCCCGTGTGTCTACCTGTGTGGGCAAGAATAGGCTATTTGCCAAGCCTCTTTGCCACCTTGAAACAAAATTATCACATACTCAAACAATCCAAGACTAGGTAACTCATCCAATGGCCATAAATTGGCATCCACACGCATTCCCATCAACCAAATTTGATCTATTACTCTAGCTAAATTCTCATTCATAGAACATTGCCAATTTAATTTGATAACCAAAGATAAAAGTTAGCCATGAACTTTGGCCTTATACAAGATAAAGTATTTCAATTTCAAGCCAACACATATGGATCCAAAAAGATATGACACTTACAAAAGAATAAAGTCCTATACATGCCATATTTTCAAAATGCTAAAACTAACTATATAGAGTAATCAAGCCGACAGTGTGAACGAGACCTTTGACATCTGATGATCCACAAGCTAGCTAGGCGGCACTAAAGAAAAATGGAAAGGAGAGGAGTAAGCGTAAAGCTTAGTCCACCATCATTAATAAATTACGGTGGATTTTGCACATAGCCCACCTTCATAAATAATTTACGGTGGTATCATACTTAGCCCACCCTTATAATTAATTTACGGTGGTATTGCACTTAGCTCACCTTTATAAATATGTTTTTGATGGTATCACACTTAGCCCATCAATATTAAACGCCAATCAGGCAATTTGCACTTAGCTTACTAATTTCAACTATTATCTGATGGTTTCACACATAGCGCACTTTTACTCATAATTTATGGAAATTTACCCGCACTCTCATTTCTCATGATTTCATTTAATGTCCATAAAATTTAGCCACATATCATATAAGGCATTTATGAGCAAAAACATTAATAAAAGAGGTATCGTTTACATATGTACTTACCTCGGTATACAAAATGTGGTAACTCGATCAACCTCAATCTACGAGCTTGGCCTTCACCCAGTCTAAGTTCAGGTATCGCACTTTTTGATCTAAATGAATAAAAATTTACCCATTTAATCACTATTAATTAAAACAATCCAATATTTGCAAGTTGGCAAAATGAACATTTTGCCCTTAGACTTTTGGCAAAAATGACCATTTTGCCCATAGGCTCAAAAATTGATTTTTATCGAATTTCCTTATTCATCAAGCCAAAAAAAGCTCTTGTTACTCTTATGACTAACCCAAATTCTCATTATTTCACGGAATTACTCCTTATTTTGCCACTACTACAACTAGGTCCAATCTAAGTGTTTTCATGCAAAATTTGTTTATTTAACAACCTACTTTCATTTTCCTTCATAAAATTCTAGCAAACAATACTTATACACTCATGGTGAATCTCTAAGCCTTCAACCATTTTGCACAATAGACCCCTCAATAGGTAGCTCATGCTACAAGGGTCTTAGAAATGCAAAAATATTCAAGAAAAGAACTTGAAATCACTTACTTGTGAGTGCTCAAAGTTGCTGAAACTTTAAACCTTTCCAACCCCAAATTTTTTTGATATTTTTGGCAAGGAAGAAGAAATGAAGAACAAGAAATGAAGGCTAGGCTAATTAGGCATTATTTTATCAATTTTAGCTACCAAAATACCTAACCTGTGACTTTTCTTCTTTTCTTGTCTCATACTCCTCCCTTGGCCGGCCATGCTACATAAAATGGGCTTATTTGCCCATTAAAACCCTCTAATTTTTGTTCTCTAGCTATTAAACTCAATTTACTAGCAATTTACAACTTTTTCCTTTTATGCGATTTAGTTATTTTTCGTATTTAAGCCTTCGATCGCGTAAATAAATTTACCAAAATTTTCATGTACCCTTATAAACATGCTATAACACATATAATAATGCTAAAATAATTTTCTCAAACCTCGGTTAAGTGATTCCAAAATCACTATTCTGACTAGGCCCAATTTCGGGTCGTTATAATTCTCCCCCTTAGGGATTTTCGTCCTCGAAAATCTTACCGTTGAAAAGGTTCGGGTATCGGTCTCTCATCGTCTCCTCTAGTTCCCATGTGGCTTCCTTGACTCCATGTCGATGCCATAATACCTTCACTAACACTATAGTCTTGTTTCTTAATTGCTTGACCTCTTGAGCCAAAACCTTAACTAGGCTTTTACTATAGGTCATATCTGGTTGAATGTCAACCTCGATCGGCGCAATCAGATGTGAAGGGTTAGAGCGGTATTGGCGTAACATAGATACATGAAACACATCATGAATTTTCTCTAGCTCCTGAGGCAATGCTAATCGGTATGTTACCGGTCCAATCCTCTCAATCACCTCGTAAGGTCTAATAAATCATGGACTCAACTTGCCTTTCCTACTGAACTGAAGGACCTTTTTCCACGGGAAACTTTTTAAAATACTTTGTCCCCTACCTAAAACTTAATCTCTTTTCGTTTCAAATTCGCGTAGGAATTTTGTCTATCCTAGGCGATTTTCAAGCAATCTCAAATTACTTTAACTTTCTCTTTGGTCTCTTTGACCAGGTCAACCCCGTATATCTGATTCTCTTTAAGTTTCAACCAATACAAGGGCGTTCGGCACTTGCGCCCATACAAAACCTCATAAGGCATCATTTTTAGGCTCGATTGATAACTATTATTGTAGGCGAACTTGACAAGTAGTAAGTACCTTTCCCAACTGCCTTGAATTTTGAGAACACAACATCTTAACATAACTTCAAGGATCTGAATTACCCTCTCCAACAGGTTGTCAATCTGCGGGTGGAAAGCCGTGCTAAAATTCAATTTTGACCCCAATACCACTTGCAACTTTTTTCAAAACTGAGATATAAATATCAGATCTCTGTCTGAAATTATCAATAAGGGCACTCCGTCCAATCTTACTATCTCGGGAATGTACAACTTGACTAGTTTCTCTGGAGAGTAATCTGTACGAACTAGTATGAAGTGAGCCGTCTTCGTTAGTCTATCAACAATGACCCATATTGCGTCTCTCTTCTTTGGTGACAAATGTAGCCCAGAAAGAAAATCCATAGTAATAAAGTCCCATTTCCACTCGGGAACCATTATGGGATGAAGTAAACTCGAAGGTACTTGGCGTTTGGCTTTTACTTACTGACACACTAGGCACTTTGAGACAAACTTCGAAATGTCTCTTTTAATCCCCGACCACCAATACATTCTCTTTAAGTCATTATACATTTTCACGCTACCCGGGTAAATTGATAAACGACTACTATGTGCCTCTTGCAAAATCCTCTGAATAAGCTAAACATCCTTAGGTACACAAATTTGGCCTCGAAATATCAAGCAACCGTCGGTACCAACACTAAGTCTGACTCATTTCCCATTTCGCAATGACCTGTCTTAGCTTATAATTCCTTGTTACTTTTCTGAGCTTCGATGATCCCTTGCAAAAACATCGGTCTGGCTCTCAACTTAGCTAAAATCGAACCATCTTCATTCATTGACAACTGAGCATCCATAGCCCTCAAGGCAAACAATGACTTTCGACTCAACGTATCGGCGACTACATTCGCATTTCTAGGGTGGTAGTCAATTACCAACTCGTAGTCCTTTAGTAACTCTAGCCATCTTTGTTGTGTCATCAAATACTTTAAACTTTTGTGGCCCGTGAAAACTCTGCATCACTCACCATACAAATAATGTCTCCAAATCTTTGACGCAAAAACGATGGCGACCAACTCTAAGTCATGTGTAGGGTAGTTCTTCTCATGTGGCTTCAATTGTCTCGAGACGTATGCAACTATTTTTCTTTCTTGGATTAGCACGCACCCCAATCCATTCAAGGAAGCTTTGCTATGCACCACAAACTCTTTTCCTAGTTCAGGTTGTACTAAAACCGGGGCTTCAGTTAACAAAGCCTTTAATCTTTCAAAACTCTGTTGGCACTTGTCAGTCCACTCGAATTTAATATCCTTTTGAAGTAGCCTTGTCATCGGAGTAGCATCATCGAAAACCCTTTAACAAAACGTCAGTAGTACCCCACCAAGCCTAAGAAACTCCTAATCTCTGTCATATTCCTTGGCGGTTTCCACTCAATAATAGCCGATATCTTACATGGGTCGACTCTAATCACATCACTTGACACAATGTGTCCCAAAAATCTAACCTCACATAGCCAAAATTCACTCTTGCTAAACTTGGCGTATAACTGTTTACCTTTCAAAATTTGCAGGACAGTCCTCAAATGCTCTATATGCTCCCTCTCGTCGCGAGAATAGATGAGTATGTCATGAATGAAGATGACGACAAACTTGTCCAAGTAAGGTCAAAAAATTCGGTTCATCAAGTCCATGAATACCGCAGGAGCATTTGTCAAGCAAAAGGGCATGACGAGCAACTCGTAAAGGCCGTACCTCATCCAAAAGGCTATTTTCAGCATATCTTATTCCTTGAATCTTAATTGATAGTACACTGACCTTAGATCAATCTTAAAGAACACGGTCTGTAACGCCCCAATTTTTCAATTTTTTAGGATTTAGAGATTTTGCTAGAATTTAATTTTTGCTTGTCTGGATGTGCTAAATTATGCTTTGAGCGTGTTTAGTGGGCCTTTAGAAGGCCTAAGCTTAAGTTAAAACCAGTAGAAATTTTAAAATTTTAGACTCAAGGGAGAAGGGGCATTGTCTCAGTGGGCTTTTAAATAAATATTGGTAATTTAAGACACAAGAAGACATGTGGTAAGGTGGCAATGTAACGCCACTTAGGGTCTAAAGAGGAGGCGTGTAGAGGCTATGTAAGAGCTAAGGCTCAAATCCCGTGGTAAGCAAGGTGTTATTTTATTTTTTTAATGCATGTGCAAGGCAGGTGGTGGACTCCAATTGAAACTCTGTTGGGAGGAGTTTGAAGTGTTCAGGGGATTGGATTAGGGAGTGATAAGGGGAGAAAATTTAAGGATTGAGGAAGGGAGGAGAGTTGGCTGATTAGGGGAGTGTGGAGTTGCATATTCAGCTAGGGGAGCTTAGAGTAGTATTTTCGGCATTTTTGGCTTTGTGTGTGTACCGATTGCTTGTTGCCTACTCTTCGGGATTTGATTTAGGGTCATTCTTTTGGTTGCCGAATAGGTATAGGTTCTTTTGGGCTCCTTCATTCCATCTTTTTTCTCCTCTTCTCTCTGTTCAGAAAAGCCAAAAACCTTGTGCAAATCTTATCCTCGGTCGATTTCTTTCTCTTGGCCAAACTCGTTTCTTTTCTGTTTCTTCTCAAGCCAAATTCATATCTTCGTTCTCTGCTCTCTTCTTTTTAAATCGAACCTCACTCACCTTTATTTTGAAAAACTGAAACCACCTGACAATCGCTTCTCTTTTACATTCACCTTCTTCCACCTTTCACTTAGAAATTGAAACCTCCCTACCTTCTAGTTGGTATTGAAAGTTGAATCCCTTTGGATCTCTTTTCTTCTTGCAATTTTGATTAGACCGACAATAGATCTAGGTTAAGCTAGTGATTGGTGGTTATTTCGTATAACGAGCCTATCAAGTAGACTGTTGGGTAAGTAGCCTTCCTACCCTATTCTTTCTTACGAATTAAGAAAAGCCGAAAACCCTATTGCCAATGGTGGTTGTCAGTTTTGACCTCTTTTTCGATATTAAAACTTAACTGAGCATTTTCTTTTGGATCTCATATGTTGGTGTGGAAAAAAGGGCGATCTAGAGAGGAGCAGTTCGAGGCTTGGGACACTGAAAAAATCTAGATCTAGATCTAGATCTAGTTGTAGATTTCGGCAAAGGTAAGTGATTAAGGGCTTTGGATGGTGTTGGCCGAATTTGGTAGGATGTTGATTTCTTCGTCTTTGTTGGTTTATAGTTTAACAGTGTGGTTAAAACGATTGTAGGTTAATTTGGTGTGAATCTCGCCGTAGTACACAAACAGGTGTGTAATCGACACCCTCTAGTAGACTCGATTGGCAAAAGCCAAAAAGCTAAAATGCTGAAATTTTGACATTTCGAGGGCTTGCAAGTGTGCAAACGCTCGTGGGTCAGTTTGGAATGATAAAGTTGGTAATCGCTAATGGTAAGACTGTTGTGTGCGTGTTTTCGTGCATGTTGGTAGTTTTAGGCCTCGAAGGGCCGAATTTAGGCCCAATAGGCTTACGGGCCCATATGGGTGAAAACGAGCGGTAAGTGTATTCTAGTAACCAGAGTGATAAATCTGTTAAAATAGAAGTAAAATTTGGACTTAGTGGGCTATAGTAGCTAGTGGACTCTGTTGGGCCCATTAGGGGTTTTAGGGCCTGATGACTCTGTAGTAATGAATTGGACTAAATAAGTTACTTGAATGACAATAGGTCTATTAGTATACGGTAATGAGCATGAAACCCTAAATTTTGGTTAATTTACTGAAATACCCCTTAAGGGTGAAAATTACTATTTTACCCTAGGTGCTAAAAGATCATTTTGCCTTTAGGGTTAAGTTGACTGATTTGCAGGCTAATTTATATCTGTTTTCTTTATGCCATGTCACAATATACTATATTACATGGGTTTGGGTTATATTGATGGAGGAAGTGCTAAAGTGGCAATGCCACGTATACTTTTTAGAGGCTCTGCCTCGTATTACTGTTTTAGTGGCTTGCCACGATATCTGAATAAGCAGCTAGGCTGCGACTGTGGTGTGTATGGCTGGGTGGGTTGAGTTATTCCTCACATGGTGTGTAAGGCTGGTACGGGTGGTGTGTAGGGCTGGATTGGGCTTGGGCTTTGCATTCATGCATAATATACTGAACTGTTACTGTAATGGGCCTAAGGCCTACACTGTTTTCTGAATAGGGCTAAGGCCCAGTTATCACTATTTTTTGAATAGGGCTAAGGCCAAGTTAACACTATTTTCTGAATAGGGCTTAGGCCCAGTTTGAGCTTGAACTGATCTTGACTCTGGTAGGGTGAGCTTGCACACTGAGTTTTCACAAACTCACCCCCTTTTCTTTTCATCCATGCAAGTGAACCTAGATTAGAAGACTTAGAGCTGGAGGGATTCGGAGTGGCCACGTGGACTGCTTTCTAGTTTTATTATTATTTCTTAAGTTAATTATTTTAGTATTCAGTTGTTTTTGGGTTTTTAAACTGTAATAAGTCCGATCGATAATCATTTTCAATTCGGTTTTACTTGTTTATTTGATTATTGCTTGTTTAAAATTTATAAACTAACGTTGCGTGGATTTTTATTCCAAATTAACAAATGTTTTTAAAACATTCTCCACATTACAAATAGATAACTTAGTAATAACGACTCATTAACAAGATCTTTTAAAAAAATAAACCCCAACTGATAGTGGATAGGTTTTTTTTATATAACCTTCTATTGTCTCAAAACATATAAGATGGTTTTACTAAGTCAACCTAACTTTACGGAACAAGGAACGAAGGGTAATTAACCGTCCATGTGACTCACCAGATCTGGCCATTACGTCTGAGACAGGTTTGGGGTGTTCATTTAGTGGTATTAGAGCCCGGTTGCAACAACTCAGCTTTAGATCGGGTCTAAAAAGTTTGTTAAAATTTAAATTAAGGCCCAAAAAGGTACTTTGAAAATCAGTTTTAAGAAATTTCTTAAGAAAAGCCTTTTGCAATTGATTTTCTTCAAGATATACTAAAAGCTTAAGGTTCTACTGTAAAAACAAAGTTTATTCTTACTAAAATTTGGTTTTCTGAAATCTAGTTTTTGAAGAGTGGCACACCAAATCTCCAGCACCAAGTCTGTAAGTATCTTTTGCTATACTGTACTTTATTGTAATACTGTAGATAGTATTGAGACCTTACTAAGATTTTGTAGTTAGGGCAACACTAAAACTGTAGAGACTGAGACAGTAGAGAAACTGAAAATCCTAGAAGATTGAGACTGTAGCTAGTCTACGATTCTTCAAAAACAAAACTTTGAAATACAATCTGTACATAAGACATCAGTAATAAATATCGAAATATTGAACTAATTCATAAGATTTGTAATCAGATAATATGATATGGGTATGAGGGCAGCTCGTGGGAGAGGCCGTGGACATGGTCGAGGTAGTGTGCAAGCTGGGTCTTCATCTTCGGGAGATATGCCAGCCGGGGAGGAACGAGTGTCACCAGCAACTGAGACTAGGTCGTATGATCGGGCTGTAGGGGATGATGCTTTGTCTTAGGCGATGTTACGGGTACTTGAAAGGGTCACTGGAGCAAGTACAGGGACTGTGAACTGAGGATCTATTTCTGACTGACGTCGAGCTAACGGAGCGGAGATTTTCAAGGGCGTATTGAGTGTAGCCCCAAATGGGGCAGAATACTGGCTGGAGTCCACTGAGCGGATCATGGACGACTTGGACCGCTTAGTGGAGCAGAAGCTGAAGGGAGTAGTATCTTTACTGTGAGACGAGGACTATTACTAGTGGACCACTGTGAGGGATAGTACCCCAGCTGAGCGGGTAACTTGGGAGCTATTTAAGACGGCCTTCAAAGGGAAGTACGTCAGGCCGAACTATGTGGGCGCCCGAAGGAAGGAATTTCTGAATCTGACCCAAGGTAATAAGTCTATCACAGAGTATGAGGCTGGATTCTTAAGGTTAAGCCGGTATGCTAGTGGAATAGTCGCTATCGAGTACGAATGTAGCATACGATTCGAGGATGGCCTCAGGGATAAGTTAAGGGTGCTGATTGCTCCGCAGAGGGAGCGTGACTTTACGGCTCTAGTGGAAAAGGCTAAGATAGCCGAGGAGGTGAAACGTATGGAGTGACAGAACTATAAGAAGGATCAAAGTCGATTTAAGAAGGAGTTTGGACCCTCGAGTGCTACAAGCGGGAATGCTAAAAGGGCTAGAGTGGACGAACCAGTTCAAGCGGTTCCAGTGAATGTGGTTAGACTGCAGGCTTGCAGGGATTGTGGTAGAGTGTACCTGGGAGAATGGTGGAAGCATATTGAGGCATGTTTCCGGTGTGGATCCAAGGAGCATAGAGTCAAGGACTATCCTCAGAGGCTGGCTCAGACGCAAGCTGCTGAATAAAGGGTTGCTCAACCAGTGCGAGGTGGACCACAATCGCCGAGAGGTCGTGGTCAAGGTAGGGGCAATGGAAATGGTTGTGGACGTGGAGCACAGGGGTAGGGGTGCTAGAAATGCTGAGGCTCATCAACCAGTGTTGGTTTATGCTGCTCGTCATCGAGAGGAGGGTGACGCACCTAACGTCTAACCTATACGTTTTTGACTTCTAGCATGCCATACACTGCCTTGATAGATATTGGTTCTACCCATTCATATGTTGCATGTGATGTATCTGGGGCATTGACTGTGCACTCTAAGGAAACTGTGAGTGGGGTAACTGTGATAAGTCCATTGCGTCACTCGATTAGGGTAGACAAATTCTTTAGAGATGTGCCTTTAGAGACTCAAAGTAGGGTCTTCTCTACTGATTTAATGGAACTACAATTTGGAGAGTTTGATCTTATCATGGGGATGGACTGGCTTGCTAAGCGTAGGGCGACTTTGGATTGCGCTGCTAAGCGGATGGTGTTAAAGACTACGAAGGATGAGGAGGTGATGGTTATAGGGGAGCGAAGAGATTACTTGTCTAATGTTGTCTCGGCCTTGAGAGCTGAGAAATTGATTCGCAAGGGTTACGAGGCGTACTTGGCATATATGAGTTAGTCAGATGCTGAGGTTTTGACCGTAGGAGAGGTTAAAACCGTCAAGGAATTTCAAGATGTCTTTCCTAATGAGCTTCCTAGGTTGCCTCCTAATCGTGAAGTCGAGTTCTGAATCGACTTGTTGCCTAGAACGGCTCTAGTGTCCATCGCACCTTACAGAATGGCACCAAATGAATTAGTGGAGTTGAAAGCGCAAATCCAACAGTTGTTGGATAGAGGTTTCATTAGGCCAAGTGTGTCTCCGTGGGGAGCACCAGTGCTGTTCGTGATGAAGAAGGATGGGACGATGCGTATGTGCATCGATTATCGTCAGTTGAAGAAACTGACGATTAAGAACAAGTACCCTCTGCCAAGGATCAACGACCTGTTTAACCAGTTAAGAGGAGCTCGATGTAACACCCTGAATTTTGGCCTAGAAGTATTGGGCTTTGAGTCTGGGTTCGGATTGAAGACGGCCTGAATAATTTTGATGTTTTTTTAAAAAAAAATTAGTTAATGAAAAAATTTATTATTATTAGTTTCATGTTTAGGTTAGTATTTAAGTGAATTGGGAGATACTTGTTGTGTGGGAAAAGTCCTGGGCTCGGCCTAGGGCTCTAGCAAAAAAATTAAATTTTGCTTACTTAGGGAAAACTGAGCATTAGGCCTTATAATTAAATTAGGCTAAGTTTAGGCACAAAGGAAGTGCCTGACCCAGTGGTGAGACGCGTTAGGTAGCAGGAAGAGGAGCTGGGGTTTGATTCCCAGCATGCGTAAGTGTGGTTTTTTTTACAAGCAGGGATCATTGTAGGAAGGCCTTAAAAGAAGTTGTTAACAGGTTATTCCACAAGAGTACCTGTGGCGCAGTGGCAGCAGTGTGCTAAGGGGGTCCAAGCGGGCGTGAGTTCAAACCCAGGGGCATACGGAATTTTGGATTTATTTTTAGTAACCCGTAACTGAAACGAATAAGGCTTATAAATAATTACAACGGTATTATATTGAAAGCAAAGACGCGTCGCAGTGGCCAGCAGCGTGTGTGGGTGCCTGGAGGTCCCGGGTTCAAGCTGCTGTGCGCGCAGGAGGGTTGCCTTTTTGCTGCGTGCATGGGGAGAGTGGTTGTGCTGGACCAAAACTATCTCTAGCAGCAGGGTGTGTCGGCCAAGCGGTGGACTGCTGCTGATGGTACATGTGTTTGAATTAAATTCAAACGTTACTAGCTAAAAACAAGTGATAAGCATTAGCCTATTAGCCAATTTAGTTTTCTTTCAATCGGTTTTTATTTTTTCTTTATTTTTTTAAGCTCATCTTCTTTTCACAATTCTTTTCCCCATATTCTTGAATTCTTTCTTTTGTTTCTCAAGGCTAAATCCACTTGTTCATTAGTTCTTTTTTTCTTCTCTTATTTCTCTTCTATTTTTCATCAAAGCCTGAGCCTTTTTCTTTATTCTTCTCTTTTTTCAACACCTAGCAGCTGACTTCCACAAAAGCCGAAACCAACCTACCGTTGCCGATTACCTCATCAATGAAGATTATTTTTTATGTTTTTTATTTTTCTTCTTTTCATTTAAGCCTTTCAAAAATCAAATCTTAAACTTCTCGTCCCTCTGTCGATCATCCCTGTTATTTTGTAAAACATTTTTCTTCACCTTCTTCTCCCATTTACTTCGTAAACCTAATAGACATACTCTAAGATAGATTTGAAAGCCAAAATAGTGAGATTCATTCTCTGCTCGTGTTTTGAGGCTAGATCTGCATCAGATTTGAGGTAGAAAAAGGTTGGAAGCATTCGGGTTTAGTGGATCTTTGGTAAGTACTTAGATCTCTTCTCTATTTGGTTATTTCGGGATTTAAGAAAAGCTGAAAGTCTCGAAAAAAAACTTTAGGAAGGCTATCGACTAAGGTGATAGGTAATGCTAGTTCTTCTAATCAATTCTATGTGTACTTGTTGTGAAACGGGCGATCTAGCAAGAAGTGTAGGAGGCTTGAATCTTTGGAACGACTAGATCTAGATCTAGTCACTAGTTTTGACAAAGGTAAGAACTCAAGAGCTTTAGGTGATGTTGGCCGAATATGGTAAGCTAGATTACATTCATTATCGTTAATTTGTAAATCTAATTTGTTAAGTGATCGATTGTAGGAGAAATCGCATAGGAGATCTCACCGGTAAAATCACAAATCAGGTGTGTAAGCGAACACCCCTCTGTAGTCTAAATCGGCAAAAGCCGAAAAGCCGAAATGCCAAAATTCTAGCATTTCATGGGCTTGCGAGTGTACGAGCTCTCGTGGGTCAGTTGGAAGCGATAGATCTATAATCGAAATCGGTAAGATTGGTGAGTGCGCGATTTTGTGCACTTCGGTAAGTTTGGGCCTCGATGGGCTAAATTCGGGCCCAATTGGCTTACAGGCCCATACGAGTAAAAATAAGTGGTAAGTGTGTTCTGGTATACTGTAGGTCTAAAACTACTAAAACGAGTAATCCGGTCATAAAATTTACGCTAAATCGGCTTAAGTAGCTATTTGACACTGTAGGGCCCATTAGGGGTTTTAGGGGCCAATAACTGAAAACTTCTAAAATGGGCTAAATTAACTACTCAGATGTAAGTTGGACTATTAGGGACTGAAATATGCATAAAACCCTAAAAATTGAAATATTTACTGAGATACCCCTTAAGGGTGAGAAATTACTATTTTACCCCTACGTGCAAAATAACCGTTATACCCCTAGGGTTAATTTGACTGAAATGCATGTTTTACTGTTTCTGCTCACTGCATGCCATTAAATGATTATCTGTTGCATGGGATTGGGTTTATTGATGGAGGAAGTGCAAGTATGGGACTGGGTTTATTGATGGAGGACGGGCAAGTGGCATTGCCACGATTACTGAAAGAGGCTTTGCCTCATACTGATTACTGAAAGAGGCTTTGCCTCGTACTATTTACTGAAAGGGGCTTTGCCTCGATATACTGTTAGTGGCTTGGCCACATTATCTAAGCAGCTATGCTGCAACTGTGGACTGTAGTGGCTGGGTGGGTCGAGTTGTTTCCCCACATGGTTTGTAGGGCTGGTACGGGTGGAGTGTAGCGGCTGAACTTAGGATAGGCTTTGGGCTTTGCATACATGCATGATATCTGTTCTGTTACTGAAATGGGCCTATGGTCCGTACTATTATCTGAAAAAAGGCTAAGGCCCAGTTGCACTGTTTACTGAATCGGGCTAAGGCCTAGTAACTGATTATTGAATAGGGTTTCGACCCAGTTATTACTGAGACTGGATAGGGCTTAGGCCCAGTGGGCTTGAGCTGTTTTAGGCTCTAGATGGGCTTTCTTTACACACTGAGTTTCCCAAACTCACCGTTTTTCTTCCATCCTTGCAGGAGAGCCCTAGACTGGTGGACCTGAAGCTGGGAGGGATTCAGAGTGGCGACATGGACTGGACTATTGGTTTTTAATTAAGTCTTTTTATTTTCGCATTTATTTTTAAATTATTTTTCGTATGGTTTTGGGTTTGTAATAAGGCCGCTTAAGTATGTTAATTTGGGTTTAATTCTTTATTTATACATTGTTTAAAATGATTTAAACAAGGCTGCGTAGGTTTTCTCAAAATCAATCAATGTTTTCAAAACAAAGCACTCGTAACAAATGAATAACAAATCATCGAACAAGATAAATTTTAAACGGTTAGTGGATAGGACAAACTCAAACTAAACCTAGATTTTCTTCCCAAATTACAAGTATGGTTTTACAAAACTCACCCTAATCTTAGTAACTAGGAAACATGATTAGCCTGTTGTTGATGTAACACACCAGACTTAGCCGTAACGTCTAGGCCGGGTTTGGGGGTTACATTCGGTATTTTCCAAGATCGATCTACGATCTGGATATCGTCAGTTAAGGGTCAAAGATGTGGATATTCATAAGACAACATTCAGAACTTGGTATGGTCATTACGAGTTTCTGGTAATGCCGTTTGGATTGACGAATGCACCTGCAGCTTTCATGGATCTGATGAATCGGGTATTTCAATCCTACTTGGACCGATTCATGGTCGTCTTCATAGATGATATTCTGGTGTATTCGAAAACTGAGGAGGATCATGACGAGCATCTCCGTATTGTTCTACAGTGTTGAGGGAGAAGCAACTGTATGCAAAATTTAGCAAGTGTGAATTTTTGTTGTGAGAGGTGACGTTCCTAGGTTACGTTGTTTCTGCTGAGGGGATGAGGTTGGATCCTCAGAAAATTCAGGCGGTTTTGGAATGAAAGCCACCAAAATTTGTATCGAAAATTCAGAGTTTTTTGGGTTAGCACGGTACTATAGAAGGTTTGTGGAAGGATTCTCTTTGATTGCAGCGCCGTTAACAAAACTTTTGAGGAAAAGAGCACCGTTTGTATGGACTGAGAAGCATCAAGAAGCTTTTGAGAAGTTGAAGAAATTGACTAAGGTGCTAGTATTGATTCAGCCAAAGTCTGGGAAGGATTTCACGGTGTACAGTGATGCATCGCATGTTGGTTTGGGCTATGTACTGATGCAAGAGGGTAAGGTGGTCACTTATGCATCGTGACAGCTTAAGCCTCAGAAGCGAACTACCCTACGCATGATCTGGAGTTGGCAGCAGTGATTTTTGCATTAAAGATTTAGAGACACTACTTGTATAGAGAAAAGTGTATTATATACACAGACCATAAGAGTCTCAAGTATTTGTTGGCTTAGAAGGGGTTGAACCTTAGGCAACGAAGATGGATAGAGTCGCTTAAGGATTACGACTGTTCGATTTAGTATAAACCAGGCAAAGCGAATGTGGTGGCTGATGCACTGTGTCAGAGAGCTATAACTGAGTTGAGAGCAATGGTAGCTCGTCTGAACCTATGTGACGATGGTAGCTTGTTAACGGAATTACAATTGAGACCAACCTCAGTAGAACATATTAAGGAAAAATAGTTAGATGATGAGTCACTAGTTCCTCGATTCCAACAAGTTGAGAATGGTGGGACTTCTGATTTTGGATTGAATTGTAAAGGAGTTCTGTGTTATCGAGGAAGAGTTTGTATTTCGAAGGACTTTTGAGAGAGGCTCATGACAGACCTTGTGCCATTCATCCTGGAGGGAATAAGTTGTATCGGGATTTACGAGAGTTGTACTGGTGGCCTGGACTTAAGCGTGAAGTGACGGAATTTGTGGGTAAGTGTCTGACATGCCAGCAAGTAAAAGCTGAGCATCAACTGCCTTCTAGACTTCTGCAACTGGTGAAGATTCCAATTTGGAAGTGGGAAAGGGTAACCATGGACTTTGTAAGTGGGCTACCCTTGACACCTACCAAAAAAGACTCGATTTGGGTGATTGTGGTAGGTTGACTAAATCTACTCATTTCATACATGTCTGAACCGACTACTCACTTCAAAAGTTGGCGAGGTTGTATGTGGCATAGATAGTGTGACTTCATGGAGTGCCAGTTTTGATTATTTCTGATCGGGATCCTAGGTTTACATGCCGATTTTTGTAGAAGTTGCATGAGGAGTTAGGTGCACGGTTAAATTTCAGTACTGCTTTTCACCCCCAGACAGATTGACAATCGGAAAGGGTGATTCAAGTCCCGGAGGACATGTTGAGAGGATGTGTTATTGACTTTCGAGGTAGTTAGGAAGATTACTTGCCATTAGCAGAGTTTGCTTACAACAACAGCTATCAAGCGAGTATTCGAATGGCTCCGTATGAGGCGTTGTATGGGCATAGGTGTTGTACACCTACTTGTTGGACGGAGTTGGGAGAACGTTTGGTTCTTAGGCCAGAGTTGGTGGCAGATACAGAAGACAAGGTTAAGCTAATTAAGGATCGGTTAAATGAAGCATCTAATAGGCAAAAATCTTGTGCTAACCTGAAGCTTAAGGGAATTGAATACTTAGTGGGAGATATGGTTTTCTTAAAGGTCTCGCCTTGGAAGAAGATACTAAGGTTTGGTAAGAAGGGCAAGTTGAGTCTGCGGTTCATCGAGCCTTTTCGAGTTCTTAAACGGATAGGTCCAGTAGCTTACCAACTAGAACTACATCCAGAGATGGATAGGATTCATGATGTCTTTCATGTCTCCATGTTAAGGCGGTATCGATCTGATCCTACTCATGTCGTATCGGTAGAAGAGATTGAAGTGAAAGCTGACTTGACTTTCGAAGAAGAACCTATACAAATTCTGGACCGTGATGTCAAGGTATTAAGAAAGAAGTCTGTTCCTTTGGTGAAAGTGCTTTGGCGCAATCATGGTTGAGAAGAAGCCACGTGGGAACCAAAAGAGGTGATTCGGCAACAATACCCTCACCTGTTTGGATCAGGTAAATTTTGAGGCTAAAATTTCTCTAAGGTGGGTAAAGTTGTAACGCCCCAATTTTTTGGTTCTTCAGGATTTAGAGATTTTGCTTGAATTTAATTTTTGCTTGTCTGGATGTGCTAAATTATGCTTTAAGTGTGTTTAGTGGGCCTTTAGAAGGCCTAAGCTTAAGTTAAACCGGTAGAAATTTTAAAATTTTAGACTTAAGGGAGAAGGGGCATTGACTAAGTGGGCTTTTAAATAAATTTTGGTAATTTAAGACACAAGAAGACCTGTGGTAAGGTGGCAATGTAACGCCACTTAGGGCCTAAGGAGGAGGCGTGTAGAGGCTATGTAAGAGCTAAGGTTCAAATCTCGTGGTAAGCAAGGTGTTGTTTTATTTTGTTAATGCATGTGCAAGGCAGGTGGTGGGCTTCAAGTGAAACTCTATTGGAAGTGTTCAGGGGATTGGATTAGGGAGTGATAAGAGGAGAAAATTTAGGGATTGAGGAAGGGAGGAGAGTTGGCTGATTAGGGGAGTATGGAGTTGCATATTCAGCTAAGGGAGCTTAGAGTAGCATTTTGGCATTTTTGGCTTTGTGTGTGTGCCAATTGCTTGTTGCCTACTCTTCAGAATTTGATTTGGGGTCATTCTTTTGGTTGTCGAATAGGTATAGGATCTGTTGGGCTTCTTCATTTTATTTTTTTTCTCCTCTTCTCTCTGTTCAGAAAAGCCGAAAACCTTATGCACATCTTGTCCTTTGCCGATTTCTTTCTCTTGGCCAAACTCGTATCTTTTGTTTTTCTTCTCAAGCTGAATTCATCTATTCTTTCTCCTCTTTCTTCTTCACTTCAAAGCCTGTCTAGAATCATTTGCAACCTCACCAAGCCGATTACCACAAAAGCCAAAATCCTGAAACCTTGAATCCTCCCTTGCCGTTTTCTTCTTAAACCGAACCTTACTCACCTTTATTTTGAAAAACTGAAACCACCTGACAATCGCTTCTCTTTTACTTTCACCTTCTTCCACCTTTTACTCAGAAACCGAAACCTCCCTTCCTTCTAGTTGGTATTGAAAGCCGAATCCCTTTGGATGACTTTTCTTCTTGCGATTTTGATTAGACCGACAATAGATCTAGGTTAAGCTAGTAATTGGTGGTTATTTCGTATAGTGAGGCTATCAAGCAAACTGTTAGGTAAGTAGCCTTCCTACCCTATTCTTTCTTACGAATTAAGAAAAGCCGAAAACCCCATTGCCCATGGTGGTTGTCGGTTTTGACCTCTTTTTCAGGATTAAAACTTAATTGAGCCTTTTCTTTTGGATCTTGTATGTTGGTGTGGAAAAAAGGGTGATCTAGAGAGGAGCAGTTCGAGGCTTGGGACACTGAAACAATCTAGATCTAGATCTAGATCTAGTTGTAGATTTTGGCAAAGGTAAGTGATTAAGGGCTTTGGATGGTGTTGGCCGAATTTGGTAGGATGTTGACTCCATTGTCTTTGTTGGTTTATAGTTTAACAGTGTGGTTAAAACGATTGTAGGTTAATTTGGTGCGATCTAAGCGTAGTACACAAATAGGTGTGTAATCAACACCCTCTAGTAGACTAGACCGACAAAAGTCGAAAAGCCAAAATGCCGAAATTCTAGCATTTCAAGGGCTTACGAGCGTGCGAATGCTCGTGGGCTGGTTTGAAACGATAAAGTTGGTAATCGCTAACGGTAAGACTGTTGTGTGTGTGTTTTTGTGCATGTTGGTGGTTTTGGGCCTCGAAGGGCCGAATTTGGGCCCAATGGGCTTACGAGCCCATATGGGTGAAAACGAGCGGTAAGTGTATTCTGGTAACCTAAGTGATAACTCTGTTAAAATGGAAGTAAAATTTTGACTTAGTGGGCCGTAGTAGCTAGTGGACTCCGTTGGGTCCATTAGGGGTTTTAGGGCCCGATGACTCTATAGTAATGAAATGGACTAACTAAGTTACTTGAACGACAATAGGTCTGTTAGTATACGGTAATGAGCATGAAACCCAAAAATCTGGTTAATTTACTGAAATACCCCTTAAGGGTGGAAATTACTATTTTACTCTAGGTGCTAAAAGACCATTTTTCCCCTAGGGTTAAGTTGACTGATTTGCAGGCTAATTTATATCTGTTCTCTGTATGCCATGTCATAATATACTATGTTGCATGGGGTTGGGTTATATTGATGGAGGAAGTGCTAAATTGGAAATGCCACGTATACTGTTTAGAGGCTCTGCCTCGTATTACTGTTTTAGTGGCTTAGCCACGATATCTGAATAAGTAGCTACGCTACGACTAGAGTGTGTAGGGCTGGGTGGGTTGAGTTATTCCCCACATGGTATGTAGGGCTGGTACGGGTGGTGTGTAGGGCTTGATTGGGCTTGGGCTTTGCATTCATACATAATATACTGAACTGTTACTGTAATGGGCCTAAGGCCCACACTATTTTCTGAATAGGGCTGAAGCCCAGTTATCACTGTTTTCTGAATAGGGTTAAGGCCCAGTTAACACTGTTTTTTGAATAGGGCTTAGGCCTAGTTTGAGCTTGAACTGATCTTGACTCTAGTAGGGTGAGCTTACACACTGAGTTTTCACAAACTCACCCCCTTTTCTTTTCATCCATGCAGGTGAACCTAGATTAGAGGACTTGGAGCTAGAGGGATTCGGAGTGGCCACGTGGACTGCTTTCTGGTTTTATTATTATTTCTTAAGTTAATTATTTTAGTATTCGGTTGTTTTTGGGTTTTTAAACTGTAATAAGGCCGCTCGATAATCATTTTCAATTCGGTTTTACTTGTTTATTTGATTATTACTTGTTTAAAATTTATAGACTAAGGCTGCGCAGATTTTTATTCCAAATTAACAAACATTTTCAAAACTTTCTCCACGTGACAAATAGATAACTTAGTAATAACGACTCATTAACAAGATCTTTTAAAAAAGTAAACCTCTTTTAAAAAAGTAAACCCCAATTGATAGTGGATAGATTTTTTTATATAACCTTCTATTGTCTCAAAACACATAAAATGGTTTTACTAAGTCAACCTAAATTTACGGAAAAAGGAATGAGGGGTAATTAACCATCCATGTAACTCACCAGATCTGGCCATTACGTCTGGGCCAGGTTTGGGGTGTTAGACAGTCGCTACTTTAAACTGATCAAATAAGTCATTGATCCTTGGCAAAGGATACTTATTCTTCACTGTAACCTTATTGAGCTATTGGTAGTATATGCACAATCTCATTGAACCGTCCTTTTTCTTGACAAACAATACCATGCTCCCCACGGAGAATAACTCGGTCTAATGAATCCTTTATCCGTTAACTCTTGTAATTGTACTTTCTACTCCTTTAAATCCATCTATGCCATCCTATATGGAGTAATTGTAACACCCCTATCCCGAGACTGTCGCCGGAATAAGTAGGGGTGTTATCAAAAATTCAAAATAGATCAGAACAGAATATTTAGAGATTATAACAAGATTCAAACCTAAAGTCCCTTTCGGAAGTTTACTTGACCTCAAACATGCATTGAGATAGGGTCGGGACTAAACCGAGCACATTCATAAACCTCAGAACACATATAAAAATTTCCAAATTTAGGAGGTCACACGCCCGTGTGCCCCGACTGTGTGCCCCACACGAGACTTAGGCATGCCCATGCACCCAAGCCATGCCGAAATAGAGTAAGCATATTGACCTTTTGCCACGGCCACAAGACACGCCTATAGGTCTTGGCCGTGTGAGTTTTTGTGTCAATACTGGAAAATTAGCACGGCCATATGGCACGTCCTTGTGCCATAACCGTGTGGTACTAAGTAGGCTTGGTTTAAGTCATACTTTCCACCCACTAAGGGTCATTCCCTACAAGCCAATTCATGCCATAATAATACCCCAATTTCAACTAAAAATCAATGCCTAATCATACCTCCACATGATCAAACCATTCATAAACACATTCATATTCAAATCTCACACCAAGCATGTCTATATCACAATAAAGTTCATGACTAAACACATAGTACATATCTCATTCATACCACATCCAAATTTTACCATTTCTTCACCTTGACATGTTTCAAGATGACCAAAACAAACTAGATCATAAAGCCATTGTAAGCTTACAAAATTTGGCATCACAATCCATAACCCAAAACCAAGCACAAATATACCAATTGGTAGCCAATTCTCATGGCCTTAAAAATAAATGTATCCCATGCTTAATACATAGACATTCTAGCCTATACATGCCATACTTAAACTTTAAACATTCAAAGGGTACCAAAATCAAGCTCGATAGTGTGGTAACGACCCATAACTATCCCCGAGCCCTCAGTCTATGAGTTTGGCCTTCCCTCGGTCTAAGTTCGGGTCTCGCACTTCTTGATCTAAATGAATACAAATTCACCCATTTAATCACTATATTAATTAAAATGATCTAAAATTCACAATTAGGCAAAATGACCATTTTGCCCCTAGGCTCAAAAATCGATCTTTATCAAATTTCCTTATTCTTCAAGCCAAACCAAGCTCTTTTTACTCTTATGATTGACCCAAATTCTCATTATTTCACACAATTACTACTTATTTTGCCACTTTTACAACTAGGTCCAATCTAAGTGTTTTCATGCAAACTCTTACACAAATGTTGTTTATTTAACAACCTACATTCATTTTCCTTCATAAAATTCTAGCAAACAATACTTGTACACTCATGGTGAATCTCTAACCCTCCAACTATTTTGCACAATAGACCCCTCAATAGGTAGCTCATGCTACAAGGGTCTTAAAAATGCAAAAATTTTCAAGAAAAGACATCAGAATCACTTACTTGTGAGTGCTCAATTTTCTTGAAATTTTAGAGCTTTCAAACCCCAAAAGTTTTTGATATTTTTGTCAAGAAAGAAGAAATTAAGAAGAAGAAATGAAGGCTAGCCTAATTAGGGATTATTTTATCAATTTTAGCTACCAAAATACCTAACCTTTGACCTTTCTTCTTTTCTTGTCTCATACTCCTCCCATGGCTGGCCATGCTACATGAAATGGGCTTACTTTCCCATTAAAACCCTCCAATTTTTGTTCTCTAGCTATTAAACTCAATTTGCTAGCAATTTACAACTTTTTCCTTTTATGCAATTTAGTCCTTTTTCACAGTTAAGCCTTCAATTGTGTAAATTAATTTACCAAAATTTTCATGTACCCTTATAAACATGCTATAACACATATAATAATGCTAAAATAATTTTCTCAAACCTCAGTTAAGTGATTCTAAAATCACTATTTCGACTAGGCCCAATTTTGGGCCATTACAACTGGACATTCTGTTTTGCAAAATTAAAGTGTAGGGGACACATGGCCTGTGAACACGCCCATGGGTTGACCGTGTGTCGTACACAGCCTAGACACACGCCCGTGTGTCTACTTGTGTGGACAACTTTAAGGCTGTTTTCCAAGCCATTTGCCACCTTCAACCTCATTCACATACTTATACATCTCAATAACATTTAACATAACATTAATTGTTAATCAACATCCATAAATTTGGCTTGAACATGGCATTCACTCATTAACAAAGGCAATAACTTGTGCATGCACAAATATAAATAGGTTTACAACCCAATTACCTAATGTGAGACAATTTATGTGGCTATAATCCAAATCAAATTCATAATCGCTACAAGCTAATACATTTGGCCATATCAATATCACATACACAAAATGACTAAGTCCCTATACATGACATAGACTCAAAGGTTTACATCCATTTACCCTACTTGATAGCTTGATAGTGTGATAGCATCTCCGGCGATCTCCAACTCGAGCTAGCTTACAACCCTATAAGATATGAGTAAGGAAGGGGAGTAAGCTACAAAGCTTAGTAAGTTCATATACAAATAATAAACATTTTACAATTTATTTAGAAAGCAAAAGCTCTCCATAATAACAAAATACCACAATTCACCAATCAATCATAACCTCATATCATACATACACCTTAATTATGATTATTCATTTTTTTTCGAATATATATATTTTAACATTTTTCATTGACTCGAAGCACATATTTTTCATCATCATTTTAATAGGAAATTATGTCAACATTTCCTTTTTCACGTATCTGATAAATCACAATTTGTGCGAATAAAACATGCTACATCCTAATTCAGTTTGGCCCTAAAGCCAATTACACAATCGCCAATCGAATTTAACCTGTATTTCATACATCACAAGTACGGATCGATAAACACAAGTCTTATCTCATATTCATCACTATACACACTTAAACCATTCATTTTAATAAAATAAAAACTTGCATAAATGTTATTATCCTCACGATCATAACTTACTTAATCTCCATCAAAATAAAGTTGGACACATATCGAGCTCATTTCTTATGAGGTTTACGTACATACCTGTACCATTTTGCACAAAGCCACGTACACTTTCACATCTTTAGCTTATCCTATTGAACTCTCGGAATACTAACGGATAGTCAGAAAATTTGGACACAAGTACCACATATATGTAGCCAAAGCTACCACTTAACACTTATCACTTAAGAGCTCACTCTCGAGCTAATTACAGGCCTTCTCACACAAGCTAACGGTCGTGACATAGCTATATAGTGCTGCTCATTGAAGCTGACAGGTATCCGCAACACATGTCGGATTACCGGTAGGATGTACTAGACCAGCACCCAGACCACTTAATCACTTAAACACTTACTTTCCTAGTGACATGTCACTCATATCCTATTCGATTCCTAAGGTTCAACCGAGATTTCTCATTCTCACGTATCACTTATTGAACTTTGTCAAATACATTCGTTAAATCATTTACACAATTCATACTATAAACATATAAACATAAATCATCAGTGTATTATTTACATACAAACTTACCTCGATACCAAAAATAGTGAAAAAGGACCTAACCGTCGAATACTCATTTTTCCCTTGTTCTAGTGCCGAACCTCATTTTCCATGATCTGTAATATCACATTTAGCTTATTTATTAGTCACATTATTCAATGTGGCTCAAAAATCATATTATGGCAAAATTATGTTTCTGTCCTTAAACTTTCACATATTTACAGTTTTGCCCTTAAGCTCGAAAAATGAAATTTATTCAATTTCTTTAACATTCAACCTAGCCGAACCATTTTCATAACTATAATAGCCCACAATTTCCATTGAAACACATTTTACTACATATTTTACAACTTTTACAAATTAGTCCTTTTAGGCATTTTCACCGAAAATAACTTAGTAAAAGTCGTTTCTCTAACTATAAACATGCATTTTCTACCATTAAAAACAAAAATACATACATATTCCTCATGGATCAAAACCCTAGACTTTAACCACATCTCAAATTAGTGGTAGAAAGAGATAAATCTTGTTACAAGGATTTCAAAAAACATAAAAATTATTAAAAACGGGGCGAGAACGGACTTATTATGGAGCTTGGAAGCTTGAAAAAAACCCTAGCCATGGTTTCCATGGTATATTCAGCCAAGGCATGAAAAAATGAAGAAGATGATATCTTTTTCTCATGTTATTTTGGCTTTATTAGTCAAATTACTAAAATACCCTTAATGAAATACAATTTAAAACATACCTTACTATGTCCATTTTTGTCCACCACATAAATCAATGGTCCAAATACCATCTAAGGACATCCAATTTAAAAACTCATAACAATTGGGTACCTCTAGCATATAGAACTCGACTTTTGCACTTTTTACAATTTAGTCTTTTTGACCAAATTGAGTGCCCGAACGTCAAATTTTTCAAACGAAATTTTTGCGAAATCATTCTGAGAAATTGTAGACCATAAAATTTTAATAAAAATAAAAAATTTCTTGTCAGATTTGTGGTCTGAAACCACTGTTCCGACTAGGCCCAAAATCAGGTGCTAGAACTCTCCCTCCTTTAGGGATTTTCGTCCTTGAAAATCTTACCAGAAGAAATCTCTTTCAACTCTCATGAATAATTTTCACTAATTTCCCAAAATCACAAATCATATCAGCCTCGTATATCTTTCCATAGTTGGGATATAACCCTCAGATCTTAATCCGAAATAATGGGGACTGGCACTCTATGAGCTAACAACCTAAAAAACATATAACTCTGCCGATTTGTTAAATAAGAAACCCGATCACCAAAACATCTATTTCAAATAACTACATATTTGATTTCTCCTAAGATGAATTAACGAGCTACTAGTAAGCCTCGTAGAAAAAATTTCCTGCATAAGCTCTGAATTCATCTGCACACAATTTCTATCTTAGAGCAATAATATCAGTCATCAGGTCAGACCTGAAATTTAGAATAAAAAATTGTCTCATACTGAACTCGTTTAGCTTACTGTTAGTTAACACACTTATGAGATTCTCAATCTTGCAATGAAAACATTGCATTAGCTTTTAATCTAGCTAAAATCAGATTATCATCAATTAAAATCAATCGTGTAATTAACTGACAAAGTAAATAAAGATTTTTCCACTCAACATCTATAACTATATCTGCTTTCCTAGAGATTAATCAATAACTACTCGTAAACTTTCAATAGATCAAGTCTTTAACACTATCTTAACTGTAACACCCCTATCCCATAACCGTCGCCGGAATAAGACGAGGCGTTACCAGAAAATTTGGAAGCAAATCAATACAGTAAGATTTTGAACATTTTCTTGGATAAAAGATTATTTCTTTTCAAATGATGCTGCTAAGCACAATTTAAAGATCAATTTAAGAACTTAAAAGAGAACGAACTTCCATAAGATGCCATATTCACATGGCTGTAATATTTACATGTTTCGAAATATTATTCACTTTAGTCTACTCTATACATGCCATACATTTCTAAAATATAACAATACCGAAATGTTAGATAGTGATAGTGTGACGAGTTGCTGACGATCCTCGAGCAATTTGCCAGAATCAACAATCTATAAAACAGAAGACATAACAACGGAGTAAGCTTTCCTAAGCTTAGTAAGCCTTAAGTAATACAATTAACTTTACTAACTTTTTCAAACATAATTTCCTATTCAAGTTGGTATATGTAAAAATCATTTGCTGAATGAACCTAATCACAACTGCACATACTTTACTCTTCGGTTCATTTACTTAGAAATTGATATCACATAACCACTTCATAAATAAATTGCCACAGTGGCCAATTGTAGAGGTACTCAACCACAATCAAATTTCTCAGGGCTATATCCACTTCCATGATAATTTCATAAATGACCAATTATATATAAGCACACAATGCACCATTTATAAATATAAGTCACTTAACTTCAAACTCAAACGACAGAGTAATTCAAAAACTTCACTTGACTTCTCACATCAGTCGAACATGGCTTAATCGCATAGTAGTCTTAATACTTATTCCCATAGATATATATAAATCATTTCATACTTGTAATTCAATCCAGAGCAGATTTAATTATGAGTGTAGGACACATACCTGGCCAACTTAAGGTATTCCATCATCATTTAATCCCAGTGACTGAAAATCATATATACCTAAATCTTATACTTTCAAATACAAAAATTCACAATTGAATCTAATCAAATTCAGTTCGACTCATTCTTACATCAAAAGGTAAGTATCACATACCTGAGTCATTTAATGTATATTACGAGCTCCATTTGTCATCTTAATATGGGATTTCGTATTCATATATATATATTTGTTGTTTATTTGAATTCACCAGCACTTGGCCGGCCAGGTATAAAACCCAATTCTGATTACCAGCTTCGAAGCTTATTAGGTCAATGTCCCGAATGATTTTGTACGATAGACCATTCAGAAAGCTTATCACACTTTATATTATACGCTTGTAGTGTTCACATATCACAACAATTTAGCAGGACAATGCTTTCAATCAGACCAACTCACAAAACACATGATTTACTTTCATTTTTATAATAGCCATTCAGCCACGCCACACATCCCATAAGTTATTCATTCTCATTTTATAAGCATATAACGAATCACAACTTACACCTATCTCAAATTGGCCATTCGGTCTTATCACATATACACTTACACATATATCACATTGGCCATTCGGCCTTATCACATGTATACACTTTCACATTCATCACATTGGCCATCTGGCCTTATCACATATATACACTTACACATATATCACGTTGGCCATTCGGTCTTATCACGTTTATACACTTTCACATTCATCACATTGGCCATTCGGTCTTATCACATGTATACACTTTCACATTCATCACGTTGGCCATTCGGCCTTATCACATATATACACTTACACATATATCACATTGGCCATTCAGCCTTATCACATTTATATGAATTATTCACATTTCATTCTATCTCATACTTGTCCTCAACACATATAAATATATGTATTTCCCATTCATTTCAAAATCATAATACAATCCTTACTTAAAGCTTCTATATGTCATTCGATCTTAAGCTAGATATCACACCTTGTCATTTTATT
The DNA here is from genome assembly GCA_020496765.1 of Gossypium stocksii. Lineage (NCBI taxonomy): Eukaryota > Viridiplantae > Streptophyta > Magnoliopsida > Malvales > Malvaceae > Gossypium > Gossypium stocksii. Next base: position 30,706,285 of record CM035624.1, read on the forward strand.
TCATCTTAAGTACAAAATCACATTAGTGAATTAATTCAAATACTTAAAATTTTCCATTCAGCCTTAGAACCTATCATGGCCACATCATATTTTATAATTTAGCCATTTGGCTTTAGCACATATAATAAACTCGTATCTTATATATCATCCTTGCAAATAGACCATAAAACATTTCTAATTATAATTCTTTCATTTTAACTTTCATATTAGGGCATAAGCATTTCTATAATAGTATCCATTAATCAAAATACAAAATAGGTTTAATTACTTAGAGGCTTACCTCAAGGTGGTTAAGTTATTACGGATCACTATTCCACTAATCCCGCATTCTTTTCTTTCCAAATTGGTCTCTCTTTGATCTTGAGCTTTGAATTTAAACAATTAAATTAGTTTTATCCTATTATCAAATTATCAAAATCAAAATACTAGTAATTTCATGCATGGCTACACACGGCACTATAACTTTATAATCATTTCAATTTAAACACATCACAAGCCTCATTCGGCCATTTCAAAGAATATCAATTCAATCATCCTTTAATATCAAAACGATATCTCATGTGTACTTGTTCCAAATAACCGAATGTCACTTAAAGAAATCAAGGTACATACAAAACAATTGTGTATAATTTAACCATTTAAGCATCCAACCTCACATTATACAAGCATAATACTAATATCGAATTCTTCTCTTGACTACTAGAAGCATAACCATCACATAGCTATTTCAAAGCTCATATACGGCACATTAACACCAACTTAACTCAATTCACAATTTCACTAGTGTATAATTTCATAGCCGAAACCTATAAAATCCTTGAATTTGTCTAAAGCACATAAATATTAAACTTCCTATTAAAAATAACTTGTAAAAACATCAACTAAGCATCAAATACTTAATTCCTTCATTCAAAAGAATATGGTCGAATATCCCCTTTTTGTTCAAAGAGTAGCATAAAACACATTTCGCATTTAACTATATCATGCCTTAATGTTAAGCATATTAGATAATGGTGCAAACATTAATTAACAAACAACATCATTAAATCAATTTAAATACACATTCGGCTAATACACAAACATATACCAATACTTTAAAAATTTGAAAGCTCACTTAATAACCATTACTACTCAAACATCAAACACTCTAATTAATTCATTCTAAACATGACCGAATATGAATCCTTTTTGTTTAACACCAAATTTTCCCTATTTCCTAGCTCAATTCAAAAATGGCATAGGAAAATTAATCAAAGATAATGTTTCTTTCCCAATTACACCTATACGGCAATCTTCATTTCGAACCTCAATGAAATATTTAAACTTAATCATCATTTCATCTCTCATTCTAGCACATATTAGGCTAACATATAAATATATACTATTAATTTAATTAGCAAAAATAATAAAAATGAACATAATCCTCACATTCTCCACAATAGCCGAATGTTACTACTCCATTTAGACAATCTTAACAAAATTTTACAATTAAACAAAATTATTAAACACATAGCACATTGCCGAATCTCCCATGGATTTCCTAATAGTCTATACTTTGTTATAAACATTCCTATGATCAAATTATGCTTCAAATATCCAAAATTTAAAGTACAAAACATCAAATTCAAATCCTTTGATCAACTATCATCCAAGGCCGAATGCCTCATCACCCTCAATTCTCAAAATTAAACTGTGGGTAGAAGAAGTTATGCCACAATCAACTCAAATACAAAAATAAATTTGTAAAACACCCAAACATACCTTTGAATTAATGCTATCACCATGGCTGAAATGATGAGCTTTATTTTTCCTCCCTCCTTTTATGGTTCGGCAAAGATGAGAAGAAAAAAAATCTCCCTTTGTTTTTTTTTTTTATCAAAAGTTTTCTTAATAAAAAACTTTTATATTATAATATATTTTATAATTTATAAACACTTATTTATTATTTTATCAATAAAACAAAATGTATTCAAAGTCATTCTATCATCATTATGCCGTCCACTACTAAAATAATGGGGAATTTGACATGCAAATCCCCATGTTTCAAGCCATGCAATATTTGGCCCCTTTTTAATTAACCTCACCTATTTTCACTATTTCACACATAAGCCCTTATTAATTAAATTCACATCCAAATGTCACAAATCAATAAATCATAATTTCACACATACAATTGCACATATAATAGGCACAAGTTATAACATTTAATAAATTTTTCGACTCGGTTTAGTGGTCCGAAACCACTTCTCGACTAGGGTCAGCATAGGGATGTTACATTAACTTTAGATCTTTTTATGTCAATCAATAGTTTAATTCTTGAAATCAGGGAACATGTGTCACCTTTTTTCAAAATAAGCGATGTCACCAAATTCTCAATATGGACACAAAAGTGACTGTCTCTAAATCACTAGTCGAACAATTCTTTTTAATGTAAGATTAACCGTATGAAAACATGAACCATCACTCTACATTTTAGTAATAAAACTCATTCCAATTCGTTCAATAGTGCATCACTAAAAAATCATAAATGCATTTACTCAATTCAAACTAAACTCAGAACCAGAGTTTCAGTTAATAATATCTTCAACCATTTTCAACTTGCTAACATACAGAGACCATCCAAATTTTATAAAAGTGACAACCATATCATTCAGAATAGCTTTAACTCATAATAACATCATTAGATTAAAACAAATCTAATAGCTATATCTCTGTACCATACTCTCTAGAATATCAATTCTCCATTCAGACTGTCCATCGATATGCTCATGAATGTACAAAATTTATTACCATAATTGAGGATTCTTTAACTACGTGTAACTCAAATCACACTTCAATCGACTAGCTCACTTTGATAAAAACAACCAAGTCTATTTCGACTATCAAATAATAACATAACAAAATGCTCCTTTCTTCATGCTATTTAAATAACTCAAACACACAATCTTTCAAAATTCTCTTATCATGCTAATCAAAGGCCCTTTACAACCGCATTATCTCAAAGTAGTAAGGATATCCCAATCGAATGCGTTGACTTCAATCAACTTACCTGGGCATTATACAAATTGGAGCTTGAGTTTCCACATCTATACCTTTGCCGATGTCAATTCCTTTCATGAAAATTAGGGAAATCTCGATACCAGAATCACCTTGTTCCTATGATCGAACCGGGAATACACCCATAATGGATAGTTATCACAAGTCAAAGAACACACTTTAAAGATGACCCATGATTGATAATTTTATGAAATAAAGAATGGTAGAAAAATCGAGATAAAGAAATCCAGGATACAATACCATACCGGAAGTCCGAGAACACAACTCATGAAAAGAGAATAAAGATCTTAATATTTCCTCAGAGAAAGCTAGAAGAGAAACACTGCTTACTGACTCTTGACTTCCATCATAATAGAGATAATTTATTTCCCGCATATATAAAACAAAACCATAATCAGTAGAAACATAAGAATAGTCTCACGTAATTTCTACCATCGACTTCAATCCAACATATTGGAATAGAATTCCAAAGAGATAAAGAAATGCCGATCATGAACCAACCAAACCAGTAGAACTTTCATCTAACATTATAGTTAGCTAGCATTCTCACAATATAAGAACTCCATCAAAAATTGAACAATCACACACATATCTCTGACGATAAAAGAACCAATAGAATACCCAAAAAAGATAATCATCTTCATTTCAACTATAACTATCACACAGAGACATCTTTACTACTCAATTAAAATTTTTCTGACTAATTCTATCATCAATTGCCTTGTATTATTCCATTCAGTAACAAAAAACAATTTGGGAAAATTTTCGCATACACATAATTTAGACATCTTATCTAAATAAGTCAGTTTGCCGAGATTAACTTTTTCTTTAACCGTGACATTACTTAATCTGAATAATCTCTAGAACAGTCTGATATCTCTTCCAGAACTATATTCACTTGCTAAACTATTCTCAACTTTGACTACATTCCAGTTATTCTGCTGCCAAACTCTTTAGTCTCGCACTTGTGAGTTCATTCAACATAAATCTCATGAAATCTTATTACAAAATACCCTATTGGTAAGGGGGTGAGGTTGTAAAGCCTCTAATTTGACTTTCATAAAAACACACATATGACTTAGCATTTATCAACCACATAATATTGCCACAATCATTTAATTCACTTTAAGAAAATTAACATACAGATTCCTGTTAAATGAACTTTCTAATTATTTCATTCAAACAAGTGCATATAAACACATATTCTTTCAATTTGAGTAAGATTACTTATCACATTCACTTAATCAAATAAGTTAGGCATATAACATCATATGGATATCGAACAAACATGGGCGAGCTTTTCACGACATAAACTTTGATAAAAGCCACCCCTTGCTGGTCATTTCATTCATCCCTCAATTCCACAACATTCTCTCATTCTCTCTTCCTTTCTCTCAACTTTTCTCTTTTCTTTTTTATTTCATTCCCCCTTCCTCTTGTGCTGATTTCTCCTCTTGGAAAAGAGGTGTTCTTCAGCCATCTTGGGTAGCAATCAAGGATTCATCGAAGCCTTGCTCGGCGAAGATAGCGGAGACGAAGAACGAAGCAATCAGTCAAGCCACGGAGAAACACCGGATTTACCTTTTTGTTCCCTATCTTTTTAATTTTTGTTGTTTTTATGATGAACATATCTATGAATATTATTATTGTTGAAATGGTTATTTTAATCAATATAGCTTGAATTTAATTCGTGTTGGGTTGATTATATTTTTCCTGCTTGACTTATTAAAGTTGTGTTTATACTGTTATAGGCCTTGGTAAAAATGCTTGATTAAGTAAAATCATGCCTAAGTTATTCTTGCATTATAATTGTTGGATAACTAATGAATTAATTATTAAATGCATTGAATTATAATTAATAGACTCAGTGCTTAATCAGTGCATGTTCATTATTCTAAGGTAGCTGAAGCTTGAATTAGAATTGTATTTGGCAATCCATATGCCTTGCATAACTTGTAAGATTGTTGTGATTAAATTGTTTCAAGGTATGGCTACCTTGTTACTTCACATAATCTTTTATATGTTTATTAAATTGAATTAATTTTTTGAATTGACATGGGAACATGCAAGAGATTAGTTGAATTTAATAAGTATGTATGAGCAATAGTTAGCAATTTTTCCAAGTTGCCATGAATTTATTCGTAACGGCATAAGCATGAATTTAATAATTCTAAGTTAAAAAGATATAATTAGTCCAACACAATTGTATCATCTTGATTAAATCTTTCTGAAATCGTGCATTAGAACTCTTTTGTTTTATTTAAATTGTTTACTTAGTTTTAATATCTTAGTTTATAAATCAACCTTTTAAACCAAAATATTTTTCCATCACCAAAGTGTTTTAAAATTAATTTCATAAATATTGCTTTTTACAGTCCCTATCGGTACGATAACTCGACATTTACTTGTCACTTTCTTACTTGTTACGACAGTGTACACTTGCACATTTCCGCTGTTCCAAGTACCCCAGCTGAGCGGGTAACTTGGGAGTTGTTTAAGACGGCCTTCAAAGGGAAGTACGTCGGGGCGAGCTCTGTGGATGCCCGAAGGAAGTAATTTTTGAACCTGACCCAGGGTAATAAGTCTGTTGTAGAGTACTGTGATAGCCCTATTTTGACCCTGGTCGGGAAGTGGTTTTGGGACCATAAAACTGAGTCAAAAAAATAATCAAATACTAAATCCTATGTCATTATTTTATAAAAATGCATGTGTGAAATTTTGGTGCATTAATTTTGTCATTTTGAATGTGAATTTTACTTAGAAGGACTTAAATAAGAAATTTTGAAAATGGGTGAGGCCAATTGAAGTGGCTGAATAACTTATAGATTAAAACATTGGGATTTGCATGTCAAATCTCCCATTTTTAATCTTAGTGCCGGCCATGAGGGTATTAGGTGAGTAAAATATGCATTTTATAATCAAAATTATGAAATAAAGTTTTATTTTAAGAAATAAAATGGTTAATAAAATAAAAAGAGGGTGAAAAGAACAAGGTGGTCTATTTTTATCTTATTCTTAGCCGAAACTTAGAGAAAAGAGAGAAGAAAATAAGTTAAAGCATTCGGCACCTTCTCATGTTAATTTAAGGTAAGTTTCATGTTAATTCTTTGAGATTTTTGTGAAATTTGTGAAAATAAGTTGAAGCTTGTGGTGATTTGAGCATTCGGCCAAGATATGGATGAATGAATTTGGTTGTTATTTTTGTGTTTTTATGAGTAGTAGGCATAATTGAAGTTGAGTGAGTTTAATGTGCATATTGTAGTTTAAGTGTTATGGGAATTCAGCTAACTTGATTGTGTGTATGAGCTTGCCGAATTTGAGATTTAAAGTTGTTAAAATGAATTGAATTATGCATTTGAAATTGTTTGAGTAATTAGATGGGCATTAAGATGTTGAACTAATGAAATTAGAAGTGCATGAAATTAACTTAATAATTCTATACTTGTTGTAGCTAAATGGATTAATATGACCTATTCGGTCATGGATGTTTATTTCTTTGATGTTGAATATATTGAAAATTGACAAGTTGTTAAGTATTTAAATTGTTAAGAAAGAAGAGTTGCTGAAATAGTTTTTAAGTAGTGTTTATAAAATGGTTGAGTGTGGTTGCCGAATGTGGAATAAGCAAATGGATTAAGGATAGAAATTAAACAATGTTTAAGGTAATGAAAGTAATAGGATAAATGTTCTTGGTTTATGAGATTATATTTTTGCTTGATGAATTTGTAAAATATATGTGGTTTATAAGATGACTTAGAATCAGATTTGTGTGTTTAATTTAGACTTAACATTGGTCAAATGTGGATGTGAGCTATAGGTTGGGTAATTTGTGGTGAAATAGTGGCATTAGAAGCATAAGGTAATAAAATTTGATATTTGTTGTGGAGAAGAAGTGTCTTGTAATCATCTTATTGGAATTAGTCCTTAGATAGATGGAAATTTATAATTGTCGTGTATGAGTAGTGGCCGAATGAAAAATTGTGACAAGGTTAAGATAGTGGTTGTGCTTATTTTGATAAGTAAAATGAGCATAAAATTCATGAAATTTTAAAGAATGGCAAAAACTAGTAATCGGATATGTGGTTATAAACATAATCTTTAATGTTCAATGCTTTGAGTTCTAAATTGTTGTGTGGATGGTTTTGGGATGATATTCGGTGATAGTATATTTCCTAAGAAGAGATGAAATGTGAAGTTAGATGTATTTAGGCCAATGTCGAATGCATCCTAATTTGTGTTCAAGCATAATAGTTAAAATACATTTTAATACAGAAGGAATTGAATTATTTTTTTATTTGGTGTTCAATTTAAGCTCAAGATCATAAAGAGTAAGGTTCGGCCAAAGGGAAAGCAAAGGAGGTTGAGTAGCTGATCGGAGTTGTTCATCTAACATAAGGTAAGTCATTAAGCGGTTAAACTTTGATTATTTCGTACATAAATGTTAAGTAAGTGTATTTGAAAAGTATTTCTTGAATATATATGTGCTTATATAATCGAATATGTGAGGTTGATGGGATTATTAAAGTCATATTGATATGTTAACAATTAGTATAGGGAAGGTGGCACTATGTGTGCGAATGAGGATGGCACTATGTGTGCAAATGAGGATGGCATTATGTGTGCGAATGAGAATGGCACTATGTTTGGGAATGAGGATGGCACTATGTGTACGAATGAGGATGGCACTATGTGTACGAATTTGTTAACCGAGCACTATGTGTGCAAGATTAGTTATGTGGCACTATGTGCAAAATGAGTTAAAAGAATACAAATTTCGAAAAGCACAAAAGATGTGTAAGTGGTATGTAGATGTGTCTCTACTTGTTAAATGCTAGTTCATAAGAGTTCGAGAAGTAAATTATAAGTATACGGTTGTATCTGATAAAGATTAAATAAGGTGTACAAGGTAGTTGACTTTTGAGTGCTTGATTTGAATGGGTGAGAAATAATTTAACTTGTGGTTGAGCTAAACAAATCTTGTAAATTGTAACCTAAGGAGCATTTAGTTTTTGAGGTAAAATGGTTGATACAAAGTTAACTATTATCTTCTTTTGTACTTACTAGTTTGAATTGCTCTATTAAATTGCTTATGACTTACTGAGTATTATCTCATTTGAGTTGTGGTTTATTTTCTTATAGATTCTTGATTTCATTGTGAGCTCGGGACCTTCACGGAAGTCATCACACTTATCCTCGTCATTTTGGTATCTTTAAAGAGACTTAAAGTTTTTAAACTATGGCATGTACAAGTAAGACCAATATATGATTTTGTGTTTTGAATGATGTAAATACCTATATGGTGTGCCAAGCGAAAATGGCACGTTATATATATATAGTCTTATGATTTTGAAATGATAAAGTTATGTTTATATTTTCATTAGTATAGTACCTTATATGAATTTCGAATCTTGTTGGTAATTTGAGATGTTGCTTAAATGTGAATGACTAGAAATTTCTTATTATATGTTAGCATTAATCTAGTTGATAAAATCGGCTTTGGTATTATATATGTATGCGTATTAAGATTTGTGAATTGGTTGTAAGTAGGTGTTGTTTATATTTAGCTTAAAGTAAAATTTATAATACGTATCGTGTTTGATCATGATCGTTCGTGAGTAATGGTTAATTATAAAGTTGAAGTTGATTTGGAACTGCCTAGTGCCTTATTCCGGTGACGGTTTTGGGCATAGAGGTGTTACAATTTTATTGGTATCAGAGCTACGGTTTAGTCAATTCTAGGACTAATGTAGCGCGTGTGAGTCTAGATATACATGCCATAGTGTGAAATTATAATAATGTGATGACTTTTGACAGTTAAAATTTTGTTTTCATTTAGTAAATAGAACCTAATCCCGAGCAAGCTATAGCGGATGACATTGAGAGTATAGCGCCTGCTCCCATGCAAGGGATGGTGCCGGTTGATTCTCAACCTTCTGCGAGCAACCCAGATGATGGAACTAAGCAAGCCTTCTTTTTTATGATGAATGAGTGGTTTGCTCAATATGCTCGAACAAATCCGGCTGTTCAACAACCTCCAAACCCTAATAACCCTCCCCTAGTATCTGTAATGCCTACGACCACTGATCTGATGAGATCAAACAAACCCCCTGTTGATAAGATCAGGAAGTATGGGGCTGAGGAGTTTAGAGCCACAGCTAATGATGATGTTGAGAAAGCTAAATTTTGGCTTGATAACACCATCCGTGTCTTTGACGAGCTATCCTGCACACCCGAGGAGTGTTTGAAATGCGCTATATCCTTATTATGAGATTTAGCTTATTACTGGTGGAGAACTCTGAGTTCGATCGTTTCGAAAGAACGGATTACGTGGGATTTCTTTTAGGTAAAGTTTCGCAAGAAATATATCAACCAGAGATTCATTGATCGAAAGCGTAAAGAATTTCTTAAACTTAAACAAGGCCGTATGACTGTAGCTGAATATGAGCGGGAGTTTGTGAGACTCAATCGTTATGCTCGAGAATGTGTTGCTGATGAAGTTGCCATGTGTAAAAGATTTGAAAAAGGTTTGAATGAAGACTTGAAGCTGCTTGTGGGTATTCTTGAAATAAAAGAGTTCGTAATACTGGTTGAACGAGCTTGCAAGGCTGAAGAGCTCAGAAAAGAGAAAAGAAAAGCCGAATTTGAAGCTAAAGATTTCCGTAAGAGAACAGCGAGTAAAGCTTCTTTCTCATCTGTAAAGAAGTTTAGAGACGACAGTAATAGATCAAAGGCTTCTGTAGGGATTTCTATTCGAGAGTGACCTCTAGCGGATCCTCGAGCTACCTCGGTAGCTAGTATTGGCAGTAATCGACAAGATAAACCTGATTGTCTATAGTGTGGTAGACGACATGTGGGTGAATGCTGGGGCAAGTCGATCAACAGAGCTTGTTATAGATGTGGTTCACGAGATCATTTCATTCGAGATTGCACGGAACCTGATGAAAGAAATAAGATACGAAATGCAAGTTTGAGTGGTGCAACAGCTAGGGGTAGACCACCGAGAAACATAAGAGGCAGGAGTAGTAACCAGAGAGGGAATTCTGATGCAGCGGTTCGATCCTAGGCTCGTACACCCGCCAGAGCCTATGCCATTTGCGCACGAGAGGAGGCATCCTCCCCTAATGTAATCACTGGTACATTCACTCTCTTTGATACTAGTATACTTGCTTTGATTGATCCTGGTTTGACTCATTCATATGTGCGTGAAACTTTAGTATCCAGTAAGACTCTAACTATTAAGTCTACTGAGTTTGTAACACGGGTGTCAAATCCTTTGGGTCAGTATGTGTTGGTTGATAAGGTGTGTAAGAAATGCCCCCTGATAATTTGAAATTCCTATTTTTCAACTGATTTGATGTTATTACCCTTTGATGAGTTCGATATTATTCTCAGAATGGACTAGTTAACCGTACATAACGCAGTGGTGAATTGCAAGTGAAAGACAGTAGAATTGCGTTGTTCGAATGGTAAAATGATTCTAGTTGAATCTATTGATCAGAGTGGGTTACCGATGATGATATCTTCTGTGTTGGCTCGAAAATATGTGAAAAAGGGCTGTGAAGCTTATATTGCATATGTACTGGATAGCAAGATATCGGAACGAAAGCTTGAAACTGTGCCTGTGGTTTGTGAGTATCCGGATGTGTTTCCTGAGGAATTACCAGGATTGCCACCTGTTAGAGAAGTTGAGTTCAACATAGAGTTGGTTCCAAGTACGACTCCGATTTCGATTACTCCGTATCGTATGGCACCGACTGAGTTGAAAGAATTGGAATCTCAATTACAAGAGTTAACCGACAGAGGCTTTACGCGACCCAGCTTCTCACCCTGGGGTGCACCAGTCCTATTCGTGAAGAAGAAAGACAGAACTATGCGAATGTGCATCGATTATTGTCAACTGAATAAAGTTACGATAAAGAATAAATATCCGTTGCCGCGATAGATGACTTATTTGATCAATTGAAAGGAGCTTCAGTGTTTTCAAAGATTGATTTGCGATCTGGCTATTATCAGTTGCGAGTTAGAGATTTAGATGTGCCTAAGACCGCATTTAGAATGAGGTACGGACACTATGAGTTTCTAGTGATGCTGTTTGGGCTTACTAATGCCCCCGCGATTTTCATGGATCTGATGAATCGGGTGTTCAGACCATATTTAAATCGATTTGTGGTTGTGTTCATAGATGATATTCTAATTTATTCTCATAATGAGTCTGAGCATGCTGAACACTTGAGACTCGTGCTTCAGATTTTGTGAGATCATCATCTTTATGCAAAATTCAGAAAATGTGAGTTCTTGTTGCGCGAGGTCAGCTTTCTGGGACATATTGTGTCCGCTTCGGGTATTCGAGTCGATCCGAATGAAATTTTAGCCATTCTTGACTGGAAGCCTCCAAGGAATGTTTCTGAAGTTCGTAGCTTTTGGGCCTCGCTGGGTATTATCGAAGATTCGTTAGAGGTTTCTCGATGATCGCAACACCATTGACGAAATTGCTTCAGAAAGATATCAAGTTTGAGTGGTCTGAGAAATGTTAGATAAGTTTCAACCAGCTAAAAACCCTTTTGACGGAAGCTCCAGTGTTAGTTCAGCCAGAGTCCAGTAAAGAATTTGTAGTTTACAGTGATGCTACATTGAGCGGTTTGGGTTGCGAGTTGATGCAAGAAGGTAGAGTTGTCGCGTATACTTCGAGACAACTAAAGCCTCACGAGAGAAACTATCCGACGCATGATCTCAAATTAGCTACTATCGTGTTCACTTTAAAACTTTGGCATCATTACTTATTTGGAGAGAAATGCCGTGTTTATTCTGATCATAAAAGCTTAAAATACTTAATGACTTAGAGAGACTTGAATTTAAGACAACGACGGTGGCTTGGATTGCTGAAAGATTACAAACTTGTCATTGATTATCATCCGGGTAAGGCAAATGTAGTTGCCGATGCTCTCAGTCAAAAATCACTATTTGCATTGCGGATGATGGATGTGCACTTGTCTATGTCTGCTGATGATGTGATAATAGCAGAACTAAAAACAAGACCCGTGTTAATTCAACAAATCAGTGAGGCTCAGAAAACAGATGGTGAGTTGGTTGATAAACGGACTCAGTGTGCTTCGAATGTAAATTCAGAATTTTAAATTGATGATAATGACTGTTTGAGATTCAGAGGTCGATTGTGTGTTCCGAAGAATTCAGAGATTATTTCAACGATTTTGAGTGAAGCTCATAGCAGTAGAATGTCTATTCACCCGGGTAGCACAAAAATGTATAATGATCTGAAAAGTCAGTATTGGTGGCACGGTATGAAACGAGACATCTCTGATTTTGTTTCTAAATGTTTGATATGCCAGCAAGTGAAAGTAGAACATCAGGTGCCTTCGGGATTGTTACAGCCGATTATGATACCCGAGTGGAAATGGGATCATGTCACGATGGACTTTGTATCTGGTCTACCGTTGACTCCGAGCAAGAAAGATTCAATCTGGGTTATCGTTGATAGATTGACTAAATCCACTCATTTTATTCCCGTTCGTACCGATTACTCACTTGATAAATTGGTTGAGTTGTATATTTTCCAGATCGTGAGATTACACGGAGTGCCCACTTTTATTATTTTGGATAGAGATCCGAGGTTTACATCACGATTTTGGAAGAAATTGCAAGAGGCATTGGGTACTAAGTTGCATTTTAGCACCACCTTTCATCCCCAAACCGATGGTCAATTGGAACGAGTTATTCAAATACTTGAGGACATGATGAGATGTTGTATTCTCGAGTTTAGGGACTCGTGGGAATGATACTTACCTTTGATTGAATTTGCTTACAACAATAGCATTCAATCAAGTATCAAGATGGCATCATACGAGGCATTATACGGTCGTAAATGCTGTACACCACTGTTTTGAACCGAACTAAATGAAAATAAAATATACGGGGTTGATTTGATCAGAGAAGTAGAGGAAAAGGTGAAAATAATTTGTGATAGTCTGAAAGCAGCATCGGATCGTCAAAAATCATATGCAGATTTGAAGCGCAAGGACATTGAATATCGGATTGGTGACAAAGTATTTCTGAAGGTCTCACATTGGAAAAAGTTACTCCGATTTGGCCGTAAAGGTAAATTGAGTCCGAGATTCATAGTGCCGTATAAGATCTCAGAACGGGTTGGACCAGCTGCATATAGATTGATTTTACCTCCCGAACTCAAAAAGATTCACGATGTTTTTCATGTCTCGATGCTCCGTCGATATAGATCCGACCCTTCACATGTGATCAACCCATTGGAAATTGAAATTCAGTCCGATTTGAGTTATAAAGAAGAACCAGTCAGTATTTTGACTCGAGAGGTGAAAGAATTGAGAAATAAGAAAATTCCACTAGTTAAAGTATTGTGGCTCAAACATGGAGTCGAAGAAGCGACCCGGGAGCTCGAGGACTCAATGAGAACACGTTACCCAATCTATTCATCGGTAAGATTTTTCGGGGACGAAAATTCCTAAGGGGGAGAGTTGTGACAGCTCTATTTTGACCCTAGTCGGGAAGTGGTTTCGGGACCATAAAACCGAGTCACAAAAATAATTAAATACTAAATTCTATGTCATTATTTTATAAAAATGCATGTGTGAAATTTTGGTGCATTAATTTTGTCATTTTGAATGTGAATTTTACTTAGAAGGACTTAAATGAGAAATTTTGAAAATGGGTGAGGCTAATTGGAGTAGCCGAATAACTCATAGATTAAAACATGGGGATTTGCATGTCAAATCTCCCATTTTTAATCTTAGTGCCGGCCATGAGGGTATTAGGTGAGTAAAATATGCATTTTATAATGAAAATTATGAAAAAAAGTTTTATTTTAAGAAATAAAATGGTTAATAAAATAAAAAGAGGGTGAAAAGAACAAGGTGGTCCATTTTTATGTTCTTCTTAGCCGAAACTTAAAGAAAAGAGAGGAGAAAATAAGTTAAAGCATTCGGCACCTTCTCATGTTAATTTAAGGTAAGTTTCATGTTAATTCTTTGAGATTTTTGTGAAATTTGGTTAATGGTTAGGTCCTTGAGTTAGCCCATGTATAAAATTTGACTCTTGTGGTGATTTGAGCATTCGGCCAAGATATGGATGAATGAATTTGGTTGTTATTTTTGTGTTTTTATGAGTAGTAGGCATAATTGAAGTTGAGTGAGTTTAATGTGCATATTGTAGTTTAAGTGTTATGGGAATTCAGCTAACTTGATTGTGTGTATGAGCTTGCCGAATTTAAGATTTAAAGTTGTTAAAATGAATTGAATTATGCATTTGAAATTGTTTGAGTAATTAGATGGGCATTAAGATGTTGAACTAATGAAATTAGAAGTGCATGAAATTAACTTAATAATTCTATACTTGTTGTAGCTAAATGGATTAATATGACCTATTCGGTCATGGATGTTTATTTCTTTGATGTTGAATATATTGAAAATTGACAAGTTGTTAAGTATTTAAATTGTTAAGAAAGAAGAGTTGCCGAAATAGTTTTTAAGTAGTGTTTATAAAATGGTTGAGTGTGGTTGCCGAATGTGGAATAAGCAAATGGATTAAGGATAGAAATTAAACAATGTTTAAGGTAATGAAAGTAATAGGATAAATGTTCTTGGTTTATGAGATTATATTTTTGCTTGATGAATTTGTAAAATATATGTGGTTTATAAGATGACTTAGAATCAGATTTGTGTGTTTAATTTAGACTTAACATTGGCCGAATGTGGATGTGAGCTATAGGTTGGGTAATTTGTGGTTAAATAGTGGCATTAGAAGCATAAGGTAATAAAATTTGATATTTGTTATGGAGAAGAAGTGTCTTGTAATCATCTTATTGGAATTAGTCCTTAGATAGATGGAAATTTATAATTGTCGTGTATGAGTAGTGGCCAAATGAAAAATTGTGACAAGGTTAAGATAGTGGCTGTGCTTATTTTGATAAGTAAAATGAGCATAAAATTCATGAAATTTTAAAGAATGGCAAAAACTAGTAATCGGATATGTGGTTATAAACATAATCTTTAATGTTCAATGCTTTGAGTTCTAAATTGTTGTGTGGATGGTTTTGGGATGATATTCGGTGATAGTATATTTCCTAAGAAGAGATGAAATGTGAAGTTAGATGTATTTAGGCCAATGTCGAATGCATCCTAATTTGTGTTCAAGTATAATAGTTAAAATACATTTTAATACAGAAGGAATTGAATTATTTTTTTTATTTGGTGTTCAATTTAAGCTCAAGATTATAAGGAGCAAGGTTCGGCCAAAGGGAAAGCAAAGGAGGTTGAGTAGCTGATCGGAGTTGTTCATCTAACATAAGGTAAGTCATTAAGCGGTTAAACTTTAATTATTTCGTACATAAATGTTAAGTATGTGTATTTGAAAAGTATTTCTTGAATATATATGTGCTTAAATATTCGAATATGTGAGGTTGATGGGATTATTAAAGTCATGTTGATATGTTAAGAATTAGTATAGGGAAGGTGGCACTATGTGTGCAAATGAGGATGGCACTATGTGTGCGAATGAGGATGGCATTATGTGTGCGAATGAGAATGGTACTATGTGTGCGAATGAGGATGGCACTATGTGTGCGAATGAGGATGGCACTATGTGTGCGAATTTGTTAACCGAACACTATGTGTGCGAGATCGGTTATATGCACTATGTGTGCGAAATGAGTTAAAAGAATACAAATTTCGAAAAGCACAAAAGATGTGTAAGTGGTATGTAGATGTGTCTCTACTTGTTAAATGTTAGTTCATAAGAGTTTGAGAAGTAAATTATAAGTATATGGTTGTATGTGATAAAGATTAAATAAGGTGTACAAGGTAGTTGACTTTTGAGTGCTTGATTTGAATGGGTGAGAAATAATTTAACTTGTGGTTGAGCTAAACAAATCTTGTAAATTGTAACCTAAGGAGCATTTAATTTTTGAGGTAAAATGGTTGATACAAAGTTAACTATTATCTTCTTTTGTACTTACTAGTTTGAATTGCTCTATTAAATTGCTTATGACTTACTGAGTATTATCTCATTTGAGTTGTGGTTTATTTTCTTATAGATTCTTGATTTCATTGTGAGCTAGGGACCTTCACGGAAGTCATCACACTTATCCTCGTCATTTTGGTATCTTTAAAGAGACTTAAAGTTTTTAAACTATGGCATGTATAAGTAAGACCAATATATGATTTTGTGTTTTGAATGATGTAAATACCTATATGGTGTGCCAGGCGAAAATGGCACGTTATATATATATAGTCTTATGATTTTGAAATGATAAAGTTATGTTCATATTTTCATTAGTATAGTACCTTATATGAATTTCGAATCTTGTTGGTAATTTGAAATGTTGCTTAAATGTGAATGACTAGAAATTTCTTATTATATGTTAGCATTAATCTAGTTGATAAAATAGGCTTTGGTATTATATATGTATGCGTATTAAGATTTGTGAATTGGTTGTAAGTAGGTGTTGTTTATATTTAGCTTAAAGTAAAATTGATAATGGGTATCATGTTTGATCATGATCGTTCGTGAGTAATGGTTAATTATAAAGTTGAAGTTGATTTTGAACTGCTATTCTGGTGACGGTTTTGGGCATCGGGGTGTTACAAGTACGAGGCTGAGTTCGTAAGGTTAAGCTGGTATGCTAGTGGAATTGTCGCTACAGAGTATGAACGTAGCATATGACTCGAGGATGGCCTCTCGAATGAGCTTAGGGTGCTGATTGCTCCGTAGAGGGAGCGCGACTTTGCTGCTTTAGTGGAAAAGGCTAAGATAGCCGAGAAGGTGAAACGTATGGAGTGACAGAATCGTGAGAAGGATCAAAATTGTTTTAGGAGGGATTCTGGACCCTCGGGTGCTGCGGGTAGAAATGTCAAAAGGGCTAGAGTGGACGAACCAGTTTGGGCAGTTCCGGTGAATGTGGTTTGACCGCAGGCTTGCAGGGATTATGGTAGAGTACATCTGGGAGAGTGTTGGAAGCGTACTAGGGCATATTTCTGGTGTGGGTCCAAGGAGCATAGAGTAAATGACTGCTCTCAGAGGCCAGCTCAGACGCAAGCTACTGAACAGGGGGTTGCTCAACCAGTGCGAGGTGGACCACAACCGCCGAGAGGCCGTGGTCAAGGTAAGGGAGGCAATGGAAATGGTCGTGGATGTGGAGCACCGGGTAGGGGTGCTGGAAATGCTGAGGGTTGTTAACCGGCATTGGTCTATGCTGCTCATCATCGAGAGGAGGGTGACGCGCCTGACATCATAACCAGTACATTTTTTATTTCTAGCATGCCATGCACTGCCTTGATAGATATTGGTTCTACCCATTCCTATGTTTCATGTGATGTATCTGGGGCATTGAGTGTGCGCTCTAAGGAAACTATGAGTGGGGTAACAGTGATAAGTCCACTGGGTCACTTGGTTAGGGTAGACAAACCCTTTAGTGATGTGCCTTTAGAGACTCAAAGTTGGATTTTCTCTGCGGATTTAATGGAGCTACTGTTTGGAGAATTCAATCTCATATTAGAAATGGACTGGCTAGTTAAGCATAGGGCAACTCTGGATTACGCTGCTAAACGGATAGTGTTAAAGACTATGGAGGATGAGGAGGTGATGGTTATAGGAGAGCAAAGAGATTACTTGTCCAATGTTGTCTCGGCCTTGAGAGTTGAGAAGCTGATTCGCAAGGGTTGCGAGCCATATTTGTCATATGTAAGTCAGTCAGATACTGAGGGTGTGATTGTAGGAGAGGTTAAAACCGTCAAGGAGTTTCAAGATATCTTTCCAGAGGAGCTTCCTGGGTTGCCTCTGAATTGTGAAGTCGAATTTGGAATTGACTTGTTGCCTGGAATGACTCCAGTGTCCATCGCACCTTACAGGATGGCACCGAAGAAGTTAGTGGAGTTGAAAGCACAAATCCAAGAGGTGTTGGACAGAGGCTTTATTAGGCCAAGTGTGTCTCCTTGGAGAGCACCGGTGCTACTCGTGAAGAAGAAGGATGGGATGATACGGATGTACATTGATTACCATCAGTTGAACAAACTAACGATTAAGAACAAGTATCCTTTGCCAAAGATCGACGACTTGTTTGACTAGTTGAGAGGAGCTTCGGTATTTTTCGAGATCGATATTTGATCTGGATATCACCAGTTAAGGGTCAAAGAGGTGGATATTCATAAGACGACATTCAGAACTCGGTATGGTCATTACGAGTTTCTAGTAATGCCGTTTGGATTGACGAATGGACCTGCGGCTTTCATGGATTTGATGAATCGGGTATTCCAACCTTACTTAGATCGATTCGTGGTTGTCTTCATAGACGATATTCTGGTCTACTCGAAAATCAAGGAGAAGCATGATAAGCATCTCTGTATCGTTTTACAAGTGTTGAGGGAGAAGTAATTGTATGCGAAATTCAGCAAGTGTTAATTTTGGTTGCGAGAGGTGACATTTTTAGGTCAGGTTGTTTCTGCTGAGGGGATTAGGGTGGATCCTCAGAAAATTGAGGCAGTTTTGGAATGGAAGCCACCAAAATCTTTGTCAGAAATTCAGAGTTTTCTAGGTTTGGCAGGGTACTACAGAAAGTTTGTAGAAGGATTTTCATTGATTATGGCACCGTTAACGAAACTTTCGAGGAAAGAAGCACCATTTGTATGGAGTGAGAAACAGCAAGAGGCTTTCAACAAGTTGAAGAAAGTTTTGACTGAGGTGCCAGTATTGATTCAGCTGGAGTCTGGGAAGGATTTCACTGTGTACAGTGATGCATCACATGTTGTTTGGGCTGTGTGCGGATGCAAGAGGGTAAGGTGGTCGCTTATGCATCGCGATAGCTTAAGCCTCACGAAGTGAACTACCCTACGCATGATCTGGAATTGGAAGCAGTGATTTTTGTACTAAAGATTTGGAGACACTACTTGTATGGAGAAAAGTGTATTATATACACGAATCATAAGAGTCTCAAGTATTTGTTGACTCAGAAGGAGTTGAACCTTAGGCAACAAAGATGGATAGAGTTGCTTAAGGATTACAACTATTCTATCGAGTATCACCTAGGTAAAGCAAATGTGGTGGTTGATGCACTGAGTAGGAGAGCTGTAACTGAGTTGAGAGCAATGTTTGCTCGTCTGAGTATGACGATGCTAGCTTGTTAGCAGAATTACAAGTAAGACCATCTTGGATAGAGCAGATTAAGGAAAAGCAGTTAGAGGATGAGTCACTAGTTCCTTGATTCCAACAAGTTGAGAATGATGAGACTTCTGATTTTGGACTGAATAGTGAAAGAGTTCTGTGCTTTCAAGAAAGAGTTTGTATTTTGAAGGACTCTGACTTGAGGCAGTCAATTCTGAAAGAGGCTCATAGCGGACCTTGAGCCATGCATCCTGGAAGGAATAAGTTGTATCAAGATTTACGAGAGTTGTACTAGTGGCCAGGAGTTAAGCATGAAGTAACGAATTTCGTAGGCAAGTGTCTGCCATGCCAGCATGTGAAAGCTGAGCATCAACTGCCTCCTAGACTTCTGCAACCGGTGAAGATTCCACTTTGGAAGTGGAAGAGGGTAACCATGGACTTTGTGAGTGGGCTACCTTTGACGCCTACCAAGAAAGACTCGGTTTGGGTGATTGTGGATAGGTCAACCAAATTTGCTGATTTCATACCTGTCTGAACCAATTACTCACTTCAAAAGTTAGCCAAATTGTATGTGGCAGAGATAGTGCGACTTCATGGACTGCCAGTTTCGATTATTTTTTATCAGGATCCAAGGTTTATATCTTGATTTTGGCAAAAGTTGCGTGAGGCGTTGGGTACACAGTTAGATTTCAGCACTGCTTTTCACCCCTAGACAGATGGACAGTTGGAAAGGGTGATTCAAGCTTTGGAGGACATGTTGAAGGGATGTGTTATCGACTTCCGAGGTAGTTGGAAGGATTACTTGCCATTAGCAGAGTTTGCTTACAACAACAGCTATCAGGCGATTATTCGAATGGCCCCATATGAGGCGTTGTATAAACGAAGGTGTCCTACGCCTACCTGTTGGACAGAATTGGGAGAACATCAGGGTCTTGGGCCAGAGTTGGTTGCAAATACAGAAGACAAGGTTAAGCTGATCAGGGATCAGTTAGAGGAAGCATCTGATAGACAAAAATCTTATGCCGACTTAAAGCGTAAGGAAATTGAGTACGCAGTGGGAGATATGGTTTTCTTGAAGGTCTCACCTTGGAAGAAGATATTAAGGATTGGTAAGAAGGGCAAGTTGAGTCTGCGGATTATCGGGCCTTATTGAGTTCTTAAACAGGTAGGTCCGGTAGCTGGATAGGATTCACGATGTCTTTCATGTTTCCATGTTAAGACGGTATCGATCTGATCCTTCTTATGTCGTACCGGTAGAAGAGATTGAGGTGAAAGCTGACTTGACTTTTGAAGAAGAACCTATGCAGATTTTGGACTGTGATATCAAAGTGTTAAGAAAAAAGTCAGTTCCGTTGGTGAAAGTGCTTTGGCGCAATCATGGCAGAGAAGAAGCTGCGTGGGAGCCAGAAGAGACAATTCGTAAACACTACCCTCACTTGTTGGGACCAGGTAAATTTTGAGGCCGAAATTTCTTTAAGGGGGGTAGAGTTTAACGCCTTAGATTTCGAGATTTTTGAGATTTTGCTTGAATTTAATTTTTGTTTGTGTGGATGTGCTAAATTATGTTTTAAGTGTGTTAGTGGGCCTTTAGAAGGCTTAGGCTTAAGTTAAAACCTAGTAGAATTTTAAAATTTTAGACATAAGGGAGAAGGGGCTTTGACTAAGTGGGCTTTTTAAAAAAAATGTTGGTAATTTAAGACACAAGATGACCTGTGGTAAGGTGCCAATGTAACGCCACTTAGAACACAACACAGTCGTGTGGAAGCTGTGCAAGGGCTAAGGTTCAAATCTCATGGTAAGCAATGTGATGTTTTATTTTTAGTGCATGTGCAAGGCATGTGGTGGACTCCAAGTGAAACTCTGATTGAAGGAGTTTGAAGTGCACATGGGATTGAGTCAAGGAGGGATAAGGGGAGAAAAGTTAGGAAATTTGAATGGGAAGTAAGTGATGGCAGAATAAGAGTCTCTTGGGAAGCAAATTGGCTAGGGTTCCTAGAGGTAACATTTTTGGCATTTTGATAGGAGTGTGCCGATTTCTCCTTCTGATTTCTTCGGGTTTTGCCTTGTAGTAACCTTCAGTACTAGCTAGTTAAGGGTTAGGGGTGCCGACCATAACTTTCTTGTCACCAAGTTCTTCTCCTATCTTTTTTAAAAAGCCGAAATCCCGAAAGTGTTAGGTCTCTTTTGCCGATTTACCTAAAGCAGAATCTCATCACCTTTCTCCCAAAAGCAGAACCAAGTATTTTCCTCCCCTCTCTTCACTCTCTTCTCTTCTTCCTCACCTCTTCTCCACAGATTAAAGTAACTATTCTTTTCTTGAAACTTTCTAGCCTATTGTTCCAAAAAGCCAAAACTCGAGTTATTAACACACACCTAGCTGATTCCTTCCTTGACCAAATCTTTCTCATCTTTATTTGAAAGCAAACTGAAATCTCTTCCCAACCTCTTTTCTTTTCTTTCATCCTCTTCTCTTCCAAAACAAGAAAAACTGAAACTTTAACTCTTCGAGTGACCTCTTCTCAATCGACACTCTTTTCTTTTTCTCAGTGGATTCATTCAACCTCTTTGATCCATTCTTGGGATTTAGTTAAGAAGTGGGTAGATCTGAGATTAGACGGGTGGAATTAGCATCTGGCATCGATCTAGCAAAGACCGTGGTAAGTGTTCGAATCCTTTCTCTCATATTCTAATGATTTATGAAAAGTCGAAAACCCCTAACCTTCTTGGGTAAAATCGATTTTGACTTCCTTTGAGAGGAGTATCTATTGAGTTTTCTTTTTGATCTCGTGTTTGTTAAGTGTGGTAAAGGGGCGATCTAGCAAGGAGAAGTGGAGACTAGGGCCATTAAGGCAATCTAGATCTAGATCTAGTGGTTAGAGTCGACAAAGGTAAGAGACTAATGATGCTCTATTATGGCCGAATAGGTACAACAAGTTGATAGTGATTATTTAATTGGATCTTTAGTTAACAATGCACTTCAAAAAATTGTAGGTTAATTTGGTGCGAATCTCGACGTAGTATATTTCAAATCAGGTGTGTAATCGACACCCTCTAGTAGACTAGATCAGCAAAAGCTGAAAAGTCAAAATGCCAAAATTCTGGCATTTCAAGGGCTTGCGAGCGTGCGAGCGCTTGTGGGCCTGTTGAAATGGTAAAGTTGGTAATCATGATGGTAAGATGGTCGTGTGCGTGAATTCATTCAAGTTGATGGTTTTGGGCCTCATAAGGCCCGAATTTGGGCCCAATGGGCTTACGGGCCCATATGGGTGAAAATGAGCGGTGAGCATATTTTGGTAGTCTGACTGTTAAATTTGCTAAATCTACTAAAACGAATGTAAAATTTGGACTTAGTGGGCTGTAGTAGCTGTGGACTCTATTAGGCCCATTAGGGGTTTGAGGGCCCGATGACTCTGTATTAATAAAATATATTTTAGTAATGGTAAAGGGTGTGTACTTATATTTGGCTAACAATAGGTAAAGTATAATTTAACATGCCTATAATATGTTTTGCTCGTGATTCGATCATTAATGGTAAGTTGTTAAGTTAAATATTGGAATTTAAAATGTGCCAAATATGTGGTTTATGAATTTGGTAAATGATAAATAGGTATTTTGGATATTTCATTATTCAAGAGAAATTGAAATTATGGTATGATTTGATTCGACACTTATGTATAAAATTGGTAGTTTTTATTTTGGAAAAATGTGCATAATTTGGTAAAACTAAATTTTATACTACATCATTATGTGATAATGTTAATGCCGTATATATATTTATGTTTAATATATCATGTGGTTTGGCTAGACTTAGTAAAATGTGATTAAGTGCATAATTATAATTAGTTTTTTTTTGAAAAGTAGATAATAAAATAGTTTTATATGATTGGAAGTCTTAATTTATGATCTGTATATGAAATGAATTATATTTAATTTTAAGTTAAGCATTTGATTACCATGACTCATTGGTTATATATTTGAATATGAAATTTTGGGAGGTATATGTATTATAGTAGCAAAACATGTTTAATTTTAATTAGTTAAATGGTTCATATGTGCGCATTTGATTTTTATGAATTGAAAAATGGTTGCTATTCAAGTTGGTATTCAGATGCCATGAAATGATGGACATATGCTTTGAACATTGAATTGATGAAGTATAAGAAATAGGATATTGATATTACTTATTTGGTTTGAATATTTGAATAAGTAAATGGTAATGACTTGGTTGAGTTTCGGGGCATGATTTGTAATGTGAAATTGGTTTATGCAATTAAGAGAAATGTGTTTTTGTTCGATAATGCCTCGTAACCCTAACCGACGATGTATACTAATTAAGGGGTGTTACATTTGGTTGGTATCAAAGCTATGGTTTAGTCGTTTCTAAGACTACCATAGTGCTTGTGAGTCTAGCTATACATGCCACATCTAACCTGTGATAGTGTGATATCTCCCGACTCTAACGAAAATTGTTTGGGTGACATAGATAAGTTTTCCAATCGAGCTAATTCTGACAGAACGGAATGTGTGCTCAAATGTTTGAGTGAAAATGTGTTGATGATGAGTTGAGACTCATAAAGATATGAATAAGAATACAAGTTATTTTGTTATTGATAAATGATGAATTGATATAAGTATCTGAGCTGTGATACGTGATCTATGATTACTATAAGAATGCTTTGATTGTGATTTAGTGATTTGAGTTAGCATATGAATTATATGGATATTTGATAAGTACAAAAGTGATTAAAAGCAAAGGTTTATTAAATGATTTGAAAATGTGAAATCAGTATCGAATTGGATATTTGTGATAGTATGTGTTATGTGCAAGTTAAATTTGAGGCTTTACTACCCTCACCCCCCTTATCAGTAAAATGTTACTTTGAATTCTGTAAGATTTTGGGTTGAATAAAATTAATAGAGTAGAGTTACAGAGATTTGTGCATGAAAGATTACTAATGTGGTAAGAAAAGAGAATGAATTAGCAAAGGAAGACAGTACTAAAAGAGATATGGGATAGTTCTGAAGATTATTCAGATTATGCAAAGTCACTATTACAGAAGAAATTAACTTTGATTAAATGACCTACTTAGGTATGTTATCTAAAGAAAATTTTAGCTAGAAGCTTTTCTGAATTAATTTCTGTTAGTGAAGGGATAATATGAAAATTTTTTATGACAAAATTAGACAGTTGAATAATAATTGAATTGTCTTAATGGATGAGTGCAATGATTATAGTCAGGAAGCTATTATGAATCTTTTTGGACATTCTATGTGTACATTTATCCTCAGAAGTTTGTGTGATTTTTTAATTCTAGAAAGAATTCTTATTGTATGAGAACGTTAGCTAAACATACTAATAGATGAAAGTATCTTTGGTTTGTTTAGGTTATGTTTGACATTTCTATGTCCATCTCTAATATTTATTTCATTGTGCAAACATGATAATCGAGGGGAAAATCTGTTGAGGCTAATATTCTGTTTCTACTGGCTATTGTTTTGTTGAACATATGTAAAGATTATATTGTTTTTGTTACTATGGATTTCAGCATTTATGAGTGGCATTGTTGTTTTTAGACATTTTATGGGATATCATCGGAATTGATATCATTCTATATGGGTTGTAATTTTTCGATATTCTGTGTAACTTTAGATGTTGAAATTTGGAAGTACTGTAATACTGTCATCAGCTTTATAGAAGTTGTGATTCAGCCTAAGTGAATAAAAAGTTTATGATTCACAGTCCTGCATTAATGAATGGAATCAAGTATGTTTTGATGAAAGAATGTACAGAGATATCTTGTGGTTCCGTACAGTTAAAGCTGCATGAAAAGAGTTTAAAATGTCTGAGGTTGCAGAGCGAGACCTGAACTTCGCATAGCAAAGATAGCTAGAATAGTTGAAAAGTTTTGATTTAGTAGGTGATTCTTATATGAGAAAATGATTCTAGTTTTGGATGTTCTAAATGGGAAACTTTTGTGTGCTTTTCAACAATAAATACGTGATTGAACTTATCGGATGATGAATATATGTTAGTTGGGTTAAAAGTTAAATTGATGCTTATTAAATGAATTCGTGAAACTTAGAAATGTGATATTAATTTGTAAGCTATAAAAGGGTTCAGTATAAATTGATTTCTATTTCAGAACTTCAGATGTGGAATCGGTAATTGAGTTGTTGTTCGAGATAGAGTGTGTATATTGAGAAGCTCTGAGATTGTATAACCACTGTTACAGGTAGCTCACTATGTCAGTTAGTCTGTTCATGAGGAAATAACAAGGTGCATGATAATCTAAAAAAGTGGTATTGATGAATGAGTATAAAATGTGATATTTCTGATTTTACATGCAAATGCCTAAGATATCAATAGATTAAAGTTAATCATTAAGTTCCGTCGGGATTGATTCAGTATGAGTTGATATCTAAATAGTAATGAAATAGAATTTTGATGAACTTTGCATCGGGATTATTATTATTGGAAAAAAATAGAGTGATTTGAATTATGATTAACTGTCTAAAGAAACCTCTCAGCACGTACGAATTTTCTCTTTTGATAAAACAACTAAGTTATTTGTTTCTGAGATGGTAAGTCTGCCTATGGTGCCAATCATCATTGTTTCGGATTGAGATCTAAAACTCAAATTGTAATTTTGAGAGAAATTATAGTAAGCCTTGAGTACAAGGTTGTAATGAAATCAGGGAACACAATTCAAATTTTCGAAATATTTATTTATCACTGTGTTTTAGATAAATTAAGAGAGACTGTTCCTGTTGATAAGTTATCACGTGAATATAAAAAAAATGACATTATATGAAGTATATTACGTTTGCAGTTATTGGACTCTGTTGTTTTAGGACCGAGCTTTGTGAACAATGATCTGCGGGATTAATGTTGTCAGAGAAATTAAGTAGAAAAGCAGTAATTTAATACAGTTATAAATAATTTTAGCTTGATACGATGTATAGCGGAAGACCGATCAGAATCTTACTTGTGAGATAAAAAAATATGAAACCTGAAGCTATGTGTGAATTTGAAATGTACTGTGTGGAAGCGAATCCTTAATCTATTTTCTGGTAAGATTTTCGGGGATAAAAATACCTAAAGGGGGGAGAGTTGCAACAACCCGGTTTAGACCATAGTCGGAATAGTGGTTTCGAGACCACAAATCTGTGGTAAAAAATTATTTTAATATTATTTTTGGTATTTACAACATAATATTTGATATGTGTGAAAATTTTATGAATTAATTTTATCGTTTGAACGGTTAATTTGGAAAAAGGACTAAATCGCGTAAAATGCAAAAGTTGTATTCTATTTGCTAATGGGCTATAATGCTATGTTCTTTTAATGTAGAGGCTTGAAAATGAAATGAGGCCATTCAATAATAGCTTGGACGATAGTGGACACTATTAGGTAGATATATATGTTATTTTATAATGGTTAAAATGGTAAATTAATTATTAAAAGGTAATAAAATAAAACCAAAACTTAAAATGGCCATGCATTCATTTTATTTTGCCGAAACCAAAAGAAAAAGAAAGCCTTGGTTGTGGTTTTAAGTTCGGCACCTTGAAGTTCAAATTAAGGTATGTGGTTTGTTCGGTTTTTGATAATTTTTACGTTTTTGAGATCGTTGCTTCGTATACGTACGAGCCCATGCTTTAATTTTTAGATTTGATGATGAATTTGAGACTTGCCATTGTTGATAACTTAAGGTTTTTGTGGTTTGATAATGAAAAATAAATCTTGGTTGATAGATTATCATGATTTACTAAGTGAATTTTGGTAAAAAAGTTGAATTATGACTAAATTGTGAAATTTGTAAATTGAGGGAATTTATTGTAAAATTGATTAAATAAGTGGGCTTATTTAAGCATTATTAAAATTCAGCCAAGCTTGGGCAATGTGAATTTTTTTTAATATTTTGTGTTGATTTGAATTAAGGACTAAATTGTGAAAATGTGAAATGTCAAGGGCAAAAGTGTAATCAGCCCATTTATGTGTTTTTGATGAATTTGATTGAATATTTGATTAAATGAGACAAATTTATATTGATTTAGGTCATGAAAGGAAGAAATTAGATTTGAGATCAGTGAAAGTCAAAAATTGTCGAATAGTCGTTCAGTCTGTTTGTGTCCGTATGAGGTAAGTCTATAAGAAAATAAATGTTGTTAAATTAGAATGTATATAATCTTTATATGCTAAATTTAATTGTATGAATTTTTATAGTAATAGCTGAATGTATAAATACTTGTGAGATTGGGTGCAAGTTCAATTCAACTGAGACACTACGTCCGAAAAGCTCCGTGTGAACTTTAAAGAATAATTAGGATTTCTGATATATGAATTATGTGTAAGACTGGCTTTATATCAGTGATATTCAGGCTCTATGCCATGCATGCTTTGTGCCGGTGTATTATATCAGGCTTTATGCCTAGCAGGCTTCCTGCCAGTGTATTATATCGGCTTTATGCCTAGCAGGCTTTGTGCCGGTGTATTATATCAGGATTTATGCCTAGCAGGCTTTGTGCCGGTGTTTTATAACAAGCTTTATGCCTAGCAGGCTTCGTGTCAGTGTATTATATTAGGCTTTATGCCTAGTAGGCTTCGTGCTGGTGTATTATATCAAGCTTTATGCCTAGCAGACTTCGTGCTGGTGTATTATACTAGGCTTTAAGCCTAGCAGTTTTATGCGGACAAAGATAAAAAAAATAAATTAAAAAAATAATTGAACGTGATAAATGAGCTGAAATGATCAGATATGTGATCGTTGGTTACATATTTGAAGATAAGGTAAGTTGGTTACTTGATGATAAAAATGATACATGATGCTATTGTAAGTATATGTGTGAATATGAGAAGTATATTCAGCCTTATAGTAGTATACGTATGAAATATTAAAGTATGATTAATGAGATGTGGCTAATAGCAAGTGATTATGAACAAATAAGTTCATGAGAATGAAATGTATTATATGCAAGTGAAATATGATCAAATGAACGACAATATGAAAGTATACCCGATTTAGGTACGTATGAGATGAATTTGTTATTCAATAATGAAAGGTGAGCATGTTCTAAATGCTGATATGTGAAATGATTATTCAATGATGTGTTACTTATGCGTGTTATATGAAATTGTGATCTTATGTTCGAACATGAGAATTATGAGACATGAAACATGCTTTGATGTATAATTGCTTGGTTCGAAAACTCGAACAGATAATGAAATTAAGATGGTTGAGTTTAGAATGTGTTTGTATGTGATATATGATTTGTAAAAAAAAAAAAAGGTTAATCCTGGTTAGTTATATGGTTCAGGTATGCAGATTTGGCTATGTGAATAAACGAATATTGAAAAGTCGAGGTTAGAAGTGTTCATAAAGACGTCTGATATAACTGTAACAGCCAGAATTAGATCCTAACCGGAACGGTGGTTTCGGGACTGTGACAGCCTAATTTTGACCCTAGTCTGGAAGCGGTTTCGGGACCGCTAAACCGAGTCATTGATATTTTTGAATATAATATTTTATGTCCCAAAATATGTGATCATGCATGGGTAAATTTGAATGCTATGATGTTTGTCAAATTGAATGTGTTTCTAAAATTAAAGGACTTATGTGAGAAGAATTTACTATATGTGTGGCTAAATTCAAGAGAGTAATTATATAATGTTGCAAATAAATAGACTTGCATGTCAAATTAGCCATTTTATACTTAGTGGCCGGCATTCAAATGATTAAGTTAATATTTTATATTTTGTTTATGTTAATGATTAAATTAATGAAAATTTATGCATAATATGGATAATTAAATAATAAAGAAAAGGGGGTGAAAAGAACAAAGTTCTTTTCTTTGTTTTCTTGGCCGAAAATGCTAAAGAAAGGGGGGAGAAGAACATGAGCTTTCGGCACTTTGATTTCCTTCATTAGGTAAGCTTCTTTGATAATTTTTAATGGATAGTTGAATGGTTGCAATGGTTATGGGAATATCTATTCAACCCATGGATTTATTTTTGTTTATGTATTTGATGTATATATGTTTCGGTCATGGCCACATTGTGAGAGATTTTGTGTTTTATGTTTAAAGATGATAAATTATGGTAGTATACATGGGAACTAGCTAATTGATGAAAAGAAAAATTGGACTTAGGCATATCTATGATTTCGGCATGGTATAGATGAATTTAGTTGCATTCGGCAACTTGTGAGGAAATTTGGGAAATCTAGTGAAAGTATATAAATTATGTTAAATTGTGAAATTGGGTTTAGAATTTATGTAATCAAGGGGTGGAATGAAAGAATTGAGTCGAAGGTGTAAATTAGATGATAAGTGGCAATCGGCTAGTGTGGTTATGTGTGTATAGTGCCGAATGTGAATTTAAGCAAATTAGTTGAATATTTGTTGTTGTTTAGGTCATTGAAAGTAAAAATGGCCATACGGTTTGTGAGAGGTCGGATTATTGGTTTAAGGTTTAATAAATTTTGTTAAGGGTAAATTTAAGAGTTATGAGCATTTGGTCATTGTAGTTATGTGTCAACTTTATGGTGTTTTAGTGTTTTGAATTGGGAAATATATATGTTATAAAAGTTATGTTTGGCCGAATGCATTGGTAAGTGATACTAAGTGCAAATTATGTATATTAAATATGAAGGTGCATATATTTAGTCATATAATGGCTTTGAGACTTTGGAAGGGAATGATGGTTTGATTTAGAATATATGTGAACTTTAGCTTAGTAAAAGTATTATAAAATGGCCTAGAATGAGTCTTTGTTGTGTATGTGAACTTTTAGCATTATGTGAGCACTATTCTTTATGCTTTGGATGAATGATATCATAGTCGATTTTGATGCTTGAGTGATTGACTTGTAACTAGTTAAAAATTGTTCAAATTAGCTCAAGAGCATAGATGGGCAACATCGAATAAGGGAAAAGCTAAGGTGACGGAATAACCGACCTGTAGATACTCAGAAAGATACGAGGTAAGTTTTAAGTAATTAAATTAGCATAAAAAGTTGGATTCGGTTGTTCGAAGTGAATTATATATATATGAGTCACGGCTCAATGAATTTAAGTTATCTAAATTTGTTTATGATACAAGCTATGTATAAGCATATAGCCGAATGACCTTTAGAAAATAAGCTAAGAAAAATTAGGTGGATATGTGGTCCTTGTGTACCTATAGACTGAATGTTAAATGAAAGTTATATATATATTATGTGCTCGCATGTGAATGGAGTCAATGAAAATTCTATTGTGATGTGAAATTTTGAGATGTATACTTGATCTATAAATGTGTATAAAGATTCAGGTATAATATCCAGGCTTAATCCCGAAGGGCATTCGTACCGGTGTTGTATCTGGGCTTAATCCCGAAGGGCATTCGTGCTAGGTATAATATCTGGGCTTCATCCCGAAGGGCATTCGTGCCGGTGTTGTATCCGGGCTAAGTTTCGAAGGGCCTGAGTGCTAGTGTCATAACCGGGCTAAGCCCGAAGGCATTCATGCTGGAAATACGTGATTTTTGCTGTAATAATTTTAACTAATGTGCTCCATACCCTAAGTTAGCCAAGTACGTATAGTATACATATTGTGAATTTGATTCTATTTGAATTATGATTATTCATTTGGATAGTGCCATTCCGGCCATTGCTTAGGGTTGTATGAAAGTATATGGCTTATATATGATACATGAAATTTGGTTCCGATGGAAATATTTTATGATTTACTTTGAGCATGGGAGTAAATTTAGTTGAAGCATGAAGTAACAAGTATTTGTGATTATGTATTATGTAATAATTTAGCCTTGAAAAGAATTTGGATGTATTCGGCCAAATGATGAAACTTGTTTGATATAACGAACTTATCTATGTGATATGAAATTGTGTTAAGGAAAGTTAAAATAACATGGATGTACAATGGTGGTAAATGTAGTCATGGTTACAATCGGCCAAAGGAAGAAATAGACAAGTATTGAGAAATAAATGTTTTAATCTTTTAAATGATTTTATTGCTTAAAACTTACTAAGCTTAGAAATGCTTACTCTGTTGCTTTTAATTCTCTGTTTTATAGGCCTCGTTCGTTAGCTATGGTCTCGGGAATTTCAAGATCGAAGTCATCCACACTATCAAGGCTCTTTCGATATTAGTAGCTAAATTTTGAAAATGGCATGTATAGGCTTGACTTTTGGATTATAAATCAATTTCCTTTTGATGATGTATATAAGTATAGCCATGCGAAAATGGCTTGCTATGTCATCCTTTTACTTGAGTATGAATTTCAAGCTTAATCATGTTGGTTGTGAATGAATGTGAAGGCTTGTGAAATTGGTTACTAATTAATGTGGTTGTGTGCATTTTGAGGTTCCTTTTGAAGAGTGAATATGACTGAATGAGAACTTTTGGTATTTCGTTGATGATACAGCGTTACCTATTTAATGATAGACATGGATGTATGAAATGCTACTTTTAAAATTTGGACTATACATTTTCGAATAGGGTATAGAGAGGTTGGTGCAAGATGTATTTGATGTAAGATTGAAAAAATGCTTGAAACGTTTTGTGATTTGATGTACCTATTGAATGAAATGTGTATATATGCATATTCAGTTCTAATACATAGGTTGTGCATTTGGCTTAGGTTTAATAACATTACCATATGAATAGTAACTTTTATTTAACATGTATAATCGGCTAAATGTGAATTTGTCATGCATGCTCATATGTTTTAAACTAGTGAGTGCTTGAAATCATATGGAGTAGACATACACATGAACTTATACTTTTCAATTGAATTTGTTATATATATATGCTTAGGCTTTTATCCGCAAAGGTACAAATATGAATTTTGCAAATGGAGTATATCTAAAATTTAGTATTTGTCTGGTAATGCCTCATAATCCCTTCGGCGACGGATATGGGATTAGGGGTGTTACAGGGACCACGAATTGGAGTCAGAAAAATATGTTAAAATTATTTTCTATGTTTATTTTGCGTGAACTTATATCTGTGAAATTTTCGTGATTTAATTTTTTCGTTTGGGTGTCTGATTAAATAAAAGGACTTAGTCACGTAAAATGGGGATTTGGTGGTTATTTCTAAAAGGGAGCCGAATTGCTATTAGCTTTATAAGTGAAAGCCCTTAAGTTATAAATAGTCCAGTTAGTTATTAGTGGGATGGTGGTGGGCATAATTATATAGTTTTATATTATCTTATTTAAGTTATATATATGTGTGAAAATTAAACTTCATTTTTATGATGAGATATAATATAAATATTAATGCATTAAAAAAATGATGGAAGCCATTTATGTTTATTGATTTTTTAAAGGACGGTATCAGGCTTATTTTGTAAGGATTTTATATTAATTCATTAAGGGTGACTTTGGAAACTAATAATTCAACATTATATCATAAAAGCATATCATAAAAACATTAATTTATAATTTTGTTCTTCATTGCCATAAGTGAAACAAGAAGAAAAAGAAAAGAAACTTAGGGTTCGACACTTCTAAGCTTGATTCAAGGTAAGTTCTAGCTCGGTTTTTGATAATTTTTACGTTTCTGAGATCGTTGCTTCGAGTACTACAAAACCCATGCCTAAATTTTGAATTTTGATGAATATTTTGAGGTATGCCATTGATGAGAGCTTGTGATTTTTGTTGGTTGATGATGAATTATGAAAGATATGGATTGGGTTAACATATTATGTACATGAATTTTTGATGATTTTGAGTAATAAGGACTTAATTGCAAAAATAAAAATGTGGGGGACTAAAATGTGAAATTGATGAAAAATATGGGCTTATTTGGACACTAGGAGTATTTGGCCCACCTTGGGTGTGATTAATTTTGTATATTTTGTGTTTTATGTATTAGGGACTAAATTGTAAAAATTGTAAATGTTAGGGGTAAAATGGTAATTTGCCCATTTATGTGTTTTTGGACTAAATTGAATGAAAATATGTTTGAATGAGCTTAATTTGAATACGTTTAGATCAAGAATTAAAGAAATCAGAATTGGATCGGGGAAAAGCTAAAGTTGTGACTAGCCGTCCCGTCCCGTTTTTCATTGCCTGAGGTAAGTTCATAAGCAAATAGATGTACTTAAATTTAATTAATTGTTAGATTTACATGCTGAAATGAAATGTATAATTTATTACACATGAAAGCCAAATGTGAGTAGGTTGAATTATGAATTTTTTGAATTTGTTTCGACCGACCTACAACGTCTGAAAGCCCCGTATGAACCTTAGGAAGAGTTAGGATACGTATGTCATGACATAGGATTCCGATTTATGTGTCTCGAGTACAACCATGGCATCGATATGTGAGTCTGATATATGTGTGCGAGTAAGATCCTATCTGGGACAGTGGCATCGATTTATGGTTACATGTAAGACCACGTCTGGGACGTTGGCATTGTACAACATTTGTGATTTTTCTTAGTGTCCTATCCAATTCCGAATGGTTCATCGAGCAAAGGTAAATCATGTATGGATGTGTAAAACGAGTTAATGCTCAGGTATGATTTAGCTTGATAGCTACCAATAATGAGGTATGTTTATAACTCAGTAATTGATGCAAACTATGTGAAATGTCTATGATGAATGTATTTGAGATTATCTTGTGTATCGGATGGGTGAATAGATGATTTGTGTATTAACGAAATGATTTCTAACTATGAACATACGTGTGACAATGTATATTCAGCCACAGATTTGTATTGAAGTATGCATGAGGTTATGTTATGATTTAAAGCTCAAGTATATATATATGAATCCGTATCATACAGATATGTGTACATATTATAATTTGGCTTGAAAGAACGTATGGATTCTAATCATTTAGATTATAATGGTATTCAACCAAGGCAGGGTTTGAGCATGAAAATGCATCTTTAAGAAACTTGGTAATTGTAACTGTAACATCTCGAAATAGGGCCTAAACAAAATGGTGGTTGTGAAACCACGAATCCAGGATAGAAAAGTTTATTCCGATTAATTTTTATGATTTACTGAGTGATTAGATGTATGTGTTAAAGTATTGATAGAATTTTTTATGAATTGCATGACCAATTTGCCTATTAGTGCTTAATTGCAAAAGTTGATAAATATGAGTTCTAGTTGTTAAAAGATTTAATTGAAGAGCATAATTGAAGTAGAGGTCCTTAAATGGTAATTATACCATTAGGTTTCATGGACAAAAATGGACATACATAGGTAGAAATAACCAAAGTTTTTAATGAAGGGTATTTTAGTCATTTGGTAATTAAAAGATTGAGAAAAGGGAAAAGGATGGCAAAATATGTCCATCTTCTTCATTAGCACGAAATTTCAAGGGTTCTCCATAGCTAGGGTTTGTTTCAAACTTCCAAGCTCTATAGTAAGTGATTCCAAGCCCTGTTTTTAATGTTCTTTACGTTTTCGAAGTCCCGGTAACTTGATTTAGCTTATTCTAGCAATAATTTAACCTAGGGTTCATATTTGGAAAAATACCCACAGGTGAAAAGTGTTTATTTTGATGTTTTATGGTAGAATATGAGGTTTTAAATTATGTTAAACAACTTGTGCTACTCGGTTTTAAGTGAAAACGTGTAAAACGACGTAATTGGTAAAAATACCTATTGTTCATAAGTACATGTTAGAGTGAGAATTTGATGTTGCCATTAAGGGAAAATGATCAGCATGTCATAAAGCATAAGAATTAGGAAAATTTTTAATTTTCGAGCTTTGGGGTAAAAGTGTAAATATGTAAAATTTTAGGGGCAAAATCGTAATTTTGCCAAAGTTAGAGTTAAGGATTATTTTGATAAATGTGGGTATTAAATAAGCTAAATTTGCTAATTATAGATCAAGAAGAACGAAATTTGGGGATAGACCGAGGAAAGAAAAAGATAGAAGATTAGGTTGTCAAGTTGATCGCATTTTGCACGGAGGTAAATTTACTGTAAATAAATGCAATATTTCAATATTTTATATTAATTTTGTTAATTTCCAGCATATATACATTTATTTATGAGAATATTCCAAGTTAAATTAAATATGAGATAACAGAGAAAAGGTATCAGAAATCCCGTTTGAACCATGGGAATGTATGGGATACGGAATGTCATGACATTTCGGGTTGAGACAGTTGAGGAACATCCCATGTGAGTCCATATTAGACATATGGCATTGGCAGGTTGAGACAGTTGAGGAACATCCCATGTAAGTTCATATCAGATATATGGCTTTGGCAGGTAAGGGAACATCCCATGTAAGTCCATATCAGACATATGATATTTCGGGTTGAGAAAGTTGAGGAACATCCCATGTAAGTCCATATCAGATATATGGCTTTGGCAGGAAAGGGAACATCTCATGTAAGTCCATATCAAATATATGGCTTTGGCAGGACAGGGAACATCCCATGTAAGACCATGTCTAGAGCATGGCATTGGCAGGCTATTATCAGGCAGGGAAACCCAAGTATCCTTAGTATTCCAAACGGTTCAATGGGCTAATATATAGGTTATGTTACGAGAAGGTTCAGGTAAAAGAATGATAAACAGGAAAGTTAAAGAGTAAGTGGAGAAATATAATAAAGATTTAGTTGTTGATGGTGAATGTTGTTATTTATTTATTTCTAAACTTACTAAGCATTGTAGCTTACTCCTTTCTTTTTCAATCTTTAATAGAGTAGTCAAGCTAACCCAAGAATCAGAAGGACGTCGGAGCTCGTTTCACACTATCAAGGGCTATCTCGGTATTTTGTCGTTTGAAATGTTTTGGGTTATGGCATGTATAGGGACTTAGTCATTACGGTGTGTATTGCCTTATGGTATGACTAAAGAATGGCATGTGAATGCTTTATGATGGTTAGCTATTGAAATGGCTAAGTAAGAACATGTATGGATGTTATGTATGCTTAAATGTTAGTTTATGTAAAGAAATGATGGAGGAGGAAAAAGTTGGCCATGAAACAAATCTGTAATGGCAGTAGTGGCGTGAATGTGAAAAATCACTAAAATTTGTAGGAATAGAATTAGATGGTGAATGAGATGTAGAATTAAAGCTTATAGAGTCTATTTTCATAGGAAAGAAACAGGGCAAGAAAGGAAGTCCTTATTGTGAGATATTTAAATTCTTGTAAGACTGGTTTAGAGGGATTTCGTGATCCCCAGTTCTTATTTTAAAAATTCACTAAATATTCTATAAAAAGAATTATGATTCATAATTTATATGTATAAATTCCTTAGTGAGTCTATTTTCATTATAGACAAGCTAAATCATGATATGAAAATAGTACTAAGAGATAATTGATTTTAAGTAAGGAGAGGTCAGAACAGTAGGATTGTGAAACAGGGAAAAGTTTAACTAATAAACTGTACTAATTGGCTAAACTAAAAATTCTATAAAAAAAATTAGTAAGAAGATATATGAGTCTAGTTTTAGGAAAAAATTTACAGAATTGAATTTCGAGTTCCGTAACTTGAGTTATGATTTATTTAGTGACTGTGATGCAGTTGGACAGTTTTATAAGGAACAGAGAAATAATTTATTTTGGTTCGTTTAAGTAATAGAAAAAAATTTTATTGATCTCGGTTTGGCCCCGAACCATTTCAATAGCATGATTTAGGGTCTCGATGACCCTTCTTAGGGACTTATTGAATGAATGAAAATAAATTAATTTTTTAAAGCAAAATTTTATGCCCGATTGAGTAAGTTAAGTCCGGTAACGCCTCGTGCTCAATTTCGGTGACAGTCTTGGGTAAGGGATGTTACATTTATTGGTATCAGAGCAAAGGTTTAGTCAGTTCTTGGAATAGTTTGCATGAGTAAGAGTCTAGCTATACATGCCATACTTATGTTTTGATAGTGTGACGATTCCTGACGATTTGAAAATGCTTTTCTTTTATAGTTATGGATCCCGAACGAGTTCGTGCAGATGATGTAGAAAGTGATGCACCCGCTCCCGTAAAAGGGACGGTGCCACCAAATAGTAGTAAAAGGCCCGTTACAGTTAGTCAGGGAGGAGGGGCTCGAGAAGCCTTCGTCCAAGCTTTGAATGAATGGTTTGCCGAGTTCGTTCGTACGAATCTGGCTGTTAGACCTCCACCCCCTCATGATTCTTAGGCCACTCATGTAGCTCAAGCTCCCCCAGTCACAGGTACGGTGATAAGAGAAAAGCCACCAAAGATAAGATTAGAAAACAAGGGGCCGAAGAGTTTCGGGCTACTAAGGATGACGATGCAGAGAGAGCTGAATTTTGGCTTGAGAATACTATCAGAGTTTTTGATGAGTTATCTTGCACACCGAAAGAGTGCATGAAGTGTGTTCTATCACTTTTACGAGATTTGGCTTACCATTGGTGGAAGACACTTGTGTCAGTAGTACCGAAAGCAAGGGTCACCTGGGATTTCTTTCAGGAGGAGTTCTGTAAGAAGTACATCAGTCAGAGGTTCATCGATCAGAAAGGAAAGGAATTCCTTGAACTAAAGCAGGGTAAGATGACAGTAACTGAATATGAACGTGAATTTGTCAGACTTAGCAACTATGCCAGGGAGTGTTTGCCAACTGAAGCTATTATGTGCAAGAGATTTGAAGATGGGCTCAATAATGATATTCGACTGTCCGTTGGTGTTCTAGAGATAAAAGAGTTTGTTGTTTTAGTTGACAGAGCCTGTAAGGTAAGGGAGTTGCTGAAAGAAAAAGAAAAAGGCAAAGCTAGAATTGAGACACAAGATACAAAGAAAAGACAGATGAGTAGATCGTTTGAATCTACATTCAAGATGCGTAGAGAGTTCTCTACTAGATCAAACTTTTCAATTGGGTATTCGAGCAGAAACAGAGATAACAAAAATATAAGTTTGAAAGCTCAAACTCGATTACGAGTGTAAGCAATGTCCAACCGGGTAGACCAGAGTGTCTATAGTGCGGTAGACGTCATTTTGGCCAGTGTCAAGTAGATGAGAGTGGTTGTTACAAGTGTGGTGCTCTAGATCATTTTATGCGAGAGTGTTCGAAAATGGTTAAAAAGGAAGAATTACAGAGTGCTAGGTCCGGGAATGTTCCAGTACGAGGTAGACAATAGAGAAACCCGAGAATAGGGGCAGGTAGAGTTGCATCTAGAGATTCAGCAGCGAGACCTGATGTTAGAGCACCTGCAAGGAGCTATGCTATCTGTGCTCGTGAAGAGGCATCCTCCCCTGCCATAATTACGGGTACATTTTCTCTTCATGATGTTAATGTTATTGCTTTGATTGATCCGGGTTCGACCCATTCCTATGTTTGCATGAAATTGATGCCTCGTATGAACATGCCCATAGAGTCTATAGGATTTGTGATTAAAGTATCGAATCCATTAGGTCAGTATGTATTAGTAGACAAAGTATGTAAAAATTGCCCTTTGATGATTAGAGGTTACTATTTTCAGGCCGATCTCATGCTCTTTCCATTTGATGAGTTTGATGTGATTCTTGGTATGGATTGGTTTACTGCGCATGACGTGATAGTGAATTATGGAAAGAAAGTCATTGAGTTGAAATGTGAAAATGGTGAAATTCTTCGGGTTAATTCATATGAATGAGATAGTTCATTTACCATGATTTTTGTTATGTCTGCTTAGAAATGTTTGATGAAAGGATATGAAGCTTATCTTACTTTTGTGTTGAATACGAAAGATCCAGAGTTGAAAATTGAATCTGTGCCTGTGGTATGTGAGTTTCTTGATGTGTTTCCAAAAGAACTACCAGGTTTGCCTCCTATTAGAGAAGTTGAGTTTGGTATTGAACTGGTTCCGGGTACAACACCCATTTCTATCGCTCCTTATAGAATGGCTCTAATGGAATTGAAAGAATTGAAAGTTTAGTTGTAGGAAGTAACAAATAAAGTTTTTGCGAGAGCTAGTTGTTCACCATGGGGTGCACTAGTACTCTTTTGAAAAAGAAAGATGGTTCGATGCGGTTGTGCATAAATTATCAGAAACTTAACAAGGTAACTATTAAGAACAAGTATCCACTGCTTAGAATTAATGATTTGCTTGATCAATTGAAGGGAGCTACTGTGTTCTTCAAGATAGATTTGAGATTCGAATATTATCAGCTGCAAGTTAAAGAGTCAGATGTTCCGAAGACTGTATTCTGAACTAGGTATGGTCATTATGAATTCCTGGTGATGTCGTTTGGCTTAACTAATGCTCCTGCCGTTTTTATGGATTTAATGAGCTGAATATTTAGACCGTATTTGGACAAGTTTGTGGTTGTGTTCATTGATGACATCTTGATTTATTCTCATGATGAGACTGAGCATGCAGAGCATTTGAGAACAGTTTTACAGATTCTGAGAGATAATCGATTGTATGTCAAGCTTAGTAAAAGTGAGTTTTGGCTCCGAGAAGTTTGATTCCTTGGACATATTGTTTCAGGTGAAGGTATTAGAGTTGATCCAAGAAAATTTTAGCCATTGTCGATTGGAAGCCTCCTAAGAACGTTTCAGAGGTCAGAAGCTTTCTTGGCTTAGCTGGTTATTATAGACGATTTGTAGAGGGATTCTCTATGATAGCTACCCCATTGACGAGATTGCTACAGAAAGATGTTAAGTTTGAATGGACTGAGAAGTGCCAGCAGAGTTTTGACAAGTTAAAGGTATTGTTGACTGAAGCTCATATCTTAGTACAACTAGAACCAGGTAAAGAGTTTGTGATTTACAGTGATGCGTCATTGAATGGACTAGGCTATGCACTTATGCACGAAGGAAAAGTAATTGCTTATGCCTCGAGATAGCTAAAGCCACATGAGAAAAATTATTCGACACATGATTTAGAACTAGCTGCC
The DNA here is from genome assembly GCA_020496765.1 of Gossypium stocksii. Taxonomy (NCBI): domain Eukaryota; kingdom Viridiplantae; phylum Streptophyta; class Magnoliopsida; order Malvales; family Malvaceae; genus Gossypium; species Gossypium stocksii. The sequence continues at coordinate 30,746,296 of CM035624.1, forward strand.
ATTGTATTTACGCTAAAAATCTGGAGACATTACTTGTATGGTGAGAAACGTCGAATATTTACTGATCATAAAAGTTTGAAATATTTGATGACACAAAAAGATTTAAGTTTGAGGCAGCGCAGGTGGCTTGAACTGATTAAGGACTATGATTTGGTTATTGATTATCATCTGGGTAAGGCTATGTTATAGCTGATGCATTGAGTAGGAAATTTTTATTTGCTTTGTGAGCTATGAATACTTAGTTATCATTGTCTGATGATGGTTCTGTCTTAGTTGAATTACTAGCTAAACCAATGTTTCTTGAAGACATTTGTAAAGTTCAGAAAGATGACAGTGAGTTACAAGCCAAAAGAGCTCAGTGTGAGTCAGGTATAGAGTCAAATTTCAGATTAGTTCTGACAGTTGTTTGATGTTCAGAAATCGGGTATGTGTACCAAAGAATGATGAGCTTATTCGAAAGATTTTAGAGGAAGCACATAGTAGCTCCTTGTCTATTCATCCAGGTAGTACAAAAATGTATAATGATTTGAAGAAAATATATTGGTGGGCAGGAATGAAGAGAGATATCTTAGAGTTTGTTTCTAGATGCTTGATCTGTCAGCAGGTAAAAGCTGAACATCAAGTACCTTCAGGTTTATTGCAGCCTGTGTTAGTTCCTGAATGGAAATGGGACCGAGTTACTATGGATTTTGTGACAGGGTTGTCGCTGACACTGAAAAAGAAAGATGTAGTATGGGTAGTGATTGATAAGCTAACTAAGTTGGCTCATTTGATCCCAGTTCGTATGGATTATTCACTAGACAAGTTGGCTGAGTTATATATTTCAGAGATAGTCAGACTACATGGGGTACCGTTATCGATCATTTCAGACAGAGATCCGAGATTTACTTCACGATTCTGGAAGAAGTTACAAGAAGCTTTGGGCACAAAGTTGAGTTTTAGTATAGCTTTCCATCCTCAGACTGATGGTCAATCAAAGAGAGTTATTTAGGTACTTGAGGATATGCTTAGATGTTGTGTCTTAGAATTTCAAGGTAGTTGGGAAAAATATTTGCCGTTGGTAGAGTTTGCCTATAATAATAGTTATTAGTTGAGTTTGAAGATGGAACCTTATGAAGCTTTGTATGGACGTAAATGTTGCACACCTTTGTATTGGACAGAGCTTAAAGAAAATTAGATTTACGGGGTTAACTTAGTTAAAGAAACTAAAGAGAAAGTGAAGGTTATCAGAGATTGCTTGAAAGCAGCTTTAGATAGACAGAAGTCTTATGCAGATTTGAAAAGAAAAGAGATTGAGTATCAAGTTGGTGACAAAGTGTTCTTGAAAGTATCCCCGTGGAAGCAAGCCTTTAGATTTGGCAAGAAAGGCAAACTAAGTCCACGTTTTATTGGACCTTTGAAGTGACTGAAAGAGTTGGGCCATTAGCATATCTGTGACAACCCTAATTTGACCCTAGTCAGAAAGTGGTTTCGAGACCACAAAATCGAGTAAAAAATAATAATAATAATTAAATGTTAGATTTCATGTCTATTATATGTGATAATGCATGTGTGAAAATTTCATGCTTTGATTTTGTCGTTTGGATGTAAAATTATTAAAGAGGACTTATGTGAGAACTTTGAAAATATGATAGGTGAAATTTATAAGGGCCGAATAATGCATGGTTTAAAGAAATTGGACTTGCATGTCAAATTTTCCACTTTGGAATTAGTGGCCGGCTATGATAATAATGATTGAACATATATGCATTTTCTATTAGTTTTATAATAATTAAATTTGTTTTATAATATTAAATAAAGAAAATAAAATAAAAAATGGTGAAAAGAACAATGTTTGGTTCATATCTTATTCTTCTTTGCCAAAAATTGAAGGAAGAAAAAAAAAGTAAAGAAGGAAACAAGGCATTTGGTCACCATTTGTGTAGCTAGATTAAGGTAAAATTTATGTTAAATTCTTTAGATTTTAAAAGTACTTAGTGGACGGTTAAGTATTTAACTTAGCCCATGTTAGATATTTAAGTTGGGTGGTGTAATGTGCATTCGGTCATGAGTCTTATGTGTTTAGAAATGGTGCTTTGGTGTTTTAAATAATATGGATGTGAACCCTCTTCTTACTTCCACCGAAACTATTGTTGATCTTTGTATAAGTAGAACATTAGGTTCAACCATGTGGTTGTTATGCTAGAAATTTGCTTGTGAGATGGTTCGAATAAAACATTTTGGATGATGGAGGTATAAAGGGTCAATTGTATGTGTATAATAAAGATTAAACCACTGTGAACTCATAGGCTAGTGAGAAAAATTTTATAAAGTTTATATTAAATGGAAGAAATACATTCGGTTATGAATGGTTGTAATTCATTGATGATGTTTTGGTGTTAAGGTTTTTTTTTTTTTAATTAATGAGTTGAGCTAAATAATAGATGGAATTGTAAGCTAAAGTTGTGATATATGCATATGTGCTTACCAAATCTAGAACTAAGGAGATGAAAAATAAACATTCGGTTTTAGACTTTTAGGTGCTTTAAATTTGATAATTTTTTTTATAGAAAGTTTGTTAAGGAGTGTTGATGGACCTTATGATGTCAAAATATTTATGAACTTAAGTTTATAAGTTTAGTTGGTGAAATTATGATTTGTGAGAATAATTGATTTCAAAGGGGCATTCGGCTATGATGGATATTATGAGGAGGTGTTGTTAAATGCTTTGAATAATATATATATTGTTATAAGTTGATTTTAAAGGTTTGCTAAATTATCTTGATCATTGCCAAATGTGTGAATAGTTAAAGAAACAAGTTAAAGTACTTAGTTAATTGGTATTAGGTTAATGGTATGTGTATAAATTATTTAAATTATAAACTTTGTATGTGTGTTAAAAGTTGTGCCTTGGGAGAAATTTTAGTATAAAATGCTTGAATGTTAAATGTGGTTAATCCTTTAATGGCTGAATGAACTAAAAATCAAAGAAAGTACCGTGTGTTCTTTGTTATATGAAACTATTAGTAATTTTGATTTATAAATGAATTAGAAAGATGATTAAATTAGTTAACTTGTAAATTTAAGCTCAATAACATAAAGGAGGAGAATCAAGTAAGGGAAAAGCAAAGGATATTAAGTAGCCGATCAAAGCCATCTCATCCGACATTAAGTAAGTCTTTAAGCAATTAGACTATGGCTATTTATTTTTATATGTAAATGTTGCGTATGGATTTGGAAAGGATATCTTTGTATGTATATGTAATAATAATGAATGAATTGGGCACTATGTGTGCGGATTCGTTAACCAAGCACTATGTGTACGAGATCGGTTGTGGGGCGCTATGTGTGTGAATTCATTAACCGAGCACTATGTGTGCGAGATCAGTTATGGGCACTATGTGTGCTAATTCGTTAACCGAGCACTATGTGTGTGAGATCGATTGTGTGGCACTATGCGTACGAATTGGTTAAAAGAATATAAATTTTTGAAAGGCACAAAAGATGTGTGTGTGTGGAGTGTATATGTGTGCCTATTTATTTATGTTGGTTCATAAGAGTTTGAAGAGTTGATTATAAGCATACGGTTTTATAAGATTGAGATTAATTGTAGTATACAATGTAGTTGACTATGGAGTTCTTAATGCATTAGGTTGTAGAACAATATAGCTTGTGGTTGAGCTGAATACTTTTTGTGATATGTGACATAAGGAGCATTTTAGTTTCGAATGAAATGCTAGATACAATGTTAACCATTATCTTTTCTTGTATAATTCTAGTTAGAATTGCTTATGACTTACTGAGTATTATCTCATTTGGAATTGTTTGTTTTCTGTATTTAGATCCTTGATTCGTTGTGGGCTCGGGACTATCACTGAAGTCATCACACTTATCGTCAACATTTTGGTATCTTTAAAGAGGCTTTAAGTTTATAACTGTGGCATGTATAGGTTAGACGAAGATAAGTTTTGTATTTCTCTTTGAATGGTAATTATGTTTTTGTTGAGCCATGTGAAAATGGCACATGATCTACTTTTGAGATCTTAAAATGTTAAAGTTATGTTAACTAGTATGCGTAATTATGATATGGATGATAAGTTTTACTTGTGGAAGTAGCTAATGTGAATGAATGAATCTCTTGCTTAATTGGATTTGGCTAATGGTAAGGGTTTATACCATTTGAATAATTGTTTATAATTAGGACGGAATTTAGTAAACTTATAATTTAAATCTCTGATTTATATGTATGAGAAATGTTCTAGAGTTGAGTTGATTTTATAATACCTCGTGACCCTACTTCGGCGACGGTTACGGGCATAGGGGTGTTACAATATCGGTTAGCGTTGCCGACAGAGTTAGAGAAGATTCATGATGCGTTCTATGTGTCCATGTTACGTCATTATCGTTCTGATCCGTCACATGTGATTTCAGAGACAGAGGTTGAGATTCAGCCAGATTTGACTTTTAGTGAAGAACAGGTAAAGATTTTAGATCGAGAGGTTAAGCAATTAAGGAACAAAAGTATTGCACTTGTGAAAGTATTATGGAATAGACATGGGGTAGACGAGGCTACATGGGAGCCTGAACAGGCTATGCGAAAACAGTATCCAAAGCTATTCACAGGTAAGATTTTTGGGGATGAAAATCCCTAAAGGGGGGAGAAATGTAACATCCCGAAATAGGGCCTAAACTGAATGGTGGTTGTGAAACCATGAATCCAAGATAGAAAAGTTTATTCCGATTAATTTTTATGATTTACCGAGTGATTAGATGTATGTGTTAAAGTATTGATAGAAATTTTTATGAATTGCATGGCAAATTTGCCTATTAGGGCTTAATTGTAAAAGTTGATAAATATGAGTTCTAGATGTTAAAGGATTTAATTGAAGAGCATAATTGAAGTAGAGGTCCTTAAATTGTAATTATACCATTAGGTATCATGGACAAAAATGGACATACATAGGTAGAAATAACCAAAGTTTTTAATGAAGGGTATTTTAGTCATTTGGTAATTAAAAGATTGAAAAAAGGGAAAAAGATGGCAAAATATGTCCATCTTCTTCATTAGCACGAAATTTCAAGGGTTCTCCATAGATAGGGTTTGTTTCAAGCTTACAAGCTCCATAGTAAGTGATTCCAAGCCCTGTTTTTAATGTTCTTTACGTTCTCGGAGTCCCAGTAACTTGATTTAGCTTATTCTAGCAATAATTTAACCTAGGGTTCATATTTGGAGAAATACCCATAGGTGAAAAGTGTTTATTTTGATGTTTTATGATAGAATATGAGGTTTTAAAATATGTTAAACAACTTATGCTACTCGGTTTTAAGTGAAAACGAGTAAAACGACGTAATAGGTAAAAATACCTATTATTCATAAGTACATGTTAGTTTGAGAATTTGATGTTGCCATTAAGGGAAAATGATCAGCATGTCATAAAACATAAGAATTAGGGAAAAATTTTAATTTTTGAGCTTTGGGGTAAAAGTGTAAATATGTAAAAGTTTAGGGGCAAAATCATAATTTTGCCAAAGTTAGATTTAAGGATTATTTTAATAAATGTGGGTATTAAATAAGCTAAATTTGCTAATTATAGATCAAGAAGAATGAAATTTGGGGATAGACCGAGGAAAGAAAAAGGTAGAAGATTAGGTTGTCAAGTCGATCGCATTTTGCACCGGGGTAAGTTTACGGTAAATAGATGCAATATTTCAATATTTTATATTAATTTTATTAATTTCCAGTATATATACATTTATTTCATGAGAATATTCCAAGTTGAATTAAAGATGAGATAACAAAGAAAAGGTATCAGAAAGCCCGTTTGAACCTTGGGAATGTATGGGATAGGGAATGTCATGACATTTCGGGTTGAGGCAGTTGAGGAACATCCCATGTAAGTCCATATCAGAAATATGGCATTGGCAAGTTGAGACAGTTGAGGAACATCCCATGTAGGTCCATATCAGATATATGGCTTTGGCAGGAAAGGGAACATCCCATGTAAGTCCATATCAGACATATGACATTTCGGGTTGAGACAGTTGAGGAACATCCCATGTAAGTCCATATCAGACATATGGCGTTGGTAGGTTGAGACAGTTGAGGAACATCACATGTAAGTCCATATCAGATATATGGCTTTGGCAGGAAAGGGAACATCCCATGTAAGTCCATATCAGATATATGGCTTTGGCAGGACAAGGAACATCCCATGTAAGACCATGTCTAGAGCATGGCATTGGCAGGCTATTATCAGGCAGGAAAACCCAAGTATCCTTAGTATTCCAAACGGTTCAATGGGCTAATATATAGGTTATGTTACGAGAAGGTTCAGGTAAAAGAATGATAAACAGGAAAGTTAAAGAGTAAGTGGAGAAATATAATAAAGATTTAGTTGTTGATGGTGAATGTTGTTATTTATTTATTTCTAAACTTACTAAGCATTGTAGCTTACTCCTTTCTTTTTCAATCTTTAATAGAGTAGTCAAGCTAACCCGAGAATCAGAAGGACGTCGGAGCTCGTTTCACACTATCAAGGGCTATCTCGGTATTTTGTCGTTTGAAATGTTTTGGGTTATGGCATGTATAGGGACTTAGTCATTACGGTGTGTATTGCCTTATGGTATAACTAAAGAATGGCATGTGAATGCTTTATGATGGTTAGCTATTGAAATGGCTAAGTAAGAACATGTATGGATGTTATGTATGCTTAAATGTTAGTTTATGTAAAGAAATGATGGAGGAGGAAAAAGTTGGCCATGAAACAGATCTGTAACGGCAGTAGTGGCGTGAATGTGAAAAATCACTAAAATTTGTAGGAATAGAATTAGATGGTGAATGAGATGTAAAATTAAAGCTTATTGAGTCTATTTTCATAGGAAAGAAACAGGGCAAGCAAAGGAAGTCCGTATTGTGAGATATTTAAATTCTTGTGAGACTGGTTCAGAGGGATTTCGTGATCCCCTATTTTGATTTTAAAAATTCACTAAAAATTCTATAAAAAGAATTATGATTCATAATTTAGATGTATAAACTCCTTAGTGAGTCTATTTTCACTAGAGACAAGTTAATCATGATATGAAAACAGTACTAAGAGATAATTGATTTTAAGTAAGGAGAGGTCAGAACAGTAGGATTGTCCAATAGGGGAAACTTTAACTAATAAACTGTACTAATTGGCTAAACTAAAAATTCTATAAAAATTTAGTAAGAAGGTATATGAGTCTAGTTTTAGGGAAAATTTACGGAATTGAATTTTGGGTTCCGTAACTCGAGTTATGATTTATTTAGTGACTGTGATGCAGTTGGACAGTTTTATAAGGAACAGAGAAATAATTTATTTTGGTTCGTTTAAGTAATCGAAAAAAATTTTATTGATCTCGGTTTGGCCCCGAACCATTTCAATAGCATGATTTAGGGTATCGATGACCCTTCTTAGGGACTTATTGAATGAATGAAAATAAATTAATTTTTTAAAGCAAAATTTTATGCCCGATTGAGTAAGTTAAGTCCGGTAATGCCTTGTGCTCGACAACGGCGATGGTCTCGGGTAAGGGGTGTTACAGTAACTAATTATGTTATCTATATTTTGCTATGGTCTAGTTACATTAAGCTAGAGGAAGTAATGGATTGTTTATTTGCTTGTGGCTTACTAAGCTGTGGTAGCTTACTCTGTGTGTTTGCATTTACTTTGTTTTATAGATTTTGGATTCAAGCTACAAGTTCAGGGATTGTCAGCAAAGTCTATCACACTATCGACCGTTTTTGGGTACATTATAAGTTTAAACTTGGATCTATGGCATGTATAAGCTAGGTTGTGTTTGGATAGGTATAATGTGATGTATATGTATCAAGCCATGTGAAGATGGCTAATATGATAAGTGAACATATGAATTTAGTCATGATCATAAATGTTATATGCATGGAATATGGCTGATGGTTTTTGGATGTGATTTGGTTGAATCGGTATTGATATATACATAGTTATAAAATATATTTGTTAGGTTACTTATGTTAAAAATGATGTGCATGTGTCTTGTATTAAATATTAATAGTTATTTTGGATTGATGAGTGAATTTGGATGAATGCTGGATTTGGGTAATGAATGTGTCTCATTGATGATTCAGCATTTGTATATATATATACATCAGTGTTTTTAGACATACATATATATATGTATTGTAACAGCCCAAACCCGACCCAGACGTTATGGCCAAGTTTGGTGTGTCACATCAACGATGGATTGAAACACATTCTTTAGTTATCACGATTAGGATGAGTTTGCAAAACCGTTATTAAAGTTTGGAAAGAAATCTAGGCTTTAGTTTATGAAAGTCCTATCCACTTCCAGTTTAAAGTTTACTTTATCTCAAGGTCTTGTTTGACTTTACGTTATCCATTTGACACGTGTGTTATATTTTAAAAATGTTGATTAAATTTTAAATAAAACCCGCGCAGCCTTAGTCTATCTGTTTTAAGAAAGTTATAAATAAATAAATACAAACCAAAATAAAATACTTAGAAGCAGCCTTATTACAAATTAAAAATCGGAAAGAAATAATTTAAGTAAAATACTAAAAATAAAGTAGCTTAAGAAAATGTAACTAACTGCATTCCACGTGGCCACTCCGAATCAATAAAATACTTTGGAGTAGTTTTATTACAAATTAAAAACCAGAAAGAAATAATTTAAGTAAAATACTAAAAATAAAGTAACTTAAGAAAATGTAACCAACTGCAGTCCACGTGGCCACTCCAAATCCCTCTAGCTCCAAGTCCACTAGCTTAGGGCTCACCTGCATAGATGAAAGGGAAGGGGTGAGTTTGGAAAACTCAGTGTGTAAAGTAAACCTAACCAGAGCCCAAATCTATTCAAGCTTTACTGGGCCTAAGCCCTATCCAGATTCAGTATTAACTGGGCCTTAGCCCTATTTAGTAAACAGTATTAACTGGGCCTTAACCCTATTCAGTATTCAGTACGGCCCTTAGGCCCGTTACAGTAACAGATCAGAAATTATGCATGTATGCAAAACCCAGCCCAAATCCAGCCCTACACACCACCCGTACCAGCCCTACACACCATGTGGGGAATAACTCGACCCACCCAGCCCTACACACCACAGTCGCAGCGTAGCTGCTTAATCAGATAACGTGGCGAAGCCACTAACAATAAAACGAGGCAAAGCCCCTTTCAGTAAACGTGGCAATGCCACTTAGCACTTCCTCCATCAAAACCTAATCCCATGCAAGAGTATAATATGTCATGGCATACAGTGAACAGATAAAATATAGCATGCATTTCAGTCAAATTTAACCCTAGGGGTATAATGGTTATTTTGCACCTAGGGGTAAAATTGTAATTTTTCACCCTTAACGGGTATTTCAGTAAATTTACCAATTTCTAGGGTTTCATGTTCGATACAGTTACCAACTGCCCAGTTGTCATTTACGTATCTTACTTAGCCCGTTTTAGCAATTTAGAGTTATTGGGCCCTAAAATCCCTAATGGGCCCTACGGTGTCCATAACTATTTTGGCCCAGAAAGCCCAAATTTTAAGTCTAATTTAACAGTTTGATCATTCAGTTTATCATAATACGCTTACCGCTCGTCTTTACCCATATGGGCCCATAAGCCCATTGGGCCCAAATTCACCACGGTGCATGAAATTGCGCACACATCAACCTTACCGTTTGCGATCACAGATTTAACCAAGTCATTCAGCCCACGAAATGCCAAAATTTTAGCATTTCAGCTTTTCAGCTTTTGTCGATCTAGTCAACTAGTGGGTGTTCGTTTACACACCTGATTTGAGAGATACAAGGACGAGATCTCCCATGCGATTATCCTATAATCGACCACTTAAGACATTAGACTATGAATCGATGATAGCTAATGTAATAACCACTTACCATATTCGGCCAACATCCTTTAAGGCCCTAGAATGCTTACCCTTGTTGAAAACAATGACTAGATCTAAATCTAGTTGCTCCAACGGTCCTTGCCTCCAATACCCCTTGATCGATAGCCTTCAATCCATACTAACACATAACAAACTGAATGGTAAAACCAATAAAGCCCTAATCAACAGCCACCCCATGAATTTAGGGGTTTCGGTTTTTCTGAAGTCTCAAGATAACGAATGAGAGGAGTTTTGAACACTTACCAAAGATTACTTTGTCAAAAAGGTTCCCAAATACCTTCTTATTCCATATCCATTGTGGATCTAACTCAAAGTACGAGTAGAGAATAAATCTAGGAGATCTAAAGGCTCGGTTCCCGAATCTCTATGACTATGAAGGTTTCGGCTTTGATATGAAGTAGAAGAAAATGATCTGAAATTATGGGTTATAGAAGTGATGTCGACAGAGGTTAGGGTGGTCGTAAGGTTCGGCTTTGAAGAAGTTGGGTTGAAGAGAAGACTGGAGTTTTAGTCAAGGGAGTGAACGGCAACACAGCTTTGGTTTCAGCTTTTGTGGTAGTCGACTAATAGCCTTTGAGAAAAGAGAAGAAAAGAGAGGACTAGATTTGACTTTTAGTGAAAATAGAAGAGAAAAGAGATGAGAGAAGAGAGGAGAGGGTTTGGTTATGGACGAATCGGTACAAGTGATTGTGTTAAAGGGGTCGGCTTCTAGAACAAGGGAGGAGAAGAGAAAAAAAACCCTAAAGCCTTACCTAGTCGGCACACACGTACCTAATGTGCTGAACTAAAACCCCAAGATAGACCCAAAAAGCATTCAGCAAACCCCCTAAACTCCCCCTTGTCGAAAATGCCAAAGCTGATAGGCCAAAACTGATAATGCTCCTCCAAGAACCCCACAATTGGCCACTACTAGCTCTCATTCAAAATTCCTAGATTTTCTCCTCCTTATCCTCTCTTATTCAATCTCATGAGCATCTCAAACTCTTTCCAACAGAGTTTCACTTGAAGTCCATCACATGACTTGCACATACAGTAAAAATAAAACACCATACTGCTTACCATGAGACTTGAACCTTGGCCCTTGCATAGCTTCCACACGCCACTTCCCTAAGCTCTAAGTGGCGCCACCTTGCCACTTTACCAAAGGCTTACTTGTGTCTTAAATTACCCACTTTTTCTTAAAAGCCTACATACTCAAGACCCCTTCTCTTTAAGTCCAAAATTTAAAAATTCTACCAGGTTTTAACTTAGGCTTGGGCCTTCTAAAGGCCCACTAACACACCCAAACATAATTTAGCATAACCAGACCAACAAAATTTAAAATTAACACAAAAGTGCAAAAATCCCAAAAAATCCCAAAAATTAGGGCGTTACAACTCTACCCCTTAAAGAAATTTTAGCCTCAAAATTTACCTGATCCAAATAGGTAAGGGTATTGTTGACGCATCGCCTCTTCTGGCTCCCAAGTAGCTTCTTCTATGCTATGGTTGCGCCATAGTACTTTTACCAAAGGAACTGACTTCCTCCTTAACACTTTGACCTCTCGATCCAGTATTTGCACAGGCTCTTCTTCAAAAGTCAAGTCAGTCTTCACCTCAATCTCTTCCATCGGTACAACATGAGAAGGATCAGTTTGATATCGTCTCAACATGGACACATGAAAAATGTCATGAATTCGGTTTAACTCCGATGGTAACTCCAGCTGGTAAGCTACTGGCCTTACCCGTTTAAGAACTCGATAAGGCCCGATAAACCGCGAACTCAACTTGCCTTCTTACCAAACCTTAATATCTTCTTCCAAGGCGAGACCTTCAAGAAAAACATATCCCCTATCGAGTACTTGATTTCCTTACGTTTTAAGTAAGCATAAGATTTCTACCTATCAGATGCTTCCTTTAACCGATCTCTGATCAACTTAACCTTGTCCTCAGTGTCTGCCACCAACTCTGGCCCAAGAACCTGACGTTCTTCTAACTCCGTCCAACAAGTAGGCGTACAACATCTTCGACCATATAGCGCCTCATATGGTGCCATTCGAATACTCGCTTGATAGCTGTTATTATATGCAAAATCTGCTAATGGCAAGTAATCCCCCCAACTACCTCGAAAGTCGATAACACAACCCCTCAACATGTCCTCCAGAACCTGAATAACCCTTTCCGACTGTCCATCAGTCTGGGGGTGAAAAGCAGTACTGAAATCCAATCGTGTACCCAACGCCTCATGCAACTTCTGCCGGAATCGAGATGTAAATGGCATGTATGTATATTCGGCTAATGATATATATTTATATATTTATACCTTTGCATATGATAAATTTCGATACGTTTTATTATCAAGTTTTGTATAATTGTATGGGATTTATTATTTTAATTCATTTATGATAATAGAGTATGTGTTTATATGAATGTGCATAGGTTATGGTTGTTAGCATATTGAAACAGACAAGTAAAGTTGACTTGTTATGTTAATTAGATTTATTATCATGTTATATTTGTGTAATTCAAGTAATTACGTGTAAGGTATAATTGAAACCTGTTAGTTTGTTTTGTTTTAAAAACTTACTAGATGATTTACTTTGTAATGAGAGTCTATTTTGAAATGCTTATGTCAGTAATACCTTGTAATCCCGTTCTAGCAATGGATAGGTGTTAAGGGTGTCACATTTTATTGGTATCAGAGCTACGGTTTAGTCGGTTCTAGGACTAACGTAGCGCGTGAGAGTTTAGCTATACATGCCATAATTATATACTACGATAGTGTGATGACTTCTGACATTTGGAATGTGTTTTCATATAGTAAATAGATCTCAACAGAGCTGTAACTGATGACGTTGAGAGTGTAGCACCTGCTCCCGCGCAAGGAATAGTGCCAGCTGATTCTCGACCGACTTCGAGTAATCAAGAAAGTGAGGCTAAACAAGCCTTTTATCAAATGATGAATGATTGGTTTACTCAATATATCAGGACTAACCCGGCTGCACAAAAACCTCCACCCCCGATTAATCCATTTTAGATGCCGGCTATACCCCAAGTAAGTGATCCGTTGAGATTAAATAGGCCACATATTAATAAAATCAGAAAACATGGGGCTGAAGAGTTTAAAGCTACTAATGATGATGATGCTGAGCGGGCTGAGGTTTGGCTTGATAATACTATTTGTGTGTTTAATGAGTTGTCCTATACTCTGGATGAGTGTCTGAAATGTGCTATATCCTTACTTCGAGACACATCATATCACTGGTGGAATACCCTAGTATCAGTGGTTCCGAGAGAGCAGGTGACATGGGAATTCTTTCAGACTGAGTTCCGTAAGAAATATATCAGCCAAAAATTTATTGATTAGAAGCGTAAAGAATTTCTGGAGCTAAAACAAGGTCAGATGACTGTGACAGAGTACAGGCGAAAATGTGTGAGACTCAGTCGTTATGCCAGAGAGTGTATCTGCACTGAAGCCATAATGTGTAAAATATTTGAAGATGGGTTGAATGAAGACATTAAACTATTAAAAGTTCTGAGATGATTTTAGCCGTTCTAAAGCCACTTTAGGTTACTCCAGACGGGATTAGAATAAACCACCAGTGAGCTCGAGAATTACTTCAGTAGCGAGTGTGGGTAATGTCAGACCAAATCAATCAGTGTGTAAGCATTGTGGTAAATGACATCCCGGTAGTTGCAGAGTGCATGATCAAGCCTGTTTTAAATGCGGATCGATAGATCATTATATTCGAGATTGCCCAATGTTAGCTGAAGAAAATCCAGTGTGGAATATAAGATCGGGCAATACTGCAGCTCGAGGTAGACCACCCAAAAATGCTGGTAATATGAGTGGTAGTCAGAGAGGGACTAAAGATACGATAGTCAGATCTGAGGCTCGTACACTTGCCAGAGCTTATGCCATCTGCGCGCGAGAGGAGGCTTCATCACCGGATGTTATTACCGGCATATTCACTCTTTATGATACTAATGTAATTGCATTGGTTGATCCTGGTTCTACCCATTCTTATGTGTGTGAGACATTAGTATTCCACAAGACTCTACCTGTTGAGTTTACTAAGTTTGAGATTAGAGTATCAAACCCCTTAGGCTGGTGTGTTATGGTTGATAAATTGTGTAAGAATTGTCCCTTGATGGTTTGAGATCTGTGCTTTCCCGCTAATTTAATGTTGCTGCCATTTGATGAGTTCAACATAATTCTAGGTATGGATTGGCTGGGTTTACATGATTTTGTTGTGAACTGCAAAAGAAAGACCATTGATCTATGGAGCCAAAATGATGAGATTGTTCAGATTGAATCTAGTGATTTGTATAGTTTACCAGTAGTGATTTCTTCGATGCTAGCTTAGAAATATGTGAGAAAAGGGTGTGAAGCTTATTTTGCCTATGTGCTCGACAGTAAAGCACCAGAAGGAAACATTGAATCAGTACCTATTGTATGTGAGTATCTGGATGTGTTTCCAAAATAATTACTGGGTTTGCCACCTATTCGGGAATTAGAGTTTGTTATTGAGTTAATGCCAGGGACAACTCCGATATCCATAGCCCCGTACAAAATGGCACCTACAGAATTAAAAGAATTGAAAGCTCAGTTGCAAGAATTGACGGATAGAGGTTTTGCGCGACCAACTTTTTCTCTGTGGGGTGCACGTGTGTTGTTTGTGAAAAAGAAAGACAGAATTATGAGAATGTGCATTGATTATAGGCAGCTCAATAAGGTGACTATAAAGAATAAGTATCCGTTGCCATGGGTTGACGATCTATTTGATCAATTGAAAGGAGCTACAGTATTTTCGAAGATAGATTTGAGATTAGGCTACTATTAGTTGCGAGTAAAAGACTCCGACATGCCAAAGACTGCTTTCAGAATGAGGTTCGGACATTATGAGTTTTTAGTTATGCCTTTTGGACTAACAAATGCATCTGTTGCTTTTATGGATTTGATGAATCAGATATTCAGACCGTATCTGGACCGGTCTGTGGTTGTGTTTATAGATGACATTTTGATCTATTCTCACGATGAAGCTGAACATGCCGAACATTTGAGACTTGTATTGCAAACATTGTAAGATAAGCAGTTGTATGTGAAATTCAGTAAATGTGTGTTTTGGTTAAGTGAAGTTAGTTTCCTGGGCCATGTAGTATCAGCATCAGGTATTCGGGTTAATTCGAGCAAAATTTCAGCCATACTTGATTAGAAACCTCTGAAGAATGTTTCTGAAGTTTGAACTTTTTTGGGACTTGCTGGTTATTATAGACGATTCGTGAAAGGTTTCTCTCTAATTACAGCCCCCATGACAAAGTTATTACAGAAAGATGATAAGTTCGAGTGGTCAGAGAAGTGCCAGTAAAGCTGTTATAAAAGAAACATGGTAATTGTAACTAATTATGTTATCTATATTTTGCTATGGTCTAGTGACATTAAGCTAGAGGAAGTAATGGGTTGTTTATTTGCTTGTGGCTTAATAAGCTGTGGTAGCTTACTCTATGTGTTTGTATTTACTTTGTTTTATAGATTTTGGATTCAAGCTACAAGTTCAGGGATCGTCAGCAAAGTCTATCACACTATCGACTGTTTTTGGGTACATTTTAAATTTAAACTTGGATCTAGGGCATGTATAAGCTAGGTTATGTTTGGATAGGTATAATGTGATGTATATATATCAAGCCATGCGAAGATGGTTAATATGATAAGTGAACATATGAATTTAGTCATGATCATAAATGTTATATGCATGGAATATAGCTGATGGTTTTTGGATGTGATTTGGTTGAATCGGTATTGATATATACATGGTTATTTTGGATTGATGAGTGAATTTGGATGGATTCTGGATTTGGGTAATGAATGTGTCTCATTGATGATTCGGCACTTGTATATATATATATATATACATAATTGTTTTTAGACATACATATATATATGTATTGTAACACCCCAAACCCGGCCCAGATGTTATGGCCAAGTTTGGTGTGTCACATCAACGATAGATTGAAACACATTCTTTAGTTATCACGATTAGGGTGAGTTTACAAAACCGTTATTAATGTTTGGAAAGAAATTCAGGTTTTAGTTTGTGGAAGTCCTATCGACTATCAGTTTAAAGTTTACTTTATCTCAAGGTCTTGTTTGACTTTATGTTATCCATTTGACACGTGTGTTATATTTTGAAAATGTTGATTAATTTTTAAATAAAACCCGCGCAGCCTTAGTCTATCCGTTTTAAGCAAGTTATAAATAAAGAAATACAAACCAAAATAAAATACATAGAAGGAGCTTTATTACAAATTAAAAACTGGAAAGAAATAATTTTACTAAGTAAAATACTAAAAATAAAGTAACTTAAGAAAACGTAACCAACTGCAGTCCACGTGGCCACTACGAATCCCTCTAACTCCAAGCCCACGAGCTTAGGGCTCACCTGCATAGATGAAAGGGAAGAGGTGAGTTTGGAATACTCAGTGTGTAAGTAAACCCAACCAGAGCCCAAATCATTTCAAGCTTTACTGGGCCTAAGCCCTATCCAGATTCAGTATTAACTGGGTATTAGCCCTATTCAGTAAACAGTATTAACTGGGCCTTAACCCTATTCAGTATTCAGTACAGCCCTTAGGCCCGTTACAGTAACAGATCAGAAATTATGCATGTATGCAAAACCCAGCCCAAATCCAGCCCTACTCACCACCCGTACCAGCCCTACACACCATGTGGGGAATAACTCGACCCACCCAGCCCTACACACCACAGTCGCAGCGTAGCTGCTTAATCAGATAACGTGGCGAAGCCACTAACAATAAAACGAGGCAAAGCCCCTTTCAGTAAACGTGGCAATGCCACTTAGCACTTTTTCCATCAAAACCCAGTAAACTTTAAAAACAGTTTTGCAAACTCACCCTAATCGTGATAACTAAAGAATGTGTTTCAATCCATCGTTGATGTGACACACCAGACTTGGCCATAATGTCTGGGCTGGGTTTGGGATGTTATAATACATATATATATTGGTTGAGTTATTTGTTTAATTGATGACTATAATAGATCATGTCTAAAGGTAATGTGTATTTAATTGACATAATAAATGCCTATGAAATGTATGACATTATGAATAGATGATTTCAGTAATCAAGATTAAAAAAAAGAATTAATCTGTGATATTCCGTACATGTTTTGGTTAAGTCCAGTGAAAGTTTTGTTATATAGTATAATTAGTTATTTGGAGAATCGTAGTATTGACACAAACCGTGATATATAATTTGACTTGTAAAATTTGCTTGGAAATTGGTAAATGGCATGTATGTATATTCGGCTAATGATATATATTTATATATTTATACCTTTGCATATGATAAATTTTGATACGTTTTATTATCAAGTTTGGTATAATTGAATGGGATTTATTATTTTAATTCATTTATGATAATGAAGTAGTGTCTATATGAATTTGCATAGGTTATGGTTGTTAGCATATTGAAATAGACAAGTAAAGTTGACTTGGTATGTTAATTAGATTTATTATCATGTTATATTTGTGTAATTCAAATAATTGCGTGTATGGTATAATTGAAACATGTTAGTTTGTTTTTTTTTAAAAAGACTTACTAGATGATTTACTCTGTAATGAGAGTCTATTTTGAACTGCCTATGTCGGTAATGCCTTGTAATCCCGTTCCTGCGACGGATACGGGTTAAGGGTGTTACAATAACGTTAAGCATGAATTGTAATAAATGACCATGTTTTGGTTTATTATATAATGAAGATATGTAAACTTGATTTATATGTTTGAGTTAATGGTTGTTATTCGAATTTGGAAGCATGGTTATATGATTTTGTAATGAATTAATTGCTTATGGTTTACTAAGCTTCCAAAGCTTACTCTGTGTGTTTTTACTATGTTTATAGAGTTGTAGAAATCTGCTCGGGTTGGAAGTTGTAAGAGACCTCATCACACAATCTAGTTATCGCTTCGGTAAATAAGAGTTTTGAGTTTTGGTTATGTGGCATGTATAGGTTAGTTTTTATATGATTGGTTTTGAAATTGTATATATTTATAGCCATGCGAAAACGGCTTATTAATGATGATGTATAATCAACCATGAAAGTAGCTCATTTTGGAAGTATGATTTGCGGTATAATTTATGTGATGGTTGATTATATAATCTGACTTAGGTGAGATAAATATGGTTGATGGATGTGTTTCGGTTGTGGTTTATTATTGATTTATTTTGGATGCATAATATTTTTTGTGTAAGGTTTAAAAGTGAAAAATGATGTGTTTTTAATATAATACATATGCTCACATAAGCTAAATTATGTATATGTGATAGCTTGCATATTGATTGTTAAGGAACAATTTGTGATAGTAAAGTATGAATATGTTTTGTAATTTATTTGATGGTCATTTAGGTACGGTTATAAAGGGGAAAAAAATTAGCTTTGATTTGAGTTGTGAAGTTGGTTGGATAATCGATTTTGCATATGTATTTTAGTAATGGTAAAGGGTGTGCACTTGTATTTGGCTAACAATAGTTAAAATATACTTTAACATGCCTATATATGTTTTGCTCGTGATTTGGTCATTAATGGTAAGTTGTTAAGTTAAATGTTGGAATTTAAAATGTGCCAAATATGTGGTTTATGAATTTGGTAAATGATAGATAGGTATTTTGGATATTTCATTATTCAAGCAAAATTGAAATTATAGTGTGATTTGATTCGACACTTATGTATAAAATTGGTAGTTATTAGTTTGGTAAAACTAAATTTTATACTTGATCATTACGTGATAATGTTAATGCCGTATATATATTTATGTTTAATATATCATGTGGTTTGGCTAGACTTAGTAAAATGTGATTAAGTGCATAATTATAATTAGTGTTTTTGAAAAGTAGATAATAAAATAGTTTTATATGATTGGAAGTCTTAATATATGATCGGTATACGAAATGAATTATATTTAATTATAAGTTAAGCATTCGATTTTGGTTATATATTTGAATATGAAATTTTGGCAAGTATATGTATTATAGTAGCAAAGCATGTTTAATTTTAATTAGTTAAATGGTTTATATGTGCACATTTGATTTTTATGGATTGAAAAATGGTTGCTATTCAAGTTGGCATTCAGATGCCACGAAATGATGGACATATGCATTGAACATTGAATTGATGAAGCATAAGAAATAAGATATTGACATTACTTATTTGGTTTGAATATTTGAATAAGTAAATGGTAATGACTTGGTTGAGTTTCAGAGCATGATTTGTAATGTGAAATTGGTTTATACGATTAAGAGAAATGTGTTTTTGTCCGGTAATGTCTCATAACCCTAACCAGCGACGGATATGGGTTAAGGGGTGTTACAATGGTAAAATTATATTTTTGCCCTAAACTTTCATATATTTACACTTTTATCCCTAAGCTCGAAAAATGAAATTTATTCAATTTCTATAACATACAAGCCTAGCTGAACCAATTTTCATAACTATAACAGCCCAAAATTTCCATTAAAACCTATTTTACTACATATTTTACAACTTTTACAAATTAGTCCTTTTAGGCATTTTCACCGAAAGTCACTTAGTAAAAGTCGTTTCTCTAAGTATAAAAATATATTTTCTACCATTAAACACAAAAATACACACATATTCCTCATGGGTCAAAACCCTAAACTTTAACCACATCTCAAATTAGTGGTAGAAATAGATAGATCTTGTTATGATGATTTCAAAAACATAAAAATCATTAAAAACGGGGCTAGAACGGACTTACTATGGAGCTTGGAAGCTTGAACAAAACCCTAGCCATGGCTTCCATGGTATATTCGGCCAAGACATGAAAAAATGAGGAAGATGACATCTTTTTCTCATGTTATTTTGGCTTTATTAGTAAAATTACTAAAATACCCTTAATGAAAAACAATTTAAAACATACCTATGTCCATTTTTGTCCACCACATAAATCAATGGTCTAATTACCATCTAAAGAACTCTAATATAAAAACTCATAACAATTGCGCATCTCTAGCATATATAACTCAGCTTTACAATTGAGTCCCTAAATTACAATTTCATAAAAATTCACTTTGTAAAAGTTGTTTATCTATCAACAACCTTTCATTTTCTACCATAAATTTCAAATTTTCAGCATATTCATCCATGGAAAAACTTCTATACTTTGAGAACTTTTCAAATTAATCCCCAAAATAGATAGATTAAGTTATCCCAATCTCAAAAATATAAAAATTACTAAAATCGAGACAAGATTACTTATTCAATTAAGCCTAAAAAGCTTGCTTTCTCTTTCTTAGGTTTTCCATAGAAATATTTGGGGAAAAAGATGAAATAAGATGATATTTCTCTAATTAATCATTTACCATCTTTTATTAATTTAATTTCAAATTTAGTCCTTTTCTTTTCTTAAATTTCCATGGATGATTCACCATAAATATCTACAAACTTTTTCTTAATGGTATAATTACCAAATAAGGACCTCTTATTTTGAATTCCATAGCTATTTGATACTTATAGATACTAGAATTCAACTGTTGCATTTTATACAATTTGGTCCTTTCCTTAATTAAACACATAATCGATAAAATTTTCATATCAGAATTTTCATACGTCTTTGCTATCATAATGCAAACCATGCAAGAGTATTAAAATAAAATTTCTTTCTGGCTCAAATTTGTAGTCCGAAATTGTAACACCCCTAATTTTGGGCCTAGAAGTATTGGGCATTGAGTTTGGGATTGATGAGAAGGCGGCTTCAATAATTTAAATGTGTTTAAAAGTTTTTAAAATTTCATGTTTAGTTTAATATTTAAGTGATTTAGGAAGGGTTGGTAGTGTTGGAAAAGTCCTGGGTTCAAACTAGGGCTTTAGCGAAAATTTTGATTTTTACCCTTAAGTGAGGTAGGCGTTAGATGGAAGGCGTTAAAAATAATTTGGGTTAAAAGATAACACAAGAAAGTAGGTGGTCTGGTGGACAAGGGCGTTGGTAGCAAGCTTGTGGTCAGGGGTTCAAGCCCTAGCCTTTGCAAAAATTTTGTTGCGCACATGTTAGTATGAAGGCCTGCGTTTAGGCCTTATAATTAGTTGGGGCTGATTCACGACATAAAGGAGTGTCTGGCCTAGTGGCAAAAGATGTTAGAAGCAGTAAGAGAGTGCAAGGTTCAAGTCACAGCATGTGCAAAAATGTTGGATTTTTTTTAAGGCAACCTGGGCTATGGCAGATAAGCCTTATAATTAGTTGGGGAGGAAAAACAACACAAATATGGTAGTTGGCGTGGTGGCAAGGAATGTTTAGAGCAGCCATGGGAATGGGGGTTAGAATCTAGGTGGTAGCAAATATTTTTGGAATAACTTGGGTGCAGGATAGTATGCCTTAAAAGAAGTTGAGGAGGGAGTGTGACACAAAGAGCACCTGTGTTGCAGTGGCAGTGGCGTGCTAGGAGTGCTGAAGGGGCGCAAGTTCGAACCCTTAGGCTAGTGAAGTTTTGGTTTTTTTATTCTTAAATACCCGGGGCTTTAGCAGGTAAGTGTTATAATTAATTGTGACCGTATTATAGTATAAGAAGAGTTACGTTGCAGTGGCTAGCAACGTGTGGTGAGGCGAGGACGGTAGTGAGGTCTGGAGTTCGAAGGGTCGCATGCATAAATGGGAAGAATTATTTTGCTGCACACAAGGAGGAACTGGTGTTAGACCAAAACACCAAGGGTCTAACGTAGCTACTATTCCATGGGGAGTAATTTGAATGCAAATCAAATTCAGTGGATGACTTAAATCAAGGTTATGGGATAAGGATATGATGAAGATAAAATTTGAGAAAAAATAAGGAATTTGATTTGGAATGGGCTATTGTCGATTATAGGAAATTCAAATTTGGCTAGGGGCTTTTGTTAGGTGTATTCGGCAATTAGGAAGATATTTAGTGCCGATTTTGATTTTAGTTTTTTTAGGTGATCGTTTTGGTTCTTTTCGTTGGAAGGTCATTTTTTGTTTTGGTATATTGCTCAAAATCTCGAAGTGCCATTGTTTCTTTCCATGTTCTTTTGTGTGTGCGGAATGGTCTCCTCGTTTTACATTTAATTTTGTTTATTTTTCTCTAAAGAAGAAACTGACTATCGTTTCCTTCTCCTTCCTTTTTAATTTTATCAAGTTTTGTATTTTTTATATATTGAGAACCAAATTTTGACCATTCGAGATTTATCCTTCTAACCTTCATTCGTACTTGGTATTTTTTTCTATTTATTTCTTTGTTCTTTCACCAAACCCTCTAAAGTCAAACTCTCCCTCTCTATTTTTTTCTTTTATTTGTTTCGACAATTGTTGAACCAACCCTCCATTTCCCTCTTTATATTTTATCGTCTTAGAAGATAACCGTATTTTTAGATGGAAAAAGGGAACTCTAGTGGTAAAGAGATGGCAAAGGTGACAACGGGTTTGAGTATGTAGCCACTATACCCAAGTTTAAGCGACGTAAGGTGTCGGTGGTTCAGGACTTTCTGCCTGGATGCAGAAGAGGGGCTACAGCAGAGTTCGGATTACATAGGCAAATCACAGTAGATCAAGGCAAGTACAGTTTGTCCATCAGTAAGTGAGTGTAGTGGAATTATTTTATATTAATGGATAGTGACTAATGAAGAGTAATATTTGAATATAGGTTCTGGTGTGTACACACACTGCACACACAATAGATCGGCAAAAGCCGAAATTCTGAATAGCCGAAAAGTTGAAAGGTTGGTATCGGCAACCACACGAGCATGCGAACACTCGTGTGGAGATATCAATATGACAACAGAGGCTCCGTGGGCGATTCCATGGACTCGGGCCACCATTTGGCCAACTGGGCAAAATGGGCCAAATGGGCCCGATCGGCCCGTACACCCTTCGCGAGTAAAATGTATGGTTTAGTAAGCTTTGATGAGCCGATTAGCGTAATTACATGGTTTTTTGGTAGAATTGGGCCTAACCGGCCATATAAGTGTATGGCCTTATTTGGGCTACGTATTGGGCTTTTGGGCCTTAATGGATTTGTAACACTTACGAAATTAGAGTAATACTCAGTGAATAATTGTAAATGTGTTAATGGGCCAGAATGTGTACCTGAGCCCACGATAAGATAAGATCGATATGCTTTTAAGTGAAAAATGATGAATATGCCCGTAAGGGAAAAATGACTGAAATGTCCCTATGTGTTACTTATATGATCTTGTTTGTTATATGTACGAATTTGTATCTGTTGCATTCATTTGATATTATGTTTCATATGAGTTGGGTTATGATTGGCAGAAGTGTATACGAGGGTCGCACGGTCACTTGATGACTATGGATCCAACGAAGGCTTTTAAGCCACGAGCAGCTCTGCTGCAATGGTGAGTAGTGCCGCAACCGATGCTACAACGAAGGCTTTTAAGCCATGAGCAGCTCTACTGCAACGATGAGTGGTGACGCAACCGGTGTCACAACGGGTGTATAAGGATGGGTGAGTCGAGTATCTCCCCACAGGAGTGTAGCGTTGGAAGAGGGTGTACAGGGTTGGTTATGGGTAATTGCACATTGCATAATCATATTGATTTTGTGCTATGGGCTCGGGCCCAACCGAGGCCACTATGGGCTTAGGCCCAAAGGCCACTGTATATTGTGATATGGGCTCAGGCTCAACTGGGGCCACTATGGGCTAAGGCCCAAAGGCCATAGATATTGAATAGCGCTTAGGCCCAATCTGATTTGTAACGCCCTAATTTTTGGGTTTTTCTTAGATTTATCATTATCTGTTAAATGTCTAAATGTTGGTAATCAGGTGTGTAATGCATGTTTGGGATGTGTTAATGGGCTTATGGAAGGCCCATGAGTTGGTTGGAAGCTCGGCAAAATTTTGAATTTTTGCCTTAGGAAATAGGGGATCAGTGGAAATAAGGGTCTTAAGGAATTGCGTGCGAAATGTAGCACAAATGAATCAGTGGCAAAGTGGCAAGGGGGACGCCACTAGGCTCCTTAAAAGGTGGCGCCTAAATGAGCCTAGAGGTCAAGGGTTCAAGCGCCAGAGGTTGTGAAAGTATTGTTTATTTTTAAGCTGGAGCAGGTAAGAGTTTGAAGCCGATTGGAACTCTGGTTGGAGGAGATTTGAATCGGTCAAAGAGCAAATCATGGAGGAGGTTGAGGAGCAAATCAAGGAGAGTTTGAATTTCAAACTGGTGGCCGGCCAAAGGACTCTTGAGGGAAGGCAAATTCGGCATTGTGCCTAGGTAGCATTTTCGGCAAATAGGTGTTTTGGTGTGCCGAATTCTTCTTTGGTCTTTTTATGATTTGGTGCCGATTTTTCCTAGGTAAGAAAAGCTTCCTTTTTCTGTCAATTTTGCATAGTGTATTAGGTACCTTTCTTTTGCCATTTTGTTCCTCTCATCAACCTAATAGCCGAACCTTAACCCACTCTTGAGCCGAATCTACATTCGACTAGACACCTCCCTTGTTCTCTCTTCTACTCTTATCTTCTTCTCATCTTGCTTTCTCAAAATCGAAACCTATCTTGTTGCCTCCTTCTTGGCCGAATGCTTTCTATGACCGAAACCACACTCCCTTTGTTACCGATTGATCGAAATCTTCTTTTTCTTCTCCTTCTTGATTCTTTAGCAAGCCGAACCCTATTCTTCTATCTCTTCTATTTGCCGATTTACCCCACCTACTTTATTGGTTAAAACAACAAGTGCACCATATCACTTTTTTTTCAAAAGCCGAAAGCATCTGCTTCTAATCATTCAAAAAGCCGAATATCTCTAGGGCCACTCTTGTGATGTTAGAGTTAGATTTGCGATGGATCTAATATAGTCTCGAGTTAGTGGAAGCGTGGAAACGATATTCTTCGAGTGGAAGCAACGGTAAGCGATCTAAACATTAAGTACATTCGTTTATCAACATCAGAAAGAAAAGCCGAAACCCCTAGATCTTTAGGGGGCATGTCGACATTGCTTTTAAGACTCTAATACTATGGTTGTTTCTTGTGTGCTTTCGATAGCAAGAGTAGGAGATCCAGCAAGGAGGAGGAAGTTGCGATTCATCTAAAGATAGATCTGAGAGATCTAAAACAATTAAGGTAAGGTTGTAAGGCTATTTGAGAGTATGGCCGAATGCAATAAAGGATTTTTGACATTAGTTTGTAAAGCTTGTTGGCTAACCAATTAGGGAATGGATTGTAGGAATAAGCACGTGGAGGATTTTGTTGGCAGAACTGCAAAACAGGTGTGTAACGTGTCTCTATCATAGACTAGGATGGCTAAAGGCCGTAATGACCGAAATTATGCTAAAGTGTCCGATTGAAGTGACCGAAAAAGTTGTCTTGAAAGGATCTGCGGGTAACCGAATACCCTGTGGTGATCAAACTAGTAAATGACAGTGGCAAAATTGCAGAAGGTGCAATTTCGAGCTTTTCGGTAAGTTGGGTTTCAATGGGCCAAAGATGGGCCTAATGGGCTTCCGAGCCCAAATAGGTAAAATGGCTAATAAAGACTATCTGGCGACGTAGTTAGTAATAACATGTTAATTTGGTAAACTAAACCTAAAATTGGGCTTAAAGGGCTTGAGACAATATTGGACTTAGTAAGGCCCATTAGGGGTTTTGGGCAAAAAGGGCAAAACTGGAAATTTGGCACAAATGGACTTCCGTGGTTAATTGGGAACTAATAATCAGCTGTACTTGCATAAAATTTCTGAAAATATGAAAAAAGACTAAAATACCCTTAAATATGGAAAATTACCAAAATACCCCTAGGTGTAAAAAGACTATTATACCCCTAGGGTCAATTCTGTATGAAATGTATGATGTTATGTATCTGCATGAGTTAATTATCTATATGAGTATATCTGATGCTATATCTTGCATGTTAGTATGATTATCTGTTGCATGGGGTATGGGTTTATGATGGAGGAAGCGTTCTGGCAGCCTCGCTGCAATCTGGTGACTCTGTCACATTATATCTGGCAACCTCGTTGCAATCTGGTGGCCTCGCCACAATATTTATATCTGGTGACCTCGTCACAATATCTGGCAGTCTCACTGCAAATATATCTGGCAGCCTCGCTGCAAATGTTATCTGGCAGTCTCACTGCAAATTATATCTGGCAGCTTCGCTGCAATTATCTGTGGTGTGTAGCGGTTGGGTGGGTCGAGTAGTCTCCCCACATGGTGTAAGGCTGGTACGGGGGTGTTATGGATGGATCTGGGTTGGGTTTTCTGTTTGCATATTATATCTGATCTGTATCTGTTATGGGCCTACGGGCTTAACCTGATTTCTGTAATGGGCCAAGGCCAACTAATCTGATTCTGAGGCTTGATCTGTTTTGGCCTATGGTTCAGATAATGTTGCACACTGAGTTGTCAAACTCACCCCCTTTTTATTTAACCTCTGCAGGTAACACTCAACCATAGCGGGCTTGGAGCTGCGAGAGATTCGGAGTGGCCACAGCATCTACAGAACTGGTTTTCATTTTGTTTAAAGTATTTTATTATTAAGTTATTTTTGGGTTTTATTTTGTAATAAGGCCGCTGTCTAAGTTTTTTATTTGGTTTAATTTTCTTTGATGATTAAATTACATTTTATAGAATCGCTAGTTTAGGCTGCGCTGGTTTCAAAATCTAAAGAACGTTTTTAAAACTCAACGTGTGAATAATATGGATAACTTGAAGGATTAATAAACTGGTTTTAACAAACTTACTCTTTTGATTCAAACCTCACTTAAGACACAACAAGTCTAAAAGGGCCGTAAACTTAGTTTTAGGATCGTGTGACACACCAGATCTGGTCGTAGCGTCCAGGCCGGGTTTGGGGTGTTACATTTAGTGGTATCAGAGCTAAGTTGCAACAACTCGGCTGTGGAACGGGTCTAAAAATAGAAGTTTTCAAGCAATCAAAACAAGATTTTCGAAAGATCATGTTTTTAACATTGTTTTAAAATTACTCAGAACTAGTTTTGATGAACTTCTCTTCGAACTTACATGAATTATTTTTAAAGAAAATAGAAAATTTATTAAGTTTTTCTATGGAATCTTTTGAAAGAGTGGCACACCGAATCTCCGGCCCAAGCCTGTAAGTTTTCTGAACTTTTCTGATTGTTTCTGAAAATTCTGATTGTATGCCTGACTAAAGACTATATTATGATACTTTAGCTAGGGTATTACTGAAACTGTAGAGACTCTGATAGATAAACTGAGACTGCAGCTAGGCTACCGCGAAAGAAGATAAACTTTGAAACTCTACTATTCATAAGACATCTGTAATGAACACTGAAATATTAATCTGACTCATAAAATTTCTAAAACAGAAAGTACGAAATGAGTACGAGAGCAGCTCGTGGTAGGGGCCGTGGACGTGGCCGAGGTAGCACACGAGCCGAATCTTCTTCTTCGGGTCATGCACCAGCAGCTGAGATACCAGTATCACCAGCAATAGAGGTGGAATCTCATGATAGGGGTGTAGGGGATGATGCCCTATCACAAGCGATGCTTCGAGTTTTGGAAAGGGTTGCTGGGGCGAGTACTGGTAATGGATTTCGTGGTGCGATATCTGAGCGAATCCGAGCTAATGGAGCAGAATTCTTCAGGGGTGTGTCTGGTGTAACCCCAAACGTGGCCGAGTATTGGTTGGAGGCCACAGAGCGAATTATGGACGATCTGGACTGTTCTGTGGAGTAGAACCTGAAGGGAGCTGTATCGTTACTTAGAGATGAGGCTTATCAGTGGTGGCTCACAGTAAGAGATGGAACTGCAGCTGGTGAGGTAACATGGGAGCTGTTTAAGACAGCCTTTAAAGGGAAATATGTTGGAGCCAGCTATGTGGACGCTCGCCGGAAGGAATTTTTGAATTTGGTTCAGGGAGGTAAGACGGTATCTGAATACGAGGCTGAGTTCTTGAGGCTGAGTCGATATGCTTCTGGGATAGTCGCTACTGAATATGAGCGTAGCGTGCGCTTTGAGGATGTCTTGAGGGACGAGCTAAGGGTGCTGATTGCTCCACAGAGGGAGCGTAGTTTTGCTGCTTTAGTTGAGAAAGCTAAGATTGCGGAGGAAGTAAAGCGTACTGAGAGGCAGAACCGTGAGAAGGATCGGAACCGCTTCCGGAGGGATTCTGGACCATCAGGCGGGTATAATAGGAATGTTAAGAGGGCAAGAGTGGCAGAACCAGTGCGAGCAGTGCCAATGAATGCTGTCGGACCACAGAGTTGCAGAAGTTGTGGTAGGATCCATATGGGCGAGTGTCGGAAACGTTCAGGAGCCTGTTTTCGATGTGGGTCGATGGAGCATAGAATTAAGGATTGTCCTCAAGCACCAGATCAGAATCAAGTTAGAGATCAGAGGGTTGCTCAGCCAGTGAGGGGTGGACCACCAGCTCCAAGAGGTCGTGGACAGGGCAGAGGTGGAAATGGAAATGGACGAGGACGAGGAGCACCTGGTAGGGGTGCTGGTTTTGCTGAGGCTTGTCAGCCAGCGTTAGTCTATGCAGCTCGTCGACGAGAGGAAGGTGATGCTCCTGACGTCATAACCGGTACGTTCTTGATTTCTCGTATACCATTCACTGCGTTAATAGATGTTGGATCTACACACTCTTATGTTGCATGTGCTATATCTGGGTCGCTGGGAGTACGTTCTGAGAAGACAGTGAGTGGGGTAACTGTACTAAGTCCTTTGGGTCACTCGGTTAGGGTAGACAGACTGTATAGAGACGTGCCTATAGAGACTCAAGGTAAGATCTTTTCTGGAGATTTGATGGAGTTACCTTTCGGAGAATTCGATCTAATCCTAGGAATGGATTGGCTTGTAAAGCATAGGGCTACTTTGGATTGTGCTGCAAAGCGAATGAGTTTAAAAACCGCAGAGGATGAGGAAGTTATGGTGATTGGTGAACATAGAGATTATCTGTCTAATGTGGTGACAGCATTAAGAGCTGAGAAGTGGATTCGTAAAGGATGTGAGGCTTTTATGGCATTTATAAGTCAAGCGGAATCTGAGGAGCTAACTGTGGATCAAGTTTGAACCGTTAAGGATTTTCAAGACGTGTTTCCAGAAGAGCTTCCAGGACTGCCTCCTAATCGAGAGGTTGAGTTTGGGATCGATTTGTTGCCTGGTACGGCACCGGTGTCCATTACACCGTACAGAATGGCACCAAAGGAGTTGGTGGAGTTAAAAGCGCAGATTCAAGAACTGTTGGATAGAGGTTTCATTAGGCCAAGTGTGTCTCCGTGGGGAGCACCAGTGCTTTTCGTTAAGAAGAAAGATGGGTCAATGCGGATGTGCATCGATTATCGGCAGTTGAACAAGCTGACGATCAAGAATAAGTACCCGTTGCCAAGAATCGACGATCTGTTCGATCAGCTTAGAGGAGCTTCAGTATTCTCCAAGATTGATCTTCGGTCTGGGTATCATCAGTTAAGAGTGAAAGAAGTGGATATACACAAGACAGCATTCAGAACTCGTTATGGTCACTATGAGTTCTTGGTTATGCCATTTGGGCTGACCAATGCACCTGCAGCTTTCATGGATCTGATGAATCGAGTGTTCCAGCCATACTTGGATCGATTCGTGGTCGTCTTTATCGACGATATTTTGGTCTATTCTGAATCTAAAGAGAAACATGATGAGCATCTCCGTGTTGTGCTGCAAGTGTTAAGGGAAAAGGAGCTTTATGCGAAATTTAGTAAGTGTGAGTTTTGGTTGAGGGAAGTGACGTTCTTGGGGCATGTTGTTTCTGCTGAAGGTATTAAGGTGGACCCTCGAAAGATTGAAGCGATTCTGGAATGGAAACCACCGAGGTCTGTGGCCGAAATTCGGAGTTTTCTGGGTTTAGCTGGATACTACAGAAGGTTTGTAGAAGGATTTTCGGTGATGGCAGCACCATTAACGAAACTCATAAGGAAAGGCGTACCATTTGTTTGGACCCAGCAGCAGCAAGAAGCTTTTGAGAAGCTTAAGAAGGTTCTGACCGAGGCACCTGTACTGATTCAACCAGAGTCTGGAAAAGACTTTACCGTGTACAGTGATGCATCGCATGCTGGGTTGGGCTGTGTGTTAATGCAAGAGGGTAAGGTGGTTGCTTATGCATCGCGACAGCTTAAACCTCATGAAGTGAACTATCCTACCCATGATTTGGAGTTGGCACCAGTAATCTTTGCACTTAAGATTTGGAGACATTATCTGTATGGAGAAAAGTGTATTATATACACAGATCATAAGAGTCTTAAGTACTTGTTGACTCAGAAGGAGCTGAACCTTAGGCAACGGAGATGGATCGAGTTGCTTAAGGATTATGATTGTGTGATTGAGTATCATCCAGGCAAAGCTAATGTAGTGGCTGATGCCCTAAGTCGTAGAACTGTATCTGACCTGAGAGCTATGTTTGCTCGTTTGAGTCTGTATGACGATGGTAGCTTGTTAGCAGAATTGCAAGTAAGACCGACCTGGGTGGATGAGATTAAGGAAAAGCAGTTGAGGGATGAGTCTCTGAATGCTCGATTTCAGCAGGTTAAAGATGGGAATACTTCTGAGTTTGGACTTAACAGTGAAGGAGTTCTGTGTTTTCGCGGTAGAATCTGTGTTCCGAAGGATTTTCAGTTGAGGCAAGCAATTCTAAATGAAGCTCATAAAGGGTTGTGTGCTATGCACCCTGGAGGTAATAAGATGTATCATGACTTAAAGGAGTTGTATTGGTGGCCTGGACTGAAGCGAGAAGTAACAGAATTTGTGAGGAAATGTCTGACTTGTCAGCAGGTGAAAGCTGAGCACCAGTTACCTTCTGGACTTCTGCAACCAGTGAAGGTACCACTCTGGAAGTGGGAAAGGGTGACCATGGATTTCGTAAGTGGATTGCCCTTAACGCCATCAAAGAAGGACTCGATTTGGGTGATTGTAGACAGGTTGACTAAATCTGCTCATTTCCTCCCTGTACGTACTGATTATTCGCTTCAGAAGTTAGCCAAGTTGTATGTGGCAGAGATTGTGCGACTGCATGGGGTGCCAGTGTCTATCATTTCTGATCGAGATCCTAGATTCACATCTCGGTTCTGGCAAAAGTTGCATGAGGCGTTGGGAACGCGGCTGAACTTTAGCACGGCTTTTCATCCTCAGACTGATGGTCAGTCTGAGAGGGTTATTCAGATTCTAGAGGATATGTTGAGGGGTTGTGCTATCGATTTTCGAGGCAGTTGGGAGGATTATTTACCGTTGGCAGAGTTTGCATATAATAACAGCTATCAGGCTAGTATCCGTATGGCACCTTATGAAGCATTGTATGGGCGTAGGTGTCGTTCACCTAGTTGTTGGACCGAATTGGGCGAGCGGCAAGTTCTTGGACCTGAATTGGTAGCAGAGACTGAAGAGAAGGTCAAGGTGATAAGGGATCGTTTGAAAGAGGCATCTGATCGACAAAAATCTTATGCAGATTTGAAGCGTAAAGAGATTGAGTACTCAGTAGGTGATATGGTTTTTCTGAAAGTTTCGCCGTGGAAAAAGATATTGAGATTTGGTAAGAAAGGCAAGCTGAGTCCGAGGTTTATCGGGCCTTATCGGGTTCTTAAGCGAGTGGGTCCGGTGGCGTATCAGTTAGAATTACCCCCAGAGTTAAATAGAATCCATGATGTGTTCCACGTATCCATGCTAAGACGATATCGTTCTGACCCTGCCCATATTCTACCAGTTGCAGAAGTAGAAGTTCAGCCTGACTTAACTTTCGAGGAAGAACCTGTTCAGATTCTGGATCGAGATGTGAAGGTTTTAAGAAGAAAATCAGTCCCATTGGTGAAGGTACTATGGCGTAATCATGGCAGAGAGGAAGCTACTTGGGAACCAGAGGAGGCAATGCGTCAGCAATATCCCCATTTGTTTGGATAAGGTAAATTTCGAGGACGAAATTTCTTTAAGGAGGGTAGAGTTGTAACGCCCTAATTTTCGGGTTTTTCTTAGATTTATCATTATCTGTTAAATGTCTAAATGTTGGTAATCAGGTGTGTAATGCATGTTTGGGATGTGTTAATGGGCTTATGGAAGGCCCATGAGTTGGTTGGAAGCTCGGCAAAATTTTGAATTTTTTCCTTAGGAAATAGGGGATCAGTGGAAATAAGGGTCTTAAGGAATTGCGTGCGAAATGTAGCACAAATGAATCAGTGGCAAAGTGGCAAGGGGGACGCCACTAGGCTCCTTAAAAGGTGGCGCCTAAATGAGCCTAGAGGTCAAGGGTTCAAGCGCCAGAGGTTGTGAAAGTATTGTTTATTTTTAAGCTGGAGCAGGTAAGAGTTTGAAGCCGATTGGAACTCTGGTTGGAGGAGATTTGAATCGGTCAAAGAGCAAATCATGGAGGAGGTTGAGGAGCAAATCAAGGAGAGTTTGAATTTCAAACTGGTGGCCGGCCAAAGGACTCTTGAGGGAAGGCAAATTCGGCATTGTGCCTAGGTAGCATTTTCGGCAAATAGGTGTTTTGGTGTGCCGAATTCTTCTTTGGTCTTTTTATGATTTG
Source organism: Gossypium stocksii (assembly GCA_020496765.1). Lineage (NCBI taxonomy): Eukaryota > Viridiplantae > Streptophyta > Magnoliopsida > Malvales > Malvaceae > Gossypium > Gossypium stocksii. The sequence continues at coordinate 30,778,695 of CM035624.1, forward strand.
GTGCCGATTTTTCCTAGGTAAGAAAAGCTTCCTTTTTCTGTCAATTTTGCATAGTGTATTAGGTACCTTTCTTTTGCCATTTTGTTCCTCTCATCAACCTAATAGCCGAACCTTAACCCACTCTTGAGCCGAATCTACATTCGACTAGACACCTCCCTTGTTCTCTCTTCTACTCTTATCTTCTTCTCATCTTGCTTTCTCAAAATCGAAACCTATCTTGTTGCCTCCTTCTTGGCCGAATGCTTTCTATGACCGAAACCACACTCCCTTTGTTACCGATTGATCGAAATCTTCTTTTTCTTCTCCTTCTTGATTCTTTAGCAAGCCGAACCCTATTCTTCTATCTCTTCTATTTGCCGATTTACCCCACCTACTTTATTGGTTAAAACAACAAGTGCACCATATCACTTTTTTTTCAAAAGCCGAAAGCATCTGCTTCTAATCATTCAAAAAGCCGAATATCTCTAGGGCCACTCTTGTGACGTTAGAGTTAGATTTGCGGTGGATCTAATATAGTCTCGAGTTAGTGGAAGCGTGGAAACGATATTCTTCGAGTGGAAGCAACGGTAAGCGATCTAAACATTAAGTACATTCATTTATCAACATCAGAAAGAAAAGCCGAAACCCCTAGATCTTTAGGGGGCATGTCGACATTGCTTTTAAGACTCTAATACTATGGTTGTTTCTTGTGTGCTTTCGATAGCAAGAGTAGGAGATCCAGCAAGGAGGAGGAAGTTGCGATTCATCTAAAGATAGATCTGAGAGATCTAAAACAATTAAGGTAAGGTTGTAAGGCTATTTGAGAGTATGGCCGAATGCAATAAAGGATTTTTGACATTAGTTTGTAAAGCTTGTTGGCTAACCAATTAGGGAATGGATTGTAGGAATAAGCACGTGGAGGATTTTGTTGGCAGAACTGCAAAACAGGTGTGTAACGTGTCTCTATCATAGACTAGGATGGCTAAAGGCCGTAATGACCAAAATTATGCTAAAGTGTCCGATTGAAGTGACCGAAAAAGTTGTCTTGAAAGGATCTGCGGGTAACCGAATACCCTGTGGTGATCAAACTAGTAAATGACAGTGGCAAAATTGCAGAAGGTGCAATTTCGAGCTTCTCGGTAAGTTGGGTTTCAATGGGCCAAAGATGGGCCTAATGGGCTTCCGAGCCCAAATAGGTAAAATGGCTAATAAAGACTATCTGGCGACGTAGTTAGTAATAACATGTTAATTTGGTAAACTAAACCTAAAATTGGGCTTAAAGGGCTTGAGACAATATTGGACTTAGTAAGGCCCATTAGGGGTTTTGGGCAAAAAGGGCAAAACTGGAAATTTGGCACAAATGGACTTCCGTGGTTAATTGGGAACTAATAATCAGCTGTACTTGCATAAAATTTCTGAAAATATGAAAAAAGACTAAAATACCCTTAAATATGGAAAATTACCAAAATACCCCTAGGTGTAAAAAGACTATTATACCCCTAGGGTCAATTCTGTATGAAATGTATGATGTTATGTATCTGCATGAGTTAATTATCTATATGAGTATATCTGATGCTATATCTTGCATGTTAGTATGATTATCTGTTGCATGGGGTATGGGTTTATGATGGAGGAAGCGTTCTGGCAGCCTCGCTGCAATCTGGTGACTCTGTCACATTATATCTGGCAACCTCGTTGCAATCTGGTGGCCTCGCCACAATATTTATATCTGGTGACCTCGTCACAATATCTGGCAGTCTCACTGCAAATATATCTGGCAGCCTCGCTGCAAATGTTATCTGGCAGTCTCACTGCAAATTATATCTGGCAGCTTCGCTGCAATTATCTGTGGTGTGTAGCGGTTGGGTGGGTCGAGTAGTCTCCCCACATGGTGTAAGGCTGGTACGGGGGTGTTATGGATGGATCTGGGTTGGGTTTTCTGTTTGCATATTATATCTGATCTGTATCTGTTATGGGCCTACGGGCTTAACCTGATTTCTGTAATGGGCCAAGGCCAACTAATCTGATTCTGAGGCTTGATCTGTTTTGGCCTATGGTTGAGATAATGTTGCACACTGAGTTGTCAAACTCACCCCCTTTTTATTTAACCTCTGCAGGTAACACTCAACCATAGCGGGCTTGGAGCTGCGAGAGATTCGGAGTGGCCACAGCATCTGCAGAACTGGTTTTCATTTTGTTTAAAGTATTTTATTATTAAGTTATTTTTGGGTTTTATTTTGTAATAAGGCCGCTGTCTAAGTTTTTTATTTGGTTTAATTTTCTTTGATGATTAAATTACATTTTATAGAATCGCTAGTTTAGGCTGCGCTGGTTTCAAAATCTAAAGAAAGTTTTTAAAACTCAACGTGTGAATAATATGGATAACTTGAAGGATTAATAAACTGGTTTTAACAAACTTACTCTTTTGATTCAAACCTCACTTAAGACACAACAAGTCTAAAAGGGCCGTAAACTTAGTTTTAGGATCGTGTGACACACCAGATCTGGTCGTAGCGTCCAGGCCGGGTTTGGGGTGTTACATGATTGTTGCATGAATATTTGTTTGTCGAGGGTCGTACACACTGAGTTTCGAAACTCACTCACTATTTTAATTTTTCAAGTGACCCTCAGTAGGCGGTTCGACGTATGGGAGGACTCAAAGGCCTTTTTATTGGGTTAGTAAGTTATTTTATTCATTTTAGTAAGTTAGTAGTTTCATTCATTTTAACAAAAGTTATTTTATTTTATTATTTATTTATTGGGTTGTAATAAGGCCTTTTTATCTCCGGTATGATTTTATATTTGGATTTTATTATTATTATAATTGCTAAATTGTCAACTCAGATGGGATTTCTAAAATTAAACATGTTTTCTAAATCAACATAAATATCTGAACATTTTCTTAAAACATGAGCTTTCGCTATAATTTAACAAGATATGTACACTTGGGTTTTCAACATATAAACTCAAAGCTTTTACTCAAACTCACTTAAACTTTTGATTAAGCGAACCTTCTAATGAACATGTTTTAAACTAAGTTATTTTTCCAACAAAACTGTTTTGAAAATAAACCCTTATTCGAACCACGGACGGACGAATGTCTTCAAAGTCTTCCAAGTATAAGATTTATACGAGTCACCCTTTAATGTGACACTGCCGGATTTGGCCATAACGTCTGGGCCGGGTTTGGGGGTGTTACACAAATCTACTGTTTTGATTTCACTGAAATGGGATGTTACAACTCTCTTCCTTAAGAATTTTCATCCTAGAAAATCTTAAAAGTAAAGAGGTTTGGGTACTACTTCCTCATTGTTTCCTCCAGTTCCCAGGTAGCCTCTCCTATTCCATGTCATTGCCAAAGGACTTTCACTAAAGTTACCCTTTTATTTCTTAACTGTTTCGCCTCAAGTGCTAGGATTGTGATCGATTCCTCACTATAGGTCATATTAGGTTGAATTTCAACCTCTATTGGGGAGATCACATGTGAATAGTTTGACTGATACCATCGTAACATCGACACATGAAAAACATTATAAATTCTGTCAAGCACTGGTGGTAATACGAATCAGTACGCAATGGGCCCAATTCTTTCAGTAACATCATATAGCCTAGTAAATTGTGGACTTAATTTACCTTTACGACCAAATCGAAGAACTTTCTTCCAAGGCAAAACTTTCAAGAATACCTTGTCGCTGACTTGGAATTCAATTTCTTTTCATTTAAGATCCTCATAGGATTTCTGTCGATCAGAAGTTACTTTTAAGCTATCTTGAATCACTTTCACTTTTTCTTCAGTTTCCCAGACTAAATTAACTCCATGTATCTTTTTCTCACAGAGTTTTGTCTGGTACAATAGAGTTCTACATTTACGGCCATACAGAGCCTCATACAGTGCCATTCTAATGCTAGACTAATAGCTGTTACTATAAGCAAATTCAACTAAGGGTAGATAGCTTTCCTAGTTACCTTCAAATTCTAGCACACAACACTGAAGTATATCTTCAAGAACTTGAATCACACATTCTGACTAACCATTGGTTTGAGGATGAAATGATGTACTAAAATGCAATTGAGTACCCAAAGCTTCTTACAATTTACTCCAAAATTGAGATGTAAACCAAGGATCCCTATAAAAAATAATGGAGATTGGCACCCCATGTAATTTGATAATCTCAAATATATACAATTCTACTAATCTATCCAAAGAGAAATCCATATGTACCGGAATAAAGTGTGCAAAATTTGTTAACAAGTCAACAATTACCCAAATGGCATCTTTCTTTTCTGGAGACAGGGGCAATTCCAACAAAAAGTCTATAGTAATTCTTTCCCATTTCCATTCTAGTATCGTAACTGGCTATAATAATCCCGAAGGCACCTGATGTTTAGCTTTTACTTGTTGACATATCAAACATTTAGATACAAAATCAGAAATATCCCGCTTCATTCCCGACCACCAATACATATTTTTCAAAAAATTGTATATTTTGTTACTACCAGGATGAACAGACATAATACCATTATGAGCTTTGTGTAGAATCTTTTGTACTATCTGTACTAACTCTGAATTCCTCAATACACATACTCTACCTTTGAATAACGTACAATCATCAAACACAATTTCAAATTCTGAATCAGAATTTGACTCACATTGTACCCGTTTAGCTTGCAGTTCATTATCAGTTTTCTAAGCTTCACAAATCTACTGCAGAAATGTCAGTTTCACTTTTAACTCAGCTATGATTGAACCATCTTCAAATAAGGTCAACGGAGTATTCATTACTCACAAAGAAAAGAAAGACTTCTTGCTTAGAGCATCTGCAACTACATTTACCTTACCCGGATGATAATTGTAAAACCCCTTACCCGTATCCGTCACCGAAGTAGGGTTACAAGGCATTACTAAACTTATAACTCAAGCATACTTCCATTTGTCAAACATTTGCATACATAAGCAAATTATATTCAAATACATTCACATTGTCCCTTATAAGAGTCTTCGAGGCCTTAAACATGCTTTAGAAGTGGTTTGGGACCAAACCGATAACTCAAAATAGTTACAGGAAACTTAGAAAATTTTCATTAAAACAGTGGACACACACCAGTGCGAACAGGTCGTGTGCCTCACACAGCCACCAGAAACGCCAATGTCACACGCCGTGTGGGTATTTGAAATGGGAGCACATGGCCGTGTTCCAACCTGTGTTCTACCCCGTGTAACTCTCTGACTTAGGTCACATGGCCGACCACATGCCCATATGTCTAGCCCATGTGCCTATTTGAAATGGCTACATATGCTCGTGTGGTAAGCCATGTTAAACATGTAGGGTATACTGACTTGTGCCACATGGCTGGTCACACGCCCGTGTGTGAGGCCGTGTGGAGCATACTGACTTGCTTCAAAATGTAACACCAGGGGACACATGGCTGTGTGTAACACCCCTAAACCCGTCCCGGTTACCGGAGGGTTAAGAGACATTACCCGACCTTCACGAATAGATTCGATGATCAGAGGCAACTATCACTCTAATGGTAGTAAAAGAAATAACGACACTTAATCAATTTCATCAATCAAACACCTAGGCCGATCACACTTATATGTATATAAGCTATACGCTACTTCAAACATATTTACAAAACACATGACTTAATTACCAATCCATATCATGCAACCAAATTTAAAAACATGGACATAGACATAAGACGTTCGGTTTAGCCATTTTCGCATGGCTGATTTAATTACAACTTCAAAACTCAAACTCATATAGCTACCACATGTCTAGTCTATACATGCCATTCACAAAGTTTAGTTTCAAAAAATACCCAAGGACGATTTTGATAGTGCGGATGACTTCAGCCCGAAATTCCTAAAACCGTAGCTATCGAACGTGATCTACAAAACAGAGAGTTAAAGCAACAAAGTAAGCAAACATAAGCTTAGTAAGTTTTAAGTCAATAAAAACTCATTATCGAACTAAAACATAGATCTTTTGGTATTTATCTAATCCGATTTGAACCTTGAACAGTAAGAGAGGGAAATAACTATATTAGAATGTATAACGATGTACTTTAGTATATGGTCAAACATAACAAATTCAGTTATACTCGAATTATGTACCGTACTTTAAACAGAATCGAGTCCTTAATTAACACCTAATACGTACCTGGATATTTAAGCAATACGCTCAATCTTACCTTTGCTAAGATCATAATTCATAATACCAGTATACTTACTTTCAGGCTTAGCTCGGAATAACTTTAGCCTTTCGGCTCTTCGGGATTTAACCCGGATAAACCACTGGCACGAATGCCCTTCAGGCTTAGCCCGGAATAACTTTAGCCTTTAGGCTCTTCGGGATTTAACCCGGATAAACCACTGGCACGAATGCCCTTCAGGCTTAGCCCGGAATAACTTTAGCCTTTAGGCTCTTCGGGATTTAACCCGGATAAACCACTGATACATAAAATATGCATATTCAGATCCATTATATAGATTACATCATACCTCTTGGTACTAGATACTATTCATTCAACCAATTACATAAAATCATATGGTATAAAACCCCTTCTACCTATTCGGCAAAAGAGCATCTAGGCAAATCTATTGTCTTAAAATTTCTAAAACCTTCAAGTGTTTAGAAATCATTCGATTCTAACTTTATTTCACTAAATTAGTATATTGGCCATGAACCACGAATTATATTGAATTGTTCGTTCGAGCAATTATATCACATAATGTCTATCAATTTTAATTAACATATAAGGTTCTCAATACCTAAAACTTACCTCGATTTGTTGTTGACTAATTAAGGTTCTCAATGTTCCACCACCTTAGCCTTTCCTTTATCCGGAAGTGCTCCTCTAGGCTCTTGAGCTAAGAGAAATAAATTTTAACTAATTACTAGTGCATCCTGAAATTATCAAAATCGACCATAATATTGCTCTTTCAAAACATATGGAATAATGCTCACGTAATGCCAATAATTCACATATATTCTTAATCAAGTCATCATTCCATTTCAAGGTCACAAAGCCATTATAAGACTAAATATACGTATCTTTAATTAATACACATAATTCACATTTAGTTTTACTTACCAATTCATTCGGTCCATATGAATTGAATAACACATTTATATTTTCAATTCAAAACACCAAACATCATATAGTTAGCCCAATGCTACCTTGACCGAATGTTCAATATCTTTAAAATCACCCTTAACAAAATTTACCAACTTTAATTCAAAAATCCAACTTCTTAACTCACGCACATTCAACCGTATAAGTAACAACTATTTGACTAAACATTTTGATCCTCATTACACCATTACTCATACTTAAAAATTTTATAAATCAAATTCATCATTTAATCTTCAAAATCGAATAACCATCCATAGGTTTCTTAGAAATAAAAGTAGGTATACTCGTAGGTACCCTTTCTAAATCTTTTCATTAACAAAACAATATTCAACCAATGCTCAAGTCATTAACCATTATTAGGTTCGACAAACATATATGCAAGTGCTTAGACTTATTTACTAATTGTTTTAATCTAGAATAGAACAATATTCAAAAATAACTCAATGCCACAAAGCCAAAGATTCAATTTAAGAATTTGAGCTAAACTTGGTTTCTCCTTCCAAATCTAAATTCATAAACTCAAGAACCGAAAGCTATCCAACAACACACATATATCTAATTTAAATTTTCAAGCTCATTCATCATTTCATACCTTGAATTTAAAACATCATTCAAAGAACTTTTATTTATGCAAAAAGGATATGGCCGAATGTTCTAATGCATTGCCTAACTCCAAATTCAACTTATCACCTTAATTCGTCTTGATCAAATTTCCTAATACTAAAATAACATCCCTCTAAGCTAAATTCATCTACCTAAACTTCAACAATACTCATTACACTCAAAGCATGAAGACAACCCAAAATTCAAAAATTCATTCATATGGCCGATTGTACATATACCACCAAACTCAAAATTTTCACATGGGTAATAGTAAAGACAAAGGAATGAGTCTAAAATCACAACTTTTACTCAAAATAACATTTAAAACTTACCTAAGAGAAATCAAAGAAGATGCCGAAAGCTTTAGGGATGTTCTTCCCTTTTCCTTCATCAATATTTTCGGCTAAAGGAAGGAAAGAGTGAACAAAAATTCTTTTCTTTAAATTTTATTTCCTATATTATTAACTACATAAATTAAAATTTAATGCACATAAAATAATCAAAGAAATTCATGCTTAGTGCCCCATATCACATCTTGGCCGGCCACTCACCTCAAATAGGATTATTTGACATGCAAATCCATACATTTAACAATACTATGATTTTCGCCCCTTTTAAAATCGGCCACACCTAAATTTATGTTTTCCATCTAGGTCCTTGACTTTAAAACACATGAAAATTTTGCAAAAATCAAAACATTCAATTTCACACATGAATTTGCACATCTACTAGACATGACAATATATATATATATATAAAAAATTTGGTTTAGCGGTTCCGAAACCACTTTCCGACTAGGGTAAAAAATAAGGCTGTCACAACTCCCCCATAGGAAATTTTCGTCCTCGAAAATCTTACCGGTAAACAGATTTGGGTATCTGTCCCTCATATTGTTTTCGGGTTCCCAAGTCGCTTCTTCAATCCCGTGCTTGAGCCATAATACTTTTACGAACGAAACCTTCTTGTTTCGCAATTCTTTTACTTCGCGGGCTAAAATACGAATCGGTTCTTCCTCATAGCTCAGATCGGATTGAATCTCAACTTCTGACGGTCTAATCACATGCGAAGGGTCGGATCTATAGCGACGGAGCATCGAGACATGAAAAACGTTGTGAATCCTTTCCAATTCAGGGGGCAAAATCAATCTGTACGCTACCGGTCCAATCCGTTCTGAAATCTCGTACGGTCCGATGAATCTCGGACTTAATTTGCCTTTACAGCCGAATCTAAGTAATTTTTTCCACGGTGACACCCTTAAAAACACTTTGTCCCCAATCTGATACTCAATATCTTTACGTTTCAGATCTGCGTATGATTTCTGTCGATCAGATGCCATTTTCAAACTGTCACTGATCGTTTTCACCTTTCGCTCTGCTTCTTTTACTAAATCGACCCCGAGAATCTTATTCTCGCTAAGCTCGGTCCAAAACAGAGGTGTACGACATTTTCGACCGTAAAGAGCCTCGTAGGGTGCCATTCGAATACTTGTCTGGAAGCTGTTGTTATACGCGAATTCAACTAGTGGTACGTATTTCTCCCACGAACCACTAAACTCAAGGATGCAACATCTCAACATGTCCTCGAGTATCTGAATAACCCGTTCAGATTGACCGTCCGTCTGCGGATGGAAAGCTGTGCTAAAATGAAGTTTAGTACCTAAAGCTTCATGTAATTTCTTCCAGAATCGCGAAGTAAAACGAGGATCACGATCTGATATAATAGAGGTTGGCACTCCGTGCAATCGTACAATTTGGGAGATGTATAGTTCTGCCAACTTATCAAGTGAGAAATCTGTACGAACCGGGATGAAATGAGCTGATTTTGTTAGTCTGTCCACAATAACCCAAATGGAGTCTTTCTTACTCGATGTCAACGGTAAGCCTGACACAAAATCCATTGTAATGTGATCCCACTTCCACTCGGGTATCAAGATCGGCTGAAGTAATCCCGACGGTACCTGATGTTCCGCTTTCACTTGCTGACATACTAGGCATTTAGATACAAAATCAGAGATGTCTCGTTTCATGCCATGCCACCAATATTGTCGCTTCAAATCATTATACATTTTCGTACTGCCCGGGTGGACTGACATTCGGCTATTATGGACTTCATTTAAAATCATCGAAATAAGCTCGGACTTGTTCGGAACACATAATCGGTCCTTAAATCTCAAACAATCATTTCCGTCGACCCGAAACTCCGAATTCACATTCGACTCACACTGAATTCGTTTGGCAACTAATTCATCATCGGCTTTCTGAGCCTCACAAATCTGTTGAAGTAGTACAGGTCTTGCTACTAATTCGGCAATCAACCCATCATCTCCTGACATGGCTAGCTCCACGTTCATAGCTCGTAAGGAAAATAAAGATTTTCGGCTAAGAGCGTCTGCAACTACATTAGCTTTCCCCGGGTGATAATCAATAACAAGCTCATAGTCTTTTATCAATTCTAGCCACCGCCTTTGTCTCAAATTCAAATCTTTTTGAGTCATCAAATATTTGAGGCTTTTGTGATCAGAGAAGATGTGACATTTCTCACCGAACAGATAATGTCGCCAAATCTTCAAGGCAAAAACGATAGCGGCTAGTTCAAGGTCATGAGTCAGATAATTTCGTTCGTGAGGCTTCAATTGCCTTGAAGCATAAGCAATAACCCGACCGTCTTGCATCAAAACGCAGCCTAAATCGTTTAAAGATGCATCGCTATAAACCACGAACTCTTTGTCAGTTTCTGGTTGAACTAACACCGGAGCCTCCGTTAAAAGAGTTTTTAGCCGATCAAAACTTTGCTGACACTTATCCGACCATTCGAATTTGACATCTTTTTGCAGCAACCTTGTCAAAGGAGTCGCAATCATTGAAAAGCCTTTGACAAATCGTCGGTAATAACCGGCGAGTCCTAAAAAGCTTCGAACTTCAGAAATGTTTTTAGGGGGTTTCCAGTCGAGAATAGCTGTAATTTTGTTCGGATCAACTCGAATGCCCGAAGCAGATACTATATGGCCCAAGAAGCTGACTTCACGCAACCAAAATTCGCACTTGCTGAACTTCGCATACAATTGGTTATCCCGCAAAGTCTGAAGTACTAGCCTTAAATGCTCGGCATGCTCTGACTCATCATGAGAATAGATCAAAATATCATCGATGAACACTACTACAAAACGGTCCAAAAACGGCCTAAACACACGATTCATCAAATCCATGAAGACTGCCGGGGCATTAGTGAGCCCAAACAGCATCACTAAGAATTCGTAGAGTCTGTACCTTGTTCTAAATGCTGTCTTCGGCACGTCGGAATCTCTAACCCTTAGCTGATAATAACCGGATCGCAGGTCAATCTTAGAAAACACTGAAGCTCCTTTCAACTGATCGAACAAGTCGTCAATTCGGGGCAACGGATACTTATTCTTTACAGTAGCTTTATTTAACTGTCGGTAGTCGATGCACATTCTCATAGTTCCGTCTTTCTTTTTCACAAACAAAACTGGCGCGCCCCAAGGCGAAAAACTAGGTCGTGCAAAACCCCTGTCTGTCAACTCTAGCAGCTGAGATTTTAATTCCTTCAATTCGGTAGGTGCCATACGATACGGGGCAATCGAAATCGGCGTCGTACCTGGAATCAACTCTATACCGAACTCGACCTCCCTTACCGGCGGCAATCCAGGTAATTCTTCAGGAAATACATCTGAAAACTCGCAGACTACGGGCACCGTCTCAAGTTTTCGGTCGAAAACTTTGTTATCTATCATATAAGCCAAATACGCTTCATAGCCTTTCCTCATATACTTCCGAGTTGACATGGTCATAATTATGACTGGCGGCCCACTTAGATCAATGGATTCAATTCGGATTATTTCATTATTCGAACATCGCAAATCGATAGTTTTTCGCCTACAATTTACTATCGCGTCATGAACGGTCAACCAGTCCATTTTGAGAATAATGTCAAATTCGTCGAATGGTAGAAGCATCAAGTCAGCCGGAAAACCGAAATCTTGAACCATTAACGGACATTTCTTGCATACTTTATCAACCAGAACACAACGACCCAAAGGGTTTGACACTCGAATTACGAATTCAGTAGACTCAACAGGAAGAGTCTTACTGAAGACTAAAGTTTCACACACATATGAATGGGTTGAGCCAGGATCAATCAAAGCAATAACATCAGTGTTAAAGAGTGTGAAAGTACCAGTAATAACATCCGGAGAAGAAGCTTCCTCACGGGCACGGATAGCCTACGCTCTGGTAGGCGCACGAGCCTCGGATCTAACCGCAGTGTCTCTAGTCCCCCTCTGACTAGCTCCCGTATTTCCTCCACGTCGCGGTGGTCTACCCCTTGAAGCCGTGCCACTAAGTCTCTGAGTCGGATCGGGAGTGCGTTCATCATTTCTCGGACAATCCTTAATAAAGTGATCGGCAGATCCACATCTAAAACAAGAACGGTCACGATGCCTACAACTCCCCGGGTGCCATTTACCGCAATAATTGCAATCCAGCCTATCCCGACGTTCATTTCCAACACTGGCTACGGAGGTGGTTCGCGAACTCGTGGGAGGTCGAGGACGCTCATATCTAGGAAAACTCGATGTGTGTTTTGATCGGCCCATGTCATCTCTAGTCTTTTTGGATGATGGTTGAACAAATTTCCCCGCAGATCTCTTACGAAACTCTCTATCTCCACCTTCCGCTTTCCTTTTCGCATCACTGAGCTCTTCAGCTTTACAGGCTCGTTCCACTAACACGACAAACTCCTTAATTTCCAGAATTCCTACCAGTAGTTTGATATCTTCGTTTAATCCATCCTCAAAACGCTTACACATGATGGTCTCGGAGGATACACATTCACGAGCATAGCTGTTGAGACGCACGAACTCTCTTTCGTATTCGGCCACTGACATTTGACCTTGTTTAAGTTCAAGGAATTCCTTCCGTTTTTGATCGATGAATCTCTGGCTGATATATTTCTTACGAAACTCGATCTGGAAAAATTCCCAAGTAATCCGCTCTTTGGGAACGATAGAGACTAGAGTGTTCCACCAATAATATGCAGAGTCGCGTAACAGAGACACGGCACATTTTAAACATTCTTCAGGCGTACAGGATAGCTCGTCGAACACTCGGATGGTGTTATCGAGCCAAAACTCGGCTCGCTCGGCATCGTCACTGGAAGTAGCTCGAAATTCTTCGGCCCCATATTTTTGAATTTTGTCAACTGGGGGTTTACCCGACCTCACTGGATCGGTTACCGGAGGGGCCATATAAGTTGGGAGTGGAGTATTCGGGGGCGGAGGTTGCGGAACAGTCGGGTTTGATCTCATGAATTGAGCGAACCAGTCACTCATCATCGCGTAAAAGGCTTGCCTAGTGTCATCATCTTGATGACTGACGTTCGGCTGAGAGTCAGGTGGCGCTGTCCCTTGCGCAGGAGTAGGCGCTACACTCTCCACATCGTCCGCTAAAGCTCGGTCAGGTTCGGGATCCATTCTATACCAAAAATCATATTTTAGATGTTAGAAGTCATCACACTATCACCTTAATATCAAATGGCATGTATAGCTAGACTCATACTTACTACGGTAGTCCGAGAATCGACTAAACCTGGCTCTGATACCAATAAAATGTAACACCCCTAAACCCGTCCCGGTTACCGGAGGGTTAAGAGACATTACCCGACCTTCACGAATAGATTCGACGATCAGAGGCAACTATCACTCTAATGGTAGTAAAAGAAATAACGACACTTAATCAATTTCATCAATCAAACACCTAGGCCGATCACACTTATATGTATATAAGCTATACGCTACTTCAAACATATTTACAAAACACATGACTTAATTACCAATCCATATCATGCAACCAAATTTAAAAACATGGACATAGACATAAGACGTTCGGTTTAGCCATTTTCGCATGGCTGATTTAATTACAACTTCAAAACTCAAACTTATATAGCTACCACATGTCTAGTCTATACATGCCATTCACAAAGTTTAGTTTCAAAAAATACCCAAGGACGATTTTGATAGTGCGGATGACTTCAGCCCGAAATTCCTGAAACCGTAGCTATCGAACGTGATCTACAAAACAGAGAGTTAAAGCAACAAAGTAAGCAAACATAAGCTTAGTAAGTTTTAAGTCAATAAAAACTCATTATCGAACTAAAACATAGATCTTTTGGTATTTATCTAATCCGATTTGAACCTTGAACAGTAAGAGAGGGAAATAACTATATTAGAATGTATAACGATGTACTTTAGTATATGGTCAAACATAACAAATTCAGTTGTACTCGAATTATGTACCATACTTTAAATAGAATCGGGTCCTTAATTAACACCTAATACGTACCTGGATATTTAAGCAATACGCTCAATCTTACCTTTGCTAAGATCATAATTCATAATACCAGCATACTTACTTTCAGGCTTAGCTCGGAATAACTTTAGCCTTTAGGCTCTTCGGGATTTAACCCGGATAAACCACTGGCACGAATGCCCTTCAGGCTTAGCCCGGAATAACTTTAGCCTTTAGGCTCTTCGGGATTTAACCCGGATAAACCACTGATACATAAAATATGCATATTCAGATCCATTATATAGATTACATCATACCTCTTGGTACTAGATACTATTCATTCAACCAATTACATAAAATCATATGGTATAAAACCCCTTCTACCTATTCGGCAAAAGAGCATCTAGGCAAATCTATTGTCTTAAAATTTCTAAAACCTTCAAGTGTTTAGAAATCATTCGATTCTAACTTTATTTCACTAAATTAGTATATTGGCCATGAACCACGAATTATATTGAATTGTTCGTTCGAGCAATTATATCACATAATGTCTATCAATTTTAATTAACATATAAGGTTCTCAATACCTAAAACTTACCTCGATTTGTTGTTGACTAATTAAGGTTCTCAATGTTCCACCACCTTAGCCTTTCCTTTATCCGGAAGTGCTCCTCTAGGCTCTTGAGCTAAGAGAAATAAATTTTAACTAATTACTAGTGCATCCTGAAATTATCAAAACCGACCATAATATTGCTCTTTCAAAACATATGGAATAATGCTCACGTAATGCCAATAATTCACATATATTCTTAATCAAGTCATCATTCCATTTCAAGGTCACAAAGCAATTATAAGACTAAATATACGTATCTTTAATTAATACACATAATTCACATTTAGTTTTACTTACCAATTCATTCGGTCCATATGAATTGAATAACACATTTATATTTTCAATTCAAAACACCAAACATCATATAGTTAGCCCAATGCTACCTTGACCGAATGTTCAATATCTTTAAAATCACCCTTAACAAAATTTACCAACTTTAATTCAAAAATCCAACTTCTTAACTCACGCACATTCAACCGTATAAGTAACAACTATTTGACTAAACATTTTGATCCTCATTACACCATTACTCATACTTAAAAATTTTATAAATCAAATTCATCATTTAATCTTCAAAATCGAATAACCATCCATAGGTTTCTTAGAAATAAAAGTAGGTATACCCGTAGGTACCCTTTCTAAATCTTTTCATTAACAAAACAATATTCAACCAATGCTCAAGTCATTAACCATTATTAGGTTCGACAAACATATATGCAAGTGCTTAGACTTATTTACTAATTGTTTTAATCTAGAATAGAACAATATTAAAAAATAACTCAATGCCACAAAGCCAAAGATTCAATTTAAGAATTTGAGCTAAACTTGGTTTCTCCTTCCAAATCTAAATTCATAAACTCAAGAACCGAAAGCTATCCAACAACACACATATATCTAATTTAAATTTTCAAGCTCATTCATCATTTCATACCTTGAATTTAAAACATCATTCAAAGAACTTTTATTTATGCAAAAAGGATATGGCCGAATGTTCTAATGCATTGCCTAACTCCAAATTCAACTTATCACCTTAATTCGTCTTGATCAAATTTCCTAATACTAAAATAACATCCCTCTAAGCTAAATTCATCTACCTAAACTTCAACAATACTCATTACACTCAAAGCATGAAGACAACCCAAAATTCAAAAATTCATTCATATGGCCGATTGTACATATACCACCAAACTCAAAATTTTCACATGGGTAATAGTAAAGACAAAGGAATGAGTCTAAAATCACAACTTTTACTCAAAATAACATTTAAAACTTACCTAAGAGAAATCAAAGAAGATGCCGAAAGCTTTAGGGATGTTCTTCCCTTTTCCTTCATCAATATTTTCGGCTAAAGGAAGGAAAGAGTGAACAAAAATTCTTTTCTTTAAATTTTATTTCCTATATTATTAACTACATAAATTAAAATTTAATGCACATAAAATAATCAAAGAAATTCATGCTTAGTGCCCCATATCACATCTTGGCCGGCCACTCACCTCAAATAGGATTATTTGACATGCAAATCCATACATTTAACAATACTATGATTTTTGCCCCTTTTAAAATCGGCCACACCTAAATTTATGTTTTCCATCTAGGTCCTTGACTTTAAAACACATGAAAATTTTGCAAAAATCAAAACATTCAATTTCACACATGAATTTGCACATCTACTAGACATGACAATATATATATATATAAAAAATTCGGTTTAGCGGTTCCGAAACCACTTTCCGACTAGGGTCAAAAATAAGGCTGTCACACTGTGTCTCTGCCCGTGTGGACAAAAATAGGCCATTTACAAGGCCATTTTGCCACCCAAGTCAACCATACCTACACAAGGGAAAATGGTACCATTTTCATACACAATTAAGTAGCCAAGTATCAACATCATTTACACAAAACGTACCATATCAATTCAAACTGTTTCAATACTCATTTCAATACCATTTTCCTATCCAAAAACATAGCAACTCATCATGTTTAACCAACCGTATCTCACATACTCAACAGGTACTATAGTTCATCTAATTCATCTTCCAAACTCAAGCTACAACATGACATTCTTCAAGAAATTATACACCAATTATCAACTATTCATTTGAGCTATCATATCTACAACCACAACCTTACCAAATTACCATATCACAATGCAACATGACCATTACATAACACTTACCAATTGATTTACACATATCATCATAACTACATTACCAACTCATGAATAAGCCAACCTATATGGCCATATACATACCAACATTTATATTATTTACAAGCCAAATCACATGGGTATAATTTCATAACTTAAACATACCAAAAGATCACATAGCCTATACATGCCATATACCATATATATATAATCTCAAAGGTGCCAAATAGATGTCTGATACTGCGATGATGTCCTTGACGATCCCTGAATCTAAGCTAGCTTTAATACACGATAAAACTTAGGAAAATAAAAAGAAATAAGCTTTATAGCTTAGTAAGCTCGTATGGTAAAGAAATTAACTTGTCATGACATATACTTGATTCGATATGAATTCACCAAGTCACCTTCATTCGACATTCACTTAAGTTCTGTACATACCTGCATTACTTAATTCGATCATAATTTCATTCTCGTGTTGACTATGCCTGTTGAATGATTCAAAATATGATCAGATACTCGGGAGTCACACATCACAGTACCAATGCCATATCCCAAATATGGTCTTATATGAAATCTTGTATCGATGCCATAGCCCAGCTATGGTCTTACACAAAAAATAATATCGATGCCATATCCCAGATATGGTCTTACACGAAATCTCATACCGATGCCATATCCCAGATCTGGTCTTACAATGGTGTTTTTCTCCTCCTGAATTTCAGCTATGGAGATGAATATAACATTAAACTTTTGTTTTGTTTTATTTTATTAGCCAAATACACAAATTACTAAATTAACCCTTTTTATAAACATATAAAATATTCATTCTATGTCCATTAATGTCCACCAACATTAGTAATGGTATAATATTATCATAAGGGCTTTCACATTTCAATTTCATAATCAATAAGTACTTTAAACTAATAGAGCATCAATTTTGCATTCTATGCGATTTAGTCCTTTTATCAAATTAAACATCCAAAAGATAAAATTAAATCACGAAACTTTCAAAAATACATGCTATCATGCTGTAAACACACAAAATAATATTAAAATAATTTTTTGACCTTGGATTTATGGTTTCAAAACCATTATTCTGATTTAATTAAAAACGGGCTGTTACAATAATCAATAGCTAAATCATAATCTTCCAATAGTTCAAGCCACCTACGATGTCTCAAGTTCAAATCTTTTTGTGACATCAAGTACTTTAAACTTTTATGATCGGTGAATATGCAACATTTTTCACAAAACAGATAATGTCGCCATATTTTTAGTGTAAACACAAAAACTGCCAATTCAAGATCATGTATCAGGTACTTCCTTTCATGTGGATTAAGCTATCTAGAGGCATAAGGTATTACTTTGCCTTATTACATAAAAACACAGCTTAAACCATTCAATGATGCATCACTGTAAATTACAAACTCCTTACCCAATTTAGGCTGTACTAATACAGGTGCTTTAGTTAACAAAGCTTTCAATCTATCAAAACTCTATTGATATTTATCAGAACACTTGAATTTCACATCCTTTTGCAACAAACAAGTCATCGGAGAAGCTATCATCGAAAACCCTTGTACAAATCTCTAATAGTATTCGGCTAGTCCTAAAAAACTTCTAACTTCAGATATGTTCTTTGGTGGTTTCCAATTAACAATAGCTGAAATTTTATTTGGATCCACCTGAATACCTTCTGGAGACACTATATGTCCAATGAAACCTACTTCCCGTAATCAAAATTCACATGTACTGAATTTGGCATACAATTATTTCTCATGCAAAACTTGTAGCACAATTCTCAAATGATCAACATGTTCATTTTCATCATTGGAATATACCAAAATATCATTAATAAACACTACAAAAAACTTGTCTAGATTGATACTCGTGATATTAAGTAGTTATATCAGTGTTAAGAAGAGAAAATTTACCAGTAATAATGTCTGGTTGATACTCGTGATATTAAGTAATAAAATTTATAAAAACTGATCACACCAAAAACTAACTAATGTCACGATTTAAAGGCAAGTGCACCTATCGAACAGTAGTATAGTTTAGCGGCAAGACCGAGTTATCGTACCCAAGGGAACCAAAAGTACTAGTACTTACTTCCTTTCTATTATCTAGCCTAAAAATAAAGGAGGGTTGCTTGAAACTAACTCTAAAACTAAACTAAGAATGCACAAAAAGTAAATCGGGAAAAACTTTTGGAAAAGCTAATTGATATGGGCAATACTCAAGGGAGAATCCACCTAGACTTCACTTGTTATTAACTTCTTAAACTAGACGATTTCTTCACTTGACTTGATCCGTAGAGATCCCTAACCTATGTTAATACCTCCGTCGAGGATAAGAACAACTAATCCTAGGTGGTTAACTAAAGTTTCTTTATTAATTAACACCCCTAGGTTGCATTAATTGGATTTATGGATCCCCCTATTAGGTTTGACCCTAATCTGACAGATTTATGTCGCCCTATGTCTAGGGTTACATGCAACTCCGCTTAATTATGGTAGATTTACTCTTAAAACAGGGACTTTTGCTCCTCTGCCTAAGCACATCAGTTTCTTGAAGTAATACCTAGGACTATTAAATTAAGAATGAAGAACACATAATTAAGAACAATTCAAGTATTTATCATATAATTCAAGAATAAATAATAACAAGATCTGTTTTAGGTTTCATCCCCCTTAAGTATTTGAGAGGTTTAGTTCATAATTAATAAAGAAAACATCTCAGAAGAAATAAGATAAAAAAACATAAAGAACCCAAAAACCCCTAAAGGAATTTAGGGAGATCCTCTGTCATGATGTAGAATTTTGGCTTCTGGGATTTATCAATCGGCTTCCCTTGGAGTAATTCCTTGCTTTCACTCATTGTGTTGGCAGAAATATGGTGCTCCTTTTTGGGAGAAAAGAGTACACCCTTAGAGTTGCCTCCTAAGGTCCTTATATAGAGCTTTGGGATGCCTTTCTTAGCCTCTAAGTATCCAAATTCGAGTGAAATTGAACTTCCTCAAGACAAGGACACGCCCGTGTGCCACGCCTGTGTGGTTTCGACAAGAGGCCATGTGGGCCTGTTGAGGGTGGCATGGCCATGTAGCCTGGCCGTGCTTGTTGGGGCTAGGCCGTGTTGGACGTTGTGTGGCACACGGCCATGTAGTGACTCCTTGGGCCGTGTTGTTTTCACATTTTGGCCGATTTGTAATATCCCGAATTAGGGCCTAATTAGAATAGTGGTTTCGTGACCACAAATCTGAGATAGAAATAATCATTTTATAATCATTTTGAGGTTTATGATATGATTGCATGATTGTGTGAAATTTTCATGAAGAAATTCTATGCATAAAGTGCTTAATTTGAAATTAGGGGCATTTTGGTCATTTAGTGATTAAATGAATTAAAAATCAAATTAAAAGCCAATTTTTGCTCATCTTCTTCCTCAAGGCCAAAAATAGCATGGATAAACCATGGCTAGGGTTTTTCAAGGTTCCACGCTCGATTGTAAGTCCGTTCTAGCTCCGTTTTTAATGATTTTTATGTTTTTGTGATCCCGGTAGCTCAATAAAGCTTATGTTAGCAATAATTTAATATAGGGTTCATATTTGGAAAGATACCCATAGGTGAAATTTGTGTATTTTGATGTTTTATGATAGAATATGAGGGTTCGGATTATGTTAGACAACTTTGCTACTCGGTTTTGAGTAAAAACGAGTAGAATAGCTTAATCGGTAAAAATACCAATTGTTCATAAGTGCATGGTGTAGTTGGAATTTGAGCTTGATAATTGTAAAAAAATGATCAGCATGTCCTAAAACATAAGAATTTGAAATAAAATTTAATTTCCGAGCTTTGGGGCAAAAGCATAAATATGCAAAATTTTAGGGGTAAATTTGTAATTTTGACAAAGTTAGAGTCAAGGACTATTTTGATAAATGTGAGTATTAAATGAGCTAAATGTGCTATTTTAGATCAAGAAAAATGAGATTCAAGTCGTGGTTGAGGGAAAAACAAAGTTTACGAGGAATACGCTAAATTGTTGATATTTTGGTATCGAGGTAAGTTCATGTGTAAATAATGTAACATAATTGCCATTTTAAGTGATTTAATGCTATTTATATGATATGATACTTGTTATTATGAATATTATGCTTTGTGAAATATTATATATTGGTATGAAAAGTATGTGATTAAATTGATAAGTATGAGATGCAAGCAACGTATTGGTTCCGATATTCTGAGGAGAATGACTGGGAAATGTGTGATTGAGGAAAATCCGATTTGAACCTTGGGAATAGATTAGGATACAAGTGACATGTCACTAGGATGGTTGGGCATCCGAGCTCGTTGAGTTGAGTTCGAGTTCACTTATGGATGCGAATGTTCGAACTCGTTGAGTTGAGTCCGAGTTCGTGAGATGTAACTAGGCATCCGAGCTCATTGAGTTGAGTCCGAGTTCACTTATGGATGCGAACACTCGTGCTCATTGAGTTGAGTCCGAGTTCGCTTATGGGAGGGTTACATGGTTACTTGATTACATATGTGGCACTTATGTGCAAATTATCCATGTATCCTAGTTATATTCCGATGTGTTCAACGGGTAAAATTCTAGCGAAATGGAAGAACACTCAAGAGACAAGTATCATTTTGATAAGTGTTGTGAAATGGATACTTTGGACAGGTATGTACTTAACCCTCGGGTTGAAACTTGATACAACATCAATAATGTGGTAAGATGACAATTGATGATTAGAAATGTGATATATGTTTTGGTGATACCATGCTGGTGTTGTTTGCAAGAATTGCTGAGTAATGTCGCCGGAGTCGAGCTTGAGGTGTTACTAAACTTATTTCATCACTGTTTAAATTTTAAATCAACTAATTAAATTTTCGTAGCAAGCTGTCTTTCTGCGTCATGGTCGCTTAAAAAATCATATCTCGAGTTACGAAACTCAAAATCTAGATCCATAAATTTTCCCTGAAACTAGGCTCATATATATATCTACTAAATGTTTTCTAGAATTTTTGGTCAAGCCAATTAGTACAGTTTATTAGATAAAGTTATGCCTGTTGCAGAACTCGACTGCACTGACCTCTACTTACTACGAACCACTTTTCTCTCTGTACAAAATATGTGTGACCATACCGTTTGTTTCTATTAAAACTAGACTCAATAAGGATTTGGAACATATAAAGTAAACCTCCTAATTATTTATTTTCAATTTGTGGTGAATTTCCAAATTTGGAACAGGGGATCCAGAAATTGCTCTGGCCCTGTTTCACTAAAACTCAAATATCTCATAACATATAACTCCTCTACCCGTTCCGCTTCTTCCATATGAAATTAGACACATTAAGCTTCAATTTCATATTTAATTCATCACCTAGTTCAGTTTCTACTATTTTTAGTGACTTTTCAAACTCACGTCACTGCTGTTACAACATTCTATTTTATGACAAATTTTCAGTTTTCTATGGAAATTCATGAACTATTAACACATTGAACATACATGGTCTCATACATGATCTAAGTTAACCATTCCAAGGGCTAATCATTATCAGGCATTTTCTCAACCAAATCACAACCATATCGCAAGATTAATTACACAAAACATGTATATTGCTATACATGCCATATTTGAGTTATACAAGCCATTTTACCAAAATAGTTCTTCGGATAGTGTGAACGAGCCTTCGACCTATCCCGATTCCTGAGTCGGCTTGTCCAAAACTACAATGAATGAAAAGGAGGGAGTAAGCATAAATGCTTAGTAAGTTCACATGCAAATAACAAGTAACATAACAAAGCAATTCTTCCAAACAACACTAGCATGGTATCACCAAAACATATATCACATTTCTAATCATCAATTGTCATCTTACCACATTATTGATGTTGTATCAAGTTTCAACCTGAGGGTTAAGTACATACCTATCCAAAGTATCCATTTCACAACACTTATCAGAATGATACTTGTCTCTTGAGTGTTCTTCCATTTCGCTAGAATTTTACCCGTTGAACACATCGGATTATAACTCGGATACATGGATAATTTGCACATAAGTGCCATATATGTAATCAAGTAACCATGTAACCCACCCATAAGCGAACTCAGACTCAACTCAACGAGCTTGGGTGTTCGCATCCATAAGTGAACTCGGACTCAACTCAACGAGCTCAGATGCCTAGTTACATCTCATGAACTCGGACTCAACTCAACGAGTTCGGACATTCGCATCCATAAGTGAACTCGGACTCAACTCAACGAGCTCGGATGCCCAACCATCCTAGTGACATGTCACTTGTATCCTAATCTATTCCCAAGGTTCAAATGGGATTTTCCTCAATCACACATTTCCCAGTCGTTCTCCTCGGAATATTGGAACCAATACGTTGCTTGCATCTCATACTTATCAATTTAATCACATACTTTTCATACCAATACATAATATTTCACAAAGCATAATATTCACAATAACAAGTATCATATCATATAAATAGCATTAAATCACTTAAAATAGCAATTATGTTACATTATTTACACATGAACTTACCTCGATACCAAAATATCAACAATTGAGCCTATTCCTCGTAAACTTTGTTTTTCCCTCAATCACGACTTGAATCTCATTTTTCTTGATCTAAAATAGCACATTTAGCTCATTTAATACCCACATTTACCAAAATAGTCCTTGACTCTAACTTTGTCAAAATTACAAATTTACCCCTAAACTTTTGCATATTTATGCTTTTGTCCCAAAGCTCGGAAATTAAATTTTATTTCAAATTCTTATGTTTTAGGACATGCTGATCATTTTTTTATCATTAGCAAGCTCAAATTCCAACTACAACATGCACTTATGAACAATTAGTATTTTTACCGATTAAGCCGTTCTACTCGTTTTTACTCAAAACCGAGTAGCACAAGTTGTCTAACATAATTCGAAACCTCATATTCTATCATAAAACATCAAAATACACAAATTTCACCTATGGGTATTTTTCCAAATATGAACCCTAACTTAAATTATTGCTAACATAAGCTTTATCGAGCTATCGGGATCACAAAAACGTAAAAATCATTAAAAACGGGGCTAGAACGGACTTACAATCGAGCTTGGACGCTTGAAAAACCCTAGCCATGGTTTCTCGATGCTATTTTTGACCTTGACGAAGAAGATGAGCAAAAATTGGCTTTTAATTTGATTTTTAATTCATTTAATCACTAAATGACCAAAATGCCCCTAATTTCAAATTAAGCACTTTATGCATAGAATTTCTTCACGAAAATTTCACAAAATCATGCAATCATATCATAAACCTCAAAATTATTTCTATCTTAGATTTGTGGTCACGAAACCACTATTTTGATTAGGCCCTAATTCGAGATATTACACGATTTTCCTTGTTTTTGGCCCATTTTCCGTTCTTTTCTCTTCCCTATGCTTTCTTGAGTATAAGATATGAAAAAGAAAGATTAAGAGCACCAATTCTCACAAAATTGATAATAATTCATCCAAAATATAGGCTAAACATGAGGTAAAAATATGTATAATTTATCGTTTATCAAATACCCCCACACTTAAGCCTTTGCTTGTCCTTAAGCAAAATCTCAATCCCTAATAAAGAATCAGTCTTCTCAACTTATAATCTTTATGAATAATGTTTCAAACTAATCCATAGGTAATCATACAATGAAATTTCAATCAAAAGAACATTAAAGACTCAATCACTCTAAGTTGAGAATTTTATCATTGAAACATAAGTTTTCTCCCTTCTCTTAAGTAATTATCTCTCCATCTTAATTAATAGGAGTTGACATCCTCATTAAAGATTCACTCTATCCACTCGAAGTGTTTAGGGTTCAAGAATTAAGCACTCTCTAGTCAACCTGAAAAGCTATTACCATAGGCTTGCAAGAAAATCACATCTCCACCACTATAGATTGACATGACACATCGATCAAAAGGTCTTGTAATGGTTGTAATGGGGCTTGGTTAGGGGTGTTGTCACAGGCTGGAAAAGAGGGTTAGAATCGAGATTGAACCGAAAAATTATCTAGCTAAAGAAAATCTCTATCACTTGGAATATATTTCTAGGGCTAATCCTTATGATAACTTCATTTATGCCTTGGTAGCCTTAAAATATGCAAAAACTTTTGAACTATTACATATTACAACTGAATTTAATTGTATATACACATACAATTTTTTTTAAGAGGAATTCAAATCAAATAACTTGAATATTTACAACTTTTACAAACTAGAAAAGAGAATAAAGCTAGATAGTAATTTGACTCAAATCTCGACAAAAATAGGGGTCAAAGTAATTCAATGAGATTCAACAAAAAATGGGTTATTGGTTAATAATTAAAAGGTAAGTCAAAGAATGGGTTGTTAGGCTCAACGGGGTTTACTAGGGGTTAATTTATGGAGGTAGGCCTTTGTGGAGTAAGTGGATTAAATCCTAAGTGGTCTTGACGTGTATAATCAAACCAAGTTCTAGAATAACAAATCAGCGTTGACTCACTCAAAGCAATAATAAAAGTGAGCATGAAAGAATGTATGCTCAAAAGACTCAAAATCTCACCAGAATTATGGCTTTTGATGTCAATCTTGTGAATTTCAAATCTCAAGATAATACTTAAAATCAAGGAAAACTACTTATGTAAAAAATGGGGTTCTCCAAAATTTCAACTTATCATGCTTGATTCCCTAATGTTTTAAAGTTTGGATAATCCAAGTACAAGCACCTATATCTTAATTCTCAATATATCAATAAAAATCATAAATCAATCAGAATTAATTCCTAATAGGAGACTAAAGATAATGCAGAATTGAGAACAATGCAAAAAGAAAAAAATTTTAAGATTTGTAACGATTTAAAGTAAGTTTCTCCCCCACACTTAAGATGTACATTGCCCTCAATGTACAAAGATACACAAATAGAAAGAGAAGCATAATATCATAAGATAGGGAGAGAATTGAAACTCCCTGAATTTAGGATTAATTTACGAGAAAGATATTGGAAGAGTCAGCAGTTGTGGCAAGATGTTCCCATTTCCATATGAATATGAGCTTGTAAAGCTCCTTTTTGAAACTGCGAAAATATTAATTAGTCGTGATAATTTTGGATTAAAAGAGATTATTCGTTAGGGGTTGGCCGATATGAAAGATAGAAAATAAATAGCAGAAAAATAATAAACTAAGTTCTAAAAATACTAATACTCAAATAATGAAAAAGGATTAGAGACAATAAAATTCAAAATAAAAAGGAAGCAAAAGTTAGAAATAAAGGAAAAGTAAAGTGAAAAATAAAAACTAAGAGAAAAATAAACATAAGAGGAATAGAAATATCTAATCCTCGGATGGATCACGCCGTGGTGGTGGTGGCGTGATGTGGAGATGCTGGATATCTGCTGTAAAGTCGCGTCGATGTGATCGAAACGCTGGAAGTATTGCTGCTTGAATTGTGAAAAGCGCTGAAATAGGTCAGCATAGGAAGCTGTCGAATGAACTGGTCTGCGGGGTGGTGGCGGCTTGGCAGGTGCATCCTCCACCGGTGGTGGTGGGGTTTTAGGGAGGTTAGGGGTGAGTTTAGGTGGGAGGATTTAGTGTTTGAGTGAACGGAAAAATGAATAGTGGCCCCTTATTTATAGTTTTTGGATCACACGGGCAGGGCACACACCCGTGTGACTCGAATTTTGCCCGTGTTTTTTGAATTTCGGTGGTTTTGGCACGCCTAAATCAAGGCACATGCCCGTGCTGGCCATCTCACATGGCTGTTTACGATCGTGTTTGTTTTTCCAACTGTTGTGTGATAGGTCACACGGCCGTTTGCGATGAGGCTTCACTTTTCACACGATCGTGTAGGACGTCACACGGCCGTGTCTAATTTGACAGTGTTGGCCACGGCTTTGGGACACGGGCGTGTGGAGTTGTGCAAGCCCATGTCTAAGTTGAAAGTTTGCCACGGCCATGTCGCACGGCCGTGGTGATTTGTCGACAGCCCGTGCTTTGGGAGAATCTTTGCACGGCCTAGGTGCACGACCGTGTCTCTGTTTTGAAGTGCCACACGACCTTAGGCACGCCCGTGTGCCAAGCCGTGTGGTCCTAAATTCCTACATTAAAAGGGGTTAGTTGCTGTATAAAACGGCTAAAATTAAAAGAAAAGAAAAGTTACTAGGTTAGTGCTCGGGTTGCCTCCCGAGAAGAGCTTATTTATAGTCTACGCTCGACTCTATTCGAGCTTTGTGTGTTCACGGTGGTTTGAAGAGCTGATACTCTTCTGTCCTATTTTCAATTACAATATCAAAATAACGTTTGAGTCCGGTTTGATTTACCTTGAAAGTACCGAGTGACTCATGATTTATCTCAACTGTTCCGTAAGGAAATTTTTCATTACCGTAAAGGTGTGTCACTTGTGTGTTCTTTTGAATTTAAGGTTCGAGGATCATCGTCCCTTAAAGTTACCTTATCCCCTATCTTGAACTGATTTATTTGTTTTGGAAGGTTGTCTTGGTGAAACTCTGGGTTGGTGTGACATATTTTGGGTTTCTCTTGATAGTTCAGCCACTCATCAAGTTCCTCGATCTGAAGCATTCGCTTTTCAAGTGCATCTCCTTTGGATGGACTTACATGTTGGTCGGTTGCCTCTATGTAGAGGGTATCCTGCCCAAAAGGTTAAATGGTGAATTCAGTGTTTTTACAGGGACTCAAAACTTTATTCTCGTCTGTAGTTTTAATTGAGTTGTTAGCTCGTAAGGTGATTTTATCATCACCTACTTGTAATGTGAGTTCACCTGTTTCTAAATCAATTTTAGTTCTAGCAGTTGCTAAAAAGGGTCGCCCTAGAATTAAGGGTACATTGCTATCCTCATCAATGTCTAAAATAACAAAGTCAACTGGGAATAGAAATTTATCGATTTTGACGAGTACGTCTTCAATTATTCCCTTAGGTGCCCTAATAGTTTTGTCAGCTAGTTGAATGCTCATCTTAGTTTTCTTAGGGTTCCCGAGACCTAGTTGTTTGAACAATTTATAAGGCATGACATTTATGCTAGCCCCTAAATCAGCTAAAGAATTTTTTTTTCATCTAAGCTACTAAGTAAACAAGGGATAGTGAAACTCCCTGGATCCTTTAGTTTAGTCGGCAGTTTATTTTTAGAATAGCTGAGGAGATTGCATTTAATTCCACATGAGGTTTCTCGTCTAGCTTCTGCTTGTTTGTCAAGAGCTCTTTTAAGAATTTAGCAGCGTTTGTCATCTATAAGATTGCTTTAACAAATGGTAAGTTAATGTGTAATTTCTTTAAGAGTTTAAGAAACTTACCGAATTAATCATCTGTGCGGTCTTTCTGTAGCGCTCTTAGGTATGATATACGAGGCTTGTGTTCATTGATGTTTGGCTTGTTGTTGCTTACCTCTACCTTACCTTTACTCACCTTAGGTTCCTCGCATAACTTTGGTTCATCTTTAGTTAATGTCTCCTCATCTGTTGTATTTACGGCATGAAGTTGCTCTTTAGGATTGGTCTCATGTTACTTGGAAGTCCACCTTGTGGTCTTTCTGATATTAACTTGGCGAGTTGACCAATTTGATTCTCAAGGCCTTTAATTGATGCTTGCTAGTTCTTTAATGTAATCTCAGCGTTTTGAAAGTGGGTTTCAGACATGGCCATGAATCTGGTGAACATTTATTCAAGATTGGGCTTTTTCTCCTGTTGCGGCGGTAGCTGTTGAAAACCCTGAGGGGGTTGTTGTCTTTGATTTCCTTGTCCTCCCCAATAAAAATTAGGGTGGTTCTGCCAACCTACATTATATGTGTTACTATAGGGATTATTTTGAGATCTAAAATTTTTACCCATATAATTGGCTTGCTCGGTTTTTGTGCCATTGTCATAAGATGGGTAGTCTGGGGTGAACATATTTCCCTGAGTTGCGTCATACTGCATCACTGGCTGTGCCTGCGTAGAACTAACAAATTATCAAACTTTTTATTTAAAAGTTCTACTTGGTTAGTAAGCATGGTGACAGCATCAATATTATAAACTCCGGTAGCTTTCGTCGGTATTGTCCTCATGACCTGCGACTGATAATTATTCAGTGACATCTCTTCAATAAATTCATAAGCTGCTTCTGGTATTTTGTTGTTGATTGTTCCTCCTGCGGCTGCATCAATCATCTTTCTCGTCAATGGGTTCAAACCGTTGTGAAAGGTTTGAACTTGTAGCCATAAAGGTAGGCCATGATGAGGGCATCTTCTCAAAGATCTTTGTATCTCTCCCAAGGATTGTAAAGTGTTTCTAAATCCATCTGCACAAAAGAAGAGATATCGTTTGGTAATTTAGCTGTTTTAGCTGGAGGAAAATATTTATGTAAAAATTTTTCTATCATCTGTTCCCATGTAGTGATTGAGCCTCGTGGTAAAGAATTTAACCACTGTTTGGCTTTATTTCTCAAAGAGAATGGAAATAGCCTTAGACGAATGGCATCATCAGAAACGCCATTAATTTTAAAAGTATCACAAAGTTCCAAAAAGTTAGCTATGTGTGAATTTGGATCTTCATCCTGTAAACTATCAAACTGCACAAATTGCTGAATCATCTGAATAGTGTTAGGTTTTAGTTCAAAATTATTAGCAGCAATAGCAGGTCTACTAATGCTAGTTTGAGCACCAGCCAAACTAGGTTTAGCATAATCATACATAGTACGAGGCGCTTCATCTGGTTCTGCGGGTAATTCTAGAGATGGTGGAATGTCTTGATTTGCGTCCATTTCTTCAGTAGGTTCTTGTCCCTGTTATGATTCCTGGTTTTGATCTTGCTCTGGATAATGTAAGATTTTCTGATTTCTCTGCGAGTTCTGCGGACTGTAGCTTCTAAGTCTTCGTAAAAAAGTAGTGGTCCTGCAGGGTTTCTTCTAGTCATAAACTAAAGATACCTAGTAAAAGAAAAAATAAAAGAAAATAAATAACAGTAAATAAAAATAAATATATATATATATATAGTAATGGCTAAAGTAATAGAAATCGAGTTTTTGTAATATTTTAGTTCCCCGGCGACGGCGCCAAAAACTTGATACTCGCGATATTAAGTAATAAAATTTATAAAACTAATCACACCAAAAACTAACTAATATCAAGATTTAAAGGCAAGTGCATCTATCAAACAGTAGTATAGTTTAGCGACAAGACTGAGTTATCATACCCAAGGGAACCAAAAGTACTAGTACTTACTTCCTTTCTATTATCTAGCCTAAAAATAAAAGAGGGTTGTTTGAAACTAACTCTAAAACTAAACTAAGAATGAAAAAAAAGTAAATCGGGAAAAACTTTCGGAAAAGCTAATTGATATGGGTAATACTCAAGGGAGAATCCACCTAGACTTCACTTGTTATTAACTTCGTAATCTAGACAATTTCTTCACTTGACTTGATCCGTAGAGATCCCTCACCTATGTTAATACCTCCGTCGAGGATAAGAACAACTAATCCTAGGTGGTTAACTAAAGTTTCTTTATTAATTAGCACCCCTAGGTTGCATTAATTCGATCTATGGATCCCCTATTAGGTTTGACCCTAATCTGGCAGATTTATGTCACCCTATGTCTAGGGTTACATGCAACTCCGCTTAATTATGGTAGATCTACTCTTAAAATAGGGACTTTTGCTCCATTACGTAAGCACATCAGTTTCTTGAAGTAATAACTAGGACTATTAAATCAAGAATGAAGAACACATAATTAAGAAGAATTCAAGTATTTATCATATAATTCAAGAATAAATAATAATAAGATCTGTCTTAGGTTTCATCCCCCTCAAGTATTTGAGAGGTTTAGTTCATAATTAATAAAGAAAACATCTCAGAAGAAATAAGATAACAAAACATAAA
Organism: Gossypium stocksii; assembly: GCA_020496765.1. NCBI lineage: Eukaryota > Viridiplantae > Streptophyta > Magnoliopsida > Malvales > Malvaceae > Gossypium > Gossypium stocksii. Next base: position 30,809,369 of record CM035624.1, read on the forward strand.
GAACCCAAAAACCCTTGAAGGAATTTAGGGAGATCCTCTGTCTTGATGTAGAATTATGGCTTCTGGGATAAATCAATCAGCTTCTCTTGGAGTAATTCCTTGCTTTCACTCATTGTGTTGGCAGAAATATGGCGCTCCTTTTTGGGAGAAAAGAGTACACCCTTAGAGTTGCCTCCTAGGGTCTTTATATAGAGCTTTGGGATACCTTTCTTAGCCTCTATGTATCCAAATCCGAGTGAATTGAACTTCCTCACGACAGGGACACGCCCGTGTGCCATGCCCATGTGGTTTCGACAAGAGGCCATATGGGCCTGTTGAGGGTGGCAAGGCAGTGTAGCCTGGCCGTGCTTGTCGGGGCTGGGCTGTGTTGGACCTTGTGTGGCATGGCCGTGTGCCACGGCTGTGTGGTGACTCCTTGGACAGTGTCGTTTTAACATTTTGGCCCATTTTCCTCGTTTTTGGTCTATTTTCCATTCTTTTCTCTTCCCTATGCTCTCCTGAGTATAAGATATGAAAAAGAAAGATTAAGAGCACCAATTCTCACAAAATTGATAATAATTCATCCAAAATATAGGCTAAACATGAGGTAAAAATATGTATAATTTATCGTTTATCACTGGTGCAGAGGCATCCTCTCTTGCACGTATAGCATATGTCCTTGCTGGTTCTCTGGCCTCAGATTTGACTGTTGAATCTTTCGTTGCACCTTAACTACTGCTGACATTACCGGGATGGTGAAGTGGTCTACCCTTAGAAGTGGGGTTACTTGGCTTTGAAGATTGAACAACATCTTTCTCGGGTTTTTCTGGGCAATGTCTGAGATACTGATCAAAAGATCCACATCTAAAAGAAGCTCCACTTTTTGTGTGACATTCACCGGAATGCATTTTATTACATTATTTACATCTTGGTTTAGGACTTCCAACAGTTGCCACAGTTGTGATGGATGGGGATAGAGATCTCGGATTAGAGCGTTGAGAGCCTTGTTCTCTTCCAAAATACCTCGTAAATGTGGTAGAATGATCATAGTGTTTTTTTTTTATTTCTTTTAAATAGATGCTTGTGATTTCCCCACAAATCTCTTACTAGAATTCTGAGCTTCTCTTTCTGTTTGTTTCTTTTCTTTACTCAATTCTTCGTACTTGTGTGCTCAATCGACCAATACTACAAATTCCCTTAACTCAAGAATTCCAATCAATAGTTTGATATCTTTATTTAATCCCTCTTCAAAATGTTTACACATATCAGCTTCTGTTGGAACCCATTCTCTGGCATACTTGCTCAGTTTGATGAATTCTCGTTCGTACTCAAATATTGTCCCTATTTTAGCTCTAAAAATTCTTTCTTTTTCTGATCTAGAAATCTCTGGCTAATATTTTTCTTTCTGAATTCTATCTGTAATAATTCCCATGTAACATTTTCTCTTAGTACAATAGAAATTAGAGTATTCCACCACTTATAAGTTGAATATTTTAACAATGATACAACACATTTTAGACACACGGCTAGTGTACAAGACAATTCATCCAAAACTTGGATAGTATTTTCCAACCACAATTCAGCCCTTTCTAGATCATCATTAGCTGTTGCTCTAAATTCTTTGGCTTTATATTTACGAAATTTGTCTACCGAAGGCTTATCAGTTCTAACAGGTTCAGCACGTTGTGGCATTTCGGGAGCCAGTTGAGGAGCAGGAGGGGGAGGTTGTTGTACAGTATGATTTGTTCTTATAAATTATGTAAACCATTCATTCATCATTTGAAAGAAGGCTTCTTTATCCTCCTCACCTCGGCCCTCAAGTTCGGGCTTTCTACTACTAGATATGGCTCTTTGTACTGAAGCTTGAGCATTGCTCTTAGCTTCCTTAGATTCAGATCTAGCTTGGTTGGATGACATTACTATATGAAAAGCACATTTAAAATGGTCAGGAGATAGCACACTATTACAAATTATATAATGGCATGTATAGCTAGACTCGTACTTCTCCATGTTAGTTTGAGAATTAACTAAATCGTAGCTCTGATACTAATAAATGTAATACCCTTAACTCGTATCTATTGCCGAAATAGGGTTACAGAGTATTACCAGAGTTTATAGAACAAATACAAATATTTCATGTCATTTATTATTCATTTTCAAAACTACTCATATCATCCTTTGATTGGACCCTCCAAGCCCAATTTAAGCATTAGAAACAAATTAGGACTAAATCAGAATCTTGAAAATTTTTTTGCAAAATTTCAAAATTTTCTTATATACAGGGGTCACACGCTCGTTTTGTCAAGCCGTGTGGCTCACACGGCTAGATGACATGCCTATATCTCAGGTCATGTGGCATGTGAGGTAGGGTACACACTCGTGTCCCTAACCCGTGTAACTCTCTAACTTGTAATTTAATTAAGTGGATTGGTCACACAGCCAAGTCACACGCCCGTGTGCCAGGCCGTGTGGTTAATTAAATTTTCAAAAATTTGGTGCCAATTTCACACGGCCAAGATACACACCTGTGTTCTAGGCTGTATATCTCACATGGCTGAGACACATGCTCATGTTTTTGCCCGTGTGCTTAATTCTGAGCATTCTATTTCTAAATTTTAAGATGTAAGAGGCACACGGCCAAACCACATGCCCATGTGCCAGGGCTTGTGTCACACACAGTCAAGACACATGCTAGCGTGTCTACTTGTGTGGACAAAATAAAACCATTTCCTAGCCTTATTTCTCACTCAAAATTTGCCATCAACCTACACCAATACTTACAAACATATATTGTAATAGCCCGTTTTTAACTAAATTGGAACAGTGGTTTCAGGACCACGAATTTGATATAAAAAATTTATTTTATTATTATTTTAATGTTTGCAGTATACTATTAGAGTTGTGTGAAATTTTCCTAAAGAAAATTTATTGTTTGAGTGCCCAATTTGATAAAAAGGACTAAATTGCGTAAGGTCCGAAAATTGTTTTCTATGAGCTAAAGGTATCTAATAGCTATAGAACTTTAAAGTGAAGGTCCTTTTGTGATAATAACCCTCTTATGAGATAGTGGATGATAGTGGAGTGGCATTTGGTTTAATTACTAATGTTTTTAAATTTAATTAAGTAAATAGTTAATAAAGGTTAATATTAATAAAACAAAATGCCAAAATCCTTATTTTTGATTCATCTCTTTCATCGAATTTGGAAAAGAATGGCAGACATGGATGTTGAAGTTTTGGTCAACCTTATTTGGTCCAATTAGGTATGGATTTTGATATGTTTTTAATAATTTCTATGTTTTTAAGATTGTTGCATCTCAATCTAGCTAACTCGTACCTCCGATTTCAAAACTATAACAACCCATTTTAAACCCTAGTCGGAACAAGTGGTTTTGGGACCACTTAACCGAGTCAAAATAATAATTTTATTGCTTTAATATGTTTTATAGCATGATAGATTCATTGTGTGAAAGTTTCGTATAAAAATTTTATCGTTTGATTAGTTAATTCGGTAAAAAAGATTAAATCGCGTAAAGCAATAAACTTGAGTTATATTTCATAAAGGGTTTATATGGCTTTGGTTTTATTAATGCAAGTCCTGAAATGGTTATTTTACCATTATAAATGGTAGTGGACATTTATGTCCTTATTATTATGATTTTATAATGGTTATTAAAAGGTCAATTTTGGTTTTTATCAAATATGTGTTATAATAGTTTAATTAAAACACAAAATGGCCTAAATTCTATCACCTTCCACCGATTTCACGAACAAAACAAGAGGGTTTTAAAGCTTTTGAATTCGGCAAGCTGTGATTCATCAATTAAGGTACGGTTTTGATCCATTTTTAATGATTTTCACGTTTTTGAGACCGTTGCTTAATAATCTACAAAGCCCATGCCCTAATTTTTGAATTTGGTTGTGTTTTTGAAAAATGCCATTGATGAATACATGGTTATTTTGATAGTTTTTGGTGAATTATTGATAGATGTTTTGAAATATAGAAGTTTTATAAAGTAATTTTTGATGAAAATGATTTTTAAGGATTTAATTGAAAAGAAATAGAAATTTTTGGGTTAGAAATGTAATTTTATGAAAGATATGTGCTTGTATAATGTATGGGGATATTCGGTTATGGTGAATTGAGGGATTTATTGTGTAATTTGCTATTTTGTGTTAAAAGGACTAAATTGCAAAGTAGTTGGAAGTATAGGGGCTAAATTACAAATATGCCAAAATACATTTGTATGAACTAAATTGAATATGTTGGTGAATAAATAGTTAAATTTGCTTAATATAGATCAAGACAATCGAATCCCGAAACTTGATCGGGGAAAGAGAAAGGTAGATGAATAGACTCGAGACTCGACTAAACCAAAGTAAGTTCGTATAATTAGAATTGAATTTGAATATGTTTATAACCATTGCTTAATTGTCATGTGGATATATGAGATTATTGGATTGAATTGCATATTGTTTATACATATATGAAATAACATAGAAATGTTTAAAGATTACAAATACGATCTGAGTACCGAGTCCCGTTTGAACAGTAGAAAGTCGTAGGATACGAGTGACATGTCACTAGGGCTACAGGGTGGTTCAAGCTCCTGCATTTGTTGCGGACTCACCACAGCTCATGAGCTATATGTTCATCCTTCAGGATTACATGTTCAGTCTTCGGACTTACCGTTCAGCCTACGGGCTTACTGATCATCCTATACGATTACATGTTTAGCCTTCAGGATTACTGTTTCAGGCTCGAAAGAACATATATGATGCATTGACGGATTACAGGTTATACATATATACACTGTGTGTGTATCACCCGAGTATCCCTCGATGTTCTTAAGGGTTCAACGGGCAATTTCTGATACATGTTACATGAGAATATAAAAGACATATGTATTATATGTTATATGAGATATGAAACTTACATGGACTATATGATATGAATTACATGTACAAAGAAATGGACTTATGCTTATGATGTATGAATGTTTCATTTTGTACATGAATGATTTATAAGATTACATGGACTAACAAGTGTATGCTTGTGAAATAGGCAACTTGAGTATATGAATTGAATTGACATTGTTAATGTACTTATCTTATTGATTTGGTAAGGTTTAATTTCTATAATTATACGGGCTTACTAAGCTTTTGAAGCTTACTCTATTTATTTATCCCTTGTTTTATAGTTTCAGAAGCTAGCTCGATATTCAGACGAGTCAGATATCGCTATCACACTATCCATCTAGCTATTTGGTACTTTTGGATCTATGTATTTGAAATGGTCATGGCATGTATAGGCTCGTTACTAAGTTTATGTTTATGGTTAGCTTGTTAATGAAAATGATACGTTTTGGTACTAATTCAAGCTATGAGATATAGCTTGCTTTGTAAATGTTTAATCCATTTTGAATGTCTTATGTGCTGTAGATTAATTAGCTATGGAGTTGTGGAATGTTTTGATATAGAATGGTATGTATTTGGTATATGCATATATGGTGTTGAATGGCTGCAAATTATGCATGAAATGTTGTGGTTATATGGCTGTGTTTTACTTGTAGGGATTGACCCATTTTGGGTGGCAAGAATGGCTTTAACCAAGCCTACCTTGTGCCACACGGGCAGAGCACACGGGCGTGTGACTCAGCCGTGTAACCCCTGCACCTTAAAGGTTTTAGGTAATTTTACACACGGCCTAGACACGGACGTGTCTGGTAGCCGTGTGGTACATGGCAGTGTTAGGCACGGACCAGACACATGGGCGTGTCTGGTGGCCGTGTGCTGTTGGTCAGTTTCAACCACGGGTTGAGAGCACGGGCATGTCTTATGGGGCACGACCGTGTAAGTGTGCACGGTCTAGTGGCACGGCCGTGTGTCCCTAACTAGGAAATTTTATCAAAGTTCTTCCTATCTTTCGTATGATTTCAATTTGATCATTGACGAATGTATGCATCTTTGTATAAGACTTTAAAGTATGTCTTGATATTTGGGTAGAGAATTATGGTGATGATTGTTGAGTTCAAAATTGTACTGTTCTAATTTGAGTTACAAGTCCGATAATGCCCCTTACCTATTCAGGCTATGGTTACGGGATAGGGGTGTTACATTTTATTGGTATCAGAGCTATGATTTAGTCGATTCTAGGACTACCGTAGTAAGTATGAGTCTAGCTATACGTGCCATGTATATGAAATGCGATAGTGTGATATCTCCTGACATCCTCTGAAATCTGTTTTATATAGTAATGGATCCGAATCAAGCAATAGCTGATGATGTTGAAAGTATTGCGCCAGCGCCTGCTCAAGGGGCTATGCCTTCTGAATCAAGCCCCGCTACGAGCAATCGGGGAGAAGCTAAACAAGCTTTCCTCCACATGATGTCTCAATGGTTTAACGAGTTTGTACGAGCAAACCCGGCTGCTCCACCACCTCAACTCCCTCGTGTCCCACAACTTAACCCTGAAAATGTACGAGCTATGGATCCACCGAGATTGAATAAACTTCTGGTTGATATGATATGGAAATTTGGGGCTGAAGAATTTGGAGCTTCAGCGAGTGATGATGTTAAGAGGGCCGAGTTCTGGCTTGAGAATACAATCCGAGTTTTTAATGAATTAGCTTGCACGCTTGATGAATGTTTGAGATGTGCTATTTCTTTGCTACGGGATTCTGCATACGAGTGGTGGAATACCTTGATATCGGTTGTATCGCAAGAACGAGTTAACTGGATTTCTTTTAGATAGAATTCAAAAAGAAGTCCATTAGTGAACGATTTATCGATCAGAAAAGAAAAGAGTTTTTAGAACTGAAACAGGGTCGAATGTCTGTGACTGAGTACGAGAGAGAGTTTGTATGACTCAGTAAATATGCTTGTGAATGTGTGTCTATTGAAGCGATAATGTGTAAACGGTTCGAAGATGGGCCAAATGAAGAAATTCGATTGTTAGTCAGGATACTTGAGTTGAAAGAGTTTATAGTTCTAGTTGACCGGACTTGTAAAGCTGAAGAACTTGCTAAAGAAAAACGGAAGGTTGATTTTGAGTCCAGAGAATTCAGAAAGAGAATTGCGAATAAGTCGCACTAGTCTGGATCCAAGAGATCAAAAGACTTTCATCCTCGTTCTACTGCTTCTATGGGCATATCCATCAGAGAAAGAAATATTAGATCTTCTCATTTGAGACCTCAGGTAACCTCTGTGGCTAGTGCAGATAGTATGAGAACTCCCGGACCTAATTGCAAGTATTGTAACCGAAAGCATTTTAGAGAATGCCGATTGAAGAGCGGAGCTTGTTTCAGATGCGGATTGCTAGATCACTATTTGCGAGATTGTCCTGAAAGATCTGTAGCTAACAAAGAATAGTTAACTAAAGTAAATAATACCGCAACCAGAGGTAGACCGTCTCGTAATATCGGGAATTAGAATGGAAATCGCAATGCTTCGCGAGATACTAATGTGAGATCCGAGACACGTACTCCTACTGGAGCCTATGCAATATGTGCACGTGAGGAAGCCTCGTCACATGATGTTATTACTGGTACTTTTTCTCTTTATCACACTGATATAGTTGCGTTGATAGATCCTGGATCAACTCATTCATATATCTGTATGGAATTAGTGTTTAAAAAGAGTCTACATGTTGAGTCTACAGAATTTGTAGTTAAAGTATTGAATTCGTTAGGCAAGTCAGTGTTAGTTGATAAAATATGTAAGAATTGTCCATTGGTGGCTCGAGGATATTGTTTTCTGGCTGACTTGATACTCCTCCCATTTGATAAGTTTGATGTGATACTGAGTATGGATTGGTTAAATGTACACGAAGCAGTCGTGAATTGTAGAGGAAAGAGTATAGAATTGAAATGTAAAAATGGTGAAATTCTTTAGATTGAATCAAGTAAACTGAATGAATTGCCGCTAGTTATATCCGCTATACGAGCTCAGAAGTATGTGAGAAAGGGTTGTGATGCGTATTTAACGTATGTGTTGGATACTAAAGTGTCAGGATCGAAGATTGAATCTGTACCAGTGGTTTGTGAGTTTTCAGATATCTTTCCAGAAGAGTTACCGGGTTTACCGCCGATTAGAGAAGTTGAATTTGGTATCAAGTTATTACCGGGTACTTCACCAATATCGATAGCTCCTTACAGAATAGCACCAATAGAATTGAAAGAGTTGAAAGTACAGTTACAAGAATTAACAGATAGAGGCTTCGCAAGACTGAGCTTTTCACCTTGGGTGCTCCTGTATTGTTTATGAAAAAGAAAGATGGGTCAATGAGAATGTGTATTGATTATCGACAGCTGAATAAAGTAACAGTAAAGAATAAATACCCTCTTCCGCGAATTGACGATTTGTTTGATCAATTAAAAGAGGCTGTTGTATTTTCAAAGATTGATCTAAGATCAGGTTATTATCAATTACGAGTTAAAGAGTCAGACATACCAAAGACTACTTTCAGGACACGATACGGTCATTATCAGTTTTTAGTTATGCCTTCTGGGTTAACTAAAGCCCTGGCAGTGTTTATGGATTTGATGAACTGTATTCTCAGACCGTATCTAGACAGATTTGTTGTTGTATTTATTGATGATACTTTGATCTATTCACCTGATGAGTTAGAGCATACAGAACATTTGAGAATCGTGTTACAGACTTTGAGAGATAAACAATTATTTGCCAAATTCAGCAAATATGAATTCTGGTTGCGAGAAGTTGGATTTCTGGGTCACATTGTTTCTGCGGAAGGCATCAGAGTTGATCCGAGCAAAATATCTACAATTATAGAATGGAAACCACCAAAAAATGTTTCTGAGATTAGAAGTTTCCTAGGATTAACGGGTTATTACCGAAGATTTGTAAAAGGATTTTCGATGATTGCAATGCCGTTGACTCGAATGTTACAAAAAGATGTAAAGTTTGAGTGGACGGATAAACGTCAACAGAGTTTTGAACAGTTGAAGGCTTTATTAACAGAAGCACCGGTATTGGTTCAACCTGAATCGGGAAAAGAGTTTGTGATTTATAGTGACACATCGATAGTTGGACTGGGTTGTGTGTTGATGCAAGACGGGAAAGTTATAGCTTATGCTTACCTACAGTTGAAACTGTGACAGCCTTCATCTGACCCTAGTCGGGAAGTGGTTTCGGGACCACTAAAACGAGTCACTAAAATATTTGAATGTTAAATTTAGTGTCTATTATATGTGAAGTTTCGATGCTTTGAATTTTGTCAAAATTAATGTGAATTTAATTAAAAGGACTATTGTGTGAAGTCTTGGAAATGTGCTAGGTTGAATTGAAGTGATTAATTTTTAAAAGGATAGTAAATAGGTGGATTTGCATGCCAATATCACCTTTTTGTTTATAATAGCCGGTCATGATGTGTGGTTTTATATTAAATATATTTGTTTTATATTAATAAAATGATAATGGCTTTATTACAATAATAAAAGATGAATAAAGTCAATGGAAAGGTGAAAAAAAAAAGTTACTTACTCTCTTTCTCCATTTGCCGAAACCATCTAAGAAATTAGTAAAGATGATGAGCAAGCTTTCGGCCATGGTTGTGTATAATTGAAGGTATGCATTCTATGTTAGTTTCTTTGATTTCTTTTTAGATTTTAGGTTAGTTATTAAGCCTTTGACATAGCCCATGTGTTGATTTTTAGTTTAATAGCAAATCCTTCATTCGGCCATTTTTGTTAAAAATTGAAGCTTTTGAGTTTGATGATAGAGTTGAATTATGGAGAGTTGGAGGGATGCATTGAGGTCGAATTCATGTGAATATATGTTAATATGCTTTTAGAATGCAAATTTTGCTTTGTGTGACTTAATTAGCTTAATGGGATTTTCAGCTATGTCTTTTGGGAATGAATGAATTGGTGTAAATTGTTCAATTGATTTTTTTTTTCAAGTATAGTTGTTTTGGAAGCTTATAATATGTGCTTTAAGAGTTTTAAATTGAAAGAAAACCATGTATTAGTTTGGATTATAATGTTAGACTATTAAATAAGGTTGCACTATTACCGAATGTTCCTATCATTAAAGCATATGTTAGTTAAATGCAAATTAAGAAATGGTGTCTAAATAGTCGTGTGTGTGTGTGTGTGTGTAAGGAATGTTTAATGTCCTTTGAATGAGATTTTCGGCATTTGAGAACTTGGGATTAAAATTAAATGTTAAATCCTTTTTTTTTTTTTGTGATGCAATTACCAATTGTAAACTTGAGAATGAGTTAAGTTTATATGCTTCATGTAGGTGATATATATATATATATATGATCTTGTGAATTCGACTATGGAAGTATTTGTATTTTGGAAATTTAGTAAATATGTATTATGGTAGATAAATTGATTGATATGTGTTTGAAGCATGTTTTGTGTTGAGTTAAAAAAAAAAAAAGATGTGAATATTAATCTATGAATGAATGTTTAGCCGAATGGCATTTGTGTGAATGAATTGAGCCATGTTTATGTTTAAAGAGCAATTGAAGTCATGGTTAAGAGATAGCCGATTGAGGCATGTGAAGTGTATAAGCTGATTTTGAGATATTTGTTATAACCGAATTTTTGAAAAGAAATGTTAATGTGAGTATTAGTCAAATATGGCTTGTAATATAGTGAATGTTATGTTATGCACTAATAGTTAGTGCCGAGTGGGATTAATGATAGGTTAGGAGGAATTAAAGTGAGTTAATTAAGGTTGATAATACCTAATTAGTTCTTGTTACATTTGGCCAAGAGAATGAACAATTAAGTCTTGATGAATTTCAAATTTGTTTACCTAGCTCAAGAGCATAGGGGGACACACTCGAATAAAAGAAAGGAAAAGGTGGTGGAATAGTTGAACCGTATTTGTTCGACAACAAATCAAGGTAAGTTTTAAGTATTTGAGTTAATTTATGTTATAGACCTAATGAAATTTGGTACTTAAGAATAAATGAAATGAATAGGTATGAAATTTAGCTAGAACCGAATGGTACAAATAGGTTTTATGAATGAATCGTGTTATGTTCTGAAGGAATGTAAAATACATATATTTCTATGCGTTGGGAACATGTATGAAATGAAATTAAATGTGAGAAGTTCATGTTTATATGATAGGATTTGAGGATGTTAAGAAACGAAGTTAAAGTGTGAAAGATGTGCATGAAACTTCATTGTATTTAATTTTGTAAAGCTGAATGTGAAAGGTATTGTACCTAATGTGGTCGAACGATTGTGTGAAAAGAAAATTTATGTGTGAATTGCACATATACTCGGGTTTCTAACCTAGCAGGCTGTAATGTCGGTGAAATGTTATCAGGCCCAGAGCTTAGCAGGCGTAATGCCGGTGAAATAAATTCAGACTTAAATGAATCTAGCAGGCTTTAAGCCGGTGATGAAACTTAGGTTGATACCTAGCAGGCAAATTGCCAGTGATCTGATAAGTATATGTGACGAAGAGACTTAGTTATGTGCTAAAAGACAACTACACTTCGCATAACGTATTAAGTAACCCAGGTATGTAATACTTAAGTTATAATATGTGAGAACGATCTCATTAAGTTGTTTGGATGTGATAATGAAAAGTAAATAAGAATCGTTATCAGGTCATATATGATAAATTGCATTCGGCCATAAAGAAAATACTTTGAAATTGGATGTAAGTTATGTAATAGTACCTAAATTGTGGATTTGGATTGTGTATGTTTATAACTGACTATAGTGAGCTTTTATATATAAAAGTATTCAAGTTTTATGCGGATTATGTTCATTCGAAACTTTATATGAAATATTATGCTTGAGCTGAAAGGTTACAAATCAATGATATGTCATTGAAATACTTATAATATGGCTAAGCTTATTCGGCCAATTGGTGTTTCTTTTGAGGATAATTTAAATGATTCTTGAGCATAAATTTTATTTGTTGTTTAAGTACTTATTACTTACTAAGCTCCTATGCTTACTGTGAATTTATTTTTGTTCTGTTTCTTTAGATCTTGGTGAAAGCTATAGGTTTGGTGTAACAGCCCTATTCTGACCCTAGTCGGGGAACGGTTTTGGGACTGCTAAACCGAGTCGTAGAAATATTTGAATACAATATTCTATGTCTAAAATATGTGAAGTATTATGTGTGAAAATATCATGTCTAAATTTTGTCATTTGAATGTGAATTTTATTAAATATGACTCAAATGAGAACTTTGAATATGTGATAGTTTAATATTGAAGGCCAAATAATGTATGGTTTACAAAAGGGGGGACTTGCATGTCAAATATCCACTTTTGACATGTAGTGAACGGCAATGATGATATAAATTGGCATTTAGCATGTTGTACTTTAGTTAAATAATATCAAATAGTTTATAATAAATAAAATTATTATATGTCATAAAATATAACATGAATTAAATAATAACAAGGGTGATAAAAACAAAGTTTTTATCCATTCTCCTTTGCATTGCCGAAAAACACTAAGTAAAGAAGAAGAAAGAAATGCTTCAAGGGGGATTCGGTCATGGGAATTGAGCTAGATTAAGGTATGTTAATGTGATCTTCTCATGGTTTGTGAAAGATGTTTGATAAATGCAATGTGTTTGGAGTCCATGGATTGAATCCATGAAATGTTTGAGTAGATACATTCGACAATTGCCAAAGTTTTTGAGTTGAAGTTAAAATTGGTAATTCTTGTTAAAATGTATAAATTGAGCTTTTGATTGGGGGATTAATGGATAGATGAAGGAATTAAGTAGTATGAGTATGAAAATTTGAATTATTAATTGCTATATACTCGGTTATGGATAGAAAGATAGTAATTTTGATATTTGGGGATAAAAGTGGATTAAAGGGGTGTTTAATTGATTTTATGATGTTAAATTATAGGAAATTATAGGTTTATAAGTTATGTAATGTGAAAGATGCATTCGGTCATGACTATTATGTGTTAAATTGGTGGTATTTTGATGTTTTTGTGATGAGGCATGAAGATGGTTAATTTTGAGCTATGAAACAAGGAATTGAGTGTTTAATAAAAAGTATTGAATGTGAGTGTGTGTGAAATGGCAAATGATTGTGTCTTGATAGCTTCATGAAGTGTTCGGCCATTGTGATAAATTGTTAAACTTGTGTTTAAAATTGGAATTTGATAGTTATATGGTTAGTATGTGTATAGATGACCGAATGTGAACATGAATTATAATGTGGATAAATTATTGTTAATTAATGTGCCGAATGTGTTTTTGGATGATTGAGATGTGACAAGTTGAATTTTTTTAATTAAGTTGAAGAACAAAGGGCACAAATTTCAGATAGGGGAAAGAGGAAGTAGCAGAATAGTCGATTCGTGTTAATTCGATAACATCCGAGGTAAGTTTTAAGTGATTAAACTTTGAGTAAATTCAATCATAATATGACATGATGAGTTGATTTAATAATTTGTGTAAACTATGTATATGGCCGAATGGCATGGAATGAGATGGGTGTTATAGTCATCTGTAATAACTTAACCACATGGAGGTAAGTTCTTAAGTATTTGAGTTTGATTCCTTTGTACGTTCTAAGTATTTAAATGGAATGAATATGAATTATGTATATACGTTAAGGTCAATGACTTTTCTAAATGATGGCATATATGATATTATGTTTTAAATATGTGAATGAGAACTTTAAAGAGTAAATTTGTATACATCTGCTTGGGACAGTAGCAGTAACGTGTTTTGGAAAAATCACCATAAATTGTGGGAGTTGAGTTAAAAGGCTGAATAGATTATGTAATTAAAGCTTGATGCGTCTAGTTTCGTGTAAAAGAAACCGTGTAAGTAAAGGAGTTGCCGATAATGAGATATTTAAAGTTGTGTGAGACAGAGTTAGAATGACTCTGAAATCCCCTGTTTTGTTTTTAGAAAATTATTATAAATTGTACAAAATTGATTATAAGATAAGATTTATATGCTTAGACTTCTTAATGAGTCTAGTTTCAAATGAGATAAAAAAAAACATATTTTGAATTCTGTACAATGAGAAATTCAATTCGTAGTGAAGAGTAGTCAGAATAGTCAAGCAGTAAAATAGGGGAAACTTTAAGAAAAATCTGGTATTGATTGGCCAAACCAAAAATTCTGAATAGATGATATATGAGTCTATTTTCATGGAAAATTAACGGCACATCATTTGGAGTTTTGTAGCTCCAGTTACAAATAATTTAATGACTGCTGCTCAGGAAGACAGCTTGTAGAGAATTTGTGATTATGTTGTAAACATTGATAAAACTTGTTTGAGTTGCTTATAAGCTATTGATTAAACCCATACGTTAATTTTAATTTGTGACATTAGGAAATGATATATGAGTGTTAGATGGATCTTTGATGTTAAAATTGTGAAATTATAAGTTTATAACTATTCGAATATGAAATGATAGTATGGCTTGAAATTGAATTATTCATTGGAAAATGATAGATGTATATTCAGCCAAGACAAAGAGTATACATGAAAGTATATGTGGTATATGAAGTATATTTGGATAATTGTGATGTGAATGTATGAAAATTTATATTTTGATTCAAGATTTTATGTGTAAAGGTGAAATTAGGCGAATAGTCGATCCGTAGTTGTTTGACGACAAATAAAGTAAGTTCTTAAGAGTTTAGTTTAATTAGTCTTGCTTAATGATTGAATGAAAGTAGCTAAAAGAATGTTATTATTATTTGTTATTAACATGCCGAATGAGAATGGAATTGAAACTATTAGCCAAAGATAGCTAATATGCTTATATTTTGAATTGGATATGAGAAGTGAGATGACCAAAGAGCATTTTGATGGATACATATTATGTCATATGTGTGATAAAAGAGTTTAACACAAGTTGTGATTAGTTAAAAGTTAAAGGTAAATATGTTATACATGTTATTATTAACTATGTGGGGAAGCCAAATGTGATATGGAAATTTAAATGTGGTAATTGCCGAAAGTGGAATGAAGGTGGGCCATAAGCCGAATGTGTTTGGTGTATATAAATGGATTGGACAAGTACATGTGACAATAAAGGTCTGTGCATAAATGACAAGTAAATTTGCATAATGTAATAAATTGTTCAGGTACGTGATACTTACTTATTTACGTAAGAATAAGTATAATTGAATTGTGGATTATACAACTGTGTATATTTGACTCATGTGATGATACTTATGGAATTAAATAATATGCGTATAGTCTTGAATGAAAGAAGGGATGTGTTAAATGTGGATGTGACTATGAGTATACATTCGACATTGTGAATTATATACAAGGTGGTATATGTTTTGGTTCATATGGATTGAATTCATTAAAATTATAAGTGAGAATGTTGCTTCGAATTACCTTTGAATGGCTATATGTTATTAAATTGTATGATTTCGTGAGATTGCATATTTAAAGGATGGTGTTTATATGGTGCTTATATCCGAATGTGACATGAGACTACTAATGTGATAGAATTGTGAAATGTACACTTGATGGATAAATATGCATAAAGGTTCAGTGTGTTATATCCGGTCTTCGTCCCAAAGGGCTTACGTGCCGATGTTATATCCGGTCTTAGTCTTGAAGGGCATACGTGCCGGGGTTATATCCGGGCTTAGTCCCAAAGGGCATACATACCAGTGTTATATCCGGGCTTAGTCCCGAAGGGCATACATGCCGGTGTCATATTTGGGCTTAGTCCCAAAGGGCATACGTGCCGGTGTCATATCCGGGCTTAGTCCTGAAGGGTATACGTGCCGGGTTTATAACCGGGTTAAAATCCCGCAGGCATTCGTGCGAGAATTATATGATTTATGTCGTAATAATCCCAAACAAATGTGCTCACTATCCCTAAGTTTGTCAGGTATGTACTTCATACTCGTTTGTGAATTTGATTCATTTTAGATTATGAACACACATTTGGATAGTGCGGCTTCGGCCATTGCTTAAGGTTGTATGAAAGTCTATGACTTGTTTATGATACATGAATTTCGATTCAAGTGGAAATATGTTAAGATTGGCTCTGAGTATTGAGTATATTCGGTTGAAGTGTGAAGTATCATGAAATTACATGTGAGTTTGATTTGAACTAAACCAAAAGTGTATAATGTGACGCTTATGTGAGTAAGTTATAAGACTATATTTTCATAATAATGGTACATTTGGACAATGTGTGGTGTTAGGTGAAGATATCTGATTCACCTATGTTTAGATAAGTTTAGACTCAGGTAAAATCAATCAGTTATATGTGCTTTTATGTAGTTGTGTATATTTGGCCAAAAAAAAAAAAAGGCAGTATATCTAGAAAGAGGTTATATGAGAATTCGTAAGATCGACCTATAATTGAATTGGTCAGGTAAGTGTTATATTCTTGTACATGTTAGATCTATCGGAATTAAATCATGATTGTAAAATGAGAATCAAATATGAAAATGTCAAATGAATACGCATGTATTCGGTTATGGAGAAAATTAAAAACTATAAGAGCTTATAAGTGAATATGTATATTCAGCCAAGAAGGTGTTAAACCGTGAATGAAATGAAATGTTATATGTAAATCGAACAAATTGGTTTTATTTGAGTTCAACGGTTTTAAATTGCTTAAGACTTACTAAGCTTATGAAAGCTTACTCTGTTTGTTCGTGTTTTTGTTTTATAGATTGTGGTTTTTGACTACCAGCTCGGGGAGCGTCAGCACTTCGTCACACTATCTACTTTTATGGTAACCATGTGACTTAGTTTATGGCATGTATAGGGTAGACAATAAGTAGAATGATACTTTGACCTTTGTATATAAGTCATGTGAATATGGTATCTTATGGAACTTACTTGTATAAGTTTTAAATTCGAACTTTGTTTGTGTCTAGCAATTTAGTAAATGAATGATCTTTATTCAAGAAAATGTTAAAAAAAAATTTTACTGTCCTGATCTAATTCCTAGTTTTTCGATAACGCCTCGTCCTATTCCGGCGACGATTACGGGATAGGGGTGTTACATTCGGGGATTCAAAGTCGAAGTCATCCACACTATCTTGGCTATTTTGGTATCTTTAATGACTTATTTTGATAACGGCATATATAGGTTTACTTTTTTGTTTTAATTAGTTTAATTGTAAATATTAATACAAGCTATACGAAAATGGCTTGTGTTTGGCAATACAAATGTTCGGTTTGAGGATTGATAAGTAATAGTTTAAATATGATAATTTATAATATGGTATGATGGTGACGTATTTGAAATTATTGTCATGTTTTATTTTCAGCATTTGTTGTTTAGCTTTCAGAACTCTTCCGTTAAATTATGATTTGTGTGATAATACCCTGTACTCTATTCCGGCGACAAACTCTCTTCTAGCCGAATACTTCTTGGCCGAATACCATAAAAGTCAAAATCCCAAAACCTTGAATCCTCTCTTGCAATTTTCTTCTTAGACTGAACCTCACTCATCCTTATTTTAAAAAGCCAAAATCACTTGACACTCTCTTTTCTTTTTCTTTCATCTCCTTCCACCTCGTTTCTCTAAATTGAAACCCCCTCATTTCTTGGTGTGTTCTTCAACCTTTTAGATCTATTTCTTTGTGATTCGATTAGATCGAGTGTGGATCTGGGCATGGAGTGGTGAAAATAACCTCTAGCGATAGTTATATCAATCTAGCAAATCTTGGTAGTAAGTACTTGGATCTCTTCTTCCATATTCTTGAGAATTAAGAAAAGCCAGACACCTCTATTGTCCATGGTTGCCATATCATAATATACTGTTGATGGAGGAAGTGCTAAAATGGCAATGCCATGTATACTGTTGAGGCTCTGCCTCGTATTACTGTTCTGGTGCCTTGGCTACAATATCTAATTAAGCAGCTATGCTGCGACTGTGATGTGTAGGGCTAGGTGGGTTGTGCAACATCCTGAAACAAGGCCTAAATGGAACAGAGATTGCGAAACCAGAAATCTAAGATAGAAAAGTTTATTACGATGAATTATCATGATTTACTGATTGACTAGATGCATGTGTTAGACTACCGATAAGAAATTTTATAGATTGCATGTTTAATTTGTCTATTAGAGCTTATTTATAAAAGTTGCTGTAACAGCCTGATTTAGGGCCTAAAAGGAATGATAGTTTTGAAACCATGAATTCGAGGTCAAAAAAAAGTTATTCCGATTTAGTTTTAAGGTTTATTTATTGATTGAGTAATTGTGTGAAAATTTTGCGAAGAAATTTTATGTGTAGGTGCCTAATTTGATAATTAGGACTAAATTGTAAAAATTGAAAAATGTGAGTTCTAGATGTTAAAGGGGATTTAATTGAAATGAGTTCTTAAAGTGGAGGTCCTTATTTAGCAATTAGACCATTGGCTAATTTGGTGGAAAAAAATGGGCATGAATAGGACAAATTTGAAAGAAGAGCCATTAAGGGCATTTTTGTTATTTAGTAATTAAATGAATTAAAAAGGGAAAATAAAGCCAAAATTGGTCCATCTTCTTCATGGAGGCCGAATATAGCATGGGGGAAGCCATGGTTAGGGTTTCCAAGCTTTTCAAGCTCAATAGTAAGTCTGTTCTAGCCCCGTTTTTAATGTTCTTTAAGTTTTTGGAATCTCGGTAGCTCGATAAAGCTTATTCTAGCCATAATTTGGGCTAGGGTACATATTTGGAAAAATACCCATAGGTGAAAAGTGTTTATTTTGATGTTTTATGATAGAATATGAGGTTTTAAATTATGCTAGACAACTTGTGCTACTCGGTTTTAAGTAAAAACGAGTAAAAAGGCTTAATCGGTAAAAATACCTATTGTTCATAAGTACATGTTATAGTTGGAATTTGAGGTTGATGTTGGTAAATAAATGATCAGCATGTCCTAAAACATAAGAATTTGGGATAAAGTTTAACTTCCGAGCCTTGGGGCAAAAGTGTAAATATGCAAAAGTTTAAGGGTAAAACTGTAATTTTGCCAAAGTTTAAGTTAGGGACTATTTTGAATAGTACATTAATTAAATAAGTAAAATATGATGTTTTAGATCCCGAAAAATGAGATTTGGACCTAGAACGGGAGAAAAATAGAAAATCAGGAAAGTTGGTAAAATGGTCGTTTTAGCATCGAGGTAAGTTCATATGTTTAATAAGAAATTAATTATGCATATTTGGGTGTTAATTTGGTATTTTAGCTATAAATATTTTAGTAGTGAATTTCAGATATAGTAATTATTGTTCGATAATAATTCGACATTGAAAAGATAAATTATAAAAGGTTACATGTAAGCCCATATATGAAATATGGCCTTGTATGATATTGAGAAAGTATAGAAAAACATAGTTTGAAGGGGATAAGTTGAATCAAAGAGGAGTCGATAGATAAAAAGTATCAGAAAGCCCCGTTTGAACCTTAGAAATGTTTGGGATATGAATGTCATGACATTTGGGGTTATCAGACAGGACAGGAATAATCCATGTAAGTCCATATCAGACATATGGCTTTGGAAAGACAGGAATAATCCATGTAAGTCCATATCAGACACATGGCTTTGGAAAGATAGGAATATCTCATGTAAGTCCATGTCAAGAACATGGCATTGGCAGGCTATTATCAGGCAGGAAAGCCCGAGTATCCTTAGTATTCCAAGTGGTTCAACGGGCTAATGTACATGTTAAATTACAGGAAGGTTTAGGTAAAGAAAGGATAAACAGGTCCAAGTGAGTTCGTAAGAACACCATAGTTATTAGTTGAGGAAACTTTCAACAAAGGAAAGGTAATTTATGTTTATGAGTTTTCAGTTTACACCATGAGAATGACATAAGTTGAAATATCTTAATATCAGGAAGGAATATGACTATGATCAGTGAGATCATGTAGGCATGCAAGGGAAATTAGTAAGTGATGAGCCTATAGGATATAGAGCCTTTGGTAAGGCTACAGATAAGTAAGTTGGGAAAGTAAGAATTTAGCAGTATTTATTCAAGCTGAAATAGCTTAGTAGTAAGCTAAAATTATTGCTACTGCTTATTACTTTACATGTGAACTTACTAAGCTTTATAAGCTTACTTGTTTTCCTTTCCCATATTTCAGAGTACTTAACAGCAAGCTCGGGTTGGAGGTCATCAGAGATTGCCTCACACTATCGACTATCAAGTTACCAAATGGGTATCTTCATTTACAAATGTCTTAGTTTATGGCATGTATAGGGACTTAATATTTAGTAAGTGTCAATTATGATATGGCCAATGTATGGCCGATAAATATTTGATAAGGATTAGATATTGAAATAGCTAATTAAGAATATGTTTTGATGTTATGTATGCCTAAATGAAAGTGAATACATGGAAATCATGAAAAAGTGAAGTTAGCATTAAAACAATATTAGATAGCAGCAGTGACGTGAATTTGAAAAATTACTAAAAAATAGTAGACATGGAATTAGATGGTGAGTGAGATATAGAATTAAAGCTTAATGAGTCTATTTCCATGTGAAAGAAACAGGGAAGCAAAGGAGTTGTAAATTATGAGTTATAAGAATTTGAGTGGCACTGCTCTAGATTGATTTTGTGATCCCCTATTTTGACTTTAAAAATTAACCATAAATTTTACATAAATAATTAGAAGTTATAGTTTATATTTCTAGATTCCTTATTGAGTTTATTTTGTAATAAAACAAGCAGAATTGTTATTTGAATTTGGTACTGAGAGAAATCTATTTCGTAGTGAACAGAGGTCAGGGCAGTTGAGTAGTGAAATAGGGGAAACTTTAAATAATAACTGTACAAATTGGCTAAGTCAAAAGTTCTAGAAAACAATTAGAAAGAACATATATGAGTCTAGTTTCAGAGAAAATTTATGGAATTGAATTTCGAGTTGCAAAACTCAAGTTATGATTTTTTTAGCGATAGTGATGCAGTTGGACAACTTTATTATGGAACAGGGAAATGATATGTTTTGTTCCATTGAAGTAATCGGGAGATTTTCATTAATCCTGGTTGGTCCCAAATCATTTCAATTGTATGATTTAGGGTCTCGATGACCCTTTTTAGGGACATATTGAATGAATGAAAATAAATTAATTTTAGAAGCAAATTTTATACCCAGGTTGAGTAAGTTAAGTCCAGTAATGCCTCACGCTCGCCTATGGCAACGGTCTCGGGTAAGGGGTGTTATAGGTTGGGTTATTCCCCACATGGTGTGTAGGGTTGGTACGAGTAGTGTGTAGGGCTGGATTGGGTTTGGGCTTTGCATTCATGCATAATACACTAATCTGTTACTGTTATGGGCCTAAGGCGCACGCTATTTTCTGAATAGGGCTAAGGCCCAGTTAACACTGTACCTGAATAGAGCTTCGGCCCAATTTGAGCTTGAACTGATCTTGACTCTGGTTGGGTGAACTTACATACTGAGTTTTCACAAACTCACCCCTTTCTTTTCATCCATACAGATGAACCCCAACCTTAGAGGACTTGGAGCTGCGAGGGATTCAGAGTGGCCACGTGAACTACTTTCGGTTTATATTTTTCTTAAATTTACTTTATTTTAGTATTCCTTAATTTCTTTTGGGTTTTAATCTGTAATAATGCCGCTCAGTATTTATTTTTATTTGGTTTTATTTATTTATTTATTACTTGTTTATAATTGATAGACTAAGGCTGTGCGGATTTTTATCTCAAGTTAACAAACATTTTCAAAACCTTCTCTACGTGACAAATGGATAACTTAATGGCAAAGACTCACTAGCAAGATCTTTTAAAAAGTAAAATCCAAACTGATAATGGATAGGATTTTTAATAAATTAAATAATCTTCTATTTTTCTCAAAACATAATGGAAATGGTTTTGCTAAGTCAATCTAAAATCATAAAACGAAGAGCGAGGTGTAATTAACTATTCATGTGACTCACTAGATCTGGCCATAACATCTGGGCCAGGTTTGGGGTGTTACATTTAGTGGTATCAGATCCCGATTGCAACAACTCGGCTGTGGATTAGGTCCAAATGTTTTGTTAAATGTTTTTAAATTAAGGCCCACAATGGTATTTTGAAAAATCGGTTTTGAAAATTTCTTGAGAAAAACCCTCTTTAAATTGATTTTCTTCAAGGTGTTTGTATTTTACTAAAAGTTTAAGGTTTTACTTTTGGAAACAAAGTTTATTTAAAGGATTTAGTATTACTAAAACTTGGTTTTCTGAAACCTGGTTTCTGAAAAGTGGCACACCGAATCTCTGACACCAAGTCTGTAAGTATCTTTTGCTATAATGTACCTTACTGTAATACTGTTACATTACTGTAGATAGTACTGAGACCCTACTAAGATTCTGTAGTTAAGGTAACACTGAAATTGTAGGGACTGAAACAGTAGGAAAAACTAAAAACTAAAAACTCTAGAAGATTGGGACTGTAGCTAGGCTATGATTCTGGAAAACAAACCTCTGAAATACTATATCTACATAAGACATTTGTAATAAATACCAAAATATTAAACTAATTCATAAAATTCGTAATCAGATAATACGATATGAGTACGATGGTAGCTTGTGGAAGAGGCTGTGGACATGGCAGAGGAAGTGTCCTGGCTGGGTCTTCATCTTCGGGACACATACCAGTCGAGGAGGCACGAGTACCATCGGCAACTGAGACTGGGTCGTATGATCAGGTTGTAGGGGACGATGCTTTATCCCAGGCAATGTTACAGGTTATGGAAAGGGTCGCTGGAGTGAGTACGGGGACTATGAATTGGGGATCTCTTTCTGAGCGACTACGAGCTAACGAAGCGGAGATTTTTAGGGGCGTATCTGGTGTAGCCCCAAATCTGGCCGAATATTGGTTGGAGGCCACGTAGCGGATCATGGACGACTTGGATTCCTCAGTGGAGCAGAAGCTGAAAGGAGCAGTATCTCTACTGCGAGATGAGGCCTACCAGTGGTGGATCACTGTGAGGGATAGTACCCTAGCTGAGTGGGTGACTTGGGAGCTATTTAAGACGACCTTCAAAGGGAAATACATCGGGGTAAGCTATAAGGATGCTCAAAGGAAGGAATTCCTAAATCTAACTTAGTGAAATAAGTCTGTCACGGAGTATGAGGCTGAGTTCCTAAGGTTAAGCCGGTACGCTAGTGGGATAGTCGCTACGGAGTATGAACGTAGCGTAGGATTCGAGGATGGCCTCAGAGATGAGCTAAGGGTGCTGATTGCTCCGCAGAGGGAGCGTGACTTTGTGACTCTAGTGGAAAAGGCTAAGATAGCTGAGGAGGTGAAACGCACGGTGCAATAAAACCGTGAGAAGGACCAAAATTGATTTAGGAGGGATTTTAGACCCTCGGGTGCTGCAGGTAGGAAGGTCAAAAGGACTAGAGTAGACGAACCGGTTCGAGCAATTCCGATGAATGTGGTTAGACCGCAAGCTTGTGGAGATTGTGGTAAAGCGCATCTGGGAGAGTGTTGGAAGCATACTGGAGCATGTTTCCAGTGTGGGTCCAAGGAGCATAGAGTCAAGGATTGTCCTCAGAGGCCGGCTTAGGCGTAAGCTACTAAGCAAAGGGTTACTCAACTAGTGCGACCACAACCTCTAAGAGGCCGTGGTCAAGGTAGGGGCGGCAATGGAAATGGTCATGGACGTGGACCATCGAGCAAGGGTGCTGGAAATGCTAAGGCTCGTCCGCTAGTATTGGTTTATGCTGCTCGTTGCTGAGAGGAGGGTGATGCACCTAACGTCATAACCAGTACGTTTTTTTTTTAGCATACCATACACTGCCTTGATAGACATTGGTTTTACCTATTCATATGCCGCATGTGATGTATCTAGGGTGTTGGGTGTGCACTCTAAGGAAACTATGAGTGGGGTGACTGTGATAAGTCCACTGGGTCACTCGGTTAGGGTAGACAAACTCTTTAGAGATATGCCTTTAGAGATTCAAGGTAGGATTTTCTCTGCGGATTTAATGAAGCTACCATTTGGAGAGTTCAATCTCATTTTGGGAATGGACTGGCTTGCTAAGCATATGGCGATTCTGGATTGCACTGCTAAGCGAATGATGTTAAAGATTGTGGAGGATGAGGAGGTGATGGTTATAGGGGAGCGAAGAGATTACTTGTCCAATGTTTTCTCGGCTTTGAAAGTTGAGAAGCTGATTCACTAACATCTCGAAATAGGGCCTAAACAGAAAAGTGGTTGTGAAACCACGAATCTAAGATAGAAAAGTTTATTCTCATTAATTTTTATGATTTACTGAGTGATTAGATGTACGTGTTAAAGTATTGATAGAAATTTTTATGAATTACATGACTAATTTGCTTATTAGGGCTTAATTACAAAAGTTGATAAATATGAGTTCTAGATGTTAATGGATTCAATTGAATAGCATAATTCAAGGAGAATTGTGAAACAGGGGAAACTTTAACTAATAAACTGTACTAATTGGCCATACCAAAAATTCTAGAAAAATTAAGGTAAGAAGATATATGAGTCTAGTTTCAGGGAAAAATTAAAGATTTAAATTTTGAGTTTTGTAACTCAAGTTATAATTAATTTAGTGACAGTTGTGAATGTGGATAGTCTTACCAGGAATAGTGAAATAAATTGTTTTAAATTGTGTAAGTAATTGAAAAAATTTTAATGTTCCCAGTTTGGTCCTGAACCGTTTCAATTGCACGTTTTAGGTCCTTGAGGGCCCTTTTTAGGGATATTGGATGAATGTGAATGAATTAATTTTAAAAAGAAAATTTTTATGCCCCTAATTAGTAAGGTAAGTTCAGTAACACCTCGTACTTGACTCTAGCGACGGTCTTGGGTAAGGGGTGTTACATTTATTGGTATCAGAGCCAGATTTTAGTCGATTCTCGAAATATTTAGTATGAGTAAGAGTCTAGCTATACATGCCATACTTATGTTTTGATAGTGTGACGACTCCTGACAATTTTAAAATGCTTTTCTTTTATAGTTATGGATCCTGAGCGAGTTGGTGCAAATGATGTATAAAGTAATGTGCCCGCTCTCGCAGAAGGGATGGTGCCACCAAATAGTAGTGAAAGGGCCGTTACAGTTAGTCAGGGAGGAGGGGCCCGAGAAGCCTTCTTCCAAGCTTTGAATGAATGGTTTGCCGAGTTCATTCGTATGAATCCAGCTGTTAGACCTGCACCCCCTCATGACCCTCAGACTACCCATGTAGCTTCCCCAGTTGTAGATACAGTCAGAAGAGAAAAGCCATCGGTAGATAAGATTAGAAAACAAGGGGCCGAAGAGTTTCGGGCTACTAAGGATGACGATGCAGAGAGCTGAATTTTGGCTTAAGAATACTATCAAAGTTTTTGATGAGTTATCCTGCACACCTGAAGAGCGCATGAAGTGTGTTGTATCATTTTTACGAGATTCGACTTACCATTGGTGGAAGACACTTGTGTCAGTAGTACCGAAAGAAAGGGTCACCTGGGAATTCTTTTAGGAGGAGTTCCGTAAGAAGTACATTAGTCAGAGGTTCATCGATCAGAAAAAAAGGAATTCCTTGAACTAAAGTAGGGTAAGATGACAGTAACTAAGTATGAACGTGAATTTGTCAGACTTAGCAACTATGCCAGAGAGTGTGTGTCAACTGAAGCTATTATGTGCAAGAGGTTTGAAGATGGACTCAATGATGATATTCGACTGTCCGTTGGTGTTCTAGATATAAAAAAGTATGTTGTTTTAGTTGACAGAGCCTGTAAGGCAGAGGACTTGCTAAAAGAAAAAGAAAAAGGCAAAGCTAGAATTGAGACACAAGATACAAAGAAAAGACAGATGAGTAGATCATTTCAGTCCACGTCCAAGAGGCCTAGAGAGTTCTCTAGTAAACTTTTCAACTGGGTATTCAAGCAGAAATAGAGATAACAAAAATATGGGTTTGAAATCTCAAACTACCTCAATTGCGAGTGTAAGCAATGTCCGACCGGGCAGACCAGAGTGTCCACAGTGTGGTAGACGTCATTTTAGCCAGTGTCGAGCAGATGAGAGTGGTTGTCACAAGTGTGGTGCTCTAGATCATTTTATGCGAGAGTGTCCACAAATGGTTAAAAAGGAAGAATTACAAATAGCTAGGTCCGAGAATGTTCCAGTACGAGGTAGACAACCGAGAAACTCGAGAACAGTGGTAGGTAAAGGTGCATCCAAAGATTCAGCAGCAAGACCTGATGTTAGAGCACCTACAAGGACCTATGCTCTCCGTGCTCGTGAAGAGGCATCCTCTCCCGACGTAATTACGGGTACATTTACTCTTCATGATGTTAATGTTATTGCTTTAATTGACCCGGGTTCGACCCATTCCTATGTTTGCATGAAATTAATGCCTTGTATGAACATGCCCATAGAGTCTACGAGATTTGTGATTAAAGTGTCGAATCCATTAGGTCAGTATGTATTAGTTGACAAAGTATGTAAAAATTGCCCTTTGATGATTAGAGGTTACTATTTTCCGGTTGATCTCATGCTATTGCCATTTGATGAGTTTGATGTGATTCTTGGTATGGATTGGTTGACTGTGCATGACGTGATAGTGAATTGTGGAAAGAAATTCATTGAGTTGAAATGTGAAAATGGTGAAATTCTTCAGGTTAATTCATATGAATCAGATAGTTCATTTTCCATGATTTCTGTTATGTCTGCTCAGAAATGTTTAAGGAAAGGATATGAAGCTTATCTTGCTTTTGTGTTGAATACTAAAGATCCAGAGTTGAAAATTGAATTTGTGCCTATGGTATGTGAGTTTCCTGATGTGCTTCTGGAAGAACTACCAGGTTTGCCTCCAATTAGAGAAGTTGAGTTTGGTATTGAACTGGTTCCGGGTATAACACCCATTTCTATCGCTCCTTATAGAATGGCTCCAACAGAATTGAAAGAATTGAAAGTTCAGTTGCAGGAATTAACAAATAAAGGTTTTGCAAGACCTAGTTGTTCACCATGGGGTGCACCAGTACTATTTGTGAAAAATAAAGATGGTTCGATGTGGTTGTGCATAAATTATCGATAGCTTAACAAGGCAACTATTAAGAACAAGTATCCACTACATAAAATTAATGATTTGTTTGATCAATTAAAGGGAGCGACTATGTTCTCCAAGATAGATTTGTGATCCGGATATTATCAATTGCGAGTTAAAGAGTCAGATATTCCAAAGACTACTTTCCGGACTACGTATGGCCATTATGAGTTCCTTGTAATGCCATTTGGCTTCACTAATGCTCCTTCCATTTTCATGGACTTAATGAATAGAATTTTCAGATCTTACTTGGATAAATTTGTAGTTGTGTTCATTGATGATATCTTGATTTATTCTCATGATGAGACTGAGTATTCAGAGCATTTGAGAACAGTTTTACAGACTTTGAGATATAATAAGCTTTATGCCAAGTTTAGCAAAAGTGAGTTCTGGTTATGGGAAGTCAGTTTTCTTGGACATATATTCTTAGGTGAAGGTATTAGAGTTGATCCAAGTAAGATTTCAGCCATTGTTGATTGAAAGCCTCCTAGGAATGTATCAAAAGTCAGAAGTTTTCTTGGTCTCGCTGGTTATTATAGATGATTTTTAGAGGGATTTTCCATGATAGCTACCCCATTGGCAAGATTGGTATAGAAGGATGTCAAGTTTGAATGGAATGAAAAGTGTCAGTTGGGTTTTGACAAGTTAAAGGCATTGTTGACTAAACCTCCTGTCTTAGTACCACCAAAACTAGGTAAAGAGTTTGTGATTTACAGTGTGCATCCTTGAACAGACTAGGCTGTGTACTTATGCAGGAAGGAAAGGTAATTGCTTATGCCTCGAGACAACTAAAGCCACATGAGAAAATTATCCGACACATGATTTAGAACTAGCTGCCATTGTATTTGCGCTGAAAATCTGGAGACATCACTTATATGGTGAGAAATGTCAAATATTTACTGATCATAAAAGTTTGAAATATTTGATGACACAAAAAGATTTAAATTTGAGGCAGCGCAAGTGGCTTGAACTAGTTAAGGGCTATGATTTGGTTATTGATTATCATCCGGGTAAGGTGAATGTTGTAGCTGATGCATTGAGTCAGAAATTTTTATTTGCTTTATGAGCTATGAATACTTAGTTATCATTGTCTGATGATGGTTCTATCTTAGTCGAATTAAGAGCTAAACTAATGTTTCTTGAAGAAATTTGTAAAGTTCAGAAAGATGACAGTGAGTTACAAGCCAAAAGAGGTCAGTGTGAGTTAGGTATAGAGTCAGATTTTTAGATTAGTTCTGACGGTTGTTTGATGTTCAGAAATCGGGTATGTGTACCAAAGAATGATGAGCTTATTTGAAAGATTTTAGAGGAAGCACATAGTAGTTCCTTGTTTATTCATCCAAATAGTATAAAAATGTATAATGATTTGAAGAAAATGTATTGGTGGGTAGGAATGAAGAGAGATATCTCAGAGTTTATTTCTAGATGCTTGATCAGTCAGCAGGATTGCCGTTGACATCGAAAAAGAAAGATGCAATAAGGGTTGTGATTGATAAGCTAATGAAGTCGGCTCATTTTATTCCAATTCGTATGGATTATTCACTTGACAAGTTGGCCAAGTTATATATTTTAGAGATAGTTATACTGCATGGAGTACCGTTATTGATTATTTTAGATAGAGACACGAGATTCACTTCGCTGTTTTGGAAAAAGTTACAAGAAGCTTTAGGCACAAAGTTGAGTTTTAGTACAGCTTTCCATCCTCAGACCGATGGTCAGTCAGAGAGAGTTATTCAGGTACTTGAGGATATGCTCAGATGTTGTGTCTTAGAATTTTAAGGTTGTTGGGAAAAATATTTGTCATTGGTAGAGTTTGCCTATAATAATAGTTATCAGTCGAGTTTGAAGATGGCACCTTATGAAGCTTTGTATGGACGTAAATGTCGCACACCTTTGTATTGGATGGATCTTAAAGAAAATTAAATTTATGGGGTTGGCTTAGTTAAAGAAACTTAAAAGAAAGTGAAGGTTATTAAAGATTGCTTGAAAGCAACTTTAGATAGACAGAAGACTTATGCAGATTTGAAAAGAAAAGAGATTGAGTATCAAGTTGGTGACAAAGTGTTCTTGAAAGTATCAGCATGGAAGAAAGTCTTTAGATTTGGCAAGAAAGGCAAACTAAGTCCACGTTTTATTGGACCGTTCGTAGTGACTGAAATAGTTGGGGCATTAGCATATCGGTTAGCATTACCAACAGAGTTAGAGAAGATTCATGATGTGTTCCATGTGTCCATGTTATGACTTTACCGTTCTGATCTGTCACATGTGATTTCAGAGACAGAGGTTGATATTCAGCCAGATATGACTTATGGTGGAGAATCAGTAAAGATTTTAGCTCGAGAGGTCAAGCAATTAAGGAACAAAAGTATTGCACTTGTGAAAGTATTATGGAATAGACATGCCGTAGACGAGGCTACATGGGAGCTTGAAGAGGCTATGTGAAAATAGTATCCAAACCTATTCACAAGGGTTGTGAGGCATTTTTGGCATAAGTGAGTCAGTCTGATGCTGAGGGTTTGACCGTAGAAGAGGTTAGAACCGTAAAGGAATTTTAAGATGCCTTTCCCTGATGAGCTTCCTGGGTTGCCTTTGAATCGTGAAGTCAAATTTGGAATCAGCTTGTTGCCTGGAAGGGCTCCAGTGTCCATCACTCCTTACAAGATGGCACCAATGAAGTTTGTGAAGTTGAAAGCACAAATCCAAGAGCTACTGGATAGAGGTTTTATTAGGCCAAGTGTGTCTCCGTGGGGAGCGCCGGTATTGTTCGTGAAGAAGAAGGATGGGACAATGCGTATCTGCACCGATTATCATCAGCTGAACAAGTTGACTATTAAGAACAAATACCCTCTACCAAGGATTGACGACTTGTTTGACCAACTAAGAGGAGCATTGTTATTTTCCAAGATCAACCTTCGATCTGGATATCATCGGTTAAGGGTCAAAGAGGTGGATATTCATAAGACAACATTCAGAACTCGGTATGGTCATTACGAGTTTCTGATGATGCTGTTTGGATTGACGAATGCACCACTGGCTTTCATGGATCTGATGAATTGAGTATTCCAACCATACTTGGATCAATTTGTAGTCATCTTCATAGCCGATATTCTGGTGTATTCAAGGACTGAAGAGGAACATGATGACCATCTCCGTATTGTTCTGCAAGTGTTGAGGGAGAAGCAACTGTATGCGAAATTCAGCAAGTGTGAATTTTGGTTGCGAGAGGTGACGTTTCTAGGTCACGTTGTTTCTGCTGAGGGGATTAGGGTGGATCTGTGACAGCCCTAATTTGACCCTAGTCGGGAAGTGGTTTCGGGACCACAAAATCGAGTCACGAAGATAATTAAATGTTATATTTTATTCCTATTATATGTGAAGTATCATGTGTGAAAATATCATGTCTTAATTTTGTCATTTGAATATGAATTTTACTAAATAGGACTTAAGTGAGAAACTTTGAAAATGTGATAGGTTAAATTTAGAGGGCCGGAGAATGCATGGTTTACAAAATGGGGACTTGTATGTCAAATACCCCATTTTCTAATGTAGTGGCCAACCATAATGATGATGACAAACCATATATGCTTTTGAAATTAGTATTATATTATTAAATGGCTTTATATTATAAAATAAATATAAATAAAATGACAAAATGGTGAAAAGAACAAAGCTTGTTCATCTTTTGTTCTTCATAGCTGAAATTAAAGAGAAAAAGAGAGGAAAAAGCTCAAGCATATTTGGTCATTTGCATAGCATGATTTTAAGGTTTGTTTTCATTTATTTTCTTCAAATTTTTGGTGAAATTGAGCTAGTTACTAAGTCCCTTACCTAGCCCATGTTAAAATTTTGAGTTTGGTTTATATTGGTGCATTCGGCCATGTTGATATCTTGTGTGAAAAAATGATATTTGAGCTTGCCAATTGTTAGAATTGAATGCTAAAGTTTTAGTATATGTGTGTGTATTTGTCGAGTATAGATTTAGGGAGATGAAAATAAGCATTCGATTTTGGGATGTATTATGTGTTTTAATTTTGATAATTGATGATAGAAATTGATTAAGGAGTGTTTGATAAACTTGGTAATGTCAAAATATTTATGAAGTTAAGTTTATAAGTTTAATTTGTGAAATTTGTGTTGGGTGTGGCCTAAATGCTTAAGAGAGCATTCGGCTGAGGTGGTTTAATGTAAAGCTCATGATTGTTCATTTGGTAAAAATGTGATTATATGTGGTTGATGTATATATTAAGGTTATAAATAGTTAATGATTATTAATGAGATGCATAATTTGTAGCATGAGTTAGTTGAACATTGCTTATAAATTAATTAGTTATTTGGTTAAGAAATGAAATATTTAGGTGATGAATTAAAGTCAATTATGATTTAGCTATGGTGTTCAAAATTGTCATTAAGTGTTAGTTATTTGATAACTTTGGATTTTTGGTATTAGACATATGTGATCTATGTTAAGTTATGAAAATTTGATTAAGAAATGTAGTTTTTGTGTCGATTTGAAATGGCATGTTTAATTGGGTAATTTGGTTTGGTTTGATCAATTTAGGGTAGAAATAATCTTACCTAGTGCCAAATATATAAATATGCTAAATGGCATTCGGCTATATGGTTTTTTTTTTAAATGGGAATGTGAGCTTAATGAAATGTGATTTATATGCATGCAAAGGTGAAAGTACATATTCGGTCAACTTGAGTTTTTATGATATGAAAGTGAGAATTAATATGTATTTTGGATACATGCCGAGTGATGCTTGTTAAAGTGAATGATATGTATATTCGGTCATAAAGGTATGTATAAAGGAAAATGTTAAATTACTTGTAGAAGAGTCCTAATGTGTTCCAAGTTTAAGGCATGAGTTAGCTAATACATTTGTGATGTTTGAAATGAAGTGCCGAATGTATGTGCATATGTGTTTAAACAAAAGTTCCCGTATGTATGTATTTCATGTAGAAATTAATTTTGTTGTTTGTATTGAGTTGGTGAGGTGATTAAAATAGTTTAAAATTTTTGAATTAAGCTCAAGAGCATAGGGAGCTAAATTTGGATAAAGGAAAAACTAAAGTAGTTGAATAGCCGTTGTAATCATTCGACGACATCTGAGGTAAGTTTTAAGTAATCAAACGTAAATAACATTTGATTATAATTTGATATATTACGTGAATTAGGTATTCCTTGTAATCTATGGATTTAGCTGAACGTTAAAGATGAAATGATGATGTGTTGTATTATGCTTATATGGCCTAATGGCAAGTATATCATGTTGGTAAGTGTGCAATGTGCTTTCTTGATCGAATGATAAGTATGAAATGAATGTGAGCCAAATGCTATGCATAAACTATCGAATGCCAACTGTGAAGATGAAATGAAAGAAAGGTGATTGAAATGTATGATTATTTATGTTTGAATGATACCAGTATCTAATTAATGTGAATGTGTTATATGGGCATGAGAAGTATATGAGGTTCGGGCCTTTGGCCTAGCAAGCTTTTTGCTGGTGAACTATTAAAAGTATGGTGCTATAAGGTTATGTGCTAAAACGATATATGTGGATTCGTTCCATAAATTATATTATTCAAGTATGTATAACTTAATTATGTACATGAGAATTAAATAAATTTGATAATTGATATGAATCGAACATATGAGAAATGGTATTTTATTCTAGTTCATTTTAAGGGAATTTGAGTTGGAAATTGAAATATTAAAATGTGCATAACTACAGGAATTTGAAGTTAATTAGATGACCTGTTATAGGTATTTATATGAAATTTCGTATACTCGACCAGATGGTAGTATGCTTTGATAATGTTATATACATATAATGTTTTATAGACTTGGTTAAGTCATTTTGATGGGTAATAACAAGTGGAAATGAGCACTGTGTGTGCGAATGAATACGAGAACTATGTGTGCGAATGAATAGAGGCACTGTGTGTGTGAATTCTGTAACCGAGCACTATGTGTGCGAGATCGGTTGTTTGGCCACTAAGTGTAGGAAACGATTTAAGGAAAAATGCCAGTGATGTGATTCAGGTTATAAACCTAGCAGGCTATAATGCCAGTGAAATGATATCGGGCTCGGAGCCTAGCAGGCTAAATGCCGGTGAATGAGCTCAGACTTAAAAGTTTAGCAGGCTTTGTGCTGGTGATATACTCAGGTTTATACCTAGTAGGCTGACTTGCCGGTGAATTTATAAGTGAATAAGATTTTGAGATTCTGTGCCATAATGTCAAGTGAACTAATATAATGCACTAAGTGGCCTAGGTATGTACAACTTGCTCCCTAATTTGTGAGAATGATCTAAATAGAATTTTGGATGGGGAATTGGGAAGCTTTTATGAGATTGTTATATATATATATGTGTGTACATACATGTATTCGGCCATTGTGAAATTTTAATACATGGAAGTATAAGTACATATGTGATTATGATTATTGAAATTACAAGTGGTTATGGTGCTTTGAAATAACTCTGTTAAATGAAATCAAGGAATGACGATGTGTGAATCAACTTTTGTGATTTTTTGATTTCGCAAATTTGAAGAAATGAAATGCAAATAAAAAGGTGTATAATGTTGTTATACATATTAGGCCAAGTGATAGTATGCTTGGATGATATAATATGTGAATTGGTTATTCGTTCAAGTTTTGTGCATACATATGAGAAGTTGTTTAAATTTACTTTAGACTTACTAAGCTAATTAGCTTACTTCGAGTGTCTTTGTATTTTTATTTTATTGATCTCGTTTGAAAGCTACGGGCTCGGGGATTCAAGTTCAAAGTCATCCACACTACCGACACTGTTTTGGTATATTTGAAAGTCTTTGTTTTGAAAGATGGCATGTATATGCTTAACTCCTTTTCGAAACAAGTTACATTTTGACTATGTATATATATTAAAGCCATGCGAAGATGGCTTATTTATTTAGTTTAGTAAAGTCACATAGTTGAACTAATGGTTGTGAAATGTTTTTGGTTAAAGTGGTTTATTTGGTTGTGGTATATATTTATATATATACATATATGCATATTCGGTGGTAGTCTAATTATTCCATTATCAAGCATGATAAGTGTTTCTTTTGTCCTGAATTTATTGTATGATATTGGAGGTTACCATTGTGCCTAGACTCATAGATAACTTGAATTATTAGTGTTCATCTTATTGTTAAATGTATAAGTTAGGTTGAATTGAATGTTTGGAGGTTGTTTTTCGTAAGGTAATACCTAGTAGCCTTATTCCAGCGACGAATGAGGGTCATAGGGTGTTACAGGATCCTCAAAAAATTGAGGTAGTTCTAGAATGGAAGCCGCTGAGATTTGTATCGAAAATTCGGAGTTTTCTGGGTTTAGCAGGGTACTACAAAAGATTTGTGGAAGGGTTCTCTTTGATTGCGGCACTATTGATGAAACTATTGAGGAAAGGAGTACCATTCGTATGGACTGAGAAGCAGCAAGAAGCTTTCGAAAGGTTGAAGAAAGTTTTGACTGAGGTGCCAGTGTTGATTCAGCGAGAGTCTGGGAAGGGTTTCACTGTGTATTGTGATGCATCGCATGTTGGGTTGGGTTGTGTGCTGATGCAAGATGGTAAGGTAGTCACTTATGCGTTGCGACAGCTTAAGCCTCACGAAGCGAACTACCCTATACATGATCTGGAGTTGGTAGTAGTGATTTTTGCATTAAAGATCTGGAGACACTACTTGTACGGAGAAAAGTGTATTATATACAATGACCATAAGAGTCTCAAGTATTTGTTGACTCAGAAAGAGTTGAACCTTAGGCAACGAAGATGGATAGAGTTGCTTAAGGTCTACGACTGTTCTATTGAGTATCACCAAGGCAAGGCGAATGTGGTGGCTGATGCACTGAGTCGAAAAACTGTAACTGAATTGAAAGCAATGTTTGCTCGTCTGAGTCTATATGATGATGGTAGCTTGTTAGCAGAATTACAAGTAAGACCAACCTGGATAAAGTAAATTAAAGAAAAATAGTTAGATGATGAGTCACTAGTTCCTCAGTTTCAACAAGTTATGTGTGGTGAGACTTCTAATTTTGGATTGAACAGTGAAGGAGTTCTGTGTTTTCGAGGAAGAGTGTGTATTTCGAGGGACTCTGACTTAAGGCAGGCAATTCTGAAAGAGGCTCATGGTGGTCTTTGTGCCATGCATCCTGGAGGGAATAAGTTGTACCAAGATTTATGAGAGTTGTACTAGTGGCCTGGACTTAAGTGGGAAGTAACGAAGTTTGTGGGTAAGTGTCTGACATGCCAGGAACTGAAAACTGAGCATCAACTACCTTCTGGACTCCTGCAACCGGTGAACATTCCACTTTGGAAGTGGAAAAGGGTAACCATGGACTTTGTTAGTAGGCTACCCTTGACACCTACCAAGAAAGACTCGGTTTGGGTGATTATGGATAGGCTAACTAAATCTGTTCATTTCATACTTGTCCGAACCGACTACTCATTTCAGAAGTTGGCGAAGTTGTATGTGGCAGAGATAGTGCGACTTTATGGAGTGCCAGTTTCGATTATTTTTTATCGGGATCCTAGGTTTACATCTCGATTTTGGCAGAAGTTGTATGAGGCGTTGGGTACACAGTTAGATTTCAGCACTGCTTTTTCACCCCAGACAGATGGATAATCAGAAAGGGTGATTCAAGTTCTAGAGGACATGTTGAGCGGATGTGTTATTGACTTCCGAGGTAGTTAGGAAGATTACTTGCCGTTAGCAGAATTTGCTTACAACAACAGCTATCAGGCAAGTATTCGAATGGCTCTGTATGAGGCGTTGTATGGGTGTAGGTGTCGTACCCCTACTTGTTGGATAGAATTAGGAGAACATCAGGTTCTTGGGCAAGAGTTGGTGGCAGATACAGAAGACAAGGTTAAGCTAATTAGGGATCGGTTGAAGGAAGCATCTGATAGGCAGAAATCTTATGCTGACTTGAAGCGTAAGGATATTGAATACTCAGTGGAGGATATGGTTTTCCTAAAAGTCTCGCCTCGGAGGAAGATATTAAGGTGTGGAAAGAAGGGCAAGTTGAGTCTGCGGTTTATCGGGCCTTATCGAGTTTTTAAACCGGTGGGTCCGGTAGCTTACCAACTGGGACTACCTCCGTAGTTGGATAGGATTCATGATGTCTTTCATGTCTCCATGTTAAGTCGATATCGATCTGATCCTTCTCATGTCGTACTAGTAGAAGAAATTGGAGTGAAAGCTGAGTTGACTTTTGAACAATAACTTGTACAAATTTTGCACTGTGATGTTAAGGTATTAAGGAAGAAGTCAGTTCCTTTGGTGAAAGTGTTTTGGCGCAATCATGGTAGAGAAGAAGCTACGTGGGAGCCAGAAGAGCTAATTCGTCAACAATACCCTCACCTGTTTGGACCAGGTAAATTTCAAGGTCAAAATTTCTTTAAGAGGGTAGAGTTGTAATGCGCCAATTTTTCAGTTTTTTGGTATTTCAAATTTTTGCTCGAATTTATCTGTACATGTCTTGGTATGTTGTTGGAGTAAATTAAATGTGTTTAGTGGACCTTTAGTAGGCCTAGGTTTAAGTTAAAGCCTGGTAGAATTTTTGAATTTTGGACTTAAAGGAGAGGGGGCATTGGCTAAGTGGGCTTTTAAACAAAAATCGGGAATTTAAGACACAAGTAAGCCTGTGTTAAAGTGGCAAGATGGCGCCACTTAAGGCAAAGGGAGTGGCGTGTCAGGGATGGTAAAGGAGCTAAGGTTCAAATCCATTATTTAGCAAGTTGTTTCTTTTATTTTATTGCTTGTGCAAGGTATGTGGTGGACTCCAAGTGAAACTCTGTATGGAGGAGTTTGAAGTGTTCAGGGGATTGGATTAGGGAGTGATAAGGAGAGAAAATTTAGGGATTGAGGAGGAGGGGAGTGTTGGCCGAATAGGGGAGTGTGGAGTTGCATATTCGGCTAGAGGAGCTTAGAGTATCATTTTCGGCATTTTTGGTTTTGAGTGTGTGCCGATTTCTTGTTGCCTACTCTTCAGGATTTGTTTTGGCCATTCTTTAGTGCCAAATAGGTAGCTAGAAGCGTGCGTTCAATTGCTTTCTGTCTTTTCTTTTTCTCCTATATTCTTCCATCAAAAGTCGAAAAGCTCTAAACCCGAAAGTCCTCCTACCAATTTCTTTCTTCTTGGCTGAACCTATTCTTCTTATTCTTCTCTTCTTTCTTTTCTTCCCTTTTATTCATTAATTGAAGTGATCTCTTTAAACCCTTCTGGCCGATTTCTTCAAGGCTGAAACCCGAATCCCTTCTAGTCGAATTCTTCTTGGTCGAATACCATAAAAGCCGAAATCTCAAAACCTTGAATCCTCTGTTGTAATTTTCTTCTTAGACCGAACCTCACTCATCCTTATTTTGAAAAGCTGAAATCACTTGACACTCTCTTTTCTTTTTCTTTTATCTTCTTCCACATTGTTTCTCTAAATCGAAACCCCCTCCTTTCTTGGTGTGTTGTTCAACCTTTTAGATCTATTTCTTTGCGATTCGATTAGATCGAGTGTGGATCTGGGTGTGGAGTGGTGAAAATAACCTCTAGTGATAGTTAAATCAATCTAGCAAATCTTAGTGGTAAGTACTCGGATATCTTCTTCCATATTCTTGCGAATTAAGAAAAGTAGGAAACCCCTATTGTCTATGGTTGCTATCGATTTTGACCTTTTTTTTATAAACACCTATTTTATCCTTTTCATTTGATTCTTATGTGTATTAGTTCGAAAAAGGGGCGATCTAGCAAGGAGCAGTAGAGGCTAGGGACGTGGAAGCAAGTTAGATCTATATCTAGTGGTAGATCTCAACAAGGGTAATTAGATATTGGCTTTGGGTAAGGATGGCCGAATATGGTGATATTTGTATGATATCTATTTCATTGATTTTGTTGGTTTATAGTTTAACAGTATGATTAAAACGACTGTAGGTTAATCGTTCGAGGGACTTCTGAGTGTATCGCAAAATAGGTGTGTAATCGACACCCTCTAGTAGACTAGATCTGCAAAAGCTAAAAAGTCGAAATGCTGAAATTTCGACATTTTGAGGGCTTGCGAGCGTGCGAGCGCTCGTGGGTCAGTTTGAAATGGTAAAGTTGGTATCAGAATCGATAAGACTGTTATGGGCACGTTTTCGTGCATTTGGGTGGTTCTGGGCCTCGAAGGGCCGAATTTGGGCCCAATGGGCTTACGGGCCCATAAGGTTGAAATCGAGCGGTAAGTATACTTTGGTATTCTGATTGTTAAGATCTGCTAAAATGGGTGTAGAATGGGGCTTAGTGGGCCGTAGTTGCTAGTGGACTCCATTGGGCCCATTAGAGGTTTTAAGGCCCGATGACTCGGTAATAATAAAATGGGCTAATTAAGTTACGTGGATGATGTTAGGACTGTTAACAGACTGCAATGAGTATGAAACCCTAAAATCTAGAAAATTACTGAAATACACCTTAAGGGTAGAAATTACTGTTTTACCCCTAGGTGCTAAAAGACCACTTTACCCGTAGGGTTAAGATGACTGATTTGCATACTTATATCTGTTACTCTGTATGCCATATCATAATACATTCTGTTGCATGGGAATTGGGTTATTTTGATGGAAGAAGTGCTAAAGTGGCAATGCCACGTATACTGTTAGAGGCTCTACCTCGTATTACTGTTTTGGTGGCTTCGCCACAATATCTGATTAAGCAGCTATGCTGCGATTATGGTGTGTAGAGCTGGGTGGGTTGAGTTATTCCCCACATGGTGTGTAGGGCTGGTACAGGTGGTGTGTAGGGCTGGATTGGGTTTGGGCTTTGCATCCATGCATAATACATTGATCTGTTACTGTTATGGGCCTAAGGCCCACATTGTTTTCTGAATAGAGCTAAGCCCAGTTATCACTATTTTTTGAATAGGGGTAAGGCCCAGTTAACATTGTACATGAATAGGGTTTCGGCCCAGTTTGAGCTTGAACTGATCTAGACTCTGGTTGGGTGAGCTTACACACTGAGTTTTCACAAACTCACCCATTTCTTTTCATCCTTGCAGGTGAACCCCAACCTTAGAGGACTTGGAGCTGTGAGGGATTCGGAGTGGCCACGTGAACTGCCTTCGGTTTTATATTTTTCTTAAATTTACTTTATTTTAGTATTCCTTAATTTCTTTTGGGTTTTTATCTGTAATAAGGCTGCTTAGTATTTATTTTTATTTGGTGTTATTTATTTATTTATTACTTGTTTATAATAGATAGACTAAGGCTGTGCGGATTTTTATCTCAAGTTAACAAACATTTTCAAAACCTTCTCTACGTGACAAGTGGATAACTTAATGGCAAAGACTCTCTAACAAGATCTTTTAAAAAGTAAACTCCAAACTGATAATGGATAGGATTTTTAATAAATTAAATAACCTTCTATTTTTCTCAAAACACAATGAAAATGGTTTTGCTAAGTCAACCTAAAATCATGAAATGAAGAGCGAGGTGTAATTAACTGCTCATGTGACTCACTAGATCTAGTCATAACGTCTGGGCCGGGTTTGGGGTGTTACAGTTTAGTCCCTAAATTACAATTTCATCAAAATTCACTTTGTAAAAGTTGTTTATCTATCAACAACCTTTCATTTTTAACCATTAATTTCATATTTTCAGCATATTCATCCATGGCAAAACTCCTATACTTTTATAACTTTTCAAATTAATCTCCAAATTAGATAGATTAAGCTATCCCGATCCTAAAAATAAAAAAATTACTAAAAACGGGACAAGATTACTTACTCAATTAAGCCAAGAAAACTTGTTTTCTCTTTCCTAGGGTTTCCATAGAAAATATTTGGGGAAGAAGATGAAATAAGATGATATGTTCTCTAATTAAAGATTTATCATCTTTTATTAATTCAATTTCCAATTCAGTCCTTTTCTTTTCTCAAATTTCCATGAAAGATTCACCATAAATATCTACAAACTTTTTGTTAATGGTCTAATTACTATATAAGGACCTCTTACTTTGAATTTCGTAGCTATTTGATTCTTATAGCTATTAGAATCCAACGTTTGCATTTTATACAATTTGGTCATTTCCTTAGTTAAACACATAATTGGTAAAATTTTCTTATCAGAATTTTAATACGTCTTTCCTATCATAATGCAGACCATACAATAGTATTAAAATAAGTTTTCTTTCTGGCTTGGATTTGTGGTATCGAAACCACTGTTTTGATTTCATTAAAACTGGGTTGTTACATCCTAACCATCAGCAGTAGCACCGCCTAGCAGCTCCATTCAACCAGCAGCTCCACACGCACACTGCTATTACCGCTTGCACCAGGCCTACTCCTAGCTCCAGCTTGCGCGTGCCAATGCACCAACCCTGCTGCTCGCCCGACATTGCTTCCTGCTACCCGCACATCTATTCACGCCAAGGCCGTGCTTTGCTGCCATTCCTTCCTTGTGCCACACGCACCCTTGAACAACCTAAACACCCTAGTCAAATTTGCATAACACTTCCACAACATTTAGCTGATAACCCTTCCAACCATCCCTTATTTAAATTCTTTTGCTTCTAATTTTATTTATTGAGTTCTTAATTTCTATATAAATGTGATAAAATAAAATTTTGTCCTAAATTTCAAATTTACTTGCATATTTAATTTTTCAATTTATTGAATTATTAATATTTTATACTAATTAATTTTTTGAGAAAATATTTGTTTCCATCTTATGTTCAGGTTAATCATGCTTCGCAAGAGAACTTGTGCCTCTATCCAAATTGACAATTCCTAAAAAAATTTCATTGTGAATAAGCCACAGCGAGATACAAAAGCATCTTCAAGAATTTATAAATGCACCTGGAAAAAGGCTTTATATTGAAAGAAAGCAACTATATTGATTTCATGGCGCGCATTCGACAAATTACTAAAGCTCTCAATTGGGAGTTGTTTTGTGAGAAAACACCTAGTGCATATGAGGAATTAGTTCATAAATTTTATGCAAATTTGACCTCAAATAAATTGACGGAAGTTTCTGTCTAAGGAATTAAGGTACCAACGTAGACGCTATTAATGAATTCTTTAAATTACCTGATTCTGAATATGATGAATATTATTCCTTGATGAGAAATATTGAGACTGAAAGTCTGTAAGAAATTCTTGAGCAACTTTCAGTTCCAAGTTCTAAGTGGACTGTGTCAAAGGAAGGATTTCACACTTGTCGCAGAGAATATTTGACACCACTAGCGAAGGTATGGTTCTATTTCATTCGGTTTAACCTTATGCCTAATTCACATGGGACTACAATTTCATTAGATCTAATGGTCTTGTTATACTTGATTTTAACTACAAAGACCATTGATGTGGAAAAAATCATTCTGGGAGAAATGAAGAATTATGCCACTAA
This sequence comes from Gossypium stocksii, assembly GCA_020496765.1. Classification (NCBI taxonomy): domain Eukaryota; kingdom Viridiplantae; phylum Streptophyta; class Magnoliopsida; order Malvales; family Malvaceae; genus Gossypium; species Gossypium stocksii. The sequence goes on from CM035624.1 coordinate 30,850,710, forward strand.
ATGTTCTGGCCTAGCTTACTTTCCCTTTTACGATAATAATTTTGTGCTTGAAGGCTAAAATTCTTGCAAATGTAAGGAAGACAGGTTATAGCCAGGGCACAATCACAAATTGGGACTTCTATCGAATAGCCAAAGACTCTATTCTCTATCAACGAGTTGAAGAGAGTGAGGATTTCAAAGAAGAAGAAGAAGAAGATCCCACAGAGATCGAACCAATGCAGTCAGTTGAAATCCCTAATAACACTGAACCAATGGAAGTAGTCACCGAACCTAACATGACAACCTCAATGTTCAGAACTCAATTGCGTCGCCCAAATTTTCGACATGAGCTTTCAAAGTTGATGGACATAATGTAACATATGCAGTGACAGCACCAAGCTTACTGAAGATATTAAAAAATGTGGGATGACTTAATGAGAAGCGCTCTTACGAAAATATTCAATGACCCTTTTTATTTTTGTGCCTGAGTTTCCAAATTTTATATTTGAACAATTGAGTCCACTATCAAAGAAGGAACGAAGCGATTCATGCAAAAAAAAAAAAAGGTGATGGAGCAAAAGATGAGTCAGATTCTGAGGGATCTACAAATAAATAAAAAAGGGGATCTTTACCTTATATTATTTTCTTTCCTAGGTTATTTTAGGATTAAGATCTATTAGGATTTTTTTTATTTTTTGCATAATAAAACAATAGATGAAAATAATGAATAGAAATTAACAAGTTTTAATATAAGAAGTGTGGCAATAGATATGTACATGTCTAGGATTAGATCTAAAGAGAGTCTAGTTCTTAAATAGTCAAATTGACTCACCTTCTCTTTTCTAGAGTCCTACCTATTGTATAGTAACTATTCACTCCTAGCAATGAGTTTATCGATTATGTATGCAAAGCATTTATTATACAAAAATTACAAATAACCCAAAAATAGTCTAATGTCCAGTGTCTAAAAAATAAAACTAACCCAAATAGTTTATAATGTTGTTTATTGAAGATTTCATCCAAGAGACTCCCCTATATGCTGAATCCAAGTCCTACACTCGTGTATTATCTAAAAAGTTTTTAAAAACTAAGGGGTGAGTTAATAATCTCAGTGTGAATTTTATAACATGCAAAATATCAATAATCACATACATAATATACAAATTTACAAACTTTTATGCACATGATAATGGCAATGGAATTTTGGTAAAATAATTACACAATTTCTTTTAAAACATCCTATCCATCACCGCTACACATCGAAAAGGGTTCCCCCGAACTCATCCTTCCAAAACAAACCAACACATGTGTGGACAAAGCCACCAAATTTGCAGACAAGCTGCCAATACATATAATTGTGGACAAAGCCACCGAAATCACAGACAAGCTGCCAATACACATAGTTGTGGATAAACCACCTGAGTTGTAGATTATTAAACTACCACACATCTTCCTCCTTACAAATGTTCCAACCCCATGTAATGCATCATGGCATACAAATCTTATTGCAAATAAATAGGCATGATAATCATACTTTCATATACATATAAATTTCAATAATCATGGTAATCCATGCTTTCAAAATGAACATACAAACATGATATTACACAACATGAGATTAGAAAGAAAAGTATCAATTCATTACAATACATATTATATTAAAAAATTTAAGTAAGAGTAACTTAACTAAAATCTCCATAGTCACTCACATGTTAATTTATGAAGTTTTATGTTTGTAAAGATAATTAGTTAATCGTAATCAAATTATCACATATTAAACTTGTATAAAATGCACACCTTTAGTGATCCAAATTGTATATCCTAATAGAAGTCGTTCACTTCCAATCCAAAAGAGTAGGGGCTTGATTTGCACCTAATGAAATCATATATGTGTAACACCCCTAACCCGTATCCATCGACGGTATAGGGTTATGGGGTATTATCGATTAAATCACATCATTAGGCAAACATTTCACATTCAATAATCAAACATTATCAAATATCATTCAAACATATTCACATTGTCTCTTATAAAGGTCTACGAGACCTTAAACATGCTTTAGAGAAGGTTCGGGACTAAACAGATCACAAACAGAAACTTTGAAAACTTAGAAAAATTTTCAAGTTACAAGGATCACAAGCCCACACGGACTAGAATTTGGGCCTAGTCAGAATAGTGATTTTGAAATCACTTACCCGAGGTTTGAGAAAATATTTTGGCATTATTTTATGTGTTATGGCATGCTTATAAGGGTGTATGAAAATTTTGGTGAATTAATTTACGCGATTGAATGCTTAATTGCAAAAAATGACTAAATCGCATAAAATGTAAAAGTTGTGAATTATTAGTAAGAGTTGTTAAATAGCTTGAGATCCAAAAATTAGAGGGTTTTGTTGGGCAAATAACCCCACTCTTTTAGGCATGGTCGGCCAAGGGAAGCAATCTGAGGAAGAAAAGTCAAAGTTGGGTATTAGGTGAGATATTTAGCAATTTAATAATAAAGCCTAAGACTAGCTTCATCTTTTTCTTCTTTTCTTTCTTACCATCGAAAATTTCAACCATTAGAGTGGGTTTTAGAAGCTTAAATTTTCAGCAACATCAAGCACTCATAAGTAAGTGTTTTTAAGGTCTTTTCTTGATGATTTTTACATTTTTGGAACTCTTGTAGCATGGGCTACCTTTTGAGGGGCATATTTTGCAATTTGGTTGAAAATTTAGAGATTCACCATGAATGCATAATTGTGGTTTGCTAGATTTTTATCAAAGAAAATGAATCATAGTTGTTTGACAAACAACTTTTGTAAAGAAATATGCATGAAAACACTTAGAGAGGACTTAGTTGTAGAAGTTGTAAAATAAGAATAAATGTGTGAATTAATAGGAATTTTGGGTTGCGATAAGAGTGAAAAGAGTTTGGTTAGGCTTTTTTAATAAGGAAATTTGATAAAAATCAATTTCTGAGCCTAGGGGTAAAATGGTCATTTTGCCAAGGTCTAGGAGCAAAATGGTCATTTTTCCAAATTAGTCACATTTTGTATATCGAGGTAAGTTTATATGTAAACAATACCTCTTTTATTAATGCTTTTATTTATAATTGCCTTACTATTATATGTGGTTGAATGTTATTGTCTTTGGATGAAAAAGTTTTAAATTGGGATGCATTTCCATGAGTTTAGATTAAATGGTTGCACATATTTTAAAAAGGTAATTCTTCAAACCCTGTAACACCCCTAGACCCATTCCCGTTGCAGGAGAGTCAAGAGGTATCACCTGACCATGGTTTCAAAACTTATATAATAGATCGATGGTAGCACCTAACCGTTTCCTTTAAAACTACCTTTGCATAAAATTTATCCGTTACGAATCATATTGTAGAAAGAGATAGTCAAAATTTTAGCAAAGTCCCAAGAATAATGTAACACATGGCTTACAATCATACGGAATCTCAAATAAGGGTGCCCAAAAGTCATTATTATACACATTCAAGCCATTCGCATTTTCATAGAACATAGACATCAAGATATGATATACTTCGAGTCTAGTTTGCAATATATAACTTCACTACCATTTACAAACATCATTCATGACTTAACGTCAAAGAACCAAGAGTAAAATACTTAGGTGAGCCATTTTTGCATGGCCAAACTTAATTACAACATCAAAAGATATTCATCAAGTATCAACGTGCCAAGCCTATACATGCCATTCAAAAGTTTAGTTACAATACCAAAAGATGTTTTGATAGTGTGGATGACTTTAATCGTGAAAGTTCCCGAGACCGTAGCCGTACCGAAATCTATAAAACAGACAAACCAAAGTAGCGAAATAAGCATTCACATGCTTAGTAAGATTTAAGAATTTAATGTATTTAAAAAGTAAGCATTCATTCATTTAGGCTAAAAACTTTTCTAATTCACCAAACTTTAACATGACAAATTGGACTTTCATTACACCAACATAACCAATTTATTTCTCAAAACCGAAATCCGTATCTTATGTATATATATACATTATTATTCTTTCCTTGGCTGAAACATGCATTATTAGTCAAGGCTAAGTATGCATTTACACAAGTATTCTTATAGTTTATAACTTTTTTTCAAAATCTAATAGGTGCCAAAATCCGTGGTTCAATTTAGTACTAACCCATTAGCATTGAGGTCCACACTCTTATGTAAGACATTTATTTATGTATGACTTCAAACCATAATTAGAGCATCTCAGCTAAACTTCGTGGCATGATCTAAACGACTTCCCTTTCAATACAAATATGGATACGTACCTGATTTACTTACGGAGATAAAAACCTTCATTTGAGATGATTATACATAGTAAATATTTTAGCTTTATTTCTTTTAGGCTTAAACCGATTATACTCTACCCTTAAGGCTCTTCGGGTTTGACCCGGATGTAACTCTAGCATAAACGCCCTTGGGGACACAACCTGGATATAACACCTGCTCAGAGGCTCTTCGGGACTTAGCTCGGATACAAAATCGGCTCAAAAGCCCTTCGGGATTAACCCGGATTCAACATTGGCTCAAAAGCCCTTCGGGATTAACCCGGTCTATGAAACTGAGGTATATATACATTCAGATTCATCTTGTATACTTTCCGCACAACTCATCGCAAAATAATAACCATTTGCCTCACTCACAAATTCATATATAGTATGACATTGTTTCTCCATATATTCGGCAACTAAGCATGAAAGCAATCAATACCTCAAATTTATTTCTAAAGCCTTTCTAGGTCTAGTAACTTCAATTATATGCCCATTTCACCATTACACTGTCGCCCATAAATCATGTGAATAACAGAAGTTTATATTAGGTTAAATCAAGTTGTGTATTGAGCTAAGACACTTAAAACTTACCTCGTCTTTTGGAGTATTGACCAGTTAACTATTCCGTCACCTTAGCCTTTCCTTTATCCGATGCTGTTCCTCTATGCTCTTGAGCTCAATTTGACACAACAAAATTTGAATTCCATCAAACACTCATTCTCTATTTGACCAAGGCAAAGGTTGCAAACATAATCTCCTTACCATAAATTGATATACACGTACAGATGCACACATACACATTCGGTTCAATGAATATTAATCTCACATCGCCACAATTCCTTGACTAGCTAAATATACTATATCATAAATAAAGTCATTTAGCACCCACACACACACATTAGCCATGTATCTATCCCCGTTTCACAAGCAAAATCACTAATCTCACAACCGAATGTGTTCCTTCAAAAGAAATTTCACAAATGCTTTATTTATTCACACGGTAATGCATTTATCTAAAGCACCTCACTTCTTAATTGTCTTAAAATTCCCAATCGGCCATAATAGATAACACATATATTATCAATGTTTTAAAATTTAACGACATATTTTAAACATGGTACACACACAAAACTACATTTCTAAATTTAAGCACATTACACACTATCCCCTCATTGGCCGAATTTATTCTTGAAAGAAAAAATGCCATCCAATTAATACAATTTAACCAATTTAAAAATATGCATGTATATATATATATATATACCAAAGCCGAAAGCTTATTGACTTACTATCCCAAAATTTATTTGGCTATTATAGATGCCTATACAAAACAAAATACTAGCATACAAACCCAACCTCAATTAGCTCTTCTTATTAGTTAAACAACAAATATTACACTATAAACATCAAAACATTCATACGGTTACTCAAACCCTATAGTCGAATGCCTTCCTTTGTTTTAAGAACCATCCCCAGTAAAATTTGAACCTCAAGGCATCTCTCAAGGGTTCCCTAATACTATATATACTATTTAAAATCAAAAACTTCAAGACACCATACCATTCAACAATGGCCGAAAATGACATCCACAACCAATTCAACAATCAATTCATGGGTTATGCTATAGGCCTAATTACCAACTTAAACTCATAAAATCAAAGCAACTAACATGAAATCTTACCTCAATCAAGCAAAATAAGGGTGGCTGAATGCTTCTTTTCCCTTCCCCTTCTCCCTCACGGCAAAATGAAGAACAAGAAGGAAAAAAAATTGTATTGGCCTTGTTCTTTTCACCTTTCTTATTATTATTTTAAAATTTTCCTTTTTATAACATATAATATACATATAATATAATATTTATTTTATCCTATTATAAGACATCATAATAAGGAAATACACATGGAAAATACACATAAAATACACTTATTAGCAATCATTCACCCACATGGCCGGCCACTTAAAGCAAAAAGGACAATTTGACATGCAAATCCTTGCATCCTTTGACCATTCTATAGTAGTCTTTCAAATTTAACCACATATATAATTAAATCTTCTCATACAAGTCCTTTTTACTTCATTACACAATCAATTTGCGAAAATTAAGGCAATAATCAAAAAAAAAATTTCACATGCATGTTCACATATAATTAGACATGTAATATTTCATTCAATTATTTTCAGCTCAGTCTAGCGGTCCCGAAACCGCTTCCCGACTAGGGTCAAAAATAGGGTTGTCACAACTCTCCCCCTAAAGGGATTTCCGTCCCCGAAAATCTTACCTGAGAATAGATTTGGATAACTGACTTTCATAGCATTTTCGGACTCCCAGGTTGCTTCCTCGATCGCGTGCTTGAGCCACAGCACTTTTACTAATGGAACCTTTTTATTTTGCAATTCTGTAATTTCTCGAGCTAAGATACGAATAGGTTCTTCTTCGTAACTCAAATCAGACTGAATTTCGATTTCTGAGGGACTAACTACGTGCGAGGGATCAGATCTATAACGTCGAAGCATCGATACATGAAAAACGTTGTGGATCTTATCAAGTTCAGGGGCAGAGTTAGTCGATAAGCCACCGACCCAATACATTCTGAAACTTCATACGGTCCAATGAATCTTGGACTCAACTTGCCTTTACGACCAAAACGGAATATCTTTTTCCACGGTCAAACTTTCAGAAACACCTTATCACCTACTTGATATTCGATGTCTCTACGCTTTAGGTCCGTGTACGATTTCTGACGATCGGATGCCATTCTCAAACTGTCACGAATTATCTCCACTTTCTGCTCTGCTTCCCTGACTAAATCAACTCCGAGAATCTTATTCTCACTAAGTTCGGTCCAAAACAGAGGAGTACGACATTTACGACCGTGGAGAGCTTTGTAAGGTGCCATCTGAATACTCGTCTGAAAGCTGTTATTATACGCAAATTCAACCAAGGGTAAATATTTTTCCCACGAGCCGCTAAACTCGAGAATGCAACATCTCAACATGTCCTCGAGTATTTGAATAACCAGCTCAGATTGACCGTCCATTTGCGAATGGAAAGCGGTGCTGAAATGAAGTTTGGTTCCCAAAGCCTCGTGTAATTTCTTCCAAAATCGTGAAGTAAAACGAGGATCACGGTCGGATATAATAGAGGTTGGTACTCCGTGCAATCGTACAATTTGGGAAATGTAAAGTTCTGCTAACTTATCAAGTGAGAAATCTGTACGAGTCGGGATGAAATGGCTGATTTTGTTAGTCTGTCCGCAATAACCCAAATGGAGTCTTTCTTGCTCGGTGTCAATGGTAAGCCCGACACAAAGTCCATTATAACGCGATCCTACTACCACTCGGGTATCAAAATCGGCTGAAGTAACCCCGACGGCACCTGATGTTCCGCTTTCACTTGCTGACATACTAGGCACTTAGATACGAAATTAGAAATATCTCGTTTCATGCCGTGCCACCAATATTTTCGTTTCAAATCATTATACATTTTCGTGCTACCTGGATGAACTGACATTCGGCTATTATGGGCTTCATTCAAAATCATCGAAACTAGCTCAGACTTTTTCGAAACACACAATCGGTCCTTAAATCTCAAACAGTCATTTCCGTCGACCCGAAACTCTGAATTCACATTCGAATCACACTGAACTCATTTGGCAACTAAGTCATCGTCGACTTTCTGAGCTTCATAAATCTGTCGAAGTAACACGGGTCTTGCTTCCAATTCGACAATCAACACCTCATCTGCCGATATCGTTAGTTTCACGTTCAAAGCTCGCAAAGAAAATAGGGATTTTCGGCTAAGAGCATCTGCAACTACATTAGCTTTTCCGGGGTGATAATCAATAACAAGTTCATAGTCTTTAAGCAATTCTAGCCACCGCCTTTGTCACAAATTTAAATCCCTTTGCGTCATCAGATACTTGAGACTTTTGTGATCGGAGAATATGTGGCATTTCTCACCAAACAGATAGTGTCGCCAGATTTTTAGAGCGAATACAATAGCGGCCAATTTAAGATCATGGGTCGGATAATTCCGGTCGTGGGGCTTCAGCTGCCTCGAAGCATAAGCGACAACCCGACCTTCTTGCATTAAGACGCAGCCTAGACCGTTCAAAGATGCATCGCTAGAAACTACAAATTCTTTGCCGGATTCTGGCTGAACTAATACTGGAGCTTCCGTCAAAAGAGTTTTCAGCTAGTCAAAACTTTGCTGACATTTATCAGACCACTCAAACTTGATATCTTTTTGCAGTAGCCTTGTCAATGGAGTCGCAATCATCGAAAAACCTTTGACGAATCGTCGGTAATAACCGGCGAGTCCTAAAAAGCTTCGAATCTCAGAAACATTTTTAGGGGGTTTCCAGTCAAGTATAGCTGAAATTTTATTCAGATCGACTCGAATACCTGAAGCAGACACCATGTGTCCTAAGAAACTGACCTCACGCAACTAGAATTCGCACTTACTGAACTTCGCATACAATTGGTTATCCCGCAAAGTCTGAAGTACAAGTATCAAATGCTCGGTATGCTCAATCTCATCACAAGAGTAAATCAAAATATCATCGATGAATACTACTACAAAACGGTCCAAAAACGGCCTAAACACACAATTCATCAAATCCATGAAGACCGCAGGGGCATTAGTGAGCCCAAACGGCATCACTAAAAAATCATAGTGACCGTATCTCGTTCTGAATGCTGTCTTCGGCACGTCAGAATCTCTAACTCTCAACTGATAATAGCCGGATTGCAAGTCAATCTTCGAAAACACTGAAGCTCCTTTCAACTGATCGAACAAGTCGTCAATTCGGGCAACGGATACTTATTCTTTACAGTGGCTTTATTCAGCTGTCGATAGTCAATGCACATTCTCATAGTCCCGTCTTTCTTTTTCACAAACAAAACTGGTGCACCCCAAGGTGAAAAGCTCAGTTGTGCGAAGCCTCTGTCTGTTAACTCTTGCAGCTGAGATTTCAATTCTTTTAACTCGGTAGGTGCCATTCGATACGGGGCAATCGAAATTGGCGTCGTACGTAGAATCAACTCTATACCAAACTCGACCTCTCTTACAGGCGGCAATTCCGATAATTCTTCGGGAAACACATCTGAAAACTCACAGACTACGGGCACCGTCTCAAGTTCTCGTTCAAAAACTTTGTTATCTAACATATAAGCCAGATACGATTCATAGCCCTTTCTCAAGTATCTCTGAGCTGACATGGTCGTAATTACAGTAGGTAGCCCGTTTAGATCAATGGATTCAAGTCGGATTATTTCATTATTCAAACATCGCAAATAAATAGTTTTTCACTTGCAATTTACTATCGCGTCATGAACAGTCAACCAATCCATTCCAAGAATAATGTCAAACTCATCGAATGGTAGAAGCATCAGGTTGGCCAGAAAATAGAAATCTCGAATCATTAGGGGACATTTCTTGCATACTTTATCGACCAGAACACAACGACCCAAAGGGTTCGACACTCGAATTATGAACTCAGTAGACTCAACAAGAAGAGTCTTACTGGAGGCTAAAGTTTCACACACATATGAATGGGTCGAACCAGGATCAATCAGGGCAATAACATTAGTGTTAAAGAGTGTGAAAGTACCAGTAATAACATCCAGAGAAGAAGCTTCCTCACGGGCACGAATAGCATAAGCTCTGGCAAGTACTCGAGCCTCGGATCTGACTAAAGAGTCTCTGGTCCCTCTCTGACTACCGCTAATATTTCCACCCTGCCGCAGTGGTCTACCCCGTGCAGCTGTGCCACTAGCTCTCAGACTCGGGTCGGGAGTGCGCTCATCAACCTTCGGACAATCTTTAATAAAATGATCTGCAGATCTACATCTGAAGCAAGAGCGATCATGATGCCTACAACTCCCCGGGTGCCATTTACCACAATATTTGCAATCGAATCTATCCCGACGTTCATTCCTAACACTAGCGATGGGAGTGGCTCACGACCTCATAGGAGGTTGATGATGCTCGCGTCTAGAAAAACCCGATGTAAATTTAGATCGGCCTGAGTCATCTCTAGTCTTTTTAGACGATTGCTGTACAGATTTTCCTACAGATCTCTTACAGAACTCTCTAGCTCCATCGTCGACTTTTCTTTTCTCATTACCGAGCTCTTCGGCTTTACAAGCTCGCTCGACTAGTACGACAAACTCCTTAATTTCCAGAATCCCCACCAGTAATCTGATATCTTCGTTTAATCCATCCTCAAAACGCTTACACATAACCGCCTCGGAGGATACACATTCTCGAGCATAACGGCTGAGCCGCACGAATTCTCTCTCGTACTCGGTTACTGACATCTGACCTTGTTTAAGCTCAAGAAATTCCTTCCGTTTTTGATCGATGAATCTCTGACTGATATATTTCTTACGAAACTCGATTTGGAAAAACTCCCAGGTAACCCACTCTTTTGGAACGACAGAGACTAGAGTGTTCCACCAATAATATGCAGAGTCGCGCAACAGAGATATCGCACATTTTAAACATTCCTCAGGCGTACAGGATAGCTCGTCGAATACTCGGATGGTGTTATCGAGCCAAAACTCAGCCCGCTCGGCATCGTCACTGGGGGTAGTCTGAAACTCTTCAGCCCCATATTTTCTAATTTTATCAACTGGGGGCCTGTTTGATCTCACTGGATCAGTCACTGGAGGAGCCATATGAGTCGGGAGTGGAGTATTCGGAGGCGGAGGTTACGGAACAGCCAGATTTGATCTAACGAATTGAGTGAACCAGTCATTCATCATCGCATAAAAGGCTTGTCTAGTGTCATCATCCCGATGACTGATATTCGGTTGAGAGTCAGGTGGCGCTGTCCCTTGCACGGGAGCAGGCACCATGCTTTCGACATCGTCCACTACAGCTCGATCAGGTTCGGGATCCATTCTATATAAAGAATCACATTTTAGCGGTTAGAAGTCATCACACTATCTCAGTGACACAAAATGGCATGTATAGCTAGACTCACACTTACTACGATAGTCCGAGAATCGACTAAACCATAGCTCTGATACCAATAAAATGTAACACCCCTAGACCCATTCCCGTCGCAGGAGAGTCAAGAGGTATCACCTGACCATGGTTTCAAAACTTATATAATAGATCGATGATAGCACCTAACCGTTTCCTTTAAAACTACCTTTACATAAAATTTATCCGTTACGAATCATATAGTAGAAAGAGATAGTCAAAATTTTAGCAAAGTCCCAAGAATAATGTAACACATGGCTTACAATCATACGGAATCTCAAATAAGGGTGCCCGAAAGTCATTATTATACACATTCAAGCCATTCGCATTTTCATAGAACATAGACATCAAGATATGATATACTTCGAGTCCAGTTTGCAATATATAACTTCACTACCATTTACAAACATCATTCATGACTTAACGTCAAAGAAGCAAGAGTAAAATACTTAGGTGAGCCATTTTCGCATGGCCAAACTTAATTACAACATCAAAAGATATTCATCAAGTATCAACATGCCAAGCCTATACATGCCATTCAAAAGTTTAGTTACAATACCAAAAGATGTTTTGATAGTGTGGATGACTTTAATCGTGAAAGTTCCCGAGACCGTAGCCGTACCGAAATCTATAAAACAGACAAACCAAAGTAGCGAAATAAGCATTCACATGCTTAGTAAGATTTAAGAATTTAATGTATTTAAAAAGTAAGCATTCATTCATTTAGGCTAAAAACTTTTCTAATTCACCGAACTTTAACATGACAAATTGGGCTTTCATTACACCAACATAACGAATTTATTTCTCAAAATCGAAATTCGTATCTTATGTATATATATATACATTATTATTCTGTCCTTGGCTGAAACATGCATTATTAGTCAAGGCTAAGTATGCATTTACACAAGTATTCTTATAGTTTATAACTTTTTTTCAAAATCTAATAGGTGCCAAAATCCGTGGTTCAATTTAGTACTAACCCATTAGCATTGAGGTCCACACTCTTATGTAAGACATTTATTTTTGTATGACTTCAAACCATAATTAGAGCATCTCAGTTAAACTTCGTGGCATGATCTAAACGACTTCCCTTTCAATACAAATATGGATACGTACCTAATTTACTTACGGAGATAAAAACCTTCATTTGAGATGATTATACATAGTAAATATTTTAGCTTTATTTCCTTTAGGCTTAAACCGATTATACTCTAGCCTTAAGGCTCTTCGAGTTTGACTCGGATGTAACTCTGGCATAAACGCCCTTCGGGACACAACCCGGATATAACACCTGCTCAGAGGCTCTTCGAGACTTAGCTCGGATACAACATCGTCTCAAAAGCCCTTCGGGATTAACCCGAATTCAACATTGGCTCAAAAGCCCTTCGGGATTAACCCGGTCTATGAAACTGAGGTATATATACATTCGGATTCATCTTGTATACTTTCCGCACAACTCATCGCAAAATAATAACCATTTGCCTCATTCACAAATTCATATATAGTATGACATTATTTCTCCATATATTCGGCAACTAAGCATGAAAGCAATCCATACCTCAAATTTATTTCTAAAGCCTTTCTAGGTCTAGTAACTTCAATTATATGCCCATTTCACCATTACATTGTCGCCCATAAATCATGTGAATAACAGAAGTTTATATCAGGTTAAATCAAGTTGTGTATTGAGCTAAGACACTTAAAACTTACCTCGTCTTTTGGAGTATTGACCAATTGACTATTCCGTCACCTTAGCCTTTCCTTTATCCGATGCTGTTCCTCTATGCTCTTGAGCTTAATTTGACACAACAAAGTTTGAATTCCATCAAACACTCATTCTCTACTTGACAAAGGCAAAGGATACAAACATAATCTCCTTACCATATATTGATATACACGCACAGATGCACACATACACATTCGGTTCAATGAATATTAATCTCACATCGCCACAATTCTTTGACTAGCTAAATATGCCATATCATAAATAAAGTCATTCGGCACCCACACACACACATTAGCCATGTATCTATCCCCGTTTCACAAGCAAAATCACTAATCTCACAACCGAATGTGTTCCTTTAAAAGAAATTTCACAAATGCTTTATTTATTCACACGGTAATGCATTTATCTAAAGCACCTCACTTCTTAATTGTCTTAAAATTCCCAATCGGCCATAATAGATAACACATATATTATCAATGTTATAAAATTTAACGACATATTTTAAACATGGTACACACACACAACTACATTTCTAAATTTAAGCACATTACACACTATCCCCTCATTGGCCGAATTTATTGTTGAAAGAAAAAATGCCATCCAATCAATATAATTTAACCAATTCAAAAATATGCATGTATATATATATATATACCAAAGTCAAAAGCTTATTGACTTACTATCACAAAATTTATTTGGCTATTATAGATGCCTATACAAAACAAAATACTAGCATACAAACCCAACCTCAATTAGCTCTTCTTATTAGTTAAACAACAAATATTACACTATAAACATCAAAACATTCATACGGTTACTCAAACCCCATAGTCGAATGCCTTCCTTTGTTTTAAGAACCATCCCAAGTAAAATTTGAACCTCAAGGCATCTCTCAAGGGTTCCCTAATACTATATATACTATTTAAAATCAAAAACTTCAAGACACCATACCATTCAACAATGGCCGAAAATGACATCCACAACCAATTCAACAATCAATTCATGGGTTATGCTATAGGCCTAATTACCAACTTAAACTCATAAAATCAAAGCAACTAACATGAAATCTTACCTCAATCAAGCAAAATAAGGGTGGCTGAATGCTTCTTTTCCCTTCCCCTTCTCCCTCACGGCAAAATGAAGAACAAGAAGGAAAAAAAATTGTATTGGCCTTGTTCTTTTCACCTTTCTTATTATTATTTTAAAATTTTCTTTTTTATGACATATAATATACATATAATATAATATTTATTTTATCCTATTATAAGACATCATAATAAGGAAATACATATGGAAAATACACATAAAATACACTTATTAGCAATCATTCACCCACATGGCCGGCCACTTAAAGCAAAAAGGATAATTTGACATGCAAATCATTGCATCCTTTCACCATTCTATACTAGTCTTTCAAATTTAACCACATATACAATTAAATCTTCTCATACAAGTCCTTTTTACTTCATTACACAATCAATTTGTGAAAATTAAGGCAATAATCAAAAAAAAAATTCACATGCATGTTCACATATAATTAGACATGTAATATTTCATTCAATTATTTTCAACTCAGTCTAGCGGTCTCGAAACCGCTTCCCGACTAGGGTCAAAAATAGGGCTGTCACATACCCTATCTTGGTGTTAGACACGGGTAAGGTGTGTTACATTTAGTGGTATCAGAGCTATGGTTCAGTCGATTCTAGGACTGACCTAGCTCATATTCTAGTGTAGCTATACATACCATAGTTATAAAACGATAGTGTGTCGACTCCTTACGATTTTAAATTGCGTTTTCATATAGTAATGGATCCCCAACAACCTATGGTGGAGGATGTAGAAAGTAATGTGCCGACTCTCGCTGAAGGGATCGCACCAATTGAGACCGGGTTCGTCACGATGAGGTAAGGCAGAGGGGCTAGGGAAGCCTACCTCTAAATGGTGGATGCTTAGTATACGGAGTATTTTTTCGCAAACTCAAACACTCCACCTCCCTCACCTCTCCCGAGTTATCAACATGCGCCTATAGCTCCTCAAGGAGTAGAATTGGTTTGGAGAGAAAAACCTCCTATAGATAGAATCAGAAAACATGGGGCGGAGGAATTTAGAACGAATCAAGATGATGACCCTAAAATGGCAGAGTTCTGGTTAGAGAATATCGTAAGAGTATTTGATGAACTATCGTTCACGCTGGAAAAGTGCATAAAGTGCATGGTGTCACTCCTGCGGGACGCAGCCTATCAATGGTGGAATACTCTCATGTCAGTGGTACCCAGAGAGAGAGTGAAATGGGAGTTCTTTTAGGAAGAATTTCGTAAAAAGTACATTAGCCAGAGGTTCATCGACCAAAGGAGAAAATAATTTCTTGAACTAAAGCAAGGTCGAATGACAATCACCGAGTATGAGCGTGAGTTCGTGAGGCTCAGCAAGTATGCTCGGAAGTGTGTGTCTTCCGAAGCCATCATGTGTAAGCAGTTTGAAGACAGTTTGAACAAGGACATCCGATTGTTGGTGGGGATTCTAGAGATTCGAGAGTTTGTGGTGCTCGTTGAGAGAGCATGTAAGGCCGAATAGTTGGCCAAAGAGAAAAGAAAGGCTAATATGGAGTCCCGTGACTCCAAGAAAAGATAGATGGGGAAATCACATCAATCCTCATCTAAAAGATCAAGAGAGTTCCCTGACTGATCGAGGATACTTGAGCAGAATCAAGAATAAGCAAAACACGGTGCTTAAAGCTCAGAGTACCTCCATTACGAGTGTTGGCAGTGCCCGACCGGATAGACCTAAATGTTCATAATGTGGTAGATAGCATTTTGGTAAGTGCTGGGTAAATAATCGAGCCTGCTATAGGTGTGGTTCTCAGGATCACTTCATTAAAGACTGTCCATAGAGAGTTGAGAAAGAAGGTGTAACAGCCTGATTTAGACCCTAATCGGAACGGTAGTTTTGGGAACATGAATCCGAGCCAGAAAAATATTTTACAATTATTTTATATGTTTATTATGCGTGAATTTAGAGCTGAGAAATTTTCGTGATTTAATTTTGTCGTTTGAGTGTCCGATTAAATAATAGGACTTAATCGCGTAAAATGAAAACTTGATAGTTTAATGTGTGAGGACCAACTTGTTAATGGCTTTTTAAGTGGAAGCCTTTATGTTGCAATTAGACCATTGACTTATTAAAGAGATCACAAAAGGCTTATATTATATGATTTTGTTATATGTTCATTAAGGGTAATTTAGGAAATTAAAATTATAAACTATATAATATAAGATATACCGTAAAATAACATTAATGCTCATACTTTGTATACATTTCCAAAATTAAAACAAGAAAGAAAAAGAAAAGAAAACCTAGGTTCGGTACTCTCAAGCTTGATTCAAGGTAAGTTTTAGCTCATTTTTTGATAATTTTTACGTTTGTGAGATTGTTGCTTCGAGTACTACTAAACTCATGCTTGAATTTTTGATATTGATGAATATTTTGAGTTACACCATTGATGAGAGTTTGTGATTTTTGTTGTTTGATAATGAATTATGAAAGATATGCTTTGGGTTAACATATTAGGTATGAAATTTTTTATGATTTTGAGTAATTAGAACTTAATTAGAAAAATAAAAAATTCGGGGGGGACTAAAATGTGAAATTGATGAAATATATGGACCTGTATGAATGTGGGTAAAATTCGGCCAACATGGGTATATTGAATTTTTATATATTTTGTGTTTTGTGCAATAGGGACTAGATTGTAAAAAGAGTAAATGTCAGGGGTAAAATGGTAATTTATCCATTTATGTGTTTTCAGACTAAATTGAATGAGTTTAATTTGAATATGTTTAGATCAAGAACCAAAGCAAGTGGATTTGGATCGTGGGAAACCGAAAGTGGTCGACTAGCCGTCTCGTTTTGCTTTTACATCGTTCGAGGTAAGTTCATAAGTATTTACGTGTTGTTAATTATAAATAAATATGAAACTTATATGCTGATTTGTAATATATCAGTTTAACGTATGGAAATGATAGTATGGAATATTGCACTAAGTGTGCGAGTTGTTAAATGTGACGGCACTAAGTGTGCGATACGTTACAAGGCCTTGACACTAAGTGTACGAGATGTTAATGTGAAGGCACTAAGTGTGCGACACATTACAGGGCATTGGCACTGAGTGTGCTTGTCTCTGATCTTTTGAGTATATCGATTAATGAATGCGAAATTATGCTAAAATGATCACGTATGTGGCAATTGAATTTTTATGAAAAAATCGTAATTTGGTTAATCAAGATATGAGATAAGTTTTGAATGAAACAAATGAAAAAATATATGTATATGTATGAAAGCTTGCATTCGGCCTAATGGTGAATGATTAAATGAATGAAGTACGAAATTTATATTTATATCCATGGTTTATATGCATTTGGGTATTAGTATTTAAATGTGGATATATGTACAGTAATATGAGAAATATAAGTTTCTTTATGTAAGAAGTCATATTTGGACATGTATATGATAATAATATTATAAGTGGAAAGTATCGATACGATGTTATTAGTTTGACTATTCAGTCAAAGGAAATTTGGTATATGGTTACATGTTTATGAACATTTTTAATAAGTTTAAATAATTATTTGAATATAATGTTGTATTTTAAATCATTACTATTGATGATTAAATGCGATTGAGTTGTATATTTGCTTATAACTTGCTAAGCTTAAATAGCTTACTGTGTGTTCTTGTTTATTTCTATCTCATAGATTTTGGAAGTCAAGTTATGAGCTCGGGGACCGTCGTCAAAGTCTATCAGACTATCTACTGCTTTTGGTACCATTATAAGTAAACTATTGAACTAATGACATGTATAAGCTAGCTTATACTTTGGTTAATTTTGAATTCGTGTATAGTATGCCATGCGAAAATGGCTTATTATGGTTGTAACACCATAAAAAACATACCAATTATGACGTCAGGTGCATCACCCTCCTATCTGTGTCGAGCAGCATATACCAATGCTGGCTGGCGAGCCTCAACATTTCCAGCACCCTTGCCAGGTGCTCCACGTCCACGACCATTATCATTGCCCCTTCTACCTTGACCACGGCCTCTCAGCGGTAGCAGTCCACCTCGCACTGGTTAAGCAACCCCCTATTCAGCAGCTTGAGTTTGAGCTAGACTCCGAGGACTGTTCTTGATCTTATGCTCCTTGGACCCACATCGGAGACATTCCCTAGTCTATTTCCAGCATTCTCCAAAATGCACTCTACCACAATCCCCACAAGCCTGTGGTCTAACTGTATTCATCGTAACTGCTCGAACCGGTTCCTCCACTCTCGCTCTCTTGGTATTTTGGTTTGCAGCACTAGAGGGTCCAGCATCCCTCCTAAATCGGTTTCGATCCTTTTAACGATTCTGTCGTTCAGTACGCTTCACCTCTTCGGCTATCTTAGCCTTCTCCACCAACGCAAAAAAGTCGCGCTCTCTCTGTGGAGCTATCAGCACTCTTAGTTCATCTCCGAGGCCATCCTCAAAACGAATGCTACGCTCGTACTCAGTAGCAACTATACCATTTGCATACCTACTCAACCTCAAAAATTCAGCCTCATATTCTGTTACAGATTTATTGTCCTGTGTCAGATTCAGAAATTCCTTCCTACGAGCATCCACATAGCTTGCTCCTACATACTTTCCCTTGAAAGCCATCTTAAACAGTTCCCAGGTTACCCGCTCAGCTGGGATACCCTCCTTCATAGTGATCCACCACTGATATGCCTCGTCTCACAGTAGAGGCACCGCTTCCTTCAGTTTTTGCTCCACTGAGCAATCCAGGTCGTCCATAATCCGTTCCGTAGCTTCCAGCCAATACTCAGCTACATTTGGGTCTACTCCAGATATGCCCCTGAAGACCTCCACTCCATTTGCCCGTAGTCGCTCAGAAATTTATCCCCTATTCACAGTTCCAGTGCTCGCCCCAGCAACCCTCTCCAAAACCCTTAGCATGGCTTGGGACAGAGTGTCATCCCCTGCAGCCCGATCATATGATCCAGTCTTAGTCACTGGGGGAGCTCGTACCTCCTCAGCTGGCATATGTCTGGAAGACAAAGATCTAGATTGCACACTACCTCGGCCACATCCATGGCCTCGTCCACGAGCAGTCCTCATACTCATATCGTCTTATCTGATTGTGAATTTTATGACATCAGTTTAATATTTTAGTTGTTTATTACAAAATGTCTTATGTATAGATAGAGTTTCAGAGTTTGTTTTCGTGAAATTGTAGTCTAGCTACAGGCTCAGTCTTCTAGGGTTTAGTTTCCCTACAGTCTCAGTCTTACAGTTTTCAGTACTACCCCATGTACAGTACCATAATAGGGTCTTAGTTCTATCTACAATAATGTCTCAGTACAATACAATATAAGAAATAGAAATACTTATAGACTTGGTGCCAAGGATTCAGTGTGCCACTTCTTCAGATACCAAATTTCAGAAAGCCCAATTTAACAAAAACTTTTGAAGTAAAACCTTTAGTAAGTTTATTTCAAGGAAAAATAAGTTTGCAAAGGGTCTGTTTAACAATTTCCAAAATCGATTTCAATAATACTCTTCTTGGGTCTTGATTTAAAAATTTTTAGAAAACTTTTTGGACCCGATCCACAGCGAGTTGTTGCAACTAGGCTCTGATACCACTAAATGTAACACCCCAAACCCGGCGTAGACATTACGACCAAGTCTGGTGTGTCACATCAACGACGGACTAAACATGTTTCCTAGTTACCTAGATTAGGGTGAGTTTTGCAAAAACTGTTATTAAAGTTTTGAGAGAAACTCCCAGTTTAATTGTGAACGTCCTATCCACTACCCAATTCTAGGGGTATTCTTATTATAAGATCTTGGTTTAACTTTCATTACCCGTTTGATACGTGTGAATTAATTTGAGAACGTTGATTAGTTTTAAGAAAACTCACGCAACTTTATTCAAAAAGTATAATATAAGAAAATAATCAAAAACCCCAAATTAAATTAATTTAAGCGGCCTTATTACAAACTCAAAACTATAATGAAAATAATTAAAAATAAATAAGGAAATATATAACTTAATTTAAAAACCAGCTATACAGTCCACATGGCCACTCTGAATCCCTCCCAGCTCCAAGTCCACCAGTCTAGGGCTCACCTGCATGGAAGGAAGAAAAAGGGGTGAGCTTGGAAAACTCAGTGTGCAAAGAAAGCCCATCTAGAGCCCAAAGCAACTCAAGCCCACTGGGCCTAAACCCTATCCAGTCTCAGTAATAATTGGGCCGAAGCCATATTCAGTATTTAGATAACTAGGCCTTAGCCCTTTTCAGATAACAGTACAGCCCATAGGCCCATTTCAATAACAGAACAATTATTATGCATGAATGCAAAGCCCAAAGCCTATCCTATGTCCATCCGCTACACTCCATCCATACCAGCCATAAACACACAATGTGGGGAAAATACTCAACCCACCTAGTCGCTACACTCCACATTCGTAGCATCGCTGCTTAGATAATGTGGCCAAGCCACAAACAGTATAACGATGCAAAGCCCCTTTTAGTAAATAGTACGAGGCGTAGCCCCTTTCAGTAATCAGTACGAGGCAAAGCCTCTTTCAGTAATCGTGGCAATGCCACTTGCACTTCCTCCATCAATAAACCCAGTCCCATGCAATAGATAATCATGTCATGGCATACAGTGAACAGAAACAGTAAAACATGCATTTCAGTCAAATTTAGCCCTAAGGGTATAATGGTCATTTTGCACCTAGGGTAAAATAGTAATTTTTCACCCTTAAGGGGTATTTCAGTAATTATACCAGTTTTTAGGGTTTTATGCATATCTCAGTCATTAATAGTCTCATTTTCATCTCAGTAACCTATCTAGCACATTTTAGCAGTTTAGGGTTATTGGGCCCCTAAAATCCCTAATGGACCTTACAGTGACATTTAGCTACTTAAGCCTGTTTAGCCCAAATTCTAAGTCTAGCTTACCAAATTTAACCTACAGTATACCAGAACACACTTACCACTCATTTCTACCCATATGGGCTCGTAAGCCCATTGGGCCCAATTTGAGCCCATTGAGGCCCAAACTTATCAAGGTGCACAAAAACGCGCACTCATCCATCTTACCACATGCTATTACAGATATCATGATTTCCAACTGACTTACGAATGCTCACAAGCCCGCTAGCCCATGAAATGCCAGGATTTTAGCATTTTGGCTTTTACCGATTTAGACTATATAAGGGTGTTCGTTTACACACCTGATTTACGATGAATGCTAACGAGATCTCCCACGGTATCCTACAATCAGTTATCACCAAATTAGATCCAAGATTTCAATGACACTAATTGCAAACTTGCTTACCAAGGTCGGCTAACCTCCTTTAATGCCTTAGAACACTTACCTTGTCGAAAATAGGGACTAGATCTAGATCTAGTCATTCCACTTGTCCAAACCCTCAATCAGTAGCCCTTAGATCATGCTAGCACATAATAAATCAACTGTTAGAACCCATAAAGCCTTAAGCCCCAAATCGCCAGTCTCCCTATACACATAGGGGTTTCGGCTTTTTTTAAATCCTGAAATAAAGTATGAAACAGAGATTTCGATAACTTACTGTAGAATCACTGAACCAGAATGATTCAATCCCGTACTTAACTCAGATCTGACACAGATCTAGCCTCTAAACATGAACAGTGTGACAACCCAAAGTTGACCCTAGTCGGGAAGTGGTTTTGGGACCACTAAACTGAGTCATAAAATTAATTGAATGTTAAATTTCGTGCCTAATATATGTTAAAATGCACATGTGAAGTTGTGGTGCTTTGATTTTTGCCATTTGATGTGGAATTTATTAAAATGGGACTTACGTGAGAACTATGAAAATGTGCTAGGTAATCATGTAATGGCCTATTATTATATGGTTTAAAAACACAAGGATGTGCATGTCAATTTGCCATTTTTGTTAATAGTGGCCAGCCATGTGGTTTAGTGATTGAAAGGTATGACTTTTATATGTATTTATATATTATAAATGCTTTATAATATGTGATAACAATGTTATATTAAAATAAATAAAAGATAATGGGTGAAAAGAACAAGGAGATTTTCTTTACTCTTGTTCTAGCCGATTCTAAGGAAAGAAAAAAAAGGGTGGCTTTGAGCATTCGGTCTTTTGGATGCAAAATTTCCAAGGTAAATTGATGTTGTTTTGTTAAATTTTGATGTATATGTGTTTTCTTCTTCCATCTAGCCGAAACCCACTTGACAAATTTTGATTTGAGAAGCATTTTAGGTTCGGCTTTAGTGAATTCTAACTAGGGAATTGAATTTGATGATAGAAGTAGAGAGTAAAGGTTCAATGGACGTTGTGATGCTAAATTCACATGGTTATGAGCTTGTGAGTTTGTTTTTGACATGCATGCTTTGTGTGAGTGATTTTGTTCATATGGGGACTTTCGGCCATACAGTTAGCTTAGGTGAAATGAGGATCAAATGCTGTAAATTATATTTATACATTGTTATTATATTTGAGTTAAGGTTGTTAATTTTTTCTTTGCCAAATTTCAAACCCAAGTACTAGCTTGGAAGGATATATGTGCTCTTAAATTTGTTAATCTATAATTTTAAGAAACCGAATGGGCCTTTTGTTAATGGAATTATTATGTGCTTACAAATGGAGTACTTGAGGGATGATAGGAAGTTAAATTCATATGATTATATGTTAATAAACTAAATAAAGCAAATATTGCTTGGTGTGACTTAATTAGCTTAAGGGAACTTTTAGCTATGTCTTTTGGAAAACAAATGAATTGGTTAAATGTTTAACTGATGTTCTTTCAAGTATAGTTGTGTTGGAAGCTAAATAAATGTGCTGGAAGGGTTGTAAATTAGGGAAGAACTGTGTTTTAATTTGGATAAAAATGTTAGATTGTTAAAGGATGTTTGCATCAATTTCAAGTATGAGCTTGATGATAACTTGGTAATGTGTTTTGTATATGTTCACGGTTTAATGTTAAATTAGTTGCTTTAGTAATGGATGAATGAATTTAGAAGTCAAACATGGAGTACTTTGAAAATTATAAGGTGGAGTTGAATTTACTTGGAGCCGTTTTAATCTTGATATGTAATGTATAGATAGAAACAATATTGTGAATTCAGTCATTATAGTTTAAGGTATTTCGGCAATGTGTTAAAGGTGTATAAATTAAGTCTTGATCAATATGCTATATTACCGAATGAAAAATAAAATAAATTAAGAGGATTTGTTTTAACTTTAGTTCAAGAGCAAAGAGGGTCAGTGTTGGAAAAGGGAAGGCGAAACTCGTCGATTAGCCGATCTACAAATGTTCGACAAAAGTTAAGGTAAGTTTTTAAGTGCTTAAATTAAATTTCTCATGTTTGAATTATGGAAAAAAATGAAATCTCATCTATGATATACCGTAAACTCTAAACAAGGTAGCGAATGTGTTTAAAAAGGAAATTAAGTAATGTGATTTGCACAATTGAAATGAATTACGTGTGAAGATGAATTGTAAGAAATGAGTGTTAGAATTAATAGTATAAGCTGATGGTGGTTAAAATAATGTGATGGGATAGACCAAATGTTTAGTGTGCCGAATGTAATATAGAAATAAGGATTTAGTATATAAATATATATATATGAATGATGAGAAATGTTTATGTATTGAGCCGAAAGTGGCTAGTATATTTGATTGAGTGGTGTATGGCATTGCAATATATGCTAAGAGTGTTATAAAGAAGGATATATGACCTATGTATTTGGGATAAGTAATGCTAAATAGAATGAGCATGAGTTTAGTAAGGATTATGTAAGATAGCTAAATGTCTTATGAACTAAAATATGTGAATGTTGTTATGAAATTGAAGATGGGAAATTGAGATCTTAGTAAGTTTTGAGTAGTCACTTTAGTGTATATATATAATTGATGATGTCTTGATATAGGCATAATAGATAAATTGTGACCTATTGGTTCTACTTGAATTACGTTGTGAGATAAATAGTTTGTGCATATAGCTTATAGTCGAATGGTTATAGAAATTAAGTGGGATAGTGAAACGAAAATGTGTTCTTTGGATGAGGTTATTGAATCGAAAGTTGAATGGTTGATAAGCATGTTGTGCTTGTATTCGAGTAATGTAAATGACATATTAATGTTTTATGTTATATGATATGTGCATGATATAGGAACCATTGGTTATTGACATTACCTTAATAGGTTAATTGTGAGGTAAATGGCATATGTGGTATGTAGCCGAATGGCTAATTGAGAATAATCTAAGATAAAGATACAGCTTGAGGTCTTAAGTGGTTGTTGTTAAGCCAAAATGTAGTGAAGAATGTTGGTATATTTTATGCCTACATTTGAATGAGGCAAATGAACTATGAATGTGATGAATTTTGTGAAATGAATCTTTATGTGGATAAGTATGCATGACATTCATTGTTATATCCGGGCTAAGTCCCGAAGGCATTCGTGCTGGTATTATATCCGGGCTAAGTCCCGAAGGCATTCGTGCTGGTATTATATTCGGGCTAAGTCCCAACGGCATTCGTGCTGGTGTTACATCCGGGCTAAGCCCCAAAGGCATTCGTGCTGGAATTATATCCGAGTTAAAGCCCCAAAGGCATTCGTGCTGGAATTATATCCAGGTTAAAGCCCCGAAGGCATTCGTGCTGGAATTATATCCGGGCTAAAGCCCCGAAGGCATTCGTGCTGGAATTATATCCGGGTTAAAGCTCCAAAAGCATTCGTACTGGAAATATGTGATTTTTGCCGTAATAATCCCAGCTAATGTGCTCACTACCCCCAAGTTAGTCAGGTATGTACCGTATATACTTGTAAATTAGATTCGGTTTAAATTGTGGTTATTCATTTGGATAGTGCTGCTCCGGCCATTGCTTAAGGGTGTATGAAAGTCTATGACTTATTCAAGATACATGAATTTCGATTTAAGTAAGATTATGATATTGAGTATCTGTAGTAAATTACCATCAAGTAAGTACTATACATTTAAGGTGTTCAAGTACGTATTACCTCCTCATTTGTAAATTGACTTCAAAGTGAATCATTAGCATCAAAGAAGAATATATATGTGATTGATGAACTAAGGAATTTAGTTTCTATATACGTATATACATTCATGTATGTGTACGAGATGAGTACATATGAGCAAATGATTGGGATTATTAAAAGATTTAAGTTGAATAAAGTGATAATTATGAAAATTGTAAGTGTACAAAGATTTAGTAGTATGTGTGTGAGATGTACTTACCATGTGAATCCAACTTCGGTTGATGAAGAATGGTTTTGGGAATCAATTATGAAAGGGTTATATGTTATGCTAAATGAGTAGTAACTCTATGAAACTATTCATGATAGATTGTGATATGACTATGTGGTTCCAAATATAGAAATTGAATGTGGTTAAAGTATTATGTCTTCATTTGATTGAATCAAAAGCATATAAAGTAATGCATATGTGAATATTCGACCATCTTGGTCATTATTATGAAAATATATATGTATTAGCATATATGAATATTCGACCATCTTGGTCATTATTATGAAAATATATATGTATTAGCTAAGTGATGCATTTATTGAAATTATAGTTCGAGATGAAGCTCTAGATTAACTTCATCAAATAGAAGAAGTGAATGACCAATGACATTGAATGAAAACATTTTGTGACTAAACTCAAAGCTAAAGAAATGTCAATTAAATTATGTGAAATTGTGGTTAGATATATTCGGTCAAATGAGACTTTACTTAGATTTAAGTATATGAGATAATCGTCTTTGATTCAGCAAAATTAATGTTTTGCTCAAGACTTACTAAGCTTATGAAAGCTTACTCTGTTTGTTTTGTGTCTTTATTTTATAGATTGTGGATTCTGACTACCAGCTCGGGGATCGTCAGCATTTCGTCACACTATCTACTATTACGGTAACCGTGTGATTGGACTTAGCTTATGGCATGTATAGGATAGACAATAAGTAGAATGATACTTTGACTTTCGTATATAAGTCATGTGAATATGGCATCTTATGGAACTTTCTTGTATAAGTTTTAAATTTGAACTTTGTTTGTGTCTAGCAATTTATTAAATGAATGATCTTTATTCATGAAAATGTCTAAAATTTTACCGTCCTGATCTGATTCCTAGTTTTCGGTAACGCCTAGTCCTATTTCGGCGACGGCTACAGAATAGGGGTGTTACAAACAGAGAATGATTCTTTGAGGTCTAAGAGTTCGACTCCCAAATCCCTATGGATATGGTAGTTTCGGCTTTTGGTAAGATGGAGAAGAAGGTAATTTGAAGTTATGGATTGAAAAGGTGATGTCGACAGAGGTTAGGGGTTTTGAGAGTGTGAATTTCGGCTAAAAGGGATGAAGAAGAGAGGAGGAGTTCGGCTAAGAAGAAATCGGCACCAAAGCAACCTTTTCAGAATTTTGGCTTTTAGTGTAATCGATTAAGCTTGAAAAGAAGGAGAAGAGAAGAGGTAGATTCGGCCTCGTGGAGATTAAATAGGAAGAGGATGAGAAGAAGAAAGAGAGGAGAGAAGAAGAGAATAAAAGAAGAGAGGAGAAGAGAAGAATAGGTTCGGCTATGGACAAACCAGCACGAGAGAGTATGGAAGCTTAGGTTTTAGTTTCTAGCAAAAGGGAGGAGGTGAAAAAGAACCCTAAGGCACTATACCCTAATTCGGTAAGACAGAAAAGAACCCAAACAATTCCTGAAAGCTTAAACCTACACAAGTCAGCACACACCACCTTAATTTCCAAAAGTAAGACTGCTTAACACCCTAGCCAAAAATACTAGACGAAAAACCCTTGACCAATTCGGCAATACACCCCCAAGAGTCCCTTGATCGGCCACTACATGCTCCCATTCAAATTTCTTATAATTTCTCCCCCTTATATACCTGATCTTATCTCATGAACAGCCCAAACTCTCTTCAGCAGAGTTCCACTTGAGTTCCAACACATGACCAACACATGTAGAAAAAATAAACACCATATTGCTTACCATGCAACTAGAACATTGGCCCTTGCACTCCAACCATGCCACTTTTTTAGGCATCTAAGTGGTGCCACATTGCCACTTTACCAAGCGCTTATTTGTGTCTTATTTTACTAACTTTTTCTTAAAAGCCCACTTAACCAAGTCCCATTCACTTTAACTCCAAGATTTGATATTTTTGCTGGGTTTTATGTTAGGCTTGGGCCTTCTAAAGGCCCACTAACATACTTAAAACATAAATTCCATAACTTAACAACAAAATTTCAAAATTTCACCAAAATTGCAAAAATCTCGAAAAATCTCGAAAATTGGGGCATTACAATGGTCGTTAAGATTTTTTTTCTAATCTTAGGTTGTATGATGTTTATGGTTAGTTGATGAGAGACTTCATTAAGGTTTAATATGTTTTATAGGGTGAACTTATGAAATGATTTCTTAGTAGCTAAAACTTGTTGGTAATTGAGATAAACTAATTTGATGTTTTAATGATATGTTGACTTTTGCAAATGACAATGATTCAACTATGTTTAATGAGTGGGTAAATTCATTGACAGATGAAATTTGATAAATTCGTGGTGATACTTTTGATGTGTAATATAAGGAGATTATAATAAATTTTAGCATACATACGCTTTGATGATGATTCGGTTAATTTATATGTTAGGTAGTAATTTTTAGGTTCTCTGGTTTTGATATGTATTATGGATGAATGATCGAATATAAATATGTATAGGCTTAGATCTGTGAGATTCGACTAAATGTATTTGATATTTAGGTATAGTTTAACTAATGGTTATAATGGGTTATTGAATAATTAGTTAGAAATTAGGTTATTTATTTAATATGGTATTTAGCCGAGTATTTGGTTATAAAAGTAAGGAATGATATGACATGAGTCGTTGATATGATTATGTATCAGGGTAAAGCTTGAAATTTTACCACATGAATAGTATGATTATCTGTGTATAAGTGATTAATTGAACTATACCTTTGCTTATAATTAATTGTCGAATGCAATATGGTCATATGATGGATATTTAATTTGATCATTTTATAAAATTTGTGTAATGATATATATGTTTTTTTTCTCTTCTTTTTATCTGAAATTTGTTGTGAGCATATGCTTATGTGAAAATTATGTCCTTGATACTTCTTCTTACATGTAACTGATTATATATATTTTTTAATTATGAGACATGAATTTATTCGTAAGTAACTATTTGACTTTATAATATTACATTTGATTGGTTTAAGACACTTGAGCTTATGTGCATGTGAATGTGTGGATGTTGACTATTGACTGTTGCCTGGTAATGCCTCGCAACCCCCCATTTCTGGCAATGGTTATGGGTGCGAGGTGTTACATTTTATTGGAATCAAAGCCATGGTTTAGTCAGTTCTTGGACTAATGTAGCGCATGTGAGTCTAGCTATACATGCTGTTGATATATAATTTGATAGTGTGAGGACTTCTGACATTTGAATGGTGTTTTTACACAGAAAATGGATCCTGATAGAGTTGTAGCTGATGATGTCGAGAGTGTAGTGCCTACTCCTACGCAAGGGACAAGGTCGACTGATTCTCAACTGACTTCGAGTAATCAAGAAAGTGAGGCTAGACAAGCCTTTTATCAAATAATGAATGACTGATTTACTCAATATATTCAGACTAACCAGACTGCACAACAACTTCCGCCCCCAATTAATCCATTTCAGATGCCTGTTGTACCCCAAATAAGTGATCCGTTGAGATTAAATAGGCCACCTGTTGATAAAATAAAAAAATATGGGGTTGAAAAGTTTAAAGCTACTGATGATGATGATGTTGAACGGGTTGAGCTTTGGCTTGATAATACTATCGTGTGTTTGATGAGTTGTCCTGTACTTTGGATGAATGTCTAAAATGTGCTATATCTTTGCTTTGAGACACAGCTATCATTGGTGAAATACCTTAGTATTAGTGGTTCCTGATAAATGACAAATTATACATATTCTTACCTCATGTTTAGCCTAATTTCTGGATGAATTATTATTAATTTTGTGAGAATTGGTGCTCTTAACCCTTCTATTTCATGTTGTATACTTAGGAAAGCATAGGGAAGAGAAAAGAATGAAAAACGGACCAAAAACGAAGAAAATGGGCCAAAGTGTGAAAATGACACGGCCCAAGGAGTCACTACATGGCCGTGGCACACGGCCGTGCCACATGAGGTAGAACACAGCCCAGCCCCGACAAGCAGGGCCAGGCCACACGGCCGTGCCTCCCTCAACAGACCCAACCACAGCCTCTTGTCGATCCACACGGGCGTGGCACACGGGTGTGTCCCTATCGTGAGGAAGTGCAATTTCACCCGGATTTGGATACTTAGAGTGTAACGTCCTAATTTTCGGGACTTTTCAGGATTTCTGTGATTTTTGGTTAATTCTTAAATTTCTGTGTTCTGACTGTATAAATTATGTTCTAATATGTTAGTGGGCTTCTAGAAGGCCCAGGCTTAGGTTGAAACCCGACAGATTTAATAAATTTTAGTTTTAAAGAGAAGGGGGTTCTAGTAAAGAGGACTTTTAAGATTAAGTGAGCAGAATGGATCACAAAAGAGCCCTTGGGAGAGTGGCTAAATGACGCCACTAGGGTGCTATTAAAGTGGCGTGTGGCTGTTAGGGGGGAGGCAAGGTTCAAGTCACAAGGTTAGCAAAAGGGTGGAATTATTTTTATGCACAGGAGAGTTAAGTGGTGGAGTTTGGGTAAAACTCTTTCAGGAAGAGTTTGAATGGTTTAAAGGAGTGAGTTGAGGAGGGATAAGGGGGAGGAACTTTAGGAGCTGATCAAGGAAAGAGGTTTTGGCTGAATGATGGACTCTTGAGGAGCAAGAGTTGGCCGGCCAAGGGTCTCTAGTCTAGGCAATTTCAACTAGGTCTTTGAGGTAGCAATTCGGCATTAGGGGTGTTGGTGCCGTATTCTTTTTGTAGCTTTGCTTTTGGAGTTCGGTTTAGTCTTCCTTTGGTTTGACGAAAATAGTTAATGTGCTTAGGGTTGCTCTCTTTTCCTTTCATTTTGCTAAAAGACGAAAACACGAGTCTCTAAATCTCTTTTTTTCTCCTATTTCCTCTCATCATCTTCTTCTTTCATCCGTATCCCTTTCTTCACCTTGTGAACTGCAAGTCTAGTACAAACCTTCCATTCCCGACTCCTCCTTTTTGCCGAAACCTTTTTGAACCAAATCCTGAAACTTTGAGTACTCCTTGCCGACTTTTTTCTCCATAGCTGAATCTACCTTCTAATCACCATTCTTCTCTTTCTCTACTTTTTGTTCTTTATTAAAAACTCCCACAACCCCATAGCCGAACTTTCTTGTGGCCAAATCCTATTCTTTTCTTTCAAAAACTGAAACTTTCCTGGACTAGGGTACTTCAGGAGCCAAATCCTTAACTATACTCTTCTCTTCTCGTGTTCGTGATAGGAGCTACGGTAGATCGGGATTAGATCGTTATCTAGAACTCTTCTTTGGCAGTGTAACATTTTAGGGTAGGTATGCAAATCTTGTTTTTTCGGTAGTTTATGTGTTAAGGCAAAAAGCCGAAACCCCTTAAGGGTGGCTATCGATTTGGGCTAAGGGCCTATTGGCCTCTTTCTTTTGGTTTTGTATGCGCTAGTGTGGTCAAAGGGTTGTACAGCAAAGGATTTGGAAGGCTATCACGGTCAAACATCGAGATCTAGTCCATATTCGGCAGAAAGTTAAGAACTTTAAGGACTTAGGCTATATTGGCCGATTGTGGTAAGGAGGTTAATGCTTTGGTATTGTCAATTATTAGACTAACGCGATAGTGGCTAATTATAGGCTTTACATGTGGGGATCTCGTCAATGTTCTGACAGTAACTAGGTGTGTATCGTACCCTCTCTATAGACTAAGTCGGCAAAGGCCATATTTGAAAGGTCGGCACTTTGTAGATTTATGAGTGTACGAACACTCATTTGATGGTTAGAACCAGAATCGCAAGCGGTAAGATTACTTCGCATGCTATTTTGAACATTTCATATATTTGGGCTCAATGGGCGGAAATCGAGTTAGTGGGGCCAACGCGCCCAACACGGTAAAAATGCTCGGAAAGTGATTTGGTTAAAAACGTTAATGGCTGTAATATGCATGAAAACCCTAGAGTAAGAAAGTTACTGAAATACCCCTAAGTATGAAAATTCCTATTTTGCCCCTAGAAGTAAAATGACCATTATACCCCTAGGGTTAATTTTGACTGAAATGCATGATATTCTAATTCTGTATGTTGTATGCCATGACATGTATATCTGTTGCATGGGATATGGGTTATTTTGATGGAGGAAGCGTTCTGGTGGCCATGCCACAAATATCTGTTTCTGGCAGCCATGCTACATTTATCTGTTCTGGTGGCCCTACCACAATATCTGTATCTGGTGACTCTGTCACAATATCTGTTCAGGCAGCCTTGCTGCAAATTCTGTGGTGTGTAGCGGATGGGTGGGTCGAGTAGTCTCCCCACATGGTGTACGGTTGGTACAGAGGTGTATATGGATGGATACGGGTTGGGTTTTTATATGCATGATATATCTATTCTGTATCTGTTATGGGCCGATGGGCTTCATTCTGATTTCAGTAATGGGCTAAAGCCCAAATTAATCTGACTCTGAGGCTTGATCTGATTTGGACTATGGTTGGGTTATTGTACACACTGAGTTTCCCAAACTCACCCCTTATTTTCATCATTGTAGGTAATTCCCAACCATAGCGAACTTGGAGCTGTAAGGGATTTGGAGTGGCCACATGTTCTGCAGTTTGATCTATCGCACTTTTTCTTCAGTATTTCAATTAGTTTGATTATCATTTTGGGTTTTAAGTTGTAATAAGGCCGCTCTTAAATTTTCTTTTCCTTTTTTTTGGTTTTGTTTATTAGTTATATTTATACCTTGTCGAAACTGCTAGTTATAGGTCGCACGAGTTTTTGATCAAACTTAAGGAATGGTTTCAAAACACAGCAAACGTAACAAATGGATAACCTAAAGACTTAATAAACTGACTATTCACTAAACCACTGTTTCACAAAAATCACTTTAGTCACCTTAGGCAAAGAACCCAGTCAGTCGTAAGTCCATGTGGCACGTCAGATTTGGCCATAACGTTCAGGCCGGGTTTGAGGTGTTACATAGAGGCTAAGAAAGGCATCCCAAAGCTCTATATAAAGACCCTAGGAGGCAAATCTAAGGGTGTACTCTTTTCTCCCAAAAAGGAGCGCCTTCTTTCTGCCAACACAAAGAGTGGAAGCAAGGGATTACTCCAAGGGAAGCCGATTGATTCATCCCAGAAGCCGGAATTCTACATCAAGATAGAGAATTTCCCTTCAATCCTTCAGGGTTTTTGGGTTCTTTTATGTTTTGTTATTTTATTTCTACTGAGATGTTTTTTTTCTTAGTTATGAACTAAATGCCCCAAATACTTGAGGGGGATGAACCCTAAGACAGATCTTGTTATTATTCATTCTTGAATTATATGATAAATACTTGATTTGTTCTTAATTATGTGTGCCTAATGCTTGTTTTAATAATCCTAGGTATTAATACAAGTTTTGATGTGCTTAGGTAGAGGAGCAAAAGTCCCTGTTTAAGAGTAGAACTAGCATAATTAAGCGGAGTTGCATGCAACCTTAGACATAGGCCGACATAAATCTACCAGATTAGGGTCAAACCTAATAAGGGGATCCATAGATCGAGTTAATGCGAGACTAGAGGTTTTAACTAGAAAGAGATTTTAGTTAATCAACCTAGGATTAGTTGTTCTTATCCTCGACGGAGGTATTAACATAAATTAAGGATCTCTACGGATCAAGTCAAGTAAAGAAATCATCTAGTTCAAGAAGTTAATAACAAGTGAAGTTTAGGTGGATTCTCCACTGAGTATTGCCCATATCAATCAGCTTTTCCCAAGAGTTTTTCCCCAAATTTACTTTTTTTGTGTATTCTTAGTTTAGTTTTAGAATTAGTTTAGTTTCATAAAAACCCCTTTTATTATTTAGGTTAACTAATAAAAAGGAAGTAAGAATTAGTACTTTTGGTTCCCTTGGGGTACGGTATCTTGGTCTTGTCGCTAAATTATACTACTGTTCGATAGGTGCGCTTGCCTTAAAATCGTGATATTAGTTAGTTTATGGTGCAATCAGTTTTTATAAATTTTATTACTTCATATCACGCATATCAAGTTTTTGGCACCATTGTCGGGGAATTGATCTATTAATTTAGCCATTACTATATTTATTTAGTTTCGGTTTTTATCTACGTTTATTTTATTTTAATTTTCTTTGCTTTTTCCTTCTAGGTATTTCTAGTTTATGACTAGAAACAACCCAACAGGACCATTGCTTTTTAACAAAAATTTAGAAGCGATAATTCGTAGAACTCGCAGAGAGATCAGACGAAGCCTACATTATCCAGAACAAGACCAAGAACAAGAGCCAGAACCTACGGAAGAGATGGAAGCAAATCAGGACATTCAACCACCTCCAACATTGCCCGCAGAACCATATGAAGCGCCTCGTACTATGTATGATTATGCTAAACCTAGTTTGGCTAGTGTTCAATCTAGTATTATTAGATCTTCTATTACTGCTAATAATTTTGAATTAAAGCCTAACACTATTCAGATGATTCAGTAATTTGTGCAGTTTGATGGTTTACAGGATGAAGATCCAAATTCACACGTAGCCAACTTTTTGGAATTATGCGATACTTTTAAAATAAATGGTGTTTCTGATGATGCCATTTGCCTCAAATTATTTCCTTTTTCTTTGACAAATAAAACCAAACAATGGTTAAATTCTTTACCACGTGGATCATTCACTACATGGGAACAAATAACCGAAAAGTTCTTACTTAAATATTTTCCTCCAGCTAAAACAGCTAAATTATAAAACGATATCTCTTCTTTTGTGCAGATGGATTTAGAGACACTTTATGATGCCTGGGAGAGATATAAAGATTTGTTGAGAAGGTGCCCACACCATGGGTTACCTTTGTGGCTACAAGTTCAAACCTTTCATAATGGCTTGAACCCATCAACAAGATAAATGATTGATGTAGCCGCAGGGGGAACAATCAACAACAAAACACTGAAGCGGCTTATGAGTTTATTGAAGAGATGTCACTGAATAACTATCAATGGCAAGTTATGAGGACAAAGCCAACAAAAGCTGCAGGAGTTTTTAATATTGACACTGTCACCATGCTTACTAATCAGGTACAACTCTTAAATAAAAAGTTTGATAATTTTGTTGGTTCTACGTCGGCACAATTGGTGATACAGTGCGACGCAACTCCAGGAAATATGTTCAATCCAGACTACTCATCTTATGGACACAGCATAGAAACTGAGCAAGCCAACTATATGGGTAACAATTCTAGACCTCAAAAGAACCCTTAGAGTAACACTTATAATATAGGTTAGAGAAACCACCCAAATTTTTCCTTGGGAGGACAAGGAAATCAAAGACAACAGCCTCCTCCAGGATTTCAGTAGCCACCAACACAACAAGAGAAAAAGCCAAATCTTGAAGAGATTTCACCAAATTTATGGCCATGTCAGAAACCTATTTCTAAAATACTGAGACGGCACTAAAGAACTAGCAAGCATTAATTCAAGGGCTTGAAAACCAAATTGGTCAACTTGCAAAGTTGATATCGGAAAGACCATAAGGTGGACTACCGAGTAACACTAAGCCAAATCCTAAAGAACATGTCAAGGCAATTACTCTAAGAGATGGGAAAGTACTGGCCGACCCAGAAAAGAAGCCTGTTCCAGAATCACTAGAATACAGGGTAGAGGAAGAAAAACCCAAGGAAAACACTCCACCAACACTCAATGAATACAAACATCCTATTCCATTTCTGGCAAAGTTGAAGAAAGACTGCACAGACACTCAATTCGGTAAATTTCTTGAACTTTTCGAACAATTACATATTCATTTACCTTTTGTTGAAGCAATCTCGCAGATGCCGAAGTACACCAAGTTTCTTAAAGAACTTCTCACAAATAAAAGGAAGTTGGAAGAATTAGCCACAGTGGAACTCAACGAGGAATGCTCAGCGATTCTCCAAAATAAGCTGTTGGCAAAACTGAAAGATCCAGAGAGTTTTACTAATCCTTATTTAATTGGTAGTTTAATTATTGATAAAGCCTTAGCTGATTTAGGTGCTAACATTAATCTAATGCCTTACAAAATGTTCAAGCAACTAGGTCTAGGGGAACCAAGGCCCACTAGGATAAGTATTCAACTAGCTAATAGATCTGTTAAATATCCTAGGGGAATCATTGAAGATGTGCTAGTAAAGGTAGATAAATTTATATTCCCTATTGATTTTGTTGTACTAGACATGGATGAGGATATTGAGGTGCCTTTAATTTTGGGACGCCCATTCTTAGGTACTGCTAGAGCTGTTATCGATGTAGGAGATGGTAAATTAGTACTTAGAGTTGGTGAGGAAGAAGTCGTTTTTAAAATTTAAGATGCTATGAAATTCTCTAGAGAACAAGATGATTCCTGTTATTTTATTGATGATATCGATTATTTTGTTCAAGATAATTTTCAGGAAATTTCTCTTACAGACACGTTGGAACTGTGTCTAGTTCAAGGTGGGGAGAAAGATGAAGCCATCGCTGAAGTTAAAGAAGTAATGAAAGAATTAGACCATAATGAATTTGTTAAGCTATGAAAATATAAAGATGAAAGATGAATTGAGATAGAAACCTTCAATTGATGAACCCCCTAAATTAGAGCTAAAGAAATTGCCAGACCATTTAGAGTATGCATTTTTAGGAGATGATTCGACATTACCTGTGATTATCTCATTGGATTTAAGCAATGAAGAAAAAAAGGAACTACTTCAAGTGTTAAAAGAACACAAAAAAGCTATAGCTTGGAAAATTTCAGATATTAAAGGAATTAATCCTTCTTTTTGCACCCACGAAATTTTAATGGAAGATGAAGATAAACCATCGGTACAAGCTCAGAGACGGTTAAATACCAACATGAAGGAAGTCGTAAAAGCTGAGGTAATTAAACTTCTAGATGCAGGCATTATTTATCCTATTTCTGACAGTTCTTGGGTAAGTCCTATGTAGGTTGTTCCTAAAAAGGGAGGCATGACCGTGGTGTCTAATCACAAAAAGGACTCAAGACCTACAAGAATAGTCACTGGATGGAGAGTTTGCATTGATTATAGAAAGTTGAATGACACAACTCGAAAAGATCATTTTCCCTTACCTTTTATTGATCAGATGCTGGAAAGATTATCAGGTCATATGTATTATTGTTTCGTAGATGGCCTATCTGGTTACTTCCAAATCCCAATAGCTCCAAAAGATCAGGAGAAAATGGCATTAACATGTCCATACGGTACGTTTGCT
Organism: Gossypium stocksii; assembly: GCA_020496765.1. Lineage (NCBI taxonomy): Eukaryota > Viridiplantae > Streptophyta > Magnoliopsida > Malvales > Malvaceae > Gossypium > Gossypium stocksii. The sequence goes on from CM035624.1 coordinate 30,887,184, forward strand.
TATCGTAGAATGCCTTTTGAATTATGTAACGCTCCTGCTACATTTTAGAGATGCGTGCTAGCTATCTTGAACGAATTCGTGGAAGACATCATGGAGGTATTTATGAATGATTTTTTAGTTTTCAGTTTTCAACTTTCTCTTACTAATTTAAAATGTGTTCTTATAAGATGTGAAGAGACAAATCTAGTATTAAATTGGGAAAAATGTCAATTTATGGTTCACGAAGGTATTGTATTAATACATAAAATTTCTAGTAAAGGGATAGAGGTAGATAAAGCAAAAATTGAAACCATTGAAAAATTACCTCCCTCTAATTCAATTAAGGCTATAAGAAGTTTCTAGGACATGCCAGCTTTTATCGCAGATTTATCAAGGATTTTTCTACAATATCTAAGCCTTTAACAAAATTACTAGAAAAAGACATGCTTTTCAACTTTGATTAGGAATGTTTAGAATCTTTTAACACTCTCAAAGAAAATTTAGTCAATGCCCTAATTATGATTTCACCTGATTGGAATCTGCCTTTTGAACTAATCTGTGATGCTAGTGATTTTGCAGTAGGTGCAGTTTTGGGACAACGAAGAGACAAGCACTTTCAACCGATTTATTACGCTAGCAGAAATTTGACAGCCGCTCAAGCAAATTATACTACCACAGAAAAAGAATTGTTAGCCGTTATTTTTGCATTTGACAAATTCAAATCTTATTTAATATTATCGAAAGTTATTATTTACATTGACCACTCTGCTCTTCGTTACCTTTTAACTAAAATAGATGCAAAACCTCGATTGATAAGATAGATTCTATTGTTACAGGAATTCGATTTAGAAATAAAGGACAAGAAATGAGCTGAAAATTTAGCAGCAGATCACCTCTCGAGATTAGAAAATCCACACCCCAAGGACCTCGAGAAAATAAACAATTTGTTTCCTGAAGAACAACTCATAGCTTTAGCAGACAAAGCAGTTCCATGGTTTACTGATCTTGCAAATTATTTAGCAGCTAACATAACCCCACAAGGGTTGACCCATCAGCAAAAGAAGCAATTCTTCACTGATGTGAAAAACTACTTTTGGGAAGATCATTTTATTTTTTGCATTTGTGTAGATCAGGTTATTTGAAGATGCGTTGCTGAAATAGAAGCATACCATATTTTAAATCATTGCCATTCAGGACCCACAGGAGGATACCACAGATGAGCTAGAACTGCCTATAAGGTACTCGAATCAGGTTTCTACTGGCCTACACATTTTAGAGATGCTAACAAGTACGTGACCTCTTATGCTAAATGCCAGCAAACAGGTAATATTTCTCAACACAATGAAATGCCTTAGAACTATATACTCTCATGTGAAATATTTGATGTATGGAGTATGGATTTCATGGGTCCTTTCCCTACCTCATTTGGGAATAAGTATATACTAGTAGTAGTAGATTATATGTCAAAATGGGTGGAAGCCCAAGCCTTACCTACTAATGATGCTAGAATGGTAGTACGATTTCTAAAAAAACTCTTCGCTCGATTTGAAACACCTAGGATAATCATTAGTGATAGGGCAACTCACTTTTGCAATGCTCAATTTGAAAAATTTTTAAAAATATATGGAGTACACCATAGAACAGCTACCCCTTATCACCCACAAACTAGTGGTCAAGTTGAAGTCACAAATAGGGAACTAAAACGCATCCTAGAGAAAACAATAGAAACAAATAGGAAAGATTGGGCAAGAAAAGTAGACGATGCTTTATGGGCCTATAGAACTACTTTTAAGACACCCATAGGAACATCCCCTTATAAGCTTGTCTACGGGAAAAGCTGTCATCTACCATTTGAGCTTGAACATAAAGCATTCTGGGCTATAAAATTTTTAAATCTTGATTTTAAGCTCGCACATGAGAAAAGACTAATGCATTTAAACGAGCTAGGTGAATGGTGTTGCCATGCTTATGAAAGCTCAAGACTATATAAGGAAGCCATGAAGGATGTCACGACAAAGGATTGAGACAACTTAAACAGTTTAAAACCAGTGATCTTGTCCTACTCTACAACTCAAGGCTAAAACTATTTCTTGGAAAACTCAAGTCAAGATGGCCAGGTCCATTCACTGTCCAAACTGTCTTTCCATACTACACAGTTGAGGTAAATCACCCTAACCACGATACTTTCAAGGTAAACGACTGATATGCTCGCGATATTAAGTAATAAAATTTATAAAACTGATCACACCAAAAACTAACTAATATCACGATTTTAAAGGCAAGTGCACCTATCGAACAGTAGTATAGTTTAGCGGCAAGACCGAGTTATCATACCCAAGGGAACCAAAAGTACTAATACTTACTTCCTTTCTATTATCTAGCCTAAAAATAAAAGAGGATTGGTTGAAACTAATTCTAAAACTAACTAAAAGTGCACAAAAAGTAAATTGGGGAAAACATTAGGGAAAAGCTGATTGATATGAGCAATACTTAAGTGAGAATCCACCTAGACTTCACTTGTTATTAATTTCTTGAACTAGATGATTTCTTTACTTGACTTGATCCGTAGAGATCCCTAACTTATGTTAATACCTCCGTCGAGGCTAAGAACAACTAATCCTAGGTGGTTAATTAAAGTTTCTTTATTAATTAACACCCCTAGGTTGCATTAATTCGATCTATGGGGTTTGACCGTAATCCGGCAGATTTATGTCACCCTATGTCTAGGGTTGCATGCAACTCTGCTTAATTATGGTAGATCTACTCTTAAAATAGGGACTTTTGCTCCTCTGCCTAAGCACATCAGTTTCTTGAAGTAATACCTAGGATTATTAAATCAAGAATGAAGAACACATAATGAAGAACAATTCAAGTATTTATCAAATAATACAAGAATAAATACTAACAAGATCTATCTTAGGTTTCATCCCCCTCAAGTATTTGAGGGGTTTAGTTCATAATAAAGAAAGAAAACATCTCAAAAGAATTAAGATAACAAAACATAAAGAACCCAAAAACCCCTGAGGGAATTTAGGGAGATCTTCTGTCTTGATGTAGAATTCTGGCTTCTGGGACGAATCAATCGACTTCCCTTGGATTAATCCCTTGCTTTCACTCCTTGTGTTGGCAGAATTATGGCGCTCTTTCTTGAGAGAAGAGTATATCTTTTAGAGTTTCCTCCTGAGGTGTTTATATAGAGTTTAGAATGGCTTTCTTAGCCCCTAAGTATCCAAATCTGAGTGAAATTCCTCTTCCTCATGACTAGAACTCGCCCGTGTGCCATGCCCCTGTGGTTTCGACAAGAGGCCGTGTTCGGGACTGTTGAGGTGGCACGACCGTGTGGCCTGGCTGTGCTTGTCGGGGGCTGGATCGTGTGATCTTCATGTGGCACGGCCCTGTGCCACGGCCGTGTGGTGACTTCTTGGGCCGTGTTGATGACACATTTTGGCCCATTTTCTCCATTTTGGGTCCATTTTCTGTTCTTTTCTCTTCCCTATGCTCTCCTGAGCGTAATATATGAAAAAGAAAAATTAAGAGCACCAATTCTCACTAAATTGATAATAATTCATCCAAAATATAGGCTAAACATGAGGTAAAAATATGTATAATTTATCGTTTATCAAATACCCCCACACTTAAGCCTGTGCTTGTCCTCAAGCAAAATCTCAATCCCTAATTAAGAATCATCCTTCTCAATGTATAATTTTTATCAATAATGTTTCAAACTAATCCACAGGTAATCATACAATAAAAATTCAATCAGAAGAACGTTAAAGATTCAATCACTCTAAGTTGAGAATTTTATCATTGAAACATAAGTTTCTTCCTAGTGCCTAAGTAGTTATCTCTCCATCTTAATTAACAGAAGTTGACATCCTTACTAAGGATTCACTCTATCCACTCGAAGTGTTTAGGGTTCAAAAATTAAGCACTCTCTAGTCAACCTGAAAAGTTATTACCATAGGCTTGCTAGAAAATCATATATCCACTGTAGATTGATATGATACATCGATCAAAAGGTCTTTCAATGGTTGTAATGGGGCTTGATTAGGGGTGTGACAGCCTTAAAATGACCCTAGTCAGAATGTGGTTTCGGGACCACAACACCGAGGCATAAAATATATTTAATATTCATTTTGATGCCTATAATATGTGGTAATTCATGTGTGACATGTTTGGTGCGTCAATTTAGAGTTATAAATTTGAATTTTACCAAAAAGGACTTAGTAGTGAACTTTGGAAATGTGTTAGACAAATGTGTGAAAACTAATTAATAAATGCATGCAAAATAAGGGATTTGCATGTCAAATTGCCCACTTTTATGATAGTGGAAGGTAATGATGAAAGTTTGGCAATTTGTGAATTGTTATTTAGTCTAATCTTAATAATAAAAGAAATTGTAATTAGTTGTCATAAAAATAAAAGATGATTTATAATAAAATAAAGGGTGAAAAGAACAATGTGCCTTTCATTTTTTTTTCTTTATTGCCGTGAACCAAAAGAAGAAAAAGGGGGAAGAGAAACTAGGCATTTGGTCTTCTTCTTGCTTGATTAAGGTAAGTTTTTTGTTAATTCTTTGAGATTTGATGAAATTTTGGTAGATGGTTAGGTCTATGACTTAGCCCATGTGTAAATTTTGGTTCTTGGGGAGCATGGGGCATTCGGCTAAGATAGAAATGTTAGAAGGAGATTTCTATTCTTTATGTTCCATGAGTTGGAAGCTTAAATAGAAGTGATTGAAAGGAATGTGTGTGGTTACTTGCCGAAATTGGTATTAAGGTTAGTAGGTTGGTTTAATTCTTGTATTAGAAATCTATTTGAGCAATTAGATGGGTAATAAATTGGTTAAAAATGAAAGCTTTGAAGCCTTGAAATTTAGGAGTGTATTGAAGTGCCAAATGCCTTTGTAAATGAGGTTATTTGTATTTGGAAATAAGAGAAAGTGTAGCTAAGGTATTCGGCCATGACCTTGATGAGTTTAGGTTGTTGTTGATTGATGTTGTGTACCAAGGGATGAAAATATGTGAATCTAGATTAGTTAAAAATTTTGTTATGAGTGACTATCTTGAGCAAATTGCATGTGGTTAATGTGGTAAAGTATGAAATTTTGTTTAATTTTGGGATCCTATAATTAAATTATTCATATATGATTTTGTATTAGTTGAATGTGAAATTTGAATGAATTGGGTAGTAAGTGTGCAAATTCTTTGTTAGTTGATGTTGTAGCTTGAATGGATGTGAATTGTGTATGTATATATATGTTAAGGTTAATGACAACTCTAAATGGTGCCTTAGGAAATGTTATGTTTTAAGTATGTGCATAAGAACATTAAAGAGTGGATTTTGTATAAAAATCTGCTTGGTACAGCAGCAGTAACGTGTTTTGGAAAAATCACCATAAATTGTGCGAGTTGAATTAAAGGCTGAATAAACTGTGTAATTGAAGCTTAATGAGTCTAGTTTCTTATAAAAGAAACCTTGCAAGCAAAGGAATTCCTGATAAAAAGAGTTTTAGAGTAGAGTGAGACAGTGTCAGATTGACTTCGAAGTCCCCTGCTCTGTTTTTGGAAAATCGCTATAAATTGTATAAAAATTGTTATGAGACAAAATTTATATGCTTAGACTCCTTGATGAGTCTAGTTTCGAATAAAATAGGTGAGGACATATTTGGAACTCTGTACAAGGAGAAATTCGGTTCGTAGTATAGAGTGGTCAGTTTAATCAAGCAGTGAAATAGGGAAACTTTAAGAAAATTCTAGTATTGATTGACCAAACCAAAAATTATGAAAATTTTATGGATTAAAGATAAATGAGTCTATTTTCATGAAAAATTTACAGCACTACATTTGGAGTTTCGTAGCTCCATTTATGAGTGAATTATTGAATGCTGCTCAGAAAATCAGCTTGTTGTGACTTGTGATATGTATGTGAAATGCTCCAATGTGCATGTGTGTTTGCAATGAGAAGAATATGCATGTATGATTTGACTATGACTGAAAATGATTCATTGAGGTGCTTGAATAAGGATTAATAGAGTTAAATGTTTTATTTAGCTCAAGAGCATAGAGGGACGAGTTCGGATAAAGGGAAGGCTAAAGTGGTCGAATAGCCAACTCGTAATTCCTCGTGAAAGTTCAAGGTAAGTTTTGAGTAATCGAATTTGGTATTTAAGTTAAAATGCCATGACATACATGCTGATATTTGAACGATGTCCTATTGAGAAAGACACCTTATTTATGTTTGCTATATAGCCGAATGGCTCATAGAGAAAAAGAACCGAAATGAGATTTGAAATGCATTGCTCATGTATGTTTGATTTTTGGACCGAAAGTCTAGAAAAGAAGAGTATACGTGTATAAGTTTGAATTATATGTACATTTATGATATAAAGTCGAGAAGCATGTTATATGTTGTATGCACATGAATTGATTGAATTGCAAGTGAAATCTTGCTATGTGAAACTTGGCTACATGCGAATATATATATATGTATTAGAAATTGTGATGCGAATCCGGGTTAAGACCCGAAGGCTATATGCAGAGATGATGTCCGGGTTAAGACCCGAAGGCTATATGCGGAGATTATATCCGGGAAAAGACCCGATGGCTATGTATAGAGTTTACCCGAGCTAAAGATCTCGATGATGATGAGAATAAAGCCTAAGACTAATGGTTTTCAAGGTAACGATCGCTAATGAATTGCGCTGAAAGTGTTAAGTTATACAGGTATGTACCCTTGGCTTATATGCAAGCCGGATTTTGGACCGAATACTAAGGTCATTATGTGATTTCATATGTGTTCATGAAATGAGATTATTAACATGATCAAAGTACAATTGGCCTATGTGAAATGTTATGTGAATTTTTGTGACATGTATATGTTTACGTGAACTTACTATGAGTGAAAGCTATCCATTTCCGTATGTGACGTGAATGTATATATTTGGAAAAAGGGTGACTTACCCAAAGGAAGAGGGAAACTAAGATACGAATAACTATGTTAGAATTTAATGCTTTATCTGTGACATTGCTTAAAACTTACTAAGCATTGTAATGCTTACACCGTTTCCCTTGTTTCCTCTGTTTTATAGATCTCATTTTGGAAGCTACGAACTCGGGGATTGAAGCCTTAATCACCTACACTATCGCTGTTATTTTGGTACTTTTGATGGTTATTTTGGGTCAATGGCATGTATAGGCTAATCTCCTTTTGTTGATTCAAACTACATTTTGAGTTGTAACTATTCTAGCCATGCGAAAATGGCTTGCTTAGTCTTTGTGTTGAATATATGTGTGGATGATACTTGTATGGTTTAATGTTGTGGCATGCTATTTAGTTAGTACCCCATATGCAAAGAGTTGCTAATAGGGAGTTCGGTCAATGAAAGGTTTAATTCGGCCAAGTTGTTAGTAGCCACATGGTAGAAATATACTAGCATGATATGTTTACGAAACTCTTTTAATGAGATATGACGTACCGTCCGAACTAAATTGCAAGTGTTATACATTCGCGTTTTGAACTAAATAAATCTATGTCTAGTATGTAACTATGAACCTCGGTAGGCTGTATTTAGATTTGTAATACCTTATACCCTATTCCGGCGACGGATAGGGGTGTAGGGTGTTACATTTTTATTGGTATCAGAGCTACGGTTTAGTCGATTCTCGGACTAACGTAGCGTGTGTGAGTATAGCTATACATGCCATTTTGTGATAATGCGATAGTGTGGTGATTTCTGACATTTGAAATGTGTTTTTCGTATAGTAATGGATTCCGATCCCGATCGAGCCTTAGCGGAAGATATTGAGAGTGTAGCGGCCGCTCCCACGCAAGGGACCGCGCCAGTCGACTCACAGCTGAATGCCAGTCGTCGAGATGATGACATGAGGCAGAACCTTTATGCAATGATGAGTGATTGGTTCACTCAATTCCTACGAAATAATCTGGCTATTCCACAACCTCCTCCCCCGAATAACCCACTTCCGACCCCTGTGGCTCCTCTTGAGGCCGACCCTGTGAGGTCGAGTAAACCCCCGGTCGATAAAATTAGAAAATATGGGGCTAAAGAGTTCCGGGCTACATTTGATGACGATGCTGAGCGGGCTGAGTTTTGGCTCGATAATGTAATCCGTGTGTTTGACGAGTTGTCGTGTACGCCTGAAGAGTGCTTAAAGTGTGCCGTATCTCTGCTGCGTGATTTCGCCTACTATTGGTGGAACACATTGGTTTCGGTGGTGCCGAGAGAGCGAGTTAGTTGGGAGTTTTTCCAAGTTGAGTTCCGCAAGAAATATATCAGCCAAAGATTTATCGATCAGAAGCGGAAGGAATTCCTCGAACTTAAACAAGGCAGAATGTCGGTGACCGAATATGAGAGGGAATTCGTACAACTTAGCCGATATGCTCGCGAGTGTATATCATCCGAAGCTATTATGTGTAAACGCTTCGAGGACGGGTTAAATGAAGACATCAAACTGCTAGTTGGCATTCTGGAAATTCAAGAGTTCATTGTTCTTGTCGAGCGAGCCTGCAAGGCCGAAGAGCTTCGAAATGAAAAGAGAAAAGCTGATAGCGGAGCCAGAGAGTTCCGTAAGAGATCTTCTGGGAGGTCTATTCAAAAATCCTCAAAGAAGTTCCGAAGTGAGTCTGACAGACCATCTGCTACTTCGAGTTTTTCTAGGCGAGACCGTGATCGACCCCCTATGAGTTCACGTGCTACTTCTACGGCTAGTGTTGGGAACGACCGTCGAGACAGAGCCGAGTGCAAGTATTGTGGAAAATGGCATTCGGGGAGCTACAGATTTCATGATCGCTCTTGTTATAAATGCGGGTCGGCTGATCACTTTATAAGAGATTGCCCCAGATGGTCCGAGCAAAATATGAACCCGAGTGGAAAACCGAATACTACTTCAGCTCGAGGGAGGCCACCTAGAAATTCGGGGAATGCTAGCGATGGCCAGAGAAGGTTTAAAGATGCTACGACAAGATCCGAGGCTCATGCTCCTGCTAGGGCTTACGCAATTCGCGCACGAGAGGATGCCTCTTCGCCCGATGTTATCACCGATACTTTTACTCTCTTTGATACTGATGTAATTGCTTTGATTGACCGCGGTTCAACTCATTCATATGTATGTGAAACTTTGGCATCCAGTAAGACTCTCCCTATTGAGTCTACTGAGTTTGTGGTTTGAGTGTCCAATCCCTTGGGTCGTTGTGTTTTAGTTGATAGAGTGTGTAAGAAATGTCCCCTTAAGATTCGGGATTCCTGTTTTCCGGCCGATTTGATGCTTTTGTCATTCGACGAATTCGACGTTATTCTCGGAATGGATTGGTTGACTGTGCACGATGCGGTAGTGAATTGTAAACGAAAGACTATTGATTTACGATGTACGACTAATGAGATAATTCGGATTGAGTCTACAGATTTAAACGGGCTACCGGCAGTAATATCTTCTATGTTGGCTCAGAAATTTATGAAAAAGGGTTGCGAGGCTTATCTTGCCTATGTTTTAGATAGCAAAATATCCGAACTAAAGCTTGAGACTGTTCCTGTGGTTTGTGAGTATCCGGACGTGTTTCCCGAAGAATTACCGGGATTACCGCCTGTTAGAGAGGTTGAGTTCGGCATTGAGCTAGTTCCGGGTACAACTCCGATTTCAATTGCTCCATATCGTATGGCTCCGACGGAGTTGAAAGAGTTGAAATCCCAGTTGCAAGAGTTGACCGATAGAGGTTTCGCAAGACCGAGCTTTTCTCCCTGGGGTGCACCCGTCTTGTTCGTGAAAAAGAAGGACGGGACTTTGAGAATGTGTATTGACTATCGGTAGCTGAACAAGGTGACTATAAAGAATAAGTATCCGTTGCCTCGTATCGACGACTTATTCGATCAGTTAAAGGGAGCCTCAGTGTTTTCAAAGATCGATTTACGATCCGGCTACTATCAGTTGCGAGTTCGAGACTCAGACGTGCCCAAGACCGCTTTCAGAACGAGGTACGGACACTATGAATTTTTAGTGATGCCGTTTGGGCTGACTAATGCCCCCGCTGTTTTCATGGATCTGATGAATCGAGTGTTTAAGCCGTACCTAGATCGATTTGTGGTCGTGTTTATCGATGACATCTTGGTTTATTCTCGCGATGAGATTGAGCATGCCGAGCATTTAACACTTGTGCTACAGGTTTTGCGCGATAACCAGTTGTATGCGAAATTTAGCAAGTGTGAGTTCTGGTTGCGCGAGGTTGGCTTTCTGGGACACATTGTATCTGCCGCGGGTATCCAAGTTGATCCGAATAAAATCTCTGCTATCCTCGATTGGAAGCCTCCTAAAAATGTCTCGAAAGTCCGAAGCTTTTTAGGACTTGCCGGGTACTACCGATGGTTTGTGAAAGACTTTTCGATGATCTCAACCCCATTGACGAAGCTACTGCAGAAAGATGTTAAATTCGAATTGTCCGAGAAGTGCCAAAAGAGTTTCGACCAATTGAAAGCCCTATTGACGGAAGCTCCAGTATTGGTTCAGCCTGAATCCGGTAAAGAGTTTGTGGTTTATAGTGACACGTCTTTGAACGGCTTGGGGTGTGTTTTGATGCAAGAGGGCAGAGTCGTTGCGTATGCTTCGAGACAGTTAAATCCTCATGAGAAAAACTATTCGACTCACGATCTCGAATTAGCTGCTATTGTTTTTGCTTTGAAGATTTGGCGTCACTACCTTTTTGGTGAGAAATGTCATATCTTCTCCGACCATAAAAGCCTCAAATACTTGATGACGCAAAGAGACTTGAATCTGAGACAGAGACGTTGGCTTGAATTGCGAAAGGACTATGAACTTGTTATCAACTATCACCCGGGGAAAGCGAATGTAGTTGCTGATGCTCTTAGCCGAAAATCATTGCTAGCTCTACGAGCAATGAATGTGCATTTATCGGTAGCTAATGATGGCGTGATGATAGCGGAATTAAAAGCAAAACCGGTGTTTCTACGACAAATCTGTGAGGCTCAAAAAGCAGATGATGATTTAATTGCCAAGCGAACTCAATGCAAGGTAAATGTGGATCCTGAGTTTCAAGTTGACGACCATGATTGTTTGAGGTTTCGAGGCCGAGTATGTATACCGAGAAGTTCGGAGTTGGTTTCGATGATTTTAGAGGAAGCCCACAATAGCCGAATGTCAGTTCATCCGGGAAGTACTAAAATGTACAATGATTTGAAACGTCAATATTGGTGGCATGGTATGAAACGAGACATCTCAAATTTTGTGTCAAAGTGTCTGATATGCCAACAAGTAAAAGCGGAACATCAGGTGCCATCGAGTTTGTTGCAACCGATTTTGATTCCCGAGTGGAAGTGGGATAGAGTCACGATGGATTTTGTATCTGGGCTACCGTTGACACCGAGCAAGAAGGATGCGATTTGGGTTGTCGTAGACCGATTAACTAAATCCGCTCACTTTATACCTGTGCATACGGATTACTCACTTGATAAGCTAGCGGAGTTGTATGTTTCTCAGATCGTCAGATTGCACGGGGTCCCTATCTCTATCGTGTCGGATAGAGACCCGAGATTTACATCGTGGTTTTGGAAGAAACTACAAGATTCTTTGGGTACTAAGCTACATTTTAGTACCGCGTTCCATCCTCAGACGGACGGTCAATCGGAACGAGTAATTCAGCTACTTGAGGATATGTTGAGATGTTGTGTCCTTGAGTTTAGTGGTTCGTGGGAACGGTATTTGCCTTTGATCGAATTCGCTTACAACAACAGTTTTCAATCGAGCATTAAGATGGCACCTTACGAGGCTTTGTACGGTCGCAAATGCCGTACACCGTTGTTTTGGACCGAGCTCAGTGAAAGTAAGATCTTTGGAGTCGATTTAATTAGAGATGCCGAGCAAAAAGTAAAAGTGATTCGTGATAGCCTTAAGGCAGCTTCAGATCGTCAAAAGTCTTACGCGGATTTAAAGCGGAAAGATATCGAGTACCAGGTCGGAGACAAAGTATTTCTTAAAGTGTCACCTTGGAAAAAAGTGTTCAGATTCGGCCGTAAGGGCAAATTGAGTCCGAGGTTCATTGGGCCATACGAAATATCTGAACGGATTGGACCGGTAGCATATCGATTGATTTTGCCTCCCGAACTTGAAAAGATTCACAACGTTTTTCATGTTTCGATGCTCCGACGATATAGATCCGACCCATCGCATGTGATTAATCCGTCTGACATTGAGATTCGATCTGATATGAGTTACGAGGAGGAACCAATTCGTATTTTGGCACACGAGGTTAAAGAGTTGCGAAATAAGAGGATTTCGTTAGTGAAAGTGTTATGGGTCAAACACGGGGTCGAAGAAGCTACTTGGGAGCTTGAGGATTCGATAAGAGAACGTTACCCAAACTTATTTTCCGGTAAGATTTTCGGGGACGAAAATTTCATTAGTGGGGGAGAGTTGTGACAGCCTTAAAACGACCCTAGTCGGAATGTGGTTTCAGGACCACAAACACCGAGGCATAAAATATATTTAATATTCATTTTGATGCCTATAATATGTGGTAATTCATGTGTGACATGTTTGGTGTGTCAATTTAGAGTTATAAATTTGAATTTTACCAAAAAGGACTTAGTAGTGAACTTTGGAAATGTGTTAGACAAATGTGTGAAGACTAATTAATAAATGCATGCAAAATAAGGGATTTGCATGTCAAATTGCCCACTTTTATGATAGTGGAAGGTAATGATGAAAGTTTGGCAATTTGTGAATTGTTATTTAGTCTAATATTAATAATAAAAGAAATTGTAATTAGTTGTCATAAAAATAAAAGATGATTTATAATAAAATAAAGGGTGAAAAGAACAATGTGCCTTTCATTTTTTTTCTTTATTGCCGTGAACCAAAAGAAGAAAAAGGGGGAAGAGAAACTAGGCATTTGGTCTTCTTCTTGCTTGATTAAGGTAAGTTTTTGGTTAATTCTTTGAGATTTGATGAAATTTTGGTAGATGGTTAGGTCTATGACTTAGCCCATGTGTAAATTTTGGTTCTTGGGGAGCATGGGGCATTCGGCTAAGATAGAAATGTTAGAAGGAGATTTCTATTCTTTATGTTCCATGAGTTGGAAGCTTCAATAGAAGTGATTGAAAGGAATGTGTGTGGTTACTTGCCGAAATTGGTATTAAGGTTAGTAGGTTGGTTTAATTCTTGTATTAGAAATCTATTTGAGCAATTAGATGGGTAATAAATTGGTTAAAAATGAAAGCTTTGAAGCCTTGAAATTTAGGAGTGTATTGAAGTGCCAAATGCCTTTGTAAATGAGGTTATTTGTATTTGGAAATAAGAGAAAGTGTAGCTAAGGTATTCGGCCATGACCTTGATGAGTTTAGGTTGTTGTTGATTGATGTTGTGTACCAAGGGATGAAAATATGTGAATCTAGATTAGTTAAAAATTTTGTTATGAGTGACTATCTTGAGCAAATTGCATGTGGTTAATGTGGTAAAGTATGAAATTTTGTTTAATTTTGGGATCCTATAATTAAATTATTCATATATGATTTTGTATTAGTTGAATGTGAAATTTGAATGAATTGGGTAGTAAGTGTGCAAATTCTTTGTTAGTTGATGTTGTAGCTTGAATGGATGTGAATTGTGTATGTATATATATGTTAAGGTTAATGACAACTCTAAATGGTGCCTTAGGAAATGCTATGTTTTAAGTATGTGCATAAGAACATTAAAGAGTGGATTTTGTATAAAAATCGGCTTGGTACAGCAGCAGTAACGTGTTTTGAAAAAATCACCATAAATTGTGCAAGTTGAATTAAAGGCTGAATAAACTGTGTAATTGAATCTAAATGAGTCTAGTTTCTTATAAAAGAAACCTTGCAAGTAAAGGAATTCCCGATAAAAAGATTTTTAGAGTAGAGTGAGACAGTGTCAGATTGACTTCGAAGTCCCCTGCTCTGTTTTTGGAAAATCGCTATAAATTGTATAAAAATTGTTATGAGACAAAATTTATATGCTTAGACTCCTTGATGAGTCTAGTTTCGAATAAAATAGGTGAGGACATATTTGGAACTCTGTACAAGGAGAAATTCGGTTCGTAGTATAGAGTGGTCAGTTTAATCAAGCAGTGAAATAGGGAAACTTTAAGAAAATTCTGGTATTGATTGACCAAACCAAAAATTATGAAAATTTTATGGATTAAAGATAAATGAGTCTATTTTCATGAAAAATTTATAGCACTACATTTGGAGTTTCGTAGCTCCATTTATGAGTGAATTATTGAATGCTGCTCAAAAAATCAGCTTGTTGTGACTTGTGATATGTATGTGAAATGCTCCAATGTGCATGTGTGTTTGCAATGAGAAGAATATGCATGTATGATTTGACTATGACTGAAAATGATTCATTGAGGTGCTTGAATAAGGATTAATAGAGTTAAATGTTTTATTTAGCTCAAGAGCATAGAGGGACGAGTTCGGATAAAGGGAAGGCTAAAGTGGTCGAATAGCCAACTCGTAATTCCTCGTGAAAGTTCAAGGTAAGTTTTGAGTAATCGAATTTGGTATTTAAGTTAAAATGCCATGACATACATGCTGATATTTGAACGATGTCCTATTGAGAAAGACACCTTATTTATGTTTGCTATATAGCCGAATGGCTCATAGAGAAAAAGAACCGAAATGAGATTTGAAATGCATTGCTCATGTATGTTTGATTTTTGGACCGAAAGTCTAGAAAAGAAGAGTATACGTGTATAAGTTTGAATTATATGTACATTTATGATATAAAGTCGAGAAGCATGTTATATGTTGTATGCACATGAATTGATTGAATTGCAAGTGAAATCTTGCTATGTGAAACTTGGCTACATGCGAATATATATATGTATTAGAAATTGTGATGCGAATCCGGGTTAAGACCCAAAGGCTATATGCAGAGATGATGTCCGGGTTAAGACCCGAAGGCTATATGCGGAGATTATATCCGGGAAAAGACCCGATGGCTATGTATAGAGTTTACCCGAGCTAAAGATCTCGATGATGATGAGAATAAAGCCTAAGACTAATGGTTTTCAAGGTAACGATCGCTAATGAATTGCGCTGAAAGTGTTAAGTTATACAGGTATGTACCCTTGGCTTATATGCAAGCTGGATTTTGGACCGAATACTAAGGTCATTATGTGATTTCATATGTGTTCATGAAATGAGATTATTAACATGATCAAAGTACAATTGGCCTATGTGAAATGTTATGTGAATTTTTGTGACATGTATATGTTTACGTGAACTTACTATGAGTGAAAGCTATCCATTTCCGTATGTGACGTGAATGTATATATTTGGAAAAAGGGTGACTTACCCAAAGGAAGAGGGAAACTAAGATACGAATAACTATGTTAGAATTTAATGCTTTATCTGTGACATTGCTTAAAACTTACTAAGCATTGTAATGCTTACTCCGTTTCCCTTGTTTCTTCTGTTTTATAGATCTCATTTTGGAAGCTACGAACTCGGGGATTGAAGCCTTAATCACCTACACTATCACTGTTATTTTGGTACTTTTGATGGTTATTTTGGGTCAATGGCATGTATAGGCTAATCTCCTTTTGTTGATTCAAACTACATTTTGAGTTGTAACTATTCTAGCCATGCGAAAATGGCTTGCTTAGTCTTTGTGTTGAATATATGTGTGGATGATACTTGTATGGTTTAATGTTGTGGCATGCTATTTAGTTAGTACCCCATATGCAAAGAGTTGCTAATAGGGAGTTCGGTCAATGAAAGGTTTAATTCGGCCAAGTTGTTAGTAGCCACATGGTAGAAATATACTAGCTTGATATGTTTACGAAACTCTTTTAATGAGATATGACGTACCGTCCGAACTAAATTGCAAGTGTTATACATTCGCGTTTTGAACTAAATAAATCTATGTCTAGTATGTAACTATGAACCTCGGTAGGCTGTATTTAGATTTGTAATACCTTATACCCTATTCCGGCGACGGATAGGGGTGTAGGGTGTTACAAGGGGTGTTATCACAGGCTGCAAAAGAGGGTTAGAATCGAGATTGAATTGAAAAATCATCTAGCTAGAAAAATCTCTATCACTGGAACATATTTCTTGAGATAATTCTTAAGATAACATCAATTCTGCCTAGAAGTATGCAAAAACTATTTGAACTATTATAGATTACAACTAAATACATACGTTTTTTTTTAAGAACAATTCAAATACAATAAATTGGATAAAATTTTACATTCTTGAAAAGAAAATAAAGCTAGATGAAAATATCAACTTAAATCTCGACAAAAATAGAGGTCAAAATAATTGAATGGAATTCAACAAAAAATGGGTAAAAGGTTAATATTAGAGGTAAGTCAAAGAAAAGGTTGTTAGGCTCAATGGGGCTCACTAGGGGTTAATTTATAGAGGTAGGCTTTTGTGGAGTAATGGGTTAAATCCTAGGTGCCTTTATAATCTCAGTATATCAAATCAATGATGTGGTCTCGACATGTACAATCAAAGCAAGTTCTAGAATAACAAATCAGTGTTGACTCACTCAAAGTAATAATAAAAGTGAGCACGAAAGAATGTATGCTCAAAAAGCTCAAAAATCTCACCAGGATTATGGCTTTTGATGTCAATTCTGCGAATTTCAAATCTCAAGATAACACTTAGAATTAGGGAAAAAAACTTATGCAAAAATTGGAGTTCCCAAAAATTTCAACTTATCATGCTTGATTCCCTAATGTTTTAGAGTTTGAATAATCAAAGTACAAGTACCTATGTCTTAATTCTCACATATTAATAAAAATCATAAATCAATTAGAATTTATCCCTAATAGGAGACTGAAGATGGTGCAAAGAGTGAAAGTAAGAAAGTTCAGGGATTTCAAAGAGAGTGTAAAGATTAAAAATAGATTCCCCCCCACACCTAAGATGTACATTGCCCTCAATGTACAAAGATAGCATTAGTAGCAATAAAAACATAAGATCATATGATAGGGAGAGGTATGAAACTCCCTGCTTTGGATGGATTAGTAAGACGGAGATTGGAAGAGTTGGTAGTTGTGGCAAGGTGTTCCCTTTTTCATAGAGATTTGAGCTGTAAAGCTCATTTGAAACTGCGAAAGTATTTATTAGTCGTGGGAAATTTGGATTAAGAGAGATTACTCATTAGGGATTAGCCGATATGAAAAATAAAAAAAGAAATAAAAGGAAAATAATAAACTAAGTTCTAAAATTACTAATATTCAAATAATGAAAAAGATAAAATAAAGTAAAAATAAAAAGAAAAAGAAAAATAAAGTTAGAAGAAAGGAAAAGGTAAAAATAGGGATCAGAGTTAAAATAAAAATAAAAATGAAAAAAAAACAATAAAATTAGGAGGAATAAAAGTCTCTAATCCTCAGATGGATCACGCGGCGGCGGCGTGATGCGGAGGTGCTGGTATATCTACTCTAAGGTGGCATCGATATAATCGAGGCGCCAGAAGCATTGTTGCTCGAACTGTGAGAAGCACTTAGATAGGTCAGTATAGGAGGCTGCCGCGCGAGATGGGTGGTGAGGTAGTGGTGGCGCTGCTGGTGCATCCTCTTTCGATGGTGTTGGTGGGACATCATCAGTAATGTCCTTTGGGTCCTCGCCCTCCTGAATGAGGTGGAACTGTAAGGGGGTGCCTCCTAGCCTCCGATCGATCATCCTTATATGTAACATAGTCGCGATGCCTTAGGGAGACATCTGACTAATCAGGGTGTAGGAGGATGTCTGGGTTGAAGTGTTGAGGAGCCCAAAGTACCGAGCCAGACGTGTGATGTAGGGCCCCATGGATAAGACGCCTCTGCGGTGCCTCTCTGTCTAGTGTTGCATGGCATGCGTGATGAAGTATGCTAAATCGATGACGTGTCCGTTCGCCATGCACCACAGGAAGTAGACGTCGTGAGTGTTGACGACGCCTGTGCTCTCTCGTCTACCTGTAAGAGTGTAAGCAAGAAGAGCATGAATATACCTCAGAGATGGAACGAGGGCGGTCGCCTTGCTGACGCTGGGGTTATAGACTTAACGACCTGGGGCGATCTCATGCCAGAAGTCGACAGGCCGTATATGGATGCGACGAGAAAGGTTAGCGAAGTCCTTGTCTGCCATAAATTGCTCTGTGTAGAGCTCGAGTTCTGAGCCAAACTTTGGCACGCTGAGGTGTCGCACGAGTCCTCCCAAACGGAACTGGACCGTCCCTGGATCATCGAATCTGGTCATCACAGTCTGTAGATGGAATATGGAGCAGAACTCGAGGGTGAGTTCCAAGTAGGTGGGCTCGATAATCTGGAAGAACTGCTCCCAAGGCTCGGTCATCAATAGGGCCCAGACATTGTCCACTAGATGTATCTGCTCGAGGTCACCACAATCTATGCAGTGGCCTGTGGATATAGGACGGGCTCGAAGTAGTTGATAATGCTCCTCCTGAGAGGATTGGAAATATGTGATGAACGGGTGTCGAGCCTCGGAGGTGGCCTCGCTGAAGAACTCCCTGGCCCATTACGTTTCTTAGAGATGGAGACTGCAGTCTTCCTACCACGTGATGATGACATGGTATCTGAAATAAAATAACAAGTATTAGTTCTAAAGAGTAAAATAGATAGATAATAATTAAAATGTTCCTAAGAAAACATAAAATAAAGGTTAACCTAAATAGTAGAAATTAATCATTTTGAAATTTGTAACAAAACTAAGAAATATGAGTATGTATTTATACAAAATATATGAGAAAAATGGCATGCAAATATGAATTTAAGTGGCATACAATAAATGAGTTTAAATGGCATGCAATCCTAATATATTCTCTACTATTCTAGATTATTCATCCTAATATAACTAATTCCATGCTTAAATTAACACTTAGAATAAAGTAAAATTTAACTAAATAGAAAAAAATGAAATATAACTCAAAATAAATGAGAAAAATGAGAAAATAGAACCGAATATAGGTTGCACGGTCGTAGGTTGGGTATACACGGGCGTGGGTCGGCTGATTTTGAAGGTGGTGGTGTTTTTTGGGTGTGTGGCGGCGCTTATGGTGGTTGAGGGAAGATTTGAGGGTTTTGGGTAAGGAAGGAAATGAATAATGGCCCCTATCTATAGTTTTTGGGTCACGCGGGCGTGTCACACGCCCGTGTGAGTCGTGTTTTGCCCGTGTCTTTCAAAATTCAGGGGTTTTGGTGTACCTGGTTCGAAGTACACGCCCGTGGGAATGTTTTACATGGCCATGGGAGATTGGTTCTTCGTTACTCACACGGTCGTGTGATGGTATACACGGTCATGTGCGATCGTGTTCGTGTTTCACATGGTCGTGTGATATGTTCCACGGCCGTGTGAAATTTGACAGCGTCTTCCACGGGTTGGGGGCACGGGTGTGGGGCTTTGTGCAAGCTCATGTTGATACTGCAGGGTTGCCACGACCATGTCGCACGGTCGTGGGGTGTTGTTGGTAGCCCGTGTTAAAGTCGAAAGGTCGCCACGGCCATGTCGCACGGCCGTGGCTATTTATCGGTGGCCCGTGTTTTGGGAAAATTTGTGCTCTGTTTATACACAGCCTGGGTACACGACCATGTCTCTGTTGGAAGTGTTCACACGGCCTAGGGCACGCCCATGGGACTGGCCGTGTGGTCCTAAATCTCTGCATTAAAAAGGGTTAGTTGATGCATGAAAAATGCTAAAATCAAAATAGACGAAAATTTACTAAGTTAGTGCTCGGGTTGCCTATCGAGAAGCACTTGTTTAGAGTCTAAGCTCGAATCTTTCTGGATGTATCATGAAGGGATTTTGTGCAGCTGAAGCTCCTCCCTTTTATCTTTAAAATTCTCACCTTTATAATGTTTAAGCCTATGGCCGTTTACCTTGAATGTACCGTGGTTGGGGTGAGTTTCCTCAATTGTGCCGTATGGAAAGACATTTTCAATAGTGAATGGACCTGACCACCTTGACTTGAGTTTTCCAAGAAAGTCTCAGTCTCGAATTGTAGTGTAGGACAAGATCACCTGTTTTAAACTGCTTAGGTTGTTTCAGTCATTTGTCATGGCGTTGCTTCATGGCTTCCTTATATAGTCGTGAGCTCTCATAGGTATTACATCGCCATTCATCTAGTTCATTTAACTGCATTAATCTTTTCTCACCTGCAAGCTTGAAATCAAGGTTTAAAAATTTAATAGCCCAGGATGCTTTATGTTCAAGTTCAAATGGCAGATGGAAACTTTTTCCGTAGACAAGCTTATAAGGAGATGTACCTATGGGTGTTTTAAAAGCCGTTCTGTAAGCCCATAAAGCATCATCTATTTTCCTTGACCAATCCTTTCTATTTGTTTCTATTGTTTTCTCTAAGATGCGTTTTAATTCCCTATTTGTCACTTCAACTTGGTCACTGGTTTGTAGGTGATAAGGGGTAGTTGTTCTATGGTGTACTCCATACCTTTTTAAGACTTTTTCAAACTGGGCATTGTAAAAATGTGTGCCCTTGTTACTAATAATTATCCTAGGTGTTCCAAATCGAGAGAATAGTCTCTTCAAAAATCGTACTACCATTCTAGCATCATTAGTAAGTAAGGATTGGGCTTTGACCCATTTTGACATATAATCTACTGCTACTAGGACGTAGTTATTCCCAAACGAAGAAGGGAATGGACCCATGAAATCAATACCCCATACATCAAATATTTCGTATGAAAGCATATAGTTCTGAGGCATTTCATTATGTTGAGAAATATTACTTGTTCGCTGACATTTGTCACAAGAGGTCACATACCTGTTGGCATCCCTGAAAAGTGTAGGCCAGTAAAAGCCTGATTTGAATACCTTATGAGCGGTTCTAACTCCACTGTGATGTCCTCCTGTGGGTTCTGAATGGCAGTGATTTAAATTTTGGTATGCTTCTATTTCAGTAACGTATCTTCGAATAACCTAATATGCACAAATTCGAAAAAGAAAAGGATCTTCCCAAAAGTAGTTTTTCACATCAGTGAAGAATCGCTTCTTTTGCTGATGGGTCAACCCTTTTGGGGTTATGTTAGCTGCTAAATAAATTGCAAAATCAGCAAACCAAGAAACTATTGCGTCTGCTAAGGATAGGAGTTGTTCTTCAGGAAACAAGTCATTCATTTTGTCGAGGTACTTGGGTTGCGTGTTTTCTAATCTTGAAAGGTGATCTTCTGCCAGGTTTTCAGCTCCCTTCTTGTCCTTTATTTCTAAATCGAACTCCAGTAACAATAGAATCCATCTTATTAATCGAGGTTTTGCATTAGTTTTAGTTAAAAGGTAACGAAGAGCACAAGGGTCAGTAAAAACAATGACTTTTGACAAAATCAAATAAGATTTGAATTTATCAAATGTGAAAATAACAGTGTAACGCCCTAATTTTTGGGTTTTCTTAGATTTATCATTGTCTATTAAAAATGTTTAAATGTTGGTAATTAGGTGTGTGATACATGTTTGGGATGTGTTAATGGGCCTATGGAAGGCCCATGAGTTGGTTGGAAGCTTGGCAAAATTTTGAATTTTTGCCTTAGGGAAATAGGGGATCAGTGGGAATAAGTGTTTTAAGAAATTGTGTGCGAAATGTAGCACAAATGAATCAGTGGTAAAGTGGCAAGGGAGACGCCACTAGGTTCCTTAAAAGGTGGCGCCTAAATGAGCCTAGAGGTCAAGGGTTCAAGCGCCAGAGGTTGCAAGGTAGTGTTTTATTTTTTGAGCTTGAGTAGGTAAGAGTTTGAAGCCGAATTGAACTCTGCTTGGAAGGGATTTGAATCGGTCAAAGAGTAAATCATGGAGGAGGTTGAGGAGCAAATCAGGGAGGTTTTGAATTTCAAATTGATGGCCGGCCAAGGGACTCTTGAGGGAAGGCAAATTCGGCAATGTGCCTAGGTAGCATTTTCGGCAAATAGGTGTTGATGTGTGCCGAATTCTTCTTTTAGTTTTTATGATTTGGTGCCGATTTTCCTTAGGTAAGTAAAGCTCCCCTTTCTTTGTCTATTTCTCTAGTGTGCTAGGTACCTTTCTTATTTTGCCATTTTGGTTCTCTCATCAAACTATTAGCCGAACCCTTAACCCACTCTTGAGCCGAATCTTCATTCAACTAAACACCTCCCTTGTTCTCTCTTCAACTCTCATCTTCTTTTCATCTTGCCTTCTCAAAACCGAAACCTATCTTGCTGCCTCCTTCTTGGCCGAATCGAATAAGTTTTCTCCTACCCCTTCTCTTCAAGGCCTAAACCGAGTGCTCATTTGATTAAAATTCCTATAGCCGAATATTTTCTACAAACCGAAACCACATCTCCTTGTTACCTATTGATCAAAATCTTCTTATCTTTCTTCTTCTTCTTATTCTCCTTCTTCTTGATTCTTTAGCCAGCCGAACCTTATTCTTCTATCTCTTCTAGTTGTCGATTATCCCACCTGCTTTGTTGATTAAAACAACTAGAGCCCATATCACTTCCTCAAAACCCGAAAGCACCTCTTTCTAACCCTTCTAAAGCCGAATACCTTTAAAGATATTCTTGTGGTGCTAGCGTTAGATCTGTGGTGGTTTTAGAGTAGACCGGAGATAGTAAAAGCGTGGAAGTGATACTCTGCAAGTGGTGGTATTGGTAAGTGATCTATTCACTACGTATTTTCGTCTATTAAATATCTTAAAGGGGAGACCGAAACCTATAGAGGGCATGTCGACATTTTTGTAAGATTCTAATATTATGGGTTGTTTCTTTTGCGCATGGAATAGCAAGAGGAGGTTATCAAGCGAGGAGTTTTGAAAGATAACGAGATTTAGTCTTTGATCGGCAATAAGGGGTAAGATTTCAATGTTCAGGCATGTTGGCCGATTATGATTTGTGGGAGAAGATCTTATATGTGGCCGAATCTTAGACTAACATTTAGTGGTTGATTGTAGGATTTCATTCGTGGGTTCTCCAGCGATTCCGACAGTTAACAGGTGTGTAACGTATCCCCATCATAGACTAGGATGGCTAAAAGCCGAAGAAAATCGAAACTGTGCTAGGTGACCGATCAAAAGTGACCGAAAAGTCAGTCTTGGAAGGAAATAAGAGTAACCGATTACTCTGTTGTGGTCACATTAGGAATTGGCGTTGGCGAAATTGTAGAAGGTGCATTTCGAGCGTTTGGGTAAGTTGGGCTTCAATGGGCCAAGGCAGGCCCAATGGGCTTCCGAGCCCAAATTTGAATATGTTCATAAAGGACTTTCTGGTAAACTCGAATAGTAAAAAACTTGGTAAAGTTGGTAACTAAAACCTAAAATTTGGCTTATCGGACTTATCGACGGTATTGGACATAGTAAGGCCCATTAGGGGTTTTAGGCTAAAAAGGGCAAAATTGGAAATTTGGCTTAAGTAGACTTCCGAGGCTATTTAGGGACTGTTAGTCTATTAGACTGGCATAAAATCATTGGAAATAGGGAAAAGGACTAAAATACCCTTAAATATGAAAAATTACCAAAATACCCCTAGGTGTAAAAAGACTATTATACCCCTAGGATCAATTCTGCATGAAATGTATGATGTTATGTATCTACACGAATTAATTATTAATATGTATATATCCGATGCATAAGATGCTATATATTGCATGCTAGTATGATTGTATGTTGCATGGGGTATGGGTTATGATGGAGGAAGCGTTCTGGCAGCCTCGCTGCAATCTGGTGGCCTCGCCACATATTTTCTGGCAGCCTCGCTGCAATCTGGTGGCCTCGCCACAATATTTATATCTGGTGACCTCGTCACAATATCTGGCAGCCTCGCTGCAAATATATCTGGCAGCCTCGCTGCAAATGTTATCTGGCAGTCTTACTGCAAATTATATCTGGCAGCCTCGCTGCAAATATCTGTGGCGTGTAGCGGTTGGGTGGGTCGAGTAGTCTCCCCACATGGTGTAAGGCTGGTACGGGGGTGTTAAGGATGGATCTGGGTTGGGTTTTTGTTTGCATAATGTTTATATCTGATCTGTTTCTGTTATGGGCCTTTGAGCTTAACCTGATTCCTGTAATGGGCCAAGGCCCAATTAACTCTGTTTCTGAGGCTTGATCTGTTTTGGCCTATGGTTGAGATAATGTTGCACACTGAGTTGTCAAGCTCACCCTCCTTTTTAATTAATCCCTGCAGGTAACCCTCAACCATAGTGGGCTTGGAGCTGCGAGAGATTCGGAGTGGCCACAGTATCTGCAGAACTGGTTTTCATTTTGTTTAAAGTATTTTATTATTAAGTTATTTTTGGTTTTAAATTTGTAATAAGGTCGTTTTTTTAAATTTTCTTTATGGGTTTATTTTCTTTAATGTTTTAAATCCTGCTATATCGAATCTACTAGACGTAGGCTGCGCGGGTTTCAAAATCTCAACAATGTTTTCAAAACGCTTTAAGATTAACTATGGATAACTTTAAGGATAAAAATGAACTGGTTTTTCACAAACTCACTAATGTGATTCGAACCTCACCTAAGTCACAACAAGTTAAAAGGTTATAAGCGTAGTTTAGGATCATGTGACACACCAGATCTGGTCATAACGTCCAGACCGGGTTTGGGGTGTTACATTTAGTGGTATCAGAGCTAAGTTGCAACAACTCGGCTGTGGAACGGGTCTAAAAATGAAGGTTTTCAAACAATCAAAACAAATATTTTCGAAAAGTCATGTTTTTAACATTGCTTTCAAAATTACTTGGAATTAGTTTTGATAAACTTCTTTCGTACTTAAATGATTTATTTTCAAAGAATAAATTAAGTTTTCCTATGAAATCTTTTGAAAGAGTGGCACACCGAATCTCCGGCCCAAGCCTGTAAGTTTCCTGAACTTTTCTGATTATTTCTGAAAACTCTGATTGTATGCCTGACTGAAGACTCTATTATGATACTTTAGTTAGGGTGTTACTGAAATTGTAGAGACTCTGATAGGTAGACTGAGACTGTAGCTTGGCTACCGCGAAAGAAGATAAACTCTGCAACTCTACTTATTCATAAGACAACTGTAATAAACATTGAAATATTAATCTGACTCATAAAACTTCTAAAACAGAACATACGAAATGAGTACGCGAGCAGCTCGTGGTAGGGGCCGTGGACATGGCCGAGGTAGTGCCCGAGCTGAATCTTCTTCTTCGAGCCATGCACCAGCAGCTGAGATACCAGTATCACCAGCAACAGAGGTGGAATCTCATGATAGGGGTGTAGGGGATGATGCCCTATCACAAGCGATGCTTCGAGTTTTGGAAAGGGTTGCTGGGGCGAGTACTGGTAATGGATTTCGTGGGGCGATATCTGAGCGACTCCGAGCTAATGGAGCAGAATTCTTCAAGGGTGTGTCTGGGGTAGCCCCAAACGTGGCCGAGTATTGGTTGGAGGCCACAGAGCGAATTATGGACGATCTGGACTGTTCTGTGGAGCAGAAGCTGAAGGGAGCTGTATCGCTGCTTAGAGATGAGGCGTATCAGTGGTGGCTGACTGTAAGAGATGGAACGGCAGCTGGTGAGGTAACATGGGAGCCGTTTAAGACAGCCTTTAAAGGAAAATACGTTGGAGCTAGCTATGTGGACGCGCGTCGGAAGGAATTTTTGAATTTGGTTCAGGGAGGTAAAACAGTATCTGAGTACGAGGCTGAGTTCTTGAGGCTGAGTCGATATGCTTCTGGGATAGTTGCCACTGAATACGAGCGTAGTGTGCGCTTTGAGGACGGTTTGAGGGATGAGCTAAGGGTGCTGATTGCTCCGCAGAGGGAGCGTAATTTTGCTGCTCTAGTTGAGAAAGCTAAGATAGCTGAGGAAGTAAAGCGTACTGAGAGGCAGAACCGCGAGAAGGATCGGAACCGCTTCCGGAGGGATTCTGGATCATCTGGTGGGAAAAATAGGGATGTTAAAAGAGCAAGGATGGCAGAACCAGTACGGGCGGTGCCAATGAATGCTGTCAGACCTCAGAGTTGCAGGAGTTGTGGTAGGATCCATACGGGCGAGTGTCGGAAACGTACTGGAGCCTGTTTTCGATGTGGGTCGATGGAGCATAGAATTAAGGATTGTCCACAGGAACCTGATCAGAATCAAGTTAGAGATCAGAGGGTTGCTCAGCCAGTGAGGGGTGGACCACCAGCTCCAAGAGGTCGTGGACAAGGCAGAGGTGGAAATGGAAATGGTCGAGGACGAGGGGCACCTGGTAGGGGTGCTAGTTTTGCTGAGGCTCGTCAGCCAGCGTTAGTCTATGCAGCTCGTCGTCGAGAGGAAGGTGATGCTCCTGATGTCATAACCGGTACGTTCTTGATTTCTTGTATACCATTCACTGCGTTAATAGATATTGGATCTACCCACTCGTATGTTGCATGTGCCATATCTGGGTCGTTGGGAGTGCGTTCTGAGGAGACAGTGAGTGGGGTAACGGTACTAAGTCCTTTGGGTCACTCGGTTAGGGTAGACAAATTGTATAGAGACGTGCCTATAGAGACTCAAGGAAGGATCTTTTCTGGAGATTTGATGGAGCTACCCTTCGGAGAATTCGATCTCATCTTAGGAATGGATTGGCTTGTAAAGCATAGGGCTACTTTGGATTGTGCTGCAAAGCAGATGAGCTTAAAAACTGCAGAGGATGAGGAAGTTATGGTGATTGGTGAACGGAGAGACTATCTGTCCAATGTGGTATCAGCATTAAGAGCTGAGAAATGGATTCGCAAAGGATGTGAGGCTTTTATGGCATTTATAAGTCAAGCTGAATCTGAGGAACTAATGGTGGATCAAGTTAGAACCGTTAAGGACTTTCAGGATGTATTCCCAGAAGAGCTTCCAGGTTTGCCTCCGAATCGAGAGGTCGAGTTTGGAATTGATTTGTTGCCTGGTACGGCACCGGTGTCCATTGCACCCTATAGGATGGCACCAAAGGAGTTGGTGGAGTTGAAAGCGCAGATTCAAGAACTGTTGGATAGAGGTTTTATTAGGCCAAGTGTATCTCCGTGGGGAGCACCAGTGTTGTTTGTTAAGAAGAAAGATGGGTCAATGCGAATGTGCATTGATTACCGGTAGTTGAACAAGCTGACAATTAAGAATAAGTACCCGTTGCCAAGAATCGATGATCTGTTCGACCAGCTTAGAGGAGCTTCAGTATTTTCCAAGATTGACCTTCGATCTGGGTATCATCAATTAAGGGTGAAAGAGGTGGATATTCACAAGACGGCATTCAGAACTCGTTATGGTCACTATGAGTTCTTGGTTATGCCATTTGGGCTGACCAATGCACCTGCAGCTTTCATGGACCTGATGAATCGAGTGTTTCAGCCATACTTGGATCGATTCGTGGTCGTCTTTATCGATGATATTTTGGTCTATTCTGAATCTGAGGAGAAACATGATGAACATCTTCGTATTGTGCTGCAAGTGTTAAGGGAAAAGGAGCTTTATGCGAAATTTAGCAAGTGTGAGTTCTGGTTGAGGGAGGTAACTTTCTTGGGGCATGTTGTGTCTGCTGAGGGGATTAAAGTGGACCCTCGAAAGATCGAAGCAATTCTGGAATGGAAACCACCGAGGTCTGTGGCCGAAATTCGAAGTTTTCTGGGTCTAGCTGGGTACTATAGAAGGTTTGTAGAAGGATTTTCTGTGATGGCAGCGCCGTTAACAAAGCTTATAAGGAAAGGCGTACCATTTGTCTGGACCCAGCAGCAA
Source organism: Gossypium stocksii (assembly GCA_020496765.1). Lineage (NCBI taxonomy): Eukaryota > Viridiplantae > Streptophyta > Magnoliopsida > Malvales > Malvaceae > Gossypium > Gossypium stocksii. The sequence continues at coordinate 30,914,833 of CM035624.1, forward strand.
CAAGAAGCTTTTGAGAAGCTTAAGAAGGTTTTGACCGAGGCACCTGTACTGATTCAACCAGAGTCTGGAAAAGATTTTACCGTGTATAGTGACGCATCGCATGTTGGGTTGGGCTGTGTGTTGATGCAAGACGGTAAGGTGGTTGCTTACGCATCGCGACAGCTTAAACCTCATGAAGTGAACTATCCTACCCATGATTTGGAGTTGGCGGCAGTAATCTTCGCACTTAAGATTTGGAGACATTATCTGTATGGAGAAAGGTGTATTATATACACAGATCATAAGAGTCTTAAGTACTTGTTGACTCAGAAGGAGCTGAACCTTAGGCAACGGAGATGGATCGAGTTGCTTAAGGATTATGATTGTGTGATTGAGTATCATCCAGGCAAAGCTAATGTGGTGGCTGATGCCCTAAGTCGTAGAACTGTATCTGACCTGAGAGCTATGTTTGCTCATTTGAGTCTGTATGACGATGGTAGCTTGTTCGCAGAATTGCAAGTAAGACCGACCTGGGTGGATGAGATTAAGGAAAAGCAGTTGAGGGATGAGTCTCTGGATGCTCGATTTCAGCAGGTTAAAGATGGGAATACTTCTGAGTTTGGACTTAACAGTGAAGGAGTTCTGTGTTTTCGCGGTAGAATCTGTGTTCCGAAGGATTTTCAGTTGAGGCAAGCAATTCTGAATGAAGCTCATAAAGGGTTGTGTGCTATGCACCCTGGAGGTAATAAGATGTATCATGACTTAAAGGAGTTGTATTGGTGGCCTGGACTGAAGCGAGAAGTAACAGAATTTGTGGGGAAATGTCTGACGTGTCAGCAGGTGAAAGCTGAGCACCAGTTACCTTCTGGACTTCTGCAACCAGTGAAGGTACCGCTCTGGAAGTGGGAAATGGTGACCATGGATTTCGTAAGTGGATTGCCCTTAACGCTATCAAAGAAGGACTCGATTTGGGTGATTGTAGACAGGTTGACTAAATCTGCTCATTTCATCCCGGTACGTACTGATTATTCGCTTCAGAAGTTAGCCAAGTTGTATGTGGCAGAGATTGTGCGACTGCATGGGGTGCCAGTGTCTATCATTTCTGATCGAGATCCTAGATTCACATCTCGATTCTGGCAAAAGTTGCATGAGGCGTTGGGAACGCGGCTGAACTTTAGCACGGCTTTTCATCCTCAGACTGATGGTCAGTCTGAGAGGGTTATTCAGATTCTAGAGGATATGTTGAGGGGTTGTGTTATCGATTTTCGAGGCAGTTGGGAGGATTATTTACCGTTGGCGGAGTTTGCATATAATAACAGCTATCAGGCTAGTATCCGTATGGCACCTTACGAAGCATTGTATGGGCGTAAGTGTCGTTCACCTAGTTGTTGGACCGAATTGGGCGAGCGGCAAGTTCTTGGACCTGAACTGGTAGCGGAGACTGAAGAGAAGATCAAGGTGATAAGGGACCGTTTGAAAGAGGCATCTGATCGACAGAAGTCTTATGCAGATCTGAAGCGTAAAGAGATTGAGTATTCAGTAGGTGATATGGTTTTTCTGAAAGTTTCGCCTTGGAAGAAGATATTGAGATTTGGTAAGAAAGGCAAGCTGAGTCCGAGGTTTATTGGGCCTTATCGGGTTCTTAAGCGAGTGGGCCCGGTGGCGTATCAGTTAGAATTACCGCCAGAGTTAAATAGAATTCATGATGTGTTTCACGTATCCATGCTAAGGCGATATCGTTCTGATCCTACCCATATTCTACCAGTTGCAGAAGTAGAAATACAACCTGATTTGACTTTCGAGGAGGAACCTGTGCAGATTCTGGATCGGGACATGAAGGTTTTAAGGAGAAAATCAGTTCCATTGGTGAAGGTTCTATGGCGTAATCATGGCAGAGAAGAAGCTACCTGGGAACCAGAGGAGGCTATGCGTCAGCAATATCCCCATTTGTTTGGATAAGGTAAATTTCGAGGACGAAATTTCTTTAAGGAGGGTAGAGTTGTAACGCCCTAATTTTTGGGTTTTCTTAGATTTATCATTGTCTATTAAAAATGTTTAAATGTTGGTAATTAGGTGTGTGATGCATGTTTGGGATGTGTTAATGGGCCTATGGAAGGCCCATGAATTGGTTGGAAGCTCGGCAAAATTTTAAATTTTTGCCTTAGGGAAATAGGGGATCAGTGGGAATAAGTGTTTTAAGAAATTGTGTGCGAAATATAGCACAAATGAATCAGTGGTAAAGTGGCAAGGGAGACGCCACTAGGTTCCTTAAAAGGTGGCGCCTAAATGAGCCTAGAGGTCAAGGGTTCAAGCGCCAGAGGTTGCAAGGTAGTGTTTTATTTTTTGAGCTTGAGTAGGTAAGAGTTTGAAGCCGAATTGAACTCTGCTTGGAAGGGATTTGAATCGGTCAAAGAGTAAATCATGGAGGAGGTTGAGGAGCAAATCAGGGAGGTTTTGAATTTCAAATTGATGGCCGGCCAAGGGACTCTTGAGGGAAGGCAAATTCGGCAATGTGCCTAGGTAGCATTTTCGGCAAATAGGTGTTGATGTGTGCCGAATTCTTCTTTTAGTTTTTATGATTTGGTGCCGATTTTCCTTAGGTAAGTAAAGCTCCCCTTTCTTTGTCTATTTCTCTAGTGTGCTAGGTACCTTTCTTATTTTGCCATTTTGGTTCTCTCATCAAACTATTAGCCGAACCCTTAACCCACTCTTGAGCCGAATCTTCATTCAACTAAACACCTCCCTTGTTCTCTCTTCAACTCTCATCTTCTTTTCATCTTGCCTTCTCAAAACCGAAACCTATCTTGCTGCCTCCTTCTTGGCCGAATCGAATAAGTTTTCTCCTACCCCTTCTCTTCAAGGCCTAAACCGAGTGCTCATTTGATTAAAATTCCCATAGCCGAATATTTTCTACAAACCGAAACCACATCTCCTTGTTACCTATTGATCAAAATCTTCTTATCTTTCTTCTTCTTCTTATTCTCCTTCTTCTTGATTCTTTAGCCAGCCGAACCTTATTCTTCTATCTCTTCTAGTTGTCGATTATCCCACCTGCTTTGTTGATTAAAACAACTAGAGCCCATATCACTTCCTCAAAACCCGAAAGCACCTCTTTCTAACCCTTCTAAAGCCGAATACCTTTAGAGATATTCTTGTGGTGCTAGCGTTAGATCTGTGGTGGTTTTAGAGTAGACCGGAGATAGTAAAAGCGTGGAAGTGATACTCTGCAAGTGGTGGTATTGGTAAGTGATCTATTCACTACGTATTTTCGTCTATTAAATATCTTAAAGGGGAGACCGAAACCTATAGAGGGCATGTCGACATTTTTGTAAGATTCTAATATTATGGGTTGTTTCTTTTGCGCATGGAATAGCAAGAGGAGGTTATCAAGCGAGGAGTTTTGAAAGATAACGAGATTTAGTCTTTGATCGGCAATAAGGGGTAAGATTTCAATGTTCAGGCATGTTGGCCGATTATGATTTGTGGGAGAAGATCTTATATATGGCCGAATCTTAAACTAACATTTAGTGGTTGATTGTAGGATTTCATTCGTGGGTTCTCCAGCGATTCCGACAGTTAACAGGTGTGTAACGTATCCCCATCATAGACTAGGATGGCTAAAAGCCGAAGAAAATCGAAACTGTGCTAGGTGACCGATCAAAAGTGACCGAAAAGTCAGTCTTGGAAGGAAATAAGAGTAACCGATTACTCTGTTGTGGTCACATTAGGAATTGGCGTTGGCGAAATTGTAGAAGGTGCATTTCGAGCGTTTGGGTAAGTTGGGCTTCAATGGGCCAAGGCAGGCCCAATGGGCTTCCGAGCCCAAATTTGAATATGTTCATAAAGGACTTTCTGGTAAACTCGAATAGTAAAAAACTTGGTAAAGTTGGTAACTAAAACCTAAAATTTGGCTTATCGGACTTATCGACGGTATTGGACATAGTAAGGCCCATTAGGGGTTTTAGGCTAAAAAGGGCAAAATTGGAAATTTGGCTTAAGTAGACTTCCGAGGCTATTTAGGGACTGTTAGTCTATTAGACTGGCATAAAATCATTGGAAATAGGGAAAAGGACTAAAATACCCTTAAATATGAAAAATTACCAAAATACCCCTAGGTGTAAAAAGACTATTATACCCCTAGGATCAATTCTGCATGAAATGTATGATGTTATGTATCTACATGAATTAATTATTAATATGTATATATCCGATGCATAAGATGCTATATATTGCGTGCTAGTATGATTGTATGTTGCATGGGGTATGGGTTATGATGGAGGAAGCGTTCTGGCAGCCTCGCTGCAATCTGGTGGCCTCGCCACATATTTTCTGGCAGCCTCGCTGCAATCTGGTGGCCTCGCCACAATATTTATATCTGGTGACCTCGTCACAATATCTGGCAGCCTCGCTGCAAATATATCTGGCAGCCTCGCTGCAAATGTTATCTGGCAGTCTTACTGCAAATTATATCTGGCAGCCTCGCTGCAAATATCTGTGGCGTGTAGCGGTTGGGTGGGTCGAGTAGTCTCCCCACATGGTGTAAGGCTGGTACGGGGGTGTTAAGGATGGATCTGGGTTGGGTTTTTGTTTGCATAATGTTTATATCTGATCTGTTTCTGTTATGGGCCTTTGAGCTTAACCTGATTCCTGTAATGGGCCAAGGCCCAATTAACTCTGTTTCTGAGGCTTGATCTGTTTTGGCCTATGGTTGAGATAATGTTGCACACTGAGTTGTCAAGCTCACCCTCCTTTTTAATTAATCCCTGCAGGTAACCCTTAACCATAGTGGGCTTGGAGCTGCGAGAGATTCGGAGTGGCCACAGTATCTGCAGAACTGGTTTTCATTTTGTTTAAAGTATTTTATTATTAAGTTATTTTTGGGTTTTAAATTTGTAATAAGGTCGTTTTTTTAAATTTTCTTTATGGGTTTATTTTCTTTAATGTTTTAAATCCTGCTATATCGAATCTACTAGACGTAGGCTGCGCGGGTTTCAAAATCTCAACAATGTTTTCAAAACGCTTTAAGATTAACTATGGATAACTTTAAGGATAAAAATGAACTGGTTTTTCACAAACTCACTAATGTGATTCGAACCTCACCTAAGTCACAAGAAGTTAAAAGGTTATAAGCGTAGTTTAGGATCATGTGACACACCAGATCTGGTCATAACGTCCAGACCGGGTTTGGGGTGTTACAAACAGCTAGCAAATCTTTTTCTGTGGTAGTATAATTTGCTTGAGCGGCTGTCAAAGTTCTGCTAGCATAATAAATCGGTTGAAAGTGCTTGTCTGTAATAACCCAATTTTGACCCTAATTAGAAAAGTGGTTTTGGAACCACAAAACCGAGTCAGAAAAATATTTAAATAATATTTTTCCGTGTTTAAATGTGAGAACTATGATGTGCTAAAGTTTCATGTTTAAATATTGAAATTTGAGCACTTAATTACTAAGAAAGGATTAAATTGCACTAAATAAATTATATTCATGTCATTATGAAATTTTCTAAATTGCCATGTTTCTTAAATATTGGGTTGCTAAATGGCAAATAATCCTTTTATTAAATTGATGCACGGTAGTGGGTATAAGTAGGTGTTATTATATGAATTTTATAATAATGATAATGTTATAAAATTCAAATTGTCTTATATTATAAAATACATAAAATTAAAAGAAGAAAGTGGGTGATAAAAACAAAGTTTTTGTCCATTGCTTTCCTTATTTTTCTTGCCGAAACTAGAAGAACAAAAATAAGGAAGAAAAGCCAAGGCATTCGGCTACTAATGTCTAATTAAGGTAAGTTTCATATGATTTCTTTTAAATTCTTGTGAATTTTAGTTGTTTGTAAAGCCCTTGACATAACCCGTGAATGAATTTGTGAGTTTATGGTGAAGTATGCTTTCGGCCATGAGTGGAAAAAGTTATAAATGTTTGAATTTGATGTTGGCAATTGTTGAGTGAATGTTAAATGGATTTTATGATGCTAAATTCATGAGATTATAAGTTGTAAGCTTAAATTATGAAATAAGTGCTTTATGTGGTTAAATTCCTTAAGAGGGGCATTCGGCAATGGTCTATTTTGGTACAAAGAGTTTGTGGTGGATGTTTTAAATATTATAAGTTAAAAATTAGAATTTGAAGCTTGATAAATTGTGTTAAGGATGATGGTGAAAGCTATGTGCATACGGTCAATGGGTTTATGTTCTAAATTTTAAAGTTTTGGTTTTGGATACTTTTGGTCTTGTAAGAAATATATATAGAATGGTTGGTGCTTTGATGTTTTAGATTAGTAAGGGTAGGAGGGTGAGGTAGACTTTGCTAAATTGATATGTATATGTGGTTTAGATGATAAGTGGTAATCGGCTAGTTTGTGCATGAGTGTAACTTTTGTTAAATGCTAGAAAAGTGAAGCTTAAATGTTAACATGTGTGCTTTTAGTTGCCGAAAGTAGACTTAAAATTTATTGAGAAATTCGTTATTAATTATAAGAAATGAATGTTGAATTGTTAGATGCATGTTTGCCGAATATTAGATTAAATGATGATTTGACTAAGTGTTTGAGTATTAAAATGTTGAAAAGAGAAGTTGCCGTATATGTGTTAATAAGAGAGGAAATTTTCTTTGTCGAATTAATCATGTCATTATTAAAATGAGCTATGAAACAATGAAATTAGGTATCAAATAAAAGAATTTAGTTTTGTGTGTGTGAATGGGCAAATGGTGAGCTTTGGTAGCTTTATGAAGTATACGGCCTTGGTACATTCATGAATTAATGCATGGAATTGGTGTTTTAAAATTCATAAATATGTTTCAAGGGCTTAATGATATTCGGATAATGTGGTTAAAGGATGAATTTTATGTTAAATATTTCTTGAAATTTGATTTAATTAGCAATGTGCTTAATGAAGGGGACTAGGTTAAAATTTTGTGTGTGTATATTTATATATATACATATTTGAATGCAAAACAACTTGGTTAAGAGATTTAACAAGTTAATTCGTTTAATTTAGCTCAAGAACAAAGGGAGCTGACTTCGGATAAAGGGAAAACAAAAATTGTAGAATAGTTGATCCGTAATCGTTCGTCGATAATAGAGGTAAGTTCATAAGTGTTTAAGCTTGATTCTTTTTATATGCCTAAAAGTTAAATTAATATGACAAAGAGAATGTAAATTTTATTTCGTTAATGTGCAGAATACGTATTGATTTAAGACTATAAGTCAAATGTGGCTTGGTACTAAGGTAATTAAATGTGAACTTCGATGGGGTAAATTTTAGTGATCGATGATATAAGTTATACTTATAAAATATATTCGAGTTTTAAACCTAGCAGGTATTGTGCCATTGTATTCGAATCAAATTGGTACTTAACAAGCAATATGCTCGAATGTTATTACGAGACTTTGGATCGATTGTGCTATTATGTGAGTTAATACACATGGAAAGGTTAAACATGAGCTAAAATTTTGTTAGCCCATAATAAAGTACGTATGTGTTTTATTATGCAATTAAATTATATAAAATGTGTTTGTATGACGGTTATATATCCGAATGAGAATGGAATTAATGCTATAAACTGAAGATAGCTAGTATATCTAAATTGAATTGGATATGAAAATATGATGTGATAAATGAACATTTTGATGAATGTACAATGTCATATGTATGATGAAAGGGGTATCACTTTTTTTGATTATTAGGAACCCAAGAGTAACCATGTTGGATATGACTTTATTATTAGTTATGTGTGGAAGTCGAATATGATTGAGATATGAGATTTGAATATAATACGATATGTCAAATGTGTGTTTTATACGAATGATGAAAACTTTTGTACAAATGTATATGTTCCGGCTATAAGTAAAGTTGAAGCATAAGTTAAGAAAATATTAAAGAATATGTGAAGTGATTATTGTAATGAGATATTCGGGCATTGGCCTATCAAGCTTTAAGCTGGTGAATAATATCAGGCTTTTAGCCTAGCAGGCGTAATGCCGGTGGTATGATATTCGGGCTTTTAGCTTAGCAGGCGTAATGCTGGTGATATGATATTTAGGCTTTGAGCCTAGTAGGCATAATGCCGGTGATATGATATTCTGGCTTTGAGCCTAGTAGGTGTAATGCCAGTGATATGATGTTCGGGCTTTGAGCCTAGTAGGCGTAATGCCAGTGATATGATATTCGGGCTCTGAGCCTAGCAGCCGTAACGCCGGTGAAATGATATCGGGCCTTGAGCCTAGCAGGCGTAATGCTGGTGAAGTAATTTTAGACTTAAAAAGTCTAGGAAGCTTTGAGCCTAGCAGGCGTAATGCTGGTGAAATTATATCAGGCCTTGAGCCTAGCAGGTGTAATGCCGGTGAAGTAATTTCAGACTTAAAAAGTCTAGCAGGCTTTAAGCCGGTGATAAAACTCGGGTCTTATACCCAGCAGGCCAAGTGCCGGTGAATTGGTAAAAGCATATGACTATGAGATCCTGTGTTAAAATGGCGAATTGAATTCGCATTAAGCATTAAGTTTTCTAGGTATGTGATACTTACCTATTTATATGAGAATGATTCTAATTGAATTATGGATTTGTTCGTTTGTGAACATTCGACTCATGTGATATTATTCATGGAAGTAAAATTGTATGTAAGTGGCTTTGAATAAAGAAGGAATGTTTTAAATGTGAAGTGATTATATATATGTGTATATATATATATATTCGGCCTTGAGGAATTATATACACTGGAAAATAAATCCGATTCATATGTGAGTTAGGTCGATGATATTAAATGATGATACGATGCCATAAATTAACTCTATTGAGTTGAATCAATGAATGACTTTGTGTTATATGGTGATATGATTATGTGATTCCAAATTTTAAGTATATGAGATGTTAATGGAAAAGTGCACATTGTAGTTAGGCCTATTCGGCCAAATGATATTACACTTAGTTCATGTATATCTATATTCGGCCATTGTGAAATTTAATATATGAAAGTATGCGTTATATGTGACTATGAACATTGAAATCATATGTGAATGTGGTACTCTGAATTAGCCATATTAAGTTGAATCAAAGAATTACATCGAGGCATTTAGACGTTGTGAGTATGTGACTTCGAGATTTGAAAAAATGATATGACATTGAAATGGATATAATGGTATTGATTTAGTAAGCAATAATTGTAAATGAGTAGATTTAACCTGGATAGCTTTGGGTTATAGTAGTGGTGTAACTTTGAAAATACACTAAAAACAGAGGGAGATGAGTTATAAGCTGAATAAAATATGTAATTAAATCCTAATGAATCTTGTTTCTTATAAAGGAAACCGTGAAAGCAAAATAATTGCCTATAATGAGATATTTGAAGTTGGGTGAGATGGGGTCAGAATGACTCTGAAATCCCCTGTTTTGTCTTGAGAAAATCATTAGAAATTGTACAAAAATATCCATGAGGTGTAATTTATATGATTAGAATCCTTAATGAGCCTATTTTCAAGAGAAATAGACAAGAACATTATCCAAGTCTTGAACTAAGAGATAATTGAACTTCAGTACAAAAGGGTCGGAATTGTCAGACAGTGAATCAGGGGTAACTTTGAGGATTAAACTGTATTAATTGGCCAAGTAAAAAATTCTGGAAATTTTATGGTAGAAAGGTACATGAGTCTAGTTTTAAGGAAAATTTATGGAACTTGATTTGGAGTTTTGTAGCTCCAGTTATAAATAATTTAGTGCATGTTGCTTAGGAAGATAGCTTGTAGTGAATTTGTGATTATGTTGTAAACTTGGGTAAACTTATTAATGAATTGTTTATTGTTTTCTTATGAACTTACTAAGCGTAAAGCTTATTCCCCCTTTCTTTCCCTTATTCCCTAGGTTGTCAGGTTAGCTCGGTTGGGGGCCGACAGAGATATTATCACACTGGCAAGTTTACGGCATCTACGTAAGTAAACCCAAGTGTTTTCGAATCTATGGCATGTATAGGATTGTAAAGTTGAATGGGTAATATTATGATTTTTGCTATAGGCACTGGCTTGTGGTTAAGGTTGTATGTATTCTTATAAATTGGCTTATGTCAGCTAATAATGTTATAGACCGATATAATTATTCTTATGCTTGTATGTTATTATTTCTTGTGATGTAGTGAATACCATAATTGTTTTGAAAGAAAATTTTTTTTGGCCCGATTTTAAATGATTGGTTGAGTTTAAGTCCGGTAGCACCTCGAACCCTGTTCCGGCGTTGAATACGGCCGAGGGGTGTTACATTGTCTCTTCGTTGTTCCAAAACTGCACCTACTGCAAAATCACTTGCATCGCACATTAGTTCAAAAGGTAGATTTCAATCAGGTGAAATCATGATCGGGGCATTGACTAACTTTTCTTTAAGAGCGTTAAAAGAATCTAAGCATTCTTGGTCAAAGTTGAAAAGCACATCTTTTTCTAGCAACATTGTTAAAGGCTTAGCTATTTTAGAAAAATCTTTAATAAATCTGCGATAAAAACCGGCATGTCCTAAAAAGCTTCTTATAGCCTTAACTGAATTAGGGGGAGGTAATTTTTCAATTGTTTCAATTTTTGCTTTACCTACCTCTATCCCTTTACTAGAAATTTTATGTCCTAATACAATACCCTCTTGAACCATAAAGTGGCATTTTTCCCAATTTAGCACTAAATTTGTCTCTTCACATCTCATCAAAACACGTTTTAGATTATCAAGACAAAGTTGGAAAGAATTATCGAAAACTGAAAAATCATCCATAAATACCTCCATGATGTCTTCCACAAATTCATTGAAGATAGCTAGCATGCATTGCTGAAAAGTTGCAGGAGCATTACATAAACCAAAAGGCATTCTACGATAAGCAAACGTACCGTATGGGCATGTGAATGTCGTTTTCTCTTGATCTTCTGGAGCTATCGGTATTTGGAGGTAACCAGAAAGGCCATCTAGGAAACAATAATACATGTAACCTGATAATCTTTCCAACATCTAATCAATAAAAGGTAAGGGAAAATGATCTTTTCGAGTGGCGTCATTTAGCTTCCTATAATCAATGCAAACTCTCCATCCAGTGACTGTTCTTGTAGGTATTACCTCTTTTTTGTCATTAGATACCACAATCATGCCTCCTTTTTAGGAACAACATGCACAGGACTTACCCAAGAGCTGTCAAAAATAGGATAAATAATGCCTGCATCTAGAAGTTTAATTACCTCGGCTTTTATGACTTCTTTCATGTTGGGATTCAATCGTCTCTGAGCTTGCACTGATGGTTTAAATTCATCTTCCATTAAAATTTTATGGGTGCAAAATGATGGATTAATTCCCTTAATATCTGTAATTTTCCAAGCTATAGCATGCTTGTGTTCCCTTAACACATGGAGTAGTTCCTCTTTTTCTGCAATGCTCAAATCTGATGCGATAATGACTGGTAGAGTTGAATCTTCCCCTAAAAAGGCATATTCTAGATGATCTGGTAGTTGCTTCAACTCTAATTTGGGGGGTTCATCAATGGAAGGTTTTTGTCTGAACTCATCATTCATCTTTATACTTTTATAACTTATATGTCTTTTGATGATTTCATTAGAATCTAACTCCTTTCTTACTTCCTCAATTTCAGTGGTAACTTCGTCTTCTCCCCCACTTTGAACAAGACACAGTTCCAAAGTGTTTGTGATAGAAAGTTCCTGAAACTTATCTTGAACAAATAATCGATAATATCAACAAAATAACAGGAATCATCTTGTTCTTTAGAAAATTTCATAGCATCATAGATTTTAAAAACGACTTCTTCCTCACCAACTCTAAGTACTAATTTACCATCCCCTACATCAATAACAGCTGTAGCAGTGGCTAAGAATGGACGTCCCAAAATTAAAGGTACCTCAATATCCTCATCCATGTCAAGTACAACAAAATCAATAGGGAATATAAATTTATCTACCTTTAGTAGCACATATTCTATGATTCCCCTAGGATATTTAATTGATCTATCAGCTAGTTGAATACTCATCCTAGTGGGCTTTAGTTCCCCTAGACCTAGTTGCTTGAACATTTTGTAAGGCATGAGATTAATGCTAGCACCTAAGTCGGCTAAGGCTTTATCAATAAGTAAACTACTAAATAAACAATGAATAGTAAAACTCCCTGGATCTTTCAGTTTTGCCGGCAGTTTATTTTGGAGAATAGCTAAGTATTCTTCGTTGAGTTCCACTGTGGCTAATTCATCCAACTTCCTTTTATTTGTCAGAAGTTCCTTAAGGAACTTTGCGTACTTCGGCATCTGCGAAATTGCTTCAACAAAAGGTAAGTTAATGTGTAATTGTTTAAAAAGTTTAAGAAGTTTACCGAATTGAGCGTCTGTACTGTCTTTCTTCAACTTTGTCGGATATGGAATGGGCGGTTTGTATTCCTTGAGTGTTGGTTGAGTGTTTTCCTTGGATTCCTCTGTCTTGTCTCCTAAAGATTCTGGAGTAGATCTCTTTTCTGGTTTAGCTAGGACTTTCCCATCTCTTGGAGCAATTGCTTTGACATTTTCTCTAGGATTTGGCTCAGTATTACTTGGTAGTCTACCTTATGGTCTTTTTGAAATTAATTTTGCAAGCTGACCGATTTGATTCTCAAGCCTTTGAATTGATGCTTGCCGGTTCTTTAGTGTCGTTTCCATGTTTTGGAAATGGGTTTCTGATGCGGCCATAAATTTGGTGAACATCTCTTCAAGATTCGGCTTTTTCTCTTATTGTGGTGGTGGCTGCTGGAATCCTGGAGGAGGTTGTTGTCTTTGATTTCCTTGTCCTCCCCATAAAAAATTGGGGTGATTTCTCCAACTTGCATTGTAAGTTTTACTATAAGGGTTATTTTGAGGTCTAAAATTGTTACCCATATAGTTGGCTTGTTGAGTTTCCATACTATGTCCATAGAATGAGAAATCTGGGTTGAACATGTTTACTAGAGTTGTATCACACTGCATCACTGGTTGTGCCTGCGTAGAACCAACAAAATTATCAAACTTTTTATTTAAAAGTTCTATCTGATTAGTAAAAATAGTGGCAGATCAATATTATAAACTCCTGTGGCTTTTGTCGGCTTTGTCCTCATGACTTGCCACTGATAGTTATTCAGTGACATCTCTTCAATAAATTCATAAGTTGCTTCCGGTGTTTTATTGTTGATTGTTCCTCCTGCGGCTGCATCGATCATTTGCCTTGTTGATGGATTCAAACTGTTGTAAAAGGTTTGAACTTGGAGCCATAAAGGTAGGCCATGATGAGGGCATCTTCTCAAAAGATCCTTGTATCTCTCCCAAGCATCGTAGAGTGTTTCTAAATCCATCTACACAAAAGAAGAGATATCGTTTCGTAATTTAGCTGTTTTAGTTGGAGGAAAATATTTAAGTTAAAATTTTTCAGTCATCTGTTCCCATGTGGTGATGGAGCCTTGTGGTAGAGAGTTTAACCACTATTTGGCTTTATTTCTCAAAGAGAATGGAAATAGCTGTAGACGAATGGAATCATCAGAAACGCCATTAATTTTAAAAGTATCACAAAGTTCCAAAAAATTGGCTACGTATGAATTTGGATCTTCATCCTGCAAACCATCAAACTGCACCAATTGTTGTATCATCTGAATAGTGTTAGGTTTTAATTCAAAATTATTAGCAGCAATAGTAGGTCTAAGAATGCTAGTTTGGGTACCAACCAAACTAGGCTTAGCATAATCATACATAGTACGAGGAGCTTGTTCTTGATTTGCGGGTGGCGCGGCTATTGCGGGAGGTGGTGGAATGTTTTGATTTGCTTCCATCACTTCTGTAGGTTCTGGCCTTTGTTCTTGATCTTGTTCTGGATACTGTAGGTTTCATCTGATCTCTCTGCAAGTTTTGCGAATTGTTGCTTCTAAATCTTTGTCGAAAAGTAATGGTCCTGGTGGGTTGTTTCTAGTCATAAACTAGAAATACTTAGAAGGGAAAAAAAGCAAACAAAATTAAAATAAAAAATAAAAGAAAAATAAATAAATAAATAAAATAAAAATAAATAAATATAGTAATGGCTAAAGTAATAGAAATCGAGTTTTCTTAATATTTCAGTTCCCTACCAATGGCGCCAAAAACTTGATATGCTCGCGATATTAAGTAATAAAATTTATAAAACTAATCACACAAAAAATAGTAGTATAGTTTAGCGTCAAGACCGAGTTATCCTACCCAAGGGAACCAAAAGTACAATACTTACTTCCTTTCTATTATCTAGCCTAAAAATAAAAGAGGATTGGTTGACATTAATTCTAAAACTAACTAAAAGTGCACAAAAAGTAAATTGGGAAAAACTTTAGGGAAAAGCTGATTGATATGAGCAATACTTAAGGGAGAATCCACCTAGACTTCACTTGTTATTAATTTCTTGAACTAGATGATTTCTTTACTTAACTTGATCTGTAGAGATCCCTAACTTATGTTAATACCTCCGTCGAGGATAAGAACAACTAATCCTAGGTGGTTAATTAAAGTTTCTTTATTAATTAACACCCCTAGGTTGCATTAATTCGATCTATGGATCCCCCTACTAGGTTTGACCCTAATCCGGCAGATTTAAGTAGCCCTATGCCTAGGGTTGCATGCAACTCCGCTTAATTATGGTAGATCTACTCTTAAAACAGGGACTTTTGCTCCTCTGCCTAAGCACATCAATTTCTTGAAGTAATACCTAGGATTATTAAATCAAGAATGAAGAACACATAATTACGAACAATTCAAGTATTTATCAAATAATTTAAGAATAAATACTAACAAGATCTGTCTTAGGTTTCATCCCCCTCAAGTGTTTGAGGGGTTTAGTTCATAATAAAGAAAGAAAACATCTCAGAAGAATTAAGATAACAAAACATAAAGAACCCAAAAACCCCTGAGGGAATTTAGGGAGATCCTCTGTCTTGATGTAGAATTCTGGCTTCTGGGATGAATCAATCGGCTTCCCTTGGAGTAATCCCTTGCTTTCACTCCTTGTGTTGGCAGAATTATGGTGCTCTTTCTTGAGAGAAAAGAGTATATATTTTCGAGTGAAATTCCTCTTCCTCACGACTAGAACACGCCCGTGTGCCACGCCTGTGTGGTTTTGACAGGAGGCCATGTTCGGGACTGTTGAGGTGGCGCGGCCGTGTGGCCTGGTTGTGCTTGTCGGGGGCTGGACCGTGTGATCTTCATGTGGCACGGTCGTGTGCCACGGCCGTGTGGTGACTTCTTGGGCCATGTCAACTACACATTTTGGCCCATTTTCTCCGTTTTTGGTCCATTTTCCATTCTTTTCTCTTCTTTATGCTCTCATGACCATAATATATGAAAAAGAAAGATTAAGAGCACCAATTCTCACTAAATTGATAATAATTCATCCAAAATATAGTCTAAACATGAGGTTAAAATATGTATAATTTATCGTTTATCAACGACCATAGGCTTAAACATTATAGAGGTGAGAATTTTTAAGATAACAGGGAGGAGCTTCAGCTCCATAAACTCTCCTCATGATACATCCAGGAAGAGTCGAGCGTAGACTCTACATAAGTGCTTCTCGGGAGGCAACCCGAGCACTAACTTCGTAAACTTTCTTCCTATTTTGATTTTAGTCTTTTAATACATCAACTAAACCTTTTTAGTGCAGAAATTTAGGACCACACGGCCACGCACACGGGCGTGCGTAAGGCCATGTGAACATTTAAAATAGAGACACGGTCCTGCACCCAGGCCGTGTACAAATAGAGTGCAATTTTTCCCAAAGCACGAGCTAACGATATATCGCCATGGCTGTACGACATGGCCTTGGAAACCCTTCAATTCAGACATGGGCTTGCACAATGCCATAAGCCTATGTCCCCAAACCATGGCCAACACTATCAATTTAAACATGGCCGTGTGACTTCCTACACGACCGTGTTAATAGCGAAGCCTCATCGCAAACGGCCAATGGACTGATCACACGACCATGTGAAAAGCAAACAAGCTCGCAAATGGCCATACGTGATGGCCAACACAGGCATGTACCTTGAACCAAACGTGCCAAAACCACCAAATTTTGAATCACACGGCAAAACCCGAGTCACACGGGCGTGTGCCATGCTCGTGTCACCCAACAACTATAAATAGGGCCACTAATCATCATCTTCTCCCATTCTAAACCCTAAATCCCCCCACCCAAACCCTACCCCAACCCTCCCTAAATGCCGCCGCCAGTGTCTACAGTGCTCCTACGACTGTGCCGCCTCACCCATGACCGTGCTCCGCCTCATCCATCTCCCATTTGGCATCATGTCATCATCACGCGGAAAAAGAGCTGCTGCTCCACCTTCAAAGAAACGTAAGGGGCCAGGTGGTTCATCATCAAGGCCCACCTCCGAGGCTCGCCACCCGTTCATTACATTTCCCCAAGACTCCCAAGAGGAGTTGTTTTAGATACTATGGGCCCGTACATTAAGCGCCAGCTGATGCATTGATTGGGACACGCTAGAGCAAGTCAACCTCGCAGATACATTCCGGGCCTTACTGATGATGGATCCTTGGGAGCAGTTCTTCCGAATCATCGAGCCTACATGCCTTGAACTAACTCTAGAGTTCTACTCCACCTTCCATCTTCAGACCATCATGAGCCAATTTGATGGTCCAGGGACGGTCCAGTTTCACTTAGGAGGTCATGTACACCACCTTAGCGTACCAGAGTTCGGCTCAGCTCTCAGCCTCTATACAGAGCATTTCATGGAGGAGGAAGACTTTCCTACACTTTCCCGTCAAAAACCAGTCGATTGTTGGCGTAATATCACCCCAGGGTATCCCTCCTACGACCCCAGTCGCATGAAGGCGACCGCCCTCACCCCGTCATTAAGGTACCTTCACGCTCTTCTCGCGCATACTCTGACAGGTAGATAGGAGAGCACAGGCGTCATCAACACCCACGACACTTATTTCTTATGGAGCATGGCAAATGCGCACCCCATCGACCTCGCCTTCTTTATCGCTCACGCCATGCAGCACCAGACCAAGCGACATCGCAAGGGCGTCATATCCATGGGCCCGTACATTACACGCTTGGCCCGTCACTTCAGGCTCCTTAACACAGCAGCCCAGGCATCCTCATACACACTCATCTTCCAGATGTCCCCTCAGGGCATCCAGATTCTGCACCATATGAGGATAATACAGCGGAGACCAGGAGGTGACCCTTTTCAGTACCGCCTCATCCAGGAGGCCGAGGATCTAGAGGACATTCTTGATGATGTCCCACCACCAGAGGAGGATGCACCTACCGACCCACCACCACCCCGCTGACTAGTTCATTTGGTAGTTTCTCATGCTGACATATCTGAGCGCCTGTCCCGATCGAGCAGCAATGCTTCCAGCGCTTCGATCACATCGATACGACACTACAACAGATATACCAGCACCTTCACATCACTTCACCACTGCCATCGCGTAACCCATCTAAGGATTAGAGACCTCTATTCCTCTTAACTTTATTTTTATCTTAATTTTTATTTAAACTCTGATCTCTATTTTCACCTTTTATTCTAACTTTATTTTCCTTTTTACTTTTACCTTTATTTTCTTTCATTTTATCTTTTTCATTATTTGAATATTAGTATTTTTAGATATAGTTTATTTTATTTCAATTATTTCCTATCGACTATCTCCTAACGAGTAATTTTTCTAATCCTAAAATTCCCTAAAAATGATAAGTGCTTTCGCAGTTACAAAGGAGCTTTATAGCTCAAATCTAAATTCTAAAGGAAACCTTGCCACAACCTCACCGAGTTGACATCTCCAAAGCCTACACTCACAACATGAAAGCTGTGGACAAACAAATACTACCACCACCGGAGTATCTACCTCCGCACCTTCCTTTGTCCCAGACACTATAGGCACCAGCACCTTACTAATCCATCCAAAGTAGGGAGTTTCATGCCTTTCCCTATCTTATGATCTTGTGCTTCTATTGCTACTAATGTTTCTTTGTACATTGAGGGCAATGTACATCTTAAGTAGGGGGAAACTTACTTTCAGTCATTACATTCTCCTTGAAATCCCTGAAATTTTTCTAACTTTTTGCATTGTTCTCAAAATTTCAAATTCTCACTTTTATTCATTGCATTATTTTGAGTCTCTTAATAGGAATTAATTCTGATTGATTTATGATTTTTATTGATAAGTTAAGAATCAAGACATAGGTGCTTGTACTTTGATTATTCAGACTTTAAAACATTAGGGAATCAAGCATGATAAGTTGAAATTTTTGAGAATCCCATTGTTTTCATAAGTTATTTTCCTTAATTTTAAGTGTTATCTTGAGATTTGAAATTCGTAAGACTAACATCAAAAGCCATAATTCTGGTGAGATTTTTTAGCCTTTTGAGCATACATTCTTTCGTGCTCACTTTTATTATTGCTTTGAGTGAGTCAATACTGATTTGTTATTTTAGAACTTGCTTCGATTATACATATTAAGACCACATCATTGATTTGATACACTGAGATGATAAAGGCACTTAGGATTTAACCCACTTACTCCATAAAAGCCTACCTCCACAAATTAACCCCTAGTGAACCCTATTGAGCCTAACAACCTATTCTTTGTGTCACCCCTAATATTAACCTATAACTTGTTTTTGTTGAATTCCATTCAATTATTTTTATCCCTATTTTTGTCGAGGTTTGAGTTGAAATTATTATCTAGCTTTATTCTCTTTTCCAGATTGTAAAGTTTATAATGAATTGTACTTGAATTGTTCTTAAAAAAAAAACGTATGTATATTAAAGAAATTCAATTGTAATCTCTAATAGTTCAATAGTTTTTGCATATTCCTATTTTAAGGCTACCAAGGCTAGAATGATTTCATCATAAGGCTTAGCTCGAGGAATATGTTCGAGTGATAGAGATTTTTCTAGCTAGATAATTTTTCAGTGCAATCTCGATTCTAACCCTTTCTTTTTTAGCTTGTGACAACACCCCTAACTAAAGCCCCATTACAACCATTGAAAGACCTTTTGATCGATGTATCATATCAATCTATAGTGGTGGAGATTTGAATTTCTTGCAAGCCTGTGGTAATAACTTTTCAAGTTGACTAAAGAGTGCTTAATTCTTGAACCCTAAACACTTTGAATGGATAGAGTGAATCTTTAGTGAGGATGTCAAATCTTGTTAATTTTGATTGAGAGATAATTACTTAGAAGAAGGGAGAGAACTTATGTTTCAATGATAAAATTCTCAACTTAGAGTGATTGAATCTTTAATGTTCTTCTGATTGAATTTTCATTGTATGACTGCTTGTGAATTAGTTTGAAACATTATTGAAAAAGATTGTAAGTTGAGAGGAATGAATCTTAATTAGGGATTGAGATTTTGCTTGAGGACAAAAAAAGGCGTAAGTGTGGGGGTATTTGATAAACGACAAATTATACATATTTTTACCTCATGTTTAGCCTAATTTCTGGATGAATTATTATTAATTATGGTAGAATTGGTGCTCTTAAACCTTCTATTTCATGTTGTATACTCAGGAGAGCATAGGGAAGAGAAAAGAACGAAAAACGGACCGAAAACGAAGAAAATGGGCCAAAGTGTGAAAATGACACGGCCCAAGAAGTCACTACACGACCGTGGCACACGGTTGTGCCACATGAGGTCCAACACGGCCCAGCCCCTACAAGGACGACCAGGCCACACGACCGTGCCTCCCTCAACAGACCCAACTGCGGCCTCTTGTCAATCCACACGGGCGTGGCACATGGTCTGACAGCCCTATTTTGGCCCTAATCGGAATTGTGGTTTTGGAACCACGAAATCGAGTCAGAAAAAAATTTCTAATTTTTATTTCTCTGTGTTTCGTATGTGTGTGCTTAGATATGCTGAAGTTCGTATTTGAAAATTTGAAATTTGGGTGCTTAATTACTAAGAAAGGGCTAAGTTGCATTAAATAAATTATATGTATGCTATCATGAAAACGCTAAAGCGACATGTTTCTTTAATATTAGGGCCTTGAATGGAAAATAAGCCATTGAAGAAATGATGTACGGTAGTGGGTGTATGTAAGCATTATTATATGCATGATGATATATATATTATATGAAATGTGAATTTATTATTAACATAAAATTTGGTGATAAAAACAATGTGTGTGCATGTGTAATGGGCGGTTTTAGCCAATATTATTATATGGTTTTATATTAAGTGTAAACGTCATAATTGTAAAATAATTATACCTTATTTTATAACTAAAGAAAAACATGTAAGTGCTCCATTTTTTCTCTTTGTTCATGCCAAAATAGATTAAGAAAGGAAGAAAGAAAAGTAGGAAGCATTTGGTCATTTTGTAGCATAGATTAAAGGTATGTTTGTGTGAATTTTTTCAAATTGTTTATGAAATTAGCATGATTAAAGCATTGTTTAATAAACCCATGGTTTAAATTCTCAAATGGATGAATATATGTGCATTCGGCAACTTGTTCAATGTTGTGAAATGGTACTAACTATTGGTAGTTAAGCTTAGATGCTAAAAATTGTTATTTGGTCAAATGAGTTTTTATAATTGAATGGATTGGCTTGGATAAATTTTTAAATGAAAGGGAAAGGGATTTGCCGTATAGGTGTGTTGCCGAATGTGAAATTTAGTGATGATTTGAGTAATGTTTGTGTTTTAAATTGATATTAAGGAAGGTTGAAATGTGTATTTGTGATTATGTTTAACATTTTGCTTTTGGTAATCTAAAAGGGTATTCGGTCTTAGCTTGTATGCATGAATGATTGGTGTTGAATACTTTAAAGGATACATAGTTATAAGTTGAGTTGGAGGATTGATAAAATTTTTGCTAAGGATAAATTTATGAGCTATGTGTATTCAGTCATTGGCTATATGTGTTAAATTATTGAGGTTTTGAAGTTGTTTAATGAAAGATGATTAGGTTAGTATGAATTAGTAAAACTTTTTTGTAAGTGGTTAAAATGAGTAGTTCCATTCGGTTAAGGTGGATTAATGTAAAACTTTTAGCTAAATGCTAGAAAACAAGCTTAAATGTTAATCTATGCTTGTATATAGGCCGAACGACCTCTTAATTAATGAATTGAGTATTTGTTTGTAAATTGAGATCATTGAAAGTTTGAATTAGATGATATATAGTAATCAGCTAATGTGTCTATGTGAATTTAGATGTCGAATGTGGACTTAAGAAACTAATCGAGTAATGTTTGTGATTTAAAATAGGGGATGAATTTATTTAATGTATATTGAAATGGCCAATTGAGGCTTATGTTATATATGCCCTAATTCTCGAACAATATACCATATTGCCGAATGAATAATAAAACAGATAAAGTGACTTCGTAAGTTGATTTGTCTTATTTTAGCTCGAGAACAAAAAGAGCTAAATTCGGATAGGGGAAAGGCAAAATTAATCGATTAGCCCGTTTGTAATCGTTCGACAACATCCAAGATAAGTTTTAAGTGATTAAACGTTGAGGACATCCGATTATAATATGATATGATATGTTAATTAAGTAATTCATGTAATGTATGTATATAGCCGAATGGCATAGAAGAGATGATGGTGAGTTGTATCATGTTTATATGGCCGAAAGGCAAGTATAAGATGATGGTGAAATTGTGACATGTTTTTGTGATCGAATGTGATAGTGAATGGAAAGAAGTATAAATAATTTGCTTGATACTTAGTAACTAAGTATGGAAATAAGTGAGACACTAATTTATGCTAAAACCGAAATGGTACTAAGCCTTACTATATGTTTGACTATGTGGAAATTTGTGATATATAGTGTTCGGGCCTTTGGCCTAGCAAGCATTAAGCTGGTGATTAATTTCGAGCTTTAAGCCTAGTAGGCATAATGCCGGTGAATATGTATCGGACTTAGAGTCTAGCAGGCCTAGTGTCGGTGATGAATTTGGGCTTAAGCCTAGCAGGTTTTATACTGGTGAATTGTATCAAATCAGTAAGATAATTGATTCGAGCGAATGTGGTCAGTAAGTAAGTGAAATTGTGTTATATTATTTTATATGAATACAAATGTATTCGAATATGAAAGTATGCACAAATGAGATTTTATATCTGATCTTGAATATCAAATTACATGTGATGCTTCATGAACTTGAATGTTCGGTTACTTATGATGATATTGGAATATAAATATATACATATATTGTACTTGAAATTTTGGCTATATGTGATGGGACGAAGGACTGTGCCTAATCGGGTTATACAAGTAAGTACTATGAGGTGAGACAATTATGAATCTGTTTTGTGTCTGACCATGTTAATAAGTAGATGATTAAAGGTGATGTTATATGTGCGCACTTATATCCTGCCAAATGTACGTGAAACATGTGAATGATGCTAATTAAAGATTTTGTGTATTTGGCTAGTATAGCCCTTGTAAGCTTGTATTAGCTTATCTAGTAATTGTGATACTTGATAATTATATTTCATGATATGGGTTGTTTAATTACTTAAGACTTACTAAGCTAATTAGCTTACGTCGAGTGTCTTTGTTACTCTATTTTATAGATCTCGTTTGAAAGCTACGAGCTCGGGGATTCAAGTTCAAAGTCATCCACACTATCGTCATTGTTTTGGTACTTTTAAAAGTCTATAATTTTGAAAGATGGCATGTATAGGCTTAACTCTTCATTTTGAAACAAGTGATATTTTGAATATGTACATATTTAAGCCATGCGAAAATGGCTTCTCTTTCGTTAATTATGAATGCATGGTTGAATGAAGTAGTATAAGTTTCAATGGTAATAAATGTATATTATGACTTGATAGTGGTTTGTTTTGTTTCTAAGAGATTCGGTTATGCCATAAATAATTAGTCACCTTTGAAATTTGATAAATACTCATAGGGTAAATTAATGAGATATGTTTACATTGAATGAATTATATTAATAAGTTGGTATATTCGGCTATGAACGATTGTAATAGATTACTATTTGATGGTTGATGCATAATTGAATTTATGTCTGGTATGTATCTGTGAACTCCTAAAAGTTTTGTTCAGTCAGGTAATACCTCATAACCCTATTCTGGCGACGGATACGGGTTAGGGGCGTTACACATGGGCGTGGCCCTATCGTGAGGAAGTGCAATTTCACTCGGATTTGGATACTTAGAGGCTAAGAAAGGCATCCCAAAGCTCTATAAAAAGACCCTAGGAGGCAACTCTAAGGGTGTACTCTTTTCTCCCAAAAAGGAGCGCTTTCTTTCTGCCAACACAAAGAGTGGAAGCAAGGGATTACTCCAAGAGAAGCCGATTGATTCATCCCAGAAGCCGAAATTCTACATCAAGATAGAGGATTTCCCTTCAATCCTTTAGGGGTTTTTGGGTTCTTTTATGTTTTGCTATTTTATTTCTACTGAGATGTTTTCTTTCTTAATTATGAACTAAATCCCCCAAATACTCGAAGGGGATGAATCCTAAGATAGATCTTGTTATTATTCATTCTTGAATTATATGATAAATACTTGAATTGTTCTTAATTATTTGTGGCTAATGCTTGTTTTAATAATCCTAGGTATTAATTCAAGTTTTGATGTGCTTAGGCAGAGGAGCAAAAGTCCCTGTTTAAGAGTAGATGTAGCATAATTAAGCAAATTTGCATGCAACCCTAGACATAGGGCGACATAAATCTGCCGGATTAGGGTCAAACCTAATAAGGGGATCCATAGATCGAGTTAATGCGAGACTAGGGGTTTTAACTAGAAAGAGATTTCAACTAATCAACCTAGGATTAGTTGTTCTTATCCTCGACGGAGGTATTAACATAAATTAGGGATCTCTACAGATCAAGTCAAGTGAAGAAATCATCTAGTTCAAGAAGTTAATAACAAGTGAAGTCTAGGTGGATTCTCCCTTGAGTATTGCCCATATCAATCAGCTTTTCCCGAGAGTTTTTCCTTAAATTTACTTTTTTTGTGCATTCTTAGTTTAGTTTTAGAATTAGTTTAGTTTCATAAAAACCCATTTTATTCTTTAGGTTAAATAATAGAAAGGAAGTAAGGATTAGTACTTTTGGTTCCCTTGGGTACGATATCTCGGTCTTACCGCTAAGCTATACTATTGTTTGATAGGTACGCTTGCCTTAAAATTGTGATATTAGTTAGTTTTTGGTGCGATCAGTTTTTATAAATTTTATTACTTCATATCACGCATATTAGTTGCAAAAGAGTAGGTGACCTAGGAGTTCTTTCAGACTAAGTTTCATGAGAAATATATCAGCCAAAGATTTATTAATCAGAAGCGCAAAGAATTTCTAGAGTTGAAACAGGGGTGCATGACAGTAACAGAGTATGAGAGGTTATTCGTGACACTCAGTCGGTATGCTTGGGAGTGTGTTTCTACTAAGGCTATAATGTGTAAGAGATTTGAAGATGGGCAGAATGAAGACATTAAACTGTTAGTTGGCATACTTTAGATGAAAGAGTTTGTGGTTTTTGTTGAGCGAGCCTGTAGAGCTGAAGAGCTTGGGAAAGAGAAAAGGAAAGCTGGGTTCAAAGCTAGAGATTCCCGTAAAAGATCAACGAGTAAAACCTTTCAATCGGCATCAAAGAAAATCAGAGTTAGCTTTAGTGGACCAAAGGCTACTACCGGGTTTTTTATACGAGATCGACCACCAGCGAGTTCACGAGCCACCTCGATTGCTAGTGTAGGCAATGGTCGACCGAACAAACCCGAGTGTCAACAATATGGATGACGACATGTTGGTGAATGCTATGGCAAGTATAAGAACAGAGTGTGTTACAAATGTGGTTCGCAAAATCATTTTATTTGAGACTACCCGATGCTGGTAGAGAAACATAATCTGCAAAGTGGGAAGTCAAATAATGCGGAAGCTAGAGATAGACCACCTAAGAACACGGGAGCTACGAGTGGTACTCATCGAGGGACTACGGACACTGCAGTTCGATCTGAGGCTCGTGTACCTATCAGAGCCTACGCTATTCCTACATGAGAGGAGGCTTTATCCCCAGAAGTTATTACTAGTATACTTACTATTTATGATACTGATGTAATTGCATTGATTGATCCCGGTTCCACTCATTCTTATGTGTGTGAGACATTAGTATTCAGTAAGACTTTACCAGTTGAGTCTACTAAGTTTGTGACAAGTGTGTCAAACCCCTTGGGCCGATGTGTTATGGTTGACAAAGTATGCAAAAATTGTCCCTTGATGGTTTGAGATATGTGCTTTCTGGCTAATTTGATGTTGTTGCCATTCGATAAGTTTGACATAATTTTGGGTATGGACCAGTTGACCTTGCATGATGTTATTGTAAACTGCAAGAGAAGGACTATTGATCTACAGTATTAGAATGGTGAGATGATTCGGACTGAATCCAACGATCTAAATGGGCTACCAGCAGTGATTTCTTCGATGTTAGCTCTGAAATATGTGAGAAAGGGTTGTGAAGCTTATCTTGCTTATTGGCTTGACAGTAAAGTGGCCGAAAGACACATTGATTCAATACCAGTTGTGTGTGAATATCTGAATGTAATTCTTGAAGAATTACTGGGTTTGCCACCTATTCGGGAGGTAGAGTTTGGTATTGAGTTAATGCCTGGAATGACTCTGATATCTATAGCTCTGTACAAAATGACACCTACTGAATTAAAAGAATTGAAAGTTCAGTTGCAAGAGTTGACAGATAAGGGTTTTGAGCGACCGAGTTTTTCTCCTTGGGGTTCACCAGTTTTGTTTGTGAAAAAGAAAGACGGAACTATGAGAATGTGTATTGATTATAGACAACTCAATAAAGTGACTATAAAGAATAAGTATTTGTTGCCATAGATTGACGGCCTGTTTGACCAACTGAAAGGGCCTACAATGTTTCCGAAAATATATTTGAGATCAGGCTACTATCAGCTTCGAGTTAAAGACTCTAATGTACCAAAGACTGCTTTTGGAACAAGGTACGGACACTACAAGTTTTTGGTCATGCCTTTTGGACTTACTAGGGCACTTGTAGTGTTTATGGATTTGATGAATCAGATCTTCAGGTTGTATCTGGATCAGTTTGTGGTTGTGTTTATATATGATATTCTGATTTATTCTCGTAATGAAACCGAATATGCTGAACATTTGTGATTAATGCTCCAAACTTTGTGAGATAACCAATTGTATGCAACGTTCAGTAAATGTGAGTTCTGGCTAAGTGAAGTTAGTTTTCTAGGCCATGTTGTATCAGCATCAGGTATTCGTGTTGATCCGAGTAAAATTTCGACTATACTTGACTAGAAACCTCCGAGGAATGTTTCTGAAGTCTGAGGTTTTCTGGGACTTGTCGGTTACTACAGACGGTTCGTGAAAGGTTTCTCCATGATATCAGCTTTGATGATAAAGCTAGTACAGAAATATGTTAAGTTTGAATGGTCAGAAAAGTGTCAGAAAAGTTTTGAGCAGTTGAAAGCCCTTTTGACCGAAGCTTTAGTTCTAGTTCAGCCAAAATCGGGTAAAGAATTCGTTATCTATAGTGATGTGTCTTTGATGGACTAGGTTGTGTTTTGATGTCGGAAGGCAGAGTTATAGCTTATGCCTCGAGACTGTTAAAGCCACATGAAAGGAATTATCCGGCATATGACCTAGAGTTGGCAGCTATTGTGTTTGCATTGAAAATTTGGCGTCACTATTTGTTCGGTGAAAAGTACCATGTTTATTCTGATCACAAAAGTCTAAAATATTTGATGACCTAGAAAGATTTGAATTTAAGACAGCGTCGATGGTTGGAGTTGCTGAAAGACTATGAGCTTGTGATTGATTACCACCCGGGAAGGGCTAATGTTATTACGGATGCTTTAAACCGAAAATCACTGTTTACCTTGTGTGCAATGAATGTATATATAGCTATCTTAGATGACAGTGCGTTGATAGCTGAATTGAAGGCAAGACCATTATTTTTCTAACAAATTTGTGATGCGCAAAAGACTGATAATGAGTTGATAGCAAAAGGAGCTCATTGTGATTCAAATGCTGATTCAGAATTTCGAGTTGATACTGATGACTACTTGAGATTTAAGAACCGAATAAGTGTCTCGAGGAATTCAAAGTTAATTCAGATGATTTTCAAAGAAGCACACAATAGCCGGTTATCTATTCATACTGGTAGCACGAAGATGTATAACGATTCGAAATTGCTTTACTGGCGGTAGGGCATGAAGTGAAATATTTCTGACTTTGTTTCAAAATGCTTAGCATGTCTACAAGTAAAAGCTGAGCATCAGGTACCTTCTAGATTACTTCTGTTGATTATGATACCTGAATAGAAATGGGATAAGGTCACGATGGATTCTGTATCTGGTCTACCATTGACACCAAGCAAGAAAGACGCAATCTGGGTCATTGTGGAAAGATTGACTAAGTCAGCTCATTTTGTTCCGATCCGTATAGATTACTCACTTGACAAATTAGCTGAATTGTATGTTTCTCATATTGGGAGATTACATGGCATGCCTATTTCTATTATTTCGGATAAAGATCTGAGGTTTACATCATAGTTTTTGAAGAAACTGCAAGATGCTCTAGGTACTAAATTACATTTCAGCAATACTTTCCATTCGCAGACAAATGGTTAGTCCAAGCGAATTATTCAGATACTTGAAGATACGTTGAGATGTTGCATTCTCGAGTTTGCAGGTACGTGGGAACGATACCTACCTTTGATTGAATTCACGTATAATAACAATTTTCAGTCAAGTATCAAAATGGCACCTTATGAGGCTTTTTACGGACAAAAATGTCACACACCGTTGTATTGGATAGAACTTAGGGAAAACAAGATACACAGGGTTGACTTGATTAGAGAGACTGAACAGAGAGTGAAGGTGATCCATAAAAGTTTAAAAGCAGCATCAGATCGTCAGAAATTGTCTGCGGATTTGAAATGTAACGATATAGAGTTTTAGATTGGAGATAAAGTCTTTTTAAAAATCTAACCATGGAAAAAGATACTTAGATTTGGTCGTAAAGGTAAATTGAGTTCGAGGTTCATAGGGTCATATGAAGTGATAGACTGTATCGGGCCAGTTGCTTACAGACTGTTGTTACCACTTGAGCTAGAAAAGATTCATAATGTATTCCATGTTTCGAAGCTACATAGATATCGATCTGATCATTCACATATGATTAGTCCGTTCAAAATTGAGATCCAGCCTGATATAACATACGAGGAAGAACCAATCCGTATTTTGGCTCATGAGACTAAAGAACTGCAGAATAAGAAAATTTCATTAGTTAAAATGCTATGGCATAAACATAGAGTTGATGAAGAAACTTGGGAACCAGAGGACGCAATAAGAGAGCATTATCCGAACCTACTCATCAGTAAGAATTTCGGGGACAAAAATCCCTAAGGGGGAGAGTTGTAACAGCCCGATTTAGACCCTAATCAGAACGGTAGTTTTGGGACCACGAATGTAACACCCCAAACCCGACCCAGACGTTATGGTCGAATCCAGCGATGTCACATCAAAGAGATTATTTCAAAATGACTTTGTTGATTTTAAAACATGTTCGATTAAAGAGTTACTTGATTAAAAACCTAAGCTTGTGATTTAGAATTCAAAATACTTGTTAAGCCTTAACAAAAGCCCATGTTTACGTAAAAACGTCAATTTGATAAAGATATTTATTAAACCGTATTTAACTTTAGAAAACTATTTTTAAGTTTGATGATCCAACAATTGTGACATCAAAAAAAAAACCCCAAATGAAGAGTCAAGCCGGATATACAAGGCCTTATTACAGCCCATTTAAAAAAAAAACAATAACTAAAGCAAAGTGATTTGAAAACTATTCAAAACTCCTAAGTAGCTTGCAGTATGGCCATCTCCGAGTCCTCTCCCAAGTCGAGCCGTCTATAAAGGGTCACCTGAAACATTAAATTAAAGGGGTGAGAGTCGCAACTCAGTGTGTACGACCCCTAGAAACCATATCAATATGCAAATATCACATTGGGCCTAAGCCCTAACAATATCGGTGGTCTTGGCCTTAGCCCACATTGACCTCATATCATATCAGAATCACATGAATGCAATGCTCCTACCCCAAATCCAACCCTACACTTCATTTCCCTTCCAACCCTACACTCCTGTGGGGATATAAATATCAACCTACCCATCCCTACACTCCAAAGGTAGCACCAACAGCGGTACTGCTTAAACGTTGCAGCAAAGCTACTATTCATATATTGGGCTTAAAGCCACTGGTGGATCCACAGTCGTCAAGCGACTATGCGATCCTCATATCTTCCTCCGTTCAATTAAGCCCACCCCAAATGTGACATTCATTTCATAAATGCAACATACAAGGTTTTTCCACACATTAAGAATTTAGGGGTATTTCAGTGATTTCACTACCCAGGGGTATTTTGGTAATTTCTACCTTACAAGGGTGTCTCGGTAATTCTGCCCTATGAGGCTGTTTTAGTAATTCTACCCTACGAAGGTGTTTTAGTAATTCTACCCTAGAGGGGCATTTTAGTAATTTCCTAATGGTACGGGTTTTAATTTTGCATTTTGGCCCATCAACAAGTCCTCGCGGCTAAAGTGAACGGACACTATGCACTAGGTAGGATTCAAGAGAAGAGGAGGTGGGTCCGTTAGACCGCTTAAGTACCAAGCTCTTCCTAGATCCAATCCTAGACATGCACACATCCATTGCCACACCCTAGCCTAGCGACTTGTCCGCATGCATGTTTATTTAGTTAATTAAGTCTTATGTACTTTGAGATTTCATCAGAACTATGCCTATAGTCCATTAAAACCCTAGCATGCATTTTTACCATCCCATAAGGTCCACTAAGCCCAGTCATGTTCATTAAGCCCATTAAGCCCAATCATGGTTATAGAGCCCATTAGGCCCGATCATAATGCAATCACACAATCAAGCATAGCAATCCATCATACAATGTTACATCACAACTTTGCCAATTTGGGCACACAAGTTCGGCAAGCCCATTCGAGATTTTAGGATTTTGGCTTTTGTCGATTTGTGTGTAGTGTATGTACACACCTGATTGATGACCCATACTATACTAACCTCAGCCTCAACCTACAACCAAAACCACTTTCGAATCAATTTTATACTTAAACTATGACTTTAACAAATCCCAAAGCCTCACCGTAACCTTACTGCGTGCCACCAGTTCTAATAGCCTCTCCTTCACAATTATTCCCGAATAACCTTAGATCTGCACCAATACACACATACTATCAACATCAAGTGACTCATATTCCACACGAGTCAACCCTATAAACCATACATATATTTAGCTAACCATGAAACCGAAATTGAGAATGAGTACACTTACCACTTGCTAGGAATCCTTTCACCACTTAAAATCTTTGAATGTTTCCCCTTGTTAATACATGGTTAACGACAATAACAAGATTAGATAGCCCTTTGGCTTTTATCAAAACGTACCAAAAGACATTTAAGTAACTACTTATCGAACCCAGTCACTGATCTTATGGCCTAGCTATCTCCTGAGTGTGCAATCGGCTTTTAACACTTGATTAAGGGTAGCAAATAGCAAAACAAATTGTGATGGGGCCAACAAAAGAAATAAATAAATAGGATTTGGGTATTTGGCTTTTAAGGATGGTATTTGGCTTTCAAAGATGATATTCGACTTTCAAGGAAACAAGGGTGATATTTGGCTTTTGAGAGAAAAAGAATTTCAACGGAATTTTAGTAAAAGAATGAACGGAGAAGAGAGGTTGGCAAAGGAATGAAATTGGCAAAACCAATGAACCCTTATGCACATTCGGCACCCTCTTAAATAGGCCACAAGCTAATTCTAGCCTCCCCTAAAGTCCCATTCGGCACCAACACTTCCCCCTATCAAAGTCCTATTTTCTCGCATTTATCTATACCTTAAATTTCTCTCCTGAACACTCATTTCCAGAGTCCATTCTAGTGCCACTACCTTCATTCCATGAGCAAAAAATAAAGTCCCAAAGCCACCACTCTGAAGCTCAAACCTTGGACCTCATTCTCTGCTTGAAATGCCACCTTGTAGCTTCCCATGCAACGCCACCTTGCCACTGAGCCACAAGCCCTACTATGTCCTATTTTCCCCTTAATTTGTTCAAGAGGCCCATTTCCAGAGACTAGGGTTCCACTAAGGCAAAAATCAAACTTTTTCTATGGTCATCCCTATCCCTAAGACCTCAAATAATCCTTGTACATCTTAAAATTAATATTCTAACACTACTACCTATACATACCAAAGTCAAAGCATAGAATTTATAGTTTCAGGATTTTTGGGGCGTTACAACTCTAGCCCTTAAAAGAAATTTCGGCCACAAAATTTACCTGGCTAAAACAAGTGAGGGTATTGTCATAACATTGCCTCTGCAGGTTCCCATGTAGCTTCTTCGGTACTATGGTTACGCCAAAGCACCTTGACCAAAGGGACAGACTTTCTTCTTAACACCTTAACCTCTTGATCAATTATTTGAACTAGCTCCCCTTTGAAAGTTAAGTCTGGCCTAACCTCGATCTCTTCAGCTGACACGATGTGGGATGGGTCTGAACGATAATGTCTTAGCATTGATACATGGAACACATCGTGTATTTGGCTCAATTCCGCAGGTAATTCCAGTTGATAGGCAACTGGCCTAATTCTATTTAATACCTGATATGGCCCAATGAATCTAGGGCTTAACTTGCCCTTCCATCCAAACCTTAACACCTTCTTCTAAGGGGAAACCTTGAGAAAAATTGAATCCCCCACTACATACTCAATCTCTCTCCGCATGAGGTCAGCATACGACTTTAGCCTATCTGTCGCTTCCTTCAACCGATCCTGAATCAACTTAACCTTATCCTCGGTGTCTGCCACTAACTCCAGACCCAATACTTGCCGTTTACCCAACTCAGTCCAACAAGTCGGAGTACGGCATCTTCGCCCATACAGAGCTTCATATGGTGCCATTCCAGTACTTTCCTAATAACTAATGTTATAAGCAAATTCAACTAATGGAAAGTACTCTTCCCCAACTACCTCGAAACTCAATTACACACTCTCTCAGCATGTCCTCCAAAACTTGAATTACCCTTTCCGACTGACCATCAGTCTGAGGGTGAAAGGCTGTACTAAAATCCAATCTCGTACCTAGTGCTTCATGCAACTTCTTCCAGAAGTGAGACGTAAATCGAGGGTCTCTATCAAATATAATAGAAACTGGCACCCCAGGCAATCTCACAATCTTTGCCACATATAACCTTGCCAACTTCTGTAGTGGGTAGTCGGTGCAGACTGGTATAAAATGGGCCAACTTAGTCAACCGATCCACTATCACCCATACAGAGTCTTTCTTAGAAGGCGTTAGGGGTAACCCACTAACGAAATCTATAGTAACTCGCTCCCACTTCCAGAGTGGAATCTTAACCGGTTGAAGTAACGCTAATGGTAGTTGATGTTCAGCTTTCACTTGCTGACATACCAAACATTTACCCACAAACTCTGTCACCTTGCGTTTCAATCCTGGCCACCAATAAAGCTCTCATAAATCTCCATACATTTTGTTACCTCTGGAGTGCATAGCATAGGGGCTACTATGCGCCTCCTGCAAAATAGACTTTCTTAACTCATCATCGCTTCGCATACAAATCCTCCTACGAAAATACAACAACCCATCACCATTTGACCCAAAATCTGTCGTTTCCCCATTCGCTAGTAAGATTTAACCGAAAACACACCAGAGTCGAGAACTTGAGAAGTCAATGAGAGAATGTTACCCTAACCTTTTCGCTAGTAACATTTTCGGGGACAAAAATCTCTAAAGGGGGAGAGTTATGACAGCCTTAATTTGACCCTAGTCGAGAAGTGGTTTTGGGACCACTAAACTGAGCCGCAAAAATAATTAAATGTTACATTTCATGTCTATTATATGTGAAATTGCATGTGTGAAATTTTGGAGTATTGATTTTGTCATTTAGATGTGAAATTTTTTAAAGGGGCTTATGTGTGAAACATTAAAAATGTATGAGGTTAATTAAAAAGGGCCAAATATTTGCATGATTTAAAAGATGGGATTTGCATGTCAAATTTCCCATTTCTTAACTTAGTGGCCGGCCATGTTGAATAATGACACAAAATATATGCATTTTATATTTATTATACAATAACAAATTGGCTTATAATAGAAAATAAGGATAAATAAAATAATTTTTGGGTGAAAAGAACAAAGTGGTTTTACCTTTGTTTCTTCATAGCCGAATTTGAGTAAAAGAGGAGAAGAAAAACTCAAACATTTGGTCTTTGCGTTGCTTGCATTCAAGGTATATTTTTTTATGTGTTTTATTTTGTATTCTTGTGAATTTAGCATGGTTAGAGCATTGTTTAGTTGGCCCGTGTTTAAATTTTGAAAATTTTTGTGTCTTGAGTATTCGGCCATGGAGGGGAATTAAAGAAATGGTTGTGATTTTCATGTTTTTATGAGAAATAAAGGATAGGTGATAATTAAGTTAGTAAAATGTGCATTTGTATGGATATTTTGTTAATGAAATCGGCTATTATGCTTGAGTGAGATAGTTGCCGTATATTGATGTATTAAATTGTTAAAATAGTATTTGGGGATGAATTAATGCTTCGTTGTTAAATATGTTGATGGATAAGTTGAAATTGGATGAATAAGGATAGATGAAGCAAGTTTTGAAAGGTGATAATCGGCTGAAATGATCTTGTAGCATTTGATCATGGATGAAAGGTCTAATGTTTTTGTGAATAAAGTTGAAAGCTAAAATTTTTGTATTTGTGTGAACCATTACCAAATGTAATTCAAGGTTGAAATGAATCTATCATGTGTCATTGAAATTTTGGTATAGTAAAACTTAGTTGGAAGTTCCAAGTAGATTAATGTGGTAATGCCGAATGTGTTATGTGATTTAGGTAACCTTGTGAATTCGGCCATTAAAGTTATTTATACTTTGGCATTATGGTATATGTGTATTAAGGGTAAGCTAATAAATTGGGATGTGAGAAAAGCATAGATAAGATGTTAGTTCGAAATTGAGAAGTATATGTGGTCATGATATTCTTTGTGTAATTTTGAATTGGTGAATTGTGTCTGGTTGCAAATTGAAAGATTTTGGGATGGACATTTTGCCGAATATACATAAATATATATATCAAGTTTGGGGTTACATGATTTTCGAATGTGAATTTTGTATGCATATGTAAATGTGTGTATTCGGCCAATCTAGGTTAATTTGATGTTGAAAATGATAGTTAATTAAGCTGTCGTCAAAGGGGTAAATTATTAAAGTAACTAAAATGAATTATGTTTACATGTACAAATGATGCTTGAAAAGAAGAAATAAGAAAGTTAAATAGTACAAATGTGTTTCCTGTATGTATGTGTTTATTGAGAAATGATTTTTTTTTATTTAGTTGTAATGAATTGACAAGAGGATTTAACTAGTTAAATCTTTGTTGAATTTAGCTCAAGAGCTAAACTCAGATAAAGGGAAAACCAAGATTTTGAGTAGCTGATCAGTGTTTGTTCATCGACATTTCAAGTAAGTTCTTAAGTATTAAGTTTGATTATATATACGATTATAGATTAAATAAATCTATACATGGAAAAGATGAGTTTATGTGACTAGTATGTGTAAATGACCTATGAAATTTTAAAGAACAAGAGTAAATAGAATGTGTATTATTTTTAGAAATGGCTAAATGTGATAGCCGAAGGTACTTGAAATCAATAAATGAAAATGGTATTTCAGTAACTTATGTGATAAAATTTCCAAATGTTTTATGAAATGAATTGTAGTTTAATGTTATAAAGTGCGTGAGACTACTGATATGATTAAGTATGATATGCTAAGTACATATTAAAAGAATCATGACTTTATTGTGTTTAAATGTATATAGCCGAATGGCTATTATGGATTTTAGATAAGTTGTGTATATATGTGATATTGCTAACGGCTACTATGAAATGAAGGTGAAATTGAATTGGTATTTATATGTAAATGTGATATGGCCGAATGGTTCTTGTGAAATGAAATTAACTACATTGATATGTCAAATGATTAATAAGAATTGTGTGAAAGTTATATATGTGGTAAAGCTGAATAACTAATGTGAAATATGTATGAGATATGCATATATGATAAAGCCAAATGGCTAATGTGAAATATGTATGATATATGTATATGTGATGAGGCCGAAATGGCTAATGTTAAATGTGTACAAGTTATATATATATATATACACATAGTGAGATCGAATGGCTAATGAGAATGTTGAATGGCCAAATGGTTAATATAGAATGAAAGCAAATTAGGTGGTTTACGAATAGGATCAAATGAAGGCATCACCTTGTTAATGTGTTTGTGTTTTGTGAATACTAAAAGTATACGAAGTGATATGTGATAAGTTTTGTGAATTTACTATCATACGATATCATTCGGGTCCTTGGAGGCTTCGTGTTGGTAATAAATCCAGGCTTAAAGTCCCGCAGGCTTCGTGCTGGTAATAAATCCGGGCTTAAAGTCTCGCAAGCTTCATGCTGGTAATAAATCCGGGCTTAAAGTCCCGCAGGCTTCGTGCTGGTAATATATCCGGGCTTAAAGTCCCGTAGGCTTCGTGCTGGTAATATATCTAGGCTTAAAGTCCCGCAGGCTTCGTGCTGGTAATATATCCGGGCTTAAAGTCTCGCAGGCTTCGTGCTGGTAATTGAATTCAGATTTTATACCTAGCAAGCCAAGTGCCGATGAATTTGATAAAAGTATATGATTAGATATCCTACACTAAGATGACAAATTGAACGCGCATTACACATTAAGTGACTCAGGTATGTGATACTTACCTTTTGACGTAAGAATGACTCGGATTGGATTTTGATTATGTTTAATCGTGAACATTGGGTCATGTAAAACTATTTTTAGAAGTATACCAATTAGGTATGAGGATACGAAATGAGAAAGTATGTTTTAAAGGTAGAAATGGTATTGTATCAGAACTCAATTAGAGCAAATAAATATTGACATTGAGATCTTGAAATATTCATGTTTATATAAATTTGAAAGTAATTGAATGACCTACTATTAATGCACACGAGAAATTATATATATATATCCAGTCCTTGCGGAATTATATATTTGAAGGAATAAGTTAAATTTTTATGCATATGTGTTCTCAGTTATTGAAATTAAATGATGATATAGTACCATAAATTAACTCTATTGAGTTGAATTGATGAAAAATTTTGTGATAAATGATGGTGCGAATGTATGACACCAAATTTTAAGTAAATGAAATGTCAATATATATATATATACATGTATAAGTGAATGAGTATTAAGATCTTATATTTGATTATGACACATTCAGCCAATGTGTGAAATTATGTGCAGATATTGATCTTCCTATGAAATATAAATTCGCGGTTAATTGAAATTGTATGCTAAGTGTGCATTGTGTGCTTGTGAATATTCGGCCATTTTGGATATTATCACGAAAGTATATGCGGTAGTTATGTGACGTGATTATTGAAATTATAGTTAGTTATGGAGCTCTAGATTGACTTCATCGAATAAAAGAAATGAATGATAATTGATATTGAATGAAAACATTTTGTGATAGTAAACTCAAAGCCAAAGAAATGTCAACTAGACTATGTGCAAATTATGAGTAGGCTTATTTGGCCAAATGAGACTTCACTTAAATATTGTATGTGAGATAAATGTGTTTAAATCAACATAGTTATTTGTTTTACTTAATTCTTACTAAGTTTATGAAAGCTTACTCCGTTTGTTTGATTCTCTGTTTTATAGATCGTGACTCTTACTTCCAGCTCGGGGATCGTCAGCATTTCGTCACACTATCTACTATTGTGGTAACCATATGATTTGGACTTAGCTTATGGCATGTATAGGATAGACTATAAATAGGATGATATTTTGACTATTGTATATAAGCCATGCGAATATGGCATCTTTTGGAAGTTTACTTTTATAAGTTTTAAATTTGATCTTTGTTTGTGTATAGCATTTATATAAATAAATGACTTTTTATTCAAGAAAATATTCAAAAAAAATTTTTTCTATTCTAATCTGTTTTCCTAATTTCCGGTAACACCTCGTCCTATTTTGGCGACAGTTACGGGATAGGGGTGTTACACTCTAGGTGGCTAACCCGAATTCGGCAAGATAGTAAAGAAAATAAATCTTGCCCTAATGGCCAATCAAACCAACGGCCCAATCCCCCTAAAGCCCTAGCTGAATGCTACCTAAGCTCTATCACATGCCCGGCACATGCACAAAAATAAAAGTGCCATCTACTTACCTTGCGACTTGAACTCTGGCCCTTAAACTCAGTCCACACACCACTTTTTTAGGAACTTAGTGGTGCCACCTTGCCACTTTACCAAGGCCCTCTTTTAGTCTTCATTTACTAACTTTTTCTTAAATGCCCACTTAACCAAGTCCCCTTTCACTTAAAAACCAAAGTTGATATTTCTGTCGGGTTTTAACTTAGGCTTGGGCCTTCTAAAGGCCCACCAACACATTTAAACACAATTTCAGTATCCAAAACACCAAAATTTCAAAACTTCACCAAAAATCTCGAAAACCCGAAAAATTTCGAAAATCAGGGCGTTACAACTCTACCCCCTTGAAGAAAATTCGGCCTCGAAATTTGCCTGATCCAAATAGTTGAAGGTATTGTTCACGCATCGTCTCTTCTGGCTCCCAAGTAGCCTCTTCTCTGCCATGGTTGCACCAAAGTACTTTCACCAATCGTGAACCCAACGCCTCATGCAACTTTGGCCATAATCGAGATGTAAACCTAAGGTCTCGATCAGAAATAATCGACACTGGTACCCCATGCAGTCGGACTATCTCCGCCACATACAACTTGACCAACTTTTGCAATGAGTAATCGGTTCGGACAAGTATGAAATGGGCAGATTTCATTAACCTATCCACAATTATCCACACAGAGTCTTTCTTGGAGGGTGTCGAAGGTAGCCCACTCACGAAATCCATGGTAACTCTCTCCCACTTCCAGAGTGGAATTTTCACTGGTTGTAATAGTCTAGAAGGCAGTTGGTGCTCATCCTTAACTTGCTAACACGTCAGACATTTACCCACAAATTTAGTCACCTCACGCTTAAGTCCAGGCCACCAGTACACCTCTCGCAAGTCTCGATACAACTTATTCCCTCCAGGATGCATGCATAGGGTCCACTATGAGCCTCTTTCAGAATCGACTGCCTCAATTCAGAGTCCTCCGGAATACAAACTCTTCCACGAAAGCAAAGAACTCCATCAGTATTCAGCCAAAATCTGAATTCTCCTCACTCTCAACTTGCTGAAATCGAGGAACCAACGATTCGTCCTTTAATTACTTCTCTTTAATCTGGTCAATCCAAGTTGGTCTCACTTGCAACTCTGCCAATAGGCTTCCATCATCGTACAGACTCAAACGAACAAGCATCGCTCTCAACTCAGCTATAGCCCTTCGGCTTAATGCATCAGCCACCATATTTGCCTTGCCTGGGTGGTACTCAATCGAACAGTCATAGTCCTTAAGCAATTCTATCCATCTCTGTTGCCTAAGGTTCAACTCCTTCTGAGTCAACAGATACTTGAGACTCTCATGGTCAATGTATATAATACACTTTTCCCCATACAAATAGTGTCTCCAAATTTTTGACGCGAAGATCACTGCGGCCAACTCTAGATCATGCGTAGGGTAATTCGCTTCATGAGGCTTAAGCTGCCGTGAAGCATATGCGACCACCTTACCCTCTTGCATCAGTATACATCCTAATCCCACATGCGACGCATCGCTGTACACAGTGAAGTCCTTCCCAGACTCTGGTTGAATCAACACTGGCGCCTCAGTTAAAACCTTTTTTAGCTTATCGAACGCCTCTTATTGTTTCTCAGTCTAAACAAATGCTACTCCTTTCCTTAACAGTTTCGTTAACAGTGCGGCAATCAGAGAAAATCCCTCTACAAACCTTCTATAGTAACCTGCAAGACCCAGAAAACTCTGAATTTCTGATACTGACCTTGGTGGCTTCCATTCCAGAACTACCTCAATTTTTCGAGGGTCTACCCTAATCCCCTCAGCGGAAACAACGTGACCCAAAAAAGTCACTTCTTGCAACCAAAATTCACACTTACTGAACTTGGCATAGAGTTCCTTCTCTCTCAACACTTGTAGCATAATATGGAGATGGTCATCATGCTTCTTATTAGTTTCTGAATATACCAGAATATCATCGATAAAGACGACTATGAATCGGTCCAAGTAAGGTTGGAACACTCGATTTATCAGATCCATGAAAGCTACAGGTGCATTTTTCAGTCCAAACAGCATAACTAAAAACTCGTAATAACCATACCGAGTTCTAAATGCAGTCTTGTGAATATCTACTTCCTTTACCCTCAATTGATGGTATCCAGATCGAAGATCGATCTTGGAAAATATCGAAGCTCCTATAAGCTGGTCAAACAGATCGTCGATTCTTGGCAGAGGATACTTGTTCTTTATCGTCTGTTTGTTCAACTGGCGATAATCGATGCACATACGCATCGTCCTATCCTTCTTCTTCACAAACAGTACTGGTGCTCCCTACGGAGACACACTCGGTCTAATGAAGCCTTTATCCAACAACTCTTGGATTTGCACCTTCAGTTTCACTAACTCCTTCGGTGCTATTCTATAAGGCGTGATGGACACTGGAGCCGTTCTAGGCAGTAAGTCGATTCCAAACTCGACTTCTCAGTTCGGAGGTAATCCAGGAAGCTCCTCAGGGAATACATCTTGAAATTCCCTAATAGTTCTGACTGTCTCCACAGTCAAATCTTCAGTCTCAGTTTGGCTCACAAAAGCCAAGTACGCCTCGCATCCCTTGCGAACCAGTTTCTCAGCCCTTAAGGCTGAAACAACATTGGACAATTAGTCCCTTCGCTCTCCACTAACCATTACCTCCTCATCCTCAGTAGTCCTTAACACCATCCTCTTAGCCACGCAATCCAAAGTTGCCTTTTGCTTGGTCAACCAGTCCATTCCTAAGATTAGATTGAACTCTTCGAATGGTAACTCCATCAAGTCTCCACAGAAAATCCTACCTTGAGTCTCTAAAGGCACCTCCCTAAAGAGTTTATCTACACTAACCGAGTGACCTAGAGGACTTATCACAGTTACCCCACTCACAGTTCCTCAGAGTGCACACCCAACGACCCAGAAATGTCATATGCAACATATAAATGGGTTGATCCCACATCTATCAGAGCAGTGTAGGGCATGCTAGAGATAAAAAGCGTACCAGTTATGACGTCAGGTGCATCATCCTCCTCTCGGCAACGAAAAGCATAAACCAAAGCTGGCTGACGAGCCTCAACATTACCAGCACCCCTGCCAGGTGCTCCACAACCACGGCCATTTCCATTACCACCTCTACCTTGTCCACGACCTCTCGGCGGTAGTAATCCACCTTGCACTGGTTGAACAACCCCTTGTTCAATAACTTGAGTCTAAGCCAGTCTCCTAGGACAGTCCTTGATCCTATGTTCCTTGGATCCACATTAGAGACATGCTCTAGTACGCTTCCAGTATTCTCCAAGATGCACTCTCCCACAGTCCCCACAAGGCTGCAGTCTAACTGTATTCATTGGAACTGCTCGAACCGGTTCCTCTACTCTAACTCTCTTGGCGTTTCGATTTGCAACTCTAGATGGTCCAGTATCCCTCCTAAAGTGGTTCTAATCCCTATCACGGTTCTATCGTTTAGCTCGTTTCACCTCTTCGGCTAACTTAGCCTTCTCCACTAGTGCAGAAAAATCACGCTCCCTCTGCGGAGCTATCAACCCTTAGCTCGTCTCTGAGGTCATCCTCAAAGTGAATACTATGCTCATACTCAGTGGCAACTATACCGTTGGCATAACGGCTCAACCTCAGAAACTCCACCTCATACTCAACAACGGTCTTATTGCCCTGGGTCAGGTTTAGGAATTCCTTCCTACGTGCATCCACATAGCTCGCTCCGACGTACTTTCCCTTGAAGGATGTCTTAAACAGTTCCTAGGTTACCCGCTCAACTAGGGTACTCTCCCTTACAGTGATCCATCATTGATAAGCCTCGTCTTGCAGCAATGACACTACACTTTTCAGCTTTTGCTCCACCAAACAATCCAGGTTGTCCATAATCCGTTCCGTAGCTTCCAGCCAATACTCAGCTACATTTGGGGCTACTCTAGATATACCCCTAAAGACTTCCGCTTCGTTAGCCCGGAGTCGCTCAGAAATAGATCCCCTATTTACTGGCCCAACATTAGCTCCAACAACCCTTTCCAGAACACGTAACATGGCCTGGGACAGAGCTTCATCCCTTGCGGCCCTATCATATGGCCCATTTTTAGCTACCGGTGGCGGTCGTGCCCCACTAGCTAGCATGTGTTCCGAAGATGAAGACCTTGCTTGAACACTGCCTCGGTCATGTCCACAGCCTCGCCCACGAGCAGCTCTCGTACTCATATCGACTTATCTGATTATGAATTTTATAACATTAGTTTAATTTTTCAGTTTGAAAAGGTTTTTTCTTAATTTTTCAAAAACTGATTTCCAAAATACCCTTCTTGGGCCTAGATTTTAAGAATTTTTGAAAATATTTTTGGACCCAATCCACAGCCCAGTTGTTGCAACTAGGCTCTGATACCACTAAATGTAACACCCCAAACCTGACCCAGATGTTACGGCCAAATTTGGTGTGTCACATCACCTACAACTAACCATGTTACCTAGTTACTAAGATTGGGGTGAGCTTTGCAAACCGATATTGTGGGTTTAAGAGAAATTCCCAGTTTTTGGAGAACGTCCTAAACATTACTAGTTAAAAAGAGATTTATGATAAAACTTATCTTTGTACTCATTTGAAATGTGTGATGTGATTTTGAAAACACTCGATTAATTTTAAGACAAATTTGCACAACTACATTCAAAAGAATTAAAGTAATGTATGATTAAGTAATTTAAAAACCCAAGATAAAAATGATTAAAGAGGCCTTATTACAAACCCAAAACCATAACAAACATAATTTAAAAATAAATATAGAAATAAAATAAGTTAAAATAGAACTTAATTAAATAATTGCAGTCCATGTGGCCACTCTAAATCCCTCAAAGCTCTAAGTCCAACGATCTAGGGCTCACCTATATGGATGGAAAGAAAGGGGTGAGTTTGGAAACTCAGTGTGTAAGGAAAGCCCATCTAGAGCCCAAATCAGCTCAAGCCCACTGGGCTTAAGCCCTATCTAGCCATAGTAATTACTGGGCTGAAGCCCTATCCAGATATAGTAAACTGGGCCTCAGCCCTTTTCAGATAACCATACGGCCCGTAGACCTATTTCAATAACAGAATAGATATTAATTATGAATGCAAGCCCATTACATGTGGGGAGACTACTCAACCCACCCAACCGCTACACTCCACCCGTATTAGCCCTACACTCCATGTGGGGAATAACTCAACCCACCCAGCCCTACACTCCACAGTTGCAGCATAGTTGCCCAGATAACAGAAAGATGAGGCAA
The DNA here is from genome assembly GCA_020496765.1 of Gossypium stocksii. Lineage (NCBI taxonomy): Eukaryota > Viridiplantae > Streptophyta > Magnoliopsida > Malvales > Malvaceae > Gossypium > Gossypium stocksii. Next base: position 30,957,408 of record CM035624.1, read on the forward strand.
AGCCTCCAGCACGTGGTCAACCCACTTTCAGAACTTCCTCCATCAATAACCCAGCCCCATGCAAGAGATATTAATGATATGGCATACAGTAAACAGAAACAATAAATCATGCATTTCAGTCAAATTTAGCCCTAGGGGTATAACGGTCATTTAGCACCTAGGGGTAAAATAGTCATTTCGCACCTACAAGGATATTTCAGTAATTATACCAGTTTTTAGGGTTTTCATGCACATTTTAATCAGTAATAGACTAACCTTTACCTTGGTAGCTTATTTAGCCTATTTTAGTAGATTACAGTCATTGGGCCCTAAAACCCCTAATGGGCCCTACAGTGCCAATTAGCTAATTTAGGCCATCTAATCCAAATTTTACAATTGATTTACCCATTTTAGTAGTTTTTAGACCTACAGTGTACCAGTACCCATTTATTGCCTATTTTTACCCATATGGGCCCGTAAGCCTGTTGTGCCCAGTTTCAGCCCATCAAGGCCCAATTTACTGAAGTGCACGAAATTACACATTCAACTAACTTACCACTCGCAATTATGGATCCAATGATTCCCAAATGACTTATGAGCATTCGCATGCTCACAAGCCCACGAAATGCCAGAATTTCTGCATTTCGGCTTTTACCAAATTGAACTACAAGAGGGTGTTCAATACACACCTGATTTGCGACGACTGCTAACGAGATCTCCCACGATATCATACAATCGATTACTAGACACATCAGATCCAAAATAAATGACAATCTCCATAATTCTACTTACCATAATCGGCCATGACCACCTAAGGCCCTTGAGATCTTACCTTTGCCGAAACTAGTGACTAGATTTAGATCCAGTCATTCCAAAGATCCAAGCCTCTTATGTTCCTTGCTAGATCGCCCTTTCCACAACAACTACACATAAAACCAATTAAAAGAACTGTCTTTACCTATCAACACATTCGACAGCCTCCCTAAGGAGTTTAGGGATTTTGGCTTTTTTTAAATTCAAAGGTAACGAGTAGATCTGAGATGTCGAGTACTTACCACAGGTTTTCCTTAATCAAGGCAATTCTTCTACTCAGATATGATTCAGATCTAGCCCCTAAACACTAGCAGATTTCGAATCTTAGAGATCTAAGGATTCGGTTATATATCCCTAAAAACTATGGTGTTTTCAGCTTTTTAAGTGGTGAAAGAAGATATGATTTGAGACTATGGTTGGAGGGGTGTTTGTCGACAGAGCCTAAGGGTTTGAAGACTATGAAATTGGGCTACAAGTAAGGCAAAACAAAGGGGGTTCGGCTATAGGCAAATCGGCACAGGAAGCAACCTTTCGGGATTTTGACTTTTAGTAGTTGATGAGTTTGAGAAGAAGAGAGTGGCAATTTTGGTTTCTGAATAGAAGAAAATGAAAGATGAGGGAGAAGGAGAGGTGATTTCAACTAGAGAGGAAAAGAAAAAGAAAGAATGGAAGAGAGGAGAAGAGAAGGAAGATTTCGGCACCAATGAAAGCTTACTTGCGTTTTTTGGCTTTTTGCGACACTAAGAAGAGAATAGAACGAAAGTTAAGGCTCTAGGTGGCTAACCCTAATTCAACAAGACAGTAAAGAAAATAAAGCTTGCCCTAATGGCTAATCAAACCAACGGCCCAATCCATATAAGGCCCTAGGCAAATGCTACCTAAGCTCTATAACATGCCCGGCACATGCACAAAAATAAAAGTACCATCTGCTTACCTTACGACTTAAACTCTGGCCCTTAAACTCAGCCTACACATCACTTTTTTAGGAACTTAGTGGTGCCACCTTGCCACTTTACCAAAGCCCTCTTTTAGTCTTCATTTACTAACTTTTTCTTAAAGGCCTACTTAACTTAGTCCCCTTTCACTTAAAAACCAAAATTGATATTTCTGTCGGGTTTTAACTTAGGCTTGGGCCTTATAAAGGCCCACTTACACATTTAAACACAAATTCAGTATCCAGAACACCAAAATTTCAAAACTTCACCAAAAATTTTGAAAACCTGAAAAATCCCAAAAATCAGGGCATTACAGAGTTGCATTCGAATTGGGTGGGTTTATGATACGGAGGAAGATATCTGAGGATTAGCAGTTGTGTTGCAGCGATTGAGTTAGTGCCACAACCGGTGCTACCACTGGAGTGTAGGGATGGGTGGGTTGATATTTATATCCCCACGGGAGTGCAGGGTTGGAAAGGAAAATGGAGTGCAGGGTTGGATCGGGATGGGATCATTGCATACATATGATATTGATTTGATATGGGCTCAGGCCCAATTGAGGCCACTGTGGGTTAAAGCCCAAAGGCCACTATTCCTGTTAGGGCTTAGGCCCAATTTGTTATTTGCATGTAATATGTTTGTCGAGGGTTGTACACGCAGAGTGTCGAAAACTCACTCCCTCATTTTTTTTCAAGTAACTCTTTGTAGGCGGTTTGATGTAGGAGAGGACTCAGAGGTGGCCACACTACAAGTGGATTAGTAAATTATTAGTTTTATCTATTTTACCTTTAATTATTTTTGTTGGGTTGTAATAAGGCCTTTAAACTCCAGTTTGGTTTACATTTGGTTTTATTATTATAGCTGCTGGATTTATAAAATTAAAACATGTTTTTCTTCCAATGTAAATAACTTAATGTTTTTGTTTTTAAACATGAGCTTCCGCCATATTTAACAAGAAACTTAACAAGGTATGCAAACTCAGGTTTCATCTACAAAATCTAAGCTTTTACTTAAACTCACTTGAATTTTTAAAGTAAACATTCAAAGGAATTCATTTTCAAGTAAGTGATTTTTTTGACAGAATCGATTTGAAAATAAAACCTTGTTTGAACCTTGAGCGGACAATTGTTTCAAAGTCTTTCCACTATATGCGGTTGGTACGAAATACTCTTCCATGTGACATCACCAGATTCGGCCATAACGTCTGGGCCGAGTTTGGGGTGTTACAATACATCTCTTCTCTCTAAGTTCTTTTGAGCTAATGGATTTACCTTTTTGTGTACCTAGCTATTTTGGCTGATTTACCTTGTTCTTGTTACCTTGGGCTTGGCCGAATATCTCTTTTATTCTCCCTCAATTCTTTTTAGTTGTTGGCTGATTCTCTTCTCTCCTTTTCTTTTCTAATCAGTTTCTCAGTGGCCAACTGTTTCTTCCTTCCTCTAGCTTCCTCCATCGGTGTGGTCTAGCCGAGTACTACCCTTTTCTTTTTCCTTTCAGTACCGACTCTTCTTTCTTCTCCCTGTTGGTTGGTAGTAAAGGCTATAACTGAGTTCTTCATTTCTTTTCCTTTCTGTCGTATGAATAATGGTTTCTTAGGTCTTACTTTTGCTATAACGATTGTTACGGTTGCAGTGGTGCTAGCTCGGTTTCTGTCATAGTGGGTTTTTAAGTAAGGACTGTGGGCTGACTGTTCCTCTCCTATTTTTGGCAGTACACTTTCGGTAAGTAGTTGTGCCCTTGGTTTAACCTTTGTGCATAAACTACGTTAGAGATATTATGAGCATTTGGGATGCAGGAAATCTCTATAGGGGATCGATATTGATCTTAAATAATGGTTCAAGTGGGTGATAATTGCTATTTTAAGTGATTTAATGCTATTTATATGATATGATACTTGTTATTATGAATATTATGCCTTGTGAAATATTATGTATTGGCATGAAAAGTATGTGATTAAATTGATAAGTATGAGATGCAAGCAACGTATTTGTTCTGATATTTTGAGGAGAACGACGGGGAAATGTGTGATTGAGGAAAATCCCATTTGAACCTTGGAAATAGATTAGGATACAAGTGACATGTCACTAGGATGGTTGGGCATCCGAGCTCGTTGAGTTGAGTCCGAGATCACTTATGGATGCAAATGTTTAAACTCGTTGAGTTGAGTCTGAGTTCGTGAAATGTAACTAGGCATCCGAACTCGTTGAGTTGAGTCCGAGTTCGCTTATGGGCGGGTTACATGGTCGCTTATTTACATATGTGGCACTTATGTGCAAATTATCCATGTATCCAAGTTATATTCCGATGTGTTCAAAAGGTAAAATTTTAGCGAAATGGAAGAATGCTTGAGATGTAAATGATATTTTGGTAAGTGTCACGAAATGCACACTTTGGACAGGTATGTTCTTAACCCTCGGGTTGAAACTTGATACACGATGGCTAGAAATGTGGACTATGTCTTGATGATAACATGCTAATGTTGTTTGGTATAATTGCTTTGCTATGTTACTTGTTATTTGTATATGGACTTACTAAGCATTTATGCTTACTCCCTCCTTTCCATTCATTGTAGTTTTTGGACAAGCTAGCTCAGGAATCGGGATAGGTCAAAGGCTCGATCACACTATCCGAAGGACTTTTTAGTAAAATGGCTTGTATAACTTAAGTATGGCAAGTATAGCAATATTCTTATTTTGTGTAAATAATCTTATGATATGGTTATGGTTTGGTTAATAAAATGCTTGGTAATGATTAGTCATTGGAATGGCTAGCCTAGATAATGTTGGATGCTATGTGAGACTAATATGTTCTGTAGTTCATGAAAATTCATAAAAAGATGAAATTTGCCATAAAATAGAACATTACAGTAACAATGATGTGAGTTTGAAAAATCACTAAAAATAATAGAAACCAAATTAGGTGATGAATTAAATATGGAATTAAAGCTTATTGTATCTACTTTTATATGGAAGAAGTGAAATAGGTAAAGGAGTTATATGTGATGAGATATTTGAGTTTTAGTGAGACAGGACCAGAGCGATTTCTGGATCCCCTATTCCAAATTTAGGAATTCACCATAAATTGTACAAAAATAATTAGGAGGTATTCTTTATATTTTCAAAATCCTTATTGATTCTAGTTTTAAGAAAAACAAATGGCATAGTCATATGAATTTTTTAGAGAGAGAAAAGTGGATCGTAGTAAGCAGAGTTTAGTGCAGTCGAGTCCTAAAATAGGGGTAACTTTAACTAATAAACTGTACTAATTGGCCCTACTAAAAATTCTAGAAAAAAATTAGTATATAGATATATGAGTCTAGTTTTAGGGAAAATTTATAGATCTTGATTTCGGGTTTTGTAATTTGAGATATGATTTTTTTTATAACCATGACGCAGGTAGACAGTATACTGTGAATGTAGAATTAAATGTTTCAAAGTTCTTAAAATGGAAAATTATGTTCAGTAACACCCCAAGCTCGACTCCGGCGACGGTCTCGGGCGTGGGGCCATTACATTTGGTGGTATCATAGCAGGTTTAGTCAGTTCTCGAACTAACGTGTTTTATGTAAGGATTTTGCTATACATGCCATATGTGTATATTATGATAGTGTGACGACTTCTGACCTTTTAAATTATTTTTTTATATAGTAAATGGATCCCGATCCAACTGTGGCCGATGATGTAGAAAGTAATGCACCAGTTCTGGCTGAAGGGGTGGTGCCGACTGAAAATCCACCTCCCACTATTGGTCAAGAAGGAGGAGAAAGGGGTCGAGAATCCTTTCTCCAGATGATGAGTGCTTGGTATACTGAGTTAGTTCGTACGAACTCGAATGTACAACCTCCCCCACCTCCCCCAATTCCTCAACCTGTACCCCCGATGCCTCAGGGTGTGGATATGATGAAATTCCAAAGAACTCCAGTTGATAAAATCCATAAGCTAGGGGCTAAAGAATTCAGAGCTAATGTAGATGATGATGCCAAGAAAGCAGAGTTCTGGCTTGAGAATTCTATCCGGGTATTTGATGAACTGTCTTGTACACCTGAAGAATGCTTGAAATGTGCTATATCTTTGTTGAGGGATTCAGCCTACAATTGGTGGAAGACATTGATTTCGGTGGTAACGAAAGAGAGAGTAACCTGGGAATTCTTTCAAGAAGAGTTTCGGAAGAAATACATCAGTGAAAGATTTATTGACAAGAAGCGTAAAGAGTTTCTTGAGCTAAAGCAAGGTAATATGACAGTCACTGAATACGAAAAAGAGTTCGTCAGATTGAGCAAGTATGCCAGAGAATATGTTCCTATAGAGGCCAAAATGTGTAGGCGATTTGAAGATGGGCTCAATGAAGAAATTAAGGTATTTGTTGGGATTCTTGAATTAAAAGAAATGGTGGTACTTGTCGATCGAGCTTGCAAGGCTGAAGAACTACTTAAAGAGAAGAAAAAAGTAGAATCCGAGACACGAAATTAGAAGAAAAGACTGATGGGTGGTGCACCCTCACAGCAACCTGAAAAACCAAGAAATATGAATCCTCGTTCCCAAGTTTCAGCTAGACAGTCATATGGGAATTTTAAGAAGCAAAATATGGGTCCTAAGTCCCAGACTACTTCGACAGCCAGTGTAGGGAGCTTGAGATTTGTTAAGCCTGAGTGCCAGCGGTGTGGCAGAAATCATTTTGGTCCGTGCAGAGCAAATGAATATTTTCGATGTGATTCCCCGGATCATTTTATTAGAGACTGCCCAGAGAGGAGTGAAAAAGAAAAATTTCAGAGTACAAAGGCAGGTGGTGTGGATTCGAGGGGAAGGTATCCAAGAAAAGCTGGGAGTGAAGCAAGCAGCAAGAATGTAGCCAGAGATGTAACAGTTAGATGCTTCCTCACCCGATGTGATCTCCGGTATATTTTCTCTCTATGATGTTAATGTTATTGCTTTAAATGATCCCGGTTCTACTCATTCATATATGTGCATGAAATTGGTGTCTAGCATGAATATACCTGTTGAGAATACAAAATTTATGATTAAAGTGTCAAACCCGTTAGGCAAATGTGTTATTGTTGATAGAGTATGCAAGAAATGTCCTTTATTGATTCGGGGTTATTACTTTCTGGCTGACTTGATGTTGTTGCCGTTTGATGAATTTGATGTTATTTTGGGCATGGATTGGTTGACATTGCATGATGCTATAGTAAATTGTAAACAGAAAGTTATTGAATTAAAGTGTGAAAATGGCGAAACTCTGCGGGTTGAATCAGATAAATCAGAGGCATTGTCTAGTGTGATTTCTTCAATGTCGACTCAGAGATATTTGAGAAAAGGTTATGAAGCTAATTTAGCATATGTGTTAAATACAAAAGAAATTGAAAAGAAAGTAGAATCAGTGCCGATTGTATGTGAATTCGCAGATGTATTTCCAAGAGAATTGCCAAGTTTGCCTCTAGTCAGGGAAGTAGAATTTGGTATAGAGTTGATGCCGGGAACGGCTCTGATCTCGATTGCTCCGTATAAAATGGCATCAAGGGAATTGAAGGAATTAACGTCGTAGTTGCAAGAGTTGACAGACAAAGGCTTCGTGAGACCGAGTTTTTCGCCTTTGAGTGCTCCTGTATTGTTTGTGAAAAAGAAGGATGGTTTAATGAGACTATGTGTCGACTATCGACAGTTGAACAAAGGGACAATCAAGAACAAGTATCCGTTGCTGAGAATTGATGATTTGTTTGATCAGCTGAAAGGAGCGACGTGGTTTTCAAAGATTGACTTGAGATTTGGGTACTACCAGCTGCGGGTAAAAGAGTCAGATGTGCCTAAAACTGCTTTTAGAACAAGCTATGGTTATTATGAATTTTTAGTTATGCCATTTGGGTTGATAAATGCTCCTGCTATGTTTATGGATTTGATGAATCACATATTTCGACCATACTTGGACAAATTTGTTGTGGTATTTATAGATGATATTTTAATCTATTCAAAAGATGAGATCAAGCATACCGAGCATTTGAAAATAGTTTTGCAGACTTTAAGAGATAAGCAGTTATATGCCAAGTTTAGTAAAAGTGAATTTTGGCTTCGGGAAGTTGGATTTTTGGGTCATATTGTTTTAGGTGATGGTATACGGGTTGATCCTAGTAAAATTTCAGCTATTGTTGATTGGAAACCACCGAAGAATGTAACAGAAGTTAGAAGTTTCTTAGGGCTAGCTGGATATCATTGATAGTTTGTGAATAGATTTTCTATAATTGCTGCTCCTACGACTATATTTCTCCGCAAGGATGTTAAATTTGAGTGGACGGAAGGATGTCAACAGAGTTTCGAAGAATTGAAAAAGTTATTAACAGAGGCACCAGTGTTAGTACAGCCTGAGTCAGGTAAAGAATTTGTGGTATATAGTGATGCTTCTCTAAATGGTTTGGGATGTGTATTGATGCAAGAACGAAAAGTTGTGGCTTATGCTTCGAGGCAGTTAAAACCTCACGAGAGGAATTATCTGACTCATGATTTGGAATTGGCTGCGGTGGTGTTTGATTTGAAGATTTGGTGACATTATCTATATGGCGAAAAGTGTCGAGTATATACTGACCACAAAAGTCTTAAATATTTGATGTCATAAAAAGACTTGAACTTGAGACAGTGAAGATGGTTGGAGTTATTGAAAGATTACGAGCTTGTAATTGACTACCATCCAGGGAAAGCAAATGTAGTTGCTGATACTTTGAGCAGAAAGTTGTTGTTTGCTTTGAGAGCTATGAACACTCAGTTGGAAATGTCAGATGATGGTTCGATTCTAGCCGAATTGAAAGCAAGACCGATGTTTTTACAAGAGATTTGTGATGCTCAGAAAAGCGATAAAGACTTGCAAGCCAAAAGAAAGCGATGTGAGGTTCATATAGAGTCAAATTTCAGAATTGGTTCTGATGGGTGTTTGATGTTTAAAGATCAGATTTGTCTATCGAAGAATGAGGAATTGATTCAAAAGATCCTGCAAGAAGCACATAGTAGTTGTCTCTCGATTCAACCGGGCAGTACGAAAATGTATAATGACTTGAAGAAAATGTATTGGTGGAATGGAATGAAAAGGGATATGTCAGAGTTTGTGTCCAAATGCTTAATTTGTCAACAGGTGAAAGCTGAACACCAAGTGCCTTCAGGATTACTTCAGCCTATTCTGGTTCCTGAATGGAAATGGGATCGGATTACTATAGATTTTGTCTCAGGGTTGCCATTGACTCCAAGAAAGAAAGATGCCATCTGGGTAATAGTTGACAGATTAACTAAGTCGGCTCATTTTATTCTGGTACGTACAGATTATTCTCTTAACAAGTTGGCTGAACTGTATGTCAGAGAAATTGTTAGACTACACAGAATATCATTGTCGATCATTTCAGATAGAGATCCGAGGTTTACCTCGTGGTTTTGGCAAAAGTTTCAAGACGCGTTAGGTACAAAGTTAAATTTTAGTACTGCTTTTCATCCACAAACTGATGGGCAATCAGAGAGAGTAATTCAGATTCTTGAAGACATGCTTAGATGTTGTGTATTAGAATTTCAAGGAAGTTGGGAAAGATATCTACCGTTGGTGGAATTTACTTACAATAACAGTTATCAGACGAGCTTGAAGATGGTACCTTATGAAGCATTGTATGGTCGTAAGTGTCGAACGCCTTTGTATTGGACTGAACTCAAGGAAAATCGGATCTATGGAGTTGATCTAATAAAAGGAACCGAAGAAAAAGTAAAGGTAATTCGAGATTGTTTGAAAGCTGTTTCAGATAGACAGAAATCTTATGCAAATTTGAAACGAAAAGAAATTGAGTTTCAAGTTGGTGATAAAGTATTTTTAAAGGTGTCTCCGTGGAAGAAAGTTCTTAGATTTGGATGGAAGGGCAAATTAAGTCCGTGTTTTATCAGGCCGTATGAAATAATTGAAAGAGTTGGATCGGTAGCTTATCGGTTTGAATTGCCATCTGAATTGAAGAAGATTCATGATGTGTTCCATGTGTCTATGTTACGTCGGTATCGTTCGGACACTTCACATGTGGTTTGACCGACAGAAGTTGAACTACAACCAGACATGACCTATGAAGAATAACCGATAAAGATTTTAGCTCGAGAAGTTAAACAACTAAGGAATAAAAGTATTGCTCTTGTGAAAGTGTTGTGGCAAAAGCATGGAGTAGAAGAGGCTACATGGGAGCCTAAGGAAACTATGAGAAATCAATATCCACACCTGTTTACCGGTAAGATTTTCGAGGACGAAAATCCTTAAAGGGGGGAGAGTTGTAATATCCCGAATTAGGGCCTAATCAGGATAGTGGTTTTGTGACCACAAATTCGAGGTAGAAATAATTATTTTATAATTATTTTGAGGTTTGTGATATGATTGCATGATTGTGTGAAAAATTCGTGAAGAAATTCTATGCGTAAAGTGCTTAATTTAAAATTAGGGACTAAATCGAATAAGTTGCAAAACTTACTTTCTAGAAGTTTCTAGTATGAAATTGCTTTGAAATATTAATTAGGAGGTCTTAAATAGTAATTTGGCCAATTTTAAGTTCATGGAAAAAATTTGGACATGGATGGAATTTTTGAAAGTTTAGTAAGGAGGGGCATTTTGGTCATTTGGATATTAACATGAAATAAAAAGGGAAAAATAACACAAAATTGATCATCTTCTTCATTATCACGAAATTTCAAGGGTTCTCCATAGCTAGGGTTTGTTTCAAGCTTCCAAGCTCCATAGTAAGTGATTCCAAGCCCCATTTTTAATGTTCTTTACGTTTTCGTAGTCCCGGTAACTCGATAAAGCTTATGTTAGCAATAATTTAAGTTAGGGTTCATATTTGGAAAAATACCTATAGGTGAAATTTGCGTATTTTGATGTTTTATGATAGAATATGAGGTTTTAAATTATGTTAGACAACTTGTGCTACTCAATTTTAAGTAAAAACGAATGAAACGGCTTAATCGGTAAAAGTACATATTGTTCATAAGTATGCGTTATAGTGGGAATTTGAGCTTACTAATAGCAAATAAATGATTAGCATGTCCTAAAACATAAGAATTTGAAATAAAATTTAATTTTCGAGTTTTGGGGCAAAAGTATAAATATGTAAAAGTTTAGGGGCAAAATTATAATTTTGCCAAAATTTGAATTTAGGACTATTTTGATAAATGTGAGTATTAAATAAGTTAAATGTGTTGTTTTAGATCAAGAAAGATGTGGAATTAACCTTGATCGAGGAAAAGAAAAGATTGTGGACTAAATTGCAAAATTGCTATATTTTGTACCGAGGTAAGTTCATGTGCAAATAATGTAACATAATTGCTATTTTAAGTGATCTAATGCTATTTATATGATATGATACTTGTTATTATGAATATTATGCTTTGTGAAATATTATGTATTGGTATGAAAAGTATGTGATTAAATTGATAAGTATGAGACGCAAGCAACGTATTGGTTCCGATATTTTGAGGAGAACGAAGGGGAAATGTGTGATTGAGGAAAATCCCGTTTGAACCTTGGGAATAGATTAGGATACAAGTGACATGTCACTAGGATGGTTGGGCATCCGAGCTCGTTGAGTTGAGTCCGAGTTCGTGAGATGTAACTAGGCATCCGAACTCATTGAGTTGAGTCCGAGTTCACTTATGGATGCGAACGCCTGAGCTCGTTGAGTTGAGTCCGAGTTCGCTTATGGGCGGGTTACATGTGGCACTTATGTGCAAATTATCCATGTATCCGAGTTATATTTCAATGTGTTCAACGGGTAAAATTTTAGCAAAATGGAAGAATGCTTGAGATGCAAATGATATTTTGGTAAGTGTCGCGAAATGCACACTTTGGACAGGTATGTTCTTAACCCTCGGGTTGAAACTTGATACACGATGGCTAGAAATGTGGACTATGTCTTGGTGATAACATGCTAATGTTGTTTGGTATAATAGCTTTGTTATGTTACTTGTTATTTGCATATGGACTTACTAAGCATTTATGCTTACTCCCTCCTTTTCATTCATTGTAGTTTTGGACAAGCCGGCTCAGGAATCGGGATAGGTCGAAGGCTCGATCACACTATCGGAATGACTTTTTGGTAAAATGGCTTGTATAACTTAAGTATGGCATGTATAGCAATGTTCTTATTTTGTGTAAATAATCTTATGATATGGTTGTGGTTTGGTTAAGAAAATGCTTGGTATTTATTAGCCATTACAATGGCTAGCCTAGATAATGTTGGATGCTATGTGAGACTAATATGTTCTGTAGTTCATGAAAATTCATAAAAAGATGAAATTTGCCATAAAACAGAACATTACAGTAACAATGACGTGAGTTTGAAAAATTACTAAAAATAGTAAAAACCGAATTAGGTGATGAATTAAATATGGAATTAAAGCTTATTGTGTCTACTTTCATATGGAAGAATCGAAACAGGTAAAGGAGTTATATGAGATGTGATATTTGAGTTTTAGTGAGATAGGACCAGAGAGTTTTCTGGATCCCCTATTGCAACTTTGGGAATTCACCATAAATTGTTCAAAAATAATTAGGAGCTATGCTTTATATGTTCAAAATCCTTGTTAAGGCTAGTTTTAAGAGAAACAAACGGCATAGTCATATGAATTTTTTAGAGAGAGAAAAGTGGTTCGTAGTAAGCAGAGGTCAGTGCAGTTGAGTCCTGAAACAAGGGTAACTTTAACTAATAAACTATACTAATTGGCCTAACCAAAAATTCTAGAAAAAATTAGTATATAGATATATGAGTCTAGTTTCAGGGAAAATTTACGGATCTTTATTTCAAGTTTCATAACTCGAGATATGATTTTTTTTGTAACCGTAACGCAGGTAGACAGTATGCTGTGAATGTAGAATTAAATGTTTCAAAGTTCTTAAAATGGAAAATTATGTTCAGTAACACCTCAAGCTCGACTCCGGCGACGGTCTCGGGCGTGGGGGCATTACATGAGCTCTTTTCGTTCAATCAAGGCAAGTATTGGTGATTTTTGTTGGTTAAGTTTAAGTTGAGGTGTTAATCTTTTTGGGAAATGATTATTGAAGTATCTCAATTAAATGTAGGATTGGTGCTTGTGGACTTCTCACACGTTTTCGCAAATAAGGTATGTAATCACACTATCTTAACTGTAAATCGGAAACAGTCAGAAAGTAGGACTTTTGATGCTACACGGATGAATCATATCGATGTATGGAAAATATTGAACTAAGCTGTATCATGCACACGGTCAAGGTCATTTCTAGGCTTAATGGGCCACAAGGGCATGTGGGCCAACTTGGGCTGCATAATGGGCCTTGGGCCCATTTACACTGTTTCACTGTTAAGGGTTAGACGAGTCGCTCGATACAACTGTAGACCTACTGTTGGGCCGGTAAGTATACCTGAACCCCAAACTGATTAAATGACTGATATGCCCCTAATAGGTAAAATGACTGTTATGCCCCTAAGAAACAAAATGAATGTTTTGCCCTTTTTTGTATATGACTGTGTTTGAGCTTGCGATGTTATATTTATGTTGGATCCACGTATGATATTATGATACGATGCTTTACATGTTGCGTGGGGATGGGATTATTATTTTGGAGGAAGTGTACTGCACTGATGAGGTTGCACGGGTCGCCCAAGATGACTGTGAACTTACTGATGGCTTAAAGCCGCTTATATTACTGGCAGCTTTGGTGCAATTCTATTTAGTGTCGCAACCAGTGCTAATGTTGGTGTGTAGGGCTGGCTGGGTCGATTTTATCCCCACATGGTGTGATGGGTTGGACGGAGCTGGTGTTCAGGGTTGGTGGGCATGTTATATGTTATCTGTTTCTGATATTCTGTTACTTTTATTATAATGGGCTAAGGCCCACACTGATACTGATACTGTAATAGGCTCAGGCTCAAACAGCATTTATCTATTGTATTATGGATTGTTGCTCGTTAGGGGATTACACACTGAGTTTTCGTAAACTCACCTTTCTGTTTATCTGTACATGTAATCCCCAGTCTTAGACAGATTAGTGCTGCGAGGGACTCAGAGGTGGCCACACGATTGCTCCTGCCTTTATATTTAACTTTTATTTACCATTATATTTTTATTTGGGTATTATTATGTAATAAGGCCTCTTTAAAGTTTTAAGTTTAAATTTGAGATTTTTAATTGTTTGTTATAAACTGCTAGTGTAAGGACTCGCGTTTTAAAAAAAATAATGTTTTTACAAATCAAACCTAATTACATAACTATTTTAAAAAGCTTCCGCTATAAACGAGTTTTGGAAATTAATAATATTTTATAGAAAGTACTTTTGGTAATGACACAAAAATTAAAACCATCATTTAGATCACACAAAGAGGCTAAATAACAATTGGGTTTTTCAAACGATATTATGTTTTACAAAAAACACTTTAATGTGACACAGCTAGATTTGACCATATCGTTTAGGCTGGGTTTGGGATGTTACATTTAGTGGTATCAGGGCTAGGTTTCAAAACCCGGTCGTGCAATGGGTTTTAAAATTTAAATTTCTAAAGGTTGCGTTTAAATAATTTGAAGTATTCTAAAAGGATTTTCTAATTGTGTGGCACACCAAGTCTTTAACGCTGATTCTGTAAGTCTTCTTGATACTGATGTCTGTTTTAAATTGAAATGCAATAGATAGAAATACTGAGACTACTGTAGGTAATGGACTGTACTAAAAAAACTCTAGTTGAGTAAACTCAAAACTATAAGAAACTAAAAACTATAATATGACTACGATCTGCGAAAACAAACTCTAAACTACTGCTTCTCAAACACCTGCTAATAATTATTGGAACTGTAAACTGATCTGCATAAAATTGTTAGAATAGATAAAATGTAAATCGATAATGAGCACCAGAGGTACTGGTGCAAGAGGTACAAGAGGTTGCGGCGGAGGCCATGGAGGTGCTAGGGTTGGGTATTCATCATCTGGCCACATGCTTAATGTTGAGGCTAGGGAGGCACCGGCTTCACCTGTAATTGAGACGGGGTCATTTGAGCTAGCTGCTGGGAATGACACACTGTCCCATGCTATGCTCTGAATTTTGAAAAGGGTCGCTGGGCCAAATAATGGTACTGTGGGCCGTGGGTCAATTATAGAATGACTTTGGTCAAATGGAGCTGAGATCTTTAAGGGTGTTGCTGGAGTAGCCCCTAATGTGGCTGAATATTGGATTGAGTCCACGGAAAGAATAATGGATGACCTCGACTGCAGCCCCAACCAGAAATTAAAAGGTGTAGTGTCACTGCTGTGAGATGAAGCGTATCAGTGGTGGCTTACAGTGAAAGAGGGAACGCAGGCCGACCAGTTGACTTGGGAATTTCTCAAGACTGCATTCCAAGGAAAATATGTAGGCGCTAGCTATATGAATGCCCGAAGGAGAGAGTTTTTGAACTTTACTTAGGGGGATAAATCTGTGGCTGAATACGAGGCAGAATTTCTATGACTTAGTCGATATGCTCGAGGGATGGCGGCAATTGAATATGAGTGTTGTGTTTGTTTCGAGGAAGGCCTCAAAGATAGTCAAAGGATTTTGATAGCTCCACAGGGGGAGAGAGATTTTGCTTCTGTAGTGGAAAAGGCGAAGATTGCCGAGGATGTGAAGACGTTGAGTGCCAGAACCATGAAAAAGAAAGAGGTAGGAATAAGAGGGATTTAAAGCCCTTAAGTTTATTTAGGAGGCCTAAGAAAAAGGCCAGAGTTGATGGGCCAGTCTGAGTTGGGGCCTCTATTGCTGTTACTAGGCCGCAGTCTTGTGCGGATTGTGGAAGACTCCATCAAGGCGAGTGCTTGAAAAGGATTGGGGCATGTTTCAGGTGCGGATCATTAGAGCACCATTTCAGGCGAGTGCTAGTTACAGGTCAGGGTACTGTTCAACCACCGCATGGTGTACAATAGCCACCGAGAGGCCGTGGTCAAGCCTGGGGTGGAAATGGTTTGGGTTGTGGTTGTGGAGCATCGGGTAGAGGTGTTAGTCATACGAAGGTGAGGCAGCCAGCTCTGGTTTATGCTGCACATTGCTGAAAGAACAGAGACACCCCAAATGTTATTACTAGTATGTTTTATATCCATAATGTACCTTATACTGCACTGATTGATGTGAGATCTATGCATTCTTATGTTGCATGCACTGTGACTGAGACTTTGGATATAATATTTGAAACTACTACAAGTGAGGTTACCGTGTTGAATCTATTAGGGTAGTCAATAAGAGTGAATAAACTATTTAGGGATGTGCCTTTTGAGGTTCAAGGAATGATATTTTTAACGTATTTAATGGAACTTCCTTTTTGAGAATTTGACTTAATCTTGAGAATAGACTGGCTAGTTAAGCATCAAGCTAATTTGGATTGTGCTACTAAGCGGGTGGTACTGAAAACTGTAGAGGGTAATGAGGTAGTGGTTATTAGGGAGCATCGGGATTATTTATCAAATGTGATTTCTACACTTAGGGTCGAGAAATTGGTTTGTAAGGGGTATAAAGCGTATCTTACCTACATTGGTGTGTCTGATTCTGACGGTTCTTCTGTTAAAGATATTCGAATAGCCAAAGATTTTCAAGACATTTTTCCTGATGAACTACCTAGGTTACCCCCAAATTGTGAAGTTGAATTTGGGATAGACCTCCTGCCTTGTACAACTTCGGTGTACATCGCTCCTTATAGAATGGCACTAAAGGAGCTAGTGGAACTTAAAGCTCAAATTCAAGAGTTATTGGATCGAGGATATTTTTGACCTAGTGTGTCTCCATGGGGAGCACCAATGCTATTTGTGAAAAAGAAAGATGCATCTATGCGTATGTGCATTGGTTACCAGTAATTGAATAAACTAACCATCAAGAATAAATACCCTTTGCCGAATATTGACGATCTATTTGATCAGCTTCGAGGCACTTCGTTTTTCTCTAAAATTTATCTCCGTTCTAGGCACCATCAATTGAGAGTCAAATAGACTGATATTTATAAGACAGCACTTAGGACTCGTTATGGTCAATACGAGTTCCTAATGATACCGTTTGGGCTAATGAATGCACCAGCAGCTTTTATGGATCTAATGAACCGAGTTTTTTAGCCCTATCTATATCGATTTGTAGTAGTGTTTATAGATGATATTCTGGTGTATTCAAGAACTGAGGATGAACATGATGCACATCTCCGTGTGGTTGTGCAGACTGTGAGGGAAAAGTAACTGTATGCCAAGTTTAGTAAATACGAGTTCTAGTTGAGGGGAGTTACATTTCTGGGCTATGTAATATCTGCTGAAGGGATTAGGGTTGGTCCTCGAAAAATAGAAGCTGTTCTGGATTGGAAGCCACCTAAGACTGTATCTGAGATTCGAAGTTTTCTGGGTTTGGCAGGGTATTATAGATGTTTTGTTGAGGGGTTTTCATTGATTGCTGCACCTTTGACTAAGTTATTGTGTAAAAGGGTGCCTTTTGACTGGATTGATGAGCAACAAGAAAGTTTTGAGAAACTTAAGAAAGTTCTGACTGAGGCTCCTGTCTTGATTGAGCCAGAGCCTGTGAAAGAGTTTACTGTCTACAATGATCCATCACACATTGGTTTGGGGTGCGTGTTGATGCAATAGGGCAAAGTTGTGGCATATGCGTCTTGCCAACTTAAGACCCATAAGGCAAATTATCCGACGCATGACTTAGAGTTGGCCGCGATGGTATTTGCACTGAAAATTTGGAGACGTTACTTGTATGGTGAGAAGTGTATCATTTACACTAATCACAAGAGTCTCAAATACTTCATTACTCAGAAGGAGCTAAACCTTAGGCTGCGTAGATAGATTGAGCTACTAAAAGATTATGATTGCACGATTGAGTACCATCTTGGTAAAGCTAATGTAGTGGCTGATGCACTGAGTCATAGGGCTATGTCTGATCTAAGGGCAATGTTTGCTCGTCTAAGTTTATTTGAGGATGGTAGTTTGTTGGCCAAGCTTCAAGTTAAACCGATGTGTATTGAATAGATTAAAGGTAAACAGTTGGCAGATGAGTCACTGGGTTCTCAATTCTGACAGATTGAGAGTGGGGAAACTTCAGATTTTGGATTGAATAGCGAAAGGGTACTGTGTTTGTGTGGGAGAGTTTGTGTACTGAGGGATACTGATTTGAGGCAGTCAATACTGTATGAAGCTCATTGTAATCCTTATGTTATACATCTCGTCAGAAATAAAATGTACCAAGACCTTCGTGAGTTATATTGGTGGCCAGGTCTTAAGCGAGAAGTTACCGACTTTGTGAGTAAATGTTTGACTTGCCAGTAGGTTAAGGCTAAACATCAATTACCTTCAGGGTTGCTTCAGCTAGTTAAGATTTCACATTGGAAATGGGAGAGAGTAACTATGGACTTTGTTAGTGGCTACCCCTAATGCCTGCTAAGAAGTATTCAGTATGGGTCATCATAGACCGACTGACCAAATCTGCCCATTTCATACCAGTCTGTACTGATTACTCATTACACGAAGCTTTGGGTACAAGGTTGGACTTCAATACTGCGTTCTATCCTCAGAAAGATGGTCAGTTAGAGAGGGCGATTTAGAAACTGGAGGACGTGTTAAGGAGTTGTGTGATAGGTTTCTGAGACAGTTGGGAGGATTAGTTGCCATTAGCAGCCTAGCATACCAGTCTAGCATACAGATGGCACCGTACAAGGCATTATATGGCCATAGGTGTTGTACTTCTTTGTGTTGGACTGAGTTGGGCGAGTGGCGTGTTCTGGGCCCTAAGTTAGTTTCTGATATCGAGGACAATGTTTGGTTAATTCAGGATCGACTGAAGGCAGCATTAGATAAACAAAGTCATGCACGAATCTGAAGTGTAAGGAGATTGAGTATTCTGTGGGAGATTACATTTTTCTAAAAGTCTCACCATGAAAGAAAATACTGAGGTTTGGATGAAAGGGCAAGCTGAGCCCTAGATTCATTAGGCCTTATTGCATATAGAAGCGTGTGGGACCAGTTGCCTATCAACTTGAGTTACCTCCAGAGTTTGACTGAATTCATGATGTGTTCCACGTCTTTATACTGAGGCGTTATCGCTCTGATCCCACACATATTGTCTCGATCGAGGAGATTAAGGTTAGACCAGATATGACTGTAACACCCTAAATTTGGGCCTAGAAGTTTTAGGCCTTAAGCATGGGAGCGGTTGAAAGCAGCTTATAATATTTTGTTATGCATGTAAATTCCATTAATGAAGGCTTGTTTCAGTGGTTAAGTGTGCTGAGAAGTGTTGGAGAGGTCCTGGGTTCAAACCTAGACTCTAGCAAAAATTTTGGTTTAAGGTGAATTAAACCCTGGGTGTAGTAGGTAGGCCTTAAGAATATTGTTGGAGAAATTGTGCCATAAAAAGCCTTGTGGTCTAGTGGCAAAGTCACGCCACATAAAAGGCAGGAAGGTGGCATCATAGAGCTGGCAAGGAGGTCTAGGGTTCGAAACTCATGGCAATCAAAGAGCTTTTATTTTGCTAACAGGGGCGCCAAGAGTTGGTGTTGAATTTAAACTCTGATGATGGGGGGATCCCACATCGGGAAGCTAACATAAGAATGGATGCGAAGCTGGCTCTAAATATGGAGAACCATGAGGATAGTAAAGGTACCTTTCTTGGCTGATCCCTTTCGCTTTATGGCGGGCTCGTTTGGGTTGGGCGTCGGCTACAAGTGCTTGGAGCGTGGATAAACTCCAGTCTCCTATCAGGTGTGTATTTCTCACTACTCTAGCAGTAGGACGGCTACTCCGGGCCGCAATGGGCCGAAAAGGGCCATGTGTGCCCAATTGGCCTACAGGCCCAATTGGATAAGTTGTTTGATTGTGTAGTAAATATTGGACTAGGCTAGGTGAATCTCATATCTGTGGCTAGATTTGGGCTAAAAGGGCCACACAAGCGTGTGGGACTATTTGGGCCGAGAATGGGCCCTAGGCCCATTCGCATCGTTATCTCTGTTTAGAATGCTTTAGTTTACCAAATTACTGAAATACCCTCAACTTGTAAAATTACCAAAGTACCCTCGATTTACAAAATTACTGAAATACCCTTGATTTACAAAATTACTAAAATACCATTGATTTACAAAATTATTGAAATACCCTTGATTTATAAAATTACTAAAATACCCTTGGTTTACAAAATTACTAAAATACCTTAAAATTACCATTTTACCCCTGATTTGTAAAATTACCATTTTACCCCTAATTTGTAAAAATTACCATTTTACCCCTAATTTGTAAAATTAACATTTTACCCCTGATTTGTAAAATTACCATTTTAACTCTGACTTGTAAAATTACCATTTTACCCCAGATTTGTAAAATTACCCTTTTACCATTAATTTGTAACATTATCGTTTTACCCTTGATTTACGAAATTATCAAAATACCCCTTTAAGGTAGAATTAGTGAAATACCCATGTAGGGTAGAATTATCGAAATACCCCTGTAAGGAGAATTACCAAAATACCCCTGTAGGGTAGAATTACTGAAATACCCCTGTAGGGTAGAATTACTGAGATACCCCTGTGGGGTAAAATTACCATATTGCCCCTAGGGTGTTAAATGACTGTTATGCCCTTGTGGGCAAGTGACTAACTTGGACTGTGTGTTTGACGGATTTGATTGTGAATATATGTTGGTGGTATGAATGACTTGACTGTGATTGTTTGATTCAAATATGGGTATGACATTCTGCATACATGACATGTCGCATGGGTTGGGATTTTGTATGAAGGAAGATCTGATCTGTTAGGATCGCATGGTTGCTTGACGACCGTGGATCCACCGAAGGCTTAAGAGCCATATATTCGTGCTAATTTGATAAGGTCACACGGGTCGCCCAAGATGACTGTGGACCTTTCGATGGCTGAGTGCGGATCATGTTACTGAAGGTTGTATGCCGTTATTGTGGGCTTCGTATTAATATTGTGGGCTTCATGCCGTTATTATGGGCTTGTACCATTACCGAAGGCTGTGTGCCATTATTATGGGCTTTACATCGATATTATGGGCTTCGTGCCGTTATTATGGGCTTTGTGCCATTACCGAAGGCTTTGTACAAATATCACAGGCTTTGTGCTGATTATAGACACGTTACTTATGGCTTTGTGCCACGTATTCTGTTAAGTGGCTTTGCCATGTTATCTGATTCTGGTGGCACTGCCACGATATTCTGTTATTGGCAGCTTTGCTGCCCATTGGTGTGTTCGTTGGTACGGGTGGTGCGATGGCTAGACTGGGTTGGGATTGCATTCACATTCTGATTTTGATTCTGATTCTGTTAATTGATACTGATTCTGATACTGATACTGACTCTGATTCAGATTTTGATTCTGATTCTGACTCTCATTTTGATTCTGGTTCTAATAATGTTTCTGATTTTGTAATGGGCTAAGGCCCATCTGGTGCAGTCTGTTATAGTGGGCTAAGGCCCAATTGATATTGGAACTATGGTAGGGCAAACTTTTTAATTCTTTTACATGACTAACTGTTCGTATTTGTAGTAGGGGATTACACACTGAGTTTTCGTAAACTCACCCTGTTTATTAACCTTTCAGGTAATTTCTAGCCTTCGACGGATCAGAGCTACGAGGGACTCGGAGGTGGCCACACTACTGCTCCTGTTTTCTTTTATTTGGCTTTTATTTACCATTTAATTTCATTCTGCGATTTTATTTTTGTAATAAGCCCTTTTGTAATTTCTGAATTTTAAGTTTGGTTTTTATCTGTTCTATGTAAAACTCGATTTCCCAAAAATGTTAACAGTTTTCAAATCAACACGTCCCTACAAACTATTAATTTTTTTCAGCTTTCGTAAACTTACTTGATACTCACTTATGACAGCATTTAAGGTTTTAAAACTAAATTATTTTTCAATGAACCATGTTTTGAAAGTAGCGAACACAAACTAAGATTTAACTTTTTAAATAATAAGAAGGGTTTTCAATAAAATAAGGTTTTCGAAAAACACTTCAATGTGACACACTAGATTCGAGCCTAACTTCTAGGCCGGGTTTGGGGTGTTACATTTAGTGGTATCAGAGCAAAGTTGCAACAACTCGACTGTGGATTGGGTTTTCAAAGTTTGAATTTCAAAAAAATTATTTTCAAACATGTGGT
The DNA here is from genome assembly GCA_020496765.1 of Gossypium stocksii. Lineage (NCBI taxonomy): Eukaryota > Viridiplantae > Streptophyta > Magnoliopsida > Malvales > Malvaceae > Gossypium > Gossypium stocksii. The sequence goes on from CM035624.1 coordinate 30,979,268, forward strand.
ATTTTTTAGGTATTTCTCTTAAACTGTGTGGCACACCGAGTCTCCGACTCCAAATCTGTAAGTCTTCTGAATACTTTTGTCTGTTTATAAATTGAAGTACTGTGGATTCTTTAGATGTTGGTTTGAACTTAAATTTGGTATTTATTTTATGCGGATGTGATGTTTGGATATAGAAATTGTATATATGTGTGATAAATATGTGTCTGCTTCAGTGAATAAGTGTCGTTTCAAGTTCTAGTTAGAGTGTGATAGTGATAGTAGGATCAAAGTGCGCTGCGGTAGCGTAGTGGGGTAGATGTTACACGACTATCTTGTTAGATGGAAATTTTGGGGACAAAATTTCTTTAGGGGAGGTAGAGTTGTAACACCCTAAATTTGAGCCTAGAAGTTTTAGGCCTTGAGCATGGGAGCGGTTGAAAGTAGCTTATAATATTTTGTTGTGCATGTAAATTCCGTTAATAAAGGCTTGTTTCAGTGGTTAATTGTGCTGAGAAGTGTTGGAGAAGTCTTGGGTTCAAACCTAGACTCTAGCAAAAATTTTGGTTTAAGGTGAATTAAACCCTGGGTGTAGTAGGTAGGCCTTAAGAATATTGTTGGAGAAATTGTGCCATAAAAAGCCTTGTGGTCTAGTGGCAAAGTCACGCCACATAAGAGGCAGAAAGCTGGCGTCATAGAGTTGGCAAGGAGGTCTAGGGTTCGAAACTCATGGCAATCAAAGAGCTTTTATTTTTCTAACAGGGGACGGCAACAGTTGGTGTTGAATTTAAACTCTGATGATAGGGGGATCCCACATCGGGAAGCTAACATAAGAGTGGACGCGAAGCTGGCTTTAAATAGGGAGAACCATGAGGAGAGTAAAGGTACCTTTCTTGGCTGATCCCTTTCACTTTATGGTGGGCTCGTTTGGGTTGGGCGTCGGCTAAAAGTGCTCGGAGCGTGGATGAACTCCAGTCTCCTATCAGGTGTGTATTTCTCACTACTCTAGCAGTAGGACGGCTACTCCTGGCCGCAATGGGCCGAAAAGGGCCATGTGTACCCAATAGGCCTACAGGCCCAATTGGATAAGTTGTTTGATTGTGTAGTAAATATTGTATTAGACTAGGTGAATCTCATATCTGTGGCTAGATTTGGGCTAAAAGGGCCACACGAGCGTGTGGGCCTATTTGGGCCGAGAATGGGCCCTAGGCCCATTCGCATTGTTATCTCTGTTTCAAATGCTTTAGTTTACCAACTTACTGAAATACCCTTGGCTTGTAAAATTACCAAAGTACCCCCGATTTACAAAATTGCTGAAATACCTTTGATTTACAAAATTACTGAAATACCATTGATTTACAAAATTACTGAAATACCCTTAATTTACAAAATTATTGAAATACCATTGATTTACAAAATTACTGAAATACCCTTGATTTACAAAATTACTAACATACCCTTGGTTTACAAAATTACTAAAATACCCTTAAAATTACCATTTTACCCCTAATTTGTAAAATTACATTTTACCCTTGATTTGTAAAATTACCATTTTACCCCTGGTTTGTAAAATTACAGTTTTACCCCTAATTTGTAAAATTACCCTTTTACCCCTAATTTGTAAAATTATCGTTTTACCATTGATTTGCGAAATTACCGAAATATCTCTTTAGGGTAGAATTACTAAAATACCTTTGTAGGGTAGAATTACCAAAATACCCTTGTAGGGTAGAATTACCGAAATACCCCTGTAGGGTAGAATTATCGAGATACCCCTGTGGGGTAAAATTACCATTTTGCCCCTAGGGTGTTAAATGACTGTTTTGCCCTTGTGGGCAAGTGACTGACTTGGACTGTGTGTTTGACAGATTTGATTGTGAAAATATGTTGGTGATATGAATGACTTTACTGTGATTGTTTGATTCAAATATGGGCATGACATTCTGCATACATGACATGTTGCATGGGTTGGGATTTTGTTTGGAGGAAGATCTAATCTGTTAGGATCGTATGGTTGCTTGACGACTATGGATCCACTGAAGGCTTAAGAGCCATATATTCATACTGATTTGATAAGGTCGCACAGGTCGCCCGAGACGACTGTGGACCGATCGATGGCTGAGTGCCGAAATGTTACCGAAGGCTGTGTGCCGTTATTGTGGGCTTCATATCGTTATTATGGGCTTGTGCCATTACCGAAGGCTGTGTGCCATTATTATGGGCTTTGTATTGATATTGTGGGCTTCGTGCCTTTATTATGGGCTCTGTGCCATTACCGAAGGCTTTGTGCTAATATCACAGGCTTTGTGCTGATTATAGACACGTTACCGATGGCTTTGTGCCACGTATTCTGTTAAGTGGCTTTGCCACATTATCTGATTCTGGTGGAGCTGCCACGATATTCTGTTATTGGCAGCTTTGCTGTCCATTGGTGTGTAGGCTGGGTGGGTTGAGTTATTCCCCATATAGTGTGTTCGTTGGTACGGGTGGTGTGATGGCTGAACTAGCTTGGGATTGCATTCACATTCTGATTCTGATTATGATTCTGTTAATTGATACTGATTCTGATTCTGATCCTGATTCCGATTCTAATTCTGATACTGATACTGACTCTGATTCTGATTTTGATTCTGATTCTGATTCTCATTTTGATTCTAGTTCTAATAATGTTTCTGATTTTGTAATGGGCTAAGGCCCATCTGGTGCAGTCTGTTATAGTGGGCTAAGGCCCAATTGATATTGGAACTATGGTAGGGCAAACTTTTTAATTCATTTACATGATTGACTGTTCGTATTTGTAGTAGGGGATTACACACTGAGTTTTCGTAAACTCACCTTATTTATTAACCTTTCGGTAATTTCTAGCGTTCGACGGATCGGAGCTACGAGGGACTCGGAGGTGGCCACACTACTGCTCTTGTTTTCTTTTATTTCGCTTTTATTTACCATTTAATTTCATTTTGGGATTTTATTTTTGTAATAAGCCCTTTTGTAATTTCTGAATTTTAAGTTTGGTTTTTATCTGCTTTAAGTAGAACTTGATTTCCCAAAAATGTTAACAGTTTTCAAATCAACACGTCCCTACAAACTACTAATTTTTTTCAACTTTCGCAAACTTACTGGATACTCACTTATGATAGCAATTAAAGTTTTAAAAGTAAATAATTTTTCAATGAGCCATGTTTTGAAAGTAGCAAACGCAAACTAAGATTTAAGTTTTTAAATAATAAGAAGGGTTTTCAATAAAATAAGGTTTTCGAAAAACACTTCAATGTGACACACTAGATTTGGGCCTAACTTCTAGGACGGGTTTGGGGTGTTACAATGACCTTTGAGAAGGAACCAGTTCAGATACTAGAGCATGATGTAAAAGTGTTAAGGAAAAAATCTGTCCCATTGGTCAAAGTGCTCTAGCGCAATCACAGTTCTGAGGATGCTACGTGGGAATTGGAGGAGGTGATGCGACAACAATACCCTCATCTATTTTGACCAGGTAAATTTCAGGGCCGAAATTTCTTCTAGGGGGTAGAGCTATATCGCCCCAAAAATCTATGTTTTTAATTTTGTATGTTTTTGGTACAAATAATTAACTGCATGAGCCATTTGGTGTTCTGGGAATAGTTTGATAAGTCATTGGTCCAAGCCTTGGCTTGTACAAAACTTTTTGATTTTTACTTGAATAAACCCTGACTCTAGTCTCTATACTTTTTAAATAATTTTGGTTAAAACATTGCATATAAAGCCTGTTGGCCTAGGGGATAAGTGGGGTGCTATGGTTATCTAAGGTCGGATGTTGGAGTGATGGCACTGTAGAAAGGAGTATTCATTTTGCTTCATTGTCGTGTAAGTAGTAGAGGTTGACCGAAACATCGAGATGGTGGAGTGACATTCAAACTGAGTAGTTGAGGGAATTGAGGAGTGACCAGTGGAGGGAGATTAGGAGAAAAAGGGGAGTTTGAGGTATAGTGAGGTGGTGCCAAATTTAAGGTGAAGGCACTCAAAGTTTCAGCTGAGCAATTCACCCTTGGTTCCCGTTAGTTTTGCTTTTGTTTTTTTTTCCTCTCAAAGGCTGAATATAGCTTTTTGTTCTGGAGTGTCTTATTGTTTGTGCTTCTTTTGAATTTTGCGCTATCCTTCAAGTCCCTTGTTGGTCGATTTTGCTTATTCTTTCCCCTTCACTTCTTAGCCGAATACACCTCTTCTCTCTCAGTTCTTTTGAGCCAATCGATTTCCCTTTTTGTGTGCCTAGCTATTTTGGCTGATTTACCTTGTTCTTTTTACCTTGGGCTTGACTGAAAATCTCTTTTGTTCTCCCTCAATTCTTTTTAGTTGTTGGTTAATTCTTTTCTCTCCTTTTCATTTCTAATCAGTTTTTCAGCGGCCGGCTGTTTTTTCCTTCCTCTGGCTTTCATAATTAGTAGGCTTTAGCCGTGTACTACCCTTTTCTTTTTCCTCTCGGTGTCGACACTTCTTTCTTCTCCTCTGTTGGTTTGTAGTAAAGGCTGTAACTCAATTATTCGCATTCTTTTCATTTCTTCCGTATGAATAATGGTTTCATAAAACTTTCTTTTACTATTAACGATTGCTAGGGTTGCGGTGGTGCTAGCACAGTTTCTGTCATAGTCAGTTTTTAACTGTAGGCCGATTGTTCCTATCCTATTTTCGATAGTACACTTTCGTTTAGTAGTTGTGCTCTTGGTTCAACCTTTGTACGTATACTTGTAACACCCTGAATTTGGGCCTAGAAGTATTGGGCCTTGGCTAAGGGAATGGTTAGGAGATTGCACATAAAAATTTAGTAGTGTAAGAAAATGGCATAGAGGCAAGGTTGCCTTAGTGGCTAAGTGAATTTGGAGTGTTAGAGGGTTTCTATGAAGTCCTAGGATCAAGCCTAGGCATAGGGAAAATTTTTATTTTTAGTGCTAGTAGAACTCTGATCTCAGGTGGTATGACTTTAAAATAAATGGGACCAAAATAAGGCAGAAGAAGACAGGTAGGCTAGTGGCAAAGTGGCACCACATAGGATGCATGGAGGTGGCGTCACAGAGAGGCAGGGAGGTCCAAGTTTTAAGGGGTGGCATGGTATTACATCGAGGATTCATTTTGCACCTTTGGACAGCTAGTAGTCGGGTTGAAGTTGAACTCTGAAGGGGGAGTTTGAAATGGTCAGATGAGAAATCTAAGGAGGGGATCATGGAGCAAATCATGAAGCAAATCTTGGAAAAAATTTAGGAGATTCGGTGTATCAAGAGTTGGAGTTGATTTGGAAATTGGTGGAAGGCAAAATTTGGCTAGGGTGAGTTATGTGTGACGTTTTTAGGTCTTTTAGGAGGTATTACCAAATTCTCACTTGCATTTTTAGTATTTGGAGTGCTTGTTTTTTAGTACAGCCGAATCTTTACTAGAGGGAGATTTACGTTTTTCTTTTTTGCATTTCGCGTTACAACCTTTTTGTCAATAGGTTTGGGGTCATTTTTTTCAGTTTTTGGTCATTCAAAAGTCAAAATATATCAATTCTTCTCCTCATAGCCGAATACCTTCACCCTCTCTTTGCCGAATTTGTTATTGTGTCGTCACTATCTCTTTCTTCCTCAAAGTACTTAAATTGAAATATTCTTTTTATCTCTTTACTTCTTGTGCTGAATACTAATCATTTCTCTCTAAAAGCTGAATATCTCTCTTTTTAATTCTTTTCCATTCCTTTTCTTCTAGCCGAATCTTCTTCCTCCCAACTTTTCTTTATACCAAATTCCCTCTCCTCTCAATCATATTTAAGAAAGCCGAATCTCCTATAAGCAATCTTGTTCGTGGGATCAAAGGCTAAATCTCGGTAAATGTTATTTTCCTCTTGCTTTGGCATTTTTCTAAAAAGTCAAATGCCTCGTCTTGATTCTTCTTAAGATTGGCTCGACTGTTTGGAAATTGCTCTTATCCGAATGTGAGTTTCTCATAGTCTTTTGATCGTTTTTGATTGACTCCATAGGTGTTCTTTAACAAGCGGATTCTCACGGGGTGAGATCCCTCATTCGATAATCAATCAATTTGCAGGGTAAGTATTGTTGACTGTGGGTTCTCCTTAGTTAGTGTTTGATTAAACTTTGATATGTGATGGGGAAATTAATGATGGTAGTGGTGCAGATAAACTACAAGGAAGGAAAATCAAACCAAACGGCTTAGGAAGTATAAGCCAAGTCAGTCAAGGTAAGTATTAGTCTTGGGTGAGGTTTTGATATTAGAAAAGCATGCTAAATCTTATTGATTGAGGGGCTAACCGAGTATTTTATTCAAATATAGGTTCTATGCTAGAGGACTACTACGTTTCTCTCCATCATGGTGTGTACACACACCACATACATGATAGGTCGGCAAAAGCCGAAATCCCAAAAAGCCAAAAAGCCGAAATGTCGAAAAGCCAAAAAGTCAAAAGCTTGGCAACGATAACCTGTGACAGCCCTAATTTGACCCTAGTCGGGAAATGGTTTCGTAACCATTAGACCGAGTCACAATAATTTAATAAATGCTAATTTCCATATTAAATTTTATGTGAAGTTATTTGGGTGAATAATTGATTTACATCTGGTACAGTTGAATTGTTATGTGAATTATATGTGTGGAAATATGTGGTGCCTTAATTTTTTTATTTTTGGTTGATCTTAAAATTTGAAACTATGACTTAATTTCATGAAAGATAATTTAGTTGGGCATATGTGTAAGTGCCGAATCCAATGTCTTATAAGGTAAAGTGGACTTAAATTGCTAATAAACCATGCATAATTTGCATGGACATTACCGTCCATGGCTTAGTGGAAGAGCTTGAATATTAAAAGGGGCAATTAGGTAATCTAATAATTATGACCATGCATGTTATGAAAGTAATAGAATAATGAGCTTGAATGTTCTCCTTGTTCGACTGAAAATAAAAAAAAAGAAGTAGGAAAAGAAAAAGCTCAAGTCATTCGGCCATGGTTTCCTTTTAATTTGAGGTATGTTTGAATGAATTTTTGCTAATTATATATGCAATTGGGACGGTTGTTACATGGCCTACTTTACTCATGATTTAAATTTTGAAATTCATGGTGTTATGTGCATTCGGTCATGAAGGAAGCCATTGGAGTTATGGATGTTTTGATGTATTTCTTTTGAAATGGTTGCAAATTGGTTTGAGTTAGTAGAATTTGATTTTTGAGGCTTATATGAGTGCTTACATTCAGTTATTAGGTTAAATTGATGAGAAAAGATATTTATTTGTTAAAATTAGTCTATACCATAGCCGAATAAGGTAGTTGTCCAAGGAATGGTTCACTTGTACGAATAGGCTGTAGATTAGGACATTGGTTACGGTAATAGGTTATAATATGATATGTATGTGTTTTTATCTTGTGATATTGTGAGTTTGGCTTGGTTAAAGCATTGTCTAGTTGGTCATAACTAAATTCTAAGTTGTTGCATGTGCTTTGAATGTTCGGCCATGTGAGGAATTTGAGTGATAGTCGAATGTTGATGAGTAAAATGTTTAATACCCTTAGTATGACAATCAGCCATGGAAACTTTGGGCTTTTAGTTAAGTGCTAAATTATGTATTTTGAATGAATATTTACCGATTTTGAACTTGTAAATGAGTGGAGTTTAGGTGCCCTATGTATGTGCTATGTCTTATAATGTTAAAGTCTTGAGTTTACAGTTACTTTAAAATGGTTGATTAAGTTTACCTTGAGCTATTGTAATCTTGTTTTGGAAAGTATATTTATATTTAATAAATTGTCTTATGAATTCGGCCATAGAGGTAATTGTATATTGAGTATATAGTGAACATGTGTTACGGTAGGTAAATTGATTTATGAGTTGGAAGCATGTTTTGTGATAAGTGAGATGGGATGTATAAATTTAAGGGTTATGGCAAATGTGTTCGGCTTATACGAAAAGTTCCGACCTTGTGAGTGAATATACTTAGTAATTGTATATTGAGATACTTGTGAATGAAATTGTGCATATATATATATGTTTTCGGTTATGCATAGATTAAGTGAATGATAACTATGTGATTTTAGTATTAGATTATTGAACGGTAAACTTGTTTAATCTAGCTCAAGAGCTAAGAGAGCCACACTCGGATAAAGGAAAAACGAAGGTGGTGGAATAGTCGGTTCGTAGATAAGTATCGACCAACGAGGTAAGTTTCAAGTGTTTAAATTTAGTTATAATGAGGAATGATATGGAACATGTGTTAAGTTAAAAATATAAGTTGATGTGGTTATCTATAATAAAAACTTTATAAAATAAATCACTACTAAGTGATATAGCCGAATGGATATTTGGAAGATAGAATTTGAAGCATGTTTTAGTACATGATACTGCGAAATGATTGTATAGGATAAAATGCACTATGTACATTATATGTTGCGGTAAGTATATATATGAATAAAATAAGGTGTGGTCAGATTTTATGTATATGTCTAGAGCCGAAGGTGTAAAATGAGTCATGTAACGCCCTGATTTTCGGGATTTTTCGGGTTTTGTGAATTTTTAGTGAAATTTTAAAATTTTGGTGTTCTGAAGGTTGAAAATGTATGTACATGTGTTAGTGGGCCTTTAGAAGGCCCAAGCTTAAGTTAAAACCCGGTAAAATCTTAAGTTGGATTTTCAAGTGAAAGGGGACTTGGTTAAGTGGGCCTTTAAGAAAAATTGTGTAAAAAATGTCACAAGGGAGCCTTGGTAGAGTGGCAAGGTGGCGCCACTAAGCTCCTAAAAAAGTGGCGCCTAAGTGGGTATGCAAGGACAAGGGTTCGAGTTACAAGGTAAGCATAGTGTTTTTTTTAATTTTTAAAGCATGAGCCTAATTTAAGTGGGAATTCGGCAAGGGGCTTCAGGGACTTGGGCCGATTGTTTTAGGGGAATTATTAGGGTTTTGTCTTTTTCTATTTTCTGTCATGAGAGTTAGGGTTAGCCACCTTAGGTGTTATTATTCTCTTTTCAGTCAAAAAAGCCGAAATTGGCCTCCCTAAGAGTATCTAGCCGATTTCTTCTTCTTCTTCCTCTCTATCATTGCTTTTCTTCTTTTCTTTTTACTCTGTTGATCTTCCCCTTAGCCGAACACTCTATCATACTCAGATCTGCAATTTCTTTCGATTCTATCCCTCCAAAAATAGCCATAGCCGATTGCTCAAAGTGCCAGAAATCCTGAAAACTGCTTTCTTTTTTGCCAATTTCTTGTAAGCCGAATTACCCCTATTCCTTTCACTTGTTGTGGCCGATTACTACATTCCCTTGAGCCACTTCATTGTCGACACCATCACCCAAACTCACAGCTCAAATCGCCATCTTCTTCTCTAGTTGAAAAGCCGAAATCACCATTAGTGTAGGGAGATAGCCAAAAATTTCAGATCTCATAGTTAAGGGTTCTACTAGCGTTCAAGGGGCAGATTTGCATCAGATCTGTGTAGGAATCGAAGAGAAATCATTGGTAAGTGTTTAATACCTCAGATCTGTTCAATATTTCATGTGTTGGAAAAGCTGAAAGTCCCTAAAGTTGGGGACTTTGCCGATTTGGACTTTTAGTAAATCAAGTGGTGTTTTTCTTTGTTCTTTGAGTGATAGTTGCGAAGGAGGCGAGCAAGTGAGGCAGTAAAGGCATCGGAATCATCAGATCTAGATCTAAAGCGATCTAAATCGGTAAAGGTAAGATTTTTAGGCCATTAAGGGGTATGGCCGAATGTGGTAAAGGATTGTAGCTTTGGTTTTTCGTAGATCTATTGATTAATCAATTAGATTTTGGGTTGTAGGAACTGTCGCATAGGAGATCTCGTTGGTGAAACCGCAAAACAGGTGTGTGATTCTGAACCCTTCATTGTGCATGTTGGCAAATGCCGAAAAGCCGAAATGCCGAAGATTGGGCATTTCGAGGGCTTGTGAGAGTGCGAACACTCACAAGTTGGTAGGGAAACTTTGGATATGAAGTCGGTACTGAAGGGGGAGTTAGCCACGAAATTTTGGGCGTTACGGTAAGTTGGGGCCTCGGAGGGCCGAGTGTGGGCCCAATGGGCAATTTGGGCCCATTTAGGTAAAAATGGGTTTAAGGGTAATAAAATGAACTGTAGGCGTAAGAATAGCTAAAACAAGGTAACTGAATATGAAATTTGGACTAAACGGGCCTAATGGGCTAATTGACGAAATAGGGCTCATTAGGGGTTTTAGGGCTTAAGAGCTAAAACAATTAAACTGTGTTAACCGAATTTCTGAAACGACTATGGGATTAGTAGAGACTGTAATAAGCATAAAAACTGTAATATGAGAGCAAATTACTGAAATACCCTTAGGGTGAGAAATTACTGTTTTGCCCTTAGGTAGAAAATTACCGTTATACCCCTAGGGCTAAAAACTGACTGAATTGTTTGACATGACTATTATTGTTACTGCATATCATGATGTATGTATGTTTGATGCATGTGGTTTGGGTTTGATATTGGAGGAAGTGTGAGTGGCACTGCCACGTTACTTAAAGGGGCTATGCCTCGTATTGTTACTGAATGGGGCTTTGCCTCGTATACTGTTTATCTGAGCAGCCATGCTGCAACTGTGGTGTGTGGGCTGGGTGGGTCGAGTTATTCCCCACATGGTGTGATGGCTGGTACGGGTGGTGTGTAGCGGTTGGTGGGTTGAGTAGTCTCCCCAATTGGGTTGCATTCATACTGTTATACTGTACTGTACTGTTATGGGCCTATGGGCCAAACTGTTATCTGAATAGGGCTTCGGCCCAGTATCTGTAATCTGAATAGGGCTTCGGCCCAGTATTTGACTGAAACTGGCTAGGGCTCAGGTCTAGTGGGCTCGAGCCGATGTGGGCTTTGGATGGGTTCTGCACACACTGAATTTTCCCAAACTCACCCCTCTCTTTCCATCCTTGCAGGAGAGCCCTAGATCGTGACTTGGTTGTTGGGAGGGATTCAGAGTGGCCACGAAGACTGAACTCGTATTTTAATTGGTTTATTAATTTAATTATTTTTTTTACTATTGGTTTTATTTCGCTATGGGTTGTAATAAGGCCACTTTATCTGTTTTACTTCGGACTTTCAACTATTCTATTTCATCCATAATTACGCACTGTTTTCAAAAATTAAACAAATGTTTTCTTAACCAACCTGTTATTACAAGAGACTAAGTAAGATAATAAGGTTAAAGTGAACCGCTTAACAAATGAAATAGAGATTAAGTTGAGTAGTTATTAAAACAGGGATTTTCAAAATAGAAAATCAAGCGTTGCTTTCCAAAACACACCATCGGACTTAGTAAATAAGGCGGCGTAGGATAGTATAGGTGATGTAGCCCACCGGACATGGCCATACCGTCTGGGCCGAGTTCGAGGTGTTACATTTAGTGGTATCAGAGCCTGGTTGCAACAACTCGGCTGTGGATCGGGTCCAAAAAGGGGTTTTCAAAATTTTTAAGCTCATAAAAGGTATTTTTGGAAAACCAGATTTTCTGAAAGAATTTTTGTTTTCGAAGTGATTTCTTTTAACTTGTCTTTTCTAAAATATGTTTAAAAAATTATTTTTAGGTCTAAGATTTTATTGAAATCTGGTACTTCGAGAGGTGGCACACTGAATCCCCGGCACCAAGTTGTAAGTATTTTCTGCCTTAACTTCTATACTGTACTGAAAATAAAGCTGTAGATAGTACTGAGCCTTGGATGTGATACTATAGGTGAGGTAGTATTAAGGCCATAAAACTGAAACTGTAGGGTAAACTAAACCCTAGGAAACTGAGACAGTAGCTAGGCTACGATCGCGCGAACACAAACTCTGAAATTTTATCTGTTCATAAGATATTCTGTAATAAACAACTGAAACATTAACTGATGGCATAAAATTCGTAAAACAGATAATCGATATGAGTACAAGAGCTACTCGGGGACGAGGCCATGGACGAGGCCGAGTTAGTGCGCAAGCTGGATCATCGTCTTCTGAGCATAGGCCAGCAGGAGAGGCACGACCACTAGTGGAGGAAAATGGGCCGTACGATCAGGCCGCAGGGGACGACGCCTTATCCCAGGCCATGCTGAGAATTCTGGAAAGGGTGGCCGGAGCTAATGTTGGGCCTGTGAATAGGGGGTTTATTTCTGAGCGACTCCGGGCCAATGGAGCGGAAATTTTTAGGGGCATATCTGGAGTGGCCCCAAATGTGGCTGAGTACTGGTTGGAAGCCACAGAGCGAATTATGGACGATTTGGACTACTGAGTGGAGCAGAAGCTGAAAGGAGCGGTATCGTTGCTGAGGGACGAGGCATATCAATGGTGGATCACCGTAAGAGAGGGTACCCCAGCTGAGAGGGTAACTTGGGAATTGTTCAAGCAGTCTTTCAAGGCGAAATATGTTGGGGCTAGTTATGTGGATGCACGAAGGAAGGAATTTCTGAACCTGACCCAGGGTAGTAAGACTGTGGCTGAATATGAGGCAGAATTTCTGCGATTAAGCCGGTATGCTAGTGGCATTGTTTCCACCGAGTATGAGCGTAGTGTTCGGTTCGAGGATGGCCTCAGAGATGAGCTGAGAGTATTGATAGCGCCGCAGAGGGAGCGCGACTTTGCTGCACTGGTGGAGAAGGCTAAGATAGCCGAGGAAGTGAAGCAAGCTGAAAGGCGGAATCGCGATAGGGATCGCAACCGTTTTAAAAGAGACTCTGGAGTATCGGGAGCTGCAAACCGGAATTTTAAGAGGGCTAGAGTAGAAGAACCAGTGCGAGCTATGCCAGTGAATGTTGTTAGACCACAGGCTTGTGGAGACTGTGGCAGAGTTCATCGAGGAGAATGCTGGAAACGCAGTGGAGCTTGTTTTTGTTGTGGGTCTAAGGACCATCAGGTTAAGGACTGCCCACAGAAGCCAGCTCAGGCTCAAGCTGTTGATCAGAGAGTTGCTCAGCCTACGCGTGGGGGACTGCCACCGCCAAAGGGCCGTGGTCAAGGTAGAGGAGGCAATGGTAATGGACGTGGTCGTGGAGCACCTGGCAGGGGTGCTGGAAATGCTGAGGCTCGTCAACCAGCCTTAGTGTATGCTGCTCGCCGCCGCGAGGAGGGTGATGCACCTGATGTTATAACTGGTACGTTCTTAATAGATCATACACCATATACTGCTTTAATTGATGTGGGTTCGACTCATTCGTATGTTGCTTGTGAAATTTTTGGGTCGTTGGGTGTGCATTCTGAGGAGACTGTGAGTGGGGTAACTGTGATTAGTCCTTTAGGTCACTCTGTTAGGGTAGATAAACTCTTTAGAGATGTGCCTTTAGAGACTCAAGGTAGGATCTTTCTGGGAGACTTGATGGAGTTACCTTTTGGAGAATTTGACTTGATTCTGGGCATGGACTGGTTAACCAAGCACAAGGCAACGTTGGATTGCGCGGCCAAAAGAATGGTATTAAGAACAACCGAAGGTGAGGAGGTGATGGTTATTGGTGAACGAAGGGACTATTTGTCCAATGTGGTTTCAGCCTTAAGGGCTGAAAGGTTGATGCGCAAAGGTTGTGAAGCATACTTAGCGTTTGTAAGTCAAACTGAACCCGAAGGGGTGACCGTGGAGACAGTGAGGACTGTTAATGAATTTCAAGATGTATTTCCTGAGGAGCTACCTGGACTACCTCCTAACCGAGAAGTGGAATTTAGGATTGATCTGTTGCCTGGAACAGCTCCAGTGTCCATTGCGCCTTACAGAATGGCACCAAAGGAGCTAGTGGAATTGAAAGCCCAGATTCAAGAGTTGTTAGATAGGGGCTTCATTAGACCGAGTGTGTCTCCGTGGGGAGCACCGGTGCTGTTTGTGAAAAAGAAGGACGGTACGATGCGTATGTGTATCGATTATCGCCAGTTGAACAAACTGACGATAAAGAATAAGTATCCTCTGCCAAGAATCGACGATCTATTTGACCAGCTTAAAGGAGCTTCAGTGTTTTCCAAGATCGACCTTCGATCTGGGTATCATCAGTTAAGGGTAAAAGAGGTGGATGTGCATAAGACAGCATTCAGAACTCGTTATGGTCACTACGAGTTCTTGGTTATGCCCTTTGGATTGACGAATGCACCAGCAGCTTTTATGGATTTAATGAACCGAGTATTTCAGCCGTACTTGGATCGTTTTGTGGTCGTCTTTATTGACGATATATTGGTGTATTCGAAAACAGAGAAGAAGCATGATGAGCATCTTCGAATCGTTCTGCGGACTCTAAGAGAAAAGCAATTGTATGCGAAATTTAGTAAGTGCGAATTCTGGCTTCGAGAAGTGACTTTTCTGGGTCATGTTGTTTCTGCTAAGGGAATTAGGGTAGATCCTCGTAAGATTGAGGCAGTTCTGGATTGGAAGCCGCCTAGGACGGTGATAGAAATTTGTAGTTTTCTGGGTTTGGCAGGCTATTATAGAAGGTTTGTTGAGGGGTTCTCTATCATCGCGGCTCCATTAACGAAATTGTTAAGGAAGGGAGTACCCTTTAATTGGACTGAGAGGCAGCAAGAAGCTTTCGAGAACCTGAAAAAGGTGTTGACCGAGGCGCCAGTGTTGATTCAGCCGAAATCTGGGAAGGACTTTACGGTTTATAGCGATGCTTCGCATGTGGGATTAGGTTGTGTACTGATGCAAGAGGGTAAGGTGGTTGCCTATGCTTCGCGACAGCTTAAGCCTCACGAGGTGAATTACCCTACGCATGATTTGGAGTTGGCAGCGGTGGTTTTTGCATTGAAAATCTGGAGACACTACCTTTATGGGGAAAAGTGTATTATATACACTGACCACAAAAGTCTCAAATATCTGTTAACTCAGAAGGAGTTGAACCTTAGGCAACGGAGATGGATAGAGTTGCTTAAGGACTATGACTGTTCGATTGAGTATCACCCTGGCAAGGCAAATGTTGTGGCTGATGCACTGAGCCGAAGGACTGTTACTGAGTTAAAGGCGATGTTCGCTCGTTTAAGTTTGTATGATGATGGGAGTTTGCTGGCCGAACTGCAAGTGAGACCGACTTGGACCGAGAGGATTAAAGAATTGCAGTGGAAGGATGATTCGTTGACTCCTCAATTTCAACAAGTCAAGGAGGGTAAGAGTAAGGATTTTGGACTGAATTCTGATGGAGTCCTATGCTTTCGAGGAAAAGTCTGTATTCCTAAGGATTCTGACTTGAGGAAGTTGATATTGAGTGAGGCTCATGGTGGAGCCTATGCTATGCACCCTGGAGGTAATAAGTTGTATAGGGATTTGCGAGAAGGGTACTGGTGGCCTGGACTTAAGCGAGAGGTGACTGATTTCGTTGGGAAATGTTTGACGTGTCAGCAAGTTAAAGCTGAGCACCAACTGCCGTCTGGATTGTTGCAGCCAGTAAAGATTCCGCAGTGGAAATGGGAAAGAGTAACGATGGATTTTGTAAGTGGCTTGCCTTTGACACCTTCAAAGAAGGACTCTGTTTGGGTAGTTGTGGATAGATTGACGAAGTCTGCTCATTTTATACCAGTTAGAACTGATTACTCACTTCAGAAGTTGGCCAAGCTGTATGTAGTAGAGATAGTGCGTTTGCATGGGGTGCCGGTTTCGATAATTTCTGATCGAGATCCTAGATTTACATCTCGATTCTGGAAGAAGTTGCATGAGGCGTTAGGTACGCGATTGGACTTCAGTACTGCATTTCACCCTCAGACAGATGGTCAGTCTGAAAGGGTCATTCAAGGGTTGGAAGACATGTTAAGAGGATGTATCATTGATTTTCGTGGTAGTTGGGAAGATTATTTACTGTTGGCAGAATTTGCATACAACAACAATTATCAAGCAAGTATTCAGATGGCTCCATATGAGGCACTTTATGGACGGAGATGTCGCACTCCTACTTGTTGGACAGAATTGGGAGAACGTAGAGTTCTTGGACCAGAGTTGGTAGCAGATACCGAAAGTAAAGTTAAGCTAATTCGAGATCGGATAAAGGAGGCGTCTGATCGGCAGAAGTCATATGCTGACCTTAAGCGTAAGGAGATTGAGTTCGCTGTTGGGGATATGGCGTTCCTAAAGGTGTCGCCGTGGAAGAAGATCTTGAGATTTGGTAAAAAGGGCAAGCTAAGTCCGCGGTTTATTGGGCCTTATCGGATTCTTAAGCGGATTAGGCCAGTAGCCTATCAGTTGGAGTTGCCACCAGAGTTGGATCGTATCCATGACGTTTTTCACGTGTCTATGCTAAGACGGTATCGATCGGACCCTTCGCATATTGTACCAGTAGAGGAGATTACAGTAAATGCCGATTTGACTTTCGAGGAGGAACCTGTGGAGATCTTAGATCGTGATGTCAAAGTCTTAAGGAGGAAGTCTGTTCCTTTGGTAAAGGTGCTATGGCATAATCATGGTAGAGAAGAAGCTACTTGGGAGCCAGAGGAGACTATGCGTCAACAATACCCTCAGTTATTTGGATCAGGTAAATTTCGTGGACGAAATTTCTTTAAGGGGGTAGAGTTGTAACGCCCTAATTTTCGGGATTTTTCGGGTTTTGTGAATTTTTAGTGAAATTTTAAAATTTTGGTGTTCTGAAGGTTGAAAATGTATGTACATGTGTTAGTGGGCCTTTAGAAGGCCCAAGCTTAAGTTAAAACCCGGTAAAATCTTAAGTTGGATTTTCAAGTGAAAGGGGACTTGGTTAAGTGGGCCTTTAGGAAAAATCGTGTAAAATATGTCACAAGGGAGCCTTGGTAGAGTGGCAAGGTGGCGCCACTAAGCTCCTAAAAAAGTGGCGCCTAAGTGGGTATGCAAGGACAAGGGTTCGAGTTACAAGGTAAGCATAGTGTTTTTTTTAATTTTTAAAGCATGAGCCTAATTTAAGTGGGAATTCGGCAAGGGGCTTCAGGGACTTGGGCCGATTGTTTTAGGGGAATTATTAGGGTTTTGTCTTTTTCTATTTTCTGTCATGAGAGTTACGGTTAGCCACCTTAGGTGTTATTATTCTCTTTTCAGTCAAAAAAGCCGAAATTGGCCTCCCTAAGAGTATCTAGCCGATTTCTTCTTCTTCTTCCTCTCTATCATTGCTTTTCTTCTTTTCTTTTTACTCTATTGATCTTCCCCTTAGCCGAACACTCTATCATACTCAGATCTGCAATTTCTTTCGATTCTATCCCTCCAAAAATAGCCATAGCCGATTGCTCAAAGTGCCAGAAATCCCGAAAACTGCTTTCTTTTTTGCCAATTTCTTGTAAGCCGAATTACCCCTATTCCTTTCACTTGTTGTGGCCGATTACTACATTCCCTTGAGCCACTTCATTGTCGACACCATCACCCAAACTCACAGCTCAAATCGCCATCTTCTTCTCTAGTTGAAAAGCCGAAATCACCATTAGTGTAGGGAGATAGCCGAAAATTTCAGATCTCATAGTTAAGGGTTCTACTAGCGTTCAAGGGGCAGATTTGCATCAGATCTGTGTAGGAATCGAAGAGAAATCATTGGTAAGTGTTTAATACCTCAGATCTGTTCAATATTTCATGTGTTGGAAAAGCCGAAAGTCCCTAAAGTTGGGGACTTTGTCGATTTGGACTTTTAGTAAATCAAGTGGTGTTTTTCTTTGTTCTTTGAGTGATAGTTGCGAAGGAGGCAGGCAAGTGAGGCAGTAAATGCATCGGAATCATCAGATCTAGATCTAAAGCGATCTAAATCGGTAAAGGTAAGATTTTTAGGCCATTAAGGGGTATGGCCGAATGTGGTAAAGGATTGTAGCTTTGGTTTTTCGTAGATCTATTGATTAATCAATTAGATTTTGGGTTGTAGGAACTGTCGCATAGGAGATCTCGTTGGTGAAACCGCAAAACAGGTGTGTGATTCTGAACCCCTTCATTGTGCATGTTGGCAAATGCCGAAAAGCCGAAATGCCGAAGATTGGGCATTTCAAGGGCTTGTGAGAGTGCGAACACTCACAAGTTGGTAGGGAAACTTTGGATATGAAGTCGGTACTGAAGGGGGAGTTAGCCATTAAATTTTGGGCGTTACGGGAAGTTGGGGCCTCGGAGGGCCGAGTGTGGGCCCAATGGGCAATTTGGGCCCATTTAGGTAAAAATGGGTTTAAGGGTAATAAAATGAACTGTAGGCGTAAGAACAGCTAAAACAAGGTAACTGAATATGAAATTTGGACTAAACGGGCCTAATGGGCTAATTGACGAAATAGGGCTCATTAGGGGTTTTAGGGCTTAAGAGCTAAAACAATTAAACTGTGTTAACCGAATTTCTGTAACGACTATGGGATTAGTAGAGACTGTAATAAGCATAAAAACTGTAATATGAGAGCAAATTATTGAAATACCCTTAGGGTGAGAAATTACTGTTTTGCCCTTAGGTAGAAAATTACCGTTATACCCCTAGGGCTAAAAACCGACTGAATTGTTTGACATGACTATTATTGTTACTGCATATCATGATGTATGTATGTTTGATGCATGGGGTTTGGGTTTGATATTGGAGGAAGTGTGAGTGGCACTGCCACGTTACTGAAAGGGGCTATGCCTCGTATTGTTACTGAATGGGGCTTTGCCTCGTATACTGTTTATCTGAGCAGCCATGCTGCAACTGTGGTGTGTGGGCTGGGTGGGTCGAGTTATTCCCCACATGGTGTGATGGCTGGTACGGGTGGTGTGTAGCGGTTGGTGGGTTGAGTAGTCTCCCCAATTGGGTTGCATTCATACTGTTATACTGTACTGTACTGTTATGGGCCTATGGGCCAAACTGTTATCTGAATAGGGCTTCGGCCGAGTATCTGTAATCTGAATAGGGCTTCGGCCCTGTATTTGACTGAAACTGGCTAGGGCTCAGGTCTAGTGGGCTCGAGCCGATGTGGGCTTTGGATGGGTTCTGCACACACTGAGTTTTCCCAAACTCACCCCTCTCTTTCCATCCTTGCAGGTGAGCCCTAGATCGTGACTTGGTTGCTGGGAGGGATTCAGAGTGGCCACGAAGACTGAACTCGTATTTTAATTGGTTTATTAATTTAATTATTTTTTTTTTACTATTGGTTTTATTTCGCTATGGGTTGTAATAAGGCCACTTTATCTGTTTTACTTCGGACTTTCAACTATTCTATTTCATCCATAATTACGCACTGTTTTCGAAAATTAAACAAATGTTTTCTTAACCAACCTGTTATTACAAGAGACTAAGTAAGATAATAAGGTTAAAGTGAAGCGCTTAACAAATGAAATAGAGATTAAGTTGAGTAGTTATTAAAACAGGGATTTTCAAAATAGAAAATCAAGCGTTGCTTTCCAAAACACACCATCGGACTTAGTAAATAAGGCGGCGTAGGATAGTATAGGTGATGTAGCCCACCGGACATGGCCATACCGTCTGGGCCGGGTTCGGGGTGTTACAAGTCATGAGTAAATTATGCTATGTGGAAACTAATATTATGTGATTGAATGTGTTTGAAAATTAGAATGAGTTGGGGTATCGTATATTCAGGCCTTCGTGCCTAGCAGGCTATATGCCGGTGTTACGTTCAGGCTTCGTGCCTAGTAGGCTATATGCCGGTGTTACATTCAGGCCTTCGTGCCTAGCAGGCTTCCTGCTGGTGTTCTTTATTCGGGCCTTCGTGCCTAGCAGGCTATAAGCCGGTGATATAACTGAGCTTTATGCTCAGCAGGCCTCGGGTCGGTGATTGAATTCAGGTTTTAAAACCTAGCAGGCTTAAGGCCGGTGATGAAAATAAAAATATAATAATAGCTTCGATTACTGCGATAAACTGTGATTTGAAACAAATAATACCTCAAATCGGCCAGGTACGTACTATGTATTCCAATTTGAATTTGTTTGAAAGTAATGATCAGTGACAAGGAATAACGTATATGTGGAAAGTGTGTTAACTGTATATGAATGTTTATGTATAAATTTGGTGATCCATTTAGCTAATGTGTTCTATTATGTGAAAGTATGAGATTTCATTTTCATGAATGAATTTTTGTGGCAAGTGAAAATATATGTGAAATGTCTCTAATATATAGATATATATATATATATTCGGCTCAAGAATTTTCTTTTTATAAAAAAATCAGGTTGTGAAGTAAATGTGCGATCTATGATAAGTTTTATTAGTTTGATAAGTTGAAACTTACTAAGCTTACATTAGCTTACTCTATCTGTTATGTTTATCATGTTTTATAGATTTCTTTTGAAACTACGGTTTGAGGGATTCAAGTCAAAGCCACACACTGTATCGTCGTCATATTTTGGTACCTTTGAAGTTTACTTCACTTAAATAATGGCATGTATTGGCTAAAACTTATATTTTGGAATTGAATTTCATTTTGATTTGTAAATATGAATAGCCATGCGAAAATGGCTTGCCTAGCCACTTATGTTCATATCGTATATACTTATAATATGCATGCTGTTGGTCGGTTGTTAATGAATCTGAAAGAGGTGTGCCTATAGTGTTAATGCCGTATGTGTTTTACCTATTAGAATGATAATTAAAAGTCACTTATGAACTTGCATTTTCGGTCATGTGCCTAAATAGGGCTTTGGTTAGAATCGTTTATAAAGTATTGTATTTGAGTGGTAAACATCTTTTAAAGTATATTACATGTTCATTTGGTAATGGGTAATGTATACATATGTTTTTGGATTAAGGATGCTCGAATCACTTTGCGATTTTCCTTTTTGTGCTTCTAAGTATTTGTTCCGTAATGTCTCTTAACCCTCCGTCATCGGATACGGGTTAGGAATGTTACATTTTATTGGTATCAGAGCTACGGTTTAGTCGGTTCTCGGACTAACGTAGCGTGTGTAAATATAGCTATACATGCCGTTGAAAATAAATGCGATAGTGTGGTGACTTTTAACATTTGAAATGTGATTTTTGTATAGATTTCTTTTGAAATGAATCCTGATTCTGAACGAGCTGTAGCGGATGACGTCAAGGGTGTAGCGCTGGCTCCCGCGCAAGGGACTGCGCCAAATGACTCTCAACCGAATGCCAGTCATCGAGATGATGACAATAGACAAACTTTCTATGCAATGATGAGTGAATGGTTCACACAATTTATCTGAACAAATCTGGCCGCTCCATAACCCCCGCCCCTAAATAACCCTCATGTGACTGATCCTCTAAG
This sequence comes from Gossypium stocksii, assembly GCA_020496765.1. Taxonomy (NCBI): domain Eukaryota; kingdom Viridiplantae; phylum Streptophyta; class Magnoliopsida; order Malvales; family Malvaceae; genus Gossypium; species Gossypium stocksii. The sequence goes on from CM035624.1 coordinate 31,000,340, forward strand.
ATCAAGTAGGCCTCCAGTTGACAAAATTAGAAAATACGGGGCCGAAGAGTTCCGGGCTACAGTCAGTGATGATGCTGAGCAGGCTGAGTTTTGGCTCGATAATACGATCTGAGTTTTTGATGAATTATCGTGTTCGGCCGAAGAATGTTTGAAGTGTGCTGTATCTCTGTTACGTGATTCCGCTTACTATTGGTGGAATACACTGGTCTCTGTTGTGCCGAAAGAACGGGTCACCTAGGAGTTCTTCCAAACTGAATTTCAGAAAAAGTATATCAGTCAGAGGTTCATAGATCAAAAACAGAAGGAATTTCTTGAGCTTAAACAGGGCCGAATGTCAGTAACTAAATATGAGAGAGAGTTCGTACGGCTCAGTCGTTATGCTCGCGAGTGTGTATCATCTAAGGCTATCATGTGTAAACGCTTCGAAGATGGTTTAAATGAAGATATCAAGCTATTGGTCGGCATTTTAGAAATCAAAGAGTTCGTAGTACTTGTTGAGCGAGCTTGTAAGGCTGAAGAGCTCAGTATTGAAAAGAGAAAGGCTGAGGACGGCATCAGAGAATTCCACAAGAGATCGTCGGGAAAATGTTTTTAGCAGTCTTCAAAGAATTTTCGAGACGAGTAGAATAGATCTAAAGCTAATTCAGGTTACTCCAGACGAGATCGGGATTGACGTCGAGTAAGTACGCGAGCCACTTCCGTTGCTAGTGTGGGCAATGACCGCAGGGATAGAATAGTTTGCAAGCATTATGGGAAATGGCATCCGGGGAGTTACAGATTGCGTGACCACTCCTGTTTTAAATGTGGGGCTGCTGATCACTTCATAAAGGATTGTCTGAGACAGGTTGAACGTAATATTAATCCTAGTGAGAGGCCGGTTAGCATGGTAGTGCGAGGACGACCATAGAGATGGGGAGGTAATACTAGTGACAGCCAGAGAGGAACTAGAGACAATGCGGTCAGATCTGAGGCACGTGCACCTGCTTGGGCCTATGCCATCCGTGTCCGTGAGGAGGCTTCTTCCCCTGACGTTATTACTGGTATTTTCACTCTCTTTGACACTGATGTTATAGCTCTGATTGATCCCAGTTCAACCCATTCTTCTGTGTGTGAAACTTTAGCATCCAGTAAGACTCTACCTGTTGAGTCTACTGAGTTCGCAATTCGAGTGTCAAACCCTCTGGGTCGGTGTGTGTTGGTTGATAAAGTGTGTAAGAGATGTCCCCTAATGTTTCGAGACTCTTGTTTTCCAGTTGATTTGATGCTATTACCGTTTGATGAATTTGATATCATTCTCGGGATGGATTGGTTGACTATGCAAGATGCTGTAGTGAACTGCAAGCGAAAGATTATTGATCTGCGATGCTCGGATAACAAGATAATTCAGATTGAGTCCCCTGCTTTGAGCGGGTTGCCAGCTATGATATCTTTGATGGAAGCTCAGAAATATGTAACAAGGGTGTAACACCCTAAACCCGGTCTAGACATTATGACCAGATCTGGTGTGTCACATGAACCTAAAACTAAGTTTACGGCCTTTTGTCTGTTGTGAATTAAGTGTGATTTTCAGTAAAACAGTAAGCTTGTGAAAACGTCAGTTTGTTACTCTTTTAAGTTGTCCAAATTTTAACCTTGTTGAGTGGTGAAAACGTTCTTAAGAATTTGAAAACCCGCGCAGCCTATACTAGCAGTTTCGACCAAATACGATTTAACCCATCAAAGAAAATAAAACCCATAAAGAAAATTTAAACAACGGCCTTATTACAATTAAAACCCAAAAATAATAGCAAAATAAAATACTAAAAATAATATGAAAACCCGAACTTGCAAATGTTGTGGCCACTTCGAATCTCTCGCAGCTCCAAGCCCACTATGGTTGAGGATTACCTACAGAGATGAAAAAAAGGGGGGTGAGTTTGACAACTCAGTGTGTAACATAATCTCAACCATAGGCCAAAACAGATCAAACCTCAAAATCAGATTAATTGGGCCTTGGCCCATTACAGAAATCAGGTTAAGCCCATAGGCCCATAGCAGATACAGATCAGAAATAATATGCAAATAGAAAACCCAACCCAGATCCATCCATAACACCCCCGTACCAGCCTTACACCATGTGGGGAGACTACTCGACCCACCCAACCGCTACACACCACAGATATTTGCAGCGAGGCTGCCAGATATAATTTGCAGTGAGACTGCCAGATAACATTTGCAGCGAGGCTGCCAGATATATTTGCAGCGAGGCTGCCAGATATTGTGACGAGGTCACCAGATACAGATATTGTGGCGAGGCCACCAGATTGCAGCGAGGCTGCCAGAAAATATGTGGCGAGGCCACCAGATTGCAGCGAGGCTGCCAGAACGCTTCCTCCATCATTAACCCATACCCCATGCAACAGATAATCATACTAGCATGCAACATATAGCATCTCATGCGTCAAATATATTCATATTAATAATTAACTCATGCAGATACATAACATCATACATTTCATATAGAATTGACCCTAGGGGTATAATAGTCTTTTTACACCTAGGGGTATTTTGGTAATTTTGCACATTCAAGGGTATTTCAGTCCTTTAACATATTTTCCTTTAATTTTATACAGGTTCAATAAATTAACAGTCCCTAAATAACCACAGAAGTCCATTTAGGCTAAGTTTCCAGTTTTACCCTTTTTAGCTTAAAACCCCTAATGGGCCTTACTAAGTCCATTATTATCTCAAGCCCGTTAAGTCTAGTTTTTAGGTCTAGCTTACCAACTTACCCATGTTATCATTAACCACGTCGCCAGAAAGCCTTTAATAGTCATTTTACCGATTTGGGCTCGGAAGCCCATTGGGCCCATCTTTGGCCCATTGCAGCCCAACTTACCAAAACATTCAGAATTGCACCTTCTGCAATTCTTCCTGCACTGAATTCATAGTTAAGCCTAATGGAGTAAATGGTTACTCTCACATATCATACGAATGCATTTTCGGTCACTTACACCAGATGTCGGTAATGCTACGCCCTTTTCGGCTTTTACCATTTTAGTCTAACAGTTGGGATAAGTTACACACCTGTTAACCGTTGAAATAGTTGACGAAATCCACGAACAAAAACCTATCGTTAATCACCTTAATGTTAGTTTAATAATCTTCAACCATTAAACCAAAATCTCATTACTATAATCGGCTAACATGACTGAAGTCCCTAAAAGCCTTTACCTTTTTGTCGAAAAAATAGACTAAGTCTATGAGCCCAACCGTGCCAACCTTCAAGTCCTTGCAAAAAGTCTTCTTGCTCACCCTAACACAACACCAAAACAAGAGGCCACAATGCCTTAGTCCAAACGATAGCCTTCCCTAAAGGGGTTTCGGCTTTATACTTAAAACGTGATCATCTAACAAAGACAAGTTCCCGAATACTTACCAACCTAGCCTCGATATACAACGATTCCCCTTGCAACTACGAGAAGAGATAAAAGATGATCTAACGTTCGGCTTTGAGCACCACAGGGTATGGAGGTTTCGGTTTCTCTCTTTGAAGAAGTAAATGAGGTTTAACACAAGAAGATTCGACTAAGGAGTTATGGGAGATGTCGACAAAAGGAGAGAAAGAAGGGAGTTATGTGACTGATGATAAATCGGCAATAGAACCACAAGGTTTCGGTCAAGGGGATAATCGGCGATGAAGTGTTTGCTTTCGGCTTTTTGTGACTATCAACCAGAGAATAACGTCAGAAGAAGATATATGGATGATAGAAGAAGAAAATGGAAAAGAAGAAAATAAGAAAAGAGATTTGAGAGGGAAAGAAATGAGCAATCGGTTTAACAGAAGAAGAACGGCACAAGATGGTGTTTTAGAAGATCTATGTTCGGCAAATGAAAAGAAAAGAGGATTTGGCAATGGGGTGTATTAGGGTTTGGCTACTAGAACAAAAAGAAGAACAAAATGGCAAAACGAACCTAATATGCTATGTCAAACGAACAAAAGAAAAGGGTTCACTAACCTAAGATAAAAATCGGCATAAGGACACAAGAAGACCTAAGGGAGAAATCGGCACTTCTAGCACCTAATTGCCGAAAATGTACCACAAAGAGTCCTCTTGGCCAGCCACCTTACTTCAAATTCAAAAACACCTTAATCCGCTCCTTGATTCACTCCACAATATCCTCTCATGACCGATTCAAACACTCCTCAAGTAGAGTTTTATTCTGCTTCAAATTCCTGCCTGCTCCTTGCATAAAAATAACGCCTTCCTTGCATAACCTGGGACTTGAACCTTGGCCTTCCCATTCATTTAGGCACCACTTTTGTAGCTCCTAAGTGGCGTCACACAACCATTTTACCAAGAGCTCCCTTGTGCTTCATTTTAGCCAGATTTATTTAAGACCCCTACTTCCAAAAGTCCCCTATCTCCCTAATGAAAAATTTAAAAAAATTTTCCCGAGTTTTTAACCAACACTTGGGCCTTCCATAGGCCCAATAACATTCTCAAAACACGAATTTCACAACCAAACACCAGAGTTCAAACATTTTACTAGATGAACAATAATTCAAGAAATACCAGAATTTTAGGGTGTTACAACTCTACCCTCCTTAAAGAAATTTCGTCCTCGAAATTTACCTTATCCAAACAAATGGGGATATTGCTGACGCATTGCCTCCTCTGTTTCCCAAGTAGCTTCCTCTCTGCCATGATTACGCCAAAGTACGTTTACCAATGGGACTGATTTCCTTCTTAGGACTTTTACGTCTCGATCCAGAATCTGCACAGGCTCTTCCTCGAAAGTCAAGTCAGGCTGTACTTCCACCTCTGCAATTGGTAGAATATGGGTAGGGTCAGAACGATATCCTCTTAACATGGATACGTGAAACACATCATGGATTCTGTGTAACTCTGGCGGTAATTCCAACTGATACGCCACCGGACCTACTCGCTTAAGAACCCGATAAGGCCCAATAAACCTCGGACTTAGCTTGCCTTTCTTACCAAATCTTAGTATCTTCTTCCAGGGCGAAACTTTCAGAAAAACCATATCACCTACTGAATACTCAATCTCTTTACGCTTCAAATCTACATAAGACTTTTGTCGATCAGATGCCTCTTTCAAATGGTCCCTTATCACCTTGACCTTCTCCTCAGTCTCTGCTACCAATTCAGGTCCAAGAACTTGCCGCTCGCCCAATTCGGTCCAACAACTAGGTGAACGACACTTACGCCCATACAGTGCCTCATAAGGTGCCATACGGATACTAGCCTGAAAGCTGTTATTATACGCAAACTCTGCCAACGGTAGATAATCCTCCCAATTGCCTCGAAAGTTGATAACACAACCCCTTAACATATCTTCCAGAATCTGAATAACCCTTTCTGACTGACCATCAGTTTGAGGATGGAAAGCCGTGCTAAAGTTCAGTCGCGTTCCCAATGCCTCATGCAACTTTTGCCAGAACCGAGATGTGAATCTAGGATCTCGATCAGAAATGATAGACACTGGCACCCCATGCAGTCGCACAATCTCTGCCACATACAACTTGGCTAACTTCTGAAGCGAATAATCAGTACGTACAGGGATGAAATGAGCAGATTTAGATAACCTATCTACAATCACCCAAATCGAGTCCTTCTTTGATGGCGTTAAGGGCAATCCACTTACGAAATCCATGGTCACCCTTTCATACTTCCAGAGTGGTACCTTCACTGGTTGCAGAAGTCCAAAAGGTAACTGATGCTCAGCTTTCACCTGCTGACAAGTCAGACATTTCCTCACAAATTCTGTTACTTCTCGCTTCAGTCCAGGCCACCAATACAACTCCTTTAAGTCATGATACATCTTATTACCTCCAGGGTGCATAGCACACAACCCTTTATGAGCTTCATTTAGAATTGCTTGCCTCAACTGAAAATCCTTCGGAACACAGATTCTACCGCGAAAACATAGAATTCCTTCACCGTTAAGTCCAAACTCAGAAGTATTCCCATCTTTAACCTGCTGAAATCGAGAAACCAGAGACTCATCCCTCAACTGCTTTTCCTTAATCTTATCCACCCAGGTCGGTCTTACTTGCAATTCTGCTAACAAACTACCATCGTCATACAGACTCAAACGAGCAAACATAGCTCTCAGGTCAGATACAGTTCTACGACTTAGGGCATCAGCCACCACATTAGCTTTGCCTGGATGATACTCAATCGCACAATCATAATCCTTAAGCAACTCGATCCATCTCCGTTGCCTAAGATTCAGCTCCTTCTGAGTCAACAAGTACTTAAGACTTTTATGGTCTGTGTATATAATACACCTTTCTCCATACAGATAATGTCGCCAGATTTTAAGTGCGAAGATTACTGCTGCCAACTCCAGATCATGGGTAGGATAGTTCACTTCATGAGGTTTAAGCTGTCGCGATGCATAAGCAACCACCTTACCCTCTTGCATCAACACACAGCCCAACCCAACATGTGATGCATCACTGTACACGGTAAAATCTTTTCCAGACTCTGGTTGAATCAGCACAGGTGCCTCGGTCAGAACCTTCTTTAGCTTCTCAAAAGCTTCTTGCTGCTGCTGGGTCTAGACAAATGGTACGCCTTTCCTTATGAGTTTCGTTAATGGTGCTGCCATCACAGAAAATCCTTCTACAAACCTTCTGTAGTATCCAGCTAAACCCAGAAAACTCCGAATTTCAGCCACAGACCTCGGTGGTTTCCATTCCAGAATCGCTTCAATCTTTCGAGGGTCCACCTTAATACCCTCAGCAGAAACAACATGCCCCAAGAACGTCACTTCCCTCAACCAGAACTCACACTTACTAAATTTAGCATAAAGCTCCTTTTCCCTTAACACTTGCAGCACAACACGGAGATGCTCATCATGTTTCTCTTCAGATTCAGAATAGACCAAAATATCATCGATAAAGACGACCACGAATCGATCCAAGTATGGCTGGAACACTCGATTCATCAGATCCATGAAAGCTGCAGGTGCATTGGTCAGCCCAAATGGCATAACCAAGAACTCATAGTGACCATAACGAGTTCTGAATGCCGTCTTGTGAATATCCACCTCCTTCACCCTTAATTGATGGTACCCAGATCGAAGGTCAATCTTGGAAAATACTGAAGCTCCTCTAAGCTGATCGAACAGATCATCGATTCTAGGCAACGGGTACTTATTCTTGATCGTCAGCTTGTTCAACTGCCGATAATCAATGCACATCCGCATTGACCCATCTTTCTTTTTAACGAAAAGCACTGGTGCTCCCCACGGAGACACACTTGGCCTAATGAAACCTCTATCCAACAGTTCTTAAATCTGCGCTTTTAACTCCACCAACTCCTTTGGTGCCATCCTGTACGGTGCAATGGACACCGGTGCCGTACCAGGCAACAAGTCGATCCCAAACTCAACCTCTCGATTCGGAGGTAAACCTGGAAGCTCCTCTGGAAAAACATCTTGAAAATCTTTAACAGTTCTAACTTGATCCACAGTTAGTTCCTCAGTTCCTACTTGACCCACGAATGCCAAATAAGCCGCACATCCTTTACGAATCCACTTCTCAGCTCTTAATGCTGACACCACATTGGACAAATAATCTCTACGTTCACCTATCACCAAAACTTCCTCATCCTTGGCAGTCTTTAGCCTCATTCGTTTCGCAGCACAATCCAAAGTAGCCCTATGCTTTACAAGCCAATCCATTCCCAAGATGAGATCAAATTCTCCGAAAGGTAGCTCCATCAAGTCTCCAAAAAAGATTTTTCCTTGAGTCTCTATAGGTACATCTCTATGCAGTTTGTCTACCCTAACCGAGTGACCCAAAGGACTTAGCACAGTTACCCCACTCACTGTCTCCTCAGAACGCACTCCCAGCGACCCAGATATGGCACATGCAACATAAGAATGGGTAGATCCAACATCTATCAACGCAGTGTATGCCATACCAGAAATTAAGAACGTATCGGTTATAACGTCAGGAGCCTCACCCTCCTCTCGGCGACGAGCTGCATAGACTAATGCTGGCTGACGAGCCTCAGCAAAACCAGCACCCCTGCCAGGTGCTCCTCGTCCTCGTCCATTTCCACCTCTGCCTTGCCCATGACCTATTGGAGCTGGTGGTCCCCCTCTCACTGGCTGAGCAACCCTCTGATCTCTAACTTGATTCTGATCTGGTTCCTGAGGACAATCCTTAATCCTATGCTCTATCAACCCACATCGAAAACAGGCTCCAGTACGTTTCCGACACTCACCCAAATGGACCTTTCCACAATTCCTGCAACTCTGTGGTCTGACAGCATTCATTGGCACTGCTCGCACTGGTTCTACCACTCATGCCCTCTTAACATTCCTATTATACCCACCTGATGGTCCAGAATCCCTCCGGAAGCGGTTCCGATCCTTCTCACGGTTCTGCCTCTCGGTACGCTTTACTTCCTCAGCAATCTTAGCTTTCTCAACTAAAGCAGCAAAATTACGCTCCCTCTGTGGAGCAATCAGCACCCTTAGCTCGTCCCTCAAACCATCCTCGAAGCGCACACTACACTCATATTCAGTAGTAACTATCCCAGAAGCATATCGACTTAACCTCAAAAACTCAGCCTCGTACTCAGATACTGATCTACCTTCCTGAACCAGATTCAAAAATTCCTTCCGACGGGCGTCCACATAGCTAGCTCCAAGATATTTCCCTTTAAAGGCTGTCTTAAACAGCTCCCATGTTACCTCACCAGCTGCAGTCCCATCTCTTACTGTAAGCCACCACTGATAGGCTTCATCCCTTAGCAACGATACAGCTCCCTTTAGCTTCTGCTCCACAGAGCAGTCCAGATCATCCATGATTCGCTCCGTGGCCTCCAGCCAATACTCGGCCACATTTGGGGCTACTCCAGACACACCCCTAAAGAATTCTGCTCCATTAGCTCGGAGTCGCTCAGATATCGCACCACGAAATCCATTACCAGTACTCGCCCCAGCAACCCTTTCCAAAACTCGTAGCATCGCTTGTGATAGGGCATCATCCCCTACACCCCTATCATGAGATTCCACCTCTGTCGCTGGTGGTACCGGTGCATCAGCTGCTGGCGCATGACCCGAAGAAGAAGATTCAGCTCGTGAACTACCTCGGCCACGTCCACGGCCCCTACCACGAGCTGCTCGTGTACTCATTTCGTACTTTCTGTTTAGAAATTTTATGAGTCAGATTAATATTTCAATGTTTATTACAGATGTCTTATGAATAAATAGAGTTTCAGAGTTTATCTTCTTTCGCGGTAGCCTAGCTACAGTCTCAGTCTACCTATTAGAGTCTCTACAGTTTCCGTAATACCCTTAGCTAAAGTGTCATAATAAAGTCTTTAGTCAGGCATGCAATCAGAGTTTTCAGAGATAATCAGAAAAGTTTAGAGAACTTACAGGCTTGGGCCGGAGATTTGGTGTGCCACTCTTTCGAAAGATTTCATAGAAAAACTTAATAAATTTTTGTTTTCTTTGAAAATAAATCATTTATGCTTGAAAAGAAGTTCATCAAAACTAGTTCCAAATATTTTTTTAAAAAAAAAAATCATGATCTTTTGAAAATCTTCATTTTGATTGTTTGAAAACCTTCATTTCTAGACCCGTTCCACAGCCGAGTTGTTGCAACTTGGCTCTGATACCACTAAATGTAACACCCTAAACCCGGTCTAGACATTATGACCAGATCTGGTGTGTCTCATGAACCTAAAACTAAGTTTACGGCCTTTTGTCTGTTGTGAATTAAGTGTGATTTTCAGTAAAACAGTAAGCTTGTGAAAACGTCAGTTTGTTACTCTTTTAAGTTGTCCAAATTTTAACCTTGTTGAGTGGTGAAAACGTTCTTAAGAATTTGAAAACCCGCGCAGCCTATACTAGCAGTTTCGACCAAATACGATTTAAACCATCAAAGAAAATAAAACCCATAAAGAAAATTTAAACAACGGCCTTATTACAATTAAAACCCAAAAATAATAGCAAAATAAAATACTAAAAATAATATGAAAACCTGAACTTGCAAATGTTGTGGCCACTTCGAATCTCTCGCAGCTCCAAGCCCACTATGGTTGAGGATTACCTACAGAGATGAAAAAAAGGGGGGTGAGTTTGACAACTCAGTGTGTAACATAATCTCAACCATAGGCCAAAACAGATCAAACCTCAGAATCAGATTAATTGGGCCTTGGCCCATTACAGAAATCAGGTTAAGCCCATAGGCCCATAGCAGATACAGATCAGAAATAATATGCAAACAGAAAACCCAACCCAGATCCATCCATAACACCCCCGTACCAGCCTTACACCATGTGGGGAGACTACTCGACCCACCCAACCGCTACACACCACAGATATTTGCAGCGAGGCTGCCAGATATAATTTGTAGTGAGACTGCCAGATAACATTTGCAGCGAGGCTGCCAGATATTGTGACGAGGTCACCAGATACAGATATTGTGGCGAGGCCACCAGATTGCAGCGAGGCTGCCAGAAAATATGTGGCGAGGCCACCAGATTGCAGCGAGGCTGCCAGAACGCTTCCTCCATCATTAACCCATACCCCATGCAACAGATAATCATACTAGCATGCAACATATAGCATCTCATGTGTCAAATATATTCATATTAATAATTAACTCATGCAGATACATAACATCATACATTTCATATAGAATTGACCCTAGGGGTATAATAGTCTTTTTACACCTAGGGGTATTTTGGTAATTTTGCACATTCAAGGGTATTTCAGTCCTTTAACATATTTTCCTTTAATTTTATACAGGTTCAATAAATTAACAGTCCCTAAATAACCACAGAAGTCCATTTAGGCTAAGTTTCCAGTTTTACCCTTTTTAGCTTAAAACCCCTAATGGGCCTTACTAAGTCCATTATTATCTCAAGCCCGTTAAGTCTAGTTTTTAGGTCTAGCTTACCAACTTATCCATGTTATCATTAACCACGTCGCCAGAAAGCCTTTAATAGTCATTTTACCGATTTGGGCTCGGAAGCCCATTGGGCCCATCTTTGGCCCATTGCAGCCCAACTTACCAAAACGTTCAGAATTGCACCTGCTGCAATTCTTCCTGCACTGAATTCATAGTTAAGCCTAATGGAGTAAATGGTTACTCTCACATATCATACGAATGCATTTTCGGTCACTTACACCAGATGTCGGTAATGCTACGCCCTTTTCGGCTTTTACCATTTTAGTCTAACAGTTGGGATAAGTTACACACCTGTTAACCGTTGAAACAGTTGACGAAATCCACGAACAAAAACCTATCGTTAATCACCTTAATGTTAGTTTAATAATCTTCAACCATTAAACCAAAATCTCATTACTATAATCGGCTAACATGACTGAAGTCCCTAAAAGCCTTTACCTTTTTGTCGAAAAAATAGACTAAGTCTATGAGCCCAACCGTGCCAACCTTCAAGTCCTTGCAAAAAGTCTTCTTGCTAACACAACACCAAAACAAGAGGCCACAATGCCTTAGTCCAAACGATAGCCTTCCCTAAAGGGGTTTCGGCTTTATACTTAAAACGTGATCATCTAACAAAGACAAGTTCCCGAATACTTACCAACCTAGCCTCGATATACAATGATTCCCCTTGCAACTACGAGAAGAGATAAAAGATGATCTAACGTTCGGCTTTGAGCACCACAGGGTATGGAGGTTTCGGTTTCTCTCTTTGAAGAAGTAAATGAGGTTTAACACAAGAAGATTCGACTAAGGAGTTATGGGAGATGTCGACAAAAGGAGAGAAAGAAGGGAGTTATGTGACTGATGATAAATCGGCAATAGAACCACAAGGTTTCGGTCAAGGGGATAATCGGCAATGAAGTGTTTGCTTTCGGCTTTTTATGACTATCAACCAGAGAATAACGTCAGAAGAAGATATATGGATGATAGAAGAAGAAAATGGAAAAGAAGAAAATAAGAAAAGAGATTTGAGAGGGAAAGAAATGAGCAATCGGTTTAACAGAAGAAGAACGGCACAAGATGGTGTTTTGGAAGATCTATGTTCGGCAAATGAAAAGAAAAGAGGATTTGGCAATGGGGTGTATTAGGGTTCGGCTACTAGAACAAAAAGAAGAACAAAATGGCAAAACGAACCTAATATGCTATGTCAAACGAACAAAAGAAAAGGATTCACTAACCTAAGATAAAAATCGGCATAAGGACACAAGAAGACCTAAGGGAGAAATCGGCACTTCTAGCACCTAATTGCCGAAAATGTACCACAAAGAGTCCCCTTGGCCGGCCATCTTACTTCAAATTCAAAAACACCTTAATCCGCTCCTTGATTCACTCCACAATATCCTCTCATGACCAATTCAAACACTCCTCAAGTAGAGTTTTATTCTGCTTCAAATTCCTGCCTGCTCCTTGCATAAAAATAACGCCTTCCTTGCATAACCTGGGACTTGAACCTTGGCCTTCCCATTCATTTAGGCGCCACTTTTGTAGCTCCTAAGTGGCGTCACACAACCATTTTACCAGGAGCTCCCTTGTGCTTCATTTTAGCCAAATTTATTTAAGACCCCTACTTCCAAAAGTCCCCTATCTCCCTAATGAAAAATTTAAAAAAATTTTCCCGAGTTTTTAACCAACACTTGGGCCTTCCATAGGCCCAATAACATTCTCAAAACACGAATTTCACAACCAAACACCAGAGTTCAAACATTTTACTAGATGAACAATAATTCAAGAAAGACCAGAATTTTAGGGCGTTACAAAGGGGGTGTGAGGCATACCTCGTGTACGTGATCGATAGTAAAGAGTCAGAAAAGAAGCTTGAGTCGGTACCAGTTGTTTGTGAATATCCAGATGTCTTTCCCGAATAATTGCCGAGATTACCACCAGTTCGTGAAGTAGAGTTCGGCATTGAACTTCTACCCAGAACGGTTCCAATTTCGATAGCCCCCTATCGTATGGCACCAACTGAATTAAAAGAATTGAAAGTTCAGCTGCAAGAATTGAAGGATAGAGGTTTCGCTCGACCAAGTTTTTCACCTTAGGGTGCACTAGTTTTATTCGTAAAAAAGAAAGACGGAACGATGAGAATGTGCATCGACTATCATCAATTAAATTAGGTGACGATAAAGAATAAATATCCGCTACCGCGCATTGATGATTTGTTTGATCAGCTGAAAGGAGCCTCAGTGTTCTCTAAGATAGATTTGAGATAGGGTTATTATCAGCTGCGAGTTCGGGATTCAGATGTACCAAAAATAGCTTTTAGAATGAGATACGGTCACTACGAGTTCTTAGTGATGCCGTTAGGGCTCACTAATGCCCCGGCGGTATTTATGGACTTGATGAATCGAATTTTCAGACAGTATTTGGATCAGTTCGTAGTTGTGTTTATTGATGATATTTTAATTTATTCGCGAGATGAAACCAAGCATCTCGAGCATCTGAGATTAGTATTACAGATTTTGCGAGACAAGCAACTATATGCTAAGTTTAGTAAATATGAGTTCTGGTTGAGAGAAGTTAGCTTTTTGGGACATGTAGTATCCGCATCGGGTATACGGGTTGATCCGAGTAAAATTTTAGCTATTCTTGACTAGAATCCTCTGAGAAACGTCACTGAAGTTCAAAGCTTTTTGGGGCTTGCCGGTTACTATCGACGATTTGTGAAAGGGTTCTCGATGATCGCAACACCGTTGAGAAAATTGCTAGAAAAAGATGTCAAGTTCGAGTGGTCAGAAATGTGTTAGAAAAGTTTCGATCAGTTGAAAATTCTTTTGACAGAAGCTCCTATGTTGGTCCAACCTGAGTCTGGTAAAGAGTATGTTGTTTTTAGTGACGCCTCTTAGAACGGTTTAGGTTGCGTCTTGATGCAAGAAGGCCGAGTAGTCGCGTATGCCTCGAGGCAATTGAAGCCTCATGAAAGAAATTATCCAACTCATGATCTTGAGCTTGCTGCTATTGTTTTTGCTCTAAAAATTTAGCGTCACTACCTGTTCGGAGAAAAATGCCATGTCTTTTCCGATCACAAAAGTTTGAAGTACCTAATAACTCAAAAGGATCTGAATTTGAGACAAAGACGGTGGTTGGAATTACTAAAAGACTACGAGCTGGTCATTGATTATCATCCGGGTAAAGCTAATGTGGTTGCGGATGCTCTCAGTTGGAAATCCCTATTTTCATTGCGAGCAATGAATGTCCATTTATCTGTGTCATCGGATAATTTGTTAATAGCGGAATTAAAAGTGAAACCAGCGTACATGCGGCAAATATGGGAGGCTCAGAAAGTCGATGCCGAATTGTCTGCAAAAAGAGCTCAGTGTATCCTGAAAACAGACTCAGAATTTCAAATTGACGAGAACGATTGTTTGAGGTTCAAAAATCGATTATGCATCACGAGAAAGTCAGAATTCGTTCCGATGATTTTGAAGGAGGCTCATGAGGGTCGAATGTCAATTCATCCGGGTAGCACAAAAATGTATAATGACCTGAAATCTCAGTACTGGTGGCACGGTATGAAGCGAGACATCTCCGAGTATGTTTCTAAATGCTTGATTTGTCAGCAAGTGAAAGCGGAGCATCAGGTGCCTTCAGGATTACTTCAGCCAATTTTAATACTCGAGTGGAATTGGGATCGTGTTACAATGGATTTTGTGTCTGGTTTACCGCTAACCTCGAGCAAGAAAGACTCCATTTGGGTTATAGTTGACCGATTGACCAAGTCGGCTCACTTCATCCCTGTTCTTACTAATTATACGCTTGAGAAGCTAGCCAAATTGTACATTTCGCAGATTGTGAGGTTGCACGGGGTACCTACTTCTATAGTTTCGGATAGAGATCCTAGATTTACATCGAGATTTTGGAGAAATTACACGAAGCCTTGGGTACCAAACTACATTTTAGTACTGCTTTCCATCTGCAATCTGATGGACAATCCGAGCGGGTTATTCAAATACTCGAAGACATGTTGAGATGTTGCATTCTCGAGTTTAGCGGTTCGTGGCAAAACTATTTTCCTTTGATTGAATTTGCGTATAATAATAGTTTTCAATCGAGTATTCAAATGGCACCCTACGAAGCTCTTTATGGTCGAAAGTGCCGTACACCTTTGTTTTGGACCGAGCTTAGTGAGAATAAGATTCTCGAGGTTGATTTAATTAAGGAGGCAGAACAGAGGGTAAAGACGATTCGGGATAGTTTGAAAATAGTATCAGATCGTAAGAAGTCGTACGCAGATTTGAAATGTAAAGATATTGAGTATCAGATTGGTGATAGAGTGTTTTTGAAAGTCTCGCCGTGGAAAAAGTTACTTCGATTTGGCCGGAAAGCCAAGTTGAGTCCGAGATTCATCGGACCGTTTGAGATATCAGAACGGATTGGGCTGGTTGCTTATAAGCTAATTTTACCCCCTGAACTTGAGAAGATTCACAACGTTTTTCATATATCGATGCTTCGTCGTTATAGATCCGATCCCTCGCATGTGATTAAACCGTCGGAAGTTGAAATTCAACCCGATTTGAGTTATGAAGAAGAACCAATTCGAATTTTTGCTTGTGAGGTGAAAGAGTTACGAAATAAAAAGGTTTCGTTGGTAAAGGTGCTATGGCTCAAGCACGGGATTGAAGAAGCAACTTGGGAAACCGAGACATCTATGAAAGAACGATACCCAAACTTATTCATCGGTAAGATTTTCGAGGACGAAAATTTCTAAAGGGTGAGAGTTGTGACAGCCCTAATTCGACCCTAGTCGGGAAATGGTTTCGTAACCATTAGACTGAGTCACAATAATTTAATAAATGCTAATTTCCATATTAAATTTTATGTGAAGTTATTTGGGTGAATAATTGATTTACGTCTGGTACAGTTGAATTGTTATGTGAATTATATGTGTGGAAATATGTGGTGCCTTAATTTTTGATTTTTTGGTTGATTTTGAGTTAAAATTTGAAACTATGACTTAATTGCATGAAAGATAATTTAGTTAGGCATATGTGTAAGTGCCGAATCCAATGTCTTATAAGGTAAAGAGGACTTAAATTGCTAATAAACCATGCATAATTTGCATGGACATTACCGTCCATGGCTTAGTGGAAGAGCTTGAATATTAAAAGGGGCAATTAGGTAATCTAATAATTATGACCATGCATGTTATGAAAGTAATAGAATAATGAGCTTGAATGTTCTCCTTGTTCGGTCGAAAATAAAGAAAAAGAAGTAGGAAAAGAAAAAGCTCAAGTCATTCGGCTATGGTTTCCTTTTAATTTGAGGTATGTTTGAATGAATTTTTGCTAATTATATATGCAATTGGGACGGTTGTTACATGGCCTACTTTACCCATGATTTAAATTTTGAAATTCATGGTGTTATGTGTATTCGATCATGAAGGAAGCCATTGAAGTTATGGATGTTTGGATGTATTGCTTTTGAAATGGTTGCAAACTGGTTTGAGTTAGTAGAATTTGATTTTTGTGGCTTATATGAGTGCTTACATTCAGTTATTAGGTTAAATTGATGAGAAAAGATATTTATTTGTTAAAATTAGTCTATACCATAGCTGAATGAGGTAGTTGTCCAAGGAATGGTTCACTTGTACGAATAGGTTGTAGATTAGGACATTGGTTATGGTAATAGGTTATAATATGATATGTATGTGTTTTTATCTTGTGTTCTTGTGAGTTTGGCTTGGTTAAAGCATTGTCTAGTTAGTCATAACTAAATTCTAAGTTGTTGTATATGCTTTGAATGTTCGGCCATGTGAGGAATTTGAGTGATAGCCGAATGTTGATGAGTAAAATGTTTAATACCCTTAGTATGACAATCGGCCATGGAAACTTTTGGCTTTTAGTTAAGTGCTAAATTATGTATTTTGAATGAATATTTACCGATTCTGAACTTGTAAATGAGTGGAGTCTAGGTGCCCTATGTATGTGCTATGTCTTATAATGTTAAAGTCTTGAGTTTACAGTTACTTTAATTTGGTTGACTAAGTTTACTGTGAGCTATTGTAATCTTGTTTTGCAAAGTATATTTATATTTGATAAATTGTCTTGTGAATTCGGCCATAGAGGTAATTGTATATTGAGCATATAGTGAACATGTGTTACGGTAGGTAAACTGATTTATGAGTTGGAAGCATGTTTTGTGATAAGTTAGATGGGATGTATAAATTTAAGGGTTATGGCAAATGTGTTCAGCTTATACGAAAAGTTCCGACCTTGTGAGTGAATATACTTAGTAATTGTATATTGAGATACTTGTGAATGAAATTGTATATATATATTGTAACACCCTGAATTTGGGCCTAGAAGAATTGGGTTTTGAAGTCTGGGTTCGAATAAAAGAAAACCTGAATAAATTGAGAAGTTTTAAATATTATTGTTTAAAAAAAAAAAGAGAGAGAAATTTGAATTAAATTACTATTAGAAAATTTCTTCTATATTTATTAGATTCATATATTCTTATTACTATTACTATTGATAAAATATTTATGTTTTATAATTTCATGAAAACTATAATTATTATTATTAGAAAAAAAAAATATATATATATATATCACTGTATTTGAAATTTTTATAAAGATATATTTATGAAATTTCTATTGTTATTATGATTATTTTTATTTAAAAATATATAGAATATTGTAATATTTGGTGTTTAAATTTAGTTTTTAAATGAATTTAGAAGTCTTTAAAGTGTGGGAAAATTTTGGTCCAATCCAAGACTTTAGCAAAGAAATTAGTTTTTGTTTGTTAGGGGAACTGGTCAATAAGGCTTTTAAAATAAATTGTGCAAGTTTAGGCACAAAGGAACGTGCCAGGCTCAGTGGCTAAGTGCGCGAGGGGTTGTAGGAGTACCTGGGTTCAAGGCACGGTGCGCGCGGGGGTTTCTTTTTATTTTTAAAAGCTAGGCCACGCTAAGCTAAGGCTTAAGTATAGTCATGACCGATGTATGCCACAAGAGCGCCTGTGGCGCAGTGGCAGCAGTGTGCTAGGAGTTCCAAGAGGAGCACGAGTTCGAGTCCAGGTAGGCGCAGGTTTTGTTTTATTTTTAATGGACCCAGGTCTGCGGCAGGTAAGCTTTAAGAATTAGCGCGGCGCTATTATATCAAAGAGGAACGCGCGTCCTAGTGGCCAGTAGCGTGCTGGGCAACCTGCAGGTTCCAGGTTTGAGTAGCGTTGCGCACGAGGAGAGCCCGTTTTTGCTGCGCGCGAGTGGGAGGTGCCGTGCGGGACTGGGGCACGCCCTAGCAGCGTGCTGAAGCAGGTCAGTCGGTGGATGCTGCTGCTGATCGGTTGGAGATAAGGATGAAGTTAATTTGAATGGGTGGCTGCAGCTGGTAGGAAGAATTTGAATTTAAATCAAATTCGGTGGGTGGCTAAAAACAAGGAGATAGGCACGAGATTTAATTTGGAAATTATTTTTAGCCAATTAGCTAAATTTGTTCTGGCATTCAAACTATTTTATTTTGTTTTGTTTTATTTTTGTTGCTTATTTTCTCTCTACCCAAAATCCTTTGCATTGATTCTTTCAATTTGTTATCCTTGATTTCTTTCCCTATTAGCCGAGGTTGGTTCTCATGCAAACAATTCTTGTTCTACTATTTTGCTCTTTTTCTCTTCTATTTCTCATCAAGGCCGAACCTTCTCCCCTACTTCTATTCTTTTTTATTTTCTTCTCAGTAGAACCGACTACAGGGTCCCCTTTCTTATAATTAAATCACAACTTACATCCCTTTTATCCGTTCAAATACTTCTTCCTCTTTACTCATAAATATTAAAAACCAAA
Organism: Gossypium stocksii; assembly: GCA_020496765.1. Lineage (NCBI taxonomy): Eukaryota > Viridiplantae > Streptophyta > Magnoliopsida > Malvales > Malvaceae > Gossypium > Gossypium stocksii. The sequence goes on from CM035624.1 coordinate 31,019,103, forward strand.
ATCTCCATATTTCAGTGATTCGGGAGTTAGTATTTAAATCTATTCTCTACTCGTATTTTGGGGATTAGATCTACAACAGAGCTGGAAAGAAAGTGGTGCGTGGGAATGTTTTTGGCGAATAAATCTTTGGTAAGTAAATAAACTCCTTCTCATTCGTTGTTTTGGAAATTAAGAGTAGCTGAAATCCCTGTATACATGTAGGAAAGCTATCGACATGGCCTAAGGGTGTTTTAACGATATATTTCAGTTCTTATATGTGTTATTTAGCGAAGAAGGTGATCTAGCGAGGAACTGAAGGAATCTATTCAACCAGATCTAGATCTAGTAGATCCAAATCAATAGAGGTAAGGTTTCATGACCATTAAAGGTGTGGCCGAATATGGTAAGGAATCTTAGCATCGGTTTTCGTAGTTTCTTTGGTTAATCGTTTAAATAATGGATTGTAGGAGAAATCGTATAGGAGATCCCGTCAACGTTTCGACATAAATCAGGTGTGTGTCGAACCCTTCCTTAGTCTAATTCGGCAAGGCCAATTAACACAAAAGTTGGTATTATGTGGGCTTGTGAGTGTGCGAATACTCACAAGATGGTTGGAAATCATGGATTCTGTAACCGTAAGTGGTAAGATTAGTTGAGTGTGCAATTTCGCGCACTCGGTAAGTTGGGTCTCAGTGGGCCGAACATGGGCTCATGGGCTTTTGGGCCTATTTGGGTAAAAATAGGTAATAAGTATGTTCTGTTAGACTGTAGGATTGAAACTGCTAAAATCGGTAACTGAATATGAAACTTGGACAAAATGGGCTTAATTTGTTAATAGGTGCTATAGGGCCCATTAGGGGTTTTGGGCCTAAAAAGGGCAAAAATGGTAAATAAGTTAAAATGAACTTCTGAAGTCACATATGGACTAATAGTCACATGATATTCATAAAATCCCTGAGAATCGGTAAAATGACTAAAATACCCCTAAGTATGGAAATTACCATTTTACCCCTAAGTGTAAAAGGACCTTTATACCCCTAGGGTAAATTCCGTATGAAATGTATGATTTTCTGTTTCTGCATGTCATATCTCATAATATATGTATATATCTGATGCATGAGATTCTGTATGTTATATGTCATAACATGTATGCCTGTTGCATGGGGTTTGGGTTTATGATGGAGGAAGCGTTCTGGCAGCCTCGCTGCAATCTGGTGGCCTCGCCACATATGTATCTGTTCTAGTGGCCTTGCCACATATATCTGTTCTGGTGGCCTGGCCACAATATCTGTATCTGGTGACTCTGTCACAATATCTGGCAGCCTTGCTGCAAATTCTATGGTGTGTAGCGGTTGGGTGGGTCGAATAGCTTCCCCACATGGTGTGATGGTTGGTACAGGTGGTGTGTAGTGGTTGGATGGGTTGAGTAGTCTCCCCACATGGATCATGGGCTTGCATTCATGCATTGTTCTCATTAATACTGTTCTGTTACTGTAATGGGCCTATGGGCCATACTACTATCCGAAAAGGGCTAAGGCCCAGTTTACTGTTATCTGAATAGGGCTTTGGCCCAGTATCTGACTGAGATAGGTTTAGGCTTAGGCCCAATGGGCTTGAGTTGACTTGGGCTTTGGATGGGCTTCTGTACACACTGAGTTTTCCAACCTCACCCCTTTTTCCTTCCATCCTTGTAGGTGAGCCTTAGATTGGTGGACTTGGAGCTGGGAGGGATTCAGAGTGGCCACATGGACTGGACCAATGGTTTTTAATTAAGTTAACTATTTCAATCTAATCTTAGTTATTTTTATTTTGATTTTGGATTTGTAATAAGGGCCTCTTTAATTATTTTTATTTTGGCTTTTTAATCATTACTTATTTAAATTAACTTTAGCTTAAGTAGGATATTATTTAAATCAATTTGAAAATGAATGATTTTAGGACGCGGTTTTTATAAACGCTACTTGTTTTCAAAATATCTCGATAAGTAGAGCAAAGCTTCTGCAACGTAAATGTTTTTCACAAATGTATATCTTCAATACATTTAAACTTAATTTGCTCGTAGACAAATCACAAGGTTAAAGTGTGGCAATGGATGTGTGCATGTCTAGGAGTGGATCTAGGAAGAGCTTGGTACTTAAGCAGTCTAAATGACTCACCTCCTCCTCTCTTGAATCCTACCTGGTGTATAGTATCCATTCACTTTCAGCCATGACAAAGAGGATCTGATTTTCTGATAACCTAAACTGTTTTTAAAATAACATATTTTCTGCAAGTACAAATGTTTACGAGTTTTGAAAATTTCCCATAAGATTTAATAAGGTTGTTTACAATGTTTTGATTATTACAATGTATCACGTTTTGATAAAGCTAAGGTTTTATGCAAATTTTCCGATAAAAGTTTCTAAACATTACGAAGGGTTTTCAATGAAAACATGGTTTTCAAAAAACACTTCAATGTGACACACCAGACTTGGCCGTAACGTCTGGGCCGGGTTTGGGGTGTTACATATATATATGTTTTCGGTTATGCATAGATTAAGTGAATGATAACTATGTGATTTTAGTATTAGATTATTGAACGGTAAACTTGTTTAATCTAGCTCAAGAGCTAAGAGAGCCACACTCGGATAAAGGAAAAATGAAGGTGGTGGAATAGTCGGTTCGTAGATAAGTATCAACCAACGAGGTAAGTTTCAAGTGTTTAAATTTAGTTATAATGAGGAATGATATGGAACATGTGTTAAGTTAGAAATATAAGTTGACGTGGTTATCTATAATAAAAACTTTATAAAATAAATCACTACTAAGTGATATAGCCGAATGGATATTTGGAAAATAGAATTTGAAGCATGTTTTAGTACATTATACTGCGGAATGATTGTATAGGATAAAATGCACTATGTACATTATATGTTGCGGTAAGTATATATATGAATAAAATAAGGTGTGGTCAGATTTTATGTATATGTCTATAGCCGAAGGTGTAAAATTAGTCATGAGTAAATTATGCTATGTGGAAACTAATATTATGTGATTGAATGTGTTTGAAAATTAGAATGAGTTGGGGTATCATATATTCAGGCCTTCGTGCCTAGTAGGCTATATGCCGGTGTTACGTTCAGGCTTCGTGCCTAGCAGGCTATATGCAGGTGTTACATTCAGGCCTTCGTGCCTAGCAGGCTATAAGCCAGTGATATATCCGAGCTTTATGCTCAGCAGGCCTCGGGATGGTGATTGAATTCAGGTTTTAAAACCTAGCAGGCTTAAGGCCGGTGATGAAAATAAAAATATAATAATAGCTTCGATTACTGCGATAAACTGTGATTTGAAACAAATAATACCTCAAATCGGCGAGGTACGTACTATGTATTCCAATTTGAATTTGTTTGAAAGTAATGATCAGTGACAAGGAATAACGTATATGTGGAAAGTGTGTTAACTGTATATGAATGTTTATGTATAAATTTGGTGATCCATTTAGCTAATGTGTTCTATTATGTGAAAGTATGAGATTTCATTTTCATGAATGAATTTTTGTGGCAAGTGAAAATATATGTGAAATGTCCCTAATATATAGATATATATATATATTCGGCTCAAGCATTTTCTTTTTATAAAAAAATCAGGTTGTGAAGTAAATGTGCGATCTATGATAAGTTTTATTAGTTTGATAACTTGAAACTTACTAAGCTTACATTAGCTTACTCTATCTGTTATGTTTATCCTGTTTTATAGATTTCTTTTGAAGCTACGGTTCGAGGGATTCAAGTCAAAGCCACACACTCTATCGTTGTCATATTTTGGTACCTTTGAAGTTTACTTCACTTAAACAATGGCATGTTTTGGCTAAAACTTATATTTTGGAATTGAATTTCATTTTGATTTGTAAATATGAATAGCCATGCGAAAATGGCTTGCCTATCCACTTATGTTCATATTGTATATACTTATAATATGCATGCTCTTGGTCGGTTGTTAATGAATCTGAAAGAGGTGTGCCTATAGTGTTAATGCCGTATGTGTTTTACCTATTAGAATGATAATTAAAAGTCACTTATGAACTTGCATTTTCGGTCATGTGCCTAAATAGGGCCTTGGTTAGAATCGTTTATAAAGTCTTGTATTTGAGTGGTAAAAATCTTTTAAAGTATATTACATGTTCATTTGGTAATGGGTAATGTATACATATGTTTTTGGATTAAGGATGCTCGAATCACTTTGCGATTTTCCTTTTTGTGCTTCTAAGTATTTGTTCCGTAATGTCTCTTAACCCTCCGTCGTCGGATACGGGTTATGGGTGTTACACAACCACACGAGCATGCGAATGCTCGTATGGTTAGGTCGATATGATGGTAGAGGCCACATGAGCGATCTCATGGACTTGGGCCATTTTTTGGCCAAGTGGGCTGAAATGGGCCAAAGGGGCCTAATGGGCCCATGGGCCTGACATGAGCAAAATTGATGGATAGGTAAGAAATGATGAGCTGGTCATGTTGACTACATGGCCAATGGCAAATTTGGGCTTAATAGGCCACACGAGAGTATGGGCCCACTTGGGCCACATATTGGGCTTTTAGACCCTAGTATATTTGTGATTGCTAAAAGTGACATAAGTCACACTAAATGATTGTGGACTTAGAAATGGGCTAGTTTGTGTACTTAGGCCCATAATGACAAATGACTTTTATGCCTTGAAACGGTAAAATAACTAAAATGCCCCTACATGTTATCTAATTGACAAGGCATGCCATGTTATATTATGTTTGCACTCATACAATATTATGCTGCATGGGGATGGGGTTTATCTTTGGAGGAAGAGTATGATATATGAGGGTCGCATGGTCACTTGACGACCGTGGATCCACTGATGGTTTTTTAAGCCCATTATGTGATTGACAGCTTTGCTGTATTATTGATTAGTGCCACAACCGGTGCTACAACAGGAGTGCAGGGATGGGTGGATCGATTAAATCCCCACAAGAGTGTAGGGTTGCAAAGGATACGAAGTGCAGGGTTGGATGGGAAATTATGCATTGCATATATTGATTATGATTGTGATATGGGTTCAGGCCTAATTGAGGCTGCTATGGGCTAAGGCCCAAATGTCATCGTTATTGTAATGGGCTTAGGCCCAAATTGATTAATGCATGCTTTATAATTGTTGAGGATTGTACACACTGAGTTTTCGAAAACTCACCCCCTCTTTTTAATTTTATACGTGACCCTCAATAAGCGGTTCGACATATGAGAGGACTTGGAGATGGCCACACTACGAGTAGTTTTAGATTTCCGTATTTTGTTTTACATTACCTAGTATTTGCTTCTTATTGGGTTTTGGTTGTAATAAGGCCTGTTCTCCAGTTTGATTTGGTTTTGGATTTATTCCTGTACTTACATAACTTTTAAGGTTGAACATATTTTTGTTAAAAGAAACTAAAGTAATATTTTTACGCAAACTCAACTTAAAAACATGAATGTTTTCAAAACAAGAGCTTCCGCTGTAAATTAACAAGGGATTTAGCAAAGAATACAAACTAAGGTTTTCAAATAACAAATTAAAGGTTTTATCTAAACTCGCAATTAGTCAAGCTTTCAATGGTTTTTGATTTGAACTGAAGTACACCTACGTGGCGTAATTGCAAAGTAAGAAACTCATTTTGTTTTAAAATTACTATTTTAGAATTTTTGAATGATCAAATGTTTTAGGGTTTTCTAACAACTTCGATTTTAACGCACTACCCTTCAATATGACATCGCCAGGTTTGGCCACAATGTATGGGTCGGGCTTGGGGTGTTACAATACTGCGTTAGTTATTACGTGCATTTGGGATGTAGGAAATCTCTAAAGGGGATTAATATCAGTCTTGAGTAACGGTTCAAGTGGGTGATCTCTTTCCATTCAATCAAGGTAAGTATTAATGATTTTTGTGGGTTAAGTTTAAGTAGAGTTGTTAATCTTTTTGGGAAATGATTAATGAAATATATCAATTAAATGTAGGATTGTTGCTCGTGCCCACACGTTTTCACAAACAAGGTGTGTAATCACAATGTCTTAACCATTAATCGGCAAAAGCCGAAAAATAGGACTTTTGACATTACACGAGCATACGCTCGCTTGTGTAGTAATCTGATCACATAAAACGTAAGTGTTCAATTACTGAGGCCATCATGAGCGATTTCATGGGCTTGGGTCATTTTGGGCCTTGTTGGGCCAAATTAGACCGTGTGGGCCCAACAGGCTTGTGGGGCCCACATGGATGAATCACACTGATGTGTGGAAAATATTGAACATGGCTATATCATGCATACGGCCAAGGTCATTTTTGGGCTTAATGGGCCACACAGGCTTGTGGGCCCACTCAAGCTGCATAATGGGCCTTGGGCCCATTTATACTGTTTGACTGTTAAGGGTTACACGAGTCACTCGAGATGACTGTAAACCTAAGAGGTATAATGAATATTAAAACCCAGAGAGTCAAAATGACTGTTTTGCCCTTATTTTGTATATGACTGTGTTTGAGCTTGCCATGTTATATTTATGTTGCATACATGTATGATATTATGATACGATGCATGACATGTTGCATAGGGATGGGATTATTATTTTGAAGGAAGTGTATTGTACTGATAAGGGTGCACGGGTCGCCCAAGATAACTATGAACATACTGATGGCTTAAAGCCACTTATATTACTGGTAGCTTTGTTGCAATGTTGTTTAGTGCTGCAACCAGTGCTAATATTGGTGTGTAGGGCTGGGTGGGTCGATTTTATCCCCATGTGGTGTGATGGGTTGGATGGAACTGGTGTGCAGGGTTGGTGGGCATCTTATATGTTATCTCTTTCTGATATTCTATTACTGTAATGGGCTCAGGCCCAAACTGCATATATATATTGTATGGTTGACTATTGCTCATTGGGGGATTATGCACTGAGTTGTCGTAAACTCACCCTTCTATTTATTTGTACAGGTAATCTCCAGTCCTAGACGAATTGGTGATGCGAGGGACTCAGAGGTGGCCACACAATTACTCCTGCCTTTATATTTAACTTTTATTTACCATTATATTTTGATTTGGGTATTATTATGCAATAAGGCCTCTTTAAAGTTTTAACTTTAAATTTGAGATTTTTACTTGTTTGTTATAAATTGCTAGTATTAGGACTCGTGTTTTAAAAAGAAACAATGTTTTTTACAAAACAAATGTAAGTACGCAACTGTTTTAAAAAGCTTTCGTTATAAACGAGATTTTGAAATTACGTTTTAAAGAAAGTACTTTTGATAATGACTCAAGAATTAAAATCATCATTTAGATCACGCAAAGAGGCTAAATAACAATTGGGTTTTTCAAATGATATTATGTTTTACGAAAAACTCTTCGATGTGACACTGCCAGATTCGGCCATATCATTTAAGCTGGGTTTGGGGTGTTACATTTGCTATCTTCACCCCCTTACCAGTATGGTATAGTGTATTATGACAAGGTTCACGAGAATTATAATGAATAAGTTCAAGAATGGGGAAATTAAAAAGTTCAGTGGTGGAATAATTAATGGTATGATTAGAAATGGGAATGCCTTAGTGAGTAAAAGATGGTTCTAGAAAAGATTTTAGCTTATTCTAAAGATTAATTGGAATGTGCAATACTACAATTAGATAAAGAGTTAATCTCAGCTAATCAACTTATTTTGGTTTTCGTTAGTAAGTGGAATAATATGAGATTCATGATAACAGGATTAGTAAAAGAAATGACAATTGAGTAATAAAGATGTCTATGTATAACAATTACAGTTGAAATGAGTATTATAATCTCTTATGGGCATTCTATATAATCTTTTTTCCTCAGAGATATGTTTGTGATTGTTCAGCTTCTGATGAAATTCTTATGTTGTGAGAATGCTAGCTAACTATGATGTTAGACGAAAGCCCAGTTGGTCTATGTGACAGCCCTATTTTGGCCCTAGTCGGGAAGTGATTTCGGGATCGCTATACCGAGTCAGAAAATTTATTGAATGATATTAATTGTGTGTTTGATATGAGAATTGATATGTGCTAAAAAATTGTGTGGAAATTTGATCTTTAAAGTGATTAATTACTTAAAGAGGGCTTAATTGTTAAACTTTGAAAATGTGATGTGCAAAAATCATAGTGGCTAAATAGTATGAGTTACCATGGAATTGGATTTGCATGTCAATTTACCCAATTCTACTTTAGTGGACGATAATGATGATGCTTAAATAATATTTTATAATTTGTTTTATAATGACATATATTATAATGAAATAAATAAATAAATAAATAAAATAGATAAGAAAAAGAGGTAATATCAAGTGAATGCTCATTTCTCTTTCCTCCATTGTCGAAACTCAAAGAAAGGAGAAGGGAAGAGAGGTTTGGGCATTCGGCTGCTTCATTTGTAATTTAAGTTATGTTTCTTGATGATTCATTTAGAAATTGTGAAATGTGGTTGATTAGTAGGTCCTTAACACAACCCATATGTGAATTTTTGACTTTGAGGTGTTTATAAGCATTTTGTTTTAGCTAAGAAATGTAAGAAATGGTTGAAGTTCTTGCTAAAAATTTGAATGATGACTAATTGACTCAATGATGGTAGAAACCATGAATCTTTAAAACCTTGAGTTGAAATCTTGAAGTTGAACCATGTGTGACATGTTTTCTTGAAATGAACATACGGCATTGGCATAAAAGGCCTAAATGGGAAACGTTGATTGTGTTAATGGGGTTTTATGATTGTGAAATTAAGTTTGAAGCTAGGAGATTTTGTATAAAAATGAATGCAAAGGTCTTGTGATATTTGGTTGTCTAAATGAGTGCATTTCTAATTTCTATATTTAATGGTGTATGCGGCTATGTCATGGAGCTTGTACGAATGGTGTTGGGTGAGTCTATTGATATGAACCATTGTAATTTTAGTAAAGAGCTTAGTATTTTCGTCAAAGAATAAAGTATACCTATGTGAGGTACGGTCTTGTATATTTGAAGTAATATCAACAATGCTTTGTTGTTAGTAAATAGAATGAGTTTTAGACCTATTAATTTTGATGAATTAAAGTTTTGTGGCTAGATAGAATAGGTAGTAAATTGCTTAATGTGGGTGCAATTTAATAATGTACGTGTGTTTAGATAAAAATGCATATTCGGACAACTTGAGGTAATACGATTGATGATAAGACTTGCTTGATGTGATTATGTGTATACATTGAAAAAGGTTGATTATTAAGGTATGTGTAACTGTGACTAAATATGATATTGTTGGGAGTATGCGAGATACTCATGTATTTAGCAAATGAGAGAATAGATTTCCTTGCTTAAATTGTGATAAATTGAATGAATTGGTAATTATGAATTTTATGACTTTAGTCTTGAATGAAACTTTGGTAGTGATTAAAGTGGCCGAATACTTGGTATAATAGGATTTTGATTAGCACATTCTTTCTTTGTTTAAACCAAAGCTCAAGAGCACATAGGGACAGCTTCGGATAAAGGGAAGGCCAAGGTCACGGAATAGTCAAATCAAAATTTCTCAGAAAGATACAAGGTAAGTTCTTGAGTAATGAATTTTTGTTCATGACATGATGGAATCATAGTATGAATGCGTAATGTATTGATTAAAACTTAAGTATATGTTTGAATGATGTTGCGGCAAATATAATTTATGAAAGTGTTGGAAATGGCACGTGAACTTTGAATTTTGTTATACCATGATACGAAATTTTGTCCTTTGTTTATGACTAATGATTCAGATGTGATATGGTACTTATACGTATACGTGTGTGAACATTAAATTGAGGTATAGATCCGAGCTTAGTCTCGAAGGGCTTTCGAGCCAGTGGTATGATCCGAGCTTAGTCTCGAAGGGCTTTTGAGCCAGTGATACGATCTGAGCTTAGCCTCGAAGGGCTTTCAAGCCAGTAATATAACCAGACTTAGTTTCGAAGGGCTTTGAGCCAGTGTTGAAACCGGGCTTGGTCTCGAAGGGCATCCGTGCCGGTATTATAAAATAAATGTCGAGACAATCCTATTAAATGTGTTACCTACTGTAAGATAGCCAGGTATGCATCTTACTCTTTGTCGAGAATTGTGTTACTTATAAATTGTGAGATTAGAATTCGGTGGGAATGCTTTGACTATTATTAAAGGTTACTTAAACGCCTATGACTTGATTATGATGTATTTGTTCTGAATTAGAAGAGCTTAGCTTGATACTTGAAATGAACGTGTTCGGTTATAAGTTGAATTTAGTTGGATACCCTAAAATTACCTTTGTGATATGAATGATAAAAGTGTTACCATAGTATTTTTCCTATTGGGCCAAATGATAAAATAAACAAGCTTAGATATTGCTATGCTACTCTTTCAAATGATCTTTGTTACTTAAAAACTTACTAAGCATATAATTGCTTACTCTGTTGCTTTTAATTTTCTGTTTTATAGATCTCGATCAGTAGCTACGGTCTCAGGAATCTTGATTTCGAAGTCATCTCTACTATCAAAGCCCTATTCGGTATTTAATTAGCTAAACTTTTGTAAATGGCATGTATAGGATGCATTTTGTGGTTGTTAATTAAGAAACTTTTATTTTGATATTGTAATTAAGCATAGCCATGCGAAAATGGCTTTTCAAGATGCTTTACATCTACATGTGGTCCTTAAGATGATGATATGTACTTTGAGTTATATGCATTGCTTGAATAGGAATGTGAAAATCTAAATGATGAAACTTTAGGGTCGATGTTATCATTCGGTATACTTATTTGTATATATATGAGTGGATTGGATGTTTATTCAAAGGGTAGTTGGTATGTTAGATGTAAATTTGCGACATGAACCTAAAGACATGAATAGATTCGGTTTAAGCTTCTGAACTGCATGAATAGCTTTTATCCATGAAGTTAGGTGTTTTGCAATAGATGATGCACATATGGTTTTGATCTTATTCGTATAACTTAGATATGAAATCTGATATACCTTAAACCATTCTCCATAAGCATTTATATATGCTTGTATGAGTGATACATTGTTAGCTTATGCGAATGTCGGGTAATGCCTCTTGACCCTCCGGCGACGTGTACGGGTCTTGGGGTGTTACAGTTTAATCGGTTAATGATGGGTATTTCTTTATTTCTTTGGAATTTTGTTCTAATACGTTGGAATGAAACCGATGGTAAAAATTTATGAGAGATTATTCTTATGTTTCTACTCATTATGGTTTTATTATATATACATATATACGGAGTATATTTTATCTTTGTTATGATGGAAGTTCTGAGCTGGTAAACATTCTTTTCTGCTGATTTTCTCTGAGGATTGTCCTAGTCCATATAATTAATTCCAAATAAGTTATGCACTCGGACTTCTGTTGTGATGTCGTAGGTGGATTTTCTTATTGTCCTCATTTTATGATTCATAGGACATGGCTCATCTTTAAAGTATGTTTAGTGGCATGTGATGACTATGTTTATTATGATTGTATTTCTAGATTTCTGTAATTTTCATGAAAGAAATAGATATCGACAAGGGTATAAATGATGAGGGCATAAGCTCAAAATTGTATGATAGATTTGTTTCTTCTGGTAAATATGATTTAAAATTGGTGAGTTCAATCAGGGTATTTGTTTCTTTGATATAGTACAGTTGAAAAGAGTATTTTGATGTATTATTATTTGATGGTTGAAATCGACTCAGTTGTTTCGTCAGAATAAGTTCGATATTTGAAATGTGATTTGAGTTATATGTATTCAAGTATATTATCGGATAAGAAAGTGAATTTGGTGTATTCATGAGTATGTGGACGGATAGTCTGAGTGAAGAATTGATATTCTTGGGAGCCTAATAGAGTGATATATTTATTAGATTTGCTCTAATCAAAGGATAATATCATGATTGAAGTTGTTCTGTTGAAAAAGTTATTTCAATTTTGAAAGTTTGAATATTTTGGACATACCAGTAAAACTAAAGCGATTGAAGATATTATTAATCGAAGTTTTGGCTTTGAATTCAGTTTGAATTGACTAATGAATTTATGGTTTTTCAGTGATACATCAGTGAGTAGGTTAGAATGTCTTTTATTGCTGGCATAAAGTGATGGTTCATGTTCTCAGACGATTAATGTCACATTTAAATAAAACTTTTCGACTAATAATTTAAAGATGGTCATCATTATGTTGGTAATTGGAATTTAATAAGATTGTTGTTTGACAAAGGTTGCCATATGCTACCTGATTTCAAGAGTTTATTATATCTAATAGTATAGCAAGATCTGAGTTTAAGACAATGTTGATAACTTGAGTTATTGAAGGATTGAGAGTAATTATTGATTGACTTGAGGCGAGGCGAGTATAGTTACAGATGCTTGTAAGGAAAATCCTTGTTTATTTGGTGCGAGTTGGTTACTCGATTAATCTCATTTGATGATGGTCCGATTTTAGTTAACTAAGAAAAGTAAAGCAATGTTTACTTTGCAAGATAGATAGACTCAAGAATGTACTAGTAAGGGATAAGCTAAATGAGTACAGTGAGGATAGACTTTTGATTCTGAACTTCAGGGTGGACTTGATTCATGTTATTGTTATTTCGAAATAGAATTTTTGTTAGAGAATTTAGGGCTTATGCAGAGGGTTTTAATCCAAAGCTTACTGTAGTATCTTGTTTGTTCACCTAAAGAGGAAAAATAGTATAGTGACTGGAAGTAAATGATTTGGTGTACGGATATGAAACCTGATATTTCTGATTTTTTAGTTCATATATCATGTTTTTATCAGAGTGGGGTGAATGTCAAAGTACAATCAAGACTGTTACAGGCAATAATGAGTCGAGTACGATATCTACACAAAGATGAAATGGGTTTTGTATCATAATTTTTCTTAATCTTGAAAAACAAAAACTACTATTTGGATTGTGGTTTATCGATGTCAAACATTTGTATAACTATTTCAAGACCTGTGGGTAATATTATTGGTTATGGAAACAACTACAGAAAACTTTGTGTATGAAATCAAATTGTGGTTGTGATAAAAAGAGAAGGCAATTGTGAAAGTCTAAAATAGTTTCAGTTGAAACTTAGTTATATTAGATATTAATGTGATAGTAGAGTGTTTTTGAAAGTATTGTTTTCAAGGGGATTGTTGGTAGACGTTTAAGAAAATTTGAGAGGAAGATATTGAGTCTCTTTACCGATAATATTTTCAAGGACAAAAATCCCTAAAGGGAGGAGAGTTGTAACAACCCGAATTAGGGCTCAAACGGAACAGTGGTTTTAAAAACCACGAATCTGAGGATGAAAATTTTATTGCGATTAAGTTTTAAAGTTTATAGAGTGATAGAATAATCGTGTGAAATTTTCGTTAAGAAATTTTATCGATTGGGTGTCTAATTTAGCATGTAGGATTAAACTGTAAAAGGTGAAAAATGTGTGTTCTAATTCATAAAGGTACTTATTTGAAATGGGTTTCTAAAGTGGAGGTCCATAAATGGCAATTAGACCATTATATTTCATGATGGACAAAAATGGACAAGGCATAGGTGAGATAAGATATTTTTAAAGTAAGGGCATTTTAGTCATTTTGTAAATTAAAGAATAAAATGGGAAAAATAAGCCAAAATTGTATCCATGCTTCTTCAATCTTGGTCGAAACTTTCCATGGACACCATGGCTAGGGTTTTCAAGCTCCCAAGCTTAATAGTAAGTGCACCTAAGCCCCGTTTTTAACGTTCTTTGCATTTTTGAGATCCCAGTAACTCGGTTTAGCTATTTCTACCATTATTTTGAGCTAGGGTTTGAGTTCAAAAATTTATCCATGTTGAATAATTGTGTATTTTGATTATTAATGGTGGATTATGCATGTTTATGATGAGAGAAACGAGTTTTACTAGGTGATTTTCGATGAAATCGTATAAAAGGGGCTAAATTGTAAAAGTTATAAATTGGTCATAAGTATGTGATTTAGTGAGAATTGTGGATTGCTATAGTTATGAAAATGGTTCGGCTAGGCCTAAATTGCATGGAAATTGAATAAAATTATTTTACGAGCTTAGGGGAAAAAGTGTAATTTTGATAAAGGCTAGTGGCAAAATGTAAATTTTGCTGAAATGTAAAATTGGGTCAATTTGAATTGAATATTGAATAAATGGGTTAAATGTGTTGTTATAGATAGGAAAAAATGAGATTCGGACTTAGAACATGAGAAGGAAAAAGGTTTTGGATTAAAGTTCAATAATTTGATGTATTGGACTGAGGTAAGTTTGTATGTAAATAATTCATTGTTTTCATTTGTGTTACGATATATTAATGTATATTATGAAGCATTAGTGGGTGACATTTATGAAATGGAAATTTATGGAAAGTGGCGTTCCTAGTTGAACCTTCTGAAAATGAAAGATACGGATAATGTGTAGCTAGGTCACATGTGTGGTTCCGAGGGTAGGACACTGTATGTACAAGAGAGCTACGAGATACTATGTGGTAGCCAGGTCACATCTGTAATACTGTGTGTATACCATGTGTATAAGAGAGCTACAAGATACTATGTGGTAGCTAGGTCACATGTGTAATAATGTGTGTATACCATGTGTACAAGAGAACTACGAGATGATAATTTTATATGTAGCAAGGTCACATGTGTAATACTGGGTGTATACCATGTGTACACGAGAGCTACGGATTAAAGATAGCTAGGTCGCATGCATGGTACCGAGGGTACATCATGTAGACACGAGATTTATGTTATATGTAGCTAGGTCGCATGTGTGGTTCCGATGTTAGACACCATGTATACACGAGAGATACGAGATTTGATGGTTAGGTCACATGCTTGATATCGAGAGTTCACCATGTGTACACTAGAGCCGGATTATGTGTTGGTGGAGCTATGTGCTAAAACCACCGAGTATCATTTGTTATTCCGAAGGGTTCAACGGGAAAAGCTAACTAAAAGAGACTGATGTGGTGATGTGGTGTGTAAGAGCAGGAGTATACATATGAGCAATGTGCTTGAAATGTAATTGAGCTTATGGTAAGGTTGATATGGTGTAAGTGCTAACATGAATACTTGGAAAAAAATTGATGATGATTTTTCATTGGAATGGCTAATATTAAGCATGATTGGTGTTATGTGTTCATAAATGAAAAATAATATGAGGAAAACATGGAAGAGTAAAATTTTCAATAAAATAGTTTGAAACAACAGCAGTTATGTGATTTTGAAAAATCACCAAAAATGGTGGAAATTGAATTATAGTCTGAATGAGTTATGAAATTAAAGCTCATTGAGTCTCTGTTCACATAAAAGAAACGGTGGGAGCAAATGATTTATATATTATGAGATATTTAAATTATAGTGAGACAGGGCGAGAATGGGTTCGAAAATCTCCTATTCCAAATTTGGAAAATCATTAAAAATTATACAAAATAATTGTGGGATATGATTTATATGCTTGAATTCCCAATTAGTCTAGTTTCAAAAGAAACAAACGAGAACCTTATCTGAGTTTTGTACAATGTGATAATCAATTTTTAGTAAATAGTGGTTCTAACCATCAGATAGCGAAACAGGGTAGAATTTAATGAACAAATTGTACTAATTGGCTAAACCAAAAATCCTGGGAATTTTATGGTAAGGAGAGATATGAGTCTAGTTTCAGGGAAAATTGGCAGATCTAAATTTAGAGTTCTGTAGATCTAGATAAAAATAATTTAGTGACTATGGCGCGAGTAAATAGCTCAGGGTGAACATGTGTAAAAGGTGGAAATTATGTGCAATTATAACCATATTGTTTTGAGAGTATATTAAGAGGTTTTATAGAAGCATGTTAATGAATTGTTTACTATTTACATACTTACTTACTAAGCAATAATGCTTACTCCCATCCTTCTCTTTTTCCTATAGTGTTACAGAAGCTAGCTCGAGTTAGAGGTCGCCGGAGACTCAATCACACTATCAGCTTAAGATCAATATTAAAAGATTTTCAAGTATTTATAAGTTTATAACATGTATAGGGTCTTGAATATATGTGTATATGTTATTGAGTTGGCCTATAATGTTGGCCTAAGGAAAATTTTATTATTGTATAAGGCCATGTGATATGGCTAATATTAGCTATGTTAGAAATCATAATGATGCAATACATGAATGAGTATGTTAGCATGCGAGTGAATGAATTATTATATGATAAGGATGTTATAAATGCATTATATGAATGGTTATATCAGTTGTATGTGGTTAATGGCAAGGTAGGGGTGATGTGGTACATTAGACTTATGTCATTAGAGCAATGAGTCTATGCTTCAATAGTGGCTATTAGGGGGCCTAAATTTGACATGTTGTATATTGATCAAATTAGCTTAAGTGTATAAGTGATTTTGGATGACAAAAAGGCTTGGTACATAGCCTCAAATGCATCCACATGGCCTAGGACACGGGCGTGTGCCTTGGCCGTGTAACCTTAAATGTGTGCTGACGTTATAAATAAAGAGTTGCATGAGTGGAGAACACGGGCGTGTCCTGAGCCACACGAGCGTGTGTCGTCACACGGCTGGCCTACACAAGCTTGTAACCCTCCAAAATAAGAAAATTTCTTAAGTGTCTCAAAAGTATTAAAAAGCTTTCAGTTTAGTCTCAAATGGTTCCCAAAGCATATTTTAGGCCTCGTAGGCCCATTTTAGGGACTTAATGATATAGTTTGACAACTGAATTTTTATGGCTTGATATTGTACTGTTGGCTGTGTTATTGTCTGGTAATGCCTCGTACCTTGTTCCGGCATCGAACACGGGTAAGGGGTGTTACAAATGTTGCTTATAAGTAAAATTACATGATGATGCATTTCAAAGGTGTGGTAAGTTGTATGATATGGGTTGGTAAGTATGTGATTGTTTGAGTTTGATAAATATAGCATGAGAATGATGTGTTAGTGTCTTGGTTGTGAATATTAGATGCTTAAGCATGTTATGATTTATGTATATGAATTAGCGTTTATGTGTATGAGTTTCAGGGTGGCAAATGGCTTGGTAAATAGCCTATATATTATCCACACGGGTAGACACACGAGAGTGCGTCTAGGCCGTGCGTGACACACGATCAACTCTATGGGCATATGGATAGGCTATCTGTCCTCTGTACTTTAATTTTGAGAAACAGAATGCCTAGTATGGAGCAGACGGGTAGAGACACGGGCATGTGTCTTAGCTGTATGGACGGTACGGCCTTGAACACGAGCGTGTGTCCAGGGCGTGTGAAGTTTGCACCTATTTTATGAAAAATTATGAAAATTAAATTGACCACGCGGCCTAAGCACACGGGCGTGTGACTTGGCCGTGTGACCTTCAAATGTTGATGATTTCATAAACAGAGAGTTACACAGGTTAGGGACACGGGCGTGTAAGACCACACGGCCTGCCCACACGGGTGTGTCCCATAACCACACGGGCGTGTGACCCCTGTATAGTGGAAACTTTTCTATGTTTTGTAAAATCTTCTAAAGTTCTCGGTTTAGTCCTGAACCACTCCCAATGTATATTTCAGTCCTCATAGGCTTGTTTTAGTCATGTTATGATCGAATGAGAATGGTTTTTAACTCGAACGAAAATTCATGTCTTGTAATTGTTGTTTGTTCGTGTGATTAGTTCGATAAGGCCTCGTACTCTGTTCT
Source organism: Gossypium stocksii (assembly GCA_020496765.1). NCBI lineage: Eukaryota > Viridiplantae > Streptophyta > Magnoliopsida > Malvales > Malvaceae > Gossypium > Gossypium stocksii. Next base: position 31,036,746 of record CM035624.1, read on the forward strand.
AGCACTAAATACGGATATGGGGTGTTAGAATTATTATACGTGAATTCAATCAATAGAATAATTTTTCTCTAGCTACCTTTGACTTCCAAAGTACAACATCAAAGCACTATCTTTGAGTTTCTGAATCACTCACTTAGACTGACTGTTTGTGTGTGTGGAGGAATGTTATACTAAAATACAATTTACTGCCCAAAGCTTTGTAGAACTTGATCCAAAATCTAAAAGTAAATCATGGATCCCAATTAGAAATAAACAACAATGTTACATTGTGAAGCCTGACTATCTTGAAAACATATAATTCTGCCAACTTCTTTAGTGAATAATTTGTACGTACTGGGATGAAATGTGCAGATTTAGTCAAACGCTCAATAATAATCCAAATGGCATCTTTCTTTCTCAGAGATAATGGCAACCCTGACACAAAATCCATGGTAACCCGTTCCCACTTCCACTCTGGAATCATAATCAGTTGTAGTAACCCTAAAGGTACTTGATGCTCCACTTTAACTTGCTGATAAATTAAACATTTTGATGTAAACTCTGAGATCCCATGTTTCATACCTGGCCACAAGTACATTTGTCTCAATTCACCGTACATTTTATTACTACTACAATGAATTGAGTAACTACTGTTGTGAGCTTCTTGCAAAATCTTCTTTTTTACTTCAGAACTTTTCAGAACACATAATCTATTTTGAAAGTATAAACTCTTATCAGCATCAACATGAAACTTTGAATATGATAACTTACTAATCCATTCTCTTTTAGCAATCAAGTAATGATCATTTTTCTAAGCTTCGCAAATCTATTGTAGGAACATTAGCTTAGCTTTTAATTCAGCTAAAATCAAACTGTCATCAACAAGCGTCAAATGAGTGTTCAAATCTCTCAAGGTAAATAATGATTTCTAACTCAAAGCATCCGAAAATACATTAGCTTTTCTTGGGTGATAGTCGATAATCAAATCATAATCTTTTAACAACTCCAACCACCTGGGCTATCGCAAATTCATTTCTTTTTATGACATCGAATACTTCAAACTTTTGTAATATGTGAAAATATGGCATCTTTCTCCAAATAAATAGTGTTGCGAAATTTTCAAAATAAACATAATGGATACAAGTTCCAAATCATGCCTTGGATAATTTCTCTCATGAGGTTTCAACTAACAGGAAGCATTAGCTACAATTTTTTCTTCCTGCATTAAAATACAACCTAAGCCGCTAAGTGAAGCATCATTGTAAATCATAAATTATTTGTCAAACTCTGGTTGAATTAACACAGGAGCTTTGGTTAACAACACTTTCAACTGTTCAAAACTTTGTTAACATTTATCCAACCAGACGAACTTTACATCTTCCTAAAGTAACTTCGTTAATAGAGAAGCGATCATTGAAAAACCTTTAATGAAGCGTCTGTAATACCTGGCAAAACCTAGAAAGCTTCTAATTTTAGTGACATTTTTTGGAGGCTTCTAGTCCAAAATAGCTGATATCATACTCAGATCGACTCACACGCCATTTACTAATACCACGTGACCCAAAAATCTGACTTCTTAAAGCCAAAACTTTTATTTTCTAAATTTTAAAAATAGTTGTTTATAACGAAAAATTTGCAATATTATTCTCTAACACTAGGTATGCTCAATCTCATCTCACGAATTAATCAAAATATCTTTTATAAAAACAGCAAACGTGTCTAAATATGACTAAAATATTTTGTTCATCAAGTCCATAAACATAGCAGGTGCATTTGTTAAACCAAATGACATAACTAAAAATTAATAAGGTTTGTACCTGGTTCTCAAAGCTGTTTTCAACACATCTGAATCTTTAACCCGCAGCTAATAATATCTTGAGTGGAGATAAATCTTTGAAAATATTGTCACACCTTTCAGTTGATCAAATAAATCATCAATACGAGATAACAGGTACTTGTTCTTGATTGTGACTTTATTAAGCTACCAATAATCAATACACACACGCATCGATCCATCATTTATCTAAACAAAAATATAGGTGTGCCTTAGGCAAAAACATTAGCTTGAACAAAACCTCTATTTGTCAATTGCAATTACACTTTTAATTCTTTTAACTCGGCCAGTGCCATTCTATCCGGGGCAATTTATATTGGGGAAGTTCATGGTATTAATTCAATAGCAAATTCAACCTCTCTAGCTGGCAGTAAACCTAACAATTCTTCTAGAAGTACATCCGCGAAACAATAAACAATCAAAACAGAATCCAACTTCGATTCTGAAGCTCCAGTATCTAGAATATATGCTAAATATGCCTCACACCCTTTTCAAACAAAATTCTGAGCTATTAAAGCAAAAATAATATTGGATGCACTGTCAAATCTATCTAATTCAACCCTGACTATTTCACCATTCTGACATTTTAGAGCAATCTACTTCCATCTACAGTTCACAACCGTACCATGAAAAGTCAACCAATAGTGGACAATTTCTACAAACTTTAACAACTAACACATACTGACCTAATAGATTAGTTAATTTGACTACAAACTCAGTTGACTCTACTAGTATTTTCTTATCCATCACTAACGTAGTGCATATGTATGAATGTGCTTACCTCCGGTAAATCAAGCCATAAAAAGTAACATTGAAAAGAGAAAAAGTACCAGCAATCACACTAGGCGTTGTAGCATCCTTTCTAGCATGACTCGCATAAGCCCTAGCTGGTGCTTGTGCCTTAGACCAAATTGTAAAGTCTTTCCTTCAACTTCTACTAATTCTCGCATTTCCACTATTTTTCAATGGTCTACCTTTAGATTGTCACATCTCAAAATTCAAGTTAGTAGAATTGGTAATTAGATTATAGGTTTGAGAGAAGAATCAAATTTTGTTTCATAGGAATTAAAATAGGATAAAATAAATAATTATTTAATAATAATAAAATTAAATAATTATGGTATTAATATCCAAGGCCTTAGCAAAAAAATTATTAATAATAGTAGAGACTAATTTGGGAATAGTGTTTAAAGTAAAGGTTAAATATGTAAATTAAAAACTAGTGGTTAAAAGTGGAGCTATTAGTGTAACATCCCTAACCTGTAACCGTCACCGGAATAGGTTAAGAGGGATTACAAGATTTTCAACTCAGATCAGAACATTTAATCATCAAATATTATCTCATTTCAGTAGTTAACTAATCAATCATATTCATATCCTGCTTAAATCTAGAATATGAAGCTTAATTCATACATTCGAGACTGAATCAATAACATATAAAAGATTTGAGAAAACTTAGAAAAATTTTCAAATACGAGACACACGGCCGTGTGAAATCTAGAGGGGTTACTGACTTAGGTCACATGGCCGACCACACACCCATGTGCCAGCTCGTGTGCCACACATGGCTAGTAGACACGCCTCTATGTTTATGCCGTGCCAATCCTGTAAGGTATACTGATTTAATTCAAAAGGGTACCCCAGGGACATACGGCCGTGTACCAAGGCCAAGTGTCACACACGATCGAGCCACACGCCCGTGTGGCTTGGTTTAAGCCACTTTTCTCACCCAATTTACATGTACCTACAAGCATACAATTGGTACCAAATCCACATTCATATAGGTAGCCAAACATCTCTCTCCAATACACATTATATACTATTTCAAGACCAAATAATAATGTACTCAACTCCATGTCGTTTGTGCATTCAAACATATGCTAAACCAACATGAGTCATAAGCAAATATTCATATATGACCGAACCATTAGATCAATCATGTAACCATTCAAATGTCAACTATCATTTAAGTATTTCCAATCTACTAACTCATCTCATATCATAAAACATATGCAGCAAACCATTATTTCATAAACTTGCCAAAACATAACAATTTATAATCATTCAATCATCTTTCCAACTAAGCCAAATCTCATGGCTTAAAACACATCAAAACTTATATTTATACTTTATAAGCTAAAGTAATCAAAACATTAACTTATTAACTAGCCTATACATGCCATATTCACATATTTTCCTTGAGTTCGATAGTACCAAAGAGTTGATTGGATAGTGTGATGCTTTTCTCCGACACTGTCCAAATGGAGCAAGCTAACGAACCTCCATAAAACACAATAAATAAACAAAGTAAGAATTATAGCTTATTAAGCTTGTATAACATAGAATTAAACTTATCGAAATCATAATACATGTAATCAAACTCATTAAATCCAACTCAAATAGTTCAAATGCCTATCATATAGATACATTCATAGGTTAGTAACTTGAATTTGCACTTAGTAAGTAAAACAACCATGACAAATTCATTTAGCAATCAATCTTATGTGCATGTACATTTCATATAAGTCATATGTCGTTTCCATACTTTATCATATAACAAGTAATGATATAATACCCATTGAACCTAATGAAATATTGAGGGATACATGGGTGATACACACTAAGTGTATAATAAGTAATGTATCAATTCATTATTCTTTTCGCTCTTACGAGCAATGATCAGTAAGCTCCTTTTGAGCTAGTAAACGGTAAGCTCTATCAAGCTGAAATGGTAAGCTCTAACGAGGTAAAACGGTAAGCTCTAATAAGTAGAAATGGTAAGCTCATATGAGTTGTGGAGAGTCACAACAAATGCAGGATCTCAACCAAAATGGTAAACCTAGTGACATGTCACTCGTATCCTACGACTTTCTACGGTTCAAATGGGACTCAGTATTTATCCAACATATAACCAATTAGGCATTCAAATCCAAATATCTCATTTATGCACTTATATATATTCAAATCAACAATTACAAATTTTTAAAAGTTCGATTCTAATAATACGAACTTACCTCGAGTAGTTTCGATAAACTGTCATCTACTCATCCACTTTACGCTTTCCCTGATCCAATTCTGGTATTTGTTTATCTTGATGTATAATATATTAAATTAACTCATTCAGCCTTCCATTTAATTTAATTAAGCAGATTTTTCATAATTTTGGCAAATTACACATTTGCCCCTAGACTATTGACTACTTTGCAATTTAGTCCTTAACACATAAAAAAGCAAATTCATGCAATTTAATACCTACCCATGCCTAGCCGAATTTCATAGGGACTCCTACCAACCCATATCTTTCATTATTTCACATTTTTAACCATCACATTTTACATTTTTACAAATTACTCCCTTTTTGACATTTTTGTCAAAAACCACTTTACAAAATTAGCTTAACTATTAACAACTATTCAAAATTCATCATCAAACATCAAATAACTCAAACATTTAACAATGGCACTTCAAAAAATCATGAACAAATTCAAAAATTAAGACATGGGCTAGCTAAAATACATAGCAACGATCTCAAAAAACATAAAAATAATCAAAAACCAAGCATTAATTAATCAAAATGTGTGCCAAACCCTAATATCTCTTCTTTGGCTTCTTTTCCTTTTGTTAATCGATTATGAAGAAGAAAATTGATGATAATATGGCTTTGTTTTATTTAATTAAAACCCTAAACCATATTAACCTTAATTAAAACATTAAAAACATGCTTAATATATGTCCAAACATGTCCATATTCATTATACATGGTCTAATTTCATAATAAGGACCTTCATTATAATAAGCCATAGCCATTAAACACATTTAACTAATAGCACACAAGTTTTACACTTTACGCGATTAAGTCCCTTTTTACCAAATTAAGAATTTAAACAGTAAAATTTCTCTACGAAATTTTCACACGGTAATTCTATCATGCTATAAACCATAATAAAATAAAAAAATAAATATTTTGACATTGGATTTGTTGTCTCGAAACCACTGTTATGATTTGGCTAAAAAATGGGCTGGTACAATTAGAACAAAGGAGAATAAAGGAGGATTTATAAGGCAAATATCCCATTTTTAAATGGTTAGTTGTCCCATTTTGCTCCTTTTTTTTCTTTTTTTTATTTTAAGATTCTTTTAGATTTAGTATTGAAAAATTTCTATTAAATTTTCTGTATCCTATATTGTTTTTGAATGCTTAGTAATATGTATTTTATTTATGCAAAGCTGAAACATCAGTGGAGCTCCAACAAATTGGGATTAAGGGCAAGCATAAAGTTGTCTAGTTCGACGAGCCATGGTGAGCTACAGATGAGTGCATTTGTATGTCATGTTTTAGCATGAATTGTGGAATCTAGAGAGTTGAAGTGTAAAATGCATTAACTTATAATATATATACATGGGCTTTATTGTGTATACAATATATATTAGTTGGTGTTTTATATAATATATACATATATATATACATGGGTGATTATACATATATAATATATAAGCATGGATTTATTTTATATAACATATATTAATGGATTTTGATGTTATATATAATATAATATATATGTATGGTTTTGTTGTATACAATATATAATTAAGGGTATGGTTTTATATAATATATAAATTTACGAAACTTTTAATGTATGCTAAAATTTGACGTGACAAAGGTCACTAAATAGGTGTGTGTATATATATGTAATATATATTATAATGAATTTTATAACATATGAATTTTATTGAAAACGTGCATTTATTGACAAAGGTCACTAAATAGATGACATGCCCATGTCTCTGGCCATGTAGCATACAAGGTAGGACACACACCCGTGTCCCTAACCCTTGTAACTCTCTAAATTTCAATTTAATTAAGTGCATGGGTCACACCGCCAAGTCACACACTCGTGTGCTAGGCAGTGTAGACAATGTAATTTCTGAAAATTAGGTGCAAGTTTCACACAGCCAAGAGACACACCCATGTTCTAGGTCGTGTATTTCACACGGCTGAGACACACGCTCGTGTCTTTGCCCGTATGCCTAATTTTGAGCATTCTGTTTCTCAATTTTAAGAGACAGGGGACACATCCGTGTGTCTACTCATGTGGACAAAATAATGCCAATTCCTAGCCTTATGTCTCAACAAAATTTGCCAAAAACCTACACCGATACTTGTAATCATATACGAACCAATTTAAGCATTATAACCAAGCCAACTCTATCATCTAGCATGATGTATCATCACATGCATTCATGTATTTCTAATACTTAACTTTTTCTATAAACCATTTCCAACACAAACCAAACATGTTAATCTCTTATATAAATACATCAAAGTATATTAAATATTAGCTATTCCAATGGCTAACTACAACCAAAATATTTTAACGTATGAACTATTTAACCTATACATGCCATTATACGAAAATAAGTTTACTATTTATACCAAAACGAGCTGGTGGATAGTGTGAAGATGCTTCGACCAATCTCCAAACCTTGTGAGCTTCAGAGCACTATAAAACAGTGAAAAGAAAACCTAATAAGCATTCAATGCTTAGTATGTTTGTATAACAGGAATTAAACTGTAATAGCCTAGTTTAGACCCTAGTAGGAATAGTGGTTTTGGGACCACAAATCCAAGCCAAAAAAATATTTAAATATTATTTCCTGTGCTTATAGTATGTGAATTGATATGTGTGAAATTTTCGTATGAAAATTTGATCATTTGTGTGCGATTTGTGAAAAAAGGACTAAATCGTAGAAAATGCAAAAGTTGTGTGCTACGTGATATGTGTGTCGAATTGTCATCGTATATTAAATGTGAGTCCTTAACATGTAAATGGACCATTGAAATTATGGATGGACAAATTTGGACATTACCTGGTGGGTTTTAAATGATGTTAAAAAGGGTTAATTAAGTAATTATAAAATAATGTTAATTAAAACAAAAAAGAAATCAAATTTATTCATCATTTTAGCTCATCCACCAAATTTAGAAGGAAAAAAATAGGGTTTTGTGCTAAAGAGCATTCGACACTCATCTTGCTTGATTAAGGTATGTGTTTTGGTACGTTTTTTATTATTTTTACGTTTTTGTGATCGTTGCTACGTGTTATTGAAAGCCCATGTCTGAATTTCTGTTTCTAATGAAGATTTCATGAAATGCCATTAATGATTTTTGTGAGTTTATGATGTTAATTGATGAATTATGGAAGCTTGTTGTGATATTAATATGTTTTGACATGAATTATTGATGAGTTTGAGCTATTTGGGCTAAATTGAGAAAATGAGAATTGGAAGGACTAGTTTGTGAAATAATTGTATTATATGGGCTTAATTGAATATCATTGAAATGAAGCTATGCTTAAATGTGATTAAATTTGATGAATTTGATGATTTTGTAAATTAGGGACTAAATTGTCAAAATGTACAAATGTGAGGGCTAATTTGTAAAATGCCCTAATTATGTGTTTTTGGATTGAACTGGATGAATTGTTGAATAAAATAGCTTAATTTGAACTTATATAGATGAAGAACTAAAGAAAACAAAATTAGATCAGGGAAAGTCGAAAGTTGTTGATTAGTCGTTCGTAATCGTCTGAATCTGTACGAGGCATGTTCATATGCCAATAACTGTCTTTAAATTGAATTATACATGTTTATATGTTATTGAATTGCCTTGGATGCTACATGATCAGGTACGATCAAGAATCGACAAAGTTACAACGTCCGAAAGCCCCATACAAACCTTAGGAATAGTGTAGGATACATATGTCATGACATAGGATCCGATATGTGTTTCCGTGTAAGACGTTGTCTGGGATGTTGGCATCTATATGAGATTAACATGTAAGACCACGTTTGGGACGTTGGCATTATATGAGTTTTCTGAGCTATCCACATATCCTAGTTAATTCCGATTGGTTGAACAAGTACTCTGAGAAAGTGAAGGAGAATACGAATGCGCATCTAAACTCACGTACGTATGAATGTATATGAAATTTGGAGAATAAGAGGTATGTATGTATATGATCACTTGGTATGTGAGCTACATGAATAAGATATATGAAATAGAGTAAGTGAATTTGATTAATTAAGATCTAAGAGAGTTGTGACTTGTGATTATGTTATGCCATAAATCATGTGCTTAAAATGGTTTAAAATTGTTCTTTGAATCATGTTTTGAAATGTTTATAAGTTTTTCCATGAGATGTGACTAATCAATTGGTTGAGTTAATACTTGTTTTGGTAAGCTTTATGATGCAAATATGGCCTAATGTGAATTGGTCATTTTGTCATGTGAATTGCCATGAATTTGGTAAGTTTATCATGTGACTCTATATGTGATGCAATGAGTTAGGTAAAGTGTACTTTGGTATGTTATTATTTTGAGAATTTGATTTGAATTGGTGTGGATAGTGAGTATGGATTGAATGATGATAAATTAAGCTATGTTTTGATTTGGTAATTGGCTGAAATGGTTGGTCATTGTTGCATATAGAAAGGCATACTTGGATGTTTTGTAGGTACTTGGCATTGGATGGGAAATGTGGCTTAAACCAAGCCCATTTTGTACCACACGGCCTGAGCACATGGGCATGTGACTCGACCTTATGACTCCTACACCTTAGTCGAATTGGTCAGGATGTCACACGGGCGTGCCTTATGGCCGTGGGCGCAAGTCAGTAGCTCCCAAAATTTCACACGGGCTAAACATACGGGCTTGTCTTATGGCTGTGTGCATAAGTCAGTATGTATACCTTATTTTGACATAGCCTAGACACATGAGCGTGTCTGGTAGCCGTGTGAGGCACACGGCCTGGTCACATAGGTGTGTGACCTCTGCAGCAATGAAAAATGTTAAAATTTTGAAAAAAAATAAGTGTTCGGTTTAGTCTCGACCTTCTTCTAATGTGTTTTTAAGGTCTTGAAAACTTTCATAAGAGACTATCCAACTATGTATGATTATGATATGATGTAAATGATTGTGTAATGTTTGTAAAAGTTTTGAATTATTCGGTAATGCACTTAACTCTAGTCCGACAATAGATACGGGTTAGAGGTATTACATTTGGTTGGTATCAGAGCTATAGTTTAGTCGATTCTAAGACTACCATAGTGTATGTGAGTCTAGCTATACATGCCATATATTTGAAAATATGATTGTGTGATGAATCGTGACATCTTAAATGTGTTTTTTCATATAATAATAGATCCTGAACGAGTGGTGGCCAATGATGTTGAAAGTAATGCACCAGTTCCTACACAAGGTGTAACACCCTAAACCTGGCCTGGACGTTACGGCCAAGTCTGGTGTGTCACATTGAAGTGTTTTTCGAAAACCATGTTTTCATTGAAAACCTTTCGTAATGTTTAGAAACTTTTATCGAAAAATTTGCATAAACCTTAGTTCGGGTTTATCTTTCCAAAACGTGAGTTATTGTAATAATTAAAACTTTGTTAACAACTTTGTAAAATCTTATAGGAAATTTTGAAAACTCGTAAACTTTTGTAGTTGCGGAAAAACATGTTATCAGAAAATCAGATATTCTTTGTTATGGCTTAAAGTGAATGGATACTATGCACCAGGTAGGATTCAAGAGAAGATGAGGTGAGTCATTTAGACTGCTCAAGTACCAAGCTCTTCCTAGATCCACTCCTAGACATGCACACATCCATTGCCACACTTTAACCTTGTGACTTGTCTATTTTCAAATTAAGTTTAAACATATTGAAGATATATATTTTTGAAAAACATTTACAAGAACATTTAAAAATTGCGGAAGCTTTGCTTGGTTATCATGTTATTTTGAAAACAAGTACTTTTATAAAAACCGCGTTCTTAAAATCATTCATTTTCAAATTGATTTAGATAATATCCTACTTAAACTAAAGTCAATTTAAATAAGTAAAGAATAAAAACCCAAAATAAAAATAATTAAAGAGGTCTTTATTACAAACCCAAAACCAAAATAAGAATAACTAAGATTAAATTAAAATACTGAATTAATTAATTTAAAACCCGAAACGTAGTCTTCGTGGCCACTTTGAATCCCTCCCAACTCCAAGTCCACAGTCTAGGGCTCACCTGAAAGGATAGAAGGAAAAGGGGTGAGTTTTGGAAAACTCAATGTGCAACAAAGCCCTTTCAGAGCCCAAATCAACAAAAGCATACTGGGCCGAAGCCCTAATTCAGTCTCAACATATACTGGGCTGAAGCCTTTTCAACTTTTGATTACTGGGCCTTAGCCCTTTTTCATATATCAATGCACTGGGCCGAAGCCTTTTTCTGTAAACGGTATGGCCCATAGGCCTATTTCAATATCACATATAAACATCAATGCATGTATGCATGTATGCAAAGCCTATTTGGGGAGACTACTCAACCCACCATCCGCTACTCTCCACCCATACCAGCCAACACACCATGTGGGGATGCTACTCAACCCACCCCGCCGCTACTCTCCACTGGCAGCATAGCTGCTTTATTATATAACATGAGGCCTAGCCTCTTTCGGTAACTGGGGCAAAGCCCTTTTCGATAAACTGGGGCAAAGCCCTTTTCGATAAACTGGGGCAAAGCCTTTTAACACTTCCTCTATTCATATAAATCCCAACCCAAGCATAAAATGAACATATCATGGCATATCATGTACAATAATAATGTCACATGCATTTCAATCAAAATAACACCCTAGAGTACAATAGTCATTTTCGCCTAGGGGTAAAATAGTAATTTTTACATTGAAGGGTAATTCAGTAATTTTATCAAATATTAGGGTTTTCATGCTCATTAACAATTATCAACAATTTCCAAGCGTTTAAAAAGTATTTTCAGCCCATTTTAGCAATTTCGAGTTATTGGGCCTAAAACCCCTAATGGGCCCTACGTAGCCGATTTAGTCATCTAGGCCCATTTAACCTATGTTCCATAACGGTTTTAACAGTCTCAACATGCAATTTATCCATACTTCATTTTCTATCAAATTTACCCAAATGGGCCTGAAAGCCCATTGGGCCTGATTTCAGCCCCTCGAGGCCCAAACTTACCGACTTGCACGAAATTGTGCCGTTACCTGTCCCATCGATACCGATCACCGATCTCATCGTTTCTAACTAATCTTGGCACAATCGCATATTCACAAGTTATTGAAATGCCGAAATTTTGGCATTTCAACTTTTCGGCACTTGTTAACTTAAGCTACTAAGAGGGTTCGTTACACACCTTATTACGACAAACGATGACGAGATCTATTCCAACTCAATCCTACATTCATTTAAATTACATTAATATCTAAAAACAAAATCAAATGCTCACTATATCACAATATACATATTCGGCCAACCTTCTAAAAATGGTCTAACTCACTTACCTTATCAATCTTTAACTCTTAGATCCAAATCCAAATCGCCTTGAAACCGTTGATCTTGTTAGCCTCCAAATAAATCTTGATCACTAGCCTTCGATTCGCACATAGAAAATCGAATAAAAATACTTAATTCAATCTTGACAAAAATCAATAGTCTCCCTAAAGTATTTAGGGATTTTCAACTTATTCTCGAATTACTAAATAAAATAAAATAAGATCTGAATACTTACCAAAGACGTTCATGTCAGAAACGTTTCCAACACTTTTTTTCCAAATCTTAGATTCACTGTGAATCTATCTTAATCGCGAGTATAAAATAGGTCTAATAATTAATCCACCAAATCACTAAAATATGAAGCTTTGGCTTTGAAAGAGGTGACGAAAGAAGCAAAAGAAATTGTATGAGGAAAAGTGAAGATGATCGGCAACAATCTTGAGAAGAAAAGATTGTTTTAATAGAATTTGGCTTCAAAATAAAATAAAAATAAAGAGGAATTGCTCAGCTTTTTTTTAGGGAAAAATAGAAAAGGATATAAGCAAAACGAATCCGATAAAATTGAAACAAAATCTCGATTGAAGGGAGAAGCACAATCGGCTAAGAACCATTCCCCAATTTAAACCCGTGCTTATCCTTATTTGCTGGCACCATTTGAAACCAACTCAAACTCTTCTTAAACCAGCAGCAGTCCACCGTTTGACCGACTCCACTACTGGGAAGAGTTTTAATCCTGTATGGCAACCTCCACGCACGCCCAGCAAAAAGGACCACCCGCTTGCGCGCGCTCCTGCTCGAACTTGGGATCTCAAGGGTACCCAGCATGCTGCTGGCCACTCTGCCGTAGCTTTGCTTTCAATATAATATGGTTACCTTAAATTTTAAACCATACCTGCTGCAATTCCTGATTCATTAAAAATAAAATCAAAATTCCGCCAGCGACTGGACTCGAACCCATGACCCTTCGAAACTCTTAGCACACTGCTGCCACTGCGCCACAGGCGCCCTTGTGGCATAACTCGGTCGCAACGGTTCTTAACCCTTACCTTGCGTGACCTGGCTTCTAAAAACAAAAACAACCCTTGCGCTTACCGTGCCTTGAACCCAGGCACTTCTGCAAGCTCCTAGCGTGCTTAGCCACTGAGCCAAGCACATTCGTCTACGCTTAGTTTTGCACAATTATTTAAAAAGCCTTATCTTCCGGTTTTCCCTATAGACGCAAAATCTAATTTTTTTCCTAAAATTTTGGATTAAGCCCAAAGTTTTTCCCACAATATAACTACTTCCAAATTTATTTAAAAACTAAATTTAAACACCAAATATTATATATTTTTAATAACAATAATAATTATAATAACAACTTTATAAATATATTTTTATCCAATAATATTTATAATTAAAAATAATAAGATTTTGTCTAATAATAATAATTAAATTTTCATATAAAAAGTTTTAAAAACATAAATAGATACAATAATATTTTTCCAATAAATAAAAATTTTAAATACAGAAAAAATTTTATCTCATAATCACAATAATTTAATTTTCATAAAAATTTTAAAACATTAGTAATAATAACAGAAATATTTTATCAATAGCAACAATAATAATAATATATAATTTTCATAAATATCAGTAATAATAAATATAGATAAATTCCCTAATAGTAATTTAATTCAAAAATTTTCCTTAAACGATAATATTTAAAACTTCTCACTTATTCAAATTTTCTTCTATCCGAATCCCGACTCAAAGTCCAATTCTTCTAGGCCCAAATTCAGGGTGTTACACAAGGGGCAGAGCTTTCTGATTTGCGAAACCTATCTAGTAGCCATGGGGGAGAGGCAAAACAAGCCTTTTTCCAAATGATGAGTGAGTGGTTTACAAAATATGTTCATACTAATTTGACTGCTCAACAACCTCTGCCCCCACCTATTCCCCTTCAAACATCTGTTGTACCTCCGATAATGAATCTGATTCTGTTGAATAAGCCTTCTATGGATAAAATTCGAAAATATGGAGCTGAAGAGCTCAGGGATACAAGTGATGATGATGCTTGAGAGATATGAATTTTGGCTCAAGAATAACATTCGAGTTTTCGATGATCGTGTACTCCTGACGAGTGTGTGAAATGTGAAGTTTCTTTGCTTAGAGACTCAACTTATCAATGGTGGAAAACTCTGACTTCCATTGTTCCAAAAGAATGAGTAACGTGGGATTTCATTCAATCTGAATTTCGTAAGAAATATATTAGTCAGATATTCATCAATTAGAAAAGGAAAGAGTTTCTAGAACTTAAACAAGGCCACATGTTTGTTACAAAATACGTGAGAGAATTTGTTCGATTGAGCTGATACGCTCAAGAGTGTGTCTCGACTAAAGCTACATTGTGTAAGAGATTTGAAGATGGTTTAAATGAAGATATTCGACTATTACTTGGTATTCTTGAGATTAAAGAGTTTGTTGTACTTGTTGATCGAGCATGTAAAGCTGAAGAACTCAGTAAGGAGAAAAGAAAAACTGATTCTGAAGCCAAATAAGTGAGAAAAAGATCAGCAAGCAAATTATTTCAGTCTGCGTCAAAGAAATTCTGAGATGATTATAGCCATTCAAAGTTTAATATGGGACATTCGAGTAGGGATAGAGCCAGATCACACTCAAGTTTCAAAACTCTGCTACTTCTGTTGCTAATGTTGGAAATGCTCGATCCAAATGGCCTGAATGCAACCGTTCTGGTAAAAGACATCCTGGAAGTTGTAGATCGAATGATCGAGCTTCTTTCCAATGTGGATCTATGGATCATTTCATTCGAGATTGTCCTGAGTCTGTGGAACTAGAGATTGCGCAGAATCTGAAATCGAGTAATACTTAAGAAAGAGGAAGACCCCCTAGGAATATAGGAAATATGAGTGGTAGCTAGAGAGCTACGAGAGACACTACTGTTCAATCTAAGGCCAAAGCACCAGCCAGGGGCTATGCTATCCGAGCTCAAGAGGAAGCTTCGTCTCCAAATGTGATAACGGCTACTTTTACTCTATACGATACTTCTGTGATTGCATTAATAGATCCAAGATTTACTCATTCATATGAATTTAGTGCACAGTAAGACTTTGCCTGTAGAGTCTACTGAATTTATAATTATAGTATTGAACCTCTTAGGCAAAAGCGTCCTAGTTGACAATGTTTATAAGAACTACCCGTTGATGTGTTGAGATGTGTGTTTTCCAGCTGATCTAATGCTTTTACCCTTTGATGAATTTGATATAATTCTGGGTATGGACTGGTTAACTTTGCATGATTATATTCTGAATTGCAAACGAAAAACTATTGATTTGAGATGCAGGAATAGTGGGATAGTTTAGATTGAGTCGAGTGATCTAAGTGGGTTGCCTGCTGTGATATCTGGAATGAAAGCTCTGAAATATGTGAATAAGGGTTGTGAAGCTTACTTTGCCTATGTGATTGATTCGAAAATGTCTGAAAAGAAAGTTGAACCAGTCCTTTTGTCTACGAGTTTCTTGATGTGTTTCCTGAGGAACTTCTAGGGTTAACTCTAATTCGAGAAGTTGAATTTGGCATTGAATTGATACTGGGAACTACACCGAATTCGATAGCTCTGTATAGAATGGCTCCGATAGAATTAAAAGAAGTAAAGTCTTAGTTCTAAGAATTGACTAATAGAGGATTTGCTAGACTGAGCTTCTCCCCATAGGGTGCTCCAGTTCTATTTGTGAAAAGGAAAGATGGCACGATGAGAATGTGTATTGATTACCGTTATTTGAACAAGGTGACCATAAAGGATAAATATCCTCTGCCCAGAATCGATGATTTCTTCGATTAGTTGAAAGGTGCCTCTGTGCTTTTGAAAATAGATTTGAGATCGGGTTATAATCAGTTAAGAGTGAAAGATGTAGATATTCTAAAAACAGTTTTTCGAATGAGGTACAAACACTATGAATTCTTAGTTATGCCTTTTAGATTAACAAATGCTCCTACTGTGTTTATGGATCTGATGAATAGAATTTTTAGATGTATTTAAATCAATTTGTTGTTGTATTCATTGACGACATTTTGATTTATTCACGGAATGAAAGTGAGCATGCCGAGCATTTAAGAATTGTGCTTCAGACTCTACGTGATAAGCAATTAAATGCGAAATTCAAAAAATGTGAATTCTGGTTACATGAAGTTAGCTTTCAGGGTCATATTGTGTCAGTATCTGGTATTCGGGTGGATCCGAATAAAGTTTCAATTATTTTGGATTAGAAGCCTCCGAAAAATGTTTCTGAGATTCACAATTTTTTTGGGACTTGCTGGATATTATCGTCGATTTGTGAAAAGTATCTCTATAATTGTAACTTCATTGACAATATTGTTACAAAAATATGTGAAATTTGAATGGTTCGATGAATGTCAAAACATTTTTGATCAGTTTAAAGCTATGTTAAATGAAGCCCCGGTACTCGTTCAGCCTGAATCGAGTAAAGAATATGTAATTTATAGTGATGCTTCATTAAATAGACTTGGTTGTGTTTTAATGCAAGAAGGCAAGGTTATAACATATGTCTCTAGACAGATAAAATTGCACGAGAAGAATTATCTAATGCACGACCTTGAGTTAGCTGTTATTTTTTTGCTTTGAAAATCAGGCGTCACTATTTGTTCCGTGAGAAATGCCACGTGTTTTCTAATCATAAAAGCCTGAAATACCTGATGACTCAAAAGGATTTGAATTTGCAACAGAGAAGATGGTTAGAACTATTGAAAGATTATGAACTTGTCATTGATTATCATCTGGGTAAAGCGAATGTCGTAGATGATGCCTTAAGTCGAAAATCACTATCTGCATTGCGTGCTATGAATGTTGGTTTAGATTTGTCCGTCAATGGTTTGGTATTAGCTGAATTAAAGGCGAAACCTTTGTTTTTACAACAGATTATTGATGCTTAGAAAGTGGGTAATAAATTATTAGCCAAAGTCATTTTGAAAGTTTCTTCGTGGAAGAAAGTGCTTTGTTTTGGTAAAAAGGGCCAGTTGAGTCCGAGGTTCATCAGACCATACGAAATCATCAAAAAAGTTCGGTCAGATGGTTATAGATTACTTCTACCATCTAAGCTTGAAAAGATTCACAATGTATTTCACGTATCAATGCTTAGACGGTATAGATCGATCCATCCCATGTGATTAGCTCATCTGAGATAGAAATACAGCGCGATATGACTTATGAAGAAGAATCAATTCGTACCTTAGCTCGTGAAATGAAAGAATTACGAAATAAGAAAATTCTGTTAGTAAAAGTATTATGGCATCATCACGAGTTAGAAGAGGCTACGTGGGAGCCTGAAGATGTAATGAGACCACAATATCCGAACCTGTTTATAGGTAAGATTTTCGGGGATAAGAATTCCTAAGGGGGAGAGTTGTAACAACCCGGTTTAGACCTTAGTCAGAATACTGGTTTCGAGACCACATATCCGAGTCAGAAAAATATTTTAATATTATTTTTCGTGCTTATAGTATGTGAATTGATATGTGTGAAATTTTTGTATGAAAATTTGATCATTTGTGTGCGATTTGTGAAAAAAGAACTAAATAGCAGAAAATGTAAAAGTTGCGTGCTACATGATATGTGTGCCGAATTGTTATTGTATATTAAATGTGAGGTCCTTAACATGTAAATGGACCATTTAAATTATGTTTGGACAGTTTTGGACATTACTTGGTGGGTTTTAAATGATGTTAAAAAGGGTTAATTCAGTAATTATAAAATAATGTTAATTAAAACATAAAAGAAATCAAACTCATTCATCATTTTAGCTCATCCATTGATTTTAGAAGGAAAAAAAATAGGGTTTTTATGCTAAAGAGCATTTGGCACTCATCTTGTTTGATTAAGGTATGTGTTTTGGTCCGTTTTTAATGATTTTTACATTTTTGTATCGTTGCTATGTGTTCTTTAAAGCCCATGTCTCAATTTCTGTTTCTGTTGAAGGTTTCCTGAAATGCCATTGATGATTTTTGTGAGTTTATGATGTTAATTGATGAATTTGAGCTATTTGGGCTAAATTGAGAAAATGAGAATTGGGAGGACTAGTTTCTGAAATAATTATTTTATATGGGTTTAATTGAATAGCATTGAAATTCGCCTATGCTTAAATGTGATTAAATTTGATGAATTTGATGATTTTGTGAATTAGGGACTAAATTGTCAAAATGTACAAATGTGAGGGCTAATTTGTAAAATGCCCTAATTATGTGTTTTTGGACTGAACTGGATGAATTGTTGAATAAAATAGCTTAATATGAACTTATATAGATGAAGAACTAAAGAAAACAGAATTAGATCAGAGAAAATCGAAAGTTGCTGATTAGCAGTTCGTAATCGTCCAAAACTGTACGAGGTAAGTTCATATGCCAATAACTGTCTTTAAATTGAATTATACATGTTTATATGTTATTGAATTGTATTGGATGCTACATGATCGGGTACGATAAAGAATCAATAGAGTTACCACTTTCAAAAGCCCTATACAAACCTTAGGAATAGTATTGGATACATATGTCGTGACATAGGATCTGATAAGTGTTTTCGAGTAAGACCACGTCTGGGACTTTGGAATCGATATGAGATTAACGTGTAAGACCATGTCTAGGACATTGGTATTGTATTGATTCAAGTAAGCCATGTTTGGTACAATGGTATTGATATCTGATTACATGTAAGACCATGTCTGGGACGTCAGCATTGTATGAGTTTTCTGAGCTATCCACGTATCCTAGTTAGTTTCGATTGGTTCAACGGGCACTCTGAGAAAGTGAAGGAGAATATGAATGTTCATCTAAACTCTGGTCCGTATGAATGTATATGAAATTTTGAGAATAAGAGGTATGTATCTATGTGATCACTCTATATGTGAGCTACATGAATAAGATATGTGAAATGTAGTAAGTGAATTTGATTAATTGAGACCTAGGAGAGTTGTGACATGTGATTATGGCATGCCATAAATCATGTGTTTAAAATGGTTTAAAATTGTTCTTGGGTATGGAATTTATTTGTGTATGGCTTACTAAGCTTCTTGTAGCTTACTTTGTATTTATTTACTCTGTTTTATAGATATCAAAGCTATCGAAAGCTCGGGGATCATCAAGGATCATCACCACATTATCAATCTTTATTTGGTATATTTTATAAGTGAATATGTTGAATTATGGCATGTATAGGCTAGATGTCTTTGAATCATGTTTTGAAATGTTTATAAGTTTTGCCATGAGATGTGACTAATCAAATGGTTGAGTTAATGCTTATCTTGGTAAGCTTTATGATACAAATATGTCCTAATGTGAATTGGTCATTTTGTCATGTGAATTTTTGTGAATTTTGTAAGTTTATCATGTGACTATGTGTGTAATGCAATGAGTTAGGTAAGGTGTACTTTGGTATGTTATTATTTTGAGAATTGGATATAAATTCGATTGGATGGTGAGTATGATTTGAATGATGATGAATTAAGCTATGTTTTGATTTGGTAATTTGCTGAAATGGTTGGTCATTGTTGCATATAGAATGCCATACTTGGATTTTTTAGGTACTTGGCATTGGATGGGAAATGTGGCTTCAACCAAGACCATTTTGTGCCACACGGCCTAAGCACATAGGCGTGTGACTCGGCCTTGAGACTTCTGCACCTTAGTCGAAATGGGCTAAACACAAGGGCGTGCCTTGTGGCTGTGGGTGCAAGTCAATAGCTTCCAAAATTTCACACGGCCTAGACACACGGGTATGTCTTGTGGCCGTGTGCATAAGTTAGTATGTACGCCTTGTTTTGACAAGGCCTAGACATATGGACGTGTCTGGTAGCCGTGTGAGGCACAGGCTTGGTCACACGGGCGCGTGACCTCTGCAGCAATGAAAAATGTTAAAGCTTTGAAAAATTTTCTAAGTATTTGTTTAGTCTCGACCTTCTTCTAATGCATGTTTAAGGTCTTGAAGACTTTCATAAGGGACTATACGACTATGTATGATTATGATATGATGTAAATGATTGTGTAATGTTTGTAAAAGTTCCGAATTGTCTAATCACAAACACTCAAATAAGCAAGTTTGTCACATATTTCTCATGTACAATAATTAAACATGGATTAGCTCATCAAACTACAAAATTTCAGGTATTTTAGAAGCATTTCATATCATTATTCCATATTACATGTACATTTCCATGACATTTCATTTTAGATTCGATTTAACCATGTTAGAAATTTCTCGTTGAATTTATTTGGAATATTGATGGATACACTCGTATAGTACAGTTAGACTGTACAAAACTGAAATCTATCAATTCATATCCGGGGGTAACCAATTAGGGCACATAATCGGGAAGCACACTCTCGAGCCTTATAACGGGAAGCTCAGACAAAGCCATTTCAGGAAGCTCATAAAGATTTAATTTGAAGCTTATTTGGGCTATATAATGGGAAGCTCATAAGAGCCATAATCGGGAAGTTCACAAAGAACCATATCGTGAAGTTCACAAAGAACCATATTGGGAACCTCTTGCAACAGCCTGTTTTTAGTTAAATTAGAATAATGGTTTTGACGTAAATAACAAAAGTGGTGTTCTACAAGCTAAAGGGATTTAATGGCTATGAAATTAAATAGTGGAGGCCCGTATGTAGTAATTAGCCCATTGTTAATGTTAATGGACTTTTTATGGATTTAAAATGAATGTTTTAAATGATTATAGAACAAGGTTAATTTTGTAATTTGGCAATTAAGGTAAATCAAATAAAAACAACAAGTTATATCATCTTTTAGTCATCCTCTTTCACCAAAGTTTGAAGAGAAGAAAAGCCTTACCTAGGTTTTTATTCAGTCAAGATTATATAGCTCGTTAAGGTATGGTTTTTGTCCCTTTTTTTTATGATTTCTATGTTTTTGAGATTGTTGCAGCTTAATCTAGCTAGCCCAGGGACTAATCTGCAAAATTGTTACAGGTTTATAGTTTTTCCATTGATGAATTTATGTGTATTTTGATGTTTGATGATAGAAAATGCATGCTTGTTGTTAGATAAACAACATTTATAAAGTAATTTTTGACAAAATTGTCAATTAAGGATTTAATTGTGAAATGTGTAAATTTTGTGGTTAAAATGTGAAATAAATGAAAATTTTGGGCTGCTAGAGACTTAATTGCTATTCGGCTAGCATGGGTATCAGTTAAGTTTCGTGAATTTGCATTTTTATGAGATAAGGATTAAATTGTTAAGAAATTGAAATATTAAGGGCAAAAGTGTAAAGTTGCTATAATGTATTTTGGGCTAAATTGAATATAATGATAATTAAATAAGATAAATTTGATTACATATAGATCAAGAAAAGAGAAGCTCAAACTTAGATCGGGGGAAAAACAAAGTTTCAAAATAGTCGATCCATTTTGTCGTTGTTGTGATCAAGGTAAGTTTGTATGTTAATATGCTTTGTTATAATTGTGTTTTAAATACTTTGTTATTGAATCACCTGTGAATATGATCTTATAGAAATGTTTAATGATTATTCGAAAAATTGTGAAGTCTCAATTGAACCTTAGGAATAGATTAGGATACAAATAACATGTCATTAGGGTTATGTGATTTGGGTGCTGGTCCGTACGTCCTACGGGTGGCTGAATTATCCAGCATGCATTGTGGATTCTCGTTAGCTTGGATGAGTAGCAACGTGTAGCTACTTCATGATCGTCAGCTTGTGTGAGCAGACTCGTTGATAGCTCGTGAGTGAGAATTACATGTGATATGAGATTGAGATAGCTTCGACTATGTATATGGCACTTAGGGTGCGAGATTCTTGAGTATCTGATAGAATTCCAAATGGTTTAATGGGTATATCAAAGATGTGGATGAGTATGAAATCAATATGATATGGTATAGGTATGTACATGAACTGTACAAGCATTGAATCTAAACAACTTGTGAAATTTATATCTAATCTTGTAGTTGACTATGTGATAGCCTTGTGGATCAATATGAGTTATGTATGTTATGTTAAATATTAAATTGTGAATATAAGGTAAGTTGAGTTTAGTGGAATATGAACGTACTAAGCTTTATAGCTTACTTTGTTTGTAGCACCCCCAAACCTGACCCAAAAGCTAGGTCCGAATCTGGCGTGTCACATTGAAGTGTTTTTCGAAAATCGTGCTTTCATTGCAAACCCTTCTTGTTGTTTAAAACTTTTCTTAAAACCTTAGCTCACATTTGTTTATTTTCAAAACGTGGGTTACTAAAAAGGTATTCCCTTTTTAAAATGTTATTAATTACTTAGTAAAATCTTTTTCAGTTGTGGAACCTTAATTTATAAATAAATGATTGATGGAAACGTAGTGTGGTTCTAAAATAGTTAACATTTTGGAAATCCACGATTCACCTCTAACGGATATAATCAAAATAAACAAAAACCTAAAATTAAAATCCAAAACTTTAAAAGGCCTTATTACAAACCAAATCCAAAATAAAGTACTTATGAATGACTTAATAGAAAAACAGATGCAGATGTGTGGCCATTTCCGTGTCTTTCGTAGCTCTGATCCGTCTAAGGCTGGCAATTAACTGAAAAGTTAACAACCGGGGTGAGTTTACGAAAACTTAGTGTGAAATCCTCTTTACTAAAGTAACAGTCAGTAAACAGAATTAAGTACAGTCTGGGCCAGAGCCCTTCAACAGAAACAGAAACAGTCTAGTACAGAGCATACGAGGGCTAAGCCCACTACAATATCATTTGGGTCACAGCCCATAATAGAATCAATTGGGCCCAGCCTAAAATAATAACAGAATAAGTGGCCTAAGCCCAAACCAAAGACAGACCTCAAAAGTAGATATGCAACAGTGTGAGTATGCATCATATCCCAATCCAGCCAACACACCACCCGTACCAACCCTACACATCTGTGGGGAATAAATCAACCCACCCAGCCAACACATCAAACATAGCGCCGGTTACGGCATTAAGTTAATAGAACTGCTCAGTGCCATAGACAGAACAACTAGAAGCTGTAAATATCGCAGCAACGCTACTAAATAATAGAACAGCTGGAAGCCGTAAGCAGAATGGCACAAAGCCATCGATAACTGTATTATGTTAGGCACATAGCCATCAATTAGGGTAACATAACCGGCACACAGCCATGGGTAAATCTGATTGAAACATAGTCATCAATAAATGCAATTGGCACGTAGCAGTAGGTAAGTATAATTGGCACAAAGCCATAATCATGGTAGCACAGAGCCACAATTCGGTCGGCACAGAGCCATAATCAGAATAAGTAGCTTTAAGCCATCAGTACTAGATCCACAGTTGTCTCGTGCGACCCGTGCAATCCTATCAGAATAGAGCTGGGTCCACAGTCGTCTCACGCGACCCAAGTGACCCTACCAGAATAGATCTTCCTCCATAAACAATATCCCAACACCATGCAGTGTGTCATGCATGTGAAATGTCATGCCCATACACAATCATACAAATCACAGTTACAACAGTCCAATCACAGTCATACATTCTCAGTCAAACATAGTCAAATCAATAAAATTGTATCACCAGTGAGTCATTTACCCTCAAGGGGCAAAATGGTCTGTTCATCCTACGGGGTATTTTGGTAAATTTGTACTACAAGGGTATTTCAGTATTTTTACCCTATAGGGGTATTTCGGTAATTCCACAAACCAGGGCATTTCAGTAATTTTACAAACCAATGATATTTCTATAATTTTGCGAACCGTGCGTATTTCTGTAATTTTGTTAACTAGTGGTATATTTGTAATTTTGTAAACCAAGGGTATTTTGATAATTTCCTAAATCGGGGTGTTTCGATAATTTCACAAATCGAGGGTATTTCAGTAATTTCACAATTTGGGGGTATTTCAATTAGGGGTATTTTGGTAATTTTACAAATCAGGAAATTTTGGTAATTTCACAAATCAGGGATATTACGGTAATTTCACAAATCGAGGGTATTTCGGTAATTTTACAAATCGGGGGTATTTCGATAATTTTGCAAATCGAGAGTATTTTGGTAATTCTGCAAATCGGGGTATTAACAACCCAACTGAAGGTCCATCGTCGCCTTGAGCGACCTAAGCAACCTAAACAAACATAACGGTGTAAATGGGCCTAAAGCCTTCTACTCGACCCAAGTGGGCCCACACGCTCGTGGGGCCCATTGACCCAGAATTAATCATGGCTGCACATCCCAAATAAGAACTTAACATAAAACATACCTTTTTATCCATGTGGCCATACAAGCCCAATGGACCTACACAGCCCATTTCAGCCCAACGTGGCCCAATACCACGAGAGTGCCCATGGTGGCCTCTACGATCCAACGCCCATGTTCGTTGCCTCAAATCACCACAGGTGCGATCGTACGCTCGTGTGGCATCATTTGCCAGCATTTTGGCTTTCGACATTTTGCCGATCTACAGTCATAGCAGTGAATCAACACATACTTTCGGCTTTTCAGCTGATAATGTATAGCCCTATTTTGGCCCTAATCAGAAAAGTGGTTTCGAGACCACGAAACCGAATCAGAAAATTTTTAAAATATTATTTTCTGTGTCTATACTATGTGAATTGACATATGTGAAAGTTTGGTGTTTTAATTCTGTTGTTTGGATGCCAATTTATTAATTAAGGACTCAATTGCATAAAGGAAAAATTAGATGGTTAATGTGTAAGTGCCGAATTGTAGATGTTCTTTTAATATGAAGGGTTTAAGATGCAATTAGACCAAGCATAAATTGCATGGACATATTCGGCCATGAGATAGTGGGAAGGTAATGATAATAAAAGGGCTATTTTGGTAAAATAATAATTAAAGCTCATGCATGAATAGTAAAACATAGAATGAATGTTTATTTTTCTTGTTCTTGCCGAATTCATCAAGAGAAAAAGAAATAAGAAAGAACAAGGGGCATTCGGATAATTAGGTGTCCAATTAAGGTATGATTTCATGTGATTTCTTTTAAATTCTGTGAATTTGAGTTGTTTGTAAAGCTCTTGACATAACCCATGTATGAATTTTTGGAGTTTGTGGCAAAGCATGTATTCGTCCATGTTGTAATGTGCTAGATTTTGAGTGTTTGATGTTTTGAATTGTAAATGGTTATTAGATGAGTCCTAAGTTTGTTAAAATGGTGAAAAGAACATGAGCTTGATGCTTAAGTAACATTCGGCCAAAAGTAGTAAATTAGGAAAATTTTGTAAGTTTTGGTAATTGATAAAATGAGCTTTGAATTTAGTAAATTAAGTGATAATTAAAAGGTTTGAGTTGTGTATGTGGGAATAGAACAAATGAAAAGCTTATGGTAGCTTAATGGACATTCGGTTTGTGCATGTTAATAGAATGGATAAATAGTGGAAGAGGTGGTGTTTGGCTATGGTTGTTTGAGTGATTTTTAATCATGGTTTGTTATTGGTTAAACATGTTTTTAATGTTTTCGATTATATATGGATATAACTAAATTTTTGGTTGAGTGTTAATGAGTTAAAGGATTTCAAATATTAAGTTAAATAATATTCGGTCATGAGTTAAATTGAAGTAAATGAATTTTGTTTACTTGTATACTTTGATAGAATATTTGGCCATGGATAAAAGGGTACGAAATTGGTGTTTTATGCTAGAAATGATGTTAACTTATATATATATATATATGTGTGTGCCGAACGTGATAGTGAGTAATGATTTGAGTAATGTTTGTGTATTAAGATGTTAATAAAGAGGTTTTAAATGTGTGTTTGTGAGTATGACTAATGTTATGCCTTTGGTAATTTTTTAAAAGGTATCCAGCTATTCTTGATTATTGGGAAACCTATGTTAGATGTTAAAAGATCTGGCATTGGTGTTAATTAGATGTTAAGAGTACTGAATATGTGTCATAATAGAAAATGTTTAATTTGATATGTGTTTAAATAGTAAAAAATGAAAGTGCCGTATGTTTCATGTGTATGAGATTATTGGTATTTTGATTTTGATGAATTGGTAAGGTGATTAAACTAGTTTACTTGTTTAATTAAAGCTCAAGATCAAAGAGAGCCGAATTCGGATAGGGGGAAATGAAAGTAGTTGAATAGCCGATCTGTGATTGTTCAACAATAGCCAAAGTAAGTTTTAAGTATTTAAATATAATTTACTTGTGATTATGCCATAAATGTCATGAAAATTAGACATCTTTGATTTTAATATACATATTTACATGCATACTACCGAATAGTATGCATGAAAGTGAAATAAAGTAATTTATATGATTATATTGCCGAAAGTTATATACATGAAATGGAAGATATTCAGTTGATATATGTACATTGCCGAATGGTAAGTATGAAATTGAAATGTGATGGTTATTATGCTTATATTGCCGAATGGTAAGTTAAGAAATGATAATGTGATAGATATTATGTAATTGTATTCGAAGGACACAATGATTTTAATAAGTGTGAAGTGCATGTGGAAGAAAAATGATTAGTATGTGTTCAGATTCGAATGAAGTCAAAGTTTATTAATGTGGTTGCCTTGTGCGAAATGCATAAGTACAAGATGTTGATATGGTTATGATTTTGTGAAATTATCTTCGAATTGTTATTTGGGTGATTGGCTCAGCAAGCTTTTAGCTGGTGAATATGTTCGGACCACGAGCCTAGCAAGCGTAATGCCGGTGAATGAGTATCAGACCTAAATGTCCAGCAGGTCTTGTGCCAGTGATAAGTTCAGGTTTATACCTAGCAAGCTTGTGCCGGTGATAAGTTCGGGTTTATACCCAGCAAGCTAATTGCCGATGAAATAATAAAAGTCTAAGACTATGAGACTTGTGCTATACGGCATCTGAATTCGTTCAATAGATTTAATTTGTCCAGGTATGTATAAATTATTTATGTATATGAGGATAATGTGGATTAAATTATGGAGGTGAAACAAAAAGTATATGAGATGTGGTTGTGTATATATATTCGGTCATTGTGGAATTATATACATGAAAGTATATGTTATATATATGTGATTACGATCATTGAAATTAGATGTGGATATGATGCCTTAAATTAATTCTATTAAGTTGAATTAAAGAATGACATTGAGATCTTTGGATGATGTGATTATGTGACTTCGAATTTTAAAGAAATGAAATGTCAATAAAAATGTGTACAATGTGGCTATGCATATTAGGCCAACTGGTGATACATTTAGATTATGATATATGTGAATAATGTGCATAAATAAGTTTAGTTGTTTAAATTACTTAAGACTTACTAAGTTTAATTGCTTACTGTGAATATTTGTGTTCTATTCTATTTTATAGATCTTGGATGAAAGCTACGAGCTCGGGGATTCAAGTTCAAAGTCATCCACACTATCATCACTGTTTTGGTACTTTTAAAAGTCTATATTTTGAAAGATGGCATGTATAGGCTTAACTCTCTCTTTTGAAAACAAGTTTAATTTTGAATATGTATATATATTCAAGCTATGCGAAAATGGCTTGTTCATTTTGTTAAGAAAGGTTCCATGGTTGAATTAAGGTTACGTGTGATGTTTTGGTTATGAATGGAATATTCGGTGGTTGATGTGATTATTGAATTATCAAGTAATATGTGTATTTCTAGATGAATATTACAGTGATTTGTATCAGATCATGTCTCGTTTATTTCGTGAATGTTTAATATGCGTGGTGATTTTGAGTGTACCAATTCTAGGCTTATATTCGACCATTTGAAAATGATCTATAGTACAATTACATATTTGTGGTTTCATGTAATTCATGATATCTTGAATTCGTTTGATACATGTTCATTCCCAGTAATTTAAAGAATTTATTTTTTTATATGAGCATTATTAAATGTATGGATATCGTATTCTGTTAGGTAACACTTCATAATTCTATTCCGACGATGGATATAGGTTAGGGGTGTTACAGATAATCAAACATAGCATATGGTTACAAACATGTTTACGGCTTATACGCCTATTACCATTTACAAGGTACTAATACGCACCTGTAACGATATTGTTGTCGCACCCCTTCCGAGATCAAAACACCAATCCACCAAGCACCAAACCCTCTTTGTTCTCCGTCCAATGATTCTTTCCAAAACTTAACCTTAACCGATATATCAGAATCCATAATCCTTAATAAAAGAATAATATCTAAAGTACTTACCACAAGTAACCAGATTGCCTATTACAAAAGAACAATTGGCCTAAGCCCTAATCTATATGACGACAGAGTAATAGAAAGAGATATCTGATTTTAGCATGAGAACGTTGCACAATTGAGAGGAGAGAATGAGAAGATGAATATAAAAGAATCGAAAGAGAAAAAAGAATATAATGAAACAATTTAGAAAAAAGGGAGGATTAAACTACACAAGTAAACAAGAGAAAGTCCAAAAAGAAGAGAAAAATGATAAGAAAAGAGAGGAATGGTTTCAGCTATTGGAAATAAGTTCAACAAAATAAAGTAGAGAAGAAAGGGGGTTTGATTCAAGAACAATGAGAGACAAAGAAGGTAGCATTCGGCCAAAAGAAGGATAATGCTAGGAATAGAAGAGAAATAATAAAGAGTAGAGAACAATATGAGGATGAATGGTGAACTAGAGGAGAATGGCAATTTCGGCTTTTAGAAAGGAGTAAGAAGAAAAGAACAAAAAGAATGCTTAAGTGGTCAAGTGAGCTTTACGAAAATGCTAGAAGGAGAGACAACACAAACGTAAAAGAAGAGAGAACAAATCAAAAAAACTCAAGAAAGTAAAGAGACTAATCGGTTTCTACACTCTTATACACAACCGAAAACTGCCCCAAAACGAGCACTCCTAGCTAGAATCACCCCTTCAAGTTACCCAATTCGGCTAACACACCCAAACTCCACTTGAATGCTATGAAAATCTCACTATACTGCTCCACCAACTCCTTCTTGATTTACTCCAACCTCTCCATTTGAATTTAATTCAAATTCTCGAGACCAAGTCAAATCTTCAACTCTTACCAAGTCTCCAACCTACTTCAAGTGTTTGAATCCAAATCCACCTCTTACCAACCCCATCTAGCAAAATGAATACACTTTGCCTACAATGTATTCGAACTCAAGCTCCCTTGAAACTTAATCCACGCCGCTAGCCAATTTACCAACTACCTTATTGTGTCATAAAACAAGCACAACTAAATATAACCATTTGGGCGAAGGTCTAAGTTCATTTAAGAAGAAAACCAAAATGAATTGCGAGCGTCGATACTTGAACCCTAGACCACATGCACAGTACTAACGCCACCTTGCCACTAGACCACATGCTTCCTTGTGTCATATTTTAACCAAAAATATTTATACGGCCTTCAATCTAACGCCAACTACACTTAAGGGAAAAACTAAAATATTTTCTAAAGCTCTGGTTTGAACCCAGGACTTCTCCAACACTCCCAACTCCTCTTAAATCACTTAGCAACTAGATTAAACATGCAATTTATGAAATCTACTCGCACAACTAAAATCCATTTACTCCGATTCTCGAGGCCCATTTCTCCTTGGCTCAAATTCAGGGTGTTACAACTCTACCCCCTTAAAGATATTTCGTGCTCGAAATTTCCAACCAAAAAGGTAGTTGTATAACAACTACACCACTACGCTACGGTTGCGCACTCTAATCCTAGTATTAACTCACCTCTACCTAACACTTGAAACCTCGTATACACACTCAAAACATCTAACCATTGAAGCAAATAGATATTTGTCACACATGCATACAATTTCTACAACCAAACATCACATTCAATCAAAACACACACCTAACATAAAAGGGACCATACAATCCTGAACTCGGTGCTCCTTAGACCTATATCTAAGGCAGGCTCCTGTCTTCCTCTGGCATTCAACCGGATGACATTGTTTACAATGCTCGCAAGCTGGATAGTTTGGACCTGCCTTAACACATTTTACCAAATGAGGCTTGTGTTTCTGAGGACTACGATCCCTTTTCTTCGAGTCGTTCAAGCATCCAGGCTGAAGCGTTTCATCATCTCCTTAATTCTGGCCTCAAATACCTCTTCCAACACTTCCCTTTCTATTCGAATCAGTTGATAAACGATAAATCAAACATGTTTTTACCGCATACTTAGCTTAATTTCTGGATGAATTATCATTGAATTTGTGGAAATTGGTGGTCTTAATCCTTCTATTTCATGTTTTATACCCAGGTGAGCTTAAGGAAGAGAAAAGAGTAAGAAACGGGCCAAAAACAGAGAAAATGGGCTAAAGAACAAAAACAACACGGCCCAGAGATTCACCATGTAACACCCCTATCCCGTAACTGTCGCCGGAATAGGTAAGGGGCATTATCGGACTTGTAACACATATCAGAATAGACAAATTTTGAACTTTAATATCAATAACATAGTTCTATAATCCTTCTCCCAATCATGCTTTAAAACTCATGTAATGACACATACATTCATTTAGGATCAATTTGCAAACATGTGAAAGATAAGGGAAACATTTAGAAATTTCTCAAGTTAGGGGCACACGGCCGTGTCCTTAGCCCGTACATCCCAACACGGTCATGCCCACTAGACACGCCCAAAACACTCAGCCCGTGGTCGAGCCTGACTAACCCCACACGGTCACCAAACACGCCTGTGTGTCTAGCCCGTGGCCAGCACTGTCAAATACCACACGGCCACCAAATACGCCCATGTGTCTAGGCTGTGTGCAAGACTACCAAGAACATTTAAGATGCAGGGTTTACATGGCTGAATCACACGCCCGTGTGCTCTGCTCGTGTGGCACAATGTAGGCTTGGTTTAAGCCAATTTGCCACCCAAATGGGTCCTTTCCTACAAGCAAATCATATTCCAAAACATCCTTAACAAACATTGGCAACCAAAGCATATATTTCCAACACAATATGAACCACATCATATCCAACCAATTCACAACTCAAAATCTATTTACCTATCCACATCTTTACTCATTTATTCATCACATCTTACCATATAAAAACACCTCATAAAGTAGCATCCAACAAAAGTTAAGCATATACAAATCAAGCCATATCACATAGCTTGTGTTAAGTACCAAAATACACCATAACCATTATCAAACTAACCATAAACATTTACTTAGCAACTAGCCTATACACGCTATGACTATTTCAAAATAATGGATCCAAAAGTACCAAAAGCTTTAAGGATAGTGTGATGGTGATCTTCGACACGTCTGAAAGTCGAGCTAGCTTCCGAATCTATAAAATAAGGGAAAAGTAAACAAGTAAGCTTTAAAAGCTTAGTAAGCTCATATAACAAAGAATTAAACTTACCGAATCAATAAGATAAACGCATAACTAATGCCAAGTCAATTTATGTGCTAAAGTTGCCTATTTCACAAGTATACACTTGTTAGTCCATGAAATCCATAAATCATTCATGTACCATTTGAGACATTCACATATCAATAAGCATTTATCAAATACTCAACTCATATAGAACTTGCAACATATGACTTATGTAATTCATCACATATATTTCATGTAAACCTTATAACTCATATATCATATAATTCATTTACTTCCTTGTTTTTCATGTAACATGTATCAGTGAAATTGCCTGTTGAACCTTAAAGAACATCGAGGGATACTCGGGTGATACACACAGTATATATACATATAACCTGTAATCCGTCAATGCGTCATATATGTTCTTTCGAGCCTATACGGTAAGCCTGAAGGCTGAACATGTGATCCCGAATGATGAACGGTAAGCCCGTAGGCTGAACGGTAAGTCCGAGGACTGAACATGTAATCCAAAACATGTAATTTGGCATATTTGCAAATTAACCCCTATATTTTCAACACTTTGCAATTTAGTCCTTTTATCAGAAAATGACAAATTACACAATCAATCCTCCAAACCAGCCTAGCCGAATGTTCATAAAAATCACATAAGCATCTATAATTCATGTAATCATATTTCTAACCACACAATTTCAATTTCTTTTTTATTTAATCCTCAAAACTCATTTTCATCAAAAATCACTTTATACAACTTATATATTTCCAACTAACATTCAATAAATCATCAAAATCTATCAAAACAACATGGAATCAACAATGGCATCTTTTAAATACATACTCAAATTCAGAAATTGAGGTACGGGTCGGCTAGTATACGAAGCAACGATCTAAAAAATGTAAAAATTATCAAAAACCGATCAAAGTACATACCTAAATCAAGCTTAACAATGGCCGAATGTTTAAAAGCTTTAAAACCCTTGTTTTTGCTTGAGAATTCGGTGGAGAAGAAGAAAAATAAAGCCAAATTTTCTTTGTTTTTAATTAAAACATATATTAACACTAAATGACAACTTTACCCTTTGTTAAAACATTTAAAAACCATATAAAATATGGACATGAATGTCCACTAATAATGAAAATGGTAAAATAACCATTCAAGGGCTTGCATTAATAAAACCAAAGCCATTTAAATCCTTTATGAAATAGAACCCAAATTTATCGCTTTATGGGATTTAGCCCTTTTTTCTCAAATTAACCAAGTAAGCAATAAAATTTTTGAACGAAACTTTCATGCAGTGAATCTATCATACTATAAAACATACTAAAGCAGTACAAACAATATTTCAACTTGGTTAAGTGGTCCCGAAACCACTCGTTCTGATTAGGGTCAAAAGTGGGCTATTACACACCACACGACCGTGCCACACGTCTGTGCCTCCTTAAGCTCAAACACGGCCCAACCCGACAACCACGGCTAGACCACACGGTCGTGCCACCATCAACAGGCCTGACCACAGCCTGGGCCTCGATCCACATCGGCGTGGCACACGGACGTGTCCCTATCGTAAGGAAGTACAATTTCACTCGGAAAAGGATGCTTAGAGGCTAGGAAAGGCATTCCAAAGCTCTATATAAAGACCCTAGGAGGCAACTCCAAGGGTGTGCTTTTTCTCCCACAAAATACTGCCTTATTTCTGCCAACACAGAGAGTAGAAGCAAGGAATTACTCTAAGGGAAGCCGATTGATCCATCTTAAAAGCCGAATTCTGCCTCAAGACTGAAGATCTCCCTTCAAATTCCTACAGGGTTTTTTAGGTTCTTTATGTTTTGTTATTTTATTTCTTTTGAGATGTTTTCCTTTATAAGTATGAACTAAATCCCCCAAACACTTGAGGGGGATGAAACCTAAGACAGATCTTATTATTATTTTCTCTTGAATTACATGATAAATATTTGATTTGTTCTTAATTTTTTTTAACCCTTAAATTGATATTTTTGGGATAGTGATTTAAGTCGAATGTGCTTATGTAGAGGAGAAAAAGTCCCTGTATAGGAGTAGATCCAACACAATTAAGCAGAGTTGCATGCAACCCTAGACATAGGGCGACATAAATCTGCTGGATTAGGGTCAAACCTAATAAGGGAATCCATAGATCGAGTTAATGTAAGACTAAGGGTTTTAACTAGAAAGAGATTTCAGTTAATTAACCTTGGATTAGTTGTTCTTATCCTCGACAAAGGTATTAACATAAATTAGGGATTTCTACAGATCAAGTGAAGTGAATAAATCGTCTAGTTCATGAGTTGATAACAAGTGAAGTCTAGGTGGAATCTCCCTTGAGTATTGTCCAAATCAATCAATTTTTCCTAAGAGTTTTCCCCAATTTACTTTTTGTGCATTCTTAGTTAGTTTTAGAATTAGTTTAGTTTACTAAAAACCCCTTTTATTCTCAGGTTAAATAATAGAAAGAAAGTTAGTACTAGTACTTTTGGTTCCCTTGGGTACGATATCTCGGTCTTGCCACTAACCTATACTACTGTTTGATAGGTGCGCTTGCCTAAAAATCGTGATAGTAGTTAGTTCCTGGTGTGATCAGTATTATAAATTTTATTACTTCATATCGCGAATATCAAGTTTTTGGCACCTTTGCCAGGGAACAAAAATATTAGGAACACTTTATTTTTATTACTTTAGCCATATTTATTTTTATTTATTTTTAGCTTATTTTTATTTTTATTTTCTTTTCCTCTAGGTATCACTAGTTTATGACTAGAAGAAACCCAGCAGGACCATTGCTTTTTAACGAAGATTTAAAAGCTTCGTAGAAATCATAGAAAAATCAGACAAAGCCTTCATTATCCGGAACAAGGACAAGAACAAGAGCCAGAACCTACGGAAGAGATGGAAGCAAATCAGGACAATCTACCACCTCCCGCGATAGCCGCAGAATCGGTGAACCAAAATGATGCTCCTCGTACTATCTATGATTATGCTAAACCTACGGAAGAGATGGAAGCAAATCAGGACAATCTTTTGTGCAGATGGATTTAGAGACACTTTATGATGCCTGGAAGAGATACAAAGATCTTTTCAAAAGGTGCCCTCACCATGGGTTGCCTTTTTGGTTACAAGTTCAAACCTTTCACAACAGTTTGAACCCTTCACCACGACAAATGATCGATGCAGCTGCCAGAGGAACAATCAACAATAAAACACCCGAAGCAGCCTATGAGTTTATAGAAAAGATGTCACTGAATAATTATCAATGGCAAGTCATGAGGACAAAGCCGACAAAAGCTGCAGGAGTTTTTAACATTGATGCCGTCACCATGCTTTCTAATCAGGTAGAACTTTTAAGTAAAAAGATTGATAATTTTGTTGGTTCTATGCAGGCACATCCAGTGATGCAGTGTGACGCAATTCAGGGAAACATGTACCATCCAGATTGTTCCTATTATGGACATGGCATAGAAACCGAGCAAGCCAACTATATGGGTAACAATTCTAGATCTCAAAATAACCCTTATAGTAATACTTACAATGTAGGTTACCGGAACCACCCCAATTTTTCATGGGTAGGACAAGGAAATCAAAGACAACCACCTCCTCCGGGATTTTAACAGCCACCTCCACAACAAGAGAAACAGCCAAACCTTGAAGAGATATTTACCAAATTTATGGCCGCATCAGAAACCCGTTTCCAAAACACCGAAACAACACTAAAGAACCAGCAAGGATCCATTTAAGAGCTCGAGAATCAAATTGGTGAACTCGCAAAGATGATATTTGATAGACCACAAGGTAGTTTGCTGAGTAATATTGAACCAAATCCTAGAGAACATGCAAAAGCAATTACTCTACGGGATGGGAAAGTACTCGCTGAACCAGAAACGAAGCCTGTTCAAGAATCTAAAAAGAACAAGGTAGAGCAAGAAGAACCTAAAGAAAGCACTCTGCCAGCACTTAAAGAATATAAGCCACCTATACCATATCCAGCAAAGTTAAAGAAAGACCGCACGGATGCTCAATTAGGTAAATTTCTTGACTTTTTAAACAGCTACATATTAACTTACCTTTTGTTGAAGCAATTTCGCAGATGCCAAAGTACGCAAAATTTTTAAAGGAGCTTCTCACAAACAAAAGGAAATTGGAAGAACTAGCCACAGTGGAACTCAACGAAGAATGCTCAGCTATTCTTTCAAATAAACTGCCACCCAAACTGAAAGATCCAAGGAGTTTTACTATTCCTTGCTTAATTGGCAGTTTAATCATTGAAAAAGCCTTAGCTGATCTAGGTGCTAGTATTAACCTAATGCCCTACAAAATGTTCAAGCAATTAGGTCTAGGGGAACCAAAACCCACTAGGATGAGTATTCAATTAGCTGATAGATCTGTTAAATATCCTAGGGGAATCATTGAAGATGTGTTAGTTAAAGTAGATAAATTTATATTCTCTATTGATTTTGTTGTGCTTGACATGGATGAAGATATTGAGGTACCTTTAATTTTGGGACGCCCATTCTTAGCCACTGCTAGAGCTGTTATTGATGTAGGGGATGGTAAATTAGCACTTAGGGTTGGTAAAGAAGAAGTTGTCTTTAAAATTTATGATGTTATGTGATTTTCTAGAGAACAAGATGACTCTTGTTATTTCATTGATGTTATTGATTATTTTGTTCAATCACTCTTGAAGACACGTTGGAACTCTGTCTTGTTTAAGGTAGGGAGGAAGATGAAGCCACCATTGAAGTAAAAGAAGTAATGAAGGAGTTGAACTCTCATGAACTTGTCACGAGGCACATAAGTTATGAAAGGTATTAAGTTAAAAGACGAACTGAGACAAAAACCCTCGATTGCTGAACCTCCTAAATTAGAGCTAAAACAATTGCCTGACCACTTAGAATATGAATTTTTGGGAGATGATTCTACATTACCAGTGATTATCGCATCAGATTTGAGCACTAAAGAGAAAGAGGAATTACTTCAAGTGTTAAGAGAACACAAAAAAGTTATAGCTTGGAAGATTTCCGATATCAAAGGAATTAGCCTTTCTTTTTGCACCCACAAAACTTTAAAGGAAGATGAATACAAGCCATCAGTGCAAATTCAGAGACGATTGAATCCCAACATGAAGGAAGTCATAAAAGCTGAGGAAATTAAACTTCTAGACGCAGGCATTATTTATCATATTTCTGACAATTCTTGGGTAAGTCTTGTGTAGGTTGTTCCTAAAAAAGGAGGCATGACTATGGTGTCTAATGACAAAGAGGAATTAATTCCTACAAGAACAGTCACAGGATGGAGAGTCTGTATTGATTATAGGAAGTTGAATGACGCAACCAGGAAAGACCATTTTCCCTTACCTTTTATAGGTTAGATGTTGGAAAGACTATCAGGACACATGTATTACTATTTCTTGCATGGCCTCTCTGGTTACTTCCAAATCCCGATAGCTCCAGAAGATCAGGAAAAGACAACATTCACATGTCCATACGGTACGTTTGCTTATCTTAGAATGCCTTTTGGATTATGTAATGCTCCTGCTACTTTTCAGCTGTGCATGATAGCTATCTTTGACGAACTCGTGGAGGACATCATAGAGGTATTTATGGATGACTTTTCAGTTTTCGGTAACTCCTTCCAACTTTTTCTTAAAAATTTAAAACGTGTTTTAATAAGATGTGGAGAGATAAATCTTGTGCTTAATTGGGAAAAATGTCACTTTATGGTTCAAGAAGGTATTGTATTAGGACATAAAATTTCTAGTAAAGGGATAGAGGTAGATAAAGCAAAAATTGAAACCATTGAAAAATTGCCTCCCCTTAATTCAATTAAGGCCATAAGAAACTTTTTAGGACATGCTGGTTTTTATCAAAGATTTATTAAAGACTTTTCTAAAATAGCTAAGCCTTTAACAAAATTAATAGAAAAAGATGTGCTTTTCAACTTTGACGAGGAATGTTCAGAGTCTTTTAACACTCTCAAAGAAAAGTTAGTTAATTTCCCAATTGTGATTTCACCTGATTGGAATCTACCTTTTGAACTAATGTGTGATGCGAGTGATTTTGCAGTAGGTGCAATTTTGGGACAACGAAAAGACAAGCACTTTCGACTGATTTATTATGCTAGCAAAACTTTGACGACTGCACAAGCAAACTATACTACTACGGAAAAAGAATTGGTAGCTATTATTTTTGCATTTGATAAATTCAGATCTTTTTTAATATTGTCAAAAGTCATTGTTTACACTGATCATTCCGCTCTTCGTTATCTTTTAACTAAAACTGATGCAAAACCTCGATTAATAAGATGGATTCTATTGTTACAGGAATTCAACTTAGAGATAAAAGAGAAGAAGGGAGCTGAAAATTTTGCAATAGATCACCTTTCAAGGTTGGAAAATCCACACCCAAAAGACCTCGTTAAAATAAATGACTTATTCCCTGAAGAGCAACTCCTAGCCTTAACAGAAGCTACAGTTCCTTGGTTTGCTGATTTTACAAATTATTTAGCAGCTAACATGACCCCAAAAGGGTTGACCCATCAGTAAAAGAAGCAATTCTTCGCTGATGTAAAAAACTACTTTTGGGAAGATCCTTTTCTTTTCCGTATTTGTACAGATCAAGTCATTCAAAGCTACGTTACTAAGATAGAAGCACATAAAATTTTAGATCACTGCCATTTGGGACCAACATGAGGACACCACAGTGGAGCTAGAACTGCTCACAAAGTACTCGAATCAGGTTTTTACTAGCCTACCCTTTTCAAAGATGCCAACAGGTATGTGACCTCTTGTGATAAATGCCAGAGAATAGGTAATATCTCTCAGCATAATGAAATGCCTCAAAACTATATACTCTCTTGTGAAATATTTGATGTATGGGGTATTGATTTCATGGGTCCTTTCCTTACTTCGTTTGGGAATAAGTACATATTAGTAGCAGTAGATTACATGTCAAAATGGGTGGAAGCCCAAGCCTTACCTACTAATGATGCTGGAATGGTAGTACGTTTTCTTAAAAAAACTTTTCTTTCAATTCGGAACACCTAGGATAATTATCAGTGATAGGGGTACTCAGTTTTGCAATGCCCAATTTGACAAAGTTTTGAAAAGATATGGAGTACACCATAGAACAACCACCCCTTATCATCCACAAACCAGTGGACAAGTTGAGGTAACAAATATTAAAATGCGTTCTTGAGAAAACAGTAGAATCAAATAGGAAAGATTGGTCAAAAAAGTAGATGATGCTTTATGGGCTTATAGAACTGCATTCAAAACTCTCATAGGAACATCCCTTTATAGACTCGTCTACGAAAAAAGTTGTCATCTGCCATTTGATCTTGAACATAAAGTATTTTGGGCTATTAAATTTTTAAATCTTGATTTTAAGCTTGCAGGTGTGAAACATCTAATGCAACTAAATGAGCTAGATGAATGGCGCTGCAATGCCTACGAAAACTCACGATTATATAATGAAGCAACAAAGCGATGCCATGACAATCATTTGAGACAACCTGAGTAGTTCAAAACATGTGATCTTGTCTTGCTATACAACTCAAGGCTTAAACTATTCCATAGAAAACTCAAATCAAGATGGTCAGGCCCATTCACTGTTCAAACTGTCTTTCCATATGGCACAGTCGAGGTAATTCATCCAAAACACGACACTTTCAAGGTAAACGACCATCGGCTTAAACATTATAGAGGTGAGAATTTCAAGAATAATAAGGAGGAGCTTCACCTCCACGAACTCCAGTCATGATACATACAAGCAGAGTCGAGCTTAGACTCTAAATAAGCGCTTCTCGGGAGGCAACCCGAGCACTTAGTAAATCCTTCTATTTCAGACTTCTAATACATCGACTAACCCTTTTTAAATGTAGGATTTTCAGACCACATGGCCATGCTAACGGGCGTGCCCAAGGCCGTGTGGACACTATGAGTAGAGACACGGCCGTGCAATTTGGCCATGTACAAGCAGGGTAAATTTTTTTCTAAGACACGGGCTTCGACAAAACGCCACGGCCGTGCAATGTGGCCGTGGCCGACACTGCCAAATCCAACACGGGTGGGCGACACGCCCATACCCCCGAACTGTGGGCGAACCTGTCAAATCAGACATGAGCGTGTGACCTCCTACACGGCCGTGGGAGAAGCGAACGTTGAAGGACATGGCCGTGAGACATGGCAGTTAATAACAAGTGAAGTCTAGGTGGATTCTCCCTTGAGTATTGCCGATATCAATTAATTTTCCCGAGAGTCTTTCCCAATTTACTTTTTGTGCATTCTTAGTTTAGTTTTAGAATTAGTTTCATACAAACCTCTTTTACTTTTAGGTTAGATAATATAAAGGAAGTAAGTACTAGTACTTTTGGTTCCCTTGGGTACGATAACTCGATCTTGTCGCTAAACTATACTACTGTTCGATATGTGCACTTGCCTTAAAATCGTGATATTAGTTTGTTTTTGGTGTGATTAGTTTTTATAAATTTTATTACTACATATCACGCAATATTAAGTTTTTGGCGCCGTTGCCGGGGAACTAAAATATTAAGAAAACTTGATTTCTATTACTTTAGCCATTACTATTTTATTTATTTTCGGCTTTTATTTTTATTTTATTTAATTTAATTTAATTTAACTTTCTCTGTTTTTCTTCCCTTCTAGGTATCTCTAGTTTATGACTAGAAGAAACCCAGCAGGACCATTACTTTTTGACGAAGATTTAGAAGCTACAGTTTGTAGAAATCGTAGAGAGATCAGACGAAGCCTACAATATCAAGAACAAGAATCAGAACAAGAACCGGAACTTATTGAAGAGATGGATGCAAATCAAATAATTCAACGACCTCTAGCATTACCCGCAGAACTAGATGAAGCGCCTTGCACTATGTATGATTATTCTAAACCTAGTTTGGCTGGTACTCAAACTAGCATTATTAGACCTGCTATTGCTGCTAATAATTTTGAATTAAAACCTAACACTATTCAGATGATTCAGCAATTTGTGCTGTTTGATAGTTTACAGGATGAAGATCCCAACTCACATTTAGCCAACTTTTTTGAATTATGCGATACGTTTAAAATAAATGGTGTTTCTGATGACGCCATTCGTCTCCGATTATTTCCTTTT
The DNA here is from genome assembly GCA_020496765.1 of Gossypium stocksii. Classification (NCBI taxonomy): domain Eukaryota; kingdom Viridiplantae; phylum Streptophyta; class Magnoliopsida; order Malvales; family Malvaceae; genus Gossypium; species Gossypium stocksii. The sequence continues at coordinate 31,077,365 of CM035624.1, forward strand.
TCTCTAAGGAATAAAGCTAAACAATGGTTGAAGTCTCTACCACGAGGATCAATCACTGCATGGGAACAGATGATTAAGAAATTTTTACTAAAATATTTTCCTCCAGCTAAAACAGCTAAATTATGAAACGATATCTCTTCTTTTGTGCAGATGGATTTAGAAACACGTTATGATGCCTGGGAGAGATACAAGGATTTGTTGAGAAGGTGCCCGCACCATTGGTTACCTTTGTAGCTACAAGTTTAAACCTTTCATAACGGTTTGAATCCATCAAAAAGGCAAATGATCAACGTAGCCGCAGGGGGAACAATTAACAATAAAACACCAAAAGCAACCTATGAATTTATTGAAGAGATGTCACTGAATAACTATCAGTGGCAAGTCATGAGAACAAAACTGACAAAAGCTGCAGGAGTTTATAATATTGATGCTGTCACTATGCTTACTAACCAAGTAGAACTTAAAAAAAAAAGTTTGATAATTTTGTTGGTTCTACACAGGCACAACAAGTGATGCAGTGTGATGCAACGCCAGGAAATATGTTTACTCCAGACTGTTCATCTTACGGTACAGAAACGGAGAAAGCCAATTATATGAGTAATAATTCTAGATCTCAATTTAACCCTTATAGTAACAACTACAATGCAGGTTGGCAGAACCACCCCAAATTTTCTTGGGGAGGACAAGGGAATCAAAGACAACAATCCCCTTTGAGATTTCAGCAGCCACCACCACAGTAGGAGAAAAAGCCAAATTTCGAAGAGATGTTCACCAAATTTATGGCCATGTTAGAAACCCATTTTCAAAACACTGAGACGGCATTAAAGAACCAGCAAGCATCAATTAAAGGACTTGAGAATCAAATTGGTCAACTCGCAAAGTTAATATCAAAAAGACCACAAGGTGGACTACCAAGTAACACTGAGACCAACCCTAAAGAACAACTTCATGCCATGGATACAATAGATAAAGAGGCGTTAACCAAAACCGACCCAAAGTTACGCAAGGAGCCGGAGGTGAGTAAAGGTAAGGTGGAGGTAAGGAATAACAAGCCAAACATCAAAGAACACAAGCCTCATATCCCATACCCAAATGCGCTAAAGAAAGACCACACAGACGAGCAATTTGGTAAGTTTCTTAAACTTTTAAGGAAATTACATATTAACTTACCATTTGTTGAAGCAATTTTCCATATGCCAAAAGCTGTTAAATTTTTAAGAGAACTATTGACAAACAAGCAGAAGCTAGATGAGAAACCTCATGTGGAATTAAATGCAGTATGCTCAGCCATTCTACAGAATAAATTGCCAACCAAACTAAAAGATCTAGGGAGTTTTACTATTCCTTGTTTACTTGGTAACCTAGATGCCAAAAAATGCTTTAGTTGATTTAGGGGCTAATATAAATGTTATGCCATATAAACTGTTTAAACAACTAGGTCTTGGAAACCCTAAGAAAACCAAGATGAGCATTCAACTAGCTGACAAAACTATTAGGGCACCTAAGGGAATAATTAAAGATGTACTTGTCAAAATTGATAAATTTATGTTCCCAGTCGACTTTGTTGTTTTAGACATTGATGAAGACAGCAATGTACCCTAATTTTAGGGCGACCCTTTTTAGCAACCGCTAGGGAAAAAATTGATTTAGAAACAGGAGAACTCACATCACGTGCAGGTGATGACACAGTCACTTTACAAGCTCAGAACTCGATTAAGACAATAGATAATGATATAGCTACGAGTCCTTGTAAAAACACTGAACTCACCATCCACTCTTCTGTGCAGGATACACTCTACATAGAGGCAACCAACCAACAGACAAGTCCATCCGAGGGATATGCACCCGAAAAGCAAATACTTCAGATCGAGGAACTAGATGAGTGGCTGAACTATCAAGAAAAATCTAAAATATGCCACACCAACCCAGAGCTACACCAAGATGACCCTCAGAAGCAAAGGAATCAGTTCAAGATAGGGGATAAGGTAATTTTAAGGGACGATGATCCTCGAACCTTAAACTTAGAAGAACATACAAATGATACACCATACTTCACGGTAATAAAAGTCTTTCTCTACGGCACAATTGAGGTAACTCACCCTAACCACGGTACTTTCAACGTAAACGGCCATAAGCTTAAACACTATAGAGGTGAGAATTTTAAAAATAACAGGGAGGAGCTCCAGCTCCATAAATTCCCTCCGTGATACATCCAGGTAGAGTCGAGCTTAGACTCTAAATAAGCGCTTCTCGGGAGGCAACCCGAGCACTAATTCAGTAACTTTTCTTTTATTTTTTATTTTAGTATTTTTATGCATCAACTAACCCTTTTTAATGCAGAAATTTAGGACCACACTGCCACGCCCACGTGCGTGCTTAAGGCCATGTGAACATTTAAAGCAAATACACGGTTGTGCACTCAGGCCGTGTGCAAACAGAGCATAATTTTCCTAATAGCACGGGCTATCAACAAATCACCACGACCGTGCGACATGGTCGTGGCAACCTTTCAACTTAAACACGGGCTTGCACAAAGCCACACGCCTGTGTCCCCAGACCGTGGCCAACACTGTCGATTTAGACACGGCTGTGTTACTACCTACACGACTGTGTGAATAACAAAACCTCATTGCAAATGGCCGTGTGATCGATCACATAACCGTGTGAAAAGAGAACAAGATCGTAAACGGCCGTGCGATATGGCCAACACGGGCGTGTACTTCGGACCAGGCGCGCCAAAACCACTGCATTTGGAATCAGACGTGTAAAACTCGAGTCATACGGGCATGTGCCATGCCTGCGTGACCCGAACACTATAAATAGGGGCCACTATTCATTTTCTCCCTCACTCAAACCCTAAAAATTTTCTTCCCTAACCACAATAAACGCCGCCGTCGATCCTCAAAACATCACCACGCTCGCACAAGACCATCCCATGCCCGTGAAAAGTGCCCACGACTGTTTAAATCCTCTCCCACAACCATGCACCTCTCGCATTTGGTTCTATTTTCACATTTTTTCTTACAAATTTGTACTTTTTTATTTCTATTTTTAGTTTTTAGCTCCATTTTATTTTAAATACTATGAATATATTTAGATTCAAGCATGGAATTAACTATATTAGGATAATCTAGAATGTTATAGAAAGTTTTAGGATTACATGACACTTAGAGTTACAATTGATTGCCATTTTTCATAGTTAAACTCTCATGCATTTAGTATAAATACACAACTATATTGCATATTTTTTATATCATTTTAGGATGGATAATTTATACTATTTAGGTTAGTCCCCATGTTATTAGGAACATTGTCATATTATTTTTATAGTTTTTCGATTTAAATTCCAATTCTTTTTAGGACTAATGTTTATTATTTTGTTATTTAGGCATTATGTCGACATCATGCGGAAAAAGAGTTGTTGCACCGCCTTCAATGAAACGAAAGGGGCCAGGTGGTTCATCGTCGAGGCCTACCTCTGAGGCTCGCCACCCGTTCATTACATTTACCCAGAACTCCCAAGAGGAGTTGTTTCAAATACTACAGGACCGCACATTAAGCGCCGGCCGATGCATTGATTGGGACGCGTTAGAGCAAGTCAACCTCGCAGATTCAGTCCGGGCCCTACTGATGACTGATCCTTGGGAGCAGTTCTTCCGAATCATCGAGCCCACATACCTTGAACTCACTCTAGAGTTCTGCTCCACCTTCTATCTTCAGACTGTTATGAGCCAGTTTGATGACCCCGGCATGATCCAGCTTCGCTTAGAAGGTCGTGTACGCCACCTTAGCGTACCAGAGTTTGACTCAGCTCTTGGCCTGTACACAGAGCAATTCATGGATGAGGAAGACTTTCCTACGCTTCCCCGTCGCATCCACCTTAAACCCGTAGATTGTTGGCGCATCATCGCCCCAAGCTATCCCTGTTACGACCCCAGTCGCACAAAGGCGACCGCCCTCCCCCCGTCGTTAAGGTACATTCACGCTCTTCTCACGCATACTTTCACAGGTAGAAAGGAGAGCACAGGCGTTGTCAACACCCATGACGCCTATTTTTTATGGAGCATGGCGAACGCGCACCCCATCGACCTCGCCTACTTTATCGCGCACTCCATGCAGCACCAGACCGAGCGTCATTGCAGGGGCATCATATCCATGGGCCCGTACATTACATGCTTGGCCCGCCACTTTGGGCTCCTCAACACAGCGGCCCAGACATCCTCATACACACAGATAGGCCAGATGTCCCCTCAGGGCATCCAAATTATGCACCATATGAGGATGATCCAGCGGAGGCCAAGAGGCGACCCTTTTTAGTACCGCCTTATCTAGGAGGCCGAGGATCCAGAGGACATTTCTGATGATGTCCCACCAACACCGGAGGATGATGCACCTACCGAGCCGCCACCACCCTGCCAACCAGTCTATACGGCAGCTTCATACGCTGACATATCTGAACGCCTACCCCGATTCGAGCAGCAATGCTTCAAGCGCTTCGATCACATCGATGCGATACTACAGCAGATATGCCAGCACCTTCACATCACTTCACCACCGCCACCGCGTGACCCATCTAAGGATTAAAGATTTCTATTCCTCTTAACTTTATTTTTATCTTAACTTTTATTTGAACATTGATCTTTATTTTCACCTTTTCTTCTAAATTTATTTTCCTTTTCCTTTTACTTTTGTTTTCTTTCATTTTACCTTTTTTATTATTATTTGAATTTTAGTATTTTTAAATTTAGTTTATTTTATTTTCTATAGGCTACTTCCTAAAGAGAAACCCATGCTTCACTAAAATATCTAAACACTGATAAAAGCCTTCGCAGTTTCAAAGGAGCTTTATAGCTCAAATCCAAATTCTAAAGGGAACCTCGCCACAACCTCACCAAGTTGTCACCTCCAAAGCCTACACTCTCAACATGAATGCTGTGGACAAACAAACACTACCACCACTGGAGTCTCTATCTCTGCAACCTTCTTTGTCCTAGTCACTCTATAGGCACCACTACCTCACTAATCCATCCAAAGCAGGGAGTTTCATTCCTTTCCCTAACTTATGATCTTGTGCTTCTATTGCTACTAATGTTATATTTGTACATTGAGGGCAATGTACATCTTAAGTGTGGGGGGAATTTATATTCAATCATTACATTATCTGTGAAAACCCTAAAATCTGATGCATTATTCTCAAGCCTACATTATTTTCAGTCTCCTAATAGGAATTAATTCTGATTGATTTATGATTTTTATTGATAAATTGAGAATTAAGACATAGGTGCTTATACTTTGATTATTCAAACTTTAAAACATTAGGGAATCAAGCATGATAAGTTGAAATTTTTGAGAACCCCATAATTCTGGTGTTATCTTGAGATTTTAAATTCGCAAGATTGGCATCAAAAGCCACAACTCTGGTGAGATATTTGAGCCTTGTGAGCATACATTCTTTCGTGCTCGCTTTTATTATTGCTTTGAATGAGTCAACACTGATTTGTTATTCTAGAACTTGCTTTGATTATACATGTCAAGACCACATCATTGATTTGATACACTGATATAATAAAGGGACTTAGGATTTAACCCACTTACACCATAAAAGCCTACCTCCACAAATTAACCCCTAGTGAACCCCATTGAGCCCAACAACCTATTCCTTGACTTACCTTTAATTATTAACCAATAACCCGTTTTTTTTAATTTCATTCAATTATTCTAACCTCTATTTTTGTCGAGAGTTGAGTTGAAATTATTCTCTAGCTTTTTTCTCTTTTAGAGATTGTAAAGTTTATAATGAATTGTACTTGAATTGTTCTTAAAAAAAAGCATATGTATTAATTCAGTTGTAATCTGTAATATTTCAATAGAATTAGTTTCATACAAACCTCTTTTACTTTTATGTTAGATAATAGAAAGGAAGTAAATACTAGTACTTTTGGTTCCCTTGGGTACGATAACTCGGTCCTGCTGCTAAACTATACTATTGTTCGATAGGTGCACTTGCCTTAAAATCGTGATATTAGTTAGTTTTTTGTGTGATCAGTTTTTATAAATTTTATTACTACATATCACGCATATCAGCCGTGTGATTCAACACGCCCTAGGTACACGAGCGTGTGTCTAGAACTAGGCGCACCAAAATCCCCAAATTTCGAACCACACGGGAATGTGTGACATGCCCGTGTGACCCAGAAACTATATAAACAAGCCACTATTCATTTCCTTCTTCATTTAAAACCCTAAAATTCCCTCACCCAAACACCACCACAACCCTTCTTAACGCCGCCGCCGGCCTCAAAAGCTCCTCCACGACCGTGCCGCCAGTACCACGACCGTGCTCCGCCCTCTTTAGTCAACTATTCAGTTCTATTTTCTTATTTTTCTCTTTAATTTCTAATGTTTTTATCTATATTTCTATTAATAACAAGTTTTAATTCATTTTTACATTATTTTTAGGTATGAAATTCATTGATTTAGCATGAGCAATCTAGAATACTATAGAGAATTTCATGATGCCATTTAGACTTTCCTTAGGTTGCCACTTTTTCTTATCTAGAGTAGTATTCACTTAGTATAAATACCCATGCCTCCATAATTTGATACCATGCTTAGGATAAGTAAAATGTATTACTTAGGTTATTGAATCAACATTTCAATACTAGTCTAAATATGTTTTGTTTTATTTAAGCATAAGAACATATTACTATTCATATTGTCTTCTTAATTTAATTTCAATTCTTAGGACTCATGCATATTGTTTTTCGTTTTGTTTTTAGGAATTATGTCTTCATCACGCAGTAAGAGACCTGTTGCCCCTACTTCAAAGAAACGGAAAGGGCCCGGTGGTTCCTCGTCGAGACCCACTGCTGAGACCTAACATCCATTCATCCAGTTCCCACAGAACTCCCAAGAGGAGTTATTTTAGATTCTATGAGCACGACCTATAGGAATCGGGCGCTGCGTTGACTGGGCCACTCTGGAGCAAGTCCACTTGCTGATACCGTTAGGGCCTTACTGATGACGGATCCATGGGAGCAATTCTTCAAGATTGTGGAGCCCACATATCTTGAACTCACTCTCGAGTTCTACTCCATGTTCCATTTATAGACGGTGATGAATCGTCACGACGGTCCAGTTCCATTTAGGAGGCCTCGTACGTCATCTTAGTGTACCAGAGTTCAGTACAGCTCTTGGCCTCTACACCAAGCAGTTCATGGAGGAAGAGGACCTTTGTAACACCCTTATCCCGTAACCGTCGCTGGAATAGGATGGGTCATTACCGAAAATTAGGAAAACAGATCAGAACAGAAAAATTTTTGAACATTTTCTTGAATAAAAGATCATTTATTTATATAAATGCTATACACAAACAAAGATCGATTTTAAAACTTATAAAAGCAAACTTCCAAAAGATGCCATATTCGCATGGCTTATATACAATAGTCAAAATATCCTCCTACTTATAGTCTATCCTATACATGCCATAAGCTAAGTCCAAATCATATGGTTACCACAAAAGTAGATAGTGTGACGAAATGCTGACGATCCTCGAGCTGGAAGTAAGAGTCACGATCTATAAAACAGAGAATCAAACAAATGGAGTAAGCTTTCATAAGCTTAGTAAGTCTTAAGTAAAACAAATAACTATGCTGATTTAAACACATTCATCTCACATACAATATTTAAGTGAGGTCTCATTTGGCCAATAAGCCTAGTCATAATTTGCACATAGTCTAGTTGACATTTCTTTGGCATTGAGTTTACTATCACAAAATGTTTTCATCCAATATCAATTATCATTCATTTCTTTTGTTCGATGAAGTCAATCTAGAGCTCCATAACTAACTATAATTTCAATAATCACATCACATAACTACCGCACATACTTTCGTGATAATATCCAAAATAGCTGAATATTCACAATCACACAATGCACACTTAGCAAACAATTTCAAATAACCTCGAATTTATAATTCATAGGAAGATCAATATCTGTACATAATTTCACACATCGGCCGAATGTGTCATAATCAAATATAAGATCTTAATACTCATTCACTTATATATGTGTGTATATATATATATATTTGACAATTCATTTACTTAAAATTTGGTGTCATACAATCGCATCATCATTTATCACCAAATCATTCATCAATTCAACTCAATAGAGTTAATTTAAGGTGCTATATCATTATTTAACTTCAATGACTGAAAACACATATGCATAAAAACTTATGCCTTCAAGTATATAATTCCGCAAGGACTGGATATATATATATAATCTCTCGTGTACACTAATAGTAGGTCATTTAATTACTTTCAAATTTACATAAACATGAACACTTCAAGATCTCAAAGTCAATATTTATTCGCTCTAATTGAGTTGTGATACAATACCATTTCTACCTCTAAAACATACTTTCTCTTTTCGTATTCTCATACCTAATTGGTATACTTCTAAAAATAGTTTCACTTGACCCAAGGTTCACAATTAAACATAATCAAAATTTAATCCGAGTCATTCTTACGTCAAAAGATAAGTATCACATACCTGAGTCACTTAATGTGTAATACTCATTTAATTTGTCATCTTAGTGTACGATCTCGTAATCATATACTTTTATCAAATTCATTGGCACTTGGCCTGCTAGGTATAAAATTTGAATTCAATTTCCGGCACAAAGCCTGCGGGACTTTAAGCTCGGATATATTACCAGCACCAAGCTTGCGGGACTTTAGGCCCGGATATATTATCAGCATGAAGCCTGCGGGACTTTAAACCCATATATATTACCAGCACGAAGCTTGCGGGACTTTAAACCCGGATATATTACCAGCACGAAACATGCGGGACTTTAAGCCCGGATATATCACCAGCTTTGAAGCTTGCTAGGTCAAAGACCCGAATGATATCGTACGATAGTAAATTCACAAAACTTATCACATATCACTTCGTATACTTTTAGTATTCATAAAAGACAAACACATTAAGAAGGTGATGCCTTCATTTGAACCTATTCGTAAATCACATAATTTGCTTTCATTCTATATTAACCATTAGGCCATTCAACATTCTCATTAGCCATTCGACCTCACTGTGTATATATATATATATATATAGCTTGCACACATTTAACATTAGCCATTTCAGCCTCATCACATATACATATCTCATACATATTTCACATTAGTCATTCAGCTTTACCACATATATAACTTTCACACAATTCATATTGATCATCCGACATATCAATATAGTTAATTTCATTTCACATGAACCATTCGGCCATATCACAATTACATATAAATACCAATTCAATTTCACCTTCATTTCATAGTATCCGTTAGCAATATCACATATTTACACAACTTATCTAAAATCCATAATAGCCATTTGGCTATATACATTTAAACACAATAAAATCATGATTCTTTTAATATGTACTTAGCATATGATACTTAATCATATCAGTAGCCTCACACACTTTATAACATTAAACTACAATTCATTTCATAAAACATTTGGAAATTTTTATCACATAAGTTATTGAAATACCATTTTCATATATTGATTCCAAATACCTTCGGCTATCACATTTAGCCATTTCTAAAAATAATACACATTCTATTTACTCTTGTTCTTTAAAAATTTCATAGGTCATTCACACATACTAGTCACATAAACTCATCATTCCCATTTATAGACTTATTTAATCTATAATCATATTTATATAATCAAACTTAATACTTAAGAACTTACCTTGAATGTTATCGACTTAGCACGAATCGGCTATTCAACTACTTTCTCTTTTCCCCAATCTAAAGTTGGCGTCCTTTGTTCTTGACCTAGATTTAAACAAATTCAAATCATTACTAATCCATAATTCATGCACCTTATTTCGGGTATATCAAAACTCATTCAAAACAAGAAGTATAATTATTCACTTATCATTACATTCGGAATTCATATACTCTTCAATAGAAAACCACATCAAGTATTAACACCTTATCATATTTCATCTTAATCAAAAATTCCGATGATTTTATTCACATAGTACATACAGTACTTTCACTTTTCGCTATTTAAACACATATCAAATTAAACATAAATTTTCTAAAGGCTATATGCCACATAGCTCCTAAATAAATTTAGCCGAATGTCTCTATATTTACAAAGCACATACATAAGGCATATACATATATATAACTATCATAAGAACCTTAGTCTTAACTAAATTATTAGTTTCATTTACTAAAAATCATTCAGCCAAGTATTCAAATATAGCTTAACACCAAACTCACATTCGGCACTCTATTAAAGCAACATAACCATTTTCACCTGGTTAACACATAAACGGCAAGGTTAAATCCCATATACACAACTTAAGTCCATCCTTTAACAATCATAATTCACTCTAAGGCCGAAAGCTACCTAAACATCACTCTCAAGTCCCTTTTAACCATTTAACAACCTTAAAACTTACTTAATAGTCAATTTAAAATTAAAAAAAAAATAAACATCCAAAATTTAACACAATGCCACATAGCTGAATACCCCTTTTAGCAATGAAATTCATCTTTAACACAAAATTACTAAGCCTAACTTAATAGTTAACTATTTAGAACTCTCAAACATCAAATACTACAAATTTTATGCAATCCAAACCATAGCCGAATGCTCAATGTAAGAAATTGAGCTAAATTTAGCTCCCAATCATAAACTAAACTTATAACTTTACACACTCAACAATTTTAGCATTATCAAGTCCATCCAACATTTATTCAGCAATTTTAACCTTAAAATCAAATCCCTAGCTCAAAAACACAAGAACCGACTTAATACGCCATTTAGACCAAAATTAGCAAATGGGTTTCGGCTAGATAAAGAAGTGAAGCTCATATTCATCAAAATTTAACAAAATTAAAATGAAATTACCTTAGAAATTGGCCTCCAAAAGACCAAACGTTCCCAAGTCACTCTCCCCTTTTTCTTTCTTTAGTTTCGGCTAGAACCAAAAACAATGAAGTCTCCACTATGTTCTTATCACCCACTATCTATTATTATAATCATTTTACTTAATATTACAAAAATTTAAGCTTTATTTAAGTGTTAAAATAAGCATTTATTATACTCAAAAAATTCCCACTACCGAATACTTGAATAGAAAATGGTTTATTACCATGCAAAACCTCCACCTTTGCAAACCACAATCATTCGGCCATTTAGAATCTACCGACCACATTTCAAAGTTTAACAACTAAACCCTCTATAATTATTTTATTAATCTTTAATGTAATAGAATCCCACTAAGTCATCATTTTACCAATATAAAATACATATACACATAAATTAAGTGTAATCATGGCCGGCCACTAAAACTAAAATGGTGCATTTGACATGCAAATCCCATCTTTTAAATCATGCAAATATTTGGCCTTTTTAATTAACCTCATACATTTTCAATGTTTCACATATAAGCCCCTTTAATAAAATTCACATCTAAATGAAAAAATCAATACACCAAAATTTCACACATTAAATTTCACATATAATAGACATGAAATTTAACATTTAATTATTTTTGCAGCTCAGTTTAGTGGTCCCCAAACCACTTCCCGACTAGGGTCAAATTAGGGCTGTCACAACCTTTCTACGCTGCACCGCCACATCCACGTCTCTCCAGTGAGCTGCTGGTGTGCCATCGTCCCTGAGCGGCCCACGTACGGCCCCAGTAGCTCCAAAGCGACCAACCTCGCCGCATCTCTGAGGTACATACATGCCATCCTCACGCACACACTGACAGGCAGATGCGAGAGCACTGGCGTTGTAAACACACACGATGCCTACTTCTTATGGAGCATGGCGAACACACACGTCATCGACCTCGCCTATTTCATCTCTCATGCCATCCAGCACCAAACTGAGAGGCATCGTAGGGGCGTGATATCTATGGGTTCGTACATCACTCGGTTAGCCCAATACTTCGGCCTGCTAAACACCGCGACCTAGACATCCTCCTACACTCTGATCGGCCAGATGTCCCCTCAGGGCATCCAGACTACACATGAGGATTATCCAACGCTGACCTAGGACTAACCCTCCACAATACCGTCTACTCCGAGAGGCCGAGGATTCCGAAGACATTATTGATGATGTCCCACCACTACCAGAGGAGGCCCCAGCCGAGCGACCACCCCTTCACCGACCAGTTCATGCGGTAGCTTCTCATGCTGACTTAGCTGAGTGCTTCATACAATTCAAGCAATAATGACTTCAAAGATTGGATCGCATTGATACAACTTTAGTGCAGATTTGTCAGCATATTCATATCGCACCACCTTCCCCACCTCGCGGACCATCTGAGGATTAGACCTTTCTATTCCTCTTATCTTTATTTTTATCTTTATTTTCATTTTTATTCTTGATCTTTATTTTTACCTTCTCTTTTCTTCTTATATTTTTCATTTTTACTTTTTCTGTTTTATTTCATTTTATCTTTTTCATTATTTGAATATCAGTATTTTCAATTTTAGTTTATTTTATTTCATTTTTTTCTATTAGTTGTCTCCTAACGAGCAATTTTTCTAATCCTGAAATACCTAAAACCCCTTAAGTGCTTTCGCAGTTTCCAAGGAGCTCTACAGCTCAAATCTTAAACCTAATGGGAACTTTGCCACATTCTCAACCATTAACACCGTCAAAGCCTTTTGAGTATACATTCTTTCATGCTCACTTTTATTGTTGCTTCGAGTGAGTGAATACTGATTTGTTATTCTAGAATTTGCTTCGATTATACATGTCAAGACCATATCATTGATTTGATACACTGAGATGATAAACGCACCTAGGATTTAACCCACTAACTCCACAAACCCCTAGTGAACCCCATTGAGCCTAACAACCCATTCTTTGACTTACCTCTAATATTAACCTATAACCCATTTTTGTTGAATTTCATTCAATTATTTTGATCCTTTTTTTTGTCGAGATTTGAGTTGAAATTATTATCTAGCTTTATTCTCTTTCTCAGTTTGTAAAGTTGTAAATATTCAATGTATTATATTTGATTTGTTCTTAAAAAATGTATGAATATACAGTTAATTTAGTTGTAATACTTCAATAGTTTTTATAGATTTCTACTAGCTTCCAAATCCAGAACGATGTCATCATAAGGCTTAAGCTCTAGGAATATGTTCCAGTGATAGAGATTTTTCTAGCTAGATGATTTTTCAATTCAATCTCGATTCTAAGCCATTTCTTTTTTAGCTTGTGACAAAACCCCTAACCAAAGCCGCATTACAACCATTGAAAGAACTTTTGATCGATGTGTCATATCAATCAATAGTGGTGGAGATTTGATTCTCTTGTAAGCTTATGGTAAAAACTTTTCAAATTGACTAAAGAGTGCTTAATTCTTGAACCCTAAACACTTTGAGTGGATAGAGTAAATCTTTAGTGAGGATGTCAAATCTTGTTGATTTTGATTGAGAGATAGTCACTTAAGAGAAGGGAGAAAACCTATGTTTCTATGATAGAATTCTCAACTTAGAGTGATTGAATCTTTAATGTTCTTCTGATTGAATTCTCATTGTATGATTACTTGTGGATTAGTTTGAAACATTATTGATAAGGGTTATAAGTTGAGAAGAATAATTGTGAATAGTGATTTGAGATTTTGCTTGAGGACAAGCAAAGGCTTAAGTGTGGGGGTATTTAATAAATGATAAATTATACATATTTTTACTGCATACTTAGCTTAATTTCAAGATGAATTATCATTGAATTTGTGGAAATTGGTGCTCTTAATCCTTCTATTTCATGTTTTATGCCCAGGTGAGCTTAAGGAAGAGAAAAGAGCAAGAAACGGGCCAAAAACAGATAAAATGGGCCAAAGAATAAAAACAACACGGCCCGAAGATTCACCATACGGTCGTGCCACACAGCCGTGCCTCCCTAAGCTCAAACACGTCCCAACCCCGACAAGCACAGCCAGACCACATGGCTATGCCACAATCAACAGGCCAGACCACGGCCTGGGCCTTGATCAACACGGGTATGTCCCTGTTGTGAGGAAGTACAATTTCACTTGAAAAAGGATGCTTAGAGGCTAAGAAAGGCATTCCAAAGCTCTATATAAAGACCTTAGGAGGCAACTCCAAGGGTGTGCTTTTTTTCCCACAAAAGAGTGTCTTATTTCTACCAACACAGAGAGTAGAAGCAAGGAAATACTCCGAGGGAAACCGATTGATCCATCTCAGAAGTCGAATTCTGCCTCAAGACTAAATATCTCCCTTCAAATTCCTACATGGGTTTTTGGGTTCTTCATGTCTTGTTATTTTATTTATTTTGAGATGTTTTCCTTTATAAGTATGAATTAAATCCCCCAAATACTTGAGGGGGATGAAACCTAAGATAGATCTTGTTACTATTTTGCTCTTGAATTGCATGATAAATATTTGATTTGTTCTTAATTGTGTTTTTAACCTTTAAATTGATATTTCCAGGATATTGATTTAAGTCGATGTGCTTATGTAGAGGAGCAAAAGTCCCTACATAGGAGTAGATCCAACACAATTAAGCGGAGTTGCATGCAACCCTAGACATAAGGTGACATAAATCTATCAAATTAGGGTCAAACCTAATAAGGGAATCCATAGATCGAGTTAATGCAAGACTAGGGGTTTTAACTAGAAAGAGATTTCAGTTAATCAACCTATGATTAGTTGTTCTTATCCTCGACGGAGGTATTAACATAAATTAGGGATTTCTATGGATCAAGTCAAGTGAATAAATCGTCTAGTTCAAGAGTTGATAACAAGTGAAGTCTAGGTGGAATCTCCCTTGAGTATTGTCCAAATCAATCAATTTTGCCTAAGAGTTTTCCCTAATTTACTTTTTGTGCATTCTTAGTTAGTTTTAGAATTAGTTTACTTTAATAAAAACCCCTTTTATTCTCATGTTAAATAATAGAAAGAAAGTTAGTACTAGTACTTTTGGTTCCCTTGGGTACGGTATCTAGGTCTTGCCACTAAGCTATACTACTGTTCAATAAGTGCGCTTGCCTAAAAATCGTGATAATAGTTAGTCTCTGTTGTGATCATTATTATAAAGCTTATTACTTCATATCGCGAATATCATTAGTGCCTTATCACTGAGCTAAACCATCTCTTGATCTGGTGAAACAGGCAACTCCTTGTGACCTTGCTCAGCTTCAGAACCCATATCAATACTGTTGCTAACTTAGAAATCAACATTTCCAAAGCATACATAAATATAAACTTATAGATTCAACGCTGAAGACTCGATAAACCACACTTTTAGAAACATTTAGAGAAACATTTCAAGTACATCAAATCTTTTGAAACAGTTCCTTCAGAAATTTAGATTTAAAAGCCCAATGCACAGCCTAGTTTCGCAAACTTGGGTCTAATACCACTAAATGTAACGCCCCCAAACTCAATGTAACGCCCTAAATTTTTGGGTTTTTCTTAGATTTATCATTATCGGTTAAAATGTTTAAATGCTAGTATTTGGGTGTGAAATGCATGTCTGAGGTGTGTTAATGGGCCTATGGAGGGCCCATGGGTTAGTTAGAAGCCCGGCAAAATTTTGTATTTTTGACTTAGGAGTTAGGGGACCTTTGGAAGTAAGGGTCTTAAGAAATTGTGTGAGAAATATAACACAAGTGGATCAGTGGTAAAGTGGCAAGGGAGACGCCACTAGGCTCCTTAAAAGGTGGCGCCTAAATGAGCTTAGAGGTTAGGGGCTCAAGCGCCAGAAGTTGCAGGGGTAACGTTTTATTTTTTAGCTTGTGCAGGTAGGAGTTTGAAGCAGAACTGAACTCTGCTTGAGAGAATTTGAACTGGTCAAGGGAGCAACTTGAGGAGCAAATCAAGGAGTGATTTGTGGAGCCTTTGAATTTTGAAAATGATGATCAGTTGAAGGACTCTTGGTGTGGTAATTTCGACTATAGGTTTGGTAGTGCCGAATTCCTTAGATTCTTTGGAGTGTGCTGGTGCCGATATTCCTAAGAGAGTAAGCTTCCAACCTTGTGTTGATTTTGCTTTGCCTATTGTGTACCGTTCTTCTTTTAGTTAAACTGATTACTCATTCTCTACTCTCTCTCGAACCTTCTTTCTTATCTTCTTTTCTCCATTTTCTTCTTCTATCATTCACACATCTTCTTTTGGCATTACTCTCTGGTTGATAGTCACAAAAAGCCGAAAGTAAATACCCACTTTGCCGAAACACCTCCTTTACACTCTCATTCCTTTCTTCTTTTTTTTCAAACCCCTAAACCGAATGTCTATTTGATCACAACCCTCCTGGCTGAATACCTTGTATGACCGAAACCATACCTCCTTTGTTTGCCTATTGATTGAAATCTATCACTTCTCCTTCCTAACCCTCTTGGTTAGCCGAACCCTCTAGTGCTCAAAACTCTATTTCTTTCTCTTCTAAAATTGTAATCCTTCAACACCCTTTACTTTCTCGTTGTTACAAAGGGAACGGCTGTGGTTTGGTATTTGGGTCGGTAAGTATTTTGTAGCATTATCTCGTTTATTCTTTCAAGTATAAGGCTAGATGCCGAAACCCCTTGGGGGGGAGGTTAACGTTTCTGGACTAAGGCCTTATGGCTTTTCTCTTTAGTTCATATGCATTAGAGTGGACAAGGGGCGTGCAGCAAGGGAGGCGATTGTATGTTACCGTAGTTGGACACTGTGATCTAGTCCAAAACCGAAAGGGGTAAGATCTAATACCTTAGGCCATGTTGGCCGATTGTGCTTAGTGGGTGAAGGTCTTATATATGTGGCCGAATCTTAGACTAACATTTAGTGATCAATTGTAGGATTTCATTCGTGGGTTCTTCAGCGATTCCGACAGTTAACAGGTGTGTAACGTATCTCCATCATAGACTAAGATGGCTAAAAGCCGAAATAATCGAAACTGTGCTAAGTGACCGATTAAAAGTGACCGAAAAATCAGCCTTGGAAAGAAATAAGAGTGACCGAATACTCTGTTGTGGTCACATTGGGAATTGGCGATGGCGAAATTGCAGAAGGTGCAATTTCGAGCGTTTTGGTAAGTTGGGCCTCAATGGGCCAATGTGGGCCCAATGGGCTTCCGAGCCCAAATTTGAATATGTTCATAAAAGACTTTCTGGTAACTTGAATAATAAAAACTTGGTAAAGTCGGTAAACTAAAACCTAAAATTGGGCTTAACGGACTTATCGACGATATTGGACATAGTAAGGCCCATTAGGGGATCTAGGCTAAAAAGGGCAAAATTGGAAATTTGGCTTAAGTAGACTTCCGTGGTTATTTAGGGACTGTTAATTTATCAGACTTGCATAAAATCTCTGAAAATATGAAAAAGGACTAAAATACCCTTAAATATGGGAAATTACCAAAATACCCCTAGGTGTAAAAAGACTGATATACCCCTAGGGTCAATTCTGTATGAAATGTATGATGTTATGTATCTGCATGAGTTAATTATTAATATGAATATATCTGATGCATGAGATGCTATATATTGCATGCTAGTATGATTATCTGTTGCATGGGGTATGGGTTTATGATGGAGGAAGCGTTCTGGCAGCCTCGCTGCAATCTGGTGGCCTCGCCACAATATCTGTATCTGGTGACCTCGTCACAATATCTGGCAGCCTCGCTGCAAATGTTATCTAGTAGTCTCACTGCAAATTATATCTGGCAGCCTCGCTGCAAATATCTGTGGTGTGTAGCGGTTGGGTGGGTCGAGTAGTCTCCCCACGTGGTGTAAGGCTGGTATGGGGGTGTTAAGGATGGATCTGGGTTGGGTTTCTGTTTGCATAATGCTTATATCTGATCTGTTTCTGTTATGAGCCTTTTGGGCTTAACCTGATTCCTATAATGGGCCATGGCCCAATTAAATCTGTTCCTGAGGCTTGATCTGTTTTGGCCTATGGTTGAGATAATGTTGCACACTGAGTTGTCAAACTCACCCCTTTTTAATTAATCTCTGCAGGTAACCCTCAACCATAGTGGGCTTGGAGCTGCGAGAGATTCGGAGTGGCCACAGCGACTGCAATAAAACTGGTTTTCATTTATGTTTTAGTATTTTAAATTTTATGTTAATTTTTGGGTTTTAATGTGTAATAAGGCCGCTATTAAATTTTCTTTTTGGGTTTTAACTTTCTAAAGGGTTTGGTTCGTACTTTATCAAAACTGCTAGATGCAGGCTGCGCAAGTTTTCAAAACCCTAATAACGGTTTCAAAATAACGTTTATAAAATTTAAACAATCTTGAATAATGACAACTTAAAGTAGTTTTAACAAGAACTTTTCTCACCTTGCTAGTTTTATAAAATATCACCTAAGTCTCAACGCGTATTAAAAGGTTACATTCGTAGTTTAGGATCATGTGACACACTAGATCTGGTCATAGCGTCCAGACGGGGTTTGGGGTGTTACACTCAACCCAGTAGTTAGGCCCGAATCTGGAGTGTCACATTGAAGTGTTTTTCAAAAATTGTGTTTTCATTCAAACCCTTCTTGTTGTTTGAAACTTTTATTGAAATCTCAGCTCGCATTTGTTTATTTTCAAAAATGTGGTTTAGTAAAAAGCTATTCCCTTTTTAAAACGTTATTAATTGCATTGTAAAATCTTTTTCAGTTGCAGAAGCTTACTTATAAATAAATGATTTATGAAAACATAGCGTTGTTCTAAAATAGTTAACAATTTGGAAATTCGCGATTCACCTCTAACGAATACAATTCAAAATAAACAAAAACCTAAAATTAAAATCCAAAACTTTAAGAGGCCTTATTATAAACCAAACCCAAAATAAAGTACTTATGAATGACTTGATAGAAAAACAGATGCAGATGTGTGGCCATTTTCGAGTCTCTCACAGCTCCGATTCGTCTAAGTCTAGGGTTTACGTGAAAAGTTAATAAATAGGGTGAGTTTACAAAAACTCAGTGTGAAATCCCCTTTACTAAAGTAAGAGTGAGAAAATAGAATTAAGTACAATCTGGGCCATTGCCCTTTAACAGAAATAGAACAATCCAGTATAGGGCATATGAGGGCTAAGCCCACTACAATATCATTTGGGTCAGAGCCCATAATAGAATCAATTGGGCCCAGCTCAAAACAATAGCAAAACAAGTGGCATAAGCCCAAACCAGAGACAGACCTCAAAAGCAGATATGCAACAGTGTGAGTATGCATCCCGTCCCAATCCAGCCAACACACCACCCATACCCTACACATCTGTGGGGAATAAATCAACTCACCCAGTCAACACACCAAGCTTCACACCGGTTGCGGTACTAAGTCAACAGAACGGCTCAACGCCATCGATAGAACAACCAGAAGCCATAAATATCGTAGTAACGTTGCCAAATAATAGAACGACTAGAAGCCATAAGCAAAATGGCACAAAGCCATTGATAACTGCATTACGTTAGGCACATAGCCATCAATTAGGGTAACATAACCGGCACACAGCCATGGGTAAATATGTTTGACACATAGTAATCAATAAATACGATTGGCACATAGCCATAGGTAAGTACAATTGGCACAAAGCCATAATCAAGGTAGCAAAGAGCCACAATTCGGTCAGCACAGATCCATAATCGGAATAAGCGGATTTAAGCCATCAATACTGGATCCATAGTCGTCTCGTACGACCCGTGTGATCCTATCAGAATAGAACTAGGTCCACAGTCATCTCGCGTGACCTGTGCGACCCTATTAGAAGAGATCTTCTTCCATAAACAATATCCCAACCCCATGCAGTATGTCAAGTATGTGAAATGTCACGCCCATACACAATCATACAAATCACAGTCACAACAGTCAAATCACAGTCATACATTCTCAGTCAAACATATTCAAATCAATAAATTGTATCACCAGTGATTCATTTACCCTCGAGGGGCAAAACGGTCTTTTTACCCATGAGGGGTATTTTAGTCATTTCATCCTACTAAAGTATTTTGGTAATTTTAGACTACGGGGGTATTTCAATAATTCTACCTTACAAGGGTATTTCGGTAATTCCATAAACCATGGGTATTTCAGTAATTTTCCAAACTGAGGGTATTTCTATAATTTTGTGAATCGAGGGTATTTTTGTAATTTTGAAAACTAAGGGTATTTTTGTAATTTTGTAAATCGGGGGTATTTCGGTATTTCACAAATTGAGGGTATTTTAGTAATTTCATAAATCGAGGGTATTTCGATAATTTTACAAATCGGGGGTATTTCGGTAATTTCACAAATTAAGGGTATTTCGATAATTTTGCAAATCAGGGGTATTTCAGTAATTTTAAAAATCAAGGGTATTTCGTTAATTTCGCATATCGAGGGTATTTCAATAATTCTACAAATTGGTGGTATTAACGACCCAACTGAAAGTCAATCGTCGCCTCGAGTGACCTAAGCAACCTAAACAGACAGAACAGTGTAAATGGGCTTAAAGCCCTCTACGAAAGTGTTAGAAGGAGAGACAACACGAACCCAAAAGAAGAGAGAACAAATCAAAGAAACTCAAGAAAGTAAAGAGAATAATCGATTTCTACACTCTTTTACAAAGCCAAAAAATGCCCCACAATGAGCTCTCCTAGCTGAAATCACCCCTTCAAGTTACCTAATTCGGCTAACACTCCCAAACTACACTTGAATCCCATGAAAATCTCCCCATATTGCTCTACCAACTCCTCCTTGATTTAGTCAAACCTCTCAATTTGAATTTAATTCAGATTCTCAAGACCAAGTCAAATCTTCAACTCTTACCAAGTCTCCAACCTAGTTCAAGTGTTTGAATCCAAATCCACCTCTTACCAACCCCATGTAGCTAAATGAATACACTTTGCTTGCAAGGGGATTCGAAATCAAGCTCCCTTGAAACTTAATCCACGCCGTTAGCCACTTTACCAACTAACTCCTTGTGTCATAAAACAAGCACAACTAAATGTAACCCTATGGGCCAAAGTCTAAGTTCATTTAAGAAAAAAACCAAAATGAATTGCGAGTGCCAAGACTTGAACCCCAGACCACATGAACACTCCTAACACCACCTTGCCACTAGACCACATGCTTCCTTGTGCCATATTTTAACCAATAATATTTATAAGGCCTTCAATCTAATGCCAACTACACTTAAAGGAAAACCTAAAATGTTTGCAAAAGCCCTGGTTTGAACCCAGGACTTTTCCAACACTTCCAACTCCTCCTAAATCACTTAGCCACTAGATTAAACATGCAATTTATGAAATTTACTCGCACAACTAAAATCCATTTACTCCGATTCTCAAGGCCCATTTCTCCTAGGCGCAAATTCAGCGTGTTAGGTTGTTTATTTGTCCTATGTTTTATAGTGATATCGAAGTTAGCTCAAAATTAGGAATTGCCGGAGACCTCATCACACTATCAAGCTATCATTTTGATACTTTTGAATCTATGTTTTGGGTTATATGGCGTGTATAGGAGTTGTGGTCACCTTGATATATAGTTTGGTAATGAATTTAGTCATTTAAAATGGCTTGTATATGTTAAGTATTTGGTTTTGTGCATAGCCATATGAGTTGGCTTATTTGGTTTATTTGGTCATAAACATATAAGGTAAATGGTCTTTTTTTTTGTGTTTGGTATTTAATATGTGATGCTTGTTGAGAAATTGGTGCTGTGGATATTAAATGGTTGATATTTGAGATTGGTTTCCTTGTGATTTAGGTAAATTGATGCATAATGGATAGTGATCATTTAAGTGATGTGAAAATGTAGAATTTGGCATGAACGGAATAGCCTATTTTGATACTAGTGTGTATTGTGTATGATGGTATAAAATTAGCATGATATAGGCTTGATTGAGATTGTTTTTAATACCTAATTATGCCTTGTTATGTGCTATTTGTTTTGATGTAGGTGTAAACACATTTGGGTGGCAAGATGGCTTGGTAAGTAGCCTATTTTTGTCCACACGGGCATGTGTCACGGCCTTGTGTCCCCTATAATTTTTAATAGAAGCAAGTTAATGAGTTACATGGGCATGTGGTTGGTCGTGTGACACTAGTCAGAAAGTTACACGAGGTAAGACACTATCTAGACACGACCATGTGATCCCATTTCAAATGTCCACATGGGCGTGTCTTATGGCCTTGTGAAACACGCAGCCTGGTAGCATGGGCATGTGTCCCCTGTACTTTGAAAATTTTCAATGTTTTCTCAAAATTTTCTTAACTTATTGATTTCATCCCAAACCACTTCTAGTGCATGATTTGGGCCTTGTAGGCTCGTAATAGGGACGATATGGATGATTGTGAATGATGTTCACCTAAAATTGATAAATATATGAGAAATGTATATGTATTGTGTATTAAGTTCGGTAATGCTCTGTAACCTTATTCTGACAATGAATATGAGTAAGGGGTGTTACACCTTCGGATTGCCATATATCGAGAAATTCAAGCGAGCACTATCGAGAAGCTCACAAGGAGCCAGTTTAACGAGAAGCTTATGAAGAGCATATAATCAAGATGCTCATAAGAGCTAAGGTGGGTCCACAAAAAATATAGGATCACAACCTATTGGGACATTCTAAAGAGTTATAACGGGGAGCTCACAAGAACACTATATTGGGAAGCTCGAGAGGGCTAATACGGGATGCTCTCTTTAAGCTATGATGTGTTTGCAACATATGCAAGACTACAACCAATACGGGAAACTTCTATCCATCTATTTTCATTTATTCAAACGATACTTAACATTTACCGGGTATTATCAGATATGTGATCCATTTCTTATATATATAGCAGTTACACAATTCATATATACAATATTCAATTCAACCAATTCAAACACATAAATCATTCAATTCAAGCATATAATTACATAATTAAGTTACATGAACTTACCTCGATACTTGTTCATATAAGAAATTTACTAATCTGACACTTCTTGTTTCCCTTGATCTAACTCGGTATTAGGTCTTTCAAGATCTATATAAATGGATTTAATCATCAATTTAATACAATTCATATTCAATTAGATTTAATTTACACCCCATTTTGCCTCTATACTTTTCATAAATTCTAATTTCATCTCTAGACTCGAAAAATGAAATTCATGCAATTTATCTCTTATTCCAAGCCTAGCCAATTTTCGTATATAACAATAACAATCCATAAATTTCATAAAAATAAAAAATTTTTCATAAATTTTGCAACTTTACAATTTAGTCCCTAAATCACAATTTTATTGAAATTCACTTTATAAAAGTTGTTTATCTATCAACAACCTTTCATTTTCTACCATGGCAAAACTTCTATACTTTGATAGCTTTTCAAAATAATCCCTAAAATAGATAGATTAAGCTATCCCGATCTCAAAAATATAAAATTACTGAAAACAAGACAAGAATACTTACCCAATTAAGCCAAGAAAGTTCATTCTCTCTTTCCTAGGGTTTCCATGAAATTTGGGGAAGAAGATGATATAAAATGATGATATTTAATCTTTATATTATTTATTATCATTTAATTATTCTCTTTTCCAATTTAGTCCTTATGCTTTTCTAATTTGCCATGGATGAATCACCAAAAATATCTAATAACTTTTCTTTAATGGTCTAATTACCATATGAGGACCTCAAGTTTTGAATTCCATAGCTATTTGATACTTATAGCTACTAGAATCCAACTTTTGCATTTTATACAATTTGGTCATTTCCTTAATTAAACACATAATCGATAAAATTTTATTATCAGAATTTTCATACATTTTTCCTATCATAATGCAGACCATGCAATAGTATTAAAATAAATTTTCTTTCCAGCTCAAATTTGTGGTTCCGAAACCACTGTTCTGATTTCACAAAAAATGGGCTGTGACAGATGTGAGATATGTCATGAATGATATGTGACTTGTGATCATGAGTGCAATATATGTTGCATAGAAGTTATATTATTTGTGAACCATACTATATTATGAACTGTGAATTACAAAATGTGCTATCTTGTGTGAGCTTTACTTAATTGGGAACCCTATTATACTGAATATTGTGAATGTGTTAAAAGAGATATGTTGGCATTGTGGCTTTATAGAACCATTGGATATAGTTGGTGTAACAACCCTAACCCGTATCTGCTGTTGAATTAAGGTTACGAGGTATTACCGATCAACTTGCAACAAATAACATATATTTCTCAATTATTAACACTCATACACATATTTCATTCATTCACAATCATACTGCCCCTTACAAAGGCCTACGAAACCTTAAAACATGCTTAGAAGTGGTTCGAGACAAACTGATAACATTTGAAAACTTAGGAAAATTTTAGAAATTTTCATACAAATAAAGGTCACACGCCCGTGTAACCAGAACACGGCCACCAGACATGCCTGTGTCCAGGCCGTGTAGAAACAGGGCATACATATTGACTTGCTTCACATGACAAAAGACACGCCCGTGTTCCAAGCCGTATGAAAACTGGAGGGTATACTGACTTGGCCACATGACCAACCACATGCCCATGTGTCAAGGCTGTGTAACTCATCGACTTGATTTCTAAAGCATTATCAGGGGACATGCGGCCGTGTACTAGGGCCATGTATCACAAACGGTTGAGCCACACGCCCATGTTGTAACGCCCGAAATTTTAGGGCCTTTAAATTTTGCAGGTTTTGATATAAATTGTATGTAGGGTGTGTTGGCTAGATGATTTGGGTGTGTTAGGGGGTTTTTAGGAAGCCTAGGTTTGAGTCCTGGCCTTATCAAAATTTTAATTTTTTCTTATATGTTAATATGGAAGCTAGCAGTTAGGCCTTATAGCTAATTGGGTTTGATTAATGTCACAAGAAGTAAGGTGGTCTAGTGGATGTGACGCTACAAAAGTGGCAATGAGGTCTAAGGTTCAAGGCCTGGGGTGTGCAATAAAGGGATTTATTTTTGTCACTCTGTGTGGCTGGAGTTTGGGGTGTAGTAGAACTCTGTTAAGTAAGAGTTTGAATAGGTCTTGTGAGTAGTTGAGGAGGATATCAAGGAGTGGATTTTGGAGGAAATTGTGGAGGAAAAGGTGGAGTTTGAATTTGAGAGGTTTAGGGTCGAAATTGGTTAGGAGAGTGGGGAGTGTTCGGTTAGTCATTTGGGGAATGCTAAAGCTGAATTCTTTTGTGCCCTTGCGGGATTTTCCTTACATTTAGGGTTCTTTCTTTTCTCTCCTCTTTTCTGAGTGTGGCCAAACCTATTGGGAATTTGACCTCTCGTGCACTTTCTTTTATTGCTCATCTCTATTTTTTTTTCTCCCTTGACATTCGGTTTGTGTTGGTTTTGGCTGAGTCACACATTTCTTTCTCTTTGTCTCTACAGTTTTCTTCTCTTCTTGACCGAGTCCAGTAGCTTTCCCTACTCATTCTCTTGCTCCGATCAGTTTCTGTCTTAACCGAATCTCTCTTTTGCTTTTTTTTTCTAATTTCATTTTTCCTGTAACACCTCAAACCCGACAGACGCTATTGCCAGATCTAGTGGGTGACATAGACAGTTATTACACCTTGTTCTTCTATTACTAATTTTTACATTGAATTAACAAAACCATTTTATGAGCTTTGGACAAAGAGAAGGTTATTTAGTTTATAAAAACCCTATCCTCTATCAGTTGGAGTTTATTATTGTTAAAAGATCTTGCTTTGTCGTTAGGTTATCTATTTGTAGCGTAGGATATGTTTTGAAAACGTTGTTTAATTTTGAAGTAAAAATCCGCGCAGACTTAGTTTATCACTTTTAATCAAGTAATAGTTAAATAAACAAATAATACCAAATTGAAAATAAAATAATAATCGGGCGGCCTTAATACAGTTTAAAAACCCAAAAACTAATGGATACTAAAATAAATAACTTAAGAAATAATAAAACCAATAAGCAGATCATGTGGCCACTCCGAATCCCTCGCAGCTCCAAGTCCTCTAAGGTTGGGGTTCACTTGCATGGATGGGAAGGAAGGGTGAGTTTGTGAAAACTCAGTGTGTAAGCTAACTGAGCCAGAGTCTAGATCAGTACAAGCTCGACTAGGCCAAAGCTCTATTCAGGTACAGTGTACTAGGCCTTAGCCCTATCCAGAAAACAGTTATTACTGGGCCTTAGCCCTATTCAGATAACAGTGTGGGCCTTAGGCCCATTACAGTAACAAAAATAGTATTTTATGCATGGATGCAAACCCAAGCCAATCCAGCCCTACACACCACCCTTACTAGCCCTACACACCTTGTGGGGAATAACTCAACCCACCCAGCATTACACACCACAGTCGCAGCTTAGCGGCTTAATCAAATAACATGGCCAAGCCACTAAAACAGTAAAACGAGCCAAGGCCTCTAACAATATATGTGGCACTGCCATTTAGCACTTCCTCCATCAAACCCAATCCCATGCAATAGTATATAATTATGACATGGCATACAGTGAACATATATAATTTAGCATGCAAATCAGTCAACTTAACCCTAGGGGGTAAAATGGTCTTTTTGCACCTAGGGGTAAACAGTAATTTTCCACCCTTAAGGGGGTATTTCAGTAAATTTGCCAGTTTTTAGGGTTTTATACTCATTACAATTTGTTAACAGCCCTAATGTCATCCAAGCAACTTATTTGGTCCATTTTATTAATACAGAGTCATCGGGCCCTAAAACCCCTAATGGGCCCAACGGAGTCCACTAGCTACTACAGCCCACTAAGTCCAAAATTTACATCCGTTTTAGTAGATTTAGCAAATTTAACAATCAGACTACCAGAATATGCTGGTAGCTCATTTTCACCCATATGGGCCCGTAAGCCCATTGGGCTGAAATTCGGGCCTTTTGAGGCCCAAAACCATCAACCTGCACGAAATCACGCACACAACCATCTTACCATTGGCGATTACCAACTTTACCATTTCAACAGACCCACAAGCGCTTGCACGCTCGCAAGCCTGCGAAATGCCAGAATTTTGGCATTTTGGCTTTTCAGCTTTTACCGATCTAGTCTACTAGAGGGTGTCGATTACACACCTGATTTGTGATAAACTACGTCGAGATCTGCACCAAATTAACCTACAATTGTTTAAAGCACATTGTTAACTAAAGATCCAATTAAATAATCACTATCAACTTGTTGTACCTATTCGGCCATAATAGAGCATCATTAGTCTCGTACCATTATCGACTCTAACCACTAGATCTAGATCTAGATTGCCTCAATGGCCCAAGTCTCCACTGCTTCTTGCTAGATCGCCCCTTTACCACCCTTAACAAACACGATATCCAAAAGAAAACTCAATAGATACTCCTTCCAAAAGAAGTCAAAACTGATTTTACCTCAGGAGGTTAGGGGTTTTCGACTTTTCATAAATCACTAGAATACGAGAGAAAGGATTTGAACACTTTTAGTCTTTGCTAGATCGATGCCAGATGCTAATTCCACCCCTCTAATCTCAGATCTACCCTCTTCTTAACTAAATCCCAAGAATGGATCAAAGAGGCTGAACGAATCCACAGAGAAAAAGAAAAGAGTTTTGATTGAGAAGAGGTCACTTGAAGAGTTAAAGTTTCAGTTTTTTTTTTGGAAGAGAAGAGGATGAAAGAAAAGAAAAAAGGTTGGGAAGAGTTTCGGTTTACTTTCAAATAAAGACGAGAAAGATTTGGTCAAGGGAGGAATCGCCTAGGTATGTGTCAATGACTTGGTTTCGGCTTTTTGGAACAATCGGCTAGAAAGTTTAATGAAAAAATAGTTACTTTAATCGGTAGAGAAGAGGTAAAGAAGAAAATAAGAGAGTGAAGAGAGGAGAAGAAATACTTGGTTTGGGCTTTGGGAGAAAGGTGATGAGGGATTCGGCTTTAGGTAAAGCAGCAAAAGAGAGCTAACACTTTCGGGATTTTGGCTTTTTAGAAAAGATAGGAGAAGAACTTGGTGACAAGAAAGGTATGGTCGGCACCCCTAGCCCTTAACTAGTTAGCACTCAAGGTTTACTACAAGGCAAAACCCGAAGAAAACAGACGGAGAAATCGGCACACTCTTATCAAAATGCCAAAAATGTTACCTCTAGGGACCCTAGCCGATTTGCTTCCCTAGAGACCCTTATTCGGCCATCACTTACTTCCCATTCAAATTTTCTAACTTTTCTCCCGTTATCCCTCCTTGACTCAATCCCATGAGCACTTCAAACTCCTTTAATCAGAGTTTCACCTGGAGTCCACCACATGCCTTGCACATACACTAAAAATAAAACATCACATTGCTTACCATGAGATTTGAACCTTAGCCCTTGCAGAGCTTCCACACGCCCCCTTGTGTTCTAAGTGGCATTACATTACCACCTTACCACAGGTCATATTGTGTCTTAAATTAGCAGTATTTTTTTTAAAAGCCCACTTAGTAAAAGCTCCTTCTCCTTTAGGTCTAAAATTTTAAAATTCTATCGAGTTTTAACTTAAGCCTAAGCCTTCTAAAGGCCCACTAACGCAGTCAAAACATAATTTAGCACATCCAGACAAGAAAAAATTAAATTGAAGCAAAACCTCAAAAATCCCAAAAACTAGGGCGTTACATTTCCTTTCTTTGTTAGGCTAAATTTTCACACTCTCTCCCTCTCAAATCTCTTTGCTCTGCTTACTTTGGCCAAACCTTCTTCATTGACTGTTGTTGAAATTCATTCGATTAATCGGGAAGGATGTGTTGCTATAACTTTATTATTCTATGCTAGCCAAATTTCTTTTGGCTCTTTTATGAAGTTTGTGTTTCCTTCTCTTTCTCTTAGGGGCCGAATGTATGGTTGTCTCCTAACAACCTTTGATTTGCTGAATCATGCTAAGGGTGGATTCTATTGTAGAAGCTGAGGTCAAGTTCTTTTTTCGTTATAAGTGGTCTATTCATTTTTAGGGGTAAGTGCTTTTAGTATGTATTTCTTCTTGGGACTTAAAACACTTACCAGTCGATCAAATGATTCTTTGAAGGTTAAAGTTTTAGAGCAGTACGTGGGTGTTAGATCAGTGGGTTCTGCGATTGGTTGATTGGTTCTCGATCTCAGAAGTGATTCGACTACGTCATCGCAACATGTATGTTTTCACACTATATAGACTACCACAACAGGTGCCGGAATGCCGAAAAGTTAAAAAGCTGAAAGATTGGTCTTTTGGCTACATGGGCGTACGAGCGCGCATGTGATCGGCCAAGCCCATGAAATGTAGGCCTACATCGAGAAATCGCTACCATGAGCGATTTCATGGGCCAGGGCTAAGATGGGCCATATGGGCCCAACGGGCCCGTGGGCTGTTATGAGTAAATCTCACTGTGAAGAGGGTAATAATGAACTAAATATGTCACACACATGTCCGAAGTCAATTTTAGACTCTGTGGGTCACACGGTTGCGTCGGCCCAAATGGGCCAACTCAGTGGGCTTTGGGCCCAATAACATTTTTTATATTGTTATGGTCACATGAGTCGCTCAAGACGACCGTGGGCTTATTGATGGACCTAAGAGTTTATGGGGCCAAATTGATAAGAATGCCCAAAATACCCCTAAGGGGTAAAATGACTAAAATGCCCCCTGTAGGTAAAATGTCTGTTTAGACCCTATATGATGTATGGATGACTTTGTATGTCATTAGATGATTTGTATATGTATATATGTTCTATTTACATGCATGATAGTATGTAATAGCATGCCATTGATGTATGTTGCATAACATGGGGTTGGGTTTATGTGATTGGGGGAAGTATTCTATTCTGGCAGCTCTGGTGCATACCTTTGATGGTTTTTAGGCCACTATCCTGGTAGCTCTACCACAAATTCTATTTAGTGCCGCATCAGTGCTATTATTGTCATGTGTAGGGATGGGTGGGTTGATATTATATCCCCACATGTTGTGTAGGGTTGGACGGGGCTGGTGTGTAGAGGTTTGGTGGGTAGGATTTTTGCATGCTTGATTATTCTATCACTGTACTGATTTAGGCCTTTCTAGGTCCCACTCTGCCTCTATTCTGAAATGGGCTTAGGTCCAGTCTGTCATTGTAACTAAAATGGGCCAAGCCTAGATTGTTTCTGTATTACTCTGTCTAATGGAATTACACATTGAGTTTTCGTAAACTCACCCGGTGGTTTCATTGTGTAGGTAATCCCCAGATTTAGATGGTTCAGTGTTGCGAGGGACTTAGAGATGGCCACATGTTTAAAACTGCTTTGGATTTAGTTTACTCTATTTACTATTTTATTTTGGGTTGTAATAAGGCCTCTTTCTTTACTTTTAACTTTAAATCTGGGTTTTTCACAATTGCATTTAAGAACAGATAAAACTAGGATGTGGTTTTCATAAAAGATAATTGTTTTCAAAATATCTCAACAACACAACAAATAAGTTGTAAAGCAAAGCTTCCACAAAGAACGGGTTTTTGGACAGTAACCACTTAATTTGAATAAAGGATTTCGTTGGGTTAATGAGTTTCAAATAAGAGAGTTTTCATAACATCTTCTAAAAGAACTTCGTTTGCAAATACACTTCATTGTGACATTGCCAGACACGGCCATAACGTCTGGGCTGGGTTTGGGATGTTACACTTAGTGGGATCAGAGCAAAGTTGCAAAACTCAACTATGGAATGGGTTTTTGGAATATTCAAAATTTTTATAAATTATTTTCAAAAGTAGTTAAGGTAATTTGAAATAATGTTACTGGATGTGTGGGTCACCAAGTCTCTGGCACAAAATCTGTAAGTACTCTTGATACTCTATTTAAAATTGTAATACTAAGGTTACTTGAGATATGGGACTGTGCTAAATACCCTAGATAGAGTAAACTGAAACTGTAGGAAACTAAAAACTATAATGGAAACTCGGTTTTCAAAAACAAACTCTGAATCTCTGCTCTTCAAGAAAACATTTGCTTAAATTACTGAAATTGTAACTAATTTGCATAAAATTCTTAATTCAGATAATACGCAAAGAGAAAATGAGCATTAGAAGGGGTGCAAAAGGTCGCTGCAGAGGCTATGGTAGTGCTAGGACGGGGTCTTCAGTGTTAGGCCACATGCCCATCGTTGAGGCGAGAGAAGCACCGGCTTCACCGGTAGCTAAAATAGGGTCGCTCGAATAAGTGGCTGGGGACAACGCATTGTCCCAAGTAATATTGAGGATTTTAGAAAGGGTTACTGGTACTGTTGGGATGAATACCATTACTGTGGGTCGTAGGTCAATTATAGAATGGCTTCGGTCAAACGGAGCAGAGATTTTTAGAGGAGTTTTGCGGGTGGCCTCTAGTGTGGCAGAAGACTGGTTGGAGGCCAACAAAAGAATTATGGATGACCTCAACTGTACATTGGAACAAAAGTTGAAGGGTGCTATATTCTTGCTGAGAGATGAAGCTTACCAGTGGTGGCTTACGATAAAAGAAGGTACCCCGTCTGACTGGTTGACCTGGGAATTCTTCAAGTTCACGTTTCAAGGAAAGTATGTGGGTGTCAGTTCTGTGGATGCCCTAGAAAGGAATTTTTGAATTTGGTTCAGGGAGACAGATCGGTGGCTGTGTATGAAGTAGAATTTTTTGTGACTAGCCGGTATGCTCGAGGAATAGTAGCTATAGAGTATGAGCATCGCGTTGGTAGAGAAAGCTAGCATTGCTGAAGAGGTAAAGTGCATAGAACACCAGAATCGTGTGAAGGACAAGGGGAAAAATAGAAGGCATGCAGAGCCCACCGGTTTTGTTCAGAGGCCTCAGAAAAGGGCCAGAGTTGATTGGCCAGTCAGAGCTGGGCCTCCTGTTGCTACTGCTAGGGTGCAACCTTATGTTGAGTGTGGGAGGAGCCATCCTAGAGAATGTTGGAAAATGATTAGAGCTTGCTTGAGATGCGAATCGATGGAGCACCGTATCAGGGAGTGTCCATGTAAATTAGTTCAGATGCAAGCTACTGGAGTGGGTAATGTGCAGCGGCCTAGGGGCGGCCAACAACCACCGAGAGGTTGTGGTCCGGCCAGAGGTGGAAACAGTATGGGCCATGGTCGAGGAGCACCTGGCCTAGGTACTGGTTTGGCAAAGGCGAGGTAACCAACTTTGGTGTGTGCAGCACGACATCAAGAGGATGGTGATACCCTTGACGTGATTACTGGTACGTTCCTGATCCATGATACATCTTATACTTCTTTAATTGATGATGGGTCCACACATTTGTATGTTGTATGCACTATGTCTGGAACTTTGGGTGTTTTGTGTCAAAATACTATTAGTGAGATGACGGTTATTAGTCCTTTGGGCTAGTCAGTAAGGGTGGATAAGTTATTTAGGGATGTGCCCTTAGGGGTGCAAGGAGTTGCCTTTCCAGCTGATTTGATGGAATTTCCCTTCAGTGATTTTGATTTAATCTTAGGAATGGATTGGCTGGTAAAACACTGAGCGAGCCTAAATTGTGCTGCCAAGCATGTGGTTCTGAAAACTGCTAAGGAAGAGCAGGTAGTCGTGATTGGGGAACATAAGGATTATATGTCGAATGTAATTTTTGCGCTAAGGGTCGAGAAATTGGTTCGTAAAGGGTACGAGGTGTATTTGGCCTATGTGGGTATTACTGATTCTAAGGGTTTGTCTATTGGGGATATTCGAATAGTGAAAGATTTCTCTGATGTTTTCCCTAATTAGCTTCCTAGGTTGCCAATGGATCGTGAAGTTGAATTTGGTATTGACCTTTTACCTGGTACCGCTCCGGTGTCCATTGCCCCATACAGAATGGCACCAAAAGAGCTTGTCGAACTCAAAGTACATATTCAAGAATTACTAGATCGAGGGTTCATTCGATCGAGTATGTCTCTGTGGTGAGCACCGGTGTTGTTCGTGAAGAAAAGGATGGATCTATGTGCATGTGCATAGACTATCAGCAGCTGAACAAGTTAACAATTAGAATTAGTACCCTCTGCCAAGGATTGATGATCTATTCGATCAACTTCATGGAGCTTCAGTCTTTTCCAAGATAGATCTTCATTCTAAGTATCACCAATTGAGAGTGAATGAGGCAGATGTGTACAAGACAGCGTCTACGACTTGTTACGGGCACTACGAGTTCTTAGTAATGCTGTTTGGACTAACAAATGCACCAGCGGCTTTTATGGACTTAATGAATCATGTGTTCTAACCTTATTTAGACCGATTTGGGGTGGTATTTATAGTTGACATCCTAGTATACTCGAGAATTGAGGAAGAGCATGATGCATATCTCCAAATTGTTCTGCAAGTGTTAAGGGAGAAATAGTTGTACGCCAAATTCAGCAACTATGAATTTTGGTTGCAAGAAGTGACATTTTTGGGTCATGTTGTTTTTGTCGAAGGGATTAGAGTTGATCCACTGAAAATCAAGGCAGTTTTGGACTAGAAACCACTTAAAACAGTGTCTGAGATACGAAGCTTTTTGGGATTGGCAGGGTATTACAGATGTTTTGTAGGTGGGTTTTCTGTGATCGCTACACCTTTGACTAAGTTGTTACGTAAGTGGGTGCCTTTTATTTGGACTGAAAAGCAGTAGGAGAGTTTTGAGAAATTAAAGAAAGTTCTGACTAAAGCCCCTGTCTTGATACAGCTGGAGGTTAGGAAGGAATTGATTGTGTACAGTGGTGCGTCACACATTAGGTTGGAATGCATGTTGATGCAGGAAGGTAAGTTGGTTGCGTATGTATCTCGCCAACTTAAAACTCATGAGGCAAATTACCCTACACATGATTTGGAGTTGGCCACAGTGGTATTCGCACTAAAGGTTTGGAGGCATTACTTATACAGGGAGAAATGTATTATCTACATAGACCATAAGAGTCTCAAGTATCTCCTCACTCAGAAAGAGTTCAATCTTAGGCAGTGACGGTGGATAGAGCTACTTAAGGACAATAACTGCTCGATTGAATACCATCCTGGTAAGGCTAACATGGTAGCTGACGCACTGAGCCGTAGGGCTATGTCTAATTTAAGGCGATGTTTGCACGCCTATGTTTGTTTGATGATGGTGGGTTGTTGGCTGAGCTTCAAGTGAGACCGACCTGGACTGAGCAAATTAAGAGTAAACAGTTGTTGGATGAGTCACTGGCTTCTCGTTTCCGACAAGTTAAAAATGGGGAAACTTCTGAGTTTGGGCTGAATAGTGAAGGGGTGTTGTGTTTTCGTGGGAGAGTTTGTGTACCAAAGAATTCTAATCTTAGGCGGTCTTTACTGCAGGAAGTACATAGTAGTCCATATACTATGTATCTGGGCAGAAACAAGATGTATCAGGATTTGTGTGAACTTTACTGGTGGCCAAGACTTAAGCACGAGGTTACAGATTTCGTAAGTAAGTGTAGGTTAAGGCTGATCATCAACTACCTTCTGGATTATTGTAGCCAGTAAAGATTCCTCTCTGGAAATGGGAAAGGGTAACTATGGACTTTGTTAGTGGGCTGCCCCTAATGCCCACTAAGAAAGATTCTATATGGGTTATTGTAGATTGGTCAACTAAGTCTGCTCATTTCATACCAGTCCGTACTAATTACTCGTTACAAAAACTGGATAAATTGTATGTGGCATAGATTGTGAGGTTGCATGGGGTGCCAGTTTCCATAATATCCGACAGAGATCCACGTTTTATATCTCGATTTTAGAAGAAATTGCACGAGGCACTGGGTACAAGATTGGATTTTAATATCGCGTTTCACCCTTAGACGGATGGATAGTTAGAAGGAGTGATTCAGATTCTAGAAGATACGCTAAGAACTTGTATAATTTATTTCCATGGCAGCTGAGAGGACTACTTGCCATTGGCGGAGTTCGCATATAACAATAGTTATCAAGCCAGCATTCAAATAGCACCGTAGGAAGCATTGTATGACCGTAGGTGCCGTATTCCTACGTGTTGGATGGAGTTGGGTGAGCAACGAGTTCTGGGGCCTGAGTTGGTATCTGATACCGTGGTTAAGGTGAAGTTGATTCGAGATCAGTTAAAGGAAGCTTCTGATAGGTAAAAGTCTTATGCAGACCATAAACGCCGTGAGATTGAATATTCTGTGGGGGCTACGTCTTTCTTAAGGTCTCCCCATGGAAGAAAATATTAAGGTTTGGACGGAAGGGTAAGCTAAGCCTTAGGTTCATTGGGCCTTACCATGTATTAAAGCACGTGGGACCAGTTGCCTACCAGCTTGATTTGCAGTCAGGGTTGGACAAAATTGGCAATGTGTTCCACGTTTCTATGCTAAGACGTTATTGCTTTGACCCTTCGCATATTATGCCAATAGAGGAAATCAAGATTAGACCTGATCTAACCTTTGAGAAGGAGCTAGTGAAGATTTTGGATCGGGATGTCAAGGTTTTACATAGGAAGTCAGTCCCACTGGTGAAAGTGCTTTGGCATAATCATGGTTCGGAGGAAGCAACACGGGAGCCAAAAGAGGCGATGTGACAGTAATACCCTCACCCATTCTGATCAGGTAAATTTCGAGGCTGAAATTTCTTTTAGGGGGTAGAGTTGTAAAGCCTGAAACTTTAGGGGCTTTATTTTTGTAGGTTTTGATATAAATTATATGTAGGGTGTGTTGCTAGATGATTTAGGTGTGTTAAGGGGTTTTTAGGAAGCCTGGGTTCAAGTCTTAGGCTTGGCAAATTTTTAATTTTTGCTCGTATGCTAATATGGAAGCTAGCGGTTAGGCCTTATAGTTAATTAGGTTTGATTAACGTCACAAGAAGTAGGGTGGTCTATTGCATGTGACGCTACGAGAGTGGCAAGGAGGTCTAAGGTTATAGCCATGGGGTGTGCAAGAAAGGGATTTATTTTTGTCACTCTATGTGGCTGGAGTTTGAGGTGCAGTAGAACTCTGTTGAGTGAGAGTTTGAATGGGTCTTGTGAGTAGTTGCGGAGGATATTAAGGAGTAGATTTTTGAGGAAATTGTGAAGGAAAAGGTGGAGTTTGAATTTGAGAAGGTTAGGGCTGAAATTGGTTAGAGGAGTGGGGAGTGTTCGGTTGGTCATTTAGGGAATACTGAAGCTGAAATCTTTTGTGCCCTTTTGGGATTTTCCTTGCATTTTGGGTTCTTATCTTTTCTATACTCTTTTCTGAGTGTTGGCGAACTTGTTGGGAAATTGACCTTTCGTGCACTTTTTTTTCTTGCTCATCTCTGTTTTTTTTCTCCCTTGCCATTTGGTTTGTGCTGTGTTGGCCAAGTCACACTTTTCATTCTCTTCGTCTCTACGGTTTTCTTCTCTTATTGACCGAGTCTAATAACTTTCCCTATTCATTCTTTTCTCCAATCTGTTTCTGTCTTAACCAAATCTCTCTTTTGCATTTTTTGCACTTTCGTTTTCCCTTCCTCTATTAGTCCAAATTTTCAGACTCTATCGCTCTCAAATCTCTTTGCTCTACTTGCTTTGGCCGAACATTTTTAATTGACTATTGTCGGAATTCATTCAATTAATTGGTAAGGATGTCTTACTATCACTTTATTTTTCCGTGCTTGCCAAATTTCTTTTGGCTCTTTTATCAAGTTCAAGTTTTCTTTTCTTTCTCTTGGGGGCCGAATGTATGGGTGTCTCTTAACAAGCTTTGATCTGCCGAAACATGCTAGGGGTGGATTTTATTGTGGAAGCTTAGGTCGAGTGCAAGTGGTCTATTCATTTTTAGGGGTAAGTGCTTTTACTATAATGTATTTCTTTTTGGGACTTAAAGTACTTGCCAGTCGATTAAATGATTCTTTGAAGGTTAAAGTTTTAGAGCAGTACGTGTGTGTTAGATTAGTGGGTTCTGTGATTGGTGGATTGGTTCTTGATCTCAGAAGTGGTTCGACTACGTCATTGCAATAGGTGTGTTTTCACATTGTATAGACTACCACGACAAGTGCTGAAATGCCAAAAAGCCAGAAAGCAAAAGATTAGGCTTTTCGCCACATGGGCATGTGAGCACGTATGTGATCGGCCAAGCCCACGAAATGTGGGCTTGCATCGAGAAACGACAACCATGAGCGATTTCATAGGCCTGGGCCGAAATGGGCCGTATGGGCCCAATGGGCCTGTGTGCCCTTATGAGCAAATCTCACCATGAAAAGGGTAATACTAAACTGAATACATCACACACATGGCCTAAGTCAATTTTTAACTTTGTGGGCCACAAGGTTGCGTGGGCCCAAATGGGGCAGCTCAATGGGCTTTGGGCCTATTATCATTTTCTGTACTATGATGATCGGACAAGTCGCTCGAGATGACTGTGGGCTTACTGATGAGCCTAAGAGTTTTTGGGGCGAAATTGATAAGAATGGCCGAAATACCTCTAAGGGATAAAATGACCAAAATGCCCCCCGTAGGTAAAATTTCTGTTTAGACCCTATATGATGTATGGATGACTTTTATGCCATGATAATATTTGTTCTGTTTACATGCATGATAATATGTAATAGCATGCCATCGATGTATGTTGCATAACATGGGGTTGGGTTTATGTGATTGGAGGAAGTATTCTGTTCTGGTAGCTCTATTGCATACCTCTGATTTAGGCCACTGTCCTTGCAGCTCTACTGCAAATTCTGTTTAGTGCCGCATCGGTTCTATTATTGTGGTGTGTAGGGATGGGTGGGTCGATATTATATCCCCACAGGGTGGGTAGGGTTGGACAAAGCTGGTGTGTAGAGGTTTGATGGGTAGGATTTTTGCATGCTTCATTATTTTGTCACTGTACTGATTTGGGCCTTGCTAGGGCCCACTCTGCTTATGTTCTGAAGTGGGTTTAGGTCCAGTCTGTTATTGTTACTAAAACTGGCCCAAGCCCAAATTGATTCTGTATAACTCTGTCTAATAGTATTACACACTAAGTTTTCGTAAACCCATCTGGTGCTTTCATTGTGCAGATAATCCCTAGATTTAGATGGTTCGGTCTTGTAAGGGACTCAGAGATGGCCATATGTTTAAAATTTCTTTGGATTTGGTTTACTCTATTTTCTATTTTTATTAGGTTGTAATAAGGCCTTTTTCTTTACTTTTAACTTTAAATCTAGGTTTTTCACAATTGCATTTTAGAACGGATAAAACTAAGACGCGGTTTTCATAAAAGATAATTATTTTCAAAATATCTCGACAACATAACAGATAAGTTATGAAGTAATTCTTTTGTAAAGAATGACTTTTTGGAAGGCAACAACTTAATTTGAATAAAGGATTTCATTGGGTTAATGAGTTTCAAATAAGAGAGTTTTCATAACGTCTTCTAAAAGAACTTCGTTTGCAAATACTGTTCATTGTGACATTGCCAGACACGGCCATAACGTCTGGGTCAGGTTTGGGGTGTTACACGTGTGCCCAGCCTGTCTGGAAGAAAATAGGCTAGTTACAAGCCACCTTTCTCACCAAAAAATTCACACACCTACACAAGTTTCCAAGACATCAATTTCTTACACAATAGGCAGCCAAAACAACCACAATCACAACATTTTATACCTTACAAATACAACCAAAATTCGTCCTCAATTAACTAACCACTGATCATCAAAGAAACCAAGCCAAATTTACCAATTAAAGCATATCACAAGACATTGAAACATTAACTATTATAACATTATCAAACCAACCAAAACAACTCAAAATAAGCCATCACACATGACTATTTATATACATATCAAAACATATACTTTGTTTACAAGCCAAATTTCATGGCTAAACATACCAAAATAACTCAAAGTCCCTATACATGCCATGTACTCAAAAAATAAACTCAAAAGTACCAAATTGAGGCTCAGTAATGTGATAGAGTCATTAGCAATCCTCGAATCTGAGCTAGCTTCGATTAACTATAAAACATGAAAAGTAAATCAAAGTAAGCTTCAAAGCTTAGGAAGTTCGTATGCTAACAATATAATTCATTGACTAAATGCAATTCAACCAATTCAACATAAGATGGCAATAAACACATTAACTACAAACCATTCTCATGTTTCATGACATGACCAAACATGGATTCATCAAATTATCATCATTTGAAACTCGAGTTGGTTTTGTACATACCTGTACCTTCTCATCTCAACCTCTTTCTCAACTACATCATTCATTTACCTGTTCGAACATTCAAAATAGAATTTGGGTACTTAGGAATCTCATACGATAAGCACGTATACCATGGCCCACAGCCAAATCAGGGTAACTTATCCGAAAACTGTTATCATGGCCCGAAGCCAAATCATTCGATATGCATAGCCCAAAGCTGTATCGATATAACACGCACCCAAAGTGCTAATATCATGGCCCGAAGCCAACTTAACAAATCACTTAATGACATGTCATTAGCATCCAAATCTATTTCTAAGGTTCAATCGCGATTTCACACTTGTTGATTCTATC
This sequence comes from Gossypium stocksii, assembly GCA_020496765.1. Taxonomy (NCBI): domain Eukaryota; kingdom Viridiplantae; phylum Streptophyta; class Magnoliopsida; order Malvales; family Malvaceae; genus Gossypium; species Gossypium stocksii. Next base: position 31,116,706 of record CM035624.1, read on the forward strand.
GTCGAATGTATTCGTAGAGTCGTATTTGCAGCTCATACATTATTCATAACCTCGTAACAACAATTTCTGCAATATCGAAGCATTTAACATTTACTTATGATAAAATTATCACATACAAACTTACCTCAAGTACAAAATTGACTAATCAGGTCGACTACTCGATAACCTTGCTTTTTCCCCAATCCAAATCTAGATTATTTCTTTTTTTATCTATATGAATTCAAAATTAAATTGTTTATTTATCTATTCATTTAATTTAGTCCAAGAATACACATTTGGGTACTTTCACACATTAGCCCCTAAAGTTTCACATTTTTTCACTTTAGTCCTTATTTCATAAAAGCACAAATTTCATAAAATTTCAATAAACCCATGTTTAGTTGAATTCACTATAGGTCCCTAGCAGCCCTTAACTTTCATTTATTTCACATTTCAACCCCTCAAATTAAATATTTTACAATTTAATCTCTAAATTGCATTTTCATTAAAAAGCACTTTACAAAATATGATAATCTATCAACAAATACTCAATTTTCATCATAAAAAATTCAAGAGCTCTAGCATTCATTAATGGTAACATTCAAAACATTAAGCAGTTTTGCAAAATAGTCCCTGGGCTAGCTAGTACTCGATGCAACGATCACAAAAACATAGAAATCATCTAAAACTAAGCTAAAACTGTACCATAATCAGGCTTGGAGTGTACCGAACGTTTAAACACTAAATGGTTGTCTTCTTCCTCTAATTTTAGTTCAAAATGGATGATTATGGACTAATTTCATGTTTGTTTTATTTTATTCTACATTATTTTAAAAAATACCATAGTAACCTTTAACATAAAACATGAAAACTATTTAATTCAAGGCCATAATGGTCCACTCAAGATATTAATGGTATAATAACAGAGTAACAATTAATATGCATCATTTCCATTTTACGTGATTTAGTCTTTGTATCAATTTAAGCATCCAAATGCTAAAGAAAATTTACGAAATTTTCACACATTTATAATAACATGCTGTAAACAACAAAAATAATATTAAAAATAAATTTTTGACCTCAAATTTGTGGTTTTGAAATCACTATTCTGATTTAACAAAAAATGGGCATTACAGTTGGCATGGCATAGGATTGTGAGTACTCATCCCTTTTATTATGTGTTGGGCATTATGGCCTAGAAATGGCATTGGAGAGATAAGGGAATGTCGAGCATAGCTCCATATGCTATAGATAGTGTGGTTTTTTAGAGAGTTTGAGCATACGTGCCACACTTACATGAAGATAGCGTACGACTTTATGAGTCATATGGTGTGTTTTGGAGATTCGTTTATCCAACGAGTATGTTTCATATTAACGAATAGTCAATATATCACTATGTTAAGTATGAAAATTGTGTTATGTGTGAATTGTTAAAATATGTTTAAATACTAACATGTTTGGTGTGTATATATTTATGTTGTATGCATGTAAACTCATTGAGCTTTCCCAAGCTCACCCCCTTTACTTCACCTTACAAATAAATAATTCTTGGGTTAGCAATGAGTATGGCAAATCAGTGATCCATCGTAAGGCACTTTCTTTGAGTATGTGTGTTGAGATTTTAAGCTCCGAAGTGAAGGTAATACGGGTCGTTCCAAGGGTTTAGTACTAGAATTAGACTTAAACTTTTTAAAACAAAATTTTCAACGGGTTGTAAACGGACATTACGAATTGTTTATTTTTTTTCGATTGATTTTTGAATGTTATAATTGATTGATTGATTGCTAGTTTAGATAACTTTAATTACTTGCTTAATGTCACGATAATTAAATGAACTAAAAAATTTTTGCAACTAAGAGAGACTGTCGAGTATTAAGGTATGCATTATACCTTCTGATTGTGTGAATGAAATGATTAATTTAGAAAAGTAAGCACTTGGGTCTAATTTTCTATATGAAATATTCTACAATTTTGTGGTTTGCATGATTGGTTGGTAAGGTTTGAAAAGTTTTAAATGGAGAGTCAACTCAATGGCTGATGTGATGTTTCAAATTCGGGTTAGACCATCCTGATTGTGTTTAGGGCATTACATCAAGTTGTATCCGAGCCATATTTACAAAAACCCAGGCGGAGCTACAATTTTTGACAAATTAGTAGTTTTGAAATATAAACACAATGATTTTAAAAATTTTAAAAATGGAAATGCTTAAACCTTTTTGACAAAAATAAACTTGTATGAAAATTAGTTGTAAATAGGGGAGGAATGAGAACACAGTGCCTTCTTTGAAAACATTTCCTTAAAAACTTACCTTGGATGACTTCCCACATCTCACTTTTCTGTTTTATTTAAATTTATGAAAATAATATATAAATATGCCTCTTAGACACGAGCATCTGGCTGTTAATGCATTAGTGGAATCACCCCCAGGGCAAGTTACACCTGGAACTGGTTTCAGTCCTTGGTTCAATTATTGACTGGGGAGTTTCAAAGTATAGCAGGTGGGAACCCTACCCTAACTTCCAGATGGTAACCATTTAAACGACTTTGAGCCTTGGGTAGTATAGAATTCGAGGGAGCTAAAAAAGTTGTCAAACCATACTGAAAATGGTTAGAGAGTGTTGAAAGGACCCTTAATCAAATAGGATTCTCGGATAATAAGAAGCTAGGTTGCACAGTCTCCTTATGAAATGCTTAAGCTTATCACTAGTGGAATACAGTAAAGAAAGGGACCGAAAAATACCCCTAGCCCGTACATGTCGCCAGATTTGGGCTACGGAGCATTATCGAAAGTTAACATCATTCAACAAACATTTATTCAACATATATGAAACATGACATAAAACATGGAAAAAACTATTCAAAGTCAAGCACAATGTGCCCTATACGAGCCTGGAGGCCCTAAAAACACAATTGAAATGAGTTGGTACTAAACTGGAAACATATAGATTTTTTGGAAAATGATGCGAAGTTTCAAACTGCATGGGTCACATGGGCGAGAGACACACTTGTGTCCTAGGCCGTCTAGACATTCAATGTAGGGACACATGACCGTGTCCCAGCCTGTGTCCATGCCCATCTAACTCACTGGCTTGGGTCACACGGCCAAGCATGTGATATCAACCATTACAAGGCCAAATATATACATGGCAAAAGTAGGATCATTTCACCATCCAAAATAACACAAGCCAAAAAAAAAAAAAAAAAAAGGATAAAACATCAAACAAAACACCTATACATGCCATTATAACCAAAACTTAAAAACACCAAAACCTACCGATATAGCCGATAGATTGTGTGATGGACCTCCGACAAGTTTCCAACCTAAACATGCATCCGATTGTCTAAAAACATGAAAGAAACAACACAAAGTAAGAGTTCAATGCTTAGTAAGTTCATAAATCATAAATAATACTTACCATTACAATATATAAGATTAAAAGTAAGTTTGAATTTAATCCAACATAGCTTGGCACAAGCCTAAGCAACAACAACCATTAAAGCTAGTGATAACCAATAACTTAGCAAATTCATTGCATAACATAATAGCTTTTATGAACATAACATATAAGCATTCATGTTTTCATGAACATGGCTAGGCATATTTTAATCATCATTAACTCATACCTTTCTCATACTTTCATAGCATTACTTATTGAAATATCTATTATTCCTTCCCTTTGTATACCCACTGAACCACTAGAATAATATCAGATACACGGGAATCTAACACACTATGTGCTAACATATGGTCGAAACCATTTCTTCTCTTTTCTCATATGAATGCTCTCTCTTGAGCCATAAGTGGGTTTGCTCACACAATATGTCAGTTAGAACGTAGCTACACGATGCTGCTCACACAAGCTGTCAAGTAACTGCAACACATGCTGAAAACTTATTGGATATTCCTATATATTCCTAAGGTGATATGTCATTTGTATGCTATATATTCCTAAGGTTTAAACGTGATCTGAAAGTTGTCGGAACTTCATTGAATATTTCCGTAGAGTTGTAATATCATAATACATCATAATAGCGTTTAATTCAAGCATATTAAAACGTTAATTAAATGTATGAACTTACCTCGATCACAAACGAAGAAATGCAATCGGCTAATTCAACACTTTTTCCTTTCCTAGATCTAAATTCGTACAATGCTTTTCTTGATCTAAATAATCAAATTTAATTCATTTAAACTTCACTCTATTCAATTCAATCAAAAAATCATATTTTGGTAAAATTATACTTTTGTCCCTATAATTTTATATTCATTACAATTTAGTCATTAATCTAATAAAATGAAATCCATGCAATTTGGTGTCAACCCACTATAGCTGAATTTTACTTAAGTCCTTAGCAAGCCCTACATTTCATTTTTTTCACAAATTCACCTTGAATATTTTTATATTTTTTAATTTAATCCCTAATTGACAAATTCATCAAAATTCCCTTTAAAAAAATTGTTCAACTAACAAAAAACATTCATTTTCATCCATCAAACATAAACAAAAACCCATATATATTCATGGTAAAACCCTAGACTTTAAACAATTTTGCAAATTAGTCCCCAGTTTAGCTAGATTAAGCTACAACAACTACAAAAACATAAAAGTCATTAAAAACGGGATGAAAATATACTTACATGCAAAGGAAAGAGATGGTTGAATGTTTGAATGCACAAAACTGGTGTTTTTCTTAGGTTAGAAATCGGCTAAGGAAGAAAACAAAAATGATAGCCTTTGTTTTTATCATTTTATGACTTTATTTATTAAATTACTTAAATAACATTTAATTAAACCTTTAAAAATCACTTAAATGATGTCCATCTTTGTCTGCTAATTATATTAATGGTCTAATTACCATTTAAGGCCACTCATTTTCAAGTTCATAGTAATTTGACACTTTTACTAATAGAACTCAAATTTTGCACCTTATGCAATTTAGTCTTTTTATCAAATTTAGCATGCAAACGATAAAATTTCTTAACGAAATTTTTATAAGACACTAATAATGTGTTGTAGACATTAAAATAATAAAAAATAAATATTTCAACATTGGATTTGTGGCCTAAAACCACTTTCTCATTTCACTAAAAACGGTTGTTACAAACCACTACTAATCACCTGACTTAGGAGTTCTTTTTGGAGTCCTTCCAAAAGAATTACTCAGGAGAGCAGTTCATGGATGCGAGATAGAGGGAGTTTTTGGATTTGGTCCCGGGTAGTGTGTTTGTGGTTGAGTACAAGTTCGAGGTTGTGCGGCTCAGCCAATATGCTCTAGAGATGGTGTTCTTGGAGAAGAAGATATGTAAAAGGTTTCAATTTGGGCTAAATTTGGACATTTGAGTATACCTTATAGCACAGCAAATTGAAGCCTTCGGTGATTTGGTAGAGAAGGCTATGGTGCTAAAGGAGACATTGATCATGCCATCGAGATCAGTTGTATCTGAGTCTGGAAGGAGGGTCTCTGATCAGTCAGCATCATAAAAAAGGCTAGACAAGAGAGGTCGTGATTTTCTGAAGTTTGATAGGGGTGCTTGACAAGACTCTCAATTGAGCCAAACTGGACGGTAGAGCACTGCAGTAGTTGCTACGAATGGATCAGTTGAGGTAGTCACTTGCAAACATTGTAGACGTAGGCACCTGAGAGTGTGTTGGAGAGTGTTGGGGGCGTACCTCCATTAGGGGTCAATGGAGCATTAGTTACGAGAATGCCCGAAGAGAGTTGAGTTGGCTCAATCTACCCCATCTGCTAGAGGCCAAGGCTAGGATCGTGGTGGTAACGAGAGACCAATAGGTCAAAGGATAGTTGCCCACAAAGTAGTTGCACCAATTGAGTCTGTTGGACCCACTCATGTTTATACTATGAGGGAGCCCTAGGACCACAAAATGACAAATGAGAGTATAGGTACATTCATATTGCGATCCTTTTCTTGATTTTTGTTAGTATATTCGAGTTCCATCCACTCGTATATTAGAGTGATTTAGCTAGTGATTTAGGGATTCGATTTGGGTGATTGTTGATCGATTCTCAAATAGGGCGCATTTTCTAGTAGTGTATATTAATTACTTGATGGAGAGATAGCTAAGTTGTCTGTGGTGGAGATAGTTTGACTTCATGGTGTATCAATTTTGATAATTTTTTATAGAGATCCACATTTTACTGCGAGATTTTGTAGAAGTCTTTAGGGAGTGTTAGGCTCGAAGTTTAACTTTAGTATGACTTATCATCCCCAGACAGATGGTCAGTCTGAATGAGTAATTTAGATACTCAAGGAAATGTAGCGAAAGTACTAATACGACCTATCACATAATGTTTGGATAAAGGAGGTTTGTGTTCGACTTGGTCTTACCTATGAGGTGGAATTGATCGAGATCCTAGCTTGTGAGGTTAAGGTATTGCGTTAGAAGAGCATACCTTTAGTAAAGGTTTTGTGGCATAATCACAAGACAGAAGAGGCTACCTAGGAAAACTGAGGATGCAATGAGACTTAAATAACCTTATATATTCATTTAGGGTAATTTTGAAGGCAAATTCATTTTAGAAGAGGAAAGTTGTCACATCCCGAAAGTCGGGTTAGTAGAATTGAACGTTAAATTATGGGTTGGAAGAAAAATTAGATTTTGTGTCATAGGAATTAAAATAGGATAAAATAATAAAAAATAAAAAATTATGGTATTAATAAGCGGGGCATTGGTAAAAAATTAAAAAATAATAATAGAGACTAATTTTAGAATAGTGGTTAAAGTAGAGGTTAAATGTGTAAACTAAAACTAGTGGTTAAAATGGGAGCTATTTGAACAAAGGAGAATAGGGGAGGACTTATAGGGCAAATAGCCCATTTTTTAAATGATTATTTGGCTATAAAAAGCCACTACCGTCCCATTTTTCTCCATTTTTTTTCTTTTCATTTTTTCATTTTAAATTTTTGTTAGATTTAGGATTGAAATTTTCTATCAAAATTTCTGCTTCTTCTATATTTTTTTCGCATCTAAACACTCCTTATTCTTTCAATTTTCCAAGAAAATTACTCTTTCTTCTTCAAATTCTCACCTAAACTTAGTTCGTTTTTGCTCAATTAGTACAAATTCATGGAGGTTTTAAAGTTAAAGGTAAATCTATTATTGTTTATGTATTATATTTTTATTAGGTGTTTTTAGTTTGAATTTTAACAGATCTAAGCAAGAAAGTTAAATATCTATGGTTTTAAGGCTATCTTTTGCATAAAAATGGTGAATCTCATAATAGAAAGCTAAGAGATGTTTTCCAAATGATTTGTAGTAAAATTTTATGAGATTAAGTGGTTTACAAATTCAATTTATCAAAATCTTTAAGTAAATGCATGAATTAAATCATTTTCTTTTTTAGAATAAGGATGAACAATGTTTTTTTTCTATAAAAAAATTAATTAAAGAAATTGAGCAAAGTTAGAGATCTAGAGCTATAATTAGGCACAAGTTTGGGGATTAGGAGGTAGAAATTAAATATTTAATTAAGTTAAAAAGAAGGAATTAAGCGAAATAGATTGTACGACATAAGTCGAATAAGTATGTGTGAGTGGAGAGTCCTTGTATGAATATAAAGAGAGTCAGCTAGATTATTTTTGAATGCTTAGTAATATGTATATTTTTTTTGTGAAGCTAAAAAAGTTAATGGAGCCTCAACAAATTGGGATAAAGGCTAGCATAAAGTTGTCTAGTTCAACGAGCCGTGGTAAGCTATAGGTGTGTAGCAACCCACTTTTCAGTGGTGTCAGAAATAGTGGTTTCGGGGCCACCAAATTAAACAAGTAAGTCCATAAATATTATTATTTAATATTTATGAGCCAAACATGGTTTTAAGAAGGTTTTTGATATAGTGATTTTTGTTATATAAGCGATTTATTAAGTTTAAGTGGTAAAACCCTAAGGTCAATTGGTTTTAGAAAATGAGGTATCGGGACCTTATTTCTATAAACCAAGTGGTTTTAGAAAATATTTACAGAGTGTCATTAAGGTGGTATTAAAGTTTCATTGAAAATTTTTAACGTTTCAATGGTTAATTAATTAAAAAGGACTTAATTGTAAAAGATGTAAAATTTGACCACTATTTGATTTAAGTGATTAAATGGTTAGTTGAATAAAGAAAAGGAGACCTAAATGGTAATTAAACCACGGTAAAAGTTTCCAAGCGGTGGTGTTATGATTGAATCCACTAGCTTTTGGATTAGTTGTTCTTTTAGTCCTAATTAGTCTAGGATTAAATTGTAAAAAAGTTGATTTAGTTGGAATTTAATTTAATTGAAGGACCAATTGTGAAATAAACCTTCCTTTGATGGTAATTATGCCATATATTTATATGGTGGATAATTATGGTCATGAAATTGGTGTTTTATTTGTTTATTAACTAATGTTAAAATGGAAATTTGATAAATTAAAAACAAAAGGTTAATTTGATATCATCTTTTTGGTTTTCTTCTTCAACATCCGAAAACACCATGGATGTTGAGATGAAGCTTTCGGCCATGTTTTATTTGATGCATATCAAGATCGGGTAGAAAATCGAGGAAAATGGAAAATTATCAAAATACCCCTGAACTTTGGTATTTCTTCAATTTAGCCAGGTAAGTTTGTATGAATTGTATTCTGAACAGTTTTAATTAAATTGAATGTTAATATGTGATTAAATCAATATATATATATGTTAGTATGCAATTTACTGTATTATGAAATGATGTAAAGCCAACGACGAATGACGATTATCAAGCCCTATTTGAACCTTAAGAATTCATAGGATACAAATAACATATCATTAGGGTTTACATGATTCGGGTGCTGGTCCTAAACGCCCTACTGATGGTTTAGGTTTGGCACGTGTTGCAGATACTCCACAGCTCGTGTGAGTAGCATCGTGTAGCTATGCTCCGACCCACAGCTTGTGTGAACATTCTAATTCATAGCTCATTCAGCTCGTGTGAGCATACATGTACATAAATTGATTGATTATAGTTATATGAGTTAGGATACTATGTATGAGCTATCCTTGGTATCCAACGATATTTTAAATGGTTCAACGAGCATTATTCAGATAAGAAATGGTAAGAGAACAATATGTTTTATGACATGTACATATATGAACATCCTTGATATGATGATACAAGAAAATTATATAGGTTGAGATGAGTTATAAACTCATGAGATACATGTTATGGCTAAATGGCTATTTCTGTTAATATACCTACGATTTATATCTTGTATGCTAACATGTTTGGTGTAAATGTTTAGGCTTTGGCCAAGTTGTGGTTGGATTATGGCATGTTAAACTTATAAGTTATGCATTGATATGGTAAGTGCCTAAATGGAAATATGCTAGTGATCATGAAAGAGTGGTAAGGTTTAAATTATGTAATTTTTATTGAAATGGTTATCATGTGGTTAATTCTAAAAGAACTATGTTTAAATGCACTAGCTTGTGGCTATGGTTGAATGATATGCTTATGTTTTATGTGATATGCATATGAATTGGGTGTGGAAAGGTAATTGTAGCGCCCTAAAAATTAGAACTTTTATTTTGGCATATTGTGACACATTTGTATATTTGCTTTTATGGCTAAGTGATTTGAGTGTGTTGGGGGTGTCTGAGAAGTCCTGGGTGCAAGCCCTGGCTTTTTCAAAATCCATGACTTTCTTTTACATAAACCTTGATGTTAGCTTGTGGGCTTTAAAATAAATTGTGGTAGAATTATGTCACAAGAGGAGCTTGTGGCTTAGTGGCGAATGGCGTGTGACACAGTTGAGAGGTCTAAGGTTCAAGTCATGGGGAGTGCAATGAAGGGATTTGTTTTTGTTGATCTGTGCGGCTAGAGTTTGTGGTGCAGTAGAACTTTGATGGATGAGAGGTTGTAGGGATCTGAGGAGTAGATTATGGAGAAACTGAAGGAGGGGATTTTGGAGAGATTTTAAGAGAGGGAGGGGAGTTTGAATTGGAATAGGTCGATGTCGAAATTGCTTAGGGGATTGGGAGTGTCTGGTTTTGGTCATTTTCGAGTACTGAAGCCGAAATTATTTGTAGCCAATTGGGATTTGTTAATTTCTTCTCTTTGGTATGTTTCATATTTTGGGTTCTATTCTCTCTGCTCTCTTTGTGCCTCTTGTTTCTTTTTACTCAAAACTTTTCTACCACACTCTACTGATTTGGAATCTCTTTCTTAGGACGATTTGTACTCCTCCTTCTCTTATCTTCTGGCGACCACTTCTCTCCCTTACCATCTCTCCATTCAGTTTCAGCCTATAGCCAACCTCCTTATTTTACCTTCATTTATTTGTTTGTTTTCTCACTCTTTGTCATCTCGGCCGAATATACTCCTCTACTTCAGTTTTAACCATTCTTTCTCTCCCTTTTCACTCCTCATAGAAGCTAGCCATATACCATCTTGATCTTTCTTTATCTTTACTGTCACTCCTCGTTTTTTCGACTCATTTTTTTGTTCTACTCTAAACCGAACTTGATTACGTTCCTGTCTTAAGCCGAACCTCTGCTCTGTCAGGCTTTCTGGTTCGTAAGGTTGAAGGCTAAACCTTAGTAAGTACTTCTCTTTCTCCCTCCTTTGGCGTTTTCTTGTGGAGGCCGAACTTCGCATCTCTTCTCTTTGAAATTTAGTCGGCCTTTAGTGGTTGTTCTTCTGACCGATTGTGTCCATTTATGCTTTCTCGATTGATCGGTTTTGATTCCGTAGGTGTTCTTTAACAATTAGGTTCTCAAAGGGTGAAGGATTCTCAAGGGATTCAGGATCCCTCTTTCAGCAACCAATCGATTTTGAGGGTAAGTATTATTGGACTGAATACTTTATGACTTTTGTATTGGTCTTAAAGATATATCCTCATAAGCAGTTTTCTTAATAGAACTTGTGTGACTATAGATATTTGATCAAGGAGGGTAATCAATTGTGGTCAGTGGACTTAGGAAACTTATGGACTTTCATTCAGACAAGGTGAGGAATGTTTATGTTAAGTGTTGGAAAATGATTAACCCTAAGTGATGTTTGGCTAACAAAGTGTTTTGATGGATTATAGGATCGGTACGAGTGGGTTAAACACACGTTCCGCAAATAGGTGTGTTATTCATACTTATTAGTTTGTAGAACGGCAAAAGCCAGAAACCCAAAAGATTGGGCTTTTGGCCACATAGACGTACGAACACCCATGTGGTCAACTGAGCCCTCTAAATGTGGGTGTGTTACGCGAAAGGCCACCATGAGCAATTTCATGGGCTTGGGCCATGATGGATCGTTGGGCCTGTGTGCCCCAAATGAGCAAACTCTACCGTTAAGTAGGTAAGACTGGTCTGGCTATGTCGCACACATGGCCTAGGTAAATTTTGGGCTAGGTGGGCCACATGGACATCTGGGCACACTTGGGCTTGCTTGTTGGGCTTAGGCCCAATTTCTCTATTTGTATCACTTCTGTCACACGATTCACTTGAGATGGCTGTGGGCTCATTGATGGGCCTAAGAGTCTTTATAGGTCCAAACTAGTATATATGACTGAAATACCCCTAAGGGGTAAAATGACCAAAATACCCTCCGTAGGTAAACTGTCTATTTGACCCTATGCGATGTACGGATGACTGTGTATGCCATGCTATATATATAGATATAGTGTTACATGCATGAAAATATGTGATAGCATGCCACTGATATATATATTGCATAATAGGGGGTTAGGTTTATGTGATTGGAGGAATTGATCTGTTCGGGCAACTCTATTGCATGTCTCCGACGGCTTATAGCCTACCAGTCATAGATGGTTTGGTGCTGTGAGGGACTTGGAGACGGCCACACTGATAAAATTGCTTTGGATTTGATTTACTATATTTACTATTTTTTGGGTTATAATAAAGCCTTTTCTTAACTCTTAACTTTTAACCTGGGTTTTATATGATTGCATTTTAAAAATTAATAGAACTAGGGTGCGATTTTCACAAACGTTTTCAAAACATTAAGACATCATTTGAAATATGTTATGGAGCAAAGCTTCCGCAAAGAACAAGTTTTCTAAAACCATGATCTTAACTTATTAGAGGGTTTTTTTTACTAGGCTTAATGGGTTTTAATTAAGAAGGTTTTCACAACAAGTTTAAAAGGACCATGTTTTGAAAGTTCACTTCAATATGACATTGCCAGACTCAGTCATAACGTCTGGGCTGGGTTTGGGGTGTTTCAGTAATGAAATAGTAAGTTCATACTTGAAGTGTAAAATTATGAAAAAGGGAATAATGTGTTGACTTGATGTTGTTATTTAAGTTAAAGAAAGTAAATGCAATGGAATGTAATGAAATATAAATGAAAATAAGAAAATTTGAAAGGGTTTAAAGTTTTATAAATCCAACTATGCTAGGGATGATATGCAAATGTGATGCTGTGGATTTACTTACTTTGTGAGTTGTTGAATATGGTTTCATGAATTTTGCGGTATGGGTATAAGATTATTTTTAATAAGTATAAATTTCATATTTGAAATGGATTGATACAACTAAATTTGCACGAGCTTACTAATCATTTATTGCTTACGTAGTTATCCTTCTCTTACTTTACAGATTATCAGAAGCTCGATCAGGTTGGAAGCTCGTCGGAGATCTATCACACTATCCAGGATTATACTGTTAAATTTTGATGTCTTGGTTAAGGTTATAATGGTATGTATAGGTGGACTATGTCCAATGTTTAATTGATGAGTTTGGTATATATATGTCATTTTGGTTGATAATTATGGCATGAAATGTTGCCTTGGATTTGAGGTACTTAAGGTACTATTGATAGCTTGTTGGTTGTGGTTAATATGGTCAAATTGGTGCATGTTTTGAAATGACCAAAAATTGTTATGGTTTTTATGCATCAATTTTGTTATGTTTTTGCATGAAAATAGGTTAAGTGATAAGTAGTTAAATATGACATGTATAGGTGTTTTGGTTGATTTTTTAGCCATTATGTCTTGGCTTATAGATTTTTCACTTTGAATGGTTGATATGTTGATATATGTATGTGGTCTTATGATGGAAGTTATATTGGCATGAAATATGTAGTTTTTATATATGAATATTTATGCTAATTGTTAAATGGTAAATTTACTGCATATGGATGTGAATTTGATATGTGAAGAAAATGGTAAGTTTTGGTTAAACTATGCATATGGTTATACATGCTTAATTGTTGTGATTGAGGTGCCTTTGGGGCATATTAGTTGTATGAACATATAATTTATTTGGATAGCTTGTTGTTGCATGGTTTGGTGCACTTTGGGAAGCTTGATTATAAGTGGAAAATGCATGATTAGGTGACAAAATTGGTTTAGAAATGTCCTGTTTTTCATCCACACAGCGAGAGACACGGGCATGTGTCGCAGTAGTGTGTCCCTTGTAGGTTTTTGAAAGTTGTATTTTGAGAGTTACACGACTTGGCACAAAGGCGTGTGGCTTGGCCGTGTGACCCAAGTCAGAGAGTTACACGAGCACTGACACGGGTTGTAACACAACCGTGTGTACCTATTTTGAATGCCCACACGGCCTAAGACATAGGCATGTGACTCAACCTTGTGACTAAGACGACCTGGCCACACGGCCATGTGACCCCTACACTTTGAAAATTTTCATCTTTTCCCACAAAGTTCTAAATGTTTCCAATTTAGTCTAGATTTATTTCTAATGTGTTTTTAGGGCCTTGAGGGCTCGTATAAGGGACAATATGTATGTTATTGATGGAATTTACTATGATTGATGTTGTGAAGTAAATGATTTATATTTTTGATAATTTTGAAATGTAAACTCTAGTAATACTCCATGACCTGATTTTGCCGACGAATACAGGTTAGGGGTGTTACAAGGTAAGTGCATTTGTAAGCCGTGTTTTAGCATGAATTGTGAAATCTTGGGAGTCGAAGCATGGCTTACGAACCATCGCTTGTGGTATGCGAACCTTGACTTCTTCCTTATGCAAATCCTTGCAATTTTTGTTGAATCATTGAGTATATACACCATGCAATTTTAATAGTGTAAAATGCATTAACTTATAATATATATACATGGGCTTTATTGTGTATACAATATATATATATTAGTTGGTGTTATATATATAATATATACATATATAATATATATGCATGGTTCTATTGTAATGCTATTTATCTAACACCAAACATACATTTTCTACCATTAAACATCAAAATGCACAAATATCTAACATGTGTAAAATTTTAGACTTTGATTTTCTTTCAAATTAGTCCTTGAAATAGCTAAATCAAGTTACAACATTCACAAAATCGTAAAAATCATTAAAAACGGGCCAAGGACAGACTTACAATCGAGCCTGAAAGCTTGGCCAAAACCCTAGCTATGGTGACCCTTGAAATTTGGCTATGGGGGATGAAATTGGGAAGATGACATCTTTTTATTAGTTAATTTTGTCTTTATTTACCAAATGACCAAAATGCCCTTAATGCATAACTTTGAAATTTCACCTAACCATGTCCATTTTTGTCCATCTTAAAGCATAATGGTCTAACTACCATTTAAGGACCTCTAATTTAAAATTTCATTACAATTAAACACCCATAGCTTCTAGAACACACGTTTCGCACCTATTGTAATTTAGTCCTACCAATCAAATTGGACACTTTATCGATAAAATTTCTTAACGAAATTTTCACACAATCATTCAATCACACTATAGACCTTAAAATAATATCACAATAAATATTTCTACTTCAGATTTATGGTTATGAAACCACTGTGCAAATTTGACCCAAAAATGGGCTGTTACAATTCTCCCCCTTTAGGGATTTTTGTCCCTGAAAATCTTACCGAAAAAGAGATTTGTGTACTGCTTTCTCATGGCTTCCTCAGGTTCCCACAAAGCCTCTTCGACCCCATGTCTTTGCTACAAAACTTTCACTAGGGCTATATTTATATTCCTCAATTGTTTAACCTCTCGAGCTAAAATCTTGATCGGTTCCTCACCATAAGTCATATTAGGTCAAATCTCCACCTCTATCGGTGAAATTATTTGTGAAGAATTTGATTGATAACAGCACAACATAGACATATGAAAAACATTATAGATCTGTAACACACCAAACCCAGCCTGGATGTTATGGCTAGATTTGGTGTGTCACATGGACCTACATCTAAGTTTATGACCTTTTTGCTTGTTGTGGCTTAAGTGAGATTTTCATTAAAACATCAAGTTTGTGAAAAGTCATTTTGTTAAGCCTCTAGGTTATCCATATTTTGAACTTGTTGAGTTTTGAAAACATTTTTAGGAGTTTGGAAAACAAAACCCGCGCAGCCTATAACTAGCAGTTTCGATAAAATATGAATTAAATCATTAAAGAAAATAAAACCAATAAAGAAATTTAAATAGCGGCCTTATTACAATTAAAACCCAAAAATAGCAAAAAAAATACTTAAAGTAAAACGAAACCGTATTTGCAGATGCTGTGGCCACTCCGAATCTCTCACAGCTCCAAGCCTACTAAGGTTGAGGGTTACCTGCAGAGATGAAATTAAGGGGTGAGTTTGATAACTCAGTGTGTAATATAATCTCAACCATCGGCCAAAACAGATCAAGCCTCAAATTCAGATTTAATTGGGCCTTGGCCCATTGCAGAATTTAGGTTAAGCCCATAGGCCCATAACAGATACAGATCAGATATAATATGCAAATAGAAAGCCAAACCTAGATCCATCCATAACACCCCCGTACCAGCCTTACACCATGTAGGGAGACTACTCGACCCACCCAACTGCTACACACCACAGAAATTTGCAGCGAGGCTGCCAGATATTGTGACGAGGTCACCAGATGCAGATATTGTGGCGAGGCCACCAGAACAGATATATATGTGGCGAGGCCACCAGATACAGATATATATGTGGCGAGGCCACCAGATTGCAGCGAGGCTGCCAAAACTCTTCCTCCATCATAAACCCAAACCCCATGCAACAGGCATACATGTTATGACATATAACATACAGAATCTCATGCATCAGATATACACATGTATTATGAGATATGACATACAAAAATAGAAAATTATACGTTTCATACAGAATTTACCCTAGGGGCATAAAGGTCATTTTGCACCTAGGGGTAAAATGGTAATTTTCCATACTTAGAGGTATTTTAGTCTTTTTACCGATTTTTAGGGTTTTTATGCAAGTCCAAGTAATTACTAGTCCATTAGTGTTTACAGAAGTCTTTTTAACCTTAGTTTCCAATTTTGCCCTTTTTAGCCCCAAAACCCCTAATGGGCCTTACTAAATCCATTATTGTCTTAAGCCCGTTAAATCCAATCCTTAGGTTCAGTTTACCAATTTGGCCAGATTATTATTAACCACGTCACCAGAAAGCCTTTGACAGTCATTTTACCGATTTGGGCTCAAAAGCCCATTGGGCCCATCTTTTGCCCATCGAAGCCCAACTTACCGAGATGCTCAAAATGGCACCTTCTACAATTTCACCATCGTCCATTCCTAGTTAGGTCACAATAGAGTGTTTGGCTACTCCCAGATCCTTCCAAGACCGATTTTCGGTCACTTATGATCGGTTACTATAGAATAGTTTTTGGTCATTACGGCCTTTGCCGTCCTAGTCTATGATGGAGATACGTTACACACCTGTTAACAGCTGAAGTGACGACGAGAACCACGTACCGAACCCCTACAATTGATCACTAACGTGTTAGCCTAACAATTGACGACCAATAAGCCATAATACCCTAACCATATTCGTCCAACATGGCGTAAGTCATTAAAATCTTACCCTTTTGTCGATTATGGACTAAATCCTGCTATCCAGCAGCGTTTAGCCTTCCGAATCCTTAGTTGCACGACCCATTGATCTCACTAGCGCAAACAAAATAAGAGAAAAAGGCGAACAAGCCCTTAGTCACTAACGTTAGCCTCCCCCTAAAAGGGTTTCGGCTTCTTGCCTTAAATAATCATAAACGAATGTACACAAGGTCTCGAGCACTTACCAACACTTTTCCTCGAAGAAGATGTCTTTATGCTTCCACTAATTTAGACCTATACTAGATCTAACTCTAACAACTACAAAGAATGTCTCCAAATAGATTCGGCTTCTAGATCCTCTTCTAGGTACCCCTGTCGACACAACACTGAGTTGGGAGTGTGATTCGATGGCTCAAATAATGGGTATTAAGAGGTTCGGCTTGCTAGAGAATCAAGGAGAAGAAGAAGTGGTAGATTTTGGTCAATAGGTAAACAAAGGAGTATGGTTTCGGTCACATAAGGTATTCGGCCATGGTAGGGTTTTGATCAAATGAACATTCGGCTTAGTGAGGGATTTGGGTAAAAAGATGGTCGACAGAGCCTTGTAAAAGAAGAGAATAATTCGGCTTAGAATTCAAGATGAGTAGAAGAAGAGAATGAGTGAAGAGGAAAGCAGAAGAGTCCTTTTGGTTACTGGAGAGAATTCAGCAGTGGGGGTTTAGAGGTACTAAGGTTCGGCTAATATGGTAGTAAAGTAGAAAAGATCAAGTAGGAAAAATGGCAAAAAGGAAAGGGATTTAGAATGCTAACCTAGTCGGCACAAAAGAGTTGCCCCCCAACTAGAGAAATCGGCACAACAAAAGCCTAAAGCCGAAACATCTTCCTAAGGCAGAGTGCCGAATTTGCCTTCTCAAGAGTCCTCTGGCCAGCCACTATTTTCAAAATTCAAAAACTCCTAGATTTCCTCCTTAACAAGCTCCCCTTATCACTCCACAATCCCCTCTCATGACTGATTCAAACACTCCTCAGCAGAGTTCATCTCTGCTTCAAACTCTTACATGTTTCCTGCATAAAAATAAAACACCTCCTTTGCAACCCCTGGAGCTTGAACCTTGGACCTCCAAGCTCTCTTAGGCGTCACTTTTTAAGGAGCTTAGTGGCACCTCCTTTGCCACTTTACCAAGACTTGTTTTGTGCTATATTTCACGCTCAATTTCTTAAGACACTTACTTCCAACGGCCCCCTATCTCCTAAGTCAAAAATACAAAATTTTGCCCGAGTTTTGGCAATCACCTGGGCCTTCCATAGGCCCACTAACACTCCCCAAACATGCATCACACACCCAGATATCAAAGTTCAAACATTTTGTCAGTTAAAGAACAATCTAAGAGAAACCCAAAAATTAGGCTGACTTTTATGACCCCTCCTATGACCGATCCAGTGAGATCGAGTAGGCCCCCTGTTGACAAAATTAGAAAATATAGGGCTGAAGAGTTTCGGGCTACCCCCAGTGACAATGCCGAGCGGGTCGAGTTTTGGCTCGACAATACCATCCGAGTGTTGATGAACTGTCCTGCACACCCGAGGAGTGTCTAAAATGTGCGGTGTCTCTTTTACGTGACGCTGCCTACTACTGGTGGAATACTCTGGTTTCTGTTGTTTCGAAGGAACGGGTCACCTGGGAATTTTTCCAAACCGAGTTCTGAAAGAAATATATTAGTCAGAGATTCATTGATCAAAAGCGGAAGGAATTTCTTGAACTTAAACAAGGTCAGATGTTAGTGACCGAATACGAGAGAGAATTTGTGCGTCTCAACCGTTATGCTCGCGAACGTGTATCCTCCGAGGCCATCATGTGTAAGCGTTTCGAGGATGGATTAAATGAAGATATCAGATTACTGGTGGGAATTCTAGAAATTAAGGAGTTTGTCCTGCTAGTCGAGAGGGCTTGCAAAGCCGAAGAGCTCGGTAATGAAAAAAAGAAAGCCGACATTGGAGCTAGAGAGCTCCGTAAGAGATTTGCGGGAAAATCTGTTCAGTAATCATCCCAAAAAACTAGAGATGACTTAGGCCGATCTAAATATACATCGGGTTTTTCTAGACGCGAGCACCATCGACCTCCCGTGAGTTCACGAGCTACTTCCATCGCCAGTGTTGGTAATGAACGTCGGGATAGATCTGGTTGCACTTATTATGGTAAATGGCACCCAGGGAGTTGTAGGCATCGTGATCGCTCTTGTTTCAGATGTGGATCTACTGACCATTTTATTAAAGACTGTCCGAGAACTAATGAACCCACTCCCGATTCGAGTCAGAAACCTAGTAGCACAGCTTCGCGGGGTAGACCACCGCGACGTGGAGGTAGTATCGGAGGTAGTCAGAGAGGGACTAGAGACACTGCAGTCAGATCCGAGGCTCGAGCACCTGCCAGAGCTTATGCTATCCGTGCACGTGAGGAAGCTTCTTCTCCGGATGTTATTACTGGTACTTTCACCCTCTTTAACACTGATGTGATTGCCTTGATTGATCCTGGTTCAACCCATTCATATGTGTGTGAAACTTTAGCCTCCAGTAAGACTCTTCCTGTTGAGTCTACTGAGTTAATAGTTCGAGTATCGACCCCTTTGGGTCGTTGTGTTCTGGTTGATAAAGTATGCAAGAAATGTCCCCTAATGGTTCGAGATTTCTGTTTTCCGGCTGACTTAATGCTTCTGCCATTCGATGAATTTGACATTATTCTCGGAATGGACTGGTTGACCGTTCATGACGCAATAGTGAATTGCAAGCGAAAAACTATCGATTTGCGATGTTTGAATAATGAAATAATCCGAATTGAGTCCATTGATCTAAGTGGACCACCTGCTGTAATTACGACTATGTCAGCTCAGAAATACGTGAGAGAGGGCTATGAAGCGTATTTGGCCTACGTGTTAGATAACAAAGTTTCTTACTGAGAACTTGAGACAGTGCCTGTAGTCTGCGAGTTTTCAGATGTGTTTCCCGAAGAATTACCGGGATTGCCGCCTGTAAGAGAGGTCGAGTTCAGTATAGGGTTGATTCCAGGTACGACGCCGATTTCGATTGCCCCGTATCGTATGGCACCTACCGAATTAAAAGAATTAAAATCTCAGCTGTAAGAGTTGACGGACAGAGGCCTTGTGCGACCTAGTTTTTCGCCTTGGGGCGCGCTGGTTTTATTTGTGAAAAAGAAAGACGGGACTATGAGAATGTGCATCGACTATCAGCAGCTGAATAAAGCTACTGTAAAGAATAAATATCCGTTGCCCAGAATTGACAACCTGTTCGATCAGTTGAAAGGAGCTTCAGTGTTTTCTAAGATTGATTTGTGATCTGGCTATTATCAGCTGAGAGTTAGAGATTCCGACGTGCCGAAGACAGCATTTAGAACAAGGTACGGACTCTACGAGTTCTTAGTGATGCCGTTTGGGCTCACCAATGCCCCGGCGGTCTTTATGGATTTGATGAATCGTGTGTTTAGACCATTTTTGGACCATTTTGTAGTAGTGTTCATCGATGATATTTTGATCTATTCGCGTGATGAGTCAGAGCATACCGAGCATTTGAGGCTGGTACTTTAGGCTTTGCGGGATAACCAATTGTATGCGAAATTCAGCAAGTGCGAGTTTTGGTTGCGTGAGGTTGGCTTCTTGGGGCATAGAGTATCTGCTTCGGGTATTCGAGTTAATCCGAATAAAATTTTAGCTATTCTCGACTGGAAACCCCCTAGGAATGTTTCTGAAGTTCGAAGTTTCCTAGGACTTGCCGGTTATTACCGACGATTCGTCAAAGGTTTCTCGATGATCGCGGTACCATTAACGAGACTGCTGCAAAAAGATGTAAGGTTTGAATGGTCTGATAAATGTCAACGAAGTTTCGATCAGTTGAAAACTCTTTTGACGGAAGCTCCCGTGTTAGTTCAGCCAAAGCCCGGTAAAGAGTTTGTAGTCTATAGCGATGCGAGCCTAAACGGTTTAGGTTGTGTTTTGATGCAAGAAGGTCGAGTTGTCGCCTATGCTTCGAGACAGTTGAAACCTCATGAACGAAATTATCCAACTCATGATCTAGAATTAGCCGCTATCGTTTTCGCCTTGAAAATTTGGCGACACTATCTGTTCGGTGAAAAGTGTCACATCTTCTCTGATCACAAAAGTCTCAAGTATCTGATGTCTCAAAAAGGTTTGAATTTGAGACAAAGGCGACGGCTAGAATTGCTAAAAGACTATGAGCTTGTTATTGATTATCACCCGGGGAAAGCTAATGTAGTTGCAGACGCTCTTAGCAGAAAATCTTTATTTTCCTTGCGAGCTATGAACGTGAAGCTAATGATGTCAACGGATGATGTGTTGATTGCCGAGTTGGTAGCAAGACCTATGCTACTTCAACAGATTTGTGAGGCTCAGAAACCCGATGATGACTTAGTTGCCAAACGAGTTCAGTGTGAGTCGAATGTGAATTCAAAGTTTCAGGTCGACGAAAATGATTGTTTGAGATTGAAGGACCGATTGTGTGTTCCAAAAAAGTATGAGCTAGTTTCAATGATTCTGAATGAAGTCCATAATAGCCGAATGACAGTCCATCCGGGTAGTACGAAGATGTATAATGATTTGAAGCGACAATATTGGTGGCACGGCATGAAACGAGACATCTCTGATTTTGTATCTAAATGCCTAGTATGTCAGCAAGTAAAAGCGGAACATCAGGTGCCGTCGGGATTACTTCAGCCGATTTTGATACCCAAGTGGAAGTGGGATCGTGTTACAATGGACTTTGTGTCGGGCTTACCGCTGACACCGAGTGAGAAAGACTCCATTTGGGTTATTGTGGATAGATTAACGAAATTAGCCCATTTCATTCCGGTTCGTACCAACTTTTCACTTGACAAATTAGCGGAATTATATGTTTCTCAGATTGTACGGTTGCATGGTGTGCCGACTTCTATTGTTTCTGATCGAGACCCCCGATTTACTTCGAGATTTTGGAAGAAGCTACACGAAGCATTGGGTACTAAACTATACTTTAGCACAGCTTTTCATCCCCAGACTGACAGTCAATCTGAACGAGTAATTCAGATACTCGAGGATATGTTGAGCTGTTGTATCGTTGAGTTTAATGGTTCGTGGGAAAAATACTTGCCATTGATTGAATTCGCGTATAACAACAGTTTCCATTCAAGCATCCAAATGGCTCCCTACTAAGCTCTTTACGGTTGTAAGTGCCGTACACCTCTGTTTTGGACCGAACTTAGTGAAGATAAGATTATTGGAGTTGATTTAGTCAGAGAAGCAGAGCAGAAAGTAGAGATAATTCATGACAGTTTGAGAATGGCATCCGATCGTCAGAAATCGTACGCGGACTTAAAACGGAAGGACATCGAGTATCAAGTGGGTGATAAAGTGTTTCTGAAAGTTTCACCGTGGAAAAAGATACTCCGTTTTGGCCGTAAAGGCAAGTTGAGCCCAAGATTCATTGGACCGTATGAGATATCAGAACGGATTGGGCCTGTCGCTTATAGATTAATTTTGCCTCCTGAACTTGAAAAGATCCACAATGTTTTCCATGTATCGATGCTCTGTCGATATAGATCCGATCCTTCGCACACGTTAAGTCCGTCAGAAGTTAAAATTCAACCTAATTTGAGTTACGAAGAAAAACCCGTTCGTATCTTGGCTCGAGAAGTGAAAGAATTGCGAAATAAAAAGGTTCCTTTAGTAAAAGTATTATGGCTTAGGCATGGAATCGAGGAAGCGACTTGGGAACCCGAGAATGCTATGAAAAATAAATACCCAAATCTGTTTACCGGTAAGATTTTCGAGGACGAAAATTTTCTTTAGGGGGAGAGTTGTGACAGCCCTATTTTAACCCTAGTCGGGAAGTGGTTTCGGGACCACTAAACCGAATCACAAAAATAATTAATTTCAATATTCCATGTCTAAATTGTATAATAATTGTATGTGTGAAATTGAAATGCTTGAACTTGACATAGTGAATGTGTTGCCGAACTAAAGGACTAAATGATAAGTATCATAACGTTTGTGGCTAAATTTTTATGAGAGAAATTGTAGAAAGTTGCAAGTTAGGGACTTGCATGTCTATTAAGCCATTTGACATATGGTGGCCGACCAAACTTTATCATGAATTTAATTGATTGGTTATCTTTGTTTATTCATTTTACTTTTATGAATTTATGTATAAAATATAAATTAAATGAATTTAATAATATTATTAAGAGATAATGGGAGGAAAAACCAAGGTTGGAAACATCTTCTTCTCCCTTTTGCCGTGAGTTGAGAAAGCTTTAGAAGCTTAAGGAAATTCGGTTACCATAATCCCTCAATAAGGTATGGGAAATTCATATTAGTTTCATATATTTTTGAGAAATTTTGAATGGCTAGAGTATATCATAAATTGCCCATGCTTTGATTTTTTCAATTTTTGAGCTTTTGAGCATTCGGTCATGTTGAAGAATTTTAGAAATGGTTGAGGCTTCAATTTGGGTTTATAGAGTGATGGATAGGGAATTGGAGCTTGTAAAATGTGCATAGGAATGGATGTTTTGTTAAATGAAAATCGGTCATTATGCATTGGTATTGAAATTGCTGTATGCTAGCTTATAAGATAGTTAAAATGGTATTTTGGGATTGAATAAATTCTTTAGAAAATTTTTCTAGATAATTCCATGTTAGGAAGTTCATGAGAGAAGGTTATGATTTGAGCTTTGTGGCCTTCTTTGGTTAAGGGCCATTCGGTTCTAGTCTCTCTTTTTAAGGGGAAAATAAACCTTATATGTGTGTATCTAGTCATGGCCGAATGTACCATGAATGAGTCAATAATGATTATTTTTGGGGTTTAAAATATTTTAAATGAATTTGATTAAGGATTATTAATTTCCGATGGTGTATAAATCTTTGGATTAATATTTATATATGAAATTTTAGAGGTGAAACATACTTAGCCTTTGAGATTAAGGCACAAATTGTGTTTGAATTTTTAGATTTATATATATATGTGTGTATTCGGGTTTAATAGTCTTGGATTGTTATGGCTTAAGTGAGCATTTCTATTTGGTTAATGTGGTTCGTTATAATACCTAAATTTTAACTTATATGATATGGTATGCCGTATGACCACTTTGAATTAGGAAATGATTAAATCGAAGGGAAATTAGTTATGCCATGTTTAGGTTACCAATGTGATAAATGTGTTAAGATGGTCTTGATAGGCCGAATGGGAGCTATGAGATTTAGTTAAAAATATAAGATAGGGAGAGAATATTCATAAGCATAATGATATTTAAGATCACATGAGGGTGCGCATATTAAGTGTTGTCATGAAACTTTAAAGATTTGTCTCATGTGTTTGAGCTTAGCCGAATATGGAATTGATCAAATGTATGATTTTTGTATATACTAATAGTAATGGACAATGACTCGTGATTTCATCATTTTGAATATGACATATTCGACCATAAATGATTACTAAGTATTATGTATTAAGTTGGTTAAGAGATCTATGTATACTTGCTCTAAATCTTTAGTCTCTATATGACATGTAACTTAATTATGTTCAGCCGAATGTGATTGTACATGAAGTATATATATATGTTTTGTTGGAATGCTAATAAGGTGAATAGGTGAGAGGAACGAATAAAGTCTAATCTAATTAAATTTGTTTAAATTAAGATCAAGAACAAAGAGGGACACTCTCGGACAAAGGAAAAGCGAAGGTCGTGGAATAGCTAAACCGTGCACTAAACAGGAAGATACGAGGTAAGTCCTTGAGTAACGAATCTTTATTTATGATGAGGTGAAGTTATAATACATTTGTTTAATATGTGAGCTTAATGGAAAAATAATATGTTCGAATGTAAATTTTTGAAAATGAATGTGTGAGTAATTGTTGGAAGCCGAATTATAAGATTTGAATCTTAATGTATCTAGATGTGAATTGTGTTCTTTGCTTACAAATAAATAAACCGTATGGAGTATGATTGGTAGTATGCCGAAATTGAGTATTTCTGTGTTTGAAAGGTTATCGAAAAATGAGATGAAAGATATGCGGATATGTGTGAGTATGAATTTCGTTGTTAAAGCCGAGCTTAGTCTCGAAGGGCTTACGAGCCAGAGTTAAAGCCGAGCTTAGTCTCGAAGGGCTTACAAGCCAGAGTTAAAGCCGAGCTTAGTCTCGAAGGGCCTATGAGCCAGAGTTAAAGCCGAGCTTAGTCTCAAAGGGCCTACGAGCCAGAGTTAAAG
Organism: Gossypium stocksii; assembly: GCA_020496765.1. Classification (NCBI taxonomy): domain Eukaryota; kingdom Viridiplantae; phylum Streptophyta; class Magnoliopsida; order Malvales; family Malvaceae; genus Gossypium; species Gossypium stocksii. The sequence goes on from CM035624.1 coordinate 31,141,714, forward strand.
CCGAGCTTAGTCTCGAAGGGCCTACGAGCCAGAGTTAAAGCCGAGCCTAGTCTCGAAGGGCTTTTAAGCCAGTGATAAAAATCAGATTTGGGCCTTGAAGACCATTCATGGTGGCAATCGGATATGGGTTAAACGTATTGGCTCACGTATGAATAATTATATAAATAATATTGCCCTAGTCATAACAAATGCGCCACTTAATGTAAGGAAGGCAGGTATGTATTCTATGCTCTTAATGATTTAGAATGTCATTGAAATTGATTTATTTGAGCCTGGTAAGGATCTGTGAACTATTATTAGATATCACTTGTATGTATAAGAATTCTGATGTTGAGGTATATAATTATATATACTCGATTGATTATGTAAAGAAGAAAATCGAAATACTCGATTATGAGTGAATAACCCTTTGAATGCATTGAGCTTTCTTTTGTGATATGCATGTGAGTAATTAGTAACATGGATATGCTCATATTCGGCCAAAGAAGGTTTTAAACATGAGTTGATAATAGTATGCCCTTCATTATTTGACTGAGTTACTTAAGTACTTACTAAGCAAGTATTTGCTTACTCTGTTGTCCTTACTCTCGATTTTGTAGATTCTTGATCGGAAGCTACGGTCTCGGGAATTCTAGATTTGAAGTCATCTACACTATCACCCATCTTTTGGTATTGGTAATTAAATCTTGAAATGGCATGTATAGGTTTGACATTTTGTGGTTGACAAATACCTTATGATTTTGTAATTAAATTAGGCCATGCGAAAATGGCAAACCCGAAAGCTCTTCTGGAAAAACATCTTGAAAATCCTTAACGGTTCTAACTTTGTCCACAGTCAGTTTCTCTGTTTCTGCTTGACTTATGAATGCCAAATAAGCCTCGCATCCTTTTCGAATCCACTTCTCGGCGCTTAATGCCAACACCACATTGGACAGATAATCTCTACGTTCACCTATCACCATAATTTCCTCATCCTCTGCGGTCTTTATTCTCATTCGCTTAGCAGCACAATCTAGAGTAGCCCTATGCTTAACAAGCCAATCCATTCCCAAGATAAGATCAAATTCTCCGAAAGGTAGCTCTATCAAGTCTCCAGAAAAGATTTTTCCTTGAGTCTCTATAGGCACGTCTCTATACAGTTTGTCTACCCTAACCGAGTGACCCAAAGGACTTAGTACAGATACCCCACTCACTGTCTCCTCAGAGCGCCCACCCAGCAACCCAGATATAGCGCATGCAACATAAGAATGGGTAGATCCAACATCTATCAACGCAGTGTATGGAATACTAGAAATCAAAAACGTACCGGTTATGACGTCAGGAGCATCACCCTCCTCTCGACGACGAGCTGCATACACCAACGTTGGCTGACGAGCCTCAGCAAAACCAACACCCCTACCAGGTGCTCCTCGTCCTCGACCATTACCATTTCCACCTCTGCCTTATCCACGACCCCTTGGGGCTGGTGGTCCTCTCCTCACTGGCTGAGCCACCCTCTGATCCATAACTTGAGCCTGATCTGGTTCTTGGGGACAATCTTTAATCCTATGCTCCATAGACCCACATCGGAAGCAAGCTCCAAAACGTTTCCGACACTCGCCCATATGTATCTTACCACAACTCCTGCAACCCTGCGGTCTAACAGCATTCATTGGCACCGCTCGCACTGGTTCCGCCACTCTTGCTCTCTTAACATTCCTGCTGGCCCCACCTGATGGTCCAGAATCCCTCCGGAAGCGGTTCCTATCCTTTTCGCGATTCTGTCTTTCTGTCCGTTTTACTTCTTCAGCTATCTTAGCTTTCTCAACCAAAGCAGCAAAGTTAGCTCCCTCTACGGAGCAATCAGAACCCTCAGTTCATCCCTTAGACCATCCTCGAAGCGTACGCTACGCTCATATTCAGTAGCAACTATCCCAGAAGCATATCGGCTCAGCCTCAGAAACTCAACCTCGTACTCAGATACTGTCCTACCTCTCTGAACCAAATTCAAGAATTCTTTCCGGCGGGCGTCCACATAGCTAGCCCCAACATATTTCCCTTTAAAGGCTGTCTTAAACAGCTCCCAAGTTACCTCACCAGCTGAAGTTCCATCTCTCACTGTGAGCCACCACTGATAGGCTTCATCTCTAAGCAATGATACGGCTCCCTTCAGCTTCTGCTCCACAGAACAGTCCAAATCGTCCATGATTCGCTTTGTGGCCTCCAACCAATACTCAGCCATATTTGGGGCTACACCAGATACGCCCCTAAAGAATTCTTCTCCATTAGCCCGGAGTCGTTCAGAGATAGATCCCTGGAATACATTACCGGTACTTACCCCAGCAACCCTTTCCAGAACTCGTAGCATTGCTTGTGATAGGGCGTCATCCCCTACACCCCGATCATGAGACTCCACCTCTGTTGCCGGTGGTATCGGTACATCAGCTGCTGGTGCATGACCCGAAAATGAAGATTCAGCTCGTGCACTACCTCGGCCACGTCCACGGCCCTTACCACGAGCTGCTCGCGTACTCATTTCGTATTATCTATTTTAGAAGTTTTATGAATCAGATTCATATTCCAGTGTTTATTACAGATGTCTTATGAATAAGTAGAATTTCAGAGTTTGTTTTCTTTCGCGGACGCCTAACTACAATCTCAGTCTACTTATCAAAGTTTCTATAGTTTCAGTAATATCCTAACTAAAGTATCATAACAGAGTCTTAGTCAGGCATATAATCAGAATTGCAAAATTATTCAGAAAAGTTCAGAAAACTTACAAGCTTGGGCCGGAGATTCGGTGTGCCATTCTTTTGAAAGATTACAAAGGAAACTTAATTTATTGTTTGAAAATAAATCATTTATGTACGAAAGGAGTTCATCGAAACAAGTTCCAATTAATTTTGAAAACACTTGTTAAAAACATGATCTTTCGAAAAGCTTTGTTTTGATTGTTTGAAAAGTTCCATTTTTAGACCCGATCCACAGCCGAGTTGTTGCAACCGGGCTCTGATACCACTAAATGTAACACCCCAAACCCGGCCTAGAATTATGGCTAGATCTGGTGTGTCACATGGACCTACATCTAAGTTTATGACCTTTTTGCTTGTTGTGGCTTAAGTGAGATTTTCATTAAAACAGCAAGTTTGTGAAAAGTCATTTTGTTAAGCCTTTAGGTTATCCATATTTTGAACTTGTTGAGTTTTGAAAACATTTTTAGGAGTTTGGAAAACAAAACCCACGCAGCCTATAACTAGCAGTTTCGATAAAATATGAATTAAATCATTAAAGAAAATAAAACCAATAAAGAAATTTAAATAGCGGCCTTATTACAATTAAAACCCAAAAATAGCAAAATAAAATACTTAAAGTAAAACGAAACCGAATTTGCAGATGCTGTGGCCACTCCGAATCTCTCACAGCTCCAAGCCCACTAAGGTTGAAGGTTACCTGCAGAGATGAAATTAGGGGGTGAGTTTGATAACTCAGTGTGTAACATAATCTCAACCATAGGCCAAAATAGATCAAGCCTCAGATTCAGATTTAATTGGGCCTTGGCCCATTACAGAATTCAAGTTAAGCCACTAGGCCCATAACAGATATAGATCAGATATAATATGCAAACAGAAAGCCCAACCCAGATCCATCTATAACACCTCCGTACCAGCCTTACACCATGTGGGGAGACTACTCGACCCACCCAACCGCTACACACCATAGAAATTTGCAGCGAGGCTGCCAGATATTGTGACGAGGTCACCAGATACAGATATTGTGGCGAGGCCACCAGAATAGATATATATGTGGCGAGGCCACCAGATTGCAGCGAGGCTGCCAGAACGCTTCCTCCATCATAAACCCAAACCCCATGCAACAGGCATAAATGTTATGACATATAACATACAGAATCTCATGCATCAGATATACACATGTATTATGAGATATGACATACAGAAATAGAAAATTATACGTTTCATACAGAATTTACCCTAGGGGCATAAAGGTCATTTTGCACTTAGGGTTAAAATGGTAATTTTCCATACTTAGGGGTATTTTAGTCTTGTTACCGATTTTCAAGGTTTTTATGCAAGTCCAAGTAATTACTAGTCCATTAGTGATTACAGAAGTCCTTTTAACCTTAGTTTCCAATTTTGCCCTTTTTAGCCCCAAAACCCCTAATGGGCCTTACTAAATCCATTATCGTCTTAAGCCCGTTAAATTTAATCCTTAGGTTTAGTTTACCAATTTGGCCATATTATTATTAACCACATCACCAGAAAGCCTTTGGCAGTCATTTTACCGATTTGGGCTCGGAAGCCCATTGGGCCCATCTTTGGCCCATCGAAGCCCAACTTACCGAGATGCTTGAAATGGCACCTTCTGTAATTTCACCATCGTCCATTCCTAGTTAGGTCACAATAGAGTGTTCGGCTACTCTTAGATCCTTTAGAGACCGATTTTCGGTCACTTATGATCGGTCACTACAGAATAGTTTTTGGTCATTACGGCCTTTGCCGTCCTAGTCTATGATGGAGATACGTTACACACCTGTTAACAGTCGAAGTGACGACGAGAACTGCGTATCGAACCCCTACAGTTGATCGCTAACGTGTTAGCCTAATAATTGACAACCAATAAGCCATAATCCCCTAACCATATTCGGCCAACATGGCCTAAGTCATTGAAATCTTACCCTTTTGTCGATTATGGACCAAATCCCGCTGTCCAGCAGCGTTTAGCCTTCCGAATCCTTAGTTGCACGACCCCTTGATCTCACTAGCGCAAACAAAATAAGAGAAAAAGGCAACAAGCCCTTAGTCACTAACGTTAGCCTCCCCCCTAAAAGGGTTTCGGCTTCTTGCCTTAAATAATCATAAACAAATGCACACAAGGTCTCGAGCACTTACCAATACTTCTCCTCGAAGAAGACGTCTCTACGCTTCCAGTAATTTAGATCTATACTAGATCTAACTCTAACAACTACAAAGAATGTCTCCAAATAGATTTGGCTTCTAGATCCTCTTCTAGGTATCCTTGTCGACACAACACTGAGTTGGGAGCGTGATTCGATGGCTCAAATAATGGGTATTAAGAAGTTCGGCTTGCTAGAGAATCAAGGAGAATAAGAAGTGATAGATTTCGGTCAATAGGTAAACAAAGGAGTCTGGTTTCGGTCACATAAGGTATTCGGCCGTGGTGGGGTTTTGATCAAATGAACATTCGGCTTAATGAGGGATTTGGGTAAAAAGATGGTCGACAGAGGCTAGTAAAAGAAGAGAATAATTCGGCTTAGAATGCAAGATGAGTAGAAGAAGAGAATGAGTGAAGAGGAAAGTAGAAGAGTGCTTTTGGTTACTGGAGAGAATTCGGCAGTGGGGGTTTAGAGGTACTAAGGTTCGGCTAATATGGTAGTAAAGTAGAAAAGATCAAGTAGGAAAAATGGCAAAAAAGGAAAGGGATTCAGAATGCTAACCCAGTCGGCACAAAAGAGTTGCCCCCCAACTAGAGAAATCGGCACAACAAAAGCCTAAAGCCGAAACATCTTCCTAAGGCAGACTGCCGAATTTGCCTTCTCAAGAGTTCTTTGGCCGGCCACTATTTTCAAAATTCAAAAACTCCTAGATTTCCTCCTTAACAGGCTCCCCTTATCACTCCACAATCCCCTCTCATGACCGATTCAAACACTCCTCAGCAGAGTTCATCTCTGCTTCAAACTCTTACCTGTTTCCTGCACAAAAATAAAACGCCTCCTTTGCAACCCCTGGAGCTTGAACCTTGGACCTCCAAGCTCTCTTAGGCGTCACTTTTTTAGGAGCTTAGTGGTGCCTCCTTTGCCACTTTACCAAGACTTGTTTTGTGCTATATTTCACTCTCAATTTCTTAAGACACTTACTTCCAACGGCCCCCTATCTCCTAAGTCAAAAATACAAAATTTTGCCCGAGTTTTGGCCAGCACCTGGGCCTTCCATAGGCCCACTAACACTCCCCAAACATGTATCACACACCCAGATATCAAAGTTCAAACATTTTGTCAGATAAAGAACAATTTAAGAGAAACCCAAAAATTAGGGCGTTACAAGATCCTTTCTAACCCAAAAATTAGGGCGTTACAAGATCCTTTCTAACTCTGTCGACAAAGCTAGCCGATATGCCATCGGCCTTATTCTTTTAATAACTTTATATGGACCAATAAAGCACATACTCAACTTACCCTTGCGCTAAATCTAAGGATTTTCTTCAACGGAGACACTTTCAAGAATACCTTATCACTGACTTGAAATTCAATTTCCTTTTGCTTCAAGTTCACATACGATTTTTGTCTATCTGTTGCTGCTTTCAACAATCACAATTTACTTTTACTTTCTCTTATGCTTGTCTAACCAAGTCAACGCCGTGAATTTGTCTCTCACTGAGCTCGGGCCAGTATAACGGAGTTCGACACTTACGGCCATACAATGCCTCATACGGTGCCATTTTTATACTTGTAACACCCCTAACCTGTATTCGTCATCGAACTAGGGTTACGAGATATTACCGAACAAGACACATTTTTCAGACATTCACATAACCACCCAGGTCACATTTGAATATATAAACGTAATGTTATTTAAAATATTAAATAAATAAATAAATAAAATATTAAAACTCACAACATTTATGGATCATATCTCAAAGCTAAATAAGAAAAACATGTTACATGACTTAAGACCAATAGCAAACACGGCATTTTAACAACTTATAAAAATAATGAATGAAATATGTATCATTAAACATCAAAACCAAATATGTATAAAACCAAAATCAAATTTGAACTTTTCAGCCATATAATATGTGCACTTACTAAGCCAAATTCATATACTGCATTATCAATATATCATCATGACTGAACATGCTATACACATTTCTTTAAGTCACAAAAATAATGCACCATTTCATATGCCCAATTAATCATATTTAAAAATACAAACACATAACAAAAACACTAATCAATTTTAAGCATAAATCATGTTTTTCATTATCTGTTTACTATGTACTCAAAACAACCATTATCTAAACCATACATTCATATTTGGTTATTCAATATTTATGCATTTATGATTGTATATTTTTTTTAAACCATCTTCGAACACCTATACTACCTCAATACATTGCCCAATTTTGCACATATATAATCTAACCAACTTAGCATATATATTCAGCCATTTATTCAATATTTAATACACAATTAAAACATACACATTCATATCAATATAGACCAACCTAATTAATTAAGTACATAACCGAATATAATCATTACATACAACTAATTACAAGTTAACCAAAATACTTAATCAATAAACATTAATAACTCTTTATAACTACATTTAAAACATTTATGCAAATCGACCAAGTAACCCATTCAATTCTTGTCTCCTGTAGCCGAACCTAATGAACAAATAACAACAAAGATATACGCATTATTCTGAAGCTTATCACACATACCATTCTCATATATCTTTTAGCATTTATATCAAAATATGTCTCAACCATAGTTAAACATAATCATTATCAAACATTAGTAAACCATCCAAAATTTACTTCACTTATAAGCCATGATCGAATTCACACACCCATTAGCAATATATATATGTATATATATATAACACGTCACATATAACTACTAATAATCAAATTGTACACTCTATCGATAAAATTTCTTAATGAAATTTTCATACAATCATTCAATCACACTATAGACCTTAAAATAATATCACAATAAATATTTCTACTTTGGATTCGTGGTTCCGGAACCACTATTCTGATTTGACCCAAAAATGGGCTGCTACAAAATTTACCATTTTGCCCCTAAACTTTTTATTCATTCCAATTTCATTCCTATGCTCGGAAAATGAAATTCATACAATTCAATCCTCTATCTAAACCTAGCAGAAATTCTCATGTATTATTTATAACTCATATATTTCACAAAAATTAAAATTTTTCTTTGAATATAACAAATTTTCACTTTAGTCCCTTTTTCACAATTTCATCCAAAATCACGTTGTAAAAGTTGTTTATTTACTAACAACTTTTCATTTTCTACCATAAAATTTCAATTTCCAGCATATACATCCATGGCATAATTTCCATACTTTACTAACTTTTAAATTTAATCCCCGAAATAGAGAGAGCAAGTTATCCTGATCTCAAAAATATAAAAATTACTAAAAACGGGACATAGAAACTTACCAATTTATGCCAAGAAAGTTTCTTCTCTCTCTCCTATGGTTTCCATGCAAATTGGGGATCAAGATGGATAAAGATGATGATATTTTTTCCATGTAGATAATTATCATCTTTTATTTTTCCTTAATTCCAATTTAGTCCTTTTCTTTTTCTCAAATTCCATGGATGAATCACCCTAGATATTTTTCCATCTTGTGATTGATGATCTAATTACCATATAAGGACCTCTAAGTTTTAAATATCATAGCAATTTGATCCTTTTTGTAACAGCCCAGTTTGGACCCTAGTCGGAATAGTGGCTTTGGGACCACATATCTGAGTCTGAAAAATATTTTAATATTATTATCTGCGTTTGTGATATATGATTTAGCATCTATGAAATTTCTGTGAATTAATTTGTCTGTTTCTGTGCTTAGTTGTGAAAAAGGATTGAATTGTATATGTGATAAAATTAGTATGCTATATGTTCAAGTGTTCAATTGAAATGGCTTTCAAATAATGATGGCCTTATGTGGCAATTAAACCATTGAAGGTTTAAATGGTCATAAATGACATTAAAACATGTGTTTTATTATGGTTTAAATGAAGGTTAAATTAGTAAATGTTGTTTAATTATATGATATAATAAAATAACATGAAATATGGTATTATAATGCTTCTCTTTCACCGAAAATCAAAGAAAATAAAAGAAGGAAATAAAGCTTCCTAGGTTTCGGCACTCTTCTAGCTCAATCAATGTATGTTTTGAGCTCGGTTTTTGATAATTTCTACGTTTTTGTAATAGTTGCTTCGAAATCTTTCATGCCCATGTCTCAATTTCTATTTTTGATGAAGTTTGTGAATGATGCCATTGATGCCATTTGAAGAATTATGATGAAATTGAGTGAATAATGATGGATAGGTGTTGAATAAACATGTTTTATCATGAATTTTTTATGAAATTGAGCTATGTGGGCTAATTTGTGAAAATGAGACTTTGGGAGGACTAATTTGTGAAATAAATGTGTTATATGGGCTTTTATGAAAGCCACAAACATTCGACCAAGCTTGTATTTAAATAAATTCTGTGAATTTGATGCCTTTGTGTATTAGGGACTAATTTGTTAAAGTATGAAACTATGAGGGCTAAATTGTAAAATGACCTAAAATTGTTTTTATGGATTGAATTGAATGAAATAAATAATTGAATGGTTGAATTTGTGTTGATTTAGATTAAGAACAAAGAAAAATGAACTTAGATCGATGGAAGTCCAAAGTCGTTGAACAGTTGACTCGAATCCATTTAAATCTGTAGGAGGTAAGTCAAAATACAAATATGCGTCATATTAATGTCTGTTATAAATTCTTGTTTTATAAACTGTATTGGATGGCCATGAGAGCCTGAAGTATTATTCTGAGTCATTTTCGAATGTACAATGGTAAAAGGATATCATGTAAGACCTCGTCCGAGACATAGGCATTGATTAGAGAAATACGTGTAAGACCATGTCTGGGACACTGGCATCGTAAATGTTTCATGTAAGACCCTGTCTGGGACAGTGGCATCGATGTTAAATAACGTGTAGGACCACGTCAAGGACGTCAGCATTGTATAAGGCATATATGATCTCTATGACGTTTTTGAATGATAAGAGGAGAAATTCTAAGAAATGAATGAATGCATACTCTATATGTCTGACTTAGGTATGTTTGTTCTGTATTGAATTTACGAGCATGAAAGGTATGCTATTGTGAACTATGAGTATGTAATGAATGAGTATATCTGGTTCATGAGTTATCTATATGAGATTGCTATCATAATGTGTTTAAAGATTTCATATGTTTGTATTTGACTTACTAAGCTCATTATAGCTTACTCTGTATTTTCCTGCAACTGTTTTACAAATATCGTAGCTACTAAGGGCTTGGGGATAGTCAAGGATCGTCACCACACTATTGAGCTTGATTTTGGTACCTTTTGAATGTACAAAGTTGAATATGGCATGTATATGCTAGGATGACTAAGATGTGTTTTTGATTCTATATATATATCATGTGATGTGGTTAAGCTATGGTTATTGTGACAACCCTAATTTAACCCTAGTCGGGAAGTGGTTTCGGGACCACAAAACCAAGGCACAAAAATAATTTAATAATTATTTTGATGCCTATTATATGTGCCAATTCATGTGTGACATTTTTGGTGTTTTAATTTAGAGATATAAATGTGAATTTCACTAAAAATGACTTAGTAGTAAACTTTGAAAGTATGATGGGTAAATGTGTGATGACTAATTAATGCATGCACGTGGAATAATGGGATTTGCATGTCAATTTGACCATCTTTACCTTAGTGGACGGTAATGATGAAGCAAAATTTGTCATTTTATGAACTGTTTTATAATAAAATAATATTAAAGACATTAAAATAAGGAAACATGAATTAAAATAAGGAAAAAGGTGATAATACCAAAGTTGAAGGCTCATTCTTGCTTCCATGGCCAAAACTAAAGAAAAGAAAATAAAAAGAAGGACATGAAGCATTCGGCTAGTTAAAGGGTTAACTAAGGTAAGATTTCATATGTTTTCATTTGGATTTTTGTGAAATTTAGTTGATTTTGAAGCTCACAACATGACCCATATGTTAATTTTTGTGATTTTATTTCATGAAGCATTCGGTCATGGTTTCAAGTATTAAGTTGTTGATGATTTGATGATATATGATAATAAGTGAGTAAGGATAAGTATAGACTAGTTAAATTTGCTATGAGTGGCAAATATGAGCAAAAAAATTTCATTCGGCTATTATGGTATAAGGTAAGGTGTGATTAATTTTGGAAATTTGCATTTTAAATGTTAGTATGAATTTAAATGGATGCCAAATGAGGACTTAAATCAAGAGATGAATAAATTGTTGCTTATTGGGATATTGATACTTTTGGCCATGATTTTTTTTAATGTGTTATAAATTGAGTGTAAAATGCCTTGATGAATAGAAGGTAGTTAAAGGATTGTATGTGGTTTTAAAATTTGTTAAGGGTGGCTATAGATGACTAAAATGAGTAAGTTGAATTCGGCAATTAGAGTGAAGTATGAAACTTGTGCTTAATTGTGGAATTCTAAAATTAAATTGCTAGCATAAGTTTATATACTTGCCGAATTTGAATCAAAATGAGAGATGGTTAATTCATTGCTTATTTAGCCATGGTTTAGGTTCTTGAGTTGATGAGTATTTTATTTGCATTCGGTCATTGAGATAAGTCATGAAATTTGTTATAGATATTAGAAAAGAATGTTTAATTGCTAGAATTGATTTATGAAATTGCCGAATGCGATTTAATGAAATAAATGATTTAGCTTGATATGTTCTTGATGAATTATTATAAATTAACTATAAGGGAAACTAAGGAAATTTGACATGAAATTTATATGACCTTGAATGTTGAATGGCCGAGAGAACTATAGGTCATACATGGAAGAACATCAAATCAAATGAGTGTGTGTGGTTAGTAGATAATGGCATTCGGCATTATGGAGTTAAATGTTGTAAAATGTGAATTAAGCTTGAACAGTTAAATTGATAAGTATAAATTGTTAATATGTGATTATGTGTTAGCCGAATGTGGACTAAGGTGAAAAATGATAAGTTTGAACTTGTAAATTGTATATATGCATTTATAGAAGTATATATATATTCGGCCAACTTGGGCCTTTATGATGGGAAAATGATGGTTAACAATGCTAGTGAACAAGGGTATACTCGGTTAAGATATATCTTATGCATAGTAATACATGTGGGTTGAATGACAAATAGTAGTCGATTAAGATTATTAATATGTATTTCGGTGAACATGTCTGATTAATGCTTGCTAAGATGATTGATGTGTGTATTCGGTCTTAGGGTGTGTAGAAAAGAAAATGCTTGAATGCTTGTATGGAAGACCGAATGTGCTAATGTTAAAGAATGAGTTAGTTAAGTGCATTTGAGATGAAATTTCTGAATGTGTGTGTGTTTAATTAAAAATATTTGTCGTGTGTATATGTTTCATTGAGAGCTTAAATTTGCTGTTTTAATGAGTTGGCGAAGTGATTAAATTAATTAAAATTGTTAAATTAAGCTCAAGAGCAGAGAGGGGAAGTCTCGGATAAAGGGAAAGCGAAAGTAACTGAATAGCTGACTTGTTGCTGTCTAGTAAAGTTCGAGGTAAGTTTTAAGTATTAAAGCCTATAATATGATTGAGTATGATATGTTAAGCACATATTAAAAGAATCATAACTCTATTGTATTTTTATGCATATAGCCTTATGGCTATTATGAAGTATAGGTAAGTTATTGATATGATATGTTGCCAAATGGATATGATAATATGAAGTGCTAAAAGGATATGTCAGAAGAGTAAATTTGTAATAAATCTGCTTAGGACAGCAGCAGTAACGTGAATTTAGAAAATCACCATAAATTGTTGGTGTTGAATTAAAGGATGAATAAATTATGTATTTAAAGCGTAATGAGTCTAGTTTCTTATAAAAGAAACCGTGTAAGCAAAAGAATTGCCGATAATGAGATATTTGAAGTGGCATGGGACAAAGTCAAAATGACTTCGAGATCCCCTATTATGTTTTTAGAAAATCATTATAAATTGTACAATAATGGTTATAAGATAAAATTTATATGCTTAGACTCCTTAATGAGTCTAGTTTCAAATGAAATAAACAAAAACATATTTTGAATTTTGTATAATGAGAAATTTGATTCGTAGTGAAGAGTGGTCAGTATAGTCAAATAGTGAAACAGGGGAAACTTTAAGAAAAATCTGGTATTGATTGGCCAAACCAAAAATTCTTAAAAGTTTATGGATAAAAGATATGAGTCTATTTTCAAGGAAAATTTACGGCACTTCATTTGGAGTTTCGTAGCTCCATTTACAAATAATTTAATGACTATTGCTCAGGAAAAACAGCTTGTGCTGAATTTGTGATTATGTTGTAAACCTTGATAAAACTATTTGAGTTGCTTATAAGCTATCGATTAAATATTGGTAATCAAAGTACCAAATCCGTATTAAAGTGAAGCTATAAGCCGTAAATGACTAGTATACCTAGTCAATTTTGTTATGATGAAATTGATGTACAAGATAGGTATATATGTGATAAGGCCGAATGGTCAGTGTGATGAATGTGAACATGCATATATGTGATAAGGCCGAATGGACAATGTGATGAATGTGAACATGCATATATGTGATAAGGCCGAATGGGCAATGTGATGAATGTGAACATGTATATATGTGATAAGGCCGAATGGCCAATGTGATGACTGTGAAAGTGTATATATGTGATAAGGCCGAATGGCCAATGTGATGAATGTGAACATGCATATATGTGATAAGGCCGAATGGCCAATGTGATGAATGTGAACATGCATATATGTGATAAGGCCGAATGGCCAATGTGATGAATGTGAACATGCAGATATGTGATAAGGCTGAATGGACAATGTGATGAATGTGAAAGTGTATATATGTGATAAGGCCGAATGGCCAATGTGATGAATGTGAAAGTGTATATATGTGATAAGGTCGAATGGCCAATGTGATGAATGTGAACATGCATATATGTGATAAGGCCGAATGGACAATGTGATGAATGTGAACATGCATATATGTGATAAGGCCGAATGGCCAATGTGATGAATGTGAAAGTGTATATATGTGATAAGGCCGAATGGCCAATGTGATGAATGTGAACATGCATATATGTGATAAGGCCGAATGGCCAATGTGATGAATGTGAAAGTGGATATATGTGATAAGGCCGAATGGCCAATGTGATGGATGTGAAAGTGTATATATGTGATAAGGCCAAATGGCCAATGTGATGAATGTGAAAGTGTATAAATGTGATAAGTCCCGAAGGGCATTTTTGCTAGTACTATATCCAGGTTAAGATCCCGCAGGCTTTAGGTGAGAATATTATCCTGATTTAATATCCATAGGCTTCGTGCTCGTACTATATCCGGGTTTTAAAGACCCGAAGGCTAAATGCTGGGATTCAAGTAAGACTTTGATATTGAGTATCCACAGTAAGTTACCACCAAATAAGTATTATGTATTTAAGATGTTTAGGTACGTATTATTACTCATCGGTGGATTGATTTCGAAGTGAATTATTAGTATCAAAGAGGTATGTAAATGTGATTAATTTATAACTCCAAATATGAGAATGATCTAATTGGTAATGGTACGCTTGTATAATGAAGTATGAGATGAAATATTCTTATGTATTAGTGCATATTCTGCACAAAGGCCTTATGATTTGAGTATGGGTTGGGTTCAGCTAGATGTGCCAGTACAAGGTAAAGATTATATTCTGTAAACTTACGTATATGTGATAATGAATATGTTTGGTTCTTTATGTGCCTACGGTAATTTAGTACTTGTCATGTTGAAATACTTGAAAATATGGATGTGATTATGAACAAGTGGAAAGGATTATTGAAAGTTGTAATTGGTGAAGAATGTGCTTACCATGTGAATCCAACTTCAGTTGATGAAGAATTTGCTTTGGAAATATTGGGCCATCTAGGTCATTATTATTCAAAAGTATATATGTGATAGCTAAGTGATGAGTTTATTGATATTACGGTTCGAGATGAAGCTCTAGATTAACTTCATCGAACAGTTGAAATGAATGACCAATGATATTGAATGAAAACACTTTGTGACTTAAAACTCAAGGCTAAAGAAAGGTGAATCAAATTATGTGAAATTTTGGCTAGGTATATTGGGTCAAATGAGATTTTACCTAGATTAAGTATATGTGAAAAAAAAAAAAAACGTCATTGATTCAACAAAATTATTGTTTTTGCTTAAAACTTACTAAGCTTACGAAAGCTTACTCTGTTCATTCATGTTTTTGGTCTATAGGTTGTGGTTTTTGACTACCAGCTCGGGGATCGTCAGCAACTTGTCACACTATCACTATCCACTGCTTGGTACTGCTATGTTTTGGATTATCTTATGGCATGTATAGAATAGACTAGTGGCGGAAGAATATTTTGGTTAATGTAAATAAGCCATGAGAAAATGGCATCTTTTGAATGTGTACTTATAGAAGTTTAAATTTTATCTCTGGCTGTGTTTAGTATTAATCTAAATGAATGATCTTTATTTCAAGAAAAAAAAAGAGTTCAAAATTTTACTGTTCTGACATGAGTTACAAGTCCGGTAATGCCTCTTACCTATTCCGACAACGGTTACGAGATAAAGGTGTTATATTTTATTGGTATCAGAGCCAGGTTTAGTCGATTCTGCGACTAACATAGGACATGTGGGTCTAGTTATACATGCCATAAAGTGATAAAATGATAGTGTGATGATTTCTGACAGTTAAAAAGTGTTTTTCATATTGTAATGAATTCCAATCCCGATCGAGCTGTAGCAGGTGGTATCGAGAGGATTTGAAACATGCTTATGATGTGTCAAATATTGAGAAAGGTATGAATAGAAGTATGATATACATTTGAAGTGCAGATATGAAAAGGAAATTGCTGAATGTATTATGAAATAAATATGTGAATGAGAACTTTGAAGAGAAAACAATGTATTTGGAATGAGGCTACATGGAAATGATATTTAGGATACAATGTCAAGGTGTATATAATAGGTATATACTGAAACGAAGCAAATGAATCACGAATATGATATACTATGTGAAATGTACTTGTTGATTTTGCTATATGCTTTTTTTTTTCGAATGATGCAATAAATTTTATGATATGCATATATCATGTGCGAACTAGAAGTATAAGCCCTAAGGTATGTGATAAACTAGTGAAATGTTTACTTGATGGATAAATATGCGTAAAGGTTCAGTATGTTATATCCGGGCTAAGTCCCAAAGGGCATTCGTGCCGGTGTTATATCCGGGCTAAGTCCCGAAGGGCATTCGTGTCGTGTTATATCCGGGCTAAGTCCCGAAGGGCATTTGTGCCGGTGATGTGTATTCGGGCCTTCGTGCCTAGTAGGCTTTGTGCCAGTGATGTGTATTCGGGCCTTCGTGCCTAGCAGGCTTCGTGCCAGTGATGTGTACTCGGGCCTTCGTGCCTAACAGGCTTCGTGCCGGTGATGTGTATTCGGGCGTTCGTGCCTAGCAGGCTTTGTGCCGGTGATATGTATTCGGGTCTTCGTGCCTAGCAGGCTTAATGCCAGTGATTCGAGCCAAGTTTAATGTTCTTCACTATATGAATTCAAAGTTAAATGGAAAGATATGTTAAAAGTATACATATATGATGTTTTATAGACTTGGTTAAGTTACTTTAATGAATAAGAACGAATGAATATGAGGAACTGTGTGTGCGAGTTTTTCAACCGAGCACTATGTGTGCAAGATCAGTTATTGAGGCACTGTGTGTGCGAGTTTTTCAACCGAGCACTATGTGTGCGAGATCGGTCGGTGGGCACTGTGTGTGCGGATTGTGTTTCATGTAAGACCTTGTTTGAGACGAAGGCATTGATTTGTGATAGTGTGTAAGACCGCATCTAGAACGTTGGCATTTTATAAAGCCTATCTGAAATCCGTACACTTCTGAATGACTTAAAGAGAAAGTTCGTTAAACGGACTAAACACTGGTAAACTAATCAGAGTCAGAGATTATTCAACATTGTGCTAAATGAACTAAATGTTCAGGTACGTGGAAGTTGATTTTCTTTTAGAAATAAGTTAAGTTGAATATTGAGATGTGAAATCAGTAATGGATTACAATTGTTATTGAAGAGCTATTGTTTATATGGACATAATTCAAAAAGAGGACGTTATCCTAACCTAGTCGCTAATAAGATTTTCGGGGACGAAAATCCCTAAGGAGGGGAGAGTTGTGACAACCCTAATTTAACCCTAGTTGAGAAGTGGTTTCGAGACCACAAAACCGAGGCACAAAAATAATTTAATAATTATTTTGATGCCGATTATATGTGCCAATTCATGTGTGACATTTTTGGTGTTTTAATTTAGAGATATAAATGTGAATTTCACTAAAGAGGACTTAGTAGTAAACTTTGAAAGTATGATGGGTAAATGTGTGATGACTAATTAATGCACGCAAGTGGAATAATGGGATTTGCATGTCAATTTGACCATCTTTACCTTAGTGGACGGTAATGATGAAGCAAAATTTGGCATTTTATGAATTGTTTTATAATAAAATAAAATTAAAGACATTAAAATAAGGAAACATGAATTAAAATAAGGAAAAAGGTGATAATACCAAAGTTGAAGGCTCATTCTTGCTTCCATGGCCGAAACTAAAGAAAAGAAAATAGAAAGAAGGACATGAAGCATTCGGCTAGTTAAAGGGTTAACTAAGGTAAGATTTCATATGCTTTCATTTGGATTTTTGTGAAATTTAGCCATTTTGAAGCTCACAACATGACCCATATGTTAATTTTTGTGATTTTATTTCATGAAGCATTCGGTCATGGTTTCAAGTATTAAGTTGTTGATGATTTGATGATATATGATAATAAGTGAGTAAGGATGAGTATAAACTAGTTAAATTTGCTATGAGTGGCAAATATGAGCAAAAAAATTTCATTCGGCTATTATGGTATAAGGTAAGGTGTGATTAATTTTGGAAATTTGCATTTTAAATGTTAGTATGAATTTAAATGGATGCCGAATGAGGACTTAAATCAAGAGATGAATAAATTGTTGCTTATTGGGATATTGATGCTTTCGGCCATGATTTTTTTTAATGTGTTATAAATTTAGTGTAAAATGCCTTGATGAATAGAAGGTAGTTAAAGGATTGTATGTGGTTTTAAAATTTGTTAAGGGTGGCTATAGATGACTAAAATGAGTAAGTTGAATTCGGCAATTAGAGTGAAGTATGAAACTTGTGCTTAATTGTGGAATTCTAAAATTAAATTGCTAGCATAAGTTTATATACTTGCTGAATTTGAATCAAAATGAGAGATGGTTAATTCATTGCTTATTTAGCCATGGTTTAGGTTCTTGAGTTGATGAGTATTTTATTTGCATTCGGTCATTGAGATAAGTCATGAAATTTGTTATAGATATTAGAAAAGAATGTTTAATTGCTAGAATTGATTTATGAAATTGCCGAATGCGATTTAATGAAATAAATGATTTAGCTTGATATGTTCTTGATGAATTATTATAAATTAGCTACAAAGGAAACTAAGGAAATTTGACATGAAATTTATATGACCTTGAATGTTGAATGGCCGAGAGAACTATAGGTCATACATGGAAGAACATCAAATCAAATGAGTGCGTGTGGTTAGTAGATAATGGCATTCGGCATTATGGAGTTAAATGTTGTAAAATGTGAATTAAGCTTGAACAGTTAAATTGATAAGTATAAATTGTTAATATGTGATTATGTGTTAGCCGAATGTGGACTAAGGTGAAAAATGATAAGTTTGAACTTGTAAATTGTATATATGCATTTATAGAAGTATATATATATTCGGCCAACTTGGGCCTTTATGATGGAAAAATGATGGTTAACCATGCAAGTGAACAAGGGTATACTCGGTTAAGATATAGCTTATGCATAGTAATACATGTGGGTTGAATGACAAATAGTAGTCGATTAAGATTATTAATATGTATTTCGGTGAACATGTCTAATTAATGCTTGCTAAGATGAATGATGTGTGTATTCGGTCTTAGGGTGTGTACAAAAGAAAATGCTTGAATGCTTGTATGGAAGACCAAATGTGCTAATGTTAAAGAATGAGTTAGTTAAGTGCATTTGAGATGAAATTTCCGAATGTGTGTGTGTTTAATTAAAAATATTTGTCGTGTGTATGTGTTTCATTGAGAATTTAACTTTGCTGTTTTAATGAGTTGGCGAAGTGATTAAATTAATTAAAATTGTTAAATTAAGCTCAAGAGCATAGAGGGGAAGTCTCGGATAAAGGGAAAGCGAAAGTAACTGAATAGCTGACTTGTTGCTGTCCAGTAAAGTTCGAGGTAAGTTTTAAGTATTAAAGCCTATAATGTAATTGAGTATGATATGTTAAGCACATATTAAAAGAATCATAACTCTATTGTATTTTTATTCATATAGCCTAATGGCTATTATGAAGTTTAGGTAAGTTATTGAAATGATATGTTGCCAAATGGATATGATAATATGAAGTGCTAAAAGGATATGTCAGAAGAGTAAATTTGTAATAAATCTGCTTAGGACAGCAGCAGTAACGTGAATTTAGAAAATCACCATAAATTGTTGGTGTTGAATTAAAGGATGAATAAATTATGTATTTAAAGCTTAATGAGTCTAGTTTCTTATAAAAGAAACTGTGTAAGCAAAAGAATTGCCGATAATGAGATATTTGAAGTGGCGTGGGACAGAGTCAAAATGACTTTGAGATCCCCTATTCTATATTTAGAAAATCATTATAAATTGTACAATAATGGTTAAAAGATAAAGTTTATATGCTTATACTCCTTAATGAGTCTAGTTTCAAATGAAATAAACAATAACATATTTTGAATTTTGTATAGTGAGAAATTTGATTCGTAGTGAAGAGTGGTCAGTATAGTCAAACACTGAAACAGGGGAAACTTTAAGAAAAATCTGGTATTGATTGGACAAACCAAAAATTCTTAAAATTTTATGGATAAAAGATATATGAGTATATTTTTAGGGAAAATTTACGGTACTTCATTTGGAGTTTCGTAGCTCCATTTACGAATAATTTAATGACTATTGCTCAGGAAAAACAGCTTGTGCTGAATTTGTGATTATGTTGTAAACCTTGATAAAACTATTTGAGTTGCTTATAAGCTATCGATTAAATATTGGTAATCAAAGTACCAAATCCGTATTAAAGTGCAGCTATAAGCCGTCAATGACTAGTATACCTAGTCAATTTTGTTATGATGAAATTGATGTACAAGATAGGTATATATGTGATAAGGCCGAATGGCCAATGTGATGAATGTGAACATGCATATATGTGATAAGGCCGAATGGCCAATGTGATGAATGTGAACATGCATATATGTGATAAGGCCGAATGGCCAATGTGATGAATGTGAACATGTATATATGTGAGAAGGCCGAATGGCCAATGTGATGAATGTGAACATGCATATATGTGAGAAGGCCGAATGGCCAATGTGATGAATGTGAAAGTGTATATATGTGATAAGGCCGAATGGCCAATGTGATGAATGTGAACATGCATATATGTGATAAGGCCGAATGGCCAATGTGATGAATGTGGACATGCATATATGTGATAAGGCCGAATGGCCAATGTGTGAATGTGGACATGCATATATGTGATAAGGCCGAATGGCCAATGTGATGAATGTGAAAGTGTATATATGTGATAAGGCCGAATGGCCAATGTGATGAATGTTAAAGTGTATATATGTGATAAGGCCGAATGGCCAATGTGATGAATGTGAACATACATATATGTGATAAGGCCGAATGGCCAATGTGATGGATGTGAAAGTGTACATATGTGATAAGGCCGAATGGCCAATGTGATGGATGTGAAAGTGTATATATGTGATAAGGCCGAATGGCCAATGTGATGAATGTGAAAGTGTATAAATGTGATAAGTCCCGAAGGGCATTTGTGCTAGTACTATATCCGAGTTAAGATCCCGCAGGCTTTATGTGAGAATATTATCCTGATTTAATGTCCGTAGGCTTCGTGCGCGTACTATATCTGGGTTTTAAAGACCCGAAGGCTAAATGCTGGGGTTCAAGTAAGACTTTGATATTGAGTATCCGCAGTAAGTTACCACCAAAGAAGTATTATGTATTTAAGATGTTCAGGTACGTATTACTTACTCATCAGTGGATTGATGTCGAAGTGAATTATTAGTATCAAGGTGGTATGTAAATGTGATTAATATTATAACTCCAAATATGAGAATGATCTAATTGGTAATGGTACGCTTGTATAATGAAGTATGAGATGAAATATTCTTATGTATTAGTGCATATTCTGCCCAAAGGCCTTATGATTTGAGTATGTGTTGGGTTCAGTTAGATGTGCCAGTACAAGGTAAGGATTATATTCCGTAAACTTACGTATATGTGATAAGGAATATGTTGGGTTCTTTATGTGCCTACGGTAATTTAGTACTTGTCATGTTGAAATACTTAAAAATATGGATGTGATTATGAACAAGTGGAAAGGATTATTGAAAGTTGTAATTGGTGAAGAATGTGCTTACCATGTGAATCCAACTTCAGTTGATGAAGAATGTGCTTTGGAAATATTCGGCCATCTAGGTCATTATTATTCGAAAGTATATATGTGATAGCTAAGTGATGCGTTTATTGATATTACGGTTCGAGATGAAGCTCTAGATTAACTTCATCAAACAGTTGAAATGAATGACCAATGATATTGAATGAAAACACTTTGTGACTTAAAACTCAAGGCTAAAGAAAGGTGAATCAAATTATGTGAAATTTTGGCTAGGTATATTGGGTCAAATGAGATTTTACCTAGATTAAGTATATGTGAAAAAAAAAAACGTCATTGATTCAACAAAATTATTGTTTTTGCTTAAAACTTACTAAGCTTACGAAAGCTTACTCTGTTCATTCATGTTTTTGGTCTATAGGTTGTGGTTTTTGACTACCAGCTCGGGGATCGTCAGCAACTTGTCACACTATCACTACCCACTGCTTGGTACTGCAATGTTTTGGATTATCTTATGGCATGTATAGAATAGACTAGTGGCGGAAGAATATTTTGGTTAATGTAAATAAGCCATGAGAAAATGGCATCTTTTGAATGTGTACTTATAAAAGTTTAAATTTTATCCCTGGCTGTGTTTAGTATTTATCTAAATGAATGATCTTTATTTCAAGAAAAAAAAAAGAGTTCAAAATTTTACTGTTCTGACATGAGTTACAAGTCCGGTAATGCCCCTTACCTATTCCGACAACGGTTACGGGATAGAGGTGTTACAGTTATGTGCTTTGTTTTGGTATTGTGAATTGTGCAAATGTTGGTATGAAATTAATGAATGAATGTCCTTAATGAAATGGATATTTTGACATTAAATCTAGGTCGTGAAAGGCAAGTTTAGTTGGTGTTGATTGAGTATAAATGATAAGTCTTAGTTATGGATACTATCCATGAAATGTTTGTTCATTGGCATGAGATTGTATATGAATATTTTGATCATATAGATGGATGTATTAAGCTTTGAATTAGTTGGATTTTGTTTAGGTAAATTGGTGTTTTTGGCATGTTGTGAAATTGACCCAAATGGTTGGAAAGTATGACTTATTTCAAGTCTACTTTGTGCCACACAGTTAGGGCACACGGGCATGCCCTACGGCCGTGTTGATTTTTCCAGTATTGACACAAAGATTCACACGGCCAAGACCTACGGGCGTGTCTTGTTGCCATGGCAAAAAGTCAGTATGCCTACTCTATTTTGGCATGGCTTGGGTGTACAGGCGTGTCTGAGTCTCGTATGAGGCACACGGCCTGGTCACACGGACGTCTGACCTATTTAAGTTGGGAAATTTTATATGTGTTTTGAAGTTTACAATTGTATTCGGTTGAGTCCCGACCTAGTCTCCATACCTGTTTGAGGTCTAGTGGACTTTTAAAAAGGGACTTTATGTTTGAATTTTGTTATGATCTCTGAATATTCTATTCTAATCTGTTCTGAATATCTGGTAACGCCCCAACCTATTCCGGCAGCGGTCACGGGATAGGGGTGTTACACTTTTAGCTTCTAGCACTCAACTTCCAGTTTTTACGCAATTAAGTCCTTTCTCTAATTAACCTCTTAATTGATAAAAGTTTTCTATCAAAATTTTCATACAACTTTCCTATCATATCACAAATCATGCAATAATATGAAATTATATTTTCTTCCTAACTCGGATTTGTGGTTACGAAACCACTGTTCTGATATCACTAAAATTTAGGCCATTACAACTCTCCCCCTTAAGGATTTTTGTCCTCGAAAATCTTACCAGTAAAGAGGTTCGGGTATTGTTTCCTCACTGCCTCCTCCAGTTCCCATGTGACCTTGTCAATCCTATTTTTTTCCATAGAACTTTCACTAGATTTATATTTTTATTACTAAGCTCTTTTGTCTCTCGTGCCAAAATCTTGACCGGTTCTTCACTGTAAGTCATATAAGGCTGAATTTCAACCTCTATCAATATCGTCGTAACATGGACACATGAAATACATTATGAATCTTCACAAGTTCTGGCGATAATGCTAATTGATATGCCACAGGTCCAATCCTTTTAGTGATCCCATATGTCCCGACATACCGTAGGCTCAATTTACCTTTGTGACCGAGTCAGAGGACTTTTTTCCAGGGAGATACTTTGAAAAATAACTTATCTCCAACCTAAAATTCAATCTCCTTTCATTTTAGATCTGCATAAGACTTTTGACGATCTGATGCTATTTTTAAACTATTCTAATTTACCTTTACTTTCTCTTTAGTTTCACAAATCAAATAAACTTCGTGTATCTTTTTCTCACTGAGCTCGTCCAATATAATGGAGTACTACATTTACGGCCATATAAAGCCTCATATGGAGCCATTTTTTAATACTAGACTAATAGCTATTATTATATGCAGATTCAATCAAAGGCAAGTACTTTCCCAATCACCTTCAAACTTTAATACACAACATCTGAGCATATCCTTTAATATTTGAATTACACGTTTAGATTGGTCATCAATTTGAGGATGAAAGGCAGTACTAAAATACAACTGAGTCCCTAGAGCTTCTTGCAATTTGTCCTAGAAACGAGATGTAAACTAGGGATCTCTATCCGAGATAATTGAAGCTGGTACTCCATGTAGTCTGACAATCTTAGACATATATACTGACTTTGTCAATAGGTCAACAATTACCCAAATAGCATCTTTCTTTTTTCGAGACAGCGGAAATCCTGATACAAAGTCTATGGTGACTCTTATCCATTTCCACTCTAGTATCATGATCGACTATAATAATCCCGAAGGCACTTGATGCTTAACTTTGACTTGCTGACATACCAAACATCTTCATACATATTTAAAGATGTTGTGTTTCATGCCTGGCAACCAATACATCATTTTTAGATCATTATACATTTTATTGCTTCCCGAATGTACTGACATAGTACCACTATGTGCCTCGTGTAAAGTCTTTTGTATAACCTCTGTATTCTTCAGTACACATATTTTGCATTTAAACAATAAACAACCATCGATTCCAATCTGAAACACTGAGTTAGGAACTGCGGAACATCCTGATTTTTGGGGCTTAGTAATTTTGTGCGATGTTTGGTAAAATTTTAAATGCTGGTATGTGGTTGTGAAATTCATATTTAGAGTGTGTAAATGGGCCTATGGAAGGCCCATGAGTTGGCCAAAACCCGATAGAATTTTTAAATTTTGGACTTTAAGAATTAGGGGCTTTGGTTAGGAGGCCTTATCAAAAGATGTGGGTAAAATGTATCACAAAAGGAGCCTTGGTAGAGTGGCTAAGTGACGCCACTAGTCTCCTAAAAATTTGGCGTGTAAGTGGAAGGGAGAAGGCCTAGGTTCGACTCACTATGCAGGCATTTATGTTGTTTATTTTTATGTCTTGAGTAAGCAAGAATTTGAGGTTGAGAGGAACTCTGTTGACAAGAGTTTGAATTGGTCAAGTGCATGGATAATGGAGAGAT
The DNA here is from genome assembly GCA_020496765.1 of Gossypium stocksii. Lineage (NCBI taxonomy): Eukaryota > Viridiplantae > Streptophyta > Magnoliopsida > Malvales > Malvaceae > Gossypium > Gossypium stocksii. The sequence goes on from CM035624.1 coordinate 31,166,604, forward strand.
AAGGGGGAGCATATCTAGGAGGGATTTTAGGAGTTTTTGAAATGGGAAGAAGTGTGGCCGGCCAAGGGGTGTTGTAGTGCTAATTCAGCTACTAGGGTAGTTTAGCATTTTTTTCTTCTTTTCTCACTTGTGCCGATTGTCCATAAGCCAAAACTCTCTCATTTTCTTTCATTCTTTCCTTCCACAAACTCTCGTTCCCTCATTCTTTCTCCCATTAATTTCTAGTAAAAGCCGAACCTATCATCCTCTCTTTTCTCCTGTTAGCCGAATAGTACATAAACCAAATCCCGAAGGATTCAAAGGGGGCAGTCGATTTCTATGTAAAGGTAAACTCCTATTCTTTTCTTTTGCCAATTCCTATTCTTTCCTAAAAGCCCTTAAACTCTTCTACCAACACTCCTTTCTGGTCATAACCATCTCTTATTTCTTTGATCCAAAAGCCGAAGCACAGCACCTTTTGGAGACTTGGTGGCCGAATCTTAGGATCTTGTGGTGCGATTTCTGTTAGCATTTGGGAGTTTGGTCTGCTTCAAGTTTAGAGTAGTACAAAAAGGTAATTGTGGTAAGTACTCGTATCGTTAGTCTATTCGGTGTTATGGATGTTATGAAAGGCCAAAACTCCCTAAGAATTAGGGAGGTTGCCGATTTGTGGTTTAGGCTTTATTAGGCCTTTTTCATTCAGTTTTATGATCTCTTGTAGCAAAGTGGGCTATTTTGGAGGAGCAGCAAGGTTTAGAGAATCGGTATTGAATAAACTTAGTTCGAATCGTCGAATCCGGCAAAGGTAAGTAATCTACGGCATTAGGGGTAGTGGCCGAATGATATTGATAGATTATATTATTACTCACTTGGATTTCGAAACCTGATATGTCAAATAAACATATGTAGGACAAGCGTGATAGACTTTGAGAAATCGATCGTTATTAAGCAGGTGTGTAACATACCCCGTAATAGCTTAGATTCATATTGCTTAAAAGCCGAAATATCGAATTTCGTTGTTGTTGTAACTTGTAAACACATGATGGTATGTGGATGAGTTCAATTACGATGGACGTAGAAAACGAAATGGATGAAACAAGTAAGAGCATGATTTCGTGCAATTTGGTACGTTGGGCCTCGATGGGCTAAAATCAAGCCCAATGGGCTTTCAGGCCCATTTGGGTAAATTTGATAGAAAATGAAATATGGATAAATTGCATGTTGAGACTGTTAAAACCGTTATGGAACATAGGCTAAATGGGCCTAGATGATTAAATCAGCTACGTAGGGCCCAATAGGGGTTTTGGGCCCAAAAGGTCCAAATTGGTTAAAATGGACAAAATCCCCATATAAACACTTAATAACGTTGATAATTTGTTAACAAGTATAAAAACCCTAATAATGGATAAAATTACGTAATTACGCTTAAAACATGAAAATGTCTATTTTGCCCCTAGGTGAAAATGTCTATTATACCCCTAGGGTTTCATTCTGAATATGATGATTGTAATATTGTTATTTTACATGCTATGACATGAAATGCACATGACACACACATGATATGCTATGACATGTATACGATATGCCATGTTTTACTCATTAAATGCATGGGTTGGGTTATTATATAATGGAGGAAGTGTTAAAGGGCTTTGCCCCAGTATACCGAAAAGGGGTTTTGCCCCAGTTTACTGAAAGGGCTTCTACCCCAGTTATTAAAAGAGGCTAGGCCTCCAATTATATGATAAAGTAGCTATGCTGCAAGTGGAGAGTTTGGCTGGGTGGGTTGAGTTATTCCCCACATGGAGAGTTTGGTTGGTACGGGTGGAGAGTAGAGGATGGTGGGTTGAGTAGTCTCCCCAATTGGGCTTTTGCATACATGCATGGTTTGACATATGTGATATTGAAATGGGCCTATGGGCCATACCGTTTACAGAAAGGCTTTTGTCTAGCGATATGAGTAATATAAAGGCTTTGGCCCAGTAACAATTAACCGAAAGGCTTCGGCCCAGTGTATGATGAAAATTAAACTTGTACATGTATGGATTTGGGCTCCGAAAGGGCTTGTTATACACTGAGTTCCAAACTCACCCCCTTTCCTAAACCTTGCAGGTGAGCCTTGATATGGAGACTTGGAGCCGGAGGGAATTCAGAGTGGCCATGGTGTTCATTTGGATTTTAAATAACTGCATTTAAATAGGTTTTATTTAATTATTATTATTGTCCGATTTTGGGTTGTAATAAGGCCATTTTAACTATTATCTTTTGGGTAATTTGGTTTTTAAACTTTATATTCTGCGCTGCTATTAATGTTTCAAAATGGGCTAGACCTAGGTTATGTTTTTTAAATAACTCTCGATTTCAAAATACACAATGATGAAATAAAATATTTCATCTAAACTATCATTTGGAAATAACTCCAACTCAAGATAATTTCAAAAACTTATCAACAACACAAAGTGTGGCAATGGTTGTGGGCATGTCGAGGATTGGATCCAATCAAGAGCCTGGTACTTAAGCAGCCTTCATGGCTCACTTCCTCTGTTTCGGATACCTACCTGGTGCACAGCTTCCATTCACTTTCATGGCAAAGACAATCTTTTAAAACTCTTTTAAAAAAGGTTTTAGGAACGAACCATGGGTTTTTACGAAAATGTTCCAATGTGACACAGCGGATCTGGTCATAACGTCTGGGCTGGGTTTGGGGCGTTAGATTTAGTGGTATTAGAGCCAGGTTGCAACAACTCGGCTGGGGTTTTGACGGGCTTTTTCAATAATTTCAAAATAATTGCATTTTAAGGATTTCCAAAATACTAGTAAAATAAATAAATTCTTTTAACTTATTTTTGTAGTGAAATATATGTTTTGAAATGGTTTGAAGAAGGAAGTGGCACACTAAATTCCCGGCACCAAGTCTGTAAGTGTACTTTCCTTATCATTTGATATTAAAATGATGTTAAGATGATATGATACTATTGTTGATATTAATGCTATAGATAGAACCAAGACCCTACTATGTTACTTTAGATAGGGTAGAGCTAAAAACATTAAGATCGAGATTGTAGCTAGAATACGACGTCGCGAAAAAATCTCTGAACTACTATATTACCATAAGACATCTCGCAATAAACAACTGAAATATTAAGCTAATGTCATAAAATTCGTGATCAGATAATTCGATATGAGTACCAGAGAAACTCGTGGACAGGGCCGCGGACGTGGTCGCGGAAAAGTGCGAGCTGAATCTTTATCTTCAGGGCATAGGCCAGCGGAGGAGTCATTTGTGCCGCAAGCAACCGAGACTGGGTAACATGATCGTGCTGCAGGAGATGATGCTTTGTCCCAAGTGATGCTAAGGGTCTTAGAGAGGGTTGCTGGAGCTAGTACTGGGACAGTGAATAGAGGATCTATCTCTGAGCGACTTCGGGCCAACGGAGCAGAAGTTTTTAGGGGCGTATCTGCAGTAGCCCCAAACGTGGCGGAATATTGGCTGGAGGCAACCGAGCGGATTATGGATGATTTAGATTGCTCTGTGGAGCAAAAGCTGAAAGGGGCGGTATCGTTGCTCCGAGACGAGGCTTACCAGTGCTGGATCACAGTAAGGGAGAGTACTCCGGTGGAGCGGGTAACTTGGGATTTATTTAAGGCTGCTTTTAAGGGCAGGTATGTTGGAGCTAGTTATGTGGATGCTCATCGTAAGGAATTCCTAAATTTAACCCAGGGTAATAAGATTGTTGCCGAGTATGAGGCAGAATTTTTTAGGTTGAGCCGATATGCTAGTGGGATAGTTGCGACTAAATACGAGCGTAGCGTTCGGTTTGAGGATGGCCTTCGAGATAAGCTTAGGCTGCTGATAGCTCCACAGAGGAAGCGGGATTTTGCTGCGTTAGTAGAAAAGGCCAAGATAGCTGAGGAGGTTAAACGGGTTGAGCAACAGAATCGTCAGAGGGATCGACCTAGATTTAGGAGGGATTCTGGACCATTGGGTGCTGTATACAGAAATGTTAAACGAGCCAGAGTGGAGGAACCAGTACGAGCAGTTCCAGTGAATACTGTTAGACCACCAGTTTGCAGGGATTGTGGTAGAGTACACTTGGGTGAGTGTTGGAAAAAAACTGGGGGATGCTTCCGATGTGGGTCCAAGGAACACAAGTTCAGAGAGTGTCCTAAGAGAGCAGCTCAGGATCAAGTTGCTGAGCCAAGGGCTGTTCAACCAGTGCGAGGGGGACCACCACCACAGATAGGTCGTGGGCAAGGTAGAGGTGGTAATGGTAATGGACGAGGACGTGGGGCACCTGGCAGGGGTGCTGGTCATGCTGAAGCTCGTCAGCCGGTGTTGGTTTACACTGCACGACGTCGAGAGGAGGGTGATGCTCCTGATGTTATAACCGGTACGTTTTTCATACATAGCACGCCTTATACTGCTTTGATAGATGTTGGTTCCACTCATTCGTATGTTGCATGTGATGTATCTGGGGCGTTAGGTGTGCATCCTGAGGAGACTGTGAGTGGGATATCAGTGATAAGCCCTTTGGGTCACTCGGTTAAGGTTGATAAACTCTTTAGAAAGGTGCCTCTAGAGACTCAAGATAGGGTATTTGTAAGAGATTTAATGGAACTGCCATTTGGAGAATTTGATCTTATCTTAGGAATGGATTGGTTAACTCAGCATAGGGCGACATTGGATTGTGCTGCTAAGAGGATGGTATTAAGAATTGTCAAGGATGAGGAGGTATTAGTCATAGGGGAGTGAAGGAACTATTTGTCTAATGTGGTTTCAGCCTTAAAAGCTGAGAAGTTGATTCGGAAAGGTGGTGAGGCATACTTGGCCTTTGTAAGTCAAGCTGAGCTTAAAAATGTGACTGTAGAGACAGTCAGGACCATCAAAGAGTTCCAAGATGTTTTTCCTGAGAAGCTTCCTGGATTACCTTCAAATCACGAGGTTGAGTTTGGAATTGACTTGTTACCTGGAACGGCTCCGGTGTCCATTGCACCTTATAGGATAGCACCAGAGGAGTTGGTAGAATTGAAAGCTCAGATACAAGAACTATTGGACAGAGGATTTATAAGACCAAGTGTTTCTCCGTGAGGCACACCAGTGTTGTTCGTAAAGAAAAAGGATGGAACCATGCGAATGTGTATCGATTATCGGCAGCTAAACAAACTGACGATCAAGAACAAGTACCCTTAGCCAAGAATCGACGATTTGTTCGATCAGTTGAGAGGAGCATCGGTATTTTCAAAAATCGACCTTCGGTCAAGATATCATCAGTTGAGAGTCAAAGAGGTGATTATTCATAAGACGGCATTCAGAACTCGATATGGTCATTACGAGTTCCTAGTTATGCCCTTTGGACTGACTAACGCACCAGCAGCATTCATGGACTTGATGAATCGAGTATTTCAGCCATATTTGGATCAGTTCGTAGTTGTGTTCATCGACGATGTTTTGGTGTATTCAGAAACAGAAGAAAAGCATGATGAGCATCTTCGTACCGTTCTGCAAGTATTGAGGGAAAAGCAACTCTATGCGAAGTTCAGCAAGTGTGAATTTTGGTTGAAGGAGGTAACCTTCTTGGGTCATGTCGTTTCTGCTGAGGGGATTAAAGTGGATCCTCGAAAAATTGTGGCGATTCTGGAATGGAAGCCACCAAGGTCAGTGTCAGAAATTCGAAGTTTCTTAGGGTTGGTAGGGTATTATCAAAGATTTGTGGAAGGATTCTCTGTACTGGCGGCACTATTGGCGAAACTCACAAGGAAAGGAGTATCATTTGTGTGGACTGAGAAGCAGTAAGAAGCTTTTGAGAAATTAAAGAAAGTTTTGACCGAGGCACCAGTGTTGATCCAGCTAGAGTCTGGTAAAGATTTCACTGTGTATAGCGATGCATCACATGTAGGTTTGGGTTGTGTGTTGATGCAAGAGGGAAAGGTGGTTGCGTATGCTTCAAGGCAGCTTAAGCCTCACGAGGTGAACTGTCCTACTCATGATTTAGAACTGGCAGCGGTGATCTTCGTGCTTAAAATTTGGAGGCATTACTTATATGGGGAGAAGTGCATCATCTATACAGATCATAAAAGTCTTAAGTATCTATTGACTCAAAAGGAGCTGAATCTTAGACAGTAGAGGTGGATAGAGTTGTTGAAAGATTATGAATGTTCGATTGAGTACCATCCAGGCAAGGCAAATGTGGTGGCAGATGCGTTGAGTAGAAGGACTATAGCAGAATTAAAAGCAATATTTGCACGATTGAGCTTGTATGACGATGGGAGTCTGTTGGCAGAGTTACAAGTAAAACTGACTTGGGTAGAACAAATTAAGAGGCAACAGTTGTTGGATGAATCGTTGGGTTCTCAATTTCAGCAAGTTGAAAAGGAGGAGAATTCGGACTTTGGATTAAACAGTGATGGAATTCTTTGTTTCCGATGAAGAATTTGTATGCCGAAGGACTCGGATCTAAGATTGATGATTTTGAAAGAGGCTCATGGTGGACCTTGTGCTATGCATCTAGGAGGAAATAAGTTATATCGAGACCTGCGAGAGCTATATTGGTGGCCTGGGCTTAAGCGAGAAGTGACTGAGTTTGTTGGGAAATGTTTAACGTGTCAACAAGTAAAAGCTGAGCATCAACTGCCTTCAGGATTGTTGCAGCTAGTGAAAATACCGCTTTGGAAGTGGGAAAGAGTAACCATGGATTTTGTAAGTGGGTTGCCTGTGACACCTTCCAAGAAAGATTCAGTTTGGGTGATTGTGGATAGGCTGACAAAATCTGCCCATTTCATACCTGTTTGAACAGATTATTCACTTCAGAGGTTAGCCAAGTTGTATGTAGCAGAGATAGTGCGGTTGCATGGAGTGCCAGTGTCAATAATTTTTGATCGAGACCTAAGATTCACATCTCGGTTTTGGAGGAAATTGCATGAGGCGTTAGGAACGCAACTCGATTTTAGTACAGCTTTTCACCCTCAGTCAAATGGGCAGTCAGAGAGAGTTATTCAGGTTTTAGAGGACATGTTGAGGGGTTGTGTGATCGACTTTAGGGGCAGCTAGGAGGATTAATTGCCGTTGGCAGAATTTGCTTATAATAACAGTTATCAAGCAACTATTCAGATGGCCCCATATGAGGCACTGTATGGGAGAAGATGTCGTTCGCCTACTTGTTGGACTGAGTTGGGAGAGAGACGAGTACTTGGACCAGAGTTAGTGGCTGATGCTGAAGACAAGGTTAGGGTAATCAGAGACCATTTGAAAGAGGCAGCAGATCAACAGAAGTCTTATGCGGATTTAAAGCGTAAGGATATTGAGTATGCGATAGGTGACATGGTCTTTCTTAAAGTTTCCCATTGGAAGAACGTATTGAGATTTGGTAAGAAGGGCAAGTTGAGTCCGCGATTCATTGGACCTTATAGGATTGTAAAGCGAGGAGGACCGGTCGCTTATCAGCTAGAGTTACCACCGAAACTGGATCGTATTCACGACATCTTTCATGTATCCATGCTAAGGGGATATCGTTCTGACCCTACTCACATCGTGCCAGTTTCAAACATTGAGGTACAAGCAGATTTAACCTTCGAAGAAGAACCAGTGCAGATACTTGATCGCGATGTTAAAGTGTTGAGAAGAAAATCAGTCCCATTAGTGAAGGTACTTTGGAGAAACCACGGCAGAGAGGAAGCTACTTGGGAACCTGAAGAAGCGATGCGTCAGCAATACCCTCAACTTTTTAGGCCAGGTAAATTTTGGGGCCGAAATTTCTTTAAGGAGGGTAGAGTTGTAACATCCTGATTTTTGGGGCTTAGTAATTTTGTGTGATGTTTGGTAAAATTTTAAATGTTGGTATGTGGTTGTGAAATTCATATTTAGAGTGTGTAAATGGGCCTATGGAAGGCCCATGAGTTGGCCAAAACCTGGTAGAATTTTTGAATTTTGGACTTTAAGAATTAGGGGCTCTGGTTAGGAGGCCTTATCAAAAGATGTGGGTAAAATGTATCACAAAAGGAGCCTTGGTAGAGTGGCTAAGTGACGCCACTAGTCTCCTAAAAATGTGGCGTGTAAGTGGAAGGGAGAAGGCCTAGGTTCGACTCACTATGCAGGTATTTATGTTGTTTATTTTTGTGTCTTGAGTAGGCAAGAATTTGAGGTTGAGAGGAACTCTGTTGACAAGAGTTTGAATTGGTCAAGTGCATGGATAATGGAGAGATAAGGGGGAGCATATCTAGGAGGGATTTTAGGAGTTTTTGAAATGGGAAGAAGTGTGGCCGGCCAAGGGGGTGTTGTAGTGCTAATTCGGCTACTAGGGTAGTTTAGCATTTTTTTCTTCTTTTCTCACTTGTGCCGATTGTCCATAAGCCAAAATTCTCTCATTTTCTTTCATTCTTTCCTTCCACAAACTCTCTTTCCCTCATTCTTTCTCCCATTAATTTCTAGTAAAAGCCGAACCTATCATCCTCTCTTTTCTCCTGTTAGCCGAATAGTACATAAACCAAATCCCGAAGGATTCAAAGGGGGCAGTCGATTTCTATGTAAAGGTAAACTCCTATTCTTTTCTTTTGCCAATTCCTATTCTTTCCTAAAAGCCCTTAAACTCTTCTACCAACACTCCTTTCTGGTCATAACCATCTCTTATTTCTTTGATCCAAAAGCCGAAGCACAGCACCTTTTGGAGACTTGGTGGCCGAATCTTAGGATCTTGTGGTGCGATTTCTGTTAGCATTTGGGAGTTTGGTCTGCTTCAAGTTTAGAGTAATACAAAAAGGTAATTGTGGTAAGTACTCGTATCGTTAGTCTATTCAATGTTATGGATGTTATGAAAGGCCAAAACTCCCTAAGAATTAGGGAGGTTGCCGATTTGTGGTTTAGGCTTTATTAGGCCTTTTTCATTCAGTTTTATGATCTCCTGTAGCAAAGTGGGCTATTTTGGAGGAGTAGCAAGGTTTGGAGAATCGGTATTGAATAAACTTAGTTCGAATCGTCAAATCCGGGAAAGGTAAGTAATCTATGGCATTAGGGGTAATGGCCGAATGATATTGATAGATTATATTATTACTCACTTGGATTTCAAAACCTGATATGTCAAATAAACATATGTAGGACAAGCGCATGGTAGACTTTGAGAAATCGATCGTTATTAAGCAGGTGTGTAACATACCCCGTAATAGCTTAGATTCATATTGCTTAAAAGCCGAAATATCGAATTTCGTTATTGTTGTAACTTGTAAACACATGATGGTATGTGGATGAGTTCGATTACGATGGACGCAAAAAACGAAATGGATGAAACAGGTAAGAGCACGATTTCGTGCAATTTGGTACGTTGGGCCTCGATGGGCTAAAATCAGACCCAATGGGCTTTCAGGCCCATTTGGGTAAATTTGATAGAAAATGAAATGGATAAATTGCATGTTGAGACTGTTAAAACCGTTATGGAACATAGGCTAAATGGGCCTAGATGATTAAATCAGCTACGTAGGGCCCAATAGGGGTTTTGGGCCCAAAAGGTCCAAATTGGTTAAAATGGACAAAATCCCCGTATAAACACTTAATAACATTGATAATTTGTTAACAAGTATAAAAACCCTAATAATGGATAAAATTACGTAATTACGCTTAAAACATGAAAATGTCTATTTTGCCCCTAGGTGAAAATGTCTATTATACCCTAGGGTTTCATTCTGAATATGATGATTGTGATATTGTTATTTTACACGATATGACATGAAATGCACATGATACGCACATGATATGCTATGACATGTATATGATATGCCATGTTTTACTCATTAAATGCATGGGTTGGGTTATTATATGATGGAGGAAGTGTTAAAGGGCTTTGCCCTAGTATACCGAAAAGGGCTTTTGCCCTAATTTATCGAAAGGGCTTCTGCCCCAGTTATTAAAAGAGGCTAGGCCTCCAGTTATATGATAAAGCAGCTATGCTGCCAGTGGAGAGTTTGGCTGGGTGGGTTGAGTTATTCCCCACATGGAGAGTTTGGTTGGTACGGGTGGAGAGTAAAGGATGGTGGGTTGAGTAGTCTCCCCAATTGAGCTTTTGCATACATGCATGGTTTGACATATGTGATATTGAAATGGGCCTATGGGCCATACCGTTTACAGAAAGGCTTTTGCCTAGCGATATGAGTAATATAAAGGCTTCGGCCCAGTAACAGTTAACCGAAAGGCTTCGGCCCAGCGTATGATGAAAATTGAACTTGTACATGTATGGATTTGGGCTCCGAAATTGCTTGTTATACACTGAGTTCCAAACTCACCCCCCTTTCCTAAACCTTGCAGGTGAGCCTTGATATGGAGACTTGGAGCCGGAGGGAATTCAGAGTGTCCATGGTGTTCATTTGGATTTTAAATAACTGCATTTAAATAGGTTTTATTTAATTATTATTATTGTCCGATTTTGGGTTGTAATAAGGCCATTTTAACTATTATCTTTTGGGGTAATTTGGTTTTTAAACTTTATATTTTACGCTGCTATTAATGTTTCAAAATGGGCTAGACCTAGGTTACGTTTTTTAAATAACTCTCGATTTCAAAATACACAATGATAAAATAAAATATTTCATCTAAACTATCATTTGGAAAGAACTCCAACTCAAGATAATTTCAACAACTTATCAACAACGCAAAGTGTGGCAATGGTTGTGGGCATGTCGAGGATTGGATCCAATCAAGAGCCTGGTACTTAAGCAGCCTTCATGGCTCACCTCCTCTGTTTCGGATACCTACCTGGTGCACAGCTTCCATTCACTTTCATGGCAAAGACAATCTTTTAAAACTCTTTTAGAAAAGGTTTTAGGAACGAACCATGGGTTTTTACGAAAATGTTCCAATGTGACACATCGGATCTGGTCATAACGTCTGGGCCAGGTTCGGGGTGTTACAAACTGTTTCACACTCTACCTGTTTAGCCTGTAGTTTATCATCATCTTTCTGGGCTTCACTGATTTGCTTGTAAAAACATTGGTCTAGCTTTTAGTTCATCTATAATTATACCATCATCAATCAATGATAATCGAGTATACATAGCCCATAAAGCAAACAGAGATTTCTGGCTTAAAGCATCAGCAACTACATTAGCTTTACCCAGATGATGATCAATAACCAAATCATAATCTTTAATTAACTCAAGCCACCTGTGCTGTCTCAAATTAAAATCTTTTTGTGTCATCAAATATTTCAAACTCTTGTGATCAGTATAAATATGACACTTTTCACCATACAAGTAATGCCGCCATATTTTCAGTGCAAACACAACGGTAGCCAATTCTAGATCATGTACCGAGTAATTCCTTACATGTGGTTTAAGTTGTCTTGAAGCATATTCTATTACTTTACCTTTTTGCATCAAGGTACAACCTAAACCATTTAATGATGCATCACTATAAATAATAAATTCCTTACCCAATTTAGGTTGTACTAGAATAGGTGCTTTTGTTAGTAGATCTTTCAAATGATCAAATCTCTACTGGCATTCATCCATCCACTCAAACTTTATGTCTTTCTACAATAGACGAGTCATTGGAGAAGCTATCATAGAGAATCCCTGTACAAATCTTCGATAATATCTGGCTAATCCTAGAAAACTTCTGACTTCCAATACATTTTTCTGTGGATTCCAATTAACAATGGCCGAAATCTTACTGGGGTCAGCCTTGATACCTTCGGCAGATACAATATGCCAAAGAAAACCCACTTCTCGAAGCCAGAACTCATATTTACTTAATTTAGCATGTATCTGCTTTTCACGCAGAGTTTGCAATACAATTCTTAGATGCTCAACATGCTCACTTTATCTCCGGAATAAACCAAAATATCATCAATAAATACTACTGCAAACCTGTCTAAGTATGGTCTAAATATCCTTTACACGTAACTGGTGATAACCTGATCGGAGATCAATCCTTGAAAAGATAGTGGCACATTTCAACTGATCAAACAAATCATCAATTCTATGCAACGGGTACTTATTCTTCACTGTAACTTTATTAAGCTTTTGGTAGTTAATACACAGTCTCAAGTACTCATCTTTGTTTTTCACAAACAAAATCGGAGCTCCCCAAGTTGAATGACTTGATCGAGCAAAGCCTCTGTCGGTGAGTTCTTGCAATTATGCTTTTAGCTCTTTTAATTTTGTAGGGGCCATCCAGAATGGTGCTATAGAAATCAGGGTAGTTCCCAGGATCAAGTTTATCGAAAATTCCACTTTCCTTTCTGGTGGTAGTAGTACTCAGAATCAAATCTATAGAAAATTCCACTTCCCTTTCTAGTGGTAGTCCAAGTAATTCTTGTGGAAACACATAAGGAAACTCACATATAACTAGTACTGATTGGATCTTTGACTCAGATACCTTCGTATCTAGCATATATGCAAGATAAGCATCATATCCCTTTTTAATACACCTCTATGTTGTCATGGCTAAAATCACATTAGACAATTTTCCTATCTGATTGGATTCAACCCGAAGCAACTCACAATTGTGACATTTCAGTATAACATACTTCTGTTTACAATTTACCCCTGCATCATGTTAGGTCAGGCAATCCATTCACAAACTCACATCAAACTCGTCAAAAGGAAATAACATCAAGTCAGTTGGAAAACAATAACCCTTTACCTTCAATGGACAATTTTTAAAAAATTTATCCACCATTATACGCTGGCCCAAGGGTTTAAAACTTTAACCACCAATTTAGTGAATTCAACAGATAAATTTTTAACAAACATTAGCTTTGTGCATATGTATGAATGTGTGGAACTAGGATTAATCAAAGCAGTAATATATGTGTCAAATAAAGAAAATGAACCGGTAATGACGTCTGGTGCTGAAGCATATTCTCTAGCACAAATGGCATATGTCTTAGCAGGTGCCTCTGCTTCAAATCTATTTATGGTTTCTTTTGTAACTCCTCAACTACCACTAACATTTCCAAAAGATCGAGTTGGTCTACCTCTTGAAATAGGATTGCTTGGCTTTGCAATCTGATCAACATCTTTTTTAACCCTTTTTGGACAATCTCTGAGAAAATGATCAAGGGAACCACATCTATAACAGGCCCCACTTCTTAGTTTGTATTCCCCAAAATGAGCTTTATTACAATATTCGCATCTCAATTTGGGGTTACCAACACTATTCACACTAGTTACAGATGGGGTAGGAGATCTCAGATTAGAATGTTGGGGGCATCGTTCCTTACCAAAATGCCCTGTAGCTGATGAAGAATGATCATGACACTTCTTTGATTTCTTTGAAATTGAAGATTGTGATTTCCCCTGTAACAGCCTGAACTTGGGCCTAGTCGGAACAGTGCTTTCGAGACCACAAACTTGACAAGGAAAAAATTTAGGTTTATTATATTTTTATGGTCTACAGTTTCACGAAATGATTTCATGAAAATTTTGTTTGAAAATTTCGTCGTTTGGGCACTCAATTTAGTCAAAAAGACTAAATTGTAAAAAGTGCAAAAGTTGAGTTCCACATGTTAGAGGTGTCCAACTGTTATGAAATTTTAAATTAGAGGTCCTTAAATGATAATTAGACCATTGGTTAATTTTTTGGGCAAAATGGACATGAAATAGGTGAAATAGAATATTTTTAAGTTAGGGGCATTTTGGTCATTTGGTGATTAAATGATTAAATAAACAAAATTAAAAGCCAATTTTTGTCCTTCTTCAACCCCATGGTTGAATTTCACAAGGGGAAATCATGGCTAGGGTTTCTCAAGCTTTAAAGCTCAATTGTAAGTCCGTTCTAGCCCCATTTTTAATGATTTTTATGTTTTTGAAATCCTCGTAACAAGATCTATCTATTTCTACCACTAATTTGAGATATGGTTAAAGTATAGGGTTTTGAACATGATGAATATGTGTGTATTTTTGTGTTTAATGGTAGAAAGTGCATGTTTATGGTTAGAGAAACGGCTTTTACTAAGTGATTTTTGGTAAAAATGCCTAAAAGGAGTAATTTGTAAAAGTTATAAAATGTCATAAAAGTGTGTTTTAATGGAAATTGTGGGTTGTTATAGTTATGAAAATGGTTCGGGTAGGCTTAAAGTACAAAGAAATTGAATGAAAATCATTTTACGAGCCTAAGGGCAAAATTGTAAATATGTGAAACTTTAGAGGTAAAACATAATTTTTCCATAATATGATTTAATAAATAAATTATATGTGATATTATAGATCAAGGAAAATGAAGTTTGGAACTAGAACGAGGGGAAAAAGAGAAATTGACGAATAAGTCCTTTTCACCGATTGTGCTACCGAGGTAAGTTTGTATGTAAAAATTGGATTGTTTTTACTTATATGTTTATGTCTTGATATAGTTTATGAGATGTAGCTGAATATTTAATGAAATTGACAATGTATCAAAATCTGAGAAATTTTCCGGTTGAACCCTAGGAATAGAATAGGATACAAGTCACATGCCACTAGGGACTTATGTCAAATCTATGTGAAACTGTGACTAAGTGAATCCGTGTGCAGGTCTTAAGCTCTACCAGTGGCTAGGTATACCGGCATGTGTTGTGGATACTTGAAAGCTTGTGTGAGTAGCACTGAGTAGCAACGAATGACTGGCAGCTTGTGTGAGCAGGCCCGTGAAAGTAAATTGCTCGAGAACGAGCCTTTATGTGAAAAGTGATGTGAAGAAGCTTTGGCTAAAAGTGTGACATTTATGTGAAAACTTCCAATGTATCCATTAATGTTCCGATGTGTTAAATGGGAAAAATGACTAAGTGTAATTGAATGTGATTATGTGATGAATAACTGCAGGTACATGTGTCTATATATATTCATGAGCAATGTACTCGATATGTGATCGAACTTTGGTAAGGTTGATGTGGAGTAAGTGTTACAATGAAGACTTGTACATATTTGATAATGACTAGTTATTGGAATGGCTAACTATGGATATACTTTAGTGTTATATGTTTGTAAATGAGAATTAATACAAAGGAAACATGAAAGAGTAAAATTAGCAATAAAATAGTTTGGACAGCAGCCATTGTATCACTTTGAAAAATCACCAAAAATGGTGAAAATTGAATTAGAGGTTGAATAAGATATGAAATTAAAGCTTATTGAGTCTATAAGGAACAGTGTAAGCAAAAGAATTTCATATGATGAGATATTTGAATTATTGTGAGACAGAGTCAAAATGATTTCGGAATCCCCTATTTTGACTTCAAAAAATCATTACAATTTGTACAAAAATTATTATTAGTTATAATTTATATACTTAAAATCTTTAATGAGCCTATTCTTAAAAGAAACAAATGAGAACATCATTTGGCTCCTGTACAAGGAGATAATTAATTTTTAGTGAAGAGGGGTTGGAACTGTCAGATAGTGAAATAGGGGTGACTTTAATGAATAAAAGACACTTCTTGGCTAAATAAAAATTCTTGAAAATTTTATGGTAAGAATATATATGAGTCTAATTTCAGGGAAAATTTACAGATCTTAATTTTGACTTCTGTAACTCATGATATAAATATTTTAGTGACTAGGACTCGAGTAGATAGCTTGATATTAGCATGAGTAAATAGTGGAACTATGTGCAATTCTGATTGTATTATCTTGAGAAAATATTGTGAGGATTGGTAAAAGCTTGTTAATAAATTGCTTATTATTTACATACCAACTTACTAAGCTATATAGCTTACCCCCTTCCTTTCCTTTTTCTTTAGTGTCACAGATACTAGCTCGAGTTGGAAATCGTTGGAGATTCTATCACACAGTCAAGCTATTGATCGGTATCAATGTTTTCAAGATTTTAAGTTTATGGCATGTATAGGGACTCAGTCATTTTGTGTACGAGTTGTTATGTTTTGGTCAAATGTATTGGCCTGTAATGGTTAAAGGTTTGATTTATGTGTAACCATGTAACTTGACTTATATTGGCTAATTGGTTGTAAGCCTATGTATACATTATTTATGTGCCAATACCTTGTGATGTGAGTTGTGTTTGCATGACACATGATGAGTTGTGGGTTATGGCCTAAACACCTACTGGTTGAATGTGCTAGTAGTCTTGATGCCTAATGGCTAAGTTTGGCTCAATGGTATGGTATGATAGTTAGGTATAATTATAAGAGATGTTGATGATGCATATTAAATGGGACTAAGTGAGACTAGGCATATTGGTTGTTAAATAACAAGTCTAAGGCTGAATCGTTGATATATTCGTAGCTTATTTATACTATGAAATACACCTTTGAAGTTATGTTTAAGTATGTGCAAATGAGGTTGATAAATGGTTGGGAAAATAGCCAATAAAACACGGAAGCACTTTTCAATTGACCAAACAAATAATTGATTCTAGGTAGAAGATATTTATTCTTTATAGTCAACTTGTTTAACTGACGATAATCAATACGCATGCTCATTGTGCCATCTTTCTTTTTCACAAACAGAACAAGAGCACCCCAAGGTGAGACACTTGGTCTAGCGAATCCTCTATTAGTCAATTCTTGCAATTGAGACTTTAATTCTTTCAATTCAGTCAGAGCCATTCTATACGGAGCAATTGAAATCAGAGTAGTTCCCGGCACTAATTCAATGCCAAATTCAACTTCTCAATTCTGTGGTAATCCCGAAAGTTGTTCAGGAAATACATCAGGGAACTCACAAACAACAAGTACAGATTCTATTTTATTTTTTGAAACTTTCGAGCCAATCACATAGGCAAAGTAGGCTTCACAACCCTTTTTCACATATTCCAGAGCTTTCATTGCAGATATCATAGCTAACAACCCATTCAAATCATTGGATTTAATTCGGATTAATTCATCATTCTTGCATCTCAAATCGATAGTTTTTCACTTGCAATTCACAATAGCATCGTGCAAAGTTATCCAATCCATACCCAGAATTATATCAAATTCATCAAAGGTAAAAGCATCAGATTAGCCAGAAAACATACATCTCGAAACATCAACAGACAATTCTTGCAGACTTTATCAACTAGGACACTTTTTCCTAAAGGGTTTGAGACTCTAATTACAAATTCAGTAGGCTTTGCAGGCAAAGTCTTATAGTGTACTAAATTCATGCATATATAGGAGTGCATAGATCCTAGATCTATCAATGCAATCACAGAAGTATTGTAAAGAGTAAAAGTACCCGTAATCACATCTAGTGATGAAGCTTCCTCGCGGGCTAGAATGGCATAAGCTTAAGTAGTTGCTCTGGCTTCAAATCGAACAATAGTATCTTTTGTTACTATTTGACTGCCACTAATATTTCTCGTATTTCTAGAAGGTCTACCTCTAGCTAAGGTGTTACTTGGTTTTGGGTTTTGAATAGTCTCGTGCTCATTAGGCTCTGGGCAGTCTCACACAATGTGGTCTACAAATCCACATCTAAAATAGGCTCAGTCATTCAGTCTACAACTTCCCGGATGTCTTTTACCATAGTGCTTACATTCAGGTCGTTCAAATCAGACATTCCCAACACTGGTAATAGAAGTAGCAGGAGCTCTGAAACTCGAATACGATCTAGCTCGATCCCTGCTCGAATGTCCCACAATAGCCTTTTAACGGCTTTGATGATCTCTAAATTTCTTTGTCGTAGACTGAAATGATTTACTTGCATATCTCTTTCTTAGTTCTCTAGCTTCAGAATTAGTTTTCCTTTTATCTGTCCTGAGTTCTTCAACTTTACATGCTCGATCAACAAACACAACAGATTCTTTAATCTCCAAAATGCCACCTAATAGTCGAATATCTTCATTTAAGCCATCAACGAATCTTTTACATAATATTTCCTTAGTTGATACATATTCACTCTCATAGCGGCTCAGACAAACAAACTCTCTCTCGTATTCTGTTACAGACATACGGCCTTGTTTTAGCTCTAAAAATTCTTTTCTTTTCTGGTTAATCTATCTCTAACTGATGTATTTCTTATGGAATTCAGATTGAAAGAAATCTCAGGTTATTCGCTTTTTCGGAACAATAGAAATCAAAGTTTTCCACTACTGATAAGCTAAGTCTCTGAGCAAAGAAACTGCACATTTCGCACATTCTTCAAGAGTATAGGACATTTCATCAAAAACTCGTATAGTATTCTTGAGCCAAAATACGGCTCTTTCAGCATCGTCATTAATAGTGGTGCCAAACTCTTCGGCCCCATATTTTTTGATTTTATCGACAGGAAGCCTACTTAACTGAGTACGGTTCACAATTGGAGGTACAACTGAGGTCTGAAGGGGATTAGGCGGGGGTGGAGGTTGTTGAGTAGCCGGATTAGTACAAACAAACTCTGAAAACCATTCACTCATCATCTGGAAGAAAGCTTGTTTTGCTTCTCCCTCGCGACTATTGGTCCGATTTCTTGAATCAGAAGGCACTGCCTCTTGTGCAGTAGCTAGTGCATTACCTTCAACATCATCGGCTACTGCTCGTTTGGGATCCATTACTAAATGAAAAACACATTTCAAATGTCAGGATTCATCATACTATCATATTTTAGATATATGGCATGTATAGCTAGACTCACATACGTTATGGTAGTCCTAGAATCGACTAAACCATAACTCTGATACCAAATAAATGTAACACCCCTAACCTGTATCTATCACCGGACTGGGGCTAGAAGCATTATCGTACAATTCAGAACTTTTCAGACATTTCACAATCATCAACATTATATCATAATCATACATCACTAATAAGTCCCTTATGAAGGTCTTTGAGACTTAGGCATGCATTAGAAAAAGGCCGGGACTAAACTGAACACTTAGAAAATCATTCAAAACTTCAACATTTTTCAAATCTATAAAGGCCGGGCATACATACTGACTTGTTCACCTGGCCACGAGACACGCCTGTGTGCTCAGCCGTGTGAAAATTAAAGGAGCTACTAACTTGTGCATACGGCCAGTCACACGCCTATGTGACTAGCCCGTGTGACACCCACGGCCACTAGACACGCCCATATGCATAGGCTGTGTCATTCTTGTCGGGTATACTGACTTAATTTAAAAGGTACCCAGAGGACACATGGCGGTGTACTATGACCGTGTGTCACACACGGTCAAGACACACACCCGTATCTCTGCCCATGTGGACAAAAATAGGTCATTCGAAAAGCCAACTTTGCCACCCATTTTGGGTCATTCTACAAGCCAAAACCAATGCATTTTATACCATCAATTCTAAGCCAAAACACAACCAAAATATATATAATTCATGCCATATATTCTTCATTCAAAAATTATAATCAATTTCCTTATAAACACATACCAAAACATAAGTAAACTGATAGAAAATCTTATGTCGCATAAGTATTTCGTACTACATTCCACCTTATAACAAAACTTACCAAATCAACATCACTTTCATACCAAAATGACCATTTCTCATTAGGCCATCGTTGCAAAATAAACATACCATATCTGCTTCGCAAAATACATACTAAAATCAAACATATACATATTCATTAGTTAGCCATATCACATGGCACAACTCATATACATAACAAAATCATAATTCAAGTACTTTTAGCCTATACATGCCATAACTTAACATTTGCACTTTTAAAAAGTACCAAAACAAGGTTTGATAGTGTGGTGAAGATCCTCGACGATCCCCAAGGTCCCGATAGCAACGATATATATAAAATAGTTGAAAACACATAGAGTAAGCTATAAATAGCTTACTAGGCAAAATACAAACCATTTCAACTTCTGAAACACATATAATCCAATTCAATATCATAAAATTTTAACATCTCTCATGGAAATTGTAACACCCCTATCCCGTAACCGTTGCTGGAATAGGTAAGGGGCATTACCGGACTTGTAACATATATCGGAGCAGTAAAATTTTAAACTTTTTAATCAAGATCCAACACGTATCATCAATCATCAGAGCATGCTTCAATTGATTATAAAGTGATGCATATAACTATTGGAAATCTAATTGGAAACATGCTAAAGATAGGAGAACATTTGCAAAATTTCAAAGTTAGGGACACACGGCCGTGCCCCTTGCCCGTGTTCTTCACACACAGCTATGTCCCCCAAGACATGCCCAAACCTTTCAGCCCGTGGTCGAAACTGACTTATCCCACATGGCTGTCCAACACGCCCATGGGGTTAGGCCGTGTGTCGCCCACGGCCTAGGCACGTCCGTGCCCTTACCCCGTGGTCAAAACTGTCAAATATCACACGCCTACCAGACACGCCCGTGTACAAAATAGAGCAGACCGTGTGACTATACTGCCAAATTTCACATGGCTACAAGTTACCAGACACGCCCGTGTGTCTAGGCCGTGTACCAAAACTGACCAAAACATCAAGGTGTAGAGGACACACGGTCGAAGCACACGCCCGTGTTCCCTGGCCGTGTGGCACGTTATAGGCTCGGTTTAAGCCAAATTGCCACCCCAAAACAAACCAATTCAAGCATATAATTGACCAAAATCATCATAAATCTTGCACTCACTAAGCATAACAATTCAATAGCTAAAATAGCTACATTAATGAACTCATCCACACATAAATATACATAATCATTCCTTACCTTTCACCTAAGCTAACAATGCACATATCTTGCACATATAACATAGTAAACATATCAACAATGCAGGCTTATAGTCTCATCAAAATCACATATCTTTCCATAAGCACATATAGCCAAAGAACAACTCTAATACTTGATTATATTCATATATGATTCAAGCCACATCTTATAGCTTGATCATTTACCAAAATATATCATGTTCACTAAAGTACTAGCCTATACATGCCATGACCAAACATTTGCAAAATACTTAAAAGTACCGAAGCTTTATCGATAGTGTGATAGCGATCCCCGATTCGTCTGATATCTGAGCTAGCTTCCGAATCTAGAACACAGTGAAAGAAATAAACGGAATAAGCTTCTAAAGCTTAGTAAGTCCATATAACATGAAATGAAACTTACCATTTCAATGAGGTATCCATAAGTAAGGCCATTACAAACATATGATCTTATAGCCTATTGCACAAACTCACACTCATTAGTTCATGTAGTTTCATAACATATCATATATAAAAGCTTATCAATTACTTCATTTCATGTAACATATACAAATCTTGTAAATCATATGGCATAATATGCCTTCATTTTGCACTTTCTCATATAACATGTTGATCATGTAACTAGTATCATTCCATTCATACAAATCATATGACATGTATTTCATATACTTCATTATCTCATGTATAGCACATAACTCTTATAACATGTACCTTATACCATTCATGTATTCACATAACATCTTTCTCATATATTCAAATATCACTTAACCTTTCCTGTAACATGTATCGGTATTGCCCGTTGAACCTATAAGAACATTGAAAGATACTCGGGTGATACACACAGTGTATATGCATATAACCTGTAATCCGTTAATGCGTGATATATGCTCTTTCGAGCCTGTACGGTAAGCCCAGAGGCTGAACATATAATCCCGAAGGATAATCGGTAAGCCCGTAGGCTGAACATGTAATCCCGAAGGATAAACCTGTAGCTCATAAGCACGTGGTGAGTCCGCAACAAATGCAGGAGCTCGAACCACCCTGTAGCCCTAGTGACATATCACTTGTATCCTATCGACTTCTACGGTTCTAACGGGGCTCGGTATTCAATTTATCACTTGTAACAATTTAACATTTCTATTTCAATTTCATATATACTCGTTCCATTAGGCTATTTAATCATCTAGCATTTCATATTTTTAAATAACAATACGTATGAACATATATATATACATTAAATTCGTTATACGAACTTACCTCGAAATCCCGAATTTACTCGTCTATTTTTAGTTTTCCCCGATCAAGTTCCGGGATTCGATCGTCTTTATCTATATTAATGCAAAATTCAGCTATTTACTAAGTCACATATTCAATTCAATCCAAAAACATAAAATTTGACATATTTGCAATTTAGCCCCTATATTTACAATAGTTTGCAATTTAGTCCTCTCATCACAAAAATGACAAATTACACAATCAATCCCCCAATTCACTATAGTCGAATATTCAAGGGACTTATACAGGCATATATCTTTCAATTAATCAGAAATTTAACCTCAAAAATTCTACCTTTTTACAATCAAATCCTCAAAACCCAATTTCTTCAAAAATCACTTTAAAATTCTTGTATATTTCCACATGATATTTCATAATTCATCAAAATCTTCTAAAATATCATAGATTCATCAATGGCATTTTTCAAAAACATAATCAAAATCAGAAATTGAGGTACGGGTCAGTTAATATACGAAGCAACGATTTCAAAAACGTAAAAATTATAAAAAACGGAACAAAAACGAACCTCAATTTGAAGCTTGAAGTAGTCGAATATTTGAAAGCATAAAAACCTTTATTTTGTTTATGAGAATCGGTGAAGAGAGAAAAGAAATTAAAGCCATTTTTCTTGTTTTATTTAATTGAAACATATTATAAAGCCATTTGACCATTTTACCCTTTGTAAAATTATTATAAAACCTTATAAAATATGGACATAATGCTCCATCGCCAACCACTCCAAATAAAAATGACATAATTGCCATGCAAGTACCTCCTTTTATAAAGCCATGCTCAAATAAGCCATTTATAAAATAGAACTCTAATTTATCGCTTTACGCAATTTAATCCTTTTTTATCAAATTAACCAGTCAAACGATAAAATTTCTAAACCAAACTTTCACACTGTGATTCTATCATGCTGTAAAGCATATTAAAGCAATAAAAATAATAATTCAACTCAGTTAAGTGGTCCCAAAACCACCTGTTCCAACTAGGGTATAAAGTGGGCTGTTACAACTCTCCCCCCCTTTAGGGATTTTCGTCCCTGAAAATCTTACCAGTGGACAAGTTAGGGTATTATTTTCGCATAGTTTGCTCGAGTTCCCACGTAGCTTCTTCTATTCCGTGTTTACACCAGAGAACTTTTACAAGTGCTATATGCTTATTTCTCAACTCTTTCATTTCTCGGGCCAGAATTCTAATCGATTTTTCGCTGTATGATAGATCAGACTGTAATTCCACATCTATGGGAGAAATGACATGAGACGGATCAGATCGGTATCGTCGAAGCATTGAAATGTGAAATACGTCGTGAATCTTTTCAAGCTTAGACGGTAACGATAACCGGTAAGCTACAGGTCCAATTCGTTCCACAATTTCATACGGCCCGATAAAACGAGGACTTAACTTTCCTTTTCTGCCAAAACGAAGAATTTTCTTCCACGATGATACTTTCAGAAATACTCTGTCTCCGACTCGAAACTCTATTTCTTTCCATTTCAAATCTGTGTATGATTTCTATCTATCTGAAGCTGCTTTTAAATTATCGCGTATCACTTTTACTTTTTCTTCCGTATCTCGTATTAGATCAACCCCGTGTAACTTTCTCTCACTCAATTCCGTCCAGTATAGCGGTGTTTGACATTTACGACCATATAATGATTCATATGGAGCCATCTTTAAACTCGTCTGAAAACTATTGTTGTATGCAAACTCTATCAGAGGTAAATATTTCTCCCAATTACTTTCAATTTCAAGAATACAACACCGTAACATGTCTTTCAGAATCTGAATAACTCTTTCCGACTGACCATCGGTCTGGGGATGAAACGCTATATTGAAACTCAATTTCGTTCCCAAAGCCTCTTGAAACTTTTTCCAGAATCTCGAGGTAAACCTCGGATCCCTATCAGACACAATGGATAACGGTATACCATGTAATCGCACAATTTCAGATACGTATAGTTCTGCTAATTTATCCAGAGAATAATCAGTACGTACCGGTATAAAATGTGCAGATTTCGTCAATCTGTCAACGATAACCCAGATTGCATTTTTCTTCTTCAGAGTCAGAGGTAGTCCAGATACAAAATCCATAGTGACTCTGTCCCATTTCCATTCCGGAATCATAATATGCTGTAATAAACCTAACGGTACTTGATGTTCAGCTTTAACTTGCTGACAGATCAAACATTTCGATACGAATTCTGATATGTCACGTTTCATTCCTGACCACCAGTATTGTTGTTTCAAATCGTTATACAACTTAGTGCTACCCGGATGAACTAAAAATCGACTGTCATGTGCCTCGTGTAGAACTTTCTGAATGAGTTCACTATTTCTCGGTATACATATTCTATTTCGAAACATTAAACAATTATCATTCCCTATAGAAAATTCAGAATCAGAATTAGACTCACAGTGAAGTTTTTTAGCTTGCAGATCGGGATCAGTCCTTTGAGCTTCGAAAATTTGCTGCAGAATCAATGGTTTAGCCTTTAGCTCAGCTAAAACAGATCCATCATCATATAACGTCATTTGAGCATTCAAAGCTCGCAGGGTAAACGGAGACTTTCGACTTAACGCATCAGCTACAACATTAGCTTTCCCTGGATGATAATCAATTACAAATTCATAGTCTTTTAGAAGTTCGAGCCATCTCCGCTGTCGCATATTTAAATCTTTCTGTGACATCAGACTTTTATGATCGATAAAAATTCTACATTTCTCACCATATAAGTACTGCTGCCAAATCTTTAATGCAAATACTATAGCAGCTAACTCAAGATCATGCGTCGGGTAATTCTTCTCATGCGGCTTTAACTGTCGAGAGGCATAAGCTATGACTTTCCCGTCTTGCATCAATACACAGCCCAGTCTGATAATAGATGCATCACTGTATAAAACAAATTCTTTGCCAGATTCAGGTTGAACTAAAATCGGAGCTTCTGTTAACAGGGATTTCAACTGTTCGAAACTCTGCTGACATTTATCAGTCCACTCAAATTTCACATCTTTTTGTAGCATTCGAGTCAACGGTACTGCAATCATCGAAAATCCTTTAACAAATCTTCGATAATATCCCGCTAATCCCAGAAAACTTCTAATCTCAGATACATTTCTCGGGGGTTTCCAGTCTATAATAGCAGATATTTTACTCAGATCTACTCTAATGCCTTCCACAGAAACAATACGACCCAAAAATCTGACTTTTCGAAGCCAAAATTCACATTTGCTGAATTTGGCAAACAATTGCTTATCTCTCAGAATTTGCAACACAATTCTCAGATGCTCAGTATGCTCTACCTCATCACGTGAATAGATCAGAATGTCATCAATGAACACGACAACGAATCTATCTAAATACGGTTTGAATACACGGTCCATCAAGTCCATGAACACTATAGGTGCATTTGTCAACCCGAAAGGCATGACCAGAAACTCATAATGTCCGTATCGTGTTCTGAAAGCAGTTTTCGGTATATCTAAATCTTTAACTCGCAACTGGTAATAACCCGATCTCAAATCAATCTTTGAAAATACAGTAGCTCCTTTTAACTGATCGAATAAATCATCAATCCGCGGAAGAGGGTATTTATTCTTCACTGTTACCTTGTTCAACTGTCGGTAATCAATACACATTCTCATCGTTCCATCTTTCTTTTTCACAAATAATACGGGACCACCCCAAGGTGAAAAGCTCGGTCTCGCGAAACCTCTATCCGTCAATTCTTGTAACTGTGCTTTCAACTCTTTTAATTCCATCGGTGCCATTCTATATGGAGCTATCGATATCGGAGTAGTGCCCGGTAACAATTCAATACCGAATTCAACTTCTCTAATCGACGGTAAACCCTGTAATTCTTTCGAAAAAACATCAGAAAACTCACAAACAACTGGTACAGACTCAATTTTTAATTCTGTTTTGCTAGAATTCATCACATACGCTAAATACACATCGTAGCCTTTTCTGACATACTTCTGAGCCCTCATGGCAGAAATCACTATCGGTAATTCATTTGAATCATTTGATTCAATCTGAAGAATCTCACCATTCTGACATTTCAATTTTATACTCTTACTTTGACAATTCACAATAGCCTCATGCGCATTTAGCCAGTCCATGCCCAGTATTACATCTAATTCGTCAAAAGGGAGGAGCATCAGATCAGCCGGAAAACAATATCCCCGAGTCATCAACGGACATTTCTTACATATCTTATCAATTAACACAGAGTTTCCTAATGGATTCGATACTTTAACTACATATTCCGTAGACTCAACACTTAAATTCTTTTCATACACTAATTTCATACAGATATATGAATGAGTTGATCCAGGATCTATCAACGCAACAATATCAGTGTTATAGAGAGAAAAAGTATCGGTAATAACATCAGGCGACGAGGCTTCCTCGCGTGCACGTATTGCATAAGCTCTCGCAGGAGTACGCATCTCAGATCTCACATTAGCATCTCTCGCCACATTGCGATTTCCACTTTGGTTCCCAACACTTCGCGACTGTCTACCTCTCGATGCAACATTATTTGTCTTAGTCGACTGTTCTCTATCAGGTACAGATCTTTCAGGACAATCACGCAAGTAATGATCTAACGATCCACATCGAAAACATGCCCCACTCATCAGCCGACACTCTCCAAAATGCCTTCTATTACAATGCTTGTACTCTGATCCGGGAATTCTCACACTACCTGCACTAGCTACAGAAGTCGCCTGAGGTCTCGAATGAGAAGTCTTAACACTTTTCTCTCGGATAGATATGCCCGTAGAAGCAGCAGGACGAGGATAAAAATCCTTTGATCTTTTGGATCTAGACTGATATGGTTTACCCGCAAACCTTTTTCTAGCTTCTCTGAATTCAGAATCAGCTTTTCTCTTTTCTTTAGCAAGCTCTTCGGCTTTACAAGCCCGATCAACGAGAACTACAAACTCTCTCAACTCAAGTATTCCGACTAAAAGTCGAATTTCTTCATTTAGCCCATCTTCGAACCTTTTGCACATTGTTGCTTCGGTAGAAACACATTCGTGAGCATATTTGCTGAGTCGTACAAACTCTCTCTCGTATTCAGTTACAGACATTCGACTCTGTTTCAGTTCTAAAAACTCTTTTCTTTTCTGATCAATGAATCGCTGACTAATGTATTTCTTTCTGAATTCTGTCTGGAAGAAATCCTAATCGACTCGTTCTCGTGGTACAACCGAGGTCAATGTATTCCACCATTGATATGCTGAATCCCGAAGCAAAGAAATACCACATCTCAGGCACTCATCAGAAGTACAAGCCAGTTCATTAAAAACTCTGATCGTATTTTCAAGCTAAAATTCAGCCCTCTCAGTATCATCACTTGCTGAAGCTCAAAATTCCTCAGCACCATACTTCCGTATCTTATCGACAGGAGGTCTGTTCAATCTCAGAGGATCCACAACTCATACATTATCAGGGTTAGGTTGTGAGACGGGAGGGGGTGGAGGTTGCGGAGCAGCCGGGTTTGCTCGCACAAACTCACTAAACCATCCAGACATCATTTGGAAGAAAGCTTGTTTAATTTCTTCCTGATTGGCCACAGCAGGGCCTGATTCAGAAGGCACAGCCCCTTGAGCGGGTGCTGGCGCAATACTTTCAACATCATCAGCTAAAGCTCGATTCGGATCCATTACTATATAAAACAGATTTCAAAGGATGTCAGGAGATATCACACTATCGCATTTCATGTACATGGCATGTATAGCTAGACTAATACTCACTACAGTAGTCCTAGAATCGACTAAACCGTAGATCTGATACCAACCAAATGTAACACCCCTATCCCGTAACCGTCGCCGGAATAGGTAAGGGGCATTACCGGACTTGCAACATATATCGGAGCAGTAAAATTTTAAACTTTTTAATCAAGATCCAACACGTATCATCAATCATCAGAGCATGCTTCAATTGATTATAAAGTGATGCATATAACTATTGGAAATCTAATTGGAAACATGCTAAAGATAGGAGAACATTTGCAAAATTTCAAAGTAGGGACACATGGCCGTGCCCCTTGCCCGTGTTCTTCACATATGACCGTGTCCCCCCAGACACGCCCAAACCTTTCAGCCCGTGGTCGAAACTGACTTATCCCACACGGCTGTCCAACACGCCCATGGGGTTAGGCCGTGTGTCGCCCACAGCCTAGGCACGTCCGTGCCCTTACCCTGTGGTCGAAACTGTCAAATATCACACGCCTGCCAGACACGCCCGTGTACAAAACAGAGCAGACCGTGTGACTATACTGCCAAATTTCACATGGCTACAAGTTACCAGACACGCCCGTGTGTCTAGGCCGTGTACCAAAACTGACCAAAACATCAAGGTGCAGGAAACACACGGTCGAAGCGCACGCCCGTGTTCCTTGGCCGTGTGGCACATTATAGGCTCGCTTTAAGACAAATTGCCACCCAAAAACAAACCAATTCAAGCATATAATTGACCAAAATCATCATAAATCTTGCACTCACTAAGCATAACAATTCAATAGCTAAAATAGCTACATTCATGAACTTATCCACACATAAATATACATAATCATTCCTTACCTTTCACCTAAGCTAACAATGCACATATCTTGCACATTTAACATAGTAAACATATCAACTATGCAAGCTTATAGTCTCATCAAAATCACATATCTTTCCATAAGCACATATAGCCAAAGAACAACTCTAATACTTGATTATATTCATATATGATCCAAGCCACATCTCATAGCTTGATCATTTACCAAAATATATCATGTTCACTAAAGTAGTAGCCTATACATGCCATGACCAAACGTTTGCAAAATACTCAAAAGTACCAAAGTTTTATCGATAGTGTGATAGCGATCCCCGACTCGTCCGATATCCGAGCTAGCTTCCGAATCTAGAAGACAGTGAAAGAAATAAACGGAATAAGCTTCTAAAGCTTAGTAAGTCCATATAACATGAAATGAAACTTACCATTTCAATGAGGTATCCATAAGTAAGGCCATTACAAACATATGATCTTATAGCCTATTGTACAAACTCACACTCATTAGTTCATGTAGTTTCATAACATATCATATATAAAAGCTTATCAATTACTTCATTTCATGTAACATATACAAATCTTGTAAATCATATGGCATAATATGCCTTCATTTTGCACTTTCTCATATAACATGTGGATCATGTAACTAGTATCATTCCATTCATACAAATCATATGACATGTATTTCATATACTTCATTATCTCATGTATAGCACATAACTCTTATAACATGTACCTTATACCATTCATGTATTCACATAACATCTTTCTCATATATTCAAATATCAATTAACCTTTCCTGTAACATGTATCGGTATTGCCCGTTGAACCTACAAGAACATCGAAAGATACTCGGGTGATACACACACAGTGTATATACATATAACCTATAATCTGTCAATGCGTGATATATGCTCTTTCGAGCCTGTACGGTAAGCCCGGAGGCTGAACATATAATCCCGAAGGATAATCGATAAGCCCGTAGGCTGAACATGTAATCCCGAAGGATAAACCTGTAGCTCATGAGCGGGTGGAGAGTCCGCAACCAATGCAGGAGCTCGAACCACCCTGTAGCCCTAGTGACATGTCACTTGTATCCTATTGACTTCTACGGTTCTAACGGGGCTCGGTATTCAATTTATCACTTGTAACAATTTAACATTTCTATTTCAATTTCATATATACTCGTTCCATTAGGCTATTTAATCATCTAGCATTTCATATTTTCAAATAACAATACATATGAACATATATATATACATTAAATTCGTTATACGAACTTACCTCGAAATCACGTATTTACTCGTCTATTTTTCATTTTCCCCGATCAAGTTCCGGGATTCGATCGTCTTTATCTATATTAATGCAAAATTTAGCTATTTACTAACTCATATATTCAATTCAATCCAAAAACATATAATTTGACATATTTGCAATTTAGCCCTATATTTACAATACTTTGCAATTTAGTCCTCTCATCACAAAAATGACAAATTACACAATCAATCCCCCAATTCACTATAGCCGAATATTCAAGGGACTTATACAGGCATATATCTTTCAATTAATGACAAATTTAACCTCAAAAATTCTACCTTTTTACAATCAAATCCTCAAAACCCAATTTCTTCAAAAATCACTTTAAAATTCTTGTATATTTCCACATAATATTTCATAATTCATCAAAATCTTCTAAAATATCATAGATTCATCAATGGCATTTTTCAAAAACATAATCAAAATCAGAAATTGAGGTACGGGTCGGTTAATATACGAAGCAACGATTTCAAAAACTTAAAAATTATCAAAAACGGAACAAAAACGAACCTCAATTTGAAGCTTGAAGTAGCCGAATATTTGAAAGCATAAAAACCTTTATTTTGTTTATGAGAATCGGTGAAGAGAGAAAAGAAATTAAAGCCATTTTTCTTGTTTTATTTAATTGAAACATATTATAAAGCCATTTGACCATTTTACCCTTTGTAAAATTATTATAAAACCTTATAAAATATGGACATAATGCTCCATCACCAACCACTCCAAATAAAAATGGCATAATTGCCATGCAAGTACCTCCTTTTATAAAGCCATGCTCAAATAAGCCATTTATAAAATAGAACTCTAATTTATCGCTTTACGCGATTTAATCCTTTTTTATCAAATTAACCAGTCAAACGATAAAATTTCTAAACCAAACTTTCACACTGTGATTCTATCATGCTGTAAAGCATATTAAAGCAATAAAAATAATAATTCAACTCGGTTAAGTGGTCCCGAAACCACCTGTTCTGACTAGGGTATAAAGTGGGCTGTTACAGAAATCCATGAACCATACCATACCCACTTGATCACATTTATCATAATTTCTCAATTCCATACACATATAGCATTACTCCATTTCCATGTACCTTTACATGTCACATGACTATAGCTTTATATATACTTATCTTTCATTCTCACATATTAAGAACGACTTAAAGGTACCTGAATTGAATTCACATTTCATATATCCATTCATTTATTGAAGTGCTCGATGAACCATTCAAAAACAGATAAGACATGCTGAAAACTCAGAAAGTTCAAACAAAGCCTACGTCCCAGACGTGGTCTTACATGTAGTCAATATCAATGCCACTATCCCAGACAGGGTCTTACACGAAATCAGATATGATGTCGATGTCCCATACATGGTCTTACTCATAAATCTCTAATCAACGGTTATGTCCCAGACACAGTATTACACGATATTTCAGATCAATGCCAACGACCCAGACGTGGTCTTATACGAAATCACATCTTAGAGTTCTTTTCACAAATTCTCACATTATTGACACTATTTTAGATTACATTTGTTGGCTCTCATAGTTTTTCAATAGCAAATAAGCGAACACAAAGATATTATTCAATAAATAATACACTTTTGTATATTGACTTACCTTGCATGGATTCGGAAGGTAACGATCGGCTATTTAACGACTTTCGACTTTCCCCGATCTAATTCCATTTTCTTTGTTTCTTGATCAAAACAAATTCAATATTAGCTATTTTATTCACTAAATCATTCAATTCAATCCCAAAAACATAAAATTAGGGCATTTTACAAATTAGCCCTCATATTTTCACACTTTAACAAATTAGTCCATTTTTCACAAAATCACAAATATGCCAAATTCACCAAGACTATAGCTTGACCGAATGAACATGTAGCTCATACCAATTCATACATTTCATTTATCTCGCAAATTAGTCCTCCAAAATTTTCATTTTCACAATTTAGCCCAATAGTTCAAATCCATCAAAAACTCAAATACTAAACTTATAATCAACTATCAAGCTTTCATAATTTATCCAAAAACATCACAAAACTCATGATATCAATAATGGCATCTCATGAAATTTTCAACAAAAATAGAAATTGAGACATGGGCTTGGTAGTGTACGAAGTAACGATTACAAAAACGTAAAAATTATAGAAAACAAACTAAAATGCATACCTTAATTATGCCAAAAAAGTGTCTAACCCTTAAGGACTTTTATTTCTTTCTTTTGTTTTGTATTTTTCGGTGGAAGAACATGAATAATAAAGCATTCATGCAATTTGTTTTTCTTTAATTCATGATAATTTCATGAATTACCATAATGTCCAACTTAAAACAACATATAAAACACATATATTAAGGTCATTTATGACCACATAAAAATTCAATGGTATATTTACCATATAGGGCCATTATAGCAAAAGCCATTTCAATTAAACACAAAAAACATATAGCATGCTAATTTTATCACTTATGCAATTTAATCCTTTTATCAAAATTAAGCACACAAACGGACATATTAATTCACGAAAATTTCATAGACATTAATTCACATATCACAGGCACAGAAAATAATATTAAAATATTTTTCAGACTCGGATATGTGGTTCCAAAATCACTATTCTGACTAGGGTCCAAATCGAGCTGTTATAGCCCACACGGCCCAAATTGGCCTTGGCTGTGTCGGTCATATGGCCTGGCCCAAAATCCCACACACCTGTGTGGATGATAAACCGTAAATTATACATATTTTTACCTCATGCTTAGCCTAAATTCTGGATGAATTATCATTGAATTTGTGAAATTTGGTGCTGCTAATCCTTTTATTTCATGTTTTATATTTAGGTGAGCATAAATAAGAGAAAAGAGTAAGGAACGAGCCAAAAACGAGCAAATTAGGCCTAAATCAATAATCAACACGGCCTGGAAGTTCATCACATGGGTGTGTCACACGGCCGTGCCACTTTAACAGGCTCGAACACGACCTCCACATCGACTCACACGGGCGTGGCACACGGGCGTGTCCCTGTCATGATGAAGTTCAATTTCACTGGAAAAAGGATACTTAGGGGTTAAGAAAGACATTCTAAACTCTATATAAAGACCCTAGGAGGCAACTACAGACACACACATTATTCCCGTCAAGACGAGGAGTTAAAGGCAGGGAATTATTCAAAGGAAAGCCGATTGATCCATCTCAGAAGCCAGGATCGACATCAAGACAAAGGATCTCCCTTCTATCCTTTCAGGGGTTTTTGGGTTTTCTTATGTTTTTTTATTTTATATATTTTGAGATGTTTTTTCTTACAATTATGAACTAAAACCCCGAATATCTAAGGAGGATGAAACCTAAGACAGATCTTGTTATTATTATCTGAATTGTGTGATAAATATTTGATTTGTTCTTAATTGTGTTTTTAATTCTTAAATTGATATTTCCGGGATATTGATTTAAGTTGAATGTGCTTATGTAGAGGAGCAAAAGTCCCTACATAGGAGTAGATCCAACACAATTAAGCGGAGTTTATCGCAGTCCTAGACATAGGATGACAAAAATCTACCGGATTAGAGTCAAATCTAATATGGGGAGCCATAGATCGAGTTAATGCAAGACTAAGGATTTTAATTAGAAAGAGATTTCGGTTAATCAACCTAGGATTAGTTGTTCTTATCTTCGACAGAGGTATTAACATAATTTAGGGATCTCTACGGACCAAATCAAATGAAGAAATCATCTGGTTCAGAGTTAGATAACAAGTGAAGTCTAGGTGGATTCTTCCTTAGGTATTGCCCTCATCCATCAGTTTTCCCACAAGCAAATTCCCAATTTACTCTAATTTGTTTCTTTAGTTTAATTTAAAATAGTTCACAACCAAACCCCTTTTATTTCTTAGGCTAGATAATACGAAGGAAGTCATTACTAGTACCTTTAGTTCCTCGGATTCGATATTCCGATCTTGCCATTAGATATACTACTATTCGATAGGTGCGCTTGCCTTTTTATCGTGATAATAGTTAGTTTTCAAGTACGATTGATTTTATCACTTCATCTCATCAAGATCATGTTTTTGGCGCCATTGCTGGGGAACTGAAATAATAGGAACACTCGATTCCTATTACTTTAGCCATTTTTTTATTTTTATTGCAATTTATTTCCTATTTTTATTTTAGGTTTTATTTACTAAAAATTTCTTTTTCTTTTTCCCTTCTAGTTGCCTCTAGTTTATGACTAGAAGAAATCTAGGAGGACCATTATTGTTTGACGATGATTTAGAAGCTACAGTTCGTAGAACTCGTAGAGAAAGTTGAAGAAGCCTACAATATCTAGAACAAAGTCAAGAAAAGAACCTGAACCTACTAAAGAGAGGGAGGCAAATCACAATAATCAACTATGTAACACCCCCACACCCGAGACCATCGCCGGAGTCGAGCTTGAGGTGTTACCGAACATAATTTATCATTTAAACAACTTTACATCATTTATTTTGATTTTTAGAATAAGCAGTTTTTTTGCGTCATGGTCGCTAAAACAAATCATATCTCGAGTTACGAAACTCAAAATCAAGATCCGTAAATTTTTCCTGAATCTAGACTCACATATCTATCTACTAATTTTTTTCTAAAATTTTTGGTTGGACCAATTAGTACAGTTTATTAGTTAAAGTTACCCCTGTTTCAGGACTTGACTGCACTGACCTCTACTTACTACAAACCACTTTTCTCCCTATACAAAATTCATATAACTATACTGTTTATTTATCTTAAAATTAGATTCAATAAGGATTCTGAGAATATAAATTATACCTCCTAATTATTTTTGTACAATTTATAGTGAATTTTTAAATTTGGAATAGGGGATCCAGAAATTGCTCTGGTCCTGTTTCACTAAAACCCAAATATCTTATAACATATAAATTCTTTACCTATTTTGCTTCTTCCATTTGAAATTAGACACAATAAGCTTTAATTTCGTAGTTAATTCTTCACCTAATTCGTTTTGTACTATTTTTGGTGATTTTTCAAACTCACGTCGTTGTTGCTGTAGTGTTCTATTTTATGGCAAGTTTCATCTTTTTATGAATTCTCATGAACTATATAACATATTAAACTCACAAGGCATCCAACATTATCTAGGCTAGCGATACCAATGACTAATCATTATCAAGCATTTTCTCAACCAAACCACAACCATATCACAAGATTATTTACACAAAACAAGTATATTGCTATACATGCCATACATCAAAACATACAAACCAATATACCAATTCTTCCTCGGATAGTGTGAGCGTTTCTTTGACCTTCTCGATATCCAAGTTGGCTCGCTAAAAACTACAATGAATGTAAAGGAGGGAGTAAGCATAAATGCTTAGTAAGTTCACATGCAAATAACAAGTAACATAACAAAGCAATTATATCAACAACAATAGCATGATATCACCAAGATACAAACCACATTTCTAGCTATCGTGTATCATCTTACCACCTTATTTCTGTTGTATCAAGTTTCAACCCGAGGGTTAAGTACATACCTGTCCAAATTGTCCATTTCACAACACTTACGAAAATATCATTTTCATCTTGAGTATTCTTCCATTCTGCTAGAATTTTACCCGTTGAACACATCGAAATATAACTCGGATACACGGATCATTTGCACATAAGTGCCACATATGTAATCAATCAATCATGTAACCCGCCCATAAGCGAACTCGGACTCAACTCAACGAGCTCGGGCGTTCGCATCCATAAGTGAACTCGGACTCAACTCAACGAGCTCGGATGCCTAGTTACATCTCACGAACTTGGACTCAACTCAACGAGTTCGGACATTTGCATCCATAAGTGTGTAGGATCGCCCGGTGCCTCCAAGGCGCAGCGGAAAATTAGAATAATAAATTTTACCGGCGATCCATACCATGGATCCATGTGTAAGGAACGAATCGGGGTGATAAAGGTTTCGAAATTACCGAAACTTCAATCTGAGTAGACAGCGACGCCAAGGCAACGGGAATCCTGAAGCACTATCGAACCAAGCCGCAACCTTTAACGATGTCGGCCTCTACGTAGTCCACCCAATTGACAATGAACGGAAATCTCTCAGAAACTATTTTCAGAGAGTATCACTTTTGACGGCTGCTAGGCCTCCCTTTTATGGTTTCGGGATTGCCTATGTATATCCCCTTTAGGGTTTTTACCCTTGCCATATTTAAAACTTTGTGTTAATTGGTATATATTCATAATGAATATTTATTACCATAAATAATCCGAATCATAATAATCGTTATTAAATAAATATAATAACGTTTAACCGAAAATTATAATTACGTTAATTATAATAAAGATTTCGGTAAACTATATTTATTTAAATTTATATATATATGAACCAAAATCATATATTAGAAAATTATGTTCTTGATTATGTGTACAACATCCTTGTACATATAGTATGTTCAATAATTTGATTGCCGAATTTAATTAATTCTATAATTAATTTAATTCATGCGACAACCAGACACAATACCAACTATGTTTTACTCCGTTCATTTCAATTAAAAGGTGTGACCCTATAGGTTCTTGTAACATTAGCAGTAATATTAGAACTATTCTAATATTACAAACAATGAGTGGCATCTAGCAATGCATCATTGCTACCTAAGTTACAAGAAGTCATGATTCGACATAACCTTTTGTGATTAACTTTTCATGCATTAATCCTTAAGTCCAATATCTTTAGAATAGACACAAGTCATGGAATAGTCACACTTGCATAGTCCATCCTATGTTTCTTGATACCTTGAGTAGACTATGATATACAAATAAGTATGACATCTCATATCAACTTATTTGAGCATGGCCATGCATTTCTAGTCTTACTCAATCAAGTGGCCTGAGATATTACTCCTATTATGTAGGAGGGACTTATCCTATATTGATCAACCATATCCCTCTACATAGATTGTGGTATATCCAACATTAGTCTTAATAGAACAACCAATTACAGTGTTCGTTTGACTATATCAAAATATACAACTCACGATGTTGGAATGATGATGATCTCAAGTATGAGGATCATATACATATTAATCACTATGAGTAATATTGTGACAATTACATAATAATCCAAGAAACATACTCATAGCGGGTCGGTCCAATATGTTGTTCTCTAACACACACATTCATGCATTGATTCTGATACTCGATATCAATGACAACTCTTTATCATCAATCAACTACATGTTAGTCTCAATGCATTATTATTGTCCTAGCCAACAATAATACTTGACTAAGGATCTTTTAAGAATAATCATATTATTCTTAGGACATTATTATAAAACAGTTTATTTATGCACACAGAAATGAAACTGAAATAATAATGGCAAAGCCTTATATTAATAAACATGATAAATCAAGTATGTTGTTACAACCATCTCGTGATTGATCTTTGGGCATACTCTTACAAAGTGAACTCAGACTCAACTCAATGAGTTCGGATGCCCAACCATCCTAGTGACATGTCACTTGTATCCTAATCTATTCCCAAGGTTCAAATGGGATTTTCCTCAATCACATATCCTTGCCGTCTTCCACAGAATATTGAAACCAATACTCGGTAGCAATTTATATTTAACACGTAGCACACATAATTTGCATATTATTCGATAATAACCACAAAGCATATATTTCATGATAAAAATCAGCATATCATATAAATAACATCAATTAACTTAAAAAAAACAATTATGTTACATTATTTACACATGAACTTACCTCGGTACAAAATATAGCAATTTTGCGATTTAGTCCAAAATCTTTTCTTTTCCTCGATCAAGGTTGATTCCACGTATTTCTTGATCTAAAATAACACATTTAGCTTATTTAATACTCACATTATCAAAATAGTCCTAAATTCAAATTTTGGAAAAATTACAATTTTGCCCCTAAACTTTTGCATATTTACACTTTTGCCCCAAAGTTTGGAAATTTAATTTTATCACAAATTCTTATGTTTTAGGACATGCTGATCATTTATTTACCATTAGCAAGCTCAAATTCCCACTAAAACACATACTTATGAACAATATGTACTTTTACCGATTAAGCTGTTTTACTCGTTTTTACTTAAAACCGAGTAGCACAAGTTATCTAACATAATTTAAAACCTCATATTCTATCATAAAACATCAAAATACACAAATTTCACCTATGCGTATTTTTCCAAATATGAACCCTAACTTAAATTATTGCTAGCATAAGCTTTATCGAGTTACCGAGACTACGAAAACGTAAAGAACATTAAAAACGGGGCTTGGAATCACTTACTATGGAGCTTGGAAGCTTGAAACAAACCCTAGCTATGGAGAACCCTTGAAATTTCGTGGTAATGAGGAAGATGACCAATTTTGTGTTATTTTTCCCTTTTTATTTCATGTTAATATCCAAATGACCAAAATGCCCCTCCTTACTAAACTTTCAAAAATTCCATCCATGTCCAAATTTTGTCCATGAACTTAAAATTGGTCAAATTGCCATTTAAGACCTCCTAATTAATATTCCAAAGCAATTTCATACTAGAAACTTCTAGAATGCAGGTTTTGCAACTTATTCGATTTAGTCCCTAATTTCAAATTAAGCACTTTACGCTTAGAATTTCTTCACGAAATTTTCACACCATCATAAAATCATATCATAAACATCAAAATAATTATAAAATAATTATTTCTACCTCGGATTTGTGGTCACAAAACCACTATTCCGATTAGGCCCTAATTCGGGATATTACAACTCTCCCCCCTTTTGAGGATTTTCGTCCTCAAAAATCTTATCGGTAAACAGGTGTGGGTATTGTTTCCTTATAGTTTCCTCGGGTTCCCATGTAGCCTCTTCTCTTCCATGCTTTTGCCACAACACTTTCACAAGAGCAATACTTTTGTTTCTTAGTTGTTTGACCTCTCTAGCTAAAACCTTTATCGGTTCTTCTTCATAGGTCATGTCTGGTTGTAGTTCAATTTTTGTCAATGAAACCACATGTGAAGGGTCCGAACGATACTGACGTAACATAGATACATGGAACACATCATGAATTTTCTCCAACTCAGATGGTAATGCTAACCGATAAGCTACCGATCCAACTCTTTCAATTATTTCATACGGCCCGATAAAACGCGGACTTAATTTACCTTTCCATCCAAATCTGAGGACTTTCTTGCACGGAGACACCTTTAAAAATACTTTATCACCAACTTGAAACTCAATTTCTTTTCGTTTCAAATCTGTAT
Source organism: Gossypium stocksii (assembly GCA_020496765.1). Taxonomy (NCBI): domain Eukaryota; kingdom Viridiplantae; phylum Streptophyta; class Magnoliopsida; order Malvales; family Malvaceae; genus Gossypium; species Gossypium stocksii. The sequence goes on from CM035624.1 coordinate 31,205,555, forward strand.
AAGATTTCTGTCTATCTGAAGTAGCTTTCAAAGAATCTCGAATTACCTTCACTTTTTCTCCGGTTTCTTTTATTAGATCAACTCCATAGATCCGATTTTCCTTGAGTTCAGTCTAATACAAAGGCGTTCGACACTTACGACCATACAATGCTTCATAAGGTGCCATCTTCAAGCTCATCTGATAACTGTTATTGTAAGAAAATTCCACCAACGGTAAATATCTTTCCCAACTTCCTTGAATTTCTAATACACAACATCGAAGCATGTCTTCAAGAATCTGAATTACCCTTTCTAATTGCCCATCAGTTTGTGGATGAAAAGCAGTACTGAAATTTAACCTTGTACCTAACGTTTCTTGCAACTTTTGCCAAAACCGCAAAGTAAATCTCGGATCTCTGTCTGAAATGATTGACAATGGTATTCCATGTAGTCTAACAATTTCTCTAACATACAATTCAGCTAACTTGTTAAGAGAATAATTCGTACGTACTGGAATGAAATGAGCCAATTTAGTCAATCTGTCAACTATTACCCAAATGGCATCTTTCTTTCCTGGAGTCAACGGCAACCCTGAAACAAAATCCATAGTAATCCGATCCCATTTCCATTCAGGAACTATAATAGGCTGAAGTAATCCTGAAGGCACTTGGTGTTCCGCTTTCACCTGTTGACAAATTAAGCAATAGATGAAATTTTACTGGGATCAACCCGTGTACCATCACCCGAAACAATATGACCCAAAAATCCAACTTCCCGAAGCCAAAATTCACTTTTACTAAACTTGACATATAACTGCTTGTCTCGCAAAGTTTGCAAAACTATCCTCAAGTGCTCAGCATGCTCTGTCTCATCTTTCGAATAAATCAAGATATCATCTATAAATATCACAACAAACTTTCCAAGTATGGTCGAAATATTCGATTCATCAAATCCATAAACACAACAGGAGCATTTGTTAATCCAAACGGCATAACTAAAAATTAATAATGATCATACCTTGTCCTAAAAGTAGTTTTATGCACATCTGACTCTTTTACCCGCAGCTGCTAGTACCCAGATCTCAAATCAATCTTTGAAAACCATGTTGCTCCTTTCAGCTCATCAAACAAATCATCAATTCTCGGCAACGGATACTTGTTCTTAATTGTCTCTTTGTTTAATTGCCGATAGTCTATACACAATCTCATCGAACCATCCTTTTTTTCACGAACAATACCGGAGCACCCCAAGGTGAAAAACTCGGTCTCACAAAGCCTTTGTCGGTCAACTCTTGCAACTGCGACTTTAATTCTTTCAACTCTGTTGGTGCCATTCTGTACGGAGCAATTGAGATTGGAGCTGTTCTCGGCATCAAATCAATACCAAACTCTACTTCTCTAACTGGAGGCAAACCTGGCAATTCTTCTGGAAATACATCCGTAAACTCACATACAATCGGCACTGATTCCACTTTCTTTTCAATTTCCTTTGTATTCAACACATACGTTAAATAAGCTTCATAACCCTTTCTCAAATATCTCTAAGCCAACATTGAAGAAATCACACTAGACAATGCCTCTGATTTATCTGATTCGACCGGCAGAGTTTCATCATTTTCACACTTTAATTCAATAACTTTTTTTTTACAATTTACTATAGCATCATGCAATGTCAACCAATCCATACCCAAAATAACATCAAACTCATCAAACGGCAACAACATCAAGTCGGCCGGAAAGTAATAACCCCGAATCATTAAAGGACAGTTCTTGTATACTTTATCAACTATAACACATTAGCCTAACGGGTTTGACACTTTAATCATAAATTATGTATTCTCAACAGGTATATTCATGCTAGATACTAATTTCATGCACACATATAAATGAGTAGAACCGGGGTCAATCAAAGCAGTAAAATTAACATCATAGAGAGAAAATATACCAGTAATCACATCAGGTGAGGAAGCATCTTCACGCGCTTTAATGGCATAAGTTCTAGCTGGAGCCCTTCCTTCAGATATAACTGCTGCATCTCTGGCTACATTCTTGCTGCTTGCTTCACTCCCAGCTTTTCTTGGATACCTTCCCCTCGAATCCGCACCACCTGCTTTTGTACTCTGAAATTTTTCTTTTTCAATCCTCTCTGGGCAGTCTCTAACAAAATGATCCGGAGAACCACATCAGAAACATTCATTTGCTCTGCACGGACCAAAATGATCTCTACCATACTGCTGGCACTCGGGTTTAACAAATCTCGAGTTCCCTACACTAGCTGCCGAAGTAGTCTAGGACTTAGGACCCACATTTTCCTTCCTAAAATTCCCATATGATTGTCCAGCTGAAACTTGGGAATGAGGATTCATATTTCTTGATTTTTCGGGTTGCTGTGAGGGTGCATTACTCATTGGTTTTTTCTTCCAATTTTGTGTCTCAGATTCTACCTTTTTATTCTCTTTAAGTAGTTCTTCAGCCTTGCAAGCTCGATCGACAAGTACCACCATTTCCTTTAGTTCAAGAATCCCTACAAATACCTTGATGTCTTCATTAAGCCCATCTTCAAATCATCTGCACATCTTGGCCTCTGTAGGAACATATTCTCTGGCATACTTACTCAGTCGAATAAACTCTCTTTCATATTCTGTAACGGTCATGTTACCTTGTTTCAACTCAAGAAATTCCTTGCTCTTCTGATCAATAAATCTTTCACTGATGTATTTCTTCCGAAACTCTTCTTGAAAGAATTCCCAAGTTACCCTCTCTTTCGGTACCACAGAAATCAGTGTCTTCCACCAATTATAAACTGAATCTCTCAACAAAGATATAGCACATTTCAAGCATTCCTCAGGTGTGCAAGACAGTTCATCAAATACCCGGATAGAATTCTCAAGCCAGAACTCTACTTTCTCGGCATCATCATCTACATTAGCTCTAAATTCTTCGGCCCCTAGCTTACGGATTTTATCAACTGGAGTTCTTTGGAATTTCATCATACCCACATCTTGAGGCATCGGAGGTACAGGTTGAGGAATTGGGGGAGGTGGGGGAGGTTGTACATTCGGGTTCGTACGAACAAACTCAGTATACCAAGCACTCATCATCTGGAGAAAGGCTTCTCGACCCCTTTCTCCTCCTCCTTGACCAATAGTGGGAGGTGGATTTTCAGTCAGCTCCACCCCTTCAGCCGGAGCTGGTGCATTACTTTCTACATCATCGGCCACGGTTGGATCGGGATCCATTTACTATAAAAAAATCATTTAAAAGGTCAGAAGTCGTCACACTATCACAATATACATATATGGCATGTATAGCAAAATCCGTGCATAAAATATGTTAGTCCAAGAACCGACTAAACCTGCTCTGATACCACCAAATGTAACACCCCCACGCCCGAGACCGTCGCCGGAGTCGAGCTTGAGGTGTTACCGAACATAATTTATCATTTAAACAACTTTACATCATTTATTTTGATTTTCGGAATAAGCAGTTTTTCTACGTCATGGTCGCTAAAAAAATCATATCTCAAGTTACGAAACTCAAAATCAAGATCTGTAAATTTTCCTTGAATCTAGACTCACATATCTATCTACTAATTTTTTTCTAAAATTTTTGGTTGGGCCAATTAGTACAGTTTATTAGTTAAAGTTACCCCTGTTTCATGACTTGACTGCACTAACCTCTACTTACTACGAACCACTTTTCTCCCTGTACAAAATTCATATAACTATACCGTTTATTTCTCTTAACATTAGATTCAATAAGGATTTTGAGAATATAAATTACATCTCCTAATTATTTGTTTACAATTTATAGTGAATTTTCAAAGTTGGAACAAGAGATCCAGAAATCGGTCTGGCCCTGTTTCACTAAAACTCAAATATCTTATAACATATAAATCCTTTACCTATTTCGCTACTTCCATTTGAAAGTAGACACAATAAGCTTTAATTTCATAGTTAATTATTCACCTAATTTGTTTTCTACTATTTTTGGTGATTTTTCAAACTCACATTGTTGTTGCTGTAGTGTTCTGTTTTATGGCAAGTTTCATCTTTTTATGAATTCTCATGAACTATATAACATATTAAACTCACAAGGCATCCAACATTATCTAGGCTAGCCATACCAATGACTAATCATTATCAAGCATTTTTTCAACCAAACCACAACCATATCACAAGATTATTTACACAAAACAAGTATATTGCTATACATGCCATACATCAAAACATACAAACCAATATACCAATTCTTCCTCGGATAGTGTGAGCGTTTCTTCGACCTTCCCGATATCCAAGTTGGCTCGCTAAAAACTACAATGAATGTAAAGGAGGGAGTAAGCATAAATGCTTAGTAAGTTCACATGCAAATAACAAGTAACATAACAAAGCAATTATATCAACAACAATAGCATGATATCACCAATATACAAACCACATTTCTAGCTATCGTGTATCATCTTACCACCTTATTTTTGTTGTATCAAGTTTCAACCCGAGGGTTAAGTACATACTTCTCCAAATTGTCCATTTCACAAAACTTACCAAAATATCATTTTCATCTTGAGTATTCTTCCATTCCGCTAGAATTTTACCCGTTGAACACATCAGAATAAAACTCGGATACACGGATCATTTGCACATAAGTGCCACATATGTAATCAATCAATCATGTAACCCGCCCATAAGCGAACTCGGACTCAACTCAACGAGCTCGGGCATTCGCATCCATAAGTGAACTCGGACTCAACTCAACGAGCTCGGATGCCTAGTTACATCTCACGAACTCGGACTCAACTCAACGAGTTCGGACATTTGCATCCATAAGTGAACTCGGACTCAACTCAACGAGTTCGGATGCCCAACCATCCTAGTGACATGTCACTTGTATCCTAATCTATTCCCAAGGTTCAAACGGGATTTTACTCAATCACATATCCTTGCCGTCTTCCACAGAATATCGAAACCAATACTCGGTAGCAGTTTACATTTAACAAGTAGCACACATAATTTGCATATTATTCGATAATAACCACAAAGCATATATTTCATGATAAAAATCAGCATATCATATAAATAACATCAATTAACTTAAAAATAACAATTATGTTACATTATTTACACATGAACTTACATCGGTACAAAATATAGGAATTTTGCGATTTAGTCCAAAATCTTTTCTTTTCCTCGATCAAGGTTGATTGCACATCTTTCTTGTTCTAAAAATAACACATTTAGCTTATTTAATACTCACATTATCAAAATAGTCCTAAATTCAAATTTTGGCAAAATTATAATTTTGCCCCTAAACTTTTGCATATTTACACTTTTGCCCCAAAGTTCGGAAATTTAATTTTATCATAAATTCTTATGTTTTAGGACATGCTGATCATTTATTTACCATTATCAAGCTCAAATTCCCACTAAAACACATACTTATGAACAATATGTACTTTTACCGATTAAGCCGTTTTACTCGTTTTTACTTAAAACCGAGGAGCACAAGTTGTCTAACATAATTTAAAACCTCATATCCTATCATAAAACATCAAAATACACAAATTTCACCTATGGGTATTTTTTCAAATATGAACCCTAACTTAAATTATTGCTAACATAAGCTTTATCGAGTTACCGGGACTACGAAAACGTAAAGAACATTAAAAACGGGGCTTGGAATCACTTACTATGGAGCTTGGAAGCTTGAAACAAACCCTAGCTATGGAGAACCCTTGAAATTTCGTGGTAATGAAGAAGATGACCAATTTTGTGTTATTTTTCCCTTTTTATTTCATGTTAATATCCAAATGACCAAAATGCCCCTCCTTACTAAACTTTCAAAAATTCCATCCATGTCCAAATTTTGTCCATGAACTTAAAATTGGTCAAATTCCATTTAAGACCTCCTAATTAATATTCTAAAGCAATTTCATACTAGAAACTTCTAGAATGCAAGTTTTGCAACTTATTCGATTTAGCGCCTAATTTCAAATTAAGCACTTTACGCTTAGAATACGAAATTTTCACACCATCATAAAATCATATCATAAACATTAAAATAATTATAAAATAATGATTTCTATCTCGGATTTGTGGTCACAAAACCACTATTCTGATTAGGCCCTAATTCGGGATATTACAAGCTACCTTCTGTAGTAGCCGCAAATCCCGTTGAGCAAAATCCTGCTCCGCGTACTATGTATGATTATGCTAAACCTAATGTGGCTGGTACTGAATCTAGTATTGTTAGGCCTACTATTGCTGCAAATAATTTTGAACTGAAACCTAACACTATTTAAATGATACAACAGTTTGTTCTGTTTGATGGTTTGTATGATGAGGACCCTAATGCTCATTTAGCCATTTTCTTGGGATTCTACAACACATTTAAAATAAATGGCATTTCTGATGATGCCATTCGTCTTCGGTTATTCCCATTCTTCTTGAGAAATAAAGCTAAACAATGGTTAATTTCTTTACCACGAGGGTCTATCACTTCATGGGAACAAATGACAGAAAAAATTTTGCTCAAATATTTTTCGCCGACTAAAACGACTAAATTAAGGAATGATATCCCTTCTTTTGTGCAGATGGATTTAGAAACACTATACGATGCTTGGGAGAGATACAAGGATCTCTTGAGAAGGTGCCGTCACTATGGATTACCTATATGGTTACAAGTCCAAACCTTTCACAATGGTTTGAACCCTTCAACGAGACAAATGATCGATGCAGCCGCCGGTGGAACAATCAACAATAAAACACCAGAAGCAGCTTATGAGTTTATAGAAGAGATGTCACTGAATAACTATCAGTGGCAAGTCATAAGAACAAAGCCACAAAAAGCTGCCAGAGTTTTTAATATTGATGCAGCCACTATGCTTTCTAATCAGGTAGAACTTCTAAATAAAAGGATTGATAATTTTGTTGGTTCTACACAGGTACATCCAGTGATACAGTGCGACTCAATTCAAGGAAACATGAGCTATTCTCAAAATCCCAACTATGGACATAGCATGGAAACCAAGCAAGCCAACTATATGGGTAATAGTTTTAGATCTCAAAATAAGCCTTATGGTAATACTTACAATGCAGGCTGGAGGAACCACCCAAATTTCTCTTGGGAAGGACAAGGAAATCAAAGGCAACCACCTCCTCTGGGATTTCAACAACCACCATTTGAACAAGAGAAAAAGCCAAACCTTGAGCAGATGCTCACAAAATTTATTGCCGTGTCAGAAACCCATTTTCAAAACACCGAAATGACACTGAAGAACCAACAAGCATCCATTCAAGGACTCAAAACTCAAATAGGTTAGCTTGCTACGCTAATTTCTGAAAGACCACAAGGTGGGTTACCAAGCAACACCGATACTAACCTTAAGGAGTAACTTAATGTCGTGGATACAATAAATGAGAAAGGGTTAACTAAAACCAACCCAGAGCCATGTAAGGAGACTGTGGTAAGTAAAGGTAAGGATGAGGTAAGTCCCAAAGAAGCAATTGTCAAAACGTATAAGCCTCGTATCCCATACCCAAATGCGCTAAGGAAAGATCGCACAGATGAACAATTCGGTAAATTCCTTAAACTTTTAAAGAAATTACATATTAACTTACAATTTATTGAAGCTCTTTTGCAGATGCCAAATGTCATTAAATTTTTAAGAGAGGTACTGACGAATAAACGAAAGCTAGATGAGACATCTCATGTGGAACTGAATACAGTGTGCTCAGCTATTTTACAGAATAAGCTACCCAACAAACTAAAAGATCCAGGGAGTTTTACATTTCTTTATTTACTTGGCAGTTTAGACGTCAAAAATGCTTTAGCTGATTTAGGGGCTAGCATTAATGTAATGCCTTATAAATTGTTTAAACAACTAGGTCTTGGGAAACCGAAACAAACTAAGATGAGCATCCAATTGGCTGATAAAACCATTAGATTTCCAAAGGGCATAATTGAATATGTGCTTGTAAAAATTGATAAATTTATATTCCCAGTCGACTTTGTTGGTCTAGACATTGATGAGGATAGCAATGTACCCTTAATTCTAGGGCGACCCTTTATAGAAACTGCTAAAACCATAATTGATATAGGCACAGGCGAACTTACACTTCGTGTAGGTGATGACAAAGTTACTTTACAAGCCAAAAACTCGAATAAGATTGTTGATGATAAAAATATTGTTAGAGTCCTTGTAATAAGAATGATCTCACCATCCAACTGTCTTTGCAGGATACACTTCACATAAGGGTGACCAAACCACAAACAAGTCCATTCAAGGAAAACAAACATGAAAAATGAATGCTCCAAATTGAGGAACTAGATGAGTGGCTGAACTATCAACAAGAAATGCTCAAAATATGCCACACCAACCCAGAGCATCACCAAGACGACCCTAAGGGAAAAATGAATCAATTTAAGGTAGGGCATAAGGTACTCTTAGAGGAGGAAGACCCTCAAATTTCGAATGTGAAACTTCATACAAGTGACACACCTCCCTTCACGGTAATGAAAATATTTCCTTATGGTACAGTCAAGATAACACACAAGACACTCGGCACTTTCAAGGTAAATCATACTGGACTCAAACCTTATGTTGATAATAAAATTAAAAGTAGGATAGAAGAGTTTTAACTTTTCAAACCACCGTGACCATGAAAGCTTGACGAAAGTCGAGCTTAGACTATAAACAAGTGCTTCCCAGTAAGCAACCCGAGCACCGACATAGTAAATTCTTTTATTTAGGCTCTCTAATACATCAACTAACCCTTTGAATGCAGGTTTTTCAAACCACATGACCATGCCCACGGGCATGCCTAAGGCCGTGTGGACACCATGAGCAAAGACACGGCCGTGTGATATGGCCGTGTATGAGCAGGGTAAGATTTCCCTAACACACGGGCTACGACAACTAGCCACGGCCGTGCGAGATGGTCGTGGCCAAACCTGACATATCAACATGGGGTTATGCACGGGTGTGTGACCCCATACACGGTCGTGGGAGAAGAGAACACGGCCGTGCGACACGACCGTGTACCCTAACACGCCCTAGGAATACGGGTGTGTATCATGAATTAGGTGCGCCAAAATCCCCAAATTTCGAACCACACGGGCTAAACCCAAGTCACACAGACGTGTGACATGCCCGTGTGCCCCAATTGCTATAAAAACATCCCACTATTAATCTTCTTATCCACTAAAACCCTAAAAATTTCTCCCAACCACCGCTCATACCAGCCCTCTAGCGCCGCCGCTGACCTAGCCAACACTGCCACACTCGTGCAAACATCCCCACGACCGTGCTCCGCCCCTACAACTACCCATTTGGTTCCCCTTTCCCTTTTCTCTTACTCTTTGTTTTTATTTTCAATTAGTTCTAGTTTTATTCATTTATACATGTTTTACTCGTTCAATTTATATTTTTTCAATTATTCACTTGATATCCATGCAGTAACCATGATCTATTGATTTAGAATAATGCCATTTTGATCATTCTCTTGCTGCCACCTTTAACTATCTCATGCAATTGGTTTTGGACCGCCATTGATGATAAAAACTCATTAGAACAAGCCATTGCCTGCACCCTTTTTTGCTAGAAGTTCTATGCTTAAGATGAATCGAATATGGAATTTAGATTAGTAAAATTAACCTTTGCTTAGTAAGTTTTGATTAGCTTTACTTGTCATTTTAAGAACTTATGAACCCTCCTGACTTATTCTTTTTAAGTCTAATTTATTCGTTCTATTATTTTTTAAGAATTATGTCATCTTCGAGAGGGAGGAAAGCTGTCGTACCCTCTTCTAAAAATTGAAAGGGACCCAGTGGTTCCTCTTCCAGACCCACCGCTGAGATACAACACCCCTTTCTCCAGTTCCGCAAAGTTCCCAAGAGGAATTCTTTCAAATATTAAGAGCGAGGCCCCTCGGAGTAAATGGATGCATCGATTGGGCCGTACTAGAACGGGTCCAACTAGCAGACGTGGTACGAGCCTTATTGACGATAGACCCGTGGGACCAATTCTTCCAAATCATGGAGCCTACTTACCTCGAGCTCACCCTAGAGTTCTGGTTGACGCTCCATCTCCAGATGGTCATGACCCGACTCGATGATCTAGCATCTAGGAGGCCTTGTTCGTTAACTCAGTGTACCAGAGTTCGATACAGCACTAGGCCTATACACCGAGTAGTTTTTGGAGGAGGATGACCTCTCAGAGCTTCACTGCCACATCCAGTTTTCACCGTCTAAGTTTTGGCAGACCCTGGTTCCTGTTTCAGCCACTCATGATCCTAGTCACTCTAAACCGACAGCTCTCGCCCCCTCATTGAGGTACTTTCATGCCATACTAGCACATACATTGACAGGTAGGCGAGAGAGCACCAGCATCGTCAACACTCACGATGCCTATTCTTTTGGAGCATGGTGCATGCACACGTGCTCGATCTTGCATACTTCATCGCCCATGCCATCCAGCACTAGACAGAGTGGCACCGGAGGGGAGTGATCTCGATGGGCCCGTACATCACGCGATTGGCCCACTACTTCGGCCTGTTCAACACCATGGCCCAAACATCCTCATATACTCTTGATAAACGCTAAATTATACATATTTTTACCTCATGTTTAGCCTATATTTTGGATGGATTCTTATCAATTTTGTGAGAATTGGTGCTCTTAATCCTTCCTTTTTATATCTTATACTCAGAAGAGCATAGGAAGAAGAAAGAACGGAAAACGAGCCAAAAACGATGAAAAATGGGCCAAAATGTGCGAACAACACGGGTAAAGAAATGCCATACGGCCGTACCACATGAAGATCACACGGTCAAGCCCCCGACAAGCACGGCCAGGTTATACGGACGTGCCTCCACCAATAAAAACACACGACCTCTGTCGAAGTCACACAGGCGTGGCACACGGGCGTGTTCTAGTCATGAGGACGGGGAATTTCACTCGAATTGGGATGTTTAGAGGCTAAGAAAGGCTCCCCATAAGCTCTCTATATAAAGACCTCATGAGGCAGAAGCAGGACGGATGTTTTTAGATATCTTTCTTCTCGTTTTTTTGCCACACTGAGGGTAGAAGCAAGGGATTACTCCAAGGGAGAAAGTCGATTAATTCATTTCAGAAGCCGAAATTTTGCAGCAACATAGAGGATCTCCCTAAATTCCTTTAGGGGTTTTTGGTTTCTTTTATGTTTTGTTATTTTATATCTTCTAAGATGTTCTCCTTCTTTATTATGAACTAGACCCCTCAAATACTTGAGGGGATGAAACCTAAGACAGATTTTGTTATTTATTCTTGATTTATTTGATAAATACTTGAATTGTTCTTAATTATGCGTTCTTCATTCTTGATTTAATAATCTTAGGTATTAATTCAAGAATTAGATGTGCTTAGAGCAGATGAGCAAAAGTCCCTATGATAAGAGTAGATCTACCATAATTAAGTGGAGTCGCATGCAACCCTAGACATAGGGCAACATAAATCTGCCGGATTAGGGTCAAACCTAATATGGGGAACCATAGATCGAATTAATGCAACCTAGGGAGTTAATTAATAAAGGAACTTTAATTAACAACTTAGGCCTAGTTACTCTACGCCTCGACGGAGGGTTTAGCATAAGTTAGGGATCTCTACGGATCAAGTTAAGTAAAGAAATCATATAGTTCAAGAAAATAATAACAAGTGAAGTCTAGGTGGATTCTCCCTTGAGTATTGTCCATATCAATCAGCTTTTAAAAGTTTTCCCAATTTACTCTTTACACTTTCTTAGTTAGTTTTAAAATTACTTTAAACAACCCTCTTTTATTTTTAGGCTAGATAATAGAAAAGAAGTAAGTACTAGTACTTTTGGTTCCCTTGGGTACGATAACTCGGTCTTGCCACTAAGCTATACTACTGTTCGACAAGTGCGCTTGCCTCAACGTCATGATATTAGTTGGTTTTGGTGTGATCAAGTTCTTTATAAATTTTATTACTTCATATCACGCGATATCAAGTTTTTGGCGCCGTAGCCGGGGAACTAAAATATTACGAATGCTCGATTTCTATTACTTTAACGATCAATATATATTTATTTATTTATTTATTTTTCTTTTATTTTCATTTTCAATTTTTATTTATTTTTATTTTTAATTTTATTTTCTTTAAAATTTTTGAGTTTTCTTTGCTTTCTTTTTTTAGGTATTTTTAGTTTATGACTAGAAACAACCCAACAGGACCACTACTTTTTGACGACGATCTAGAAGCAACAGTTCGCAGAAATCGTAGAGAAATTAGACGCAGTTTACATTATCCAGAACAAGAACCTGAGCAAGAGCCAGAACCTACAGAAGAGATGGAAGCAAATCAAAATGTTCCACCACCTCCCGCAATAGTCGCGCCACAAGCAAATCAAGAAGAAGCTCCTCGCACTATGTATGATTATGCTAAACCTAGTTTGGCTGGTACCCAAACTAGCATTCTTAGACATACTATTGCTGCTAATAATTTTGAGTTAAAGCCCAACACTATTTAGATGATACAGCAATTGGTTCAGTTTGATGGTTTACAGGACGAAGATCCAAACTCACACATAGCCAATTTTTTGGAACTTTGTGATAACTTCAAAATAAATGGCGTTTCTGATCATGCCATTTGATTGAGGCTATTTCCATTCTCTTTGAGAAATAAAGCCAAACAGTGGTTAAATTCTTTACCACGAGGCTCAATTACCACATGGGAGCAGATGACCGAAAAAATTTTACTCAAATATTTTCCTCCAGCTAAAACAACCAAATTACGAAATGATATTTCTTCTTTTGTGCAGATGGATTTAGAAACACTATACGATGCATGGGAGAGATAAAAAGATCTTTGGAGAAGGTGCCCTCATCATGGTCTACCTTTGTGGCTACAAGTTCAAACCTTCCACAACGGTTTAAACCCGTCAACTAGACAAATGATCGATGCAGCCGCAGGAGGGACGATCAATAATAAAACACCTGAAGCAGCTTATGAATTTATTGAAGAGATGTCATTGAATAATTATTAGTGGCAAGTCATGAGGACAAAGCCAACAAAAGCTGCAGGAGTTTATAATATTGATGCTGTCGCCATCCTTACTAACCAAGTAGAACTTTTAAATAAAAATTTTGATAATTTTGTTAGTTCTACGCAGGCACAACCAGTGATGCAATGCGATGCGACTCAAGGAAACACGTTTAATCTAGATTTCGTATCTTATGGATACAGCATGGAAACTGAACAAGCCAACTATATGGGTAACAATTCTAGATCTCAAAATAACCTTTATAGTAATACTTATAATATAGGTTGGAGAAATCACCCAAATTTTTCATGGGGAGGACTAGGAAATCAAAGACAACAACCTCCTCCAGGATTTCAGCAACCACCACCGTAACATGAGAAGAAGCCGAATCTTGAAGAGATGTTTACCAAATTTATGGCCGTATCAAAAACCCATTTTCAAAGCACTGAAACGGCACTAAAAAATCAGTAAGCATCAATTCAAGGGCTTGAAAACCAAATTGGTCAACTTGCAAAATTAATTTCAGAAAGACCACAAGGAGGATTACCACGTAACACTGAGCCAAATCCCAGAGAACATGTCAAAGCGATTACTTTAAAAGATGGAAAGGTCCTAGCCGAACCAGAAAAGAAGACTATCCCAGAACTTTTAGAAGAAAAGGCAGCGAAACTCGAGGATAACACTCCACTGACACTCAAGGAATACAAACCGCACATCCCATATCCGGCAAAATTGAAGAAAGACCATACAGATGCTCAATTCGGTACGTTCCTTGAACTTTTTAAAAAATTACACATTAACTTACCTTTTGTTGAAGCAATTTCACAGATGCCGAAGTATGCGAGGTTCCTTAAAGAACTTCTGACAAATAAAAGGAAGTTGGAAGAATTGGCCACAGTAGAACTCAATGAGGAATGCACAGCTATTCTCCAAAAGAAACTGCCAGCAAAATTGAAAGATCCAGGGAGTTTTACTATCCCTTGTCTGATTGGTAGTTTACTTATTAATAAAGCTTTAGCTGATTTAGGTGCTAGCATTAATCTCATGCCTTACAAAATGTTCAAACAACTAGGTCTCGGGGAACCCAAACCCACTAAGATGAGTATTCAATTAGTCGATAGATCTGTTAAATATCCTAGGGGAATCATTAAAGATATGCTAGTAAAGGTAGATAAATTTATATTCCCTGTTGATTTTGTTGTGCTTGACATGGATGAGGATATTGAAGTACCTTTAATTTTGGGACGACCATTTTTAGCCACTGCTAGAGCTGTTATTGATGTAGGGGATGGCAAATTAGTACTTAAAGTTGGCGAGGAAGAAGTTGTCTTTAAAATTTATGATGCCATGAGATTCTCTAAAGAACAAGATGATTCGTGTTATTTTGTTGATATTATTGACTATTTTGTTCAAGATAATCTCCAGGAGCTTTCTCTCACAGACACGTTGGAACTATGTCTTGTTCAAGGTGGGGGGAAGATGAAACCACCCTCGAAATTAACGAAGTAAGGAAAGAGTTGGATTCTAGTGAAATCATCACTAGGCACATAGGTTGTGAAAATTTAAAGATGAGTGATGAATTTAGATAGAAACCTTCCATTACTGAACCCCCTAAATTAAAACTAAAACAACTGCCAGATCATTTAGAATATGCCTTTTTAGGGGAAGAATCAACTTTACCAGTCATTATCGCATCCGATTTAAGCCTTACAGAGAAAGAGGAACTACTCCATGTGTTAAGAGAACACAAATGTGCTATAGCTTGGAAAATTTCAGATATCAGGGGAATTAATCCTTCTTTTTACACCCATAAAATTTTAATAGAGGACGAATTCAAACCATCAGTGCAAGCCCAGAGACGATTGAATCCCAACATGAAAGAAGTTGTAAAAGCCGAGGTAATTAAACTTCTAGATGTAGGTATTATCTATCCTATTTCTGACAGTTCTTGGGTAAGCCCTGTGTAGGTTGTTCCTAAGAAAGGTGGATTGACCATGGTGTCTAATGACAAGGAAGAGTTAATACCTACAAGAACAGTCATAGGATGGAGAGTTTGCATTGATTATAGGAAGCTGAATGACGCCACTCGGAAAGATCATTTCCCATTGCCTTTTATTGATCAAATGTTGGAAAGATTATCAGGTGATATGCACTATTGTTTCCTAGATAGCCTCTCTGGTTACTTCCAAATCCCGATAGCTCCAGAAGATTAGGAGAAAACAACATTCACATGCCCATACGGTACGTTTGCTTATCGCAGAATACCTTTTGGTTTATGTAACGCTCCTGCTACTTTTCGGCGATGCATGCTAGCTATCTTCAATGAATTCGTGAAAGACATCATGGAGGTATTTATGGATGATTTCTCAGTTTTCGATAATTCTTTCCAATTTTGTCTTAATAATCTAGAACGTGTTTTGATCAGATGTGAAGAAACAAATTTAGTGCTAAACTGGGAAAAATGCCACTTTATGGTTCAAGAGGGTTGTTTTAGGACATAAAATTTCTAGTAAAGGGATAGAGGTAGATAAAGCGAAAATTGAAACTATTGAAAAACTACCTCCTCCTAATTCAGTTAAGGCTATAAGAAGCTTTTTAGGACACGCCAGTTTTTATCGAAGATTCATTAAAGACTTTTCTAAAATAGCTAAGCCTTTAACTAAATTACTAGAAAAAGGCGTACCCTTCAACTTTGACCAAGAATGTCTGGAATCTTTCAACAACCTTAAGGAAAAGTTAGTTAACGCCCTAATTATGATTTCACCTGATTGGAATCTACCTTTTGAACTAATATGCGATGCAAGTGATTTTGCAGTAAGTGCAGTTTTGGGACAGCGAAGGAACAAATACTTCCAACCGATCTATTATGCTAGCAGAACTTTGACAGCCGCTCAAGCAAATTACATGACCACAGAGAAAGAATTGCTAGCTATTATTTTTGCATTTGACAAATTTAGATCTTATTTAATTTTGTCAAAAGTCATTGTTTGTACTGATCATTCAGCTCTTCGCTACCTCTTAACTAAAACTGATGCAAAACCTCGATTAATAAGATGGATTCTATTGTTATAGGAATTCGACTTGGAAATAAAGGACAAGAAATGAGCTGAAAACTTGGCAGCTGATCACCTCTCAAGGCTAGAGAACGCACAGCCCAAATATCTCGACAAGATGAACGATTTATTCCCTGAGGAACAACTCCTAGCCTTAGTAGATACGACACTTTCTTGGTTTGCTGATTTTGCAAATTATTTAGCAGCTAACATAACCATAAAAGGGCTAACCCATCAGCAAAAGAAGCGATTCTTTGCTAATGTGAAGAACTACTTTTGGGAAAATCCTTTTCTTTTTCGAATTTATGCAGATCAGGTTATACGAAGATGCGTTGATGACACAGAAGCATATCAAACTTTGAATCACTGCCACTCAGGACCCACAGGAGGACAACACAGCGGAACTAGAACTGCTCATAAGGTACTCGAATTAGGCTTTTACTAGCCTACACTTTTCAGAGATGCCAACATGTATGTGACCTCTTGTGATAAATGCCAACGAATAGGTAATATCTCTCAGCATAATGAAATGCCTCAGAACTATATAATTTCATGTGAAATTTTTGATGTATGGGCTATTGATTTCATGGGTCCGTTCCCTAATTCATTTGGGAATAAATACATACTAGTAGCAGTAGATTACATGTGAAAATGGGTAGAAGCCCAAGCCTTACCTACGAATGATGCTAGGGTGGTAGTACGCTTTTTGAAAAAACTTTTTTCTCGATTTGGAACACCTAGGATAATCATTAGTGATAGGGGTACACATTTTTGCAATACCCAATTTGAAAAAATCTTGAAAAGGTATGGAGTACACCATAGAATAGCCCCTTATCACCCATAGACCAGTGGCCAAGTTGAAGTAACAATTAGGGAACTAAAACGCATCTTAGAGAAAACAATAGAAACAAATAGGAAAGATTGGTCAAGAAAGGTAGACGATGCATTATGGGCTTATAGAACTGCTTTTAAAACACCCATAGGAACATCTCCCTATAAACTCGTTTATGGAAAAAACTGCTATCTACCATTTGAACTTGAACATAAAGCATTTTGGGCTATAAAATTTTTAAACCTTGATTTTAAAAGTGCAGGAGAGAAGAGATTAATGCAGTTGAATGAGCTTGATGAATGGTGCTTTAATGCTTACGAGAACTCGTGACTATATAAGGAAGCCATGAAGCGACGCCATGAAAAAAGGCTGAAAGACCCTAAGCAGTTCAAAACAGGTGGTCTCGTCTTACTCTATAACTCAAGACTAAAACTATTCCCTGAAAAACTCAAGTCAAGGTGGTCAGGTCCATTCACTATTCTAAATGTCTTTCCATATGGCGCCATTGAGGTAACTCACCCTAACCACGGTACGTTCAAGGTAAACGGCCATAGGCTTAAACAGTATAGAGGTGAGAATTTTATAGAAAACAAGGAGGAGCTTCAGCTCCACCACACCCCTTTTTGACACATCTAGGTAGAGTCGAGCTTAGACTCTAAATAAGCGCTTCTCGGGAGGCAACCCGAGCACTAACTCACTAACTTTATTTTCGTTAAAATTTTTAGTATTTTTCCATGCATAAATTAACTCTTTGAATGCAGAAATTTAGGACCACACGACCAGGCACACGGGCGTGCCTTAGGCCGTGTGCATACTTAAAAATAGGGGCACAATCGTGCACCCAGACCGTGCACAGATAGAGTAAAAATTTTCCCAAAACATAGGCCATCGATAAATGCCCACGGCCGTACGATTTAGCCGTGGCGACCTTACGAATTCAACACAGGCTATCAGCACCGCCCCACAGCCGTGTGACATGGTCGTGGCAACCCTGTAGTATCAACACAGGCTTACACAAATCTCCACGCCGTGTCATTAGCCCATGGAAGACACTGTCAAAATTCACATGCTCGTGGCACATAACATAGGACCGTGTGAAACACTAACACGATCGCACACGGCCGTGTAAACCATCATACGACCGTGTGAGTAACGAAGACCTGATCTCCCACGGTCGTGTGAACCAACCACACGGGTGTGCTCATCAGAACATGGCGCGCTAAAACCTCCAATTTTCGAAAAACACGAGCTGAATACGACTCACACGGGCGTGCGACATGCCCGTGTGACCCAAAATGTATAAATAGGGGGCCATTTTTAAACTTTCCTTTTCACCTAAAACCCTAGAATCTCATACCCAAAACCTCTCCAACCTCCGTGAGCACCTCTACCACCCTCAAAACCACCATAATACTCAAAAATAACCTCCCCATGCCCGTGTAACAGCCCCCCACGACCATGCAAACTCATAATTGGTTCTATTTTCTCATTTTTCTCATTTATTTTTGTTTTATTTCATTTATTTAATTTTTATTTCATTTTACTTTTGTCTAAATTGTTGATACAAGGATGGAACAAGGAAATATAGGATGAATAATCTAGACTAATATAGAATCAATTAGGATTACATGCCACTTAATTCTATTTTTGCTTGCCATTTAGATTTCATTTTATTTTGCCACTTGGACACATATTTGCATGCCATTTTTCTCATAAGTTAATATATACATGCCTATAGTTCTTAGTTTTTGTTATAAGTTTTTTTTTAATATGATTAGATTTTACTATTCAGGTTACTCCTTATTTGTTATTTTAGGAAAAATATCAATTCACATTTCAAACCATTTTCAATCTCAATATTTAGGACTAATACTTTTTTTTTTCAGATACCATGTCATCATCACGCGCCAGAAAAGCTGCTGTCCCCGCCTCCAAGAAACGAAAGGGACCGGGAAGTTCCTCAGCACGACCCACCTCTAAGACACGCCACCCGTTTCTCACATTTCCGCAGGACTCCCAGGAGGAACGCTACCAGTTACTCTGAGCACGCACTATCTCGATGGGCCGATGCATTGACTGGGAGGCCCGCGCGCAAGTAAACCTGGTGGACGATGTTCGAGCCCTGCTAGCTACCGACCCATGGGACCAGTTCTTTAGGATTGTAGAGCCCACCTACCTAGAACTCACTCTCGAGTTTTGCTCCACATTCCACCTCCAGACCGTCATGAACAAATTCGACGATCCCGGCACGGTCCAATTCTGATTAGGAGGTCTTGTGCGATAGCTGGGTGTCCCAGAGTTCGATACGGCTCTTGGTCTATATACCGAACAGTTCATGGCAGAAGAAGACTTCCCTACTCTTTCCAGGCGCATCCACATCCGACCCCTCGACTACTGGAACGAGATTGCTCCAGGGCGACAGATCTATAATCCCAGCGTCAGCAAGGCATCCGCCCTCCCTCCTTCTCTCAAGTATATTCACGTCCTCCTTGCTCACACCTTAACAGGTAGACGGGAGAGTACAGGCGTCGTCAACACCCACGACGTCTATTTCCTTTGGTGCATGGCCAATGGCCACCCCATCGACCTTGCCTACTTCATAGCGTTGGCCATGCAGCACCAGACTGAGAGGCACCGCAAGGGAGTCGTATCCATAGGCCCGTACATCACACGACTAGGCCACTACTTCGGCCTACTCAACACCGCAGCCCAAACATCCTCGTACACCCTACTTGGTCAGATGTCCTCCTAGGGCATCCAGAGCATGCTCTACATGAGGATGGTAGAGCGACGGCCAGGTGGCGGTCACTTTCACTTCCGCCTTGTCCAGGAAGGCGAGGACCCAGAGGACATTACTGATGATGTCCCACCACCACCACCTGAGGAGGATGCACCCGCCGAGCCATCACGCCCCAGACGACCTACCCAGACAGCAGTCCCACACGCTGACATATACGAGCGCCTAGACCAATTTGAACAATGCCTCGATTACTTCGACGCCACCTTAGCGTACATATGTCAGCACATTGGCATCACCCCACTGCCACGAGACCCATCAGAGGATTAGATCCTCTTTTTTCTTTTATTTTTGTTTTATGTTTCTTTTTTCTTTTTATTTTTATCATTTATTTATTTATTTTTACTTTATCCTAACTCTTAAACACTGATTCTTATTTTAACACTTTTCTAACTTTATTTTCCTTTTTAGGTTTATTTTTAATTTTTTTTTTAAGTTCAGCTTTTTCTTTATTTGAATTTTCATTATATATATATATATTTTCTGTTTATCTTATTTTTATTTTCTTCGGCCGTCTCCTAATGAAGTAACCCCTTTCATTTTAACATCCCACGACTAATAAATCCCTTCGTAGTTTCAAAGGAGCTCTACAGCTCAAATCTCTACGGAAAAGGGAACACCATGCCAGAACTTCCGTCTCACAAATCCATCTACATTTTAGGGAGTTTCATACCTCTCCCTATCTTATGATATTATGCTTCTATTGCTACTAATGCTATCTTTGTACATTGAGGGCAATGTACATCTTAAGTGTGGGGGGAAACGTACTTTAAATTTTATTTCATTATCTTTGAAATCCCTGAAATTGTTCTAACTAATTGCACTGCCCTCAATAGCATGATCTTCAGTCTACTATTAGGAATTAATTCTAATTTATTTATAATTCTTATTGATATGTTGAGAATTAAAGAAATGGGTGATTGTACTTTAAATATCCAAACTTAAAAACATTAAGGAATCAAGCATGATAAGTTGAAAATTTTGAGAACTCCAATTTTTGCATAAGTTATTTTCCCTAATTTTAAGTACTATCTTGAGATTTGAAATTTGCAGGATTGATATCAAAAGCCATAATTCTGGTAAGATCTTGAGCCTTTTTTAGCATACATTCTTTCGTGCTCACTTTTATTATTGCTTTGAGTGAGTCAACACTGAATTGTTATTCTAGAACTTGCTTTGATTATACATGTCAAGACCACATCATTGATTTGATATACCGAGATGATAAAGGCACCTAGGATTTAACCCAATTACTCCACAAAAGCCTACCTCCATAGTGAACCCCATTGAGCCTAACAACCTTTTCCTTGACTCACCCTCTAATTATTAACCAATAACCCATTTTTGTTGAATTTTCCATTCAATTACTTTTTATCCCTATTTTTGTCGAGATTTGAGTTAAATTTATTATCTAAGCTTTATTCTCTTCCAGTATGTAAATCTTTACTCAATTCATTGTATTACTTGAATTGTTTTAAAACAAAAAAAAAAAAAAAAAAACAAACATGTGTGCATACAGTCAAATTCAATTGTAATATGTAATAGTTCAAATTAAGTTTTTGCATATTTCTCTCTTAAGGCTACCAAAATGATGTTATTAAGCCTTTGAAATATGTTCCAGTGATAGAGATTTTCCTAGCTAGATAATTGTTCAATTTGATCTCGATTCTAACCCTCTTTTGTAGCCTGTGACAACACCCCTAACCAAGCCCCATTACAACAATTAAAAGACCTTTTGATCGATGTATCATATCAAATTATAGTGGTGGAGATTTGATTTTCGTGCAAGCTTATGGTAATAACTTTTTAGGTTGACTAGAGAGTGCTTAAAATTTTGAACCCTAAACACTTCGAGTGAATAGAGTGAACCTCTAGCGAGGATTTGAACTCCTGTTCATTAAGATGGAGAGATAACTACTTAGAAGGAAGGAAGACCTATGTTTTTAATGATAAAATTCTCAACTTAGAGTAATTGAATCTTTAATGTTCTTCTGATTGAATTTTTCATTGTATGATTACCTATGGATTAGTTTGAAACATTATTGATAAAGATTATAGGTTGAGAATAATGATTTTTTTAGGGATTGAGATTTTGCTTGAGGACAAGCAAAGGCTTAAGTGTGGGGATATTTGATAAACGCTAAATTATACATATTTTTACCTCATGTTTAGCCTATATTTTGGATGGATTCTTATCAATTTTGTGAGAATTGGTGCTCTTAATCCTTCCTTTTTATATCTTATACTCATGAGAGCATAGGGAAGAAGAAAGAACGGAAAACGGGCCAAAAACGATGAAAAATGGGCCAAAATGTGCGAACAACACGGGCAAAGAAATGCCATACGGCCGTACCACATGAAGATCACACGGTCAACCCCCCGACAAGCACGGCCAAGCCCCCGACAAGCACGGCCAGGTCACACGGCTGTGCCTCCACTGATAAAAGCACAAGGCTTCTGTCGAAGTCACACGGGCGTGGCACACGGGCGTGTTCTAGTCGTGAGGAAGGGGAATTTTACTCGAATTGGGATGTTAGAGGCTAAAAAAGGCTCCCCATAAGCTCTCTATATAAAGACCTCATGAGGCAGAAGCAGGACGGATGTTTTTAGATATCTTTCTTCTCATTTTTCTGCCACGCTGAGGGTAGAAGCAAGGGATTACTCTAAGGGAGAAAGCCAATTAATTCATCTCAGAAGCTAGAATTCTACAGCAACATAGAGGATCTCCCTAAACTCCTTCAGGGGTTTTTGGTTTCTTTTATGTTTTCTTATTTTATATCTTTTGAGATGTTTTCCTTCTTTATTATGAACTAGACCCCTCAAATACTTGAGGGGGATGAAACCTAAGACAGATCTTGTTATTTATTCTTGATTTATTTGATAAATACTTGAATTGTTCTTAATTATGCGTTCTTCATTCTTGATTTAATAATCCTAGGTATTAATTCAAGAATTAGATATGCTTAGAGCAGAGGAACAAAAGTCCCTGTGATAAAAGTAGATCTACCATAATTAAGCGGAGTTGCATGCAACCCTAGACATAGGGCGACATAAATCTACCGGATTAGGGTCAAACCTAATATGGGGAACCATAGATCGAATTAATACAACCTAAGGAGTTAATTAATAAAGGAACTTTAATTAACAACTTAGGCCTAGTTGCTCTACGCCTCGACGGAGGGTTTAGCATAAGTTAGGGATCTCTACGGATCAAGTAAAGAAATCATATAGTTCAAGAAAATAATAACAAGTGAAGTCTAGGTGGATTCTCCATTGAGTATTGTCCATATCAATCAGCTTTTCCCTAAAAGTTTTCCCAATTTGCTCTTTACACTTTCTTAGTTAGCTTTAAAATTAGTTTAAACAACCCTCTTTTATTTTTAGGCTGGATAATAGAAAAGAAGTAAGTACTAGTACTTTTGGTTCCCTTGGTTACGATAACTCGGTCTTGCCAATAAGCTATACTACTGTTCGACAGGTGCGCTTGCCTCAACGTCGTGATATTAGTTGGTTTTGGTGTGATCAAGTTCTTTATAAAATTTATTACTTCATATCACGCGATATCAACTCTCGTTGGCCAGATGTCCCCATAGGGCATCCAAAGTATGCTCCACATGAGGATGATACAGTGCCAACATGAGAGCAACCCTTTTTAGTACCAGTTAGCTCAATCCATTGAGCAGATGTCCCACCACAGAGGGAAGCACCGACTGAGCCACCACCGATATGCCGCCCAGTTCATGCGGCAGCTTCAAGCTACGTCACTTCTAAGCAGTTTGCCCAATTTCAACAATAATGTTTTCAGCAACTCGATCACATTGATGCAACCTTAGGTCAGATTTGCCAGCATCTTCATCTCGTGCCACCATCCCCACCTTGCGGACCATCTGAGGATTAGAACTTCATTTTCCTCTTATATTTTTTTTATTTGCTTTCTTGATCTTTATTTTTACATTCTCTTGCACTTTATTTTTCTTTAGGATCTTTAGATTTTTCTTTATATTTATTTTGATCTTTATGTCTATTGAATATTTTATTTTAGATTTTAATATTATTTTCATATCGGCTATTTCCTAACAAGCAAATTATGCTTAACTTAAATCCCTAAAGATTTATTTATGCTATCGCAGTTTCCAAGGAGCTTTACAGCTTAAATCTAACTCTAATGGGAAAACCCTGCCACGACTGCCATGTCCTACTTGACCATGACCCTAGCCACCACGACCATAGCCATCATGGCCCCGATCATCTTATCCTTTTGGCATGGAAAGTGGGGATAAACACCCTTCTCTACAAATCTTCACACCCAGCTCAAGGAATTCATCCAATATTCAGGGAGTTTCACTTCTCTCCCTATCTTATGATTTTATGCTTCTTTTACTACTAATATATCTTTGTACATTGAGGACAATGTACATCTTAAGTGTTGGGGGGAAACTCACTTTCATTCTTTGTATTATCTTTGAAACCCCTGAAAATGTTTACCACTAACTCGTTGCATTGTTCTCAAATTTCAAATTCTCTGCATTATTCTCAATCCCCTATTAAGATGAATTCTGATTGATTTATGATTTTTATTGATATGTTGAGAATGCTTTGATTATTCAAACTTTAAGACATTAGGGAATCAAACATGATAAGTTGAAATTTTTGAGAATTTTCAATTTTCCTAGGTTGTTTTCCCCAATTTTAAGTATTATATTGAAATTTGAAATTCGTATGATTGACATCAAAAGCCATAATTCTAGTGAGACTTTTGAGCCTTTTGAGCATACATCCTTTCGTGCACACTTTTATTGTTGCTTTGAGTGAGTAAACACTAATTTGTTATTCTAGAACTTGCTTCGATTATCCATGTCAAGACCACATCATTGATTAGATATACCGAAATGATAAAGGCAACTAGGTTTAACCCACTTACTCCATAAAAGCCTACCTCCATAAATTAACCCCTAGTAAACCCCATTGAGCCTAACAAACTATTTCTTAACTTACCTTCAATATTAACCTATAACCCATTTTTTGTTCAATTCCCTTCAATTATTTTGATCCCTATTTTTGTCGAGATTTGAGTTCAATAATTGTCTAGCTTTGTTCTCTTTTTCAGTTTGTAAAGTTCAGAAATATTCAATTTATTTGTTATTTGATTTGTTCTTAAAAAAATTACATACAGTAATTAATTTGTAATTCATTCTTCAGTTATAATTCAACATTTTTTCCTATTTCCTTTGTAAGCTTCTGAATATTAAACGATGTTATCCAAAAGAAGAGCTCAGCCCTAGGGATATGTTTCAGTGATAGAAATTTTTCTAGCTAGATGATTTTTCAGTTCAATCTCGATTCTAACCTTCTTTTTCAACTTGTGACAACACCCTCAACCAAATCCCCTTTACAACCAATGAAAGACTTTTAATCGATGTGTCATATCAATTTATAGTGGAGAAGATTTGATTTTCCTACAAGCTTATGGTAATAACTTTACAGGTTGACTAATGAGTGCTTAATTTCTGAACCCTAAATGCTTCGAGTGGATTGAGTGAATCTTTAGTGAGGATGTCAACTCTTGTTGATTTTGATTTTAAGGTGATTACTTAGGAGAGAGGAGAAAACCTATGTTTCTATAATTCAACTCTCAATTTAGATTGTTTGAGACTTTAATAGGCTCGAACACGGCCTCCATATTGACTCACACTGGCATGGCACACTGGGTGTCCCTGTCGTGATGAAGTTTAATTTCACTTGAAAAACGCTACTTAGGGGTTAAGAAAGGCATTCTAAACTCTATATAAAGACCCTAGGAGGCAATTACAAACACACACATTATTCTCGCCAAGATGGGGAGTTAAAGGCAGGGAATTACTTAAAGGAAAGCTGATTGATCCATCTTAGAAGCCAGGATCGACATCAAGACAAAGGATCTCCCTTCTATCCTTTCAGGGGTTTTTGGGTTTTCTTATGTTTTGTTATTTTATAGATTTTGAGATGTTTCTTTTTACAATTATGAACTAAAACCCCAAATATCTAAGGTGGATGAAACCTAAGACAGATCTTGTTATTGTTATCTGAACTGTGTGATAAATATTTAATTTGTTATTAATTGTGTTTTTAATTCTTAAATTGATAATTCTGGGATATTGATTTAAGTCGGATGTGCTTATGTAGAGGAGCAAAAGTCCCTGCATAGGAGTAGATCTAACATAATTAAGCGAAGTTGATCGTAATCCTCGACATAAGACGACGAAAAACTATCGGATTAGAGTCCAATGTAATATGGGGAGCCATAGATCGAGTTAAGGCAAGACTAGGGGTTTTAATTAGAAAGAGATTTCGGTTAACCAACATAGGATTAGTTGTTCTTACCCTCAACGGAGGTATTAACATAATTTAGGGATATCTACAGATCAATTCAAATGAAGAAATCATCTGGTTCAGAGTTAGATGATAAGTGAAGTCTAGGTGGATTCTTCATTAGGTGTTGCCCTCATCAATCGGTTTTCCCACAAGCAATTACCCAATTTACTCTTTGTTGTTTCTTTAGTTTAGTTTAAAATAGTTCACAACCAAACCCCTTTTATTTCTTACGTTAGATAATAGGAAGGAAGTCATTAGTAGTACTTTTAGTTCCTTGGATTCAATATTCCAGTCTTGCCACAAGCTGTACTACTATTCGATAGGTGCGCTTGCCTTTTTATCATGATAATAGTTAGTTTCCAAGTACGATCGATTTTATTACTTCATCTCATCATGATCAGTGGACTACCTGTGTGGGCCCATACGACCCAAAATAGTCTAGCCCATCTCTCGCACACGGCCTGCCTAACCATTACACGGCCGTGTCCTTCGCACATGGCCTAGCCTTATTGATCACACGACCGTGTTAGTGCACCCGGCCAACCATACGGCCTACCACACGCCCATGTGGCATTGACAGTGGGGTTTTTAGCTTTTACCGAAACTCTATTTTCTGCGTAATCGGGTACACACCTGGTATCGTTTCTCTGCAAAAACACTCCTGAGCACTCCAAGACCTATCAATTGACCGACAAACACCAAATTAATCATTTGAAATGAATTAAAACCGAACCGAAATAGAGAACTCATCTTACAAATCATCCCTAATACTTACCCTCGACGCCTTGAATGATTCGACTAAGGTTCCACAAAAGAATAGTCTCTTTCTGCAAAATTCGCTGCTACCCAACAAGTTAATAGAACCCTAACTAAAGCCTTGAAGAATACAATTCTACAAAGTACCAAAAATTTGCTTACCGAAACCTCGCAATGAATCGTCACAGAAAAGGGGAAAAAGGTGTGTTGGCAGTAGAAGGGTAGGCAAAATCGAAAGGGGGAAAATGAAGGAAAAATTCAGTCGTGTTAGGGCAACCGTCCAACCACACAGCCTACCACACGTCCGTGTGGCATTGACAGTGGGTGTAACACCCAAAACCCAGCCTAGAAGTTAGGCACGAATCCGGCGTGTTATATTAAAGTGTTTTTTGAAAACTAAGTTTTCACTAAAAACCCTTCTTGTTTAAAAATTTGTGTAAAACCTGAGTTTGCATTTGATTAAATCCCAACGTGGTTATTAAAAAGATTGTTCCCTATTTCAGACGTTATTACTTAGAAAATCTTAATCGTTGCAGAAGCTTAATTTAAAACAGTTGTTGTTTTAGAAAAAAACCCGTTTCTACCTCTAGCAATTATTAAACCACAAATAAAATCCCAAATTTGTAATCCAGAAATTTAAAGGCCTAATTACAATCCAAGTAGAAATAATTTAATATAAGGTAAATAAATAAAACTACTGCCCATTAAAACAAGTTGCAGTGTAGCCACCTCCAAGTCCCCTCCATCGTCAAGCCGCCTACTGTAGGTCACCTGAAAAATTAAAAGAGGGAGTGAGTTTATGAAAACTCAGTGTGTACATCCATCGACAGACACATAACATGCATTAAATAATTTGGGCCTAAGCCCTATTCAATAACAGTGGCCTTTGGGCCTTAGCCCATAGTGGCCTCGGTTGGGCCTGAGCCCATACCTCAACATACTGTGGCCTTAGGCCATAGCCCAAATCACAACAATATCAGTATGATTATGCAATGTGCAATTTCTCATAACCAACCCTGTACACCCCCTTCCAACCTTACACTCCTGTGGGGAGATACTCAACCCACCCATCCTTATACACCACGTGTGGCACCAGTTGCGGCACCACTTGTCGTCGCAGTATAGCTGCTCAAATTTGGTATAGCACTGATTGCGACACTTCTTCATGGTGCAGCATAGCTGCTCAGTGGCTAAAAAGCCTGTGGTGGATCCACAGTCGTCAAGCGACTGTACGACCCTTATATACACTTCCTCCAATCATAATCCCGACCCATATGTAATATAATTGTAATATCCCGAATTAAGGCCTAATCAGAATAGTGGTTTCGTGACCACAAATCCGAGGTAGAAATAATTATTCTATAATTATTTTGATTTTTATGATATGATTTTATGATGGTGTGAAAATTTCGTGAAGAAATTCTAAGCGTAAAGTGCTTAATTTGAAATTAGGGACTAAATCGAATAAGTTGCAAAACTTGCATTCTAGAAGTTTCTAGTATAAAATTGCTTTGGAATATTAATTAGGAGGTCTTAAATAGCAATTTGACCAATTTTAAGTTCATGAACAAAATTTAGACATGGATGTAATTTTTGAAAGTTTAGTAAGGAGGGGCATATTGGTCATTTGGATATTAACATGAAATAAAAAGGGAAAAATAACACAAAATTGGTCATCTTCTTCATTACCACGAAATTTCAAGGGTTCTCCGTAGCTAGGGTTTGTTTAGAGCTTCCAAGCTTCATAGAAAGTGATTTCAAGCCCCGTTTTTAATGTTCTTTACGTTTTCGTAGTCCCGGTAACTCGATAAAGCTTATGTTAGCAATAATTTAAGTTAGGGTTCATATTTGGAAAAATACCCATAGGTGAAATTTGTGTATTTTGATGTTTTATGATAGAATATGAGGTTTTAAATTATGTTAGACAACTTGTGCTACTCGGTTTTAAGTAAAAACGAGTAAAACAGCTTAATCGGTAAATGTACATATTGTTCATAAGTATGTGTTTTAGTGGGAATTTGAGCTTGCTAATGGTAAATAAATGATCAGCATGTCCTAACACATAAGAATTTGTGATAAAATTTAATTTTCAAACTTTGGGGCAAAAGTGTAAATATGCAAAAATTTAGGGGCAAAATTGTAATTTTTCAAAATTTGAATTTAGGACTATTTTGATAATGTGAGTATTAAATAAGCTAAATGTGTTATTTTAGATCAAGAAAGACGTGGAATCAACCTTGATCGAGGAAAAGAAAAGATTTTGGACTAAATCGCAAAATTGCTATATTTTGTACCGAGGTAAGTTCATGTGTAAATAATGTAACGTAATTGCTATTTTAAGTGATTTAATGCTATTTATATGATATGATACTTGTTATTATGAATATTATGCTTTGTGAAATATTATGTATTGGTATGAAAAGTATGTGATTAAATTGATAAGTATGAGATGCAAGCAATGTATTGGTTCCAATATTCCGAGGAGAACGACTGGGAAATGTGTGACTGAGGAAAATCCTGTTTGAACCTTGGGAATAGATTAGGATACAAGTGACATGTCACTAGGATGGTTGGGCATCCGAACTCGTTGAGTTGAGTCTGAGTTCACTTATGGATGCAAATGTCCGAACTCGTTGAGTTGAGTCCGAGTTCGTGAGATGTAACTAGGCATCCGAGCTCGTTGAGTTGAGTCCGAGTTCACTTATGGATGCAAACGCCCGAGCTTGTTGAGTTGACTTTGAGTTCGCTTATGGGCGGGTTACATGATTGATTGATTTCATATGTGGCACTTATGTGCAAATGATCCGTGTATCTGAGTTATATTCCGATGTGTTCAACGGGTAAAATTCTAGCGGAATGGAAGAATACTCAAGATGAAAATGATATTTTGGTAAGTGTTGTGAAATGGACAATTTGGACAGGTATGTACTTAACCCTCGGGTTGAAACTTGATACAACAGAAATAAGGTGGTAAGATGATACACGATAGCTAGAAATGTGGTTTGTATCTTGGTGATATCATGCTATTGTTGTTGATATAATTGCTTTGTTATGTTATTTGTTATTTGCATGTGAACTTACTAAGCATTTATGCTTACTCCCTCCTTTACATTCTTTGTAGTTTTTAGCGAGCCAACTTGGATATCGGGAAGGTCGAAGAAACGCTCACACTATCCGAGGAAGAATTGGTATATTGGTTTGTATGTTTTGATGTATGGCATGTATAGCAATATACTTGTTTTGTGTAAATAATCTTGTGATATGGTTGTGGTTTGGTTGAGAAAATGCTTGATAATGATTAGACATTGGTATGGCTAGCCTAGATAATGTTGGATGCCTTGTGAGTTTAATATGTTATATAGTTCATGAGAATTCATAAAAAGATGAAACTTGCCATAAAAGAGAACACTACAGCAACAACGACGTGAGTTTGAAAAATCACCAAAAATAGTAGAAAACGAATTAGGTGAAGAATTAACTATGAAATTGAAGCTTATGGTGTCTAGTTTCAAATGGAAAAAGAAAAATAGTAAAGGAGTTATATGTTATAAGATATTTGTGTTTTAGTGAAACAGGGCCAGAGCAATTTCTGGATCCCCTATTCCAACTTTGAAAATTAACTATAAATTGTAAAAAAATAATTAGGAGGTTTAATTTATATGCTCAGAATCCTTATTGAATCTAATTTTAATAGAAATAAGCGGTATAGTTATATGAATTTTGTACAGGGAGAAAAGTGGTTCCTAGTAAGTAGAGGTCAGTGCAGTCAAGTCCTAAAATAGGGGTAACTTTAACTAATAAACTGTACTAATTGGCCAAACCAAAAATTTTAGAAAAAAATTAGTAGATAGATATGTGAGTCTAGATTTGTGGAAAATTTACGGATCTTGATTTCAAGTTTCTTAACTCAAGATATGATTTTTTTAGCGACCATGATGCAGAAAAACTGCTTATTCCAAAAATCAAAATAAATGATGTAAAGTTGTTTAAATGATAAATTATGTTCGGTAACACCTCAAGCTCGAATTCGGCGATGGTCTCGGGTGTGGGGGTGTTACATTTGGTGGTATCAGAGCAGGTTTAGTCAGTTCTTGGACTAACGTATTTTATGCACAGATTTTGCTATACATGCCATATATGTATATTGTGGTAGTGTGACGAATTCTGACCTTTTAAATGATTTTTTTTATAATAAATGGATTCCGATCCAACCGTGGCCGATGATGTAGAAAGTAATGCACCAGCTCCGACTGAAGGGGCAGTGCCGACTGAAAATCCACCTCTCACTATTGGTCAAGGAGGAGGAGAAAGGGGTCAAGAAGCCTTTCTCCAGAAGATGAGTGCTTGGTATACTGAGTTCGTTCGTACGAACCAGAATATACAACCTCCCCCACCTCCCCCAATTCCTCAACCTGTACCTCCGATGCCTCAAGATGTGGGTATGATGAAATTCCAAAGAACTCTAGTTGATAAAATCCGTAAGCTAGGGGCCGAAGAATTCAGAGCTAATGTAGATGATGATGCCGAGAAAGCAGAGTTCTAGCTTGAGAATTCTATCCGGGTATTTGATGAACTATCTTGCACACCTGAGGAATGCTTGAAATGTGCTATATCTTTGTTGAGAGATTCAGCTTATAATTGGTGGAAGACACTGATTTCTGTGGTACCGAAAGAGAAGGTAACTTGGGAATTCTTTCAAGAAGAGTTTCGGAAGAAATACATCAGTGAAAGATTTATTGATCAGAAGCGCAAGGAATTTCTTGAGTTGAAACAAGGTAACATGACCGTTATAGAATATGAAAGAAAGTTTATTCGACTAAGTAAGTATGCCAGAGAATATGTTCCTACAGAGGCCAGGATGTGCAGATGATTTGAAGATGGGCTTAATGAAGACATCAAGGTATTTGTAGAGATTTTAGAACTAAAGGAAATAGTGGTACTTGTCGATCGAGCTTGTAAGGCTGAAGAACTACTTAAAGAGAAGAAAAAGGTAGAATCTGAGACACGAAATTGGAAGAAAAGACCAATGAGTAATGCACCCTCACAGCAACCCAGAAAATCAAGAAATATGAATCCTCGTTCCCAAGTTTCAGCTGGACAATTATATGGGAATTCTAGGAAGCAAAATGTGGGTCCTAAGTCCTAGACTACTTCGGTAGCTAGTGTAGGGAACTCGAGATTTGTTAAACCCAAGTGCCAGCGGTGTGGTAGAAATCATTTTGGTCCGTACAGAGCAAATGAATGTTTCTGATGTGGTTCTCCGGATCATTTTATTAGAGACTACCCAGAGAGGATTGAAAAAGAAAAATTTCAGAGTATAAAAGCAGGTGGTGCAGATTCAAGAGGAAGGTATCCAAGAAAAGCTGGGAGTGAAGCAAGCAGCAAGAATGTAGCCAGAGATTCAACAGTTAAATCTGAAGGAAGGGCTCCAGCTAAAATTTATGCCATTAAAACGCGTGAAGATGCTTCCTCACCCGATGTGATTACTGGTATATTTTCTCTCTATGATGTTAATGTTACTGCTTTGATTGACCCCGGTTCTACTCATTCATATGTGTGCATGAAATTAGTATCTAGGATTAATATACCTGTTGAGAATACAGAATTTATGATTAAAGTGTCAAACCCGTTAGGCCAATGTGTTATAGTTGATAAAGTATACAAGAACTATCCTTTAATGATTTGGGGTTATTACTTTCCAGCTGACTTGATGTTGTTGCCGTTTGATGAGTTTGATGTTATTTTGGGTATGGATTGGTTGACATTGCATGATGCTATAGTAAATTGTAAACAGAAAGTTATTGAATTAAAGCGTGAAAATGGTGAAACTCTACGGGTCGAATCAGATAAATCAGAGGCATTGTCTAGTGTGATTTCTTCAATGTCGGCTTAGAGATATTTGAGAAAGGGTTATGAAGCTTATTTAGCATATGTGTTGAATACAAAGGAAATTGAAAAGAAAGTGGAATCAATGCCGATTGTATGTGAGTTTACGGATGTATTTCCAGAAGAATTGCCGGGTTTGCCTCCAGTTAGAGAAGTAGAGTTTGGTATTGATTTGATGCCGGGAACAGCTCCGATCTCGATTGCTCCGTACAGAATGGCACCAACAGAGTTGAAATAATTAAAGTCACAGTTGCAAGAGTTGACCGACAAAGGCTTTGTGAGATCGAGTTTTTCGCCTTAGGGTGCTCCAGTATTGTTTGTGAAAAAGAAGGATGGTTCGATGAGATTGTGTGTAGACTATCGGCAATTAAACAAAGTGACAATTAAGAACAAGTATCCGTTGCCGAGAATTGATGATTTGTTTGATCAGCTGAAAGGAGCAACATGGTTTTCAAAGACTGATTTGAGATCTGGGTACTATCAGCTGCGGGTAAAAGAGTCATATGTGCCTAAAACTGCTTTTAGGACAAGGTATGGTCATTATGAATTTTTAGTTATGCCGTTTGGATTAACAAATGCTCCTACCGTGTTTATGGATTTGATGAATCAAATATTTCTACCATACTTGGACAAGTTTGTTGTGGTATTTATAGATAATATCTTGATTTATTCGAAAGATGAGACAGAGCATGCTGAGCACTTGAGGATAGTTTTGCAAACTTTGCGAGACAAGCAGTTATATGCCAAGTTTAGTAAAAGTGAATTTTGGCTTCAGGGAGTTGGATTTTTGGGTCATATTGTTTCGGGTGATGGTATACGGGTTGATTCTAGTAAAATTTTAGCTATTGTTGATTGAAAGCCACCGAAGAATGTAACCGAGGTTAGGAGTTTCTTGGGACTAGCTGGATATTATCGACGGTTTGTAAATGGATTTTCTATAATTGCTACTCCTATGACTAGATTACTTCGCAAGGATGTCAAATTTGAGTGGACGGAAGAATGTCAACAAAGTTTTGAAAAATTGAAAAAGTTATTAACTGAGGCACCAGTGTTAGTACAACCCGAGTCAGGTAAAGAATTTGTGGTATATAGCGATGCTTCTCTAAATGGTTTGGGATGTGTACTGATGCAAGAAGGAAAGGTGGTGGCTTATGCTTCGAGGCAGTTAAAACCTCACGAGAGGAATTATCCAACTCATGATTTGGAATTGGCTGCAGTGGTGTTTGCTTTGAAGATTTGGCGACATTATTTATATGGTGAAAAGTGTCGAGTATAATCCGACCACAAGAGTCTTAAATACTTGATGTCACAAAAGGACTTGAATTTGAGACAGCGAAGATGGTTGGAGTTATTAAAAGATTACGAGCTTTTGATTGACTATCATCCAGGAAAAGCAAATGTAGTTGCTGATGCTTTGAGTAGAAAACTGCTGTTTGCTTTGAGAGTTATGAACACTCAGTTGGAAATGTCAGATGATGGTTCCATTCTGGCCGAGCTAAAAGTAAGACCGATGTTTTTACAAGAGATTTGTGAAGCTCAGAAAAGCGATGAAGACTTGCAAGCCAAAAGAAAGCAATGTGAGGTTGATACAGAGTCAGATTTCAGAATTGGTCCTGATGGTTGCTTGATGTTTAAAGATCGGATTTGTGTACCGAAGAATGAGGAGTTAATTCAAAAGATTTTGCAGGAAGCACATGGTAGTTATTTGTCGATTCATCCAGGCAGTACGAAAATGTATAATGGTTTGAAGAAAATGTACTGGTGGAATGGAATGAAAAGGGATATATCAGAATTTGTATCGAAATGCTTAATTTGTCAACAGGTGAAAGCGGAACACTAAGTGCTTTCAGGATTACTTTAGTCTATTATGGTTCCTGAATGGAAATGGGATTGGATTACTATGGATTTTGTTTCAGGGTTACCATTGACTCTAGGAAAGAAAGATGCCATCTGGGTAATAGTTGGCAGATTGACTAAATCATCTCATTTCATTCCAGTACGTACGGATTATTCTCTTAACAAGTTAGTTGAATTGTATGTTAGAGAAATTGTTAGACTACATGGAATACCATTGTCAATCATTTCAGATAGAGATCCGAGATTTACTTCACGGTTCTGGCAAAAGTTGCAAGAAGCATTAGGTACAAGGTTAAATTTCAGTACTGTTTTTCATCCACAAACTGATGGGCAATCAGAAAGGTTCATTCAGATTCTTGAAGACATGCTTCGATGTTGTGTATTAGAATTTCAAGGAAGTTGGGAAAGATATTTACCGTTGATGGAATTTGCTTACAATAACAGTTATCAGACGAGTTTGAAAATGGCACCTTGTGAAGCATTGTATGGTCGTAAGTGTCGGACGCCTTTGTATTGGACCGAACTCAAGGAAAATTAGATCTATGGGGTTGATCTAATAAAAGAAACCGAAGAAAAAGTGAAGGTAATACGTGATTGTTTGAAAGCTGCTTCGGATAGACAGAAATCTTATGCAGATTTGAAACGAAAAGAAATTGAGTTTCAAGTTGGTGATAAGGTATTTTTAAAGGTGTCTCCGTGGAAGAAAGTCCTCAGATTTGGACGGAAAGGTAAATTAAGTCCGCGTTTTATCGGGCCGTATGAAATAATTGAAAGAGTTGGACCGGTAGCTTATCGGTTAGCATTACCATCTGAGTTGGAGAAAATTCATGATGTGTTCCATGTATCTATGCTACATTGGTATCGTTCGGATCCTTCACATGTGGTTTCACCGACAGAAATTGAATTATGACCAGATATGACCTACGAAGAAGAACCGATTAAAGTTTTAGCTCGAGAGGTCAAACAACTAAGAAACAAAAGTATTGCTTCTGTGAAAGTGTTGTGGAAAAAGCATGGAATAGAAGAGGCTACATGGGAACCCAAGGAAACTATAAGGAAACAATACCCACACCTGTTTACCAGTAAGATTTTCGAGGATGAAAATCCTTAAAAGGGGGGAGAGTTGTAATATCCCGAATTAGGGCCTAATCAGAATAGTGGTTTCGTGACCACAAATTCGGGGTAGAAATAATTATTTTATAATTATTTTGATGTTTATGATATGATTTTATGATGGTGTGAAAATTTCGTGAAGAAATTCTAAGCGTAAAGTGCTTAATTTGAAATTAGGGACTAAATCGAATAAGTTGCAAAACTTGCATTCTAGAAGTTTGTAGTATGAAATTGCTTTGGAATATTAATTAGGAGGCCTTAAATAGAAATTTGACCAATTTTAAGTTCATGGACAAAATTTGGACATGGATGGAATTTTTGAAAGTTTAGTAATGAGGGGCATATTGGTCATTTGGATATTAACATGAAATAAAAAGCGAAAAATAACACAAAATTGGTCATCTTCTTCATTACCACGAAATTTCAAGGGTTATCCATAGCTAGGGTTTGTTTCAAGCTTCCAAGCTTCATAGTAAGTGATTCCAAGCCCCGTTTTTAATGTTCTTTACGTTTTTGTAGTCCCGGTAACTCTATAAAGCTTATGTTAGCAATAATTTAAGTTAGGGTTCATATTTGGAAAAATACCCATAGGTGAAATTTGTGTATTTTGATGTTTTATGATAGAATATGAGGTTTTAAATTATGTTAGACAACTTGTGCTTCTCGGTTTTAAGTAAAAACGAGTAAAACAGCTTAATCGGTAAATGTACATATTGTTCATAAGTATGTGTTTTAGTGGGAATTTGAGCTTGCTAATGGTAAATAAATGATCAGCATGTCCTAAAACATAAGAATTTGTGATAAAATTTAATTTTCGAACTTTGGGGAAAAAGTGTAAATATGCAAAAGTTTAGGGGCAAAATTGTAATTTTGCCAAAATTTGAATCTAGGATATTTTGATAATGTGAGTATTAAATAAGCTAAATGTGTTATTTTAGATCAAGAAAGACGTGGAATCAACCTTGATCGAGGAAAAGAAAAGATTTTGGACTAAATCGCAAAATTGCTATATTTTGTACCGATGTAAGTTCATGTGTAAATAAAGTAACGTAATTGCTATTTTAAGTGATTTAATGCTATTTATATGATATGATACTTGTTATTATGAATATTATGCTTTGTGAAATATTATGTATTGGTATGAAAAGTATGTGATTAAATTGATAAGTATGAGATGCAAGCAACGTATTGGTTCCAATATTCCGAGGAGAACGACTGGGAAATGTGTGACTGAGGAAAATCCCGTTTGAACCTTGGGAATAGATTAGGATACAAGTGACATGTCACTAGGATGGTTGGGCATCCGAACTCGTTGAGTTGAGTCCGAGTTCACTTATGGATGCAAATGTCCGAACTCGTTGAGTTGAGTCCGAGTTCGTGAGATGTAACTAGGCATCCGAGCTCGTTGAGTTGATTCCAAGTTCACTTATGGATGCGAACACCCGAGCTCGTTGAGTTGACTCCGAGTTCACTTATGGGCGGGTTACATGATTGATTGATTACATATGTGGCACTTATGTGCAAATGATCCGTGTATCCGAGTTATATTCCGATGTGTTCAACGGGTAAAATTCTAGCGGAATGGAAGAATACTCAAGATGAAAATGATATTTTGGTAAGTGTTGTGAAATGGACAATTTGGACAGGTATGTACTTAACCCTCGGGTTGAAACTTGATGCAACAGAAATAAGGTGGTAAGATGATACACGATAGCTAGAAATGTGGTTTGTATCTTGGTGATATCATGCTATTGTTGTTGATATAATTGCTTTGTTATGTTACTTGTTATTTGCATGTGAACTTACTAAGCATTTATGCTTACTCCCTCCTTTACATTCTTTGCAGTTTTTAGCGAGCCAACTTGGATATCAAGAAGGTCGAAGAAACGCTTACACTATCCGAGGAAGAATTAGTATATTGGTTTGTATGTTTTGATGTATGGCATGTATAGCAATATACTTGTTTTGTGTAAATAATCTTGTGATATGGTTGTGGTTTGGTTCAGAAAATGCTTGATAATGATTAGACATTGGTATGGCTAGCCTAGATAATGTTGGAGGCCTTGTGAGTTTAATATGTTCTATAGTTCATGAGAATTCATAAAAAGATGAAACTTGCCATAAAAGAGAACACTACAGCAGCAACGATGTGAGTTTGAAATGTAACACCCCTAAACCCGTCCCGGTTATCGGAGGGTTAAGAGACATTACCCGACCTTCACGAATAGATTCGACGATCAGAGGCAACTATCACTCTAATGGTAGCAAAAGAAATAACGACACTTAATCAATTTCATCAATCAAACACCTAGGCCGATCACACTTATATGTATATAAGCTATACGCTACTTCAAACATATTTACAAAACACATGACTTAATTACCAATCCATATCATGCAACCAAATTTAAAAACATGGACATAGACATAAGACGTTCGGTTTAGCCATTTTCGCATGGCTGATTTAATTACAACTTCAAAACTCAAACTCATATAGCTACCACATGTCTAGTCTATACATGCCATTCACAAAGTTTAGTTTCAAAAATACCCAAGGACGATTTTGATAGTGCGGATGACTTTAGCCCGAAATTCCTGAAACCGTAGCTATCGAACGTGATCTACAAAACAGAGAGTTAAAGCAACAAAGTAAGCAAACATAAGCTTAGTAAGTTTTAAGTCAATAAAAACTCATTATTGAACTAAAACATAGATCTTTTGGTATTTATCTAATCCGATTTGAACCTTGAACAGTAAGAGAGGGAAATAACTATATTAGAATGTATAACGATGTACTTTAGTATATGGTCAAACATAACAAATTCAGTTGTACTCGAATTATATACCGTACTTTAAACAGAATCGAGTCCTTAATTAACACCTAATACGTACCTGGATATTTAAGCAATACGCTCAATCTTACCTTTGCTAAGATCATAATTCATAATACCAGCATACTTACTTTCAGGCTTAGCTCGGAATAACTTTAGCCTTTAGGCTCTTCGGGATTTAACCCGGATAAACCACTGGCACGAATGCCCTTCAGGCTTAGCCCGGAATAACTTTAGCCTTTAGGCTCTTCGAGATTTAACCCGGATAAACCACTGGCACGAATACCCTTCAGGCTTAGCCCGGAATAACTTTAGCCTTTAGGCTCTTCGGGATTTAAC
The DNA here is from genome assembly GCA_020496765.1 of Gossypium stocksii. Taxonomy (NCBI): domain Eukaryota; kingdom Viridiplantae; phylum Streptophyta; class Magnoliopsida; order Malvales; family Malvaceae; genus Gossypium; species Gossypium stocksii. The sequence goes on from CM035624.1 coordinate 31,244,381, forward strand.
CCAGATAAACCACTGATACATAAAGTATGCATATTCAGATCCATTATATAGATTACATCATACCTCTTGGTACTAGATACTATTCATTCAACCAATTACATAAAATCATATGGTATAAAACCCCTTCTACCTATTCGGCAAAAGAGCATCTAGGCAAATCTGTTGTCTTAAAATTTCTAAAACCTTCAAGTGTTTAGAAATCATTCGATTCTAACTTTATTTCACTAAATTAGTATATTGGCCATGAACCACGAATTATATTGAATTGTTCGTTCGAGCAATTATATCACATAATGTCTATCAATTTTAATTAACATATAAGGTTCTCAATACCTAAAACTTACCTCGATTTGTTGTTGACTAATTAAGGTTCTCAATGTTCCACCACCTTAGCCTTTCCTTTATCCGGAAGTGCTCCTCTAGGCTCTTGAGCTAAGAGAAATAAATTTTAACTAATTACTAGTGCATCCTGAAATTATCAAAACCGACCATAATATTGCTCTTTCAAAACATATGGAATAATGCTCACGTAATGCCAATAATTCACATATATTCTTAATCAAGTCATCATTCCATTTCAAGGTCACAAAGCCATTATAAGACTAAATATACGTATCTTTAATTAATACACATAATTCACATTTAGTTTTACTTACCAATTCATTCGGTCCATATGAATTGAATAACACATTTATATTTTCAATTCAAAACACCAAACATCATATAGTTAGCCCAATGCTACCTTGACCGAATGTTCAATATCTTTAAAATCACCCTTAACAAAATTTACCAACTTTAATTCAAAAATCCAACTTCTTAACTCACGCACATTCAATCGTATAAGTAACAACTATTTGACTAAACATTTTGATCGTCATTACACCATTACTCATACTTAAAAATTTTATAAATCAAATTCATCATTTAATCTTCAAAATCGAATAACCATCCATAGGTTTCTTAGAAATAAAAGTAGGTATACTCGTAGGTACCCTTTCTAAATCTTTTCATTAACAAAACAATATTCAACCAATGCTCAAGTCATTAACCATTATTAGGTTCGACAAACATATATGCAAGTGCTTAGACTTATTTACTAATTGTTTTAATCTAGAATAGAACAATATTCAAAAATAACTCAATGCCACAAAGCCAAAGATTCAATTTAAGAATTTGAGCTAAACTTGGTTTCTCCTTCCAAATCTAAATTCATAAACTCAAGAACCGAAAGCTATCCAACAACACACATATATCTAATTTAAATTTTCAAGCTCATTCATCATTTCATACCTTGAATTTAAAACATCATTCAAAGAACTTTTATTTATGCAAAAAGGATATGGCCGAATGTTCTAATGCATTGCCTAACTCCAAATTCAACTTATCACCTTAATTCGTCTTGATCAAATTTCCTAATACTAAAATAACATCCCTCTAAGCTAAATTCATCTACCTAAACTTCAACAATACTCATTACACTCAAAGCATGAAGACAACCCAAAATTCAAAAATTCATTCATATGGTCGATTGTACATATACCACCAAACTCAAAATTTTCACATGGGTAATAGTAAAGACAAAGGAATGAGTCTAAAATCACAACTTTTACTCAAAATAACATTTAAAACTTACCTAAGAGAAATCAAAGAAGATGCCGAAAGCTTTAGGGATGTTCTTCCCTTTTCCTTCATCAATATTTTCGGCTAAAGGAAGGAAAGAGTGAACAAAAATTCTTTTCTTTAAATTTTATTTCCTATATTATTAACTACATAAATTAAAATTTAATGCACATAAAATAATCAAAGAAATTCATGCTTAGTGCCCCATATCACATCTTGGCCGGCCACTCACCTCAAATAGGATTATTTGACATGCAAATCCATACATTTAACAATACTATGATTTTCGCCCCTTTTAAAAATCGGCCACACCTAAATTTATGCTTTCCATCTAGGTCCTTGACTTTAAAACACATGAAAATTTTGCAAAAATCAAAACATTCAATTTCACACATGAATTTGCACATCTACTAGACATGACAATATATATATATAAAAAAAAATTCGGTTTAGCGGTTCCGAAACCACTTTCCGACTAGGGTCAAAAATAAGGCTGTCACATGAAAAATCACCAAAAATAGTAGAAAACAAATTAGGTGAAGAATTAACTATGAAATTGAAGCTTATGGTGTCTAGTTTCAAATAGAAAAAGCGAAATAGGCAAAGGAGTTATATGTTATAAGATATTTAAGTTTTAGTGAAACAGGGCTAGAGCGATTTCTGGATCCCCTGTTCCAATTTTGAAAATTCACTATAAATTGTACAAAAATAATTAGGAGGTTTAATTTATATGCTCAGAATCCTTATTGAATCTAATTTTAAAAGAAATAAGCGGTATAGTTATATAAATTTTTTACAGGGAGAAAAGTGGTTTGTAGTAAGTAGAGGTCAGTGCAATAAAGTCCTGAAACAGGGGTAGCTTTAACTAATAAACTGTACTAATTGGCCTAACCAAAAATTTTAGAAAAAAATTAGTATATAGAATTGTGAGTCTAGATTCAGGGAAAATTTACAGATCTTGATTTCAAGTTTCTTAACTCAAGATATGATTTTTTTAGCGACCATGACGCAGAAAAACTGCTTATTTCGAAAATCAAAATAAATGATGTAAAGTTGTTTAAATGATAAATTATGTTCGGTAACACCTCAAGCTCGACTCCGGCGACGGTCTCGGGCGTGGGGTGTTACAATAATAACACATGAATGCAACAGATAACATATAGCATGCATAAGTCATACTCATGGCACATAGGGGTATTTTGATAATTTGCCAACTAAGGGTTTCTCTGTAATTTTGTAAGTCAAGGTTATTTCAGTAATTCTGCCCTACAGTGGTACTTCAGTAATTCTACCCTACAGGGGTATTTCAGTAATTTCTTAACACTATGGGTCTAATTACGCACATTAGCCCGTCAACAAGTCCTCGCTGGCTAAAGTGAACAGATACTATGCACCAGGTAGGATTCCAGAGAAGAGGAGGTGAATTATTAAGACTGCTTAATTACCAAGCTCTCCCTAGATCCAATCTTAGACATGCATATACCTATTGCCAAACTTTAACCCTATGACTTGCCTACAGTTACACTTAATTGGTTAATTAAGTTTTATGTTTGCTTAAGCAATTATTAGCTACTGGGCCCAAAAGTCCACTACATAACCCTAACGAGTCCACATACATTCATATAACCCACTAGGCCTAATCACATTTATATGGCCCACTAGGCCCAATCACATCTATACGTTCCATCAGGCCCAATCACATCTATACGGCCCATCAGGCCTAAATCTATTCCAAGCCATACAACCAACTTAATCAGCTCATCACTTATTACCAATCTACCAATTTTTGCTTTTTTGGGCCCACGAGCCCGTTGGACCCATTTGGCCCATTCTGGCCCACTTGGGCAAAACGTGACCCAAGTCCATGAGATCGCTCATGGGGTCTCAAATATCGTATCAATTACCCTCATATGAGTTTTTGCGCACTCGCAAGACTACTGTAGCCAAACTTTTAGCTTTTTGGTATTTAGACATTTTGAGATTTGCTGATCTATTGTGTGTGTAGTGTTCGTACACACCTGATAGCAAAACACGCTACGATCCCCTTAGCCACAAACCTCCAATCGACGTCACTCAACAGTTAATCATACACTTATCAAATACTATTACGAAAAGCTGAAATCATACCACTTCTCCTTACCTTGCGCGATTGATCCTAATCAAACTTTCACTGCTTGCTATCCTCGATCGATTCCCAAATCTGCATTGTAGAAACTCTTATTATTAAAGATTGACTTAGTAGATGACTAACATCCATCGTAGTCACCCTTACAACTCCTAATAATCATTCGGCCAACCACCAAAACCGAAAATAGAGATAAACGCACTTACCAAACCCACAGCACACTAGGAGAAATTCGGCAAAGACTTGGAAAAATGATTCGACCCCACAATTAAGAAGAAAGAGAGGAGAGGTTGGTTTTGGTGTTTAAAAACAAAAACAAAGTTGGTGATGGCACAATCGGGGATTTGGCCACACAGAAGAGAGGAGCATTCGTCACAAAATAAGAAAATAAATCGGCTAATTGGTTTAGCACCCAATCAGCCAAGGTTAAGGAACAAGGAAAAGAATGATGAAGCAACAAAGAAATTGAGAGGAGAAGGTTTTGGCAGAGGCAATAAAGAAAGAGAGAATTCGATAATACCCCTTCAGAACCAACAATGACAATTCGTAACACCCCTTAAAAGACCCAAAAACGACACTGATTTACTGCCCTAAGCCGAATTTACACACTCCTCACTTCCCAAATCGGCACCAACTCTTCACACTCTCCATCTCCTAATTTTCCTCTAAGATATTCTCCCCTTATCACTCTATTAATCTCTTCCTTGAATTTCCCTCTTTCAGAGTTCAACTCCAATTCCACTACTAGCCGTCCATAGCGTAAAAATTAAATCCCCAAATATTACCATGGTTGCACTCGAACCCAAGATCCCATTGCCAACTAATGACGCCACCTTCCTACTCCCTAAGTGACGCCATTTAGCCACTACACCACAACCTCACTTGTGCCCTATTTCTTCTCCATTTATTTATAGGTCATAACTCAATGGGTCAGGGTTCCCTAAAGGCTAAAAAATAAAAAATTTCCTAACCTAAAATTCGAACTCAGGACTTCATAGAGACCCCTAAATACTTCAAAATCACTAGCCCAACCATTCTAACATGCAATTTGTGCCGTTATCCCACTCTCAAAAATTTTAAACGCACCCACGCCCGAGGCCCAATTCTTCTAGGCCCAAAATTAGGGTGTTACAGTGGGGTTTTTGACTTTTGTCGAAACTCTATTTACTGCGTAATCGGTACACACCTGGTATCGTTTCTCTACAAAAACACTCCCGAGCACTCCAAGACCTATCAATTAACCAATAAACACCAAATTAATCATTTGAAACGAATTGAAACCGAGCCGAAATAGAGAACTCATCTTACAAAGCATCCCTAATACTTACCTTCGACGCCTCGAACGATTCGACTAAGGTTCCACAAAAGAATAGTCTCTTTCTCTAGAATTCGCCGCTACCTAACAAGTTAATAGAACCCTAATTAAATCCTTGAAGAACACAATTCTACACTGTACCAAAAATTCGCTTGCCGTAACCTCATAATGAATCGTCACAAAAAAGGGGAAAATGTGCGTTGGCAGTAGCAAAGGGAGGCAAAATTAAAAGGGGGAAAATGAGGGAAAATTCGGCAGGGATGAGGGGAAAACGTCAGAAGATGGAGGAAGTTGGGAAAAAAAGAAAACAAAAGTAAGATAACACTAAAACTAACCACAATTATCCCCAAAACCCTCAATTTACTCCCCCACTCCCCCACTAACACTCAACTACTCAAAGTTCAGCGCCAACACAACTCCTTGCCAAAATTAAAGCAAAAAAACTACCAATGCTCATGTCAAGATTCGAACACATGACCTCCACTATATCAACACTTCCCTTAACCACTAAACTAGCAAGCCCATTCTATTATACACTTAAGCCTTTTGAGCAAGGTTAAGGCTATATTCAATAAAAATACCAAAATTTGCCCAAGTCATGGCTTGAACTTGAGACCTCCCACACACACCCAAAACACTTAACCACTAAAGCAGACAAACATTTGTGTCATAATACACAAAAACAAATATTAAAAACTTGGGGCATTACAATTAATCTAACACAATTATGTCATATTGATTAAAATCGTATTTTGAGATCGTCCATTAGAACTCTTATTTTATTTTTATTTATTTTACTTAGTGTAAAAATCTTAGTTTTTAATCACCTCTTTAAACCAAAATATTTTTCTTCACCAAAGTGTTTTAAATTGCATTCATAAATAATTCTTTTCACAATCTCTGTGGGTACGATAACTAGACATTTACTTGTCACTTTATTATTTGTTGCGATTGTATACACTTGTACATTTTCGTCGTTCCAAATATCATATTCAATTTTATTCAACTAATATCCCTTATACTATTTTCATGAATAATTGCCAAATAGTACTTCACAAATAATCCTCATGAGTTATCAAATTAGACGATCATCTTATCATGCCTTTCTTTGTATTATTGGCTTGGCACAAGATTATATCTATTATAAAATTAATCACTTGATAATCATGAATTTTGTTGCTGAAATATTTGTTAAAAACGAAAGAATAATAAAGAAAAATTGTCGCATAGCTTTTGTAGGTAAACTTATCATGGAGGTCTCTATAAAAGGAGTCGAATTGTATTTTGTTTCTCCTACGATAAAATGGGTAAATTAGTCTGTATACATTAGATTAAAGAGCAATTTGATATTTTTTATTAAAAATTTTATCTAATTATCCTGTTAAAAACTGGTGTAATTGCAAAACAATCGAACAATGACACGTGACATGTCAGTGTAATTCATGTTTACGTACAAAGACTAGTTTTTAACAATCAAAATGGATGTAATTTCTAAGAGAATGACTAGTTTGCTCTTTGACCTAATGTACAAAGATTAATTTACTCATTTTTTTAAATAAAAAGATAAAATACAATATAATTTTTAATATAAGAGCATCCACAATACTTTTAGTGCTTTATGTAATTATGCCATTGAAATGTTCCAACATCAACTTCTACTAAAATGGTACGCGAAAGTCTGTGCACTAACACTTTTCTTTAGTTTCCTTTTCTTTATTTGATTGTTAAATAAATGAATGTCCCACTGCTCCTACGTGGAAAAAATACAACGGAGATGCTGGTGAATATCAAGATTGATTCAGAAAGTAATTTTCCCACACAGAAAAGAGAGAGCTAAAGATATCAATCTTTAGCTATGGATTTTGATGTGATGTATACGAGGTGTGGTCTTAGTTCCACTAGGGAAATATTATTTTAATCAGTGCCCTGATGAAAACATGGCCGATCCTGTATGTGTTAGTATGGGCCCAAATTAATTAACCAGAAAAGCATTAGTACCCGAATGTCAAGAAAATAGAAAATGGAAAAGAATGTTGGTTGTTTGATATTATCTCCTATCATTTAAATTTTGTTAGATAATTTTGTATTGATATTCTTTCCGAGTTCATCACGTGGTATCTCTTATGACTGTATGAATGTAATGGATAAATTTAAGATTCTTATTTTTACTTTGTTGTTTTCTTTTTTTTTTTTTTTGTATGATTTGGGATAGAAGGGGGGAACATAAAGGCTGTTGGATCACATGCAGATCACATTCCTTTTCTTCTTCGTCTTCGCTTCTTTTTATACAATGGACGATGAACCGTGAACGTAAAAGAAAAGGACCCACGACTGCTCCTTTTCGTCCTCCTCAATCAAAGGGATTGTATTTGTTTGTGATGATCAATCCCCACACCATTATTTCAGGCTCACTTTCTATTTTTACTCCTTTCTAAATCAAAGATATGCTTTCCAAAGTGCCATTTTTTCTGTCCACTGCCAATAATTCAGGATGCCAAATTTTGCTGCCTTGAATTATTGTAGTTTGATCATTCGGTTCTGGGAAAATGCAGTTTCCGTATTGGGTCGATGAGGGACTGCAGTCCCAGTTCCCGCAGTTTCTTCTTTTCATATTGACTAAATTATAATAAAATAATAATGACAATAATATAATTTCATCATAATCATACGAATAATATTATTGCCTCCTAATTATCCACTATGGCTATCAATCATGTCGACCAAAAAGCTCGAGATCACCCTGGTCTTGATCATTCTACGAAAATCACCTTCTATAGATGATAATGATACTCCTTCATCGCCCACTATAGTTCGAATGACGCCTGCCCGCGCTCCCTTCCACCAACATTTACCAATAATCTAACTTCCTTCATAAACAGACATTTTGATTATGTTTTTTATTATATTTTTTTTTGGTTATATTTAATGCATTGGTGTATAAGTTACTCCAATATTTTTATCTCAGTTCAAATTTTATTTTGATTATTTATTCTTTTTGAAACGTAAACGGCTTCGTATAAATCAAATATCTTCTATTTATGAAACTTGCTCCAATATTTATGTGCGAACAAACTAATATTTATTGCTTATCCATCATGCAAAACAATTATTTTTATTGATTAAGCAATACGAGTCATTTATCATCGGATCATAGTTACCCAACATCATGTAAAAATAAATTTTTAAAATTAGATCAGTGATTAGACCAATCAAATTATCGGTTCATTGATTTGATTGGTCCAAATAAATCGATTAAATAAATTCTTAAAAAATTATAAAAATATTAAAAGCCGATTCAATCCGTTTGTACTAATTTACAACCTTACTAATTTAAAACTTATATCTAAACTGATACCTTAATCGATTAATTTTGTTTGATTTAAATAACCATTCTGTCTTTCAGCTAAACATCTATACATATCCCATTTCCTTTTTACTTATTTAGATCACAATTAAATTATCTACTTAAATATCTAAATAAAAATTTATGTAGTATAAGGAGGAAATAAGCACATTTCCCTTGTATGATACAAAGTAGTATAATAAGATGACATTTGTAATCTTAAGTTGCCATTTGGATGGATACGTATATTGAGCAACATTGTGAAGTGTTGAGATTGCTCCAAAGCGGATTATATGATATTTAATTTGTAAACACCAAGAAAACGTTTGATTTCTTTATTAAGTTGGGTATATGGAGATTGGATAACGCTATGGCCGTTATCTGAAGGTTTTATATTTTCTTTTACAATTTTCACCGTAATCTATAGGTATATATTATTATATATAATTTAAATACTTTAACCATTTTAAAGCTAAATACATCTTTCAATTTTATCTTTTATATTTTTTGACATTATAAAAAATAATCAAATTTTAATTTTTGCGTCAATATTATGCTAAAACTTAGGTTAAATTCATATACTTTAAATTTTGACATAATTTAGTCATTCTACTTTTTTAATGTCATTAATTAGTTTTTATAGTTAATATTGTTAACTATTCTAATTAGAGTGTTGTAGCCTTTTTTTTTTAAGAATAATATTTCAACAAATTTTTATTCTACCATGATAAGTTTAAATGTGTGTTTTTAAGAAAAAAATTCACATAATCATTTTCAACGTAATTTATTTTTATTTCAACTCTACTAAGTGAATTTTTTTTAATTTTAAAATGTCACATCATTAAATTTAACTGAAGAATTTTAATGGTGGTAACAACTAACTCTGATTTTAATTTTGAAAAGCAAAGAAACTATATTCCTGAAAAAATAAAATAAGGAGACTAAATTTCAAATGTATGAAGTGTATAGGGACTTAGATCGTATTTTAACCTCTAGGGTGTGTTTGGTTGGAAAATAAAGTGGAGGGATGGGAGAAAAAAGTGAAAAAGTGGAAAGAAAATAAATTTTGAGGTTGGTGAGAAGGAAGAAATAGGAGGGATGACCATTTTCTATCCTAACGTATAAGAATCAATCCTTCCAAATTAAGAAATGAGAGGAGAGAAAATGATAGAGAAGTATATGTTAGTTCAAAATTATGTACTTTTTTAAATTTTCTATTTTCTTTCTTCTCATTTTTCAACCCTACCAAGTAATAAATAGAGTTTTTCTTTCTATTATTCTATATTTCTTACCAAGCACAACTATGAAAAGAAAAATTATGTTTTCCATCCTAATTTCTACCCTTCAACTTTTATTCTTCTAATTTTCTTTTCACTTTACCTAACAATACTTTAAATTTTTACTCTATAATTTTACACAAATAAATAATCAACCCAAAATAAAACATCAAACCATATTACTAATATCTATTTATAATGTAATTCATATTTACAAAATAAATTAGAATGTGAGATAAGTAAAAAGAATGGAAAGAAATAAAAAGGGAAAAGTGGGGAGCAATAATAAGACAAAGATCGGCTAGCTAGTAGGGTCTTGGAGTGGAGGTGGAGGTGGAGGTGAAAATTAGATAACTATAAATCATAATAACAGCAACAATAATGGATAGCATATATACAGTTATCATCGTGGGGAAGCATGTGTATATTCACTTTCCTTATTGTCATCACTTTGGCATGATTAGAAAATAAAGTCCATCAATCTTCTTCTGCAAACCAATATTCTCTTTAGTTTCCCTCCACTTTTCTCCCATTGCCATTCTACACCAAACCAAATAATATATTACTTGTTTTTGCAAGATTTCTTGGTATACTTGAGCCTAAAGTTAGAAATATTAGAGGAAGGACAAATAACATAATAAATTTTTTAATTACAAAAGTAATTTACTCATATTAAAAAAAAAAAAAAGCAATTCAAAGAACTTATTGGTTAAATTTAAATTTGGATAAATTATTTATTAAAAGTATCATCAGGGTTTTTGTATTAAGAATTAAATTGCATTTTGTCCATTTTATTTAAAAGGTAGACAAATTAATATTTATACATTAAATCAAAAAGTAAATTGGTTCTAGACATGATATTAACACACATTATATTTGTCCAAGCCCGACTGGACGAGTAATATGGGTCTAAAATCTTACCTCAAGCCTGCCCATATTTCTAGCTAATTTAAGCCTATTTTAGACCCACCCTTAATTATTTTAATTTATATTATATTTAATTTAATATTTTTTTATTTATTCAATTTATATATAGTCATCTTAACATTTTTTAATGTTTACATTATAGTATTATATTATAAAAATAACATAATATAAAATATTAACGACTTTCAAAATCGAGACAAGCTAGGTCAGGCTTGGGTTTTGAATGTTCAAGCCCAAGCCCCAAATCATATTTTAAATAAATCTATATTTTTTACCCAATCCCATTTTTTGAACCTAATATTTTTGCACAAATGCTCTATTCGGCCATGAACTAGTCTAATTTTGAGTTAATTCTTTGAATTTTAAAATATTTGATTTAATTATATTGTAAGTGGATCCTATTTTTAAAATTAAGTTTTAAATACAATTATCCTTTTAATAATAATAATAATAAATAATTTTATACATCATGCATTAAATTATAATTACAATTTAAAATTTAAACTTCAACAAAAAAACATAAAATAATATAATTGCATGCAATAATGAAATATAATATTTATTTTTTAATTATTATAAAAAAATTTTAAATATAAAGATTTTCAATATATTTATACGACATCTTTCATTTTGAAAGTCTAACTGTTAAAGTTAAAAATAACCCATCAAACGTTAAAATAATGCTAACTTATAAAACAAAAGTAATTAATTTTTAAAATTTTTATTTAAAATAGTAAAATTTTTTTTATCCAGAAATGATTTTTTCTACATCAAAAATTAACTATCTATACGTTTCTTGAAAAAGGAAACATCTTATTTGAGTTTATCTTTTAAAAAATGTAAATTTTCTAACGTTAAAACTACGTGATTGCCGAGGGAACTATGATTTTTATGGTATTGACAACAGAAAATATTTGAATTTTCTTACGTGGGATTAAAAGCCGAACTCAATGACAATGACGCAAAAAAAAAGAAAAAAAAAAAAGGAAGGAACTCAGATTTTTTATTTATTTAATTTTCCGGCTACCCCAGTATACTTGAAAAAGAAAAAGGAAAGAATGTGTCTTTCCTATATGGGAAACGCGTAGTGACTATTTTCAACATAAACCCCTAAGAGTTTTTTATTTATTTCATATAGGGCTTCAATCTTTTTAATTTTCTCATTTAGTCCCTACAATTTAAAATGTTATCTAATTTTAGAAATATGTTAATAATATTAGCGTACACATTGATGCTAGTCCTATTTGCCCAATTGATGCTATTAGCCTATACATTGGGCGAATAGTTGACGTTGGAGTGGTAGGTAAGGATTGTTATCTGAAGGTGTGTAGACATGAAGAAGAAGAAGAATTTAGGTAAGAGTAACGAGGGTTTTTGGAAATTGGTATCGCCAAAGTAACAATACGTCAAGTTTGCTTAGTTACTATGTTGGTTAAGTACTAACAATGTGGTTTAGAGTGGACGAAGAGATGAACTAAAAATATATTAAAAGATGAATTCTTGCATGCGCTTCTCTACAGTTGTAAATTATTTATCGGGTAGGATAAAAAGGATTGTAACACGTGTGTGGTCCTCCTATGAGAATGTGAGATTATATTGATAATGGCTCAAGAAGGAAAAAGGAGAGTTATCTTCTTCCTTCCATTCTAAGATACTAGGATTGATTTGCCTTAATCTTCTTCCTTCCATTCTAAGATACTAGGATTGATTTGCCTTAGAGCTGAGGATAGATCTTCTTGATTGAGCAAAAACTAAGGATCAGAGTTCTAAAAGAAAGTTATTTCACATCCTGGGTAAGTATTATGATTTTTGCATCTTAACTTCTGTAATGATAAGTTGTTAAGAGGGTGAATAGGAAAATGGTAAAGTAAGGCTTTGCATGAGGTCTTTTTGGGTATGAGATGATGATAAAGATAATATGAATGAGTTTTAATGGTATTCTTATGTCTTGCAAGCTGTGGATTGATGAGATTTTTAGATGGATGTTGAGATCTACAAATCAAATTGTTGTTCGTGAATATCAGGTGAGTCCCTAAGCTGACTCTTGCTTGTATGTTGTTCATGTAAGTGCTTCTATGAATAGTGATTGAACTATGTAATTGAACTGGAAAAGTATGGTATGGTGATTATGCTATTATATGTGTGTTTGATGGATTTTGCACGTGTAATATGTAGGAAATCTGGGGAGTAAGTGGTTTGAATACTGAAGTTAAAGCATGGTTGTATGGGTATTCTGAAAAATGTGATGAGATTTGAAACTGTTTGGATGTCTATATGAATCGAGTGTTGAATGATAAACGATGCCAATGTATGAAGAGTCTGTCAACTGAGTTTTTGTTTGTTCGATATGGTGCAGTCTAAATGGGTCCGTTGGGACTAAAAACACGATATTTGATATGAATCCTTGAAAGGAAAGGTCCGTTGCTATGAGGCTTAAAAACACCATAGTTGGGCTATGGAATCATATGGAAAGAATTAAAGGAAGATTATTACCCAGTGAGGTTCTCTACGTGTCCCAGGATGATGAAGGGCAAACCTTACAAAAAGTGCGTCTAGGCGAATCCCTATTGTGAACACGCTAGAACAAGAAATCCTTCCTAGCGATCTATGAAAAAGAAGCCTTTATGGTGATGTATGAAAAGGGAAGACTCTATGGCAATCTATGAAAATGAATCCTTTAGGCTATCTATAAAATGGAAGCCTACGTGACAAATCACAAAATGGAAGCCCTTATGGCGATATTCTAAATGAAATGCCTTCGTGGTGAACTCTGAAGAAGATGCCAATGTGATACACTCTAGAGTAATGGTACTGATAACGAACTCGAAAAGGAACTGTTTGGTTTGTAAGGATGAGACTTTCAATGGCAGACTCTATACCAAATGGTTTTGGCATGGCAAGCACAATTCACAAGTGCAATTGAATATATAGAGGGAAAAGGGGACTTTCAAGGAGGATTCGAATTAAATAATTGAAAGAGGTATCTACCACCTATATACGTGATTGAACCATGGATTGTCAAAGGAATGAAAACATAGAGTGTGTATGGAAGAATAATAGTGGTTGTTTTATGGACCACTAGAAAGGAAATAGGAAATGTGTAACACCTCAAACCCGGCCTAGACGTTATGGTCGAATTTGGAGATGTCACAAAGAATGAGTTTTGAAAACGGAGTTGTTGCGTTAAATCATCTCAGTCTATTATCTCAAAATCTTTTATAACCAAAATAAAAAACGTTAATTAATTGTTTTCTTTGCCAAAACTTATTTAAAGCGGAAGTTTAATAAAATTGATACCTTTCAGAAACCCGATTTGTATTTTTTTTAGGAAACTTTATTTGTATAAAATCGTCATTATCATAAAACGTTTTATCAAAACATGCAAGTTAACAACCAATCCAAAACCAAAAACCAATGGTTAAAAGTCCATACAATCCAGAGAGTCCCAAAAATTGAAAACTCTCAAATAATCTAGAATTTAATATAAAAACCATAAATTATTAAATTAAAACAGTTTACGGTCGAGTGGCCACCGCTGAGTCTTTGTAACAACGATCTGCCTAAGCCTATGGATTACGTGTATAGAACAGACAAACAGATGTGAGTTTTCGTAAACTTAGTGTGTAACCCATCAGAATTAAGCATGCAAACATATAGAAATCTCATAACAATCAAATACAGATTCGGGCATGTAACACCTCTTAACCCATATCCATCACCGGATTAGGGTCATGAGGCATTACCGAACAAAACACAACTTCCGAACAATCACCTAGGTACACATGTCATAACTGAATAATTTAAGCATATGACTGATTTAAACATTAAACATGCAGTATAAATGTACTACAAACATATCTCATACTTTAAAATTTAATCAAATTCAAAACGTGCATATAAACATAATTACACTCTATAAGCATACTTCAAGGTCATGCCAAATATACTTTGAAGTACATACATATACTAACCAAACAAATCATATCACTAAGCTTTATGTCCAACATCATTGTGGCGCTGACAACAATAATAAATAATTTTAATAAATTCTTTGAGTATAAAACCTTATGCACATATATCCACTTCATAAATTGAACCATTAAAACATAAACCATAAGCACATATTGCCATTCATTTTACCTCCTATTTGGCTAGTCAAAATCATGTAAAACCATTTTCAAATCATGCATCACTTTTTAACTATAATCCTATTATCAACCAATTATACATCAATTTACAAGACCAAAACATATTTATTCACTCATTCCTAAAATATGCGCATATATGTTCAACAATTAAGCCATTAACCAAATTCAATATAGTCATATCCAAAACGAATATATCAAACCAATATTCCATATTTATTTATTTTCATCTATTATTAGCCGAACATAATCATCAAATTCTCATCTTAAACAATTCATTACAAGCTAATCAATGTACTTAAATCTCAGACATAAATTACTACTTGAAATTTCACTAAAACATTTATCCAAATCAACTAAGTACCATATTCATTTCTAACATATTCCCTACCTAAGACTAATTCATTCAAACATAATATATACACATACTCTTTTTTCTCAAAACTGAATCAAACTACTCAATATTTAGTCAAATATAAATTCATCATTTATTCTATCACAAATTGATCACTAGATCAACCACATATACCATTCAAACCTTCAACCGAACTTATGAACCAACCATTCAAGCATATAAGCCATAAACATACCAGAAAACAATTTCAATCACAATCGAATACACATAAATATTAACAATCACTTAAGTCTTACTCATCTACTATACTTAATTTACATAAATCAAAATATATCAAACCATCATAGCAAAACATATCAAGCACATCACACATACATATATATATATATATACACTCTAGCTGAATCTACCAAGCCACATCCAAATTCATCAACCATTATTTATGCGTAGCACACATATAAACCATGATCAAGATGGCATATGCTTATGTATCAAATTAGCCATTTTTGCATGGCTTATAATTACATACCCCAAAACCAAACATAAACATAAGCTAGCCTATACATGCCATATGTTTGAGTTCAACTTTATAAAAATACCGAAATGGTTGATAGTGTGATAAACTTCTCTGATGATCCGCGAGCACGTAACTAGCTTCCAAAATCTATAAAACAGAGAACGAATATATACACACAGTAAGCTATCACAGCTTAGTAAGTCATAAGCAAATAAAAGAATCAATGACATTATTAGCTCAATTTAACCAAACCAATTTAAGCTACTATAATTACATATAATTTCAAGCTTTCAAATTCATATCCAATATATATATCTATGTATCAACTTTAGTTAGGCTGAATTTCACATATATTCATGATCAAAACTATCATTTACTTCGAAGGTCACAATATCATCATATGGCCAAATATATATAAACATTCATATTTGTATACACATAATTCATATTATATTATCTCATAAATATTCCATTGGCCGAATATAAATTTTCATATACACATATACTTCCATTTGTATCATACATATTTTGTATCACATTTCAAATAACCAACTTACCTTAGTTTTATATAAGTATTTAACTATTACATACCTGAACACTTTAGCTCGATTTTACATTCGATCATGACTTATCATTGCCCGTTGAACCATTTAGAATTAAAAAAGATGTGTGGATAATTGGAAAGCTCGTACAATGCCAACGTCCCAGACTTGGTCTTACGTGTAATCACATATCAATGCCACTATCCCAAACAAGGTCTTACTCGTACACATATATCGGAATCACAAATCGATGCCAACGTATTAAACGTGGTCTTAGTCGCACACATATTTCGATGCCAACGTCATAGACATAGTCTTACTCACGCACATGTATTGGAATCCTATGTCATGACATTTGTATCTTATCTATTCCTAAGGCTCATACTGGGCCTACGGACATCGTAACTCGGTCGAATCAAACTTGTAAACATTGATCCCAAGCATATACACATTCGACTATTACTCATATCTCATAAAATTCAATTTAGCATTTAGAGTTCATAAATTAACAATGTTTATTTGCTTATAAACTTACCTTAGACAACGATGATGGGAACGGGATGATTATTCAATAACATTGGTTTTCCCCCGATCCAAATCTGATTTCTTTGGTTCTTGATCTAAACATATTCAAATTAAGCTTCTTCAAACACACATTCATTCAATTTAGTCCAAAAACACATAAATGGATAAATTACTATTTTCCCCTGACATTTTACACTTTTCACAATTTAGTCCCTATTGCACAAAATACAAAATATGCAAAATTTCACTATACCATGCTTAGGCCGAATCTTAAACATGTCCATACAAGTCCATACATTTCATTTATTTCACATTTTAATCCCTCAATTTAGTATTTTTACAATTTAGCCCTATTTACTCAAATTTATCAAAAATTCCAATACAAAACATATGAATCCAAAACATATCTTTCATAATTCATCAACTAACTTCACAAAACTCATAAACTCATCAATGGAAAAACTCAAAATATTTATTAAATTCAAAAATTACAACATGGGCTTTGTAGATTTCCTAGCAACGATATCAAAAACGTAAAAACTATAAAAAATCGAGCTAGTTACATACCTTAATCAAGCAAATCCTTGGCTTAAACTTCAAAGCTTTTATTCTTTATTTTCTTTCTTTAGTATTCGTCTATCTAATAGATGAACACATGTAGCTTTTGTTTTATGTTATTTTATTACATTAATTTATTCATTTACAATTTTAACCTTTGTTATTTAATTTGTAAACTTTATATACTAAGCCTACTACCGTCCATCCTTTATAAATATGGTCAAATTGCATAAAAAATGCTTCATATTATAAAGACAAATTCAATTAAGCACTTACACAATTAACTATCAACTCTTTCATTTAATGCGATTAAGCCTTTTTTTCTAAATCGGCACTCAAACGATAAAATTAAAACACGAAAATTTCGTACATATAAATTCACACATAATAAACACAGAAAATAATTTTAAAATATTTTTTTGAGTCAGATTTGTGGTCCTAAAATCACTATTCCGATTAGGGTCAAAACTGGGCTGTTACAACTCTCCCCCCTTAGGGATTTTTGTCTCTGAAAATCTTACTGGTGAATAGGTTTGGGTAAAGTTCTTTCATTGCATCCTCTAACTCCGAGGTAACCTCTTCAACTCTGTGTTGTTGCCATAGTACTTTCAATAACGGGATTTTCTTATTTCGTAATTCCTTAATCTCGTAAGCCAGAATACAAATCGGTTCCTCTTCATAGGTCATATCAGATTTAATCTCAATCTCTGATCGATATCAACGAAGCATCGAAACATGAATACATTATGGATCTTCTCTAACTCAGGTGGTAACAACAGTCTGTAAGAAACCAGCCCGATATGCTTTATAATATCATATGGCCCAATAAATCTCGGACTCAGTTTGCCTTTACGATCGAATCTAAGTATTTTTTTCCATGGTAAGACTTTCAAAAATACTTTATCCCTGATCTGAAGCTCTATGTCTTTACGTTTCAAATCTGCATACGATTTCTGACGATCTGACACTGTTTTCAGACTTTCGTGAATTACTTTCACTTTCTGTTCAGTCTCTCTGATCAAATCGACCCCATGTATCTTGTTTTCACTGAGCTCATGTAATACCCCAAACCCAGCCCAGACGTTATAACCAGATTCAGTGTGTCACATCACCTAGAACTAACCCACATTGCCTAGTTACTAAGTTTAAGGTGAGCTTTGTAAAATCGATATTTAGGCTTTAGGAGAAATTCACAGTTTATTTGATGATCATCCTAATCTCTACCAGCTATTAAAAGATTTACTTATTATCTTTATCTTAGTTAACCGATTGAGTTGTGTGATTGCTTTTGAAAACGTTGGGTTAAGTTTGAAAACTCAGGTAACCGTATTCAACATAATCAAGCGAAGTGTGAATAAGTTGTAAAAATAAAAGCCCAAAAAAAAAATTAAAGCGGCCTTATTACAACCCGAAAATGGAAAATAAAACGAATATTTTGAAAGTAATAAAATATTAAGTTTAAAACCAGAACACAGTCTTCGTGGTCATTCTGAATCCCACCCAGCTCCAAGTCCTCAAACTAAGGCTAACCTGCAAGGATGGAAGGAAAGGAGTGAGTTTGGAAAACTCAGCGTGTGCAGAAGCCCATCCAAAGCCCAAGACTACAAATCTACGAATACCAAAGTAGGAACTCCCTTCCCATATTCGGCCAATACCTCTAATGGCCATGAAATCTTACCTTTGTCGACTTAGATTTACTGGATCTAGATCTGGTTGTACCAACGTCCTTGCTTTCCAATACTCCTCGCTTGATCTCCTCCTTCGCTAACTAACTCAAATAAGAACCAAAAACAACACTGAATCCCTCTTAAGCTAAGTTGACAGCCTCCCTAAAGACTAGGGGGTGTTCGACTTTTCCAACATTCCATAAAAGATCAAATTAAAAAAAAAAAATTTTGGTACTTAACAAGTGATCTATTTGCTTTCCAACCACTCTTCTTTCTTAGATCTACTATCGCTCTAATCCCAAACACCACTAAAGAAAGAGTCCCACGATTTCAGCTTTGAATCTCTACTAGGCACCCTTGTCGACTTAGCAGAGGAATAGATAAAGTGAATCGATAGAAGAGAAAGATGGAGAATTAGAGATTCGGCTTGATGAAGGATTGATGAGAAAGAAGGGTTGGTTTTGGTAAATAGGGTAATCGGCAAAGATGAGGTTTAGACTTTTAATGGCTGTCGACAAAAGCTTGAAGAAAAGAGGAAAAGGAATATGTTAGTTCGGCTTAGAAGGGCTGTAATAGAGTGGAATCGGTTCAAAGGGCAAGAAGAGAAGAAAAAGAAAATTAGAAGAGAAAGAAGAGAAGTATGGAAGAAAACGAAGCAGATAAAGGAGGAGTATGTTCGACTAAGTTGAGAAATCGGCAACAGGGGTTTTGGGGTAGTAGGTTTCGGTTTTTAGGGAGAGAAAAGAGTGGAAGAATGAGGCTAAAAGAATGACAAAAGAAAAGACCTAATGCTCTATACTCAATCGGCAGAAAAAGGAAGCTCAAAACCCTAAAGAAATCGGCACCAAATTCACTAATGCTGAAAATACTTACCCTAAAGCTAGTTGCCGAAAATGCAATATCAGAGTCCCTTGGCCGGCCATTGCTTCTCAAATTCAAATGCTCATAAAATCTCTCCCTGATTTACTCTCATGAAAAATTCAAACTCTTCTCAGCAGAGTTTCACCAGAATGCCACCACTTGACCAACACATGCACATAAAAATAAAAGTACCTTATGCTTACCTTGTGACTTGAAACCTGGACCTTAATTACCATCCACACGCCACTTTTTAAGGAGCTTAGTGGCGCCACCTTGCCACTTTACCAAGAGCTTCTTTGTGTCAAATTCTACCAAGTTTTTCTTAAGAGCCCACCTAGTTAAGTTCCCTCTTTACTTAAAATCCAAACTTGATAATTTTACTGGGTTTAACCTAAGTTTGGGCCTCCTAAAGGCCCACTAACATATTTAAACACATATTTAAAAATCACAACACTAAAAATTCATGTTTCCCCAAAATCACACTAAAGCTGGAAAAATCCAGAAAATCAGGGCGTTACAGCTCAGTCCAATACAATGGTGTTCGGCATTTACAGCCGTACAACACCTCATAAGGTGCCATTTTGATACTCGATTGAAAGCTATTGTTGCATGTGAAGTCAATCAGAGGCAAGTATCGTTCCCACGTACCTTCTAACTCAAGAATGCAACATCTCAATGTATCCTCAAGTATCTGAATGATTCGTTCGGATTGACCATTTGTCTGCGGATGGAAAGTAGTGCTAACGTGTAGTTCAGTACCTAGTGCACCGTGATGTAAGTCTCGGATCTCTATTCGAAACAATAGAAATAGGTACCTCGTGCAATCTTAGAATCTGTGAAATGTACAGTTCAGCAAGCTTATCAAGCGAGTAATCTATGCGAATTGGAACAAAATAAGCCGATTTAGTCAATCTATCCATAATAACGCAGATCGCATCTTGCCTGCTAGATGTCAATGGCAAACTGGATACAAAATCCATCATGACTCTATCCCATTTCCAGTCGGGTATCATAATCGACTGAAGTAATCAAGAAGGTACCTGATGCTTAGCTTTAGCTTGCTAACAGACTAAACATTTTGAAACAAAGTCAGAAATGTCTTGTTTCATACCGTGCCGCCACTAAAGTTGTTTCAAATTATTATACATTTTCATATTACTAGGATGAACAGATAACCGACTATTATGAGCTTCATTCAAAATCATCTGAATCAACTCTGCATTTCTCGAAACACATATTTGGTTTTTAAACCTCAAACAACCCTCAGCATCAGTTCGAAATTCTGAATCAACATTTAAGTCACATTGAGCCTAGTTTGCTAACAAATCATTATCAACTTTCTGAGCTTTGCAAATCTTCTGAATAAATAACGATCTTGCTTTTAACTCAGCTATTATCGAACCATCATCAAATATAGCCATATGCGTGTTCATTGCACGTAGAGTAAACAATGATTTTCAACTTAAAGCATCAGCAAAAATGTTAGCCTTTCCCGGATGGTAGTCAATCACAAGCTCATAATCTTTTACCAGTTCTAACCATCGTCGATGCATCAGATTTACTTCTTTCTGAGTCATCAAATATTTCTGGCTTTGTGATCAGAATAAACGTGACATTTCTCACTGAACAGATAGTGGCACCATATTTTTCTAAGTTGTGTGTCGGATAGTTCTTTTCGTGCGGCTTTAACTGTCTCGAGGCATAAGCTATAACTTTTCGTTCCTGCATCAAAACACCACCCAAACCATTCAGAGATGCATCAGTATAGATAACAAATTCTTTACTCGATTTTGGCTGAACTAGTACTAGAGCTTCGGTCAAAAGGGCTTTCAACTAATCAAAACTTTTCTAGCATTTTTCTGACAACTCGAACTTAACATCTTTCTAAAGTGGCTTCATCATCAGGGTTGCAATCATAGAGAAACCTTTCACAAACCATATGTAGCAACCAGCAAGTCCCAGAAAACTTTGGACTTCAAAAACATTTCTCGGAGGTTTCCAATCAACTATAGCGGAAATCTTTCTCGGATCAACCCGAATACTCAATGCTGATACAACATGTCCCAAAAAACTGACTTCATGTAACTAGAACTTGTAGTTACTGAACTTCGCATACAACTGCTTATCACGCAAAGCCTGTAGGACTGGTCTCACATGTTTGGCATGTTTGGATTCATCACTAGAATAAATCAATATGCCATCTATGAACACAACCACAAATCGATCCAAATACTGTCTGAAAATCTGGTTCATCAAATCAATAAAAATAATAGGAGCATTGTTAAGTCTGAAAGGCATAACCAAAAACTCATAATGTCCGTACCTCGTTCGGAAAGCAGTCTTCGGCACATCGAAGTCTTTAACTCGCAATTGATAGTAGCCTGATCTGAAATCTATCTTTGAAAACACCGTAGCCCCTTTTAACTAATCAAACAGGTCATCAATCCGTGGCAACGAATATTTATTCTTTATGGTCACCTTTTTGAGCTATCGGTAGTCGATGTACATTCTCATAGTTCCGTCTTTCTTTTTCACAAACAAAACTGGTGCACCCCAAGGAGAGAAACTCGGTCGCGCGAAACCTCCATCTGTCAACTCTTGTAACTGAGCTTTCAATTCTTTTAATTTGGTCGGTGCCATTCTATACGGAGCTATCGAGATCGGAGTCGTCCCCGGCACTAACTCAATACCAAACTTTACTTCTTGGATCGATGTCAAACCTGATAATTCTTGAGGAAACACATTCGGATATTCGCACACAACTGGTACTGATTCAATCTTCTTTTTAGTCACTTTAATATTGAGCACATAAGCAAAGTAAGCTTCACAACCCTTTCTCACATATTTCTGAGCTAACATCGACGATATCATTGTCAGTAAACCATCCAGATCATTAGATTCAATCTGAATAATCTCATCATTCTAGGATCGCAAATCAATAGTCATTCATTTCCAATTTACAATAGTGTCATGCAAAGTCAACCAATCCATACCTAGAATTATATCGAACTCGTCGAATGGCAACAACATCAAATTAGTCGAAAAACATGATCAAATCATCAGTGGACAATTCTTACACGCTTTGTCAACCATAACACATCGGCCCAAGGGGTTTGATACTCTAATCATAAACTCAGTAGACTCTACAGGCAAAGTCTTACTGGATTCTAAAGTCTCACACACATAAGAATGAGTCGAACCAGGATCAATCAACACGATTACACTAGAATCATAGAGAGTGAATAAACCAGTAACAACATCTGGGGATGAAGCCTCCTCGCGAGCGCGAATAGCATATGCTCTAGCAGGTGTGCGAGCCTCAGATCAAACTACTGTGTCTTTAGTTCCTCTTTTACTTCCACTTACGTTACCCATATATCTAGGGGTCGACCTTGTACTGACACATTACTCGGTGTTGCACTCTGTACAGTATTTTGTTCAGCTAACATAGGGCACTCACAAATGGAATGATCCATCGACCCACATTTAAAATAGGACCGATCATGCCGTATATAGTCTCTGGGATGTCATTTACCACAATGCCTGCACTTAGGCCAATTCGGCCAAACATTACCAACACTAGCAATCGAGGTGGCTTGTTAACTCACTGGTGGTCGGTCTCGTTCAAGTCTAGATAGCCTGTTTTAGTCTTTGAACAGCTAAAGTCATCTCAAAATTTCTTTGATGCTGACTAAAATGTCTTACTCGATGATCTCTTACAGGAATCTCTAGCTTCAAAATCAGCTTTTCTTTTCTCTTTCCTGAGCTCTTTGGCTTTGCATGCTCACTCAACAACTACTACGAACTCTTTTATTTCAAGAATGCCAACTAGTAATTTATTGTCTTCATTCAACCCGTCTTCAAATCTTTTACACATTATTGCTTCGGTTGATACAAATTCTCGAGCATATTGATTGAGTCTCACGAATTCCCGCTCATATTCTGTTACAGTCATACGACCCAATTTAAGCTCGAGGAATTCTTTGTGTTTCTGGTCGATAAATCTGTAACTGATATATTTCTTACGGAACTTAGTCTAAAAGAATTCCTAGGTAACTCGCTCTTTCAAAACTATCGAAACCAGTGTATTCCACCAGTGATATGCGGTGTCTCGTAACAAGGATACGACATATTTTAAACATTCATCGAGTGCACAGGATAGCTAATCAAACACATATAATATTATCGAGCCAAAATTCATCCCGCTCAGCATTATCATCAATAATGGCTCTGAACTCTTCAGCCTCGTATTTTCTAATTTTATCAACAGGAGGCTTATTTAATCTCATCGGATCAATCATTTGAGGTACCACAGTTATCAAAGGTGGATTAGTCAGGGGTGGAGGTTGTTGAACAGCCAGATTTGTCCAGATATATTGAGTAAACCAATCATTCATTATTTGGTAAAAGGCTTGTTTAGCTTCTTCCTCTCGGCTACTCGAAGTCGACTGAGAATCTGATGGTGCTATCCCTTAAGCGGGAGCAGGCAGTATACTCTCAACATCATCAGCTATAGCTTGATTAGGATCCATTTACTATACGAAAATACATTTCAACTATCAAGAATCATCACACTATCACAGTTTCCAAATATGGCATGTATAGCTAGGCTCACATGCACTACGTTAGTCCTAGAATAGAATAAACTGTATGTAACACTCTACTCCGAATCCGTCGCCGGAATGGGGTTACAAAGCATTACTAGACATTTCACGACTTTTGTACCTTTAACTAAACACATTTTGGATTTATTTATCAAATTATAACCATGCATATAATATCATCTGTTACAGTATATATATATATATATATATATCAAATCACATAACTTAACATAAAATACGACAAATATTTATATGTACGTGAACTATTAACTACTATCAAACATTATAAGAGATAAACTTTTCTAGTATGTTTACTATTTCTTCATCTTGCTAGAACAAATATTAATACCAATTTAAGGTATTATCAGTCACCAAATAATTAAACAAACATATCTCCTTTAAGTCATACCATTTGGTCGAACACAAATAAACTCTCAATCTCTTCAATACAAGACTTAACAAAGGTTACTATTTATTTGGTCTCCTACTAAAACTTGAACCAATTGTAATTGTACTTAAGATTTGGGCTTTAACCAATGTCTAGTTCCAACTCCATTCAATCTTTAAACATATCAAGACATTTCAAAGAACCAAATCCATATTTTAAACATAATTTACTACGTTTATAATACATAGTAACCAACTTGACTAATACTAAAACTAACCAAAACCGAATTCATGCATTCTAATATTACCTATCATAAGGTACATAACTAAGGTCATATATAAGATTAATTTCAATGCTCACATATTCGACTAAATACATAAGTAAATATGTATAGCCAAAAATCTACTCAATAATTTGCTCAATACTATATATGTAGTCAATCAAATATGCCAATTCGCATTTCAACTTCCCATCAAATATCTCACCTATTTTATATTATACTAGTCAAGTTTAATTAATCACAAAGTATACCAAACTATAACAACTCAACATCAAAGACATTTCATGACATATTTAATTATAAACCAAGCTAAAAAAACACTCTATAATCACATATATCAACCACATTATTTAATTTAAACATGAAATTAAACTTAAAAAAATGACCAAGCCATTTTCGCATTGCTTAAGTTATACATATTCAAGAAAACAAACAAAATACATATTAGCCTATATATGCCATAAGTTCAAAAATAGACTTTTAAAAGTGTCGAAGGTTGACGATAGTGTGGATGGCTTCAATATCGATCCCCGAGCTCATAACTTACAACCAAAATCTATAAAACAGAGTAACCAAGACACCCAAAGTAAGCAAATTTAGCTTAGTAAGTCTTACGTAGTTTAAACAACTCAATCAATAATTATAACATTCAAACTAAGACAATTTATATCAATAACATTATACTTTTACCCATAAGATACCTTGGCCGAATGTTCAATACCAATACTTAACACCACGTAAATGTTTCCTATATAACCAATTATACATTATCAAGAATATCATCACATAGATGTTTACATGTATGGCCGAATATAGAAGATAAGTAAAACATTATATGCAACCTATAGTTCAATTTCAATACAATATCACATTGGCCGAATATGCACATTCAAATTAACTTCACATAAAACCGAATACACTAGTTCAATATAATTCACCCGTAGTCGAATTATCAAGCTCAATATAAGTTGACATATACTTACCTAAGTGGCCGAACTTATGCAATATCATATAGTTCAATTACACTTACTCATTATCCACAATGACTTGAACTCTTATAATCACAGTCTTGAAAACAAATCACCGGTATAAAACCTTCTAGGCATGAGCTTGAATTTGTCACCGGCATAAGGCCTGCTAGACTCAAAGTTTGATATTTATTCACCGGCACTAAGCTTGCTAGGCATAAAGCCCGATCAAAGTCACTAGCACAATGCTTGCTAGGCTTAAATCCCGAAGATCATAATCATAAAATCATTTCATATATCAAATCATATAATATTCTATGTAACACATACACACTTCAGAGGTCTTAACATCCTTCAAATACAACTCAACTACCTTATTCCACTCAAAATTCTCATTCAGCTATCCTACTAGCACATTATCAAATTGAATTCATCATAGTAAATCATGCTATATTCAAAATAAACCATGTTTAATTACTTAAAGCTTTCCTCGGATATCGATAGATGTTACGAATCGGCTATTCGAATATTTTTGTTTTTCCCCGATCCAAGTCTGATTTCCTTTGTTCTTGATCTATATAATTTCAAATTAACCTCATTTAAATTAAATTTCATTCAATTTAATCCAACAACACATAAATGGGAAATTTTGCATTTTTGCCCCACATATTTTACACATTTAACAATTGAGTCCAAAAATTTTCAAAACACAAAATAAACAAAATTTAATTACTCTAAGCTATGGCCGAATGCTTCTCAAGCCCTTAGAAGTCCTTACAACTAATTTATTTCACAATTTAGTCCCTCTATTTACCATTTTTGCAATTAGGCCCTATTTACTTAATTTTCATGAAAATTTCCATTACAAATTTAATAATCTAATCATATCTTCATTTTAACAACATCTAACAAAAATTTCATCAATATATCAAAAATGGAAGAATATAAAATCATCACCAAAATAAAAAATTCGAACATGGGCTTTGTATTTTATGAAGCAACGATCTGAAAAACGTAAAAATTATCAAAAACTGAAGCAAAAGTCGCCTTAGAATTGAATCAACAATGGCCGAATACCTTGTTTCTTTTTCCTTTTCTTTCTTCTTTTATTTTCGGCAATAAGAAATATAATGCATGGCTTTTTACTTATTTTTTTATGTTTTATTATAATAACATCATTTCATATTTACTAAATTAACCTTTGTTATAAAATAATAAACAATTATATAATATGTCTAAAACCATCCATCACTAATTCACATGGCCTATTTACCTCATAAAGACCTCATATGAAAAGAACAAAGCAATTTGGTACTTTATTAATTAGTTAGCAACTTTTATAACTTATGCGATTAATTCTTTTTATCAAATTAAACACACAAACAATAAAATTTTCATACGAAATTTTCACACATGCAATTTCACATGTAATAAACACGAAAAACAATATTTAAATATTTTTCTGACCCAGATTCGTGGTCTCGAAACTATCGTTCCGACTAGGGTCTAAATCCGACTGTCACATTATAGCTCTAGTACCAATCAAATGTAACACCCCTTAACCCATATCTGTAGCCAAACTAAGGTCACGCGACATTATCGAACAAAACACAACTTCCGAACAATCACCTAGGTACACATGTCATAACTTAATAATTTAAGCATATGATTGATTTAAACATTGAATGTACAATATAAACATACTACAAACATATATCATACTTTAAAATTTAATCTAATTCAAAACGTGCATATAAACATAATTACACTCTATAAGCATACTTCAAGGTCATGCCAAATATACTTTAAAGTACATACATATACTAACCAAACAAATCATATCACTAAGCTTTATGTCCAACATCATTGTGGCGTTGACAACAATAATGAATAATTTTAAGAAATTGTTTGAGTATTAAGCCTTATGCACATATATCTACTACATAATTTGAACCATTAAAACATAAACTGTAAGCACACATTGCCATTCGTTTTACCTCCTATTCAGCTAGTCAAAATTATGTAAAACCATTTTCAAATCATGCATCACTTTTTACCTATAAACCTATTATCAACCAACTATACATCAATTTATAAGACCAAAACATATTTACTCACTCATTCCTAAAATATGCGCATATATGTTCAACAATTAAGCCATTAACCAAATTCAATATAGCCATACCCAAAATGAATATATCAAACCAATATTCCATATTTATTTATTTTCATCTATTATTAGCTGAAGATAATCATTAAAATTTCATCTTAAACAATTCATTACAAGCTAATCAAGGTACTTAAATCTTAGACATAAATTACTACTTGAAATTTCACTAAAACATTTATCCAAATCAACTAAGTACCATATTCATTTCTAACATATTCCCTACCTAAGACAAATTCATTCAAACATAATATATACGCATACTCTTTTTTCTCAAAACTGAATCAAACTACTCAATATACAATCAAATATAAATTCATCATTTAGTCCATCATAAATTGATCACTAGACCAACTACATATACCATTGGAGCCTTCAACCAAACTTATAGACCAACCATTCAAGCATATAAGCCACAAACATGCCAGAAAACAATTTCAATCACAATCGAATACACATAAATATTAACCATCACTTAAGTCTCATTCATCTACTATACTTAATTTACATGAATCAAAATATATCAAACCACCACAGCAAAACATATCAAGCACATCACACACATATATATATACTCTAGCCGAATCTACCAAGCCGCATCATAATTCATCAACCATTATTTATGCATAGCACATATATAAACCCTGATCAAGTTAGCATATACTTATGTATCAAATTAGCCATTTTCGTATGCTTTATAATTACATACCCCAAAACCAAACATAAACATAAGCTAGCCTATAGATGCCATATGTTTGAGTTCAACTTTATAAAAATACCGAAATGGTCGATAGTGTGATAAACTTCTCTGACGATCCCCGAGCCCGTAACTAACTTCCAAAATCTATAAATCAAAGAACGAATATATACACACAGTAAGCTATCACAGCTTATGTAATAGCCCGAATTAGGGCCTAGTGGGAATAGTGGTTTTGAGACCACAAATCTGATGTAGAAAATTTTATTTTCATGAATTATCACGAGTTATGGCATGCTTTTTTGTTATTGAGAAAGTTTTATGAAGGAAATTTTATTAAATAGTGGCTAATTTGTCCAATAGGACTAAATTGTAAAAGATGAAAGTTTTGAGTTTCTAGAAGGTTTTAGTATGAAATAGCATAAGGGAAATTAGTAGGAGTCCTTATTTATCAATTAGATCAATTTTAGGCATGATAGACAAAAATGCCCATGGAAGGGAAAAATATCAAAGAAAGGACCTAAGGGCATTTTTGGTCATTTGGTAAAGTTAAGTAATAAAAAAGGAAAAATAAGCCAAAATTGTGTCCATCTTCTTCCTCCTTGTGTTGAAAATTGAAGGGTCTCCATAGCTAGAGTTTCTTTCATTTTCAAGCTCCAAGTAAGTGTCTCCAAGACCCGTTTTTCATGCTCTTCATATTTTTGAAATCCTCATAGCTTAATCTAACTATTTCTACCACTAATTTAAGCTGGGGTTTATACTCAAAAATATACCCATGTATGACATGCTAGTAAAATGATTTCTAATGGTAAAAAATGAAGGTTTAATGTGTAGTAAACATCTTTTTCTAAGTAATTTTGTATGAAAATCCCTAAAAGGGACTAAATCACAAAGTATGAAAATGTGAAGTAAAAGTACCAAATTATGGACAATGTGGGCTTGTATGGACACTGGTAAGTTTCGACTACGATTGGGTAGTCAAGAGGATGGATACATTTCATTTTACGAGCCTAAAGACTATTTTGCAATTATGCGAAAGTTTAAGGGCAAAATTGTAAATTTTTCCCAAGAGTCAGTTATGAGCCATTTAGTCAATGTGGGCACTAATGAGTCAAATTTATCATTTTAAATAAAGAAACGCAAAGCCTGGATCGAAATTGGGGAAAGGGAAAAGTCGCAGACTAAATCGAGGAATTTCCCACATTTTAGACTCGAGGTAAGTTGTATGTAATAACCTAGCTTGTATATCCTATGATTCATTGTGATGATGTTCTATGAAATTTATTGATGAAAAATCTTCATGAGATTTATGTTATGAGATTCTATCACAATAGGATGCAAATATGAAAGAGCAATGTGCATATTATTGAATAAGGATACGAAAGATACCGTAATCATGCTATGAGTATTGTAGGTCTAGTGCAAGACCATGTTAGGGACATGGCATCGGCACCAAACTGAGGTCCCATGTAAGACCATGTATGAGACATGGCATTGGCACTAAGATGTGATCCCTTGTAAGACCATGTCTGGGACATGGCATGAGCATCTGAGACGAGGTCTCATATGAGACCATGTTTGGGACATGGTTTTGGCACCGAAATGAGATAGGAATCCCCTATAAGACCATGTCTGGGACATGGCATGGGCATCCAATATGATATCCCGTGCAAGACCATGTCTGGGACATGTCATCGGTATCAAAGTACGAACTCGTGCAAGACCATGTCTGGGACATGACATCGACATCAACATGAGATCCCATGTAAGGCCATGTCTGGGACATGGCATTGGCATTCTTTTACGAGTTTGATTTTTTAGTATCCTTCAGTGTTATAAAAGAAGATTGAGTGAGAAAGTAACAAAGTTTATATAAATCA